>CM040423.1:52274573-53714581 GCA_022702705.1 Papilionanthe hookeriana x Papilionanthe teres | reverse complement strand
CTTGGGGAGGTCACCTTGGGCTTGTAAAAGGTCAGGGGATTAACCTCTTTTTGGCATGTCCTAAATGCCTTTACGTAGCCATTTTTTGCCCTAATTAAGGGTCTCTTTTGGGATTTTCATGGTGGAAGTTGGTTTAACACCTCATTATCCTCTATCAACACTTATTCACCACCTTTCTCAGATTTGGGCTAAGGCTTTGAGTGCTTGAGAGGGCAAGGGAGAGTTTCATCTTCTTTCTCGAGGAGTTTAGGGTTTTCCTTAGAGCTTGTAACAAAGAAGTCAAGAGGTGAAATATCCTTCATCTTCTTCTTCAATAAGAAGGCCAAGTAGTGGGTTTCCTTCCAACTTCTCCTACGTCATCTTCTCCTTACTTTCTTTGATGAAATTTCCATCAAAACTCTCTGGTGGATTCGGCCTGGTGGATTCGGCTAGGAAAGATTCTTCCCAGCTTAGGCGAATGACTACTCCCTCTACTTTTTGTGGTCTCTTTGACCAGAAGAGCATCATTCTACATTGGAGAAGCACAACTTTGGTTAACGTTTCCGGTAATCCCTCCGGCGGGGAGAGATTCCTCATTACTTTGAGGAAGTACTTGGGTGGGTTTCTCTCCTACTATTAGGAGAGCTTCATCTGGGACACAAGTTTGGGACGTCGATCAACCATCGCTGCGGTGAGATTCCCCAAAGACCTTTACATTTTTTTTCTTAGCCAACCTTATGATGCTTGTAGTGAATGCTAGGTTTATGTTATTGATTTCCTTTAGGAAGCCCTAGGTTAGGAAGCACATTCATGGCCAAATCCTTTGTGAATCCGAGTGACATCTTGTTATAAATCCTATATTTAAATCCTAGTGGGTCAGAATCCCGATTTCCCATGGCTTTGATGCTTTCAACCTTTCTTCGAGGGGTTGTAATAGTTGGATATTAAAGAATGAGAAGATCTTTGTAGCTAGCTCATTCTATGAGATCATGGAGGGGTTGTAGGATGGAAAAAGCTTTGTAGCTAGTCCGTCCTACAAACAGTGAAGGAATTCTCCTACTATAAAGCATAGGATGAAGTTCTTCATGTTTCTCGCCAAAGTTGGAGATGGCTACGCCGCATATCCAAAAGCTAAAACCCTAGCTGCATATGTGAGAGTATTTAGTTGAGGTTGGCTCACTATTGATTGTAATCGCTTTCATCATATCAAGTTGTACGTCATTAAGGGTATGTATTGCACCTCACACACTGCATTGTATGTTTGTATGCTCGTGGATTTGGTCACCCACATGAGGCAGGCATGGCCGGCCACTCAGCATTGTCCAAATCAATTGATCGACCTTCACCAGACGATTCAATTGGTCGAATGATAACATTCGGTCCAACCATTCACCTCTTGATTGGACAACTATGTGTATGCCTTGTATGTGGTGTCGTAGTCGGTTTGGTAGCCCATGCTAGGTAAATTGGTCGGCTGATACTAGTCGTTCCAACCATATGCTTATTGATTGGCCAATTATGTGTGATTTATATGTTACATTTCACATATTGTACTTTTTCTCAAGCTTGACTAATCGCCCTGGCCCGGTCGCCATTGCATCTCAGTCCGACCGACAACTCTGACCTGTGCAAAGAAACACTTTGATCTGACCGACCACTCTAGTCCGGTTGACTAATCACTTTGGTTTAGTTGGCCACCTTAGCCCGACTGAGACCGTTGGCTACGTTGCCCCGTGCTGATCATCTCGGTCGACCCAACAGGACGAACCACCAACTTCACTTACACAGTGTGTGTTTTGCATGTGGGTTGTGTGCATTACATGATTGTCGAATCAATTGATAAGCTGTCACCGGTTCGATCACATCAACCAACTACTTTCTATCAACTCGGACGATTGGCCTCCACCGGTTTGATTGATTCGATCGACTATTTTCATTTGGTATGTTGTATTTGTTGCATGCTTTTCACATTTTCTATATTAGCACATCCACACTCACGCTTGTTGTGCACTTATGAACATATGCACTCATATGCTCATAATTAATGTTCCTGGCTCTCATAGGTATATCACTCGACATACTTGTTCCGTGAGAAATTTGCGTTACAGTATCCCGTGTCGCTATTGTTTGCACTCACGCTGGTATCCCCTCATCTGTTTGCTTTGCATCATATTTTACATAGCCATTATCATATGATTTAGTTGCATTTTGAGTGTTCATTCATACACTTGCCACACTTGTATGATTCTCTTTAATGAGAATCATCATTCTCCTTAGTCAGTAACGATTGAGGTTCATTCACTCATTTGGGACGCTGCCTTCGCAGCATGCCCACCCTTTCGAGTCACTACCTCCATCGCACAACCATCCTTAGGCCAATGCCTCAACGTCACACCTAGCCTTCGGGTCGTTGCCTCCACGACACACCCATCCTTCGGACCACTGCTTCCACGACACGCCCACTCTTTTGGGTCACTGTCTCCATGACACGCCAATCCCTTGAGTCGTTGCCTCCACGACACACCCATAATTTGGGATGTTTCGTCCACGACATACCCACTCTTCTGGGTCATTGCCTCTATGGCACACCCATCTTTCAGGCCGCTGTCTCCACGACAAACGCATTCTTTTGGGTAGTTGCTTCCATGGAATACCCATCATTTGGGTTACTGCCTCCATGACACGTCTAACATTTTAGGTCATTTCCTCCATGAAACACCCATCTTTCGAACTGCTGCCTTCATGACACACCCACCCTTTTATGTCACTGCCTCCGTGGCACACCCATCCTTTGGGTCGCTGCCTCCGCGACACGCCCGCCCTTTTAGGTCACTAACTCTACAACACACCCATCTTTCAGCCTACTGCCTTCATGGCATGCCCACCCTTTTGGGTCACTGCCTCCACAACACACCCTATCCTTTAGGCACTGTCTCTATGGCACACCCATCCTTTAGGACGTTGTCTCCATTGAATACCTTTTATTTTGGGTCACCTCCTCTATGACACACTCATCCTTTGATCTGCTGCCTCCACGACACACCCACCCCTTTGGGTCACTACTTCCATGGAACACCCACCCCCACAGGGTCAATGCCTCTATGACACGTCCACTCTCCGGGTCACCGCCTCTCTGACACAGTCATCCTGCGGGTCCTTGCCTCCATGGCATGCCCACCCATCCGGGTCACTGCCTCCAGGACAGACCTATTCTTTTGGGCTGCTGCCTCCACGGCACGCCCACTCATGAGTCACTGCATCTACTACACATTCCTCACCACTTTTTCCATATGGAGATCAAAATGACAAAACATTTTAGAGATTCACAGTTGGTGATTAATGAAATTGTTGAGAAATGTGGAACATTAAAACTTAAGCTCCGCCAACATCCTAAGTACACCATGAAATTGCTTGAAAAAATGTCAGATGTTACTATATACCAAATTCCATGTGGCAATAACACTATTGGAGATGCTTTGACAAAATTAGCTAATGAGATGGTTTATCTGGAAGAAGAATGTATTTCAATCAAAGTCCAAGGTTTCCAAGTCATCTCCCCTATCAATATGAAATATTTGAGTAAAATGAGCTTGGAAGAATAAGTCTCTGCAACAATACATAAAGAAGAAGATTAAGACTGGCGAAGTCGTTTTGAAAACCCAACCCAATTAAGTCAAGCCCAACAAACTCTTTAGGTCATGGGATGTGTGTGCCATGGGATGTGCTTTCTTGGGCCTCACCTGGGCAAGCCTAAGACCTCAACCCTTGGTTGAGTTAGTTTAGGGTTTTGACATGGTGATAGACACAAATTGACCCCCATAAGCAAGGCATGCTTCGGGTAACCCAAATAAACCCTAAACCCTAGGAGCCTTCCTATATGCTCTAAGGGGAACTTTGACTATGAAATTCACTTTGACAGATGGGTCTACCTAAATTGATCCCAAGCCTCACTAAAGGCCTCCCCAGCCGCAAAAAACTCTAAAAATCACTTTAAACCCTATCAAACCCTTGTGACCCAAAATTCTGGTGAAACCATATTGTTCAAAGCTAGTTGGGCCTAGGCCCATTTTGGTCAAATCTCAACTAATTTGTTACATTGCCATCCAATTGAACCCTACCCAACATGATCATGATATCACGCCATGTGGTGGACCCAACAGACACCATGAGATCAAATCCCATAATTCACCTAATTAATTAATAAATGGATTAGTTATGAGGATTATTAAATTCCCTTAGAGCCCAAGCTTTTAGGCTAAACCCAACCTAATTAAGTTGAGCCCAACAAACCCTATAATCCAACCTATGCACATGGCCCATGAAGCCTATGACCCATTTTTCATGGGCTACCCATGACACAAGACCAACCCATCAGGACATGTGGGTGACACAAATAACGAACCAAGCTAAGTCCAAACACTAAAGGACGAGCTTGACACTACCCACCATGAAGAAGCAACATGGTACCTTGGTCATGGTTTCTTTGACTCATCTTTGGGAAACCTAGACTAAAGCTGGTCTTAACCACCCAACAAAAGCTCTCCCAATCACCATGAGGACTCTCCCATGCCTCCCCTACTCTAATTTGCACCACTATTGCTAAGGTATGGAAAATTGCTAAAGCTTCTTCCCCATTGCCAAAATCTTTCGAGCCCCCCCCCCCTCCCCCCTGAAAATTCTCTGAAGAGCCTCCTAACTTTTTTCGTGCACAACCATGCCCTGTCCAAATCTCTTGTGGCTATAAATAGCCCATATCTGAGAGCTTTGACAAACAACTGAACTCCTCGTAGAGCCATCTAGCCGTCTTGCTCCCAGCAGCGAAAGTGCTCCCCCTAACCTAGGCAGTTGATCCCTACTTTTTTCAAGTCTTCCCACCAACACAAAACGCTAATTTCCCCATTGAAAACCAGGACCAGTTTCGGCCCCGCATCAAGTTCCCCAAAACTCCAAAACAACTCTATCACAAGCTTCCCCAAGTCTAAAGAAACTCTCCCCGATCAAAATTGTGTCCTCCTGCAACTTCAAACCTATTTCAAGACCAAACAGTGACCCCATTTGGTCTATCTCATAGTTGTGACCAATTTCAAATCAAATTGAGACAAAGAGGAGTGTTGTGGCATTAAAGCGATCGTCTCTGTTAAGCCAGTTGAGGCCTCACCTGTTGAGACATGGTATGGGTGAAAAATACCTAATTTTTGCTCTTCATTTGGTATTTTGTGAAAGAAACCAACAATGCATGTCTACCTAGCTATATAGATAGCTTCGTCTCAACTAGATGAACGTGTACGGATAAACTCCATCCAATTTGGTTGAGAATCGAGTGAGATCTTGAGGTTTGACTGCAGATGACTCTCGGTTCTCTATCCCGTAGGGACGATGAACCGATGCTGTCTGTTTTCGTGTATTTGAAACGGATGTGAGAGATTACATCAGATCACTATATCACATGGAGGGGAGCACATAATCGCGAGACAACATGACCAAATCACGAAGCATCGTACGGACATTCGCGACTCTAAGGATTCGATCAAGCCTTTGCGTGGTTAAGTGAAAATTTCATATTTTTTGAATTAATTAAATCTAAAAATCAAATAAAACTTAAAAATCCACGACTTAATGTAGAAAAATCATAAAAATAAAATAAAAATACCTCTGGACTCAGTGAATATAGGGCAAACTAGTGAAAGTAAAATGGAAATTAATTATATTATATTTAATTTTCAGCTAATTAAATACTTATATAGTATTTTAATTAATAAAAATTAAATTAAATCCCCAAAAAATGTGATATTTCAGGGATTTTCCCTCCACTCTGAGGAACATTTCATGATTTTTTTAAGGTCAGGAGACTTCCCTAACATCAAAATGATTAATTTTCTACCAAATTTATATAAAAAATCAGAAAAAAATTAAAAAATTAACAATAAAATTTAGGGCTGTGAAATTAAGTTCTAAAATGATAATTTCCACCATTGAAAATCTTAAAATTAAAATTTAATAAATTAGGGGTAAAATTATAAAATTAAAATTTTACAGTTTAGCCCCAAATCCAACCTTAGTTACCTAACCTAACTGAGGTCTTAAGGGAATAACACCACGATTATCCCTTTAACTATGAAAACACCCTTAATGGCCCAGGGTTAGCCCAGTTTGAGGTTAGGCTTGGGTTAGGTCTAACCCGATTTAGACCTAACCTAAGTCGACTTACAATTAGATCCAATCCAATTGAGGTTAAGTCTAAACCTTAATCAGACCCGACTTAACTCATGTTTAATTTAGGTTTGATCTAGATCTAACCTAAATTAGAGCTAAATCAATCTAAACTATTTAGGTCTAGCCTAAATTAGATCTATACCAACCTTAACCTTTTAAGTGTAATCCAAATTTTACGTAAACTCTAAAATCTCTTTGGTCTAACCAACATTAGACCCAACATAAAGCTTTTAGGTCTAACCTAAATTATACCTAACTTAAACCTCTTAAGTCTAACCCACATTAGACCTAACATAAACCTTATAGGTCTGACCTAAATTAAACCTAACCTAAACATTTTAGGTGAAAGCTAAATTAGACCTAACTTAAACTATAGGTCTAACTCACATCAGACATAACATAAACCCTAAGTCTGACCTACATTAGATATAACCCTAAACTTTAGGTCCAACCCATGTTAGACCTGACCCTAAACTTTAGGTATAACTCACATTAAACCTAAATTAAACTTTAGGTCTAACCCACATAAGACCTAACCTAATCATTTTATTTCTAACCCAAATTAGACCTAAACCTTAAAACCTTTCAGGTCTAGTCCACATTTGACCCAACCTAAACCTTTTAGGTCTAACCCAAATTAGACCTAAACCCTAAAACCTCATAAGTATAATCCACAATAGACTCAACATAAACCTTTTAGGTCTAACCTAATTTAGACCTAACTTAAACTTCTTTGGTCTAATCCACATTAGACCTAACCTTAAACTTTAGGTCTAACTCACATTAGACAGGTCTAACCTACATTAGACCTAACTTAAACTTTAGGTCTAAACCACATTAGATCTAACTTAAACCCTAGGTCTAACCCACATTAGAACTAACTTAAACCCTTGGTCTAACCCACATTATACCTAACTTAAACCATAGGTCTAACCTACATCAGACCTACTGTCGGCATATTTTTTAGGTTATGTGTTTTATTTTGAAAAGGGGGTCGCCTAACAGAAGTTGTCGGCGAATTTTAAATTTAAATATAGATATAATTTAGAAAGTAATATTTGATTTTGAAAATAATTTTAAATTTGAAGATTTTAAGATATGAAATCAAACCGATCTCACATCCCAAATAGTTTATATAAACGAGCACCGCACCACAAACCGTGTATCTATCCCGAAGAATAGACACACTGCTTGATGATGAGGCTCGATAAACTAGAAAGGTTTGTGACATCCGTTTGGTCCGCGAACCAATTTTATAAGCCGACAAATTCCCCGCTTAATATGAAACTATTAAACAGGGTTTATATTACCCAGGTTCTTAAAGTTCCCTATAAGGGCAAGCCCCTATAGTTAATTACATCTTAAGTGACGGGAATCACCTAAGAAAACTCTCGATAATAATCAATAATTCTGCTCTCAAGAATTTCAAAGTTTAAGTTTTCAAAGGATTGAATTTTGGAAAATTCAATAGGGAATGGATCAAATTTGGAACATTTTATTTTGGGAATCCAAGGAAAGAAAAGTAGGAGAAATTACGGATTCGAAGCGAACTTCGGTAATTTCCCGACTATCCTATTGTTTGGCTTGGATTTAGGAAAGTCCTAATGTTCATTTAATGTTTTATTCTTGCCAATTTTAGTTAATTAGGGCTTATATTTATATGATAGAATCATACAAATTGCCTGGAAGATATGAGGGTTTATGTCGTATCGGACGACTACCTCGGAATCCTAAGACCGGTTAGGGCTTAATTTGCAATGCAAATGCCTAACGAAGAGTTGAGGATTTATGTTGCACTAGGCAAACTACCTCGAAGTCCTATAGTTTTGTTGTTTAATTCTAGGAAAGTTTTGTTGATGTAGGTTCAAGTTTTGCTGACGACGATGGCCGTGCTGCCCACCATGCTCCGAGCTCCTTGTTGTTGCAGAGGTTTAGTTATAGAAATCATAAATCGGGAGATGAGAGAAGTGTTTGGTTTAGAGAAGTCTTAATTTCCAAATGTTTTTTTGTGTCTTAATTAAAACAAATCTTAAAGTTGATCATAACGACACCGGTTAAGATCCCACGGTTCCATCCTTCCGGCATCATTATTTTTATCGGATTCACTTAGTCCGGATGAATTTGCTAAACTCAATCGAATGAGTTCCACACTTTCATTTAGACCGTGGGAAATCCCGTTAGCAACACGTAGGTTACATCATCCGAGGTATTCCCGATCATCCAACAAGACGTTTTAATTTAGTTGTAATTGTAGTTTTGTGTTCCGTTTCGTGATTAAATTTTGAGTTGTCTTATATTTTGAAATGTTGTGGAGGTGAATTTTATCTTGTAGTGTCTTTTATTTTAGTTTTGGGTTTCAGTTTTGGTTTTCGTCCTAAAGGTGTAGGTTTTCATGCAATCGTTGTTTATCATGCAAGAAAAATAAAGTGCATTTGCAATAAAATAAACTGCGATAAAATAAAAGCGTACCCGGAGGGTCTTCCCGTCATTCCAAGCTGCACTTAAAACACGGTTAGAATATTTAAGCAAGTTCCTAGTAAAGCTAAGGGAAAGGTTTATGGTTTTCTACCAAATTCCTAATCCTATAGCTAGTCATTTCCTATGACGTCTAGGTTCTTTGTGTTTTTTGGTTTGAAGACGATTTTCTTCATCAAAGAACAATTAAGTTCAATTGTTCTTATCAACATCCTATCATATTGAGGAAGTGCTTAAGAGAGATCCCAAACATCTTTTCAATATTTCTAGGATTGTTTTTAAGTCCAAATGAATTTAATTGTGTAAATGAATCGATCGTCCGAGGTTTTCAAGTTTTGTTAACTTACTCAGTGAACTAGGACATTTGAATGTCCTATAAGTGAAGTAACATTTCATTTTAATGTTCTATTTAGGAGTTATGATAACTAAAGCTCCTAAGGGCAAAATGATATTTAATGATTTGTGATTCAAATTTAAGTTCAAATTAATGATTTAAGTTTGGAATAGTGTTCAAGTTATTTTAGATTTATTTCTTCATGTCTTAAGTAAGGTTATTTAATTCAACTTAATTTAATTTAAATTAAATTAATTTAATTTGTTTAATTTAATTTAGTTTGATTTGATTTAATTTAATTCAATTTAATTTATTTGATTTAATTTCTTAATTTAATTTAATTTAATTTTAATTTAATTTAATTTAATTTAACTTAATTTAATTAATTTAATTTAATTTAATTTATTTATTTAATTTTATTTAACTTAATTTAATTTAATTTTATTTAATTAATTTAATGTATTTAATTCATTTAATTTAATTTAATTTGTTTATTTAATTTAATTTAATTTTAATTTAATTTAATTTAATTTAATTGAAATTTTTTTGAAAGAGTTTAATGATTTAATTTTAGTTTAATGATTAAGTCTTTTAATATTTTAAATTTGAGTTATCATTTTAATTAAGAGCTGAATATTAATGAGATGATTAATTTAGGGATTTTTAAATTAAAGAATAAATCTCTTCCTAATAATATCCCTATTTTAATAATTCCAATTTTATTATTCTTCCAAATTCAATTAAATATTTTATTAAGGTTTATTTTAATTATTTTTAAATTGTTTAGTAGGTTTAGGCCCTTTAATTATTTAAATTTTAATCATCCAAATCAGATTAGGATCAGATATTTTACTTGTTAAAAATTTTATTAAACCTAAAGTTTTAATTAAGGGTTAAAATTTTAATTACCATTTTGCCCTTTAAGCCTAATAATTTCATAACTCACTAAATTGAACTCAAATGAACTTGAAATTTTTATGTGACTTCACTTATGTGTCAATAAAGACATGAGAGGAGAAAATGTGATTTTTTTGTATTTAATTTATTTATATAATTATTTTTTGTAGAAAATAGAAATTTCCAAGGAAAATTCAATAATATGACCAAGGGAAAGTTTCTGTCCTTAAGAAAATTAGGGGACATTCCTAATGACCAGAGGACCACTTGGACCAAATTTTGTAATTTTTTGAATTATATTTTATTTATTAGAATTATTTTAAGTTCTGGAGTATTAATTAATTTAAAAATAAAATAAATGTTGAAAAATAAATTTTATAATTTTTAAAATTCTCTCTGATATCAAGGATTCCAGAGAACCAAACTTTACAATTTTCTGATTTTTCTTTGATTTATTATAATTATTTTGGTGAAAATGCTAGAAAATACATTTTTTAATTTTAAAATTACCCTAGAACTTTAAAAATTAATATCTCACTAAATAGACCTAGGAAAAATATGGGACCTGTTCCTAAGTGATTAAAATTCAAAATATGACATTTTGGTGAATTTTATTATTTTTTGTGATTTTTATTATTTTTTAATTATTAAAAATATTAAAATAATATTAAAAATCAACTTTTTTAGAAAATTGAAATTTTAATTTTCTTAAACTCCCCTGATATCGAGAGACTCCAAAACCAATTTGGTGAATTTTTGAAAGATATTTTGAAAGTTATGAATTTTTAAAGTTTAAAATGACTAAGTGCGCTTAATCAACCCAATTAGTGGAGCTAACCAAGTCCAATCGACCTCAAATTTTTATGATGGGTTCCTCTGATCCTAAAGGTCAGTGGAGAATTGATTTCAAGTCAATTTGATCTATGGTTAACTCTAATTAATTAGAAACCTATTTTGGGTGTTTAAGCCAATTAGGGTTAATCTAAGTGAATTAACTCAAATCCTATTTTTCCTAGGGTTCTCTCGGTCATAAGGAACATCACCAAATTTTCCTAGAATTTATTTCACAACATGCTAATTTTTGAAATTAAAATACTTAAAACAAGCAACATGCATTTGAAAAATCAATAACTTTTCACAGAGATGGCCTCTGACCTTGGAAAATTCAGGGAGTGTCCCTAAGTTCAGAGGCTTCAAAAGCCCTATGGTCTCATGCCATGGTGAATTATATGAATGCATGGAGAATTAAAACAATGCAGGGAGTAAATAATTAATTAAAAATAAGATACTTGGACAAAATTAATTAATTTCTTTTCCACATTATTCTCCTCTCGTTCACTGAGCAAGAGGGTATTTTTATTTTATTTTTATGATTTTCCTACACAAAGATATGAATTTTCCAAGTTTAGGGAATTAAATAAATTAAGAAAATCCCTAATTTTCTATTTAAGTGACGCGGCGCCGCGTCAACCTCGGCAGCTCCGAATGCACACGCGGCGCGCTCCCATTCGACGCCGCCATCCGCGTCAGCACTCCCGGGACCCGCTGTATCGCTCCGTCTTCTGATCCGACGCGATCCTGGCCGTCCGTCCGCGCGTGTATTAAATGGACGGCATCCGTTCATCGTCCCCAAGTGTCCTCACCCGAGAGCCGTCCACACTAAATCCTTAATATCTCACTCGATACTCAATGGATTTTCATGTTCTTATGCTCTATGGATTCGTCTCGAAGAGACGAACACATCTATACGGTTATCATGCATTGAAATTAAAGCATTTGAAATGGAGAATCTCCGGAAGCTCGGGATGAAGAATTAACTCATACCTTAGCTCGAGAGGTGGAGCCTCGATCGGAGATGCTTGGCACGTTCGTTGGAGGTGCAGGAGGCTAGGGATGAAGCCCTGGGGATGTGGTGAATCGCTCAGGTGTGATTTCCACCAAGGCCGATCACAACCCTTGGAGTCCGGAACAACTCGGGTGACTCGGAGATGGGGCTTTTGTCGGTGGACACCTTCCCTCGGTCCAGTGAAGGTGTAGAACCAATCAATTTGGGGATTGGCTCACCGTGGAGAAGTGTCCTGGTTTTGGGTGAAATTTCAACTCGAAATTGAGCTCGCGGAGAAGAAATGGCAGGGGGATCTCACCTGGGGATCAAGTGCTCGTGTGTGGGGAGGAGTCCGGAACAATTTTGGCGCAGTTTCGGTAAGGTCCGGTTCAGGCACCTCTCATGGCCGAGAAGGTGAGGGGTTTAAATAGGAGATGTTGGAGGGCCTCCTGGGGGAGTTGAGGGCGGGATCGAGCTGCTTCTTGGCATGTGAAGAACGGCCATGGTGGCCATTTGGAGTGGGGCGGCTCGGCGAGATGGAATTTCAAAGCTTGGCTTCTCCCGAGGTTTCGGGCATGGTGTTTTCCGACGACGGGTGGCCGGCCGGCCGGGCATGGGTCACCATCTTGTTCGAGTGGGTCGTGGTCGGGGTTTAGTGTAGGAAATTGGCAAATGCCATGTGTAAAAGGCTTGGATTAGAATGGAATGGGAGAGGGCATATTTTGGCTCAAATTGGTCAACCCCTCCACTTGGGCTAGGTGCACCACCCAAGGCTTGGTTTTGGGCGAGGGAAAAGTGATTTGGCTCGGCATAATCGAGTAGGGTCAAGTCACCATCCAAGCACGATTAGGCATAAGCATGGTTAAGGGGAAACATGGGAGTGGTTAATCACCTTTAGGAATTAAGGAAAGAGCCTCCTCCTTTTGCCCAAAATGGCATGGTGACATGTAAAGAGGCTCTCATGGCTTGCATATGGCTTGTGCATGGCTCCATGGCTCCATTTGGCTTGGGAAAAGGTTGGGTCAATTTCATAAAAATGGGTTTTAAGAATTTTGGATATTTTGGTGTGAATTTGTATGGGGCTTGATTTGGAATTGTTTGATGATGGAATTATAACTTAGGGAATGGCTTTGATTAAATGGATGGCAAATGGAAATGTCATGTGGGCTTTAGGGCCAAATTTGGGCTTTTATATTTGGTGGAAATGGGCTTTTAGGGAGGTTTAGGGAAGTGGGCTTTTAAATTTAAAATGGATTTTGGGATGAGATTTTGGTAAAGGCTTGGGCCAAATAATTGTTGAGTTTGGTTTAGGGATGCTTCATGAGTGGTTTGAAACAAGTTTGAGGTGATTTGGGTTTGAATTGGTTTGAATTTGGGTTTAATTGGTAAGTGGGCCTATGTAGGTCAAATTGGGCTAACTTGGGCCAATGTTGGGCTAGAGTTGAAATTGATGTAAAATTAATGTTGGGAAATGTTTATGGGAGTGTTTCAAAGAGGTTTTGGCTTTGGTTAGGTTTTGATTTTGGGGATTTGGGCTCATTCTGGGCTAGGTTTGGGTTTAGGTCGAAAATGGGCCTTTTAGCTTTGGGTTGAATTTGAGTGGGGTTTGGATCAAAGTTTTGGGCAAATCATGTTAGTGTTTTGTTTATGGGGATGTCAAGGAAGGTTTAGAAAAGATTTGGGGTTAATTGGAGTTGAATTGGGTGAGTTTGGGTTAGGTTTGGGTCATAGGTCCAAATTGGGCTTTAAGGTCAAAAGTGAAATTGGATCCAAATTTCAATCAAATTGGGCTTGGATTTGGTCTAGATTGGTGTTGGGGATGTTGAATTGAAGTTTAGAATTGAATTGGACCAAAATTTGGATCAATTGGGTAGACTTGGTTTGACATTGGGTTCATTTTGGGTTAAAATGGGTCAAATTGGGGGTTTTGATAAAAGTGGGGTAAATTGACAAAATTGGCCCATGGTGTAGTTGAACAAAATGAAATTGGGAATATTTGGGATTTTCTGGAATTTTCTGGGAATTTTCTGAATTTTTGGATTTTTGGGTCAAAAGGGGTATTTTTGGTATTTGGAAGGTATTGGGGGGTATTTTTGGAATTTTTGGCATTTTTGGGCATGGATGACCAATTTGAGTGATGTGGAAATGTTTGGGATTGATTTTGGAGAATTTTGGGTGATTTGGAAATTTTTGAGAAATTTGGGCTATTCGAGCTTTGGGTAGGTTGGCGGGTGTTGGGTCCTGTGGGTCAAAAATTGAAAATTTGGAAAATTGAAGATTGGGTGGATGTAAGTGAAATGAAATCATTTTTGTTGAGCCATGAAGCCATATCAAGCCCACATGAGCCATGAAGGGACTCATTTGAGGCACTCACTATGTCGTTCCTAACCCTCTTACCGAGGGCTTAGGGGTTAAGGACCATCCATGTGAATCACCTACATGAGTCGGAAGTCAAGTTAGGTATATGTGTGGTTTAGGAGGTGTGTGAAAGTGTAGTGTGTGTGCAAGTCAACCCTTCACTGCGACCGAGGCCACCCGTAGGCGATCCTAAGGCCAAAGAGTCCCATAGGAACTCATCCTTTAAACTTCCACATTTGATTTCAACCCTCTAGGTGATTAGGGGTCTATAGTCAAGTTTGTGGAGTTTGCGAGGAGTTTAGAAGGGGTTTGAATTTCTAAAAGGTGGGTCCCAATTCTAGTCCTCTAAGATAGTCAAAGGAAAAGCCTAAGGCTAGATCCTAAGTACTAAAGAGAAGAGGAGAAGACCTCATCAAAAATGAGGTCAACACCTACGTTAAACTTTAGGTATAACTCACATTAGTCCTAACTTAAAACTTAGGTCTAACCTACATTAGACCTAACAAACTTTAGGTTTAACTCATATTAGACCTAGCTTAAGACCTAGGTCTAACCTACATTAGGCCTAATCGTAAACTTTAAATCTAACCTACATTAGACCTAACATAAGACCTTTAGTTCTAAACCAATATAAACCTAACCATGACCCAGAATTTCACTAAGTCTAACCTAGGTTAGACTTCACTCAATTTTAAACCCTACTAGGTCTAAGCTAACTTAGACATAGTTTAACATGAAACCAATCTAAGTCTAAACCAACTTAGACTTAACCCGATATGATACTCAACTAGGCCTTGTCGGCATATTTTTAGGTTAAGTTTTTTTTTTAAAGGGGGTCACCTACGAAGTTGTCGACAAACTTTAGATTTTAAATTTAATTTAAATATATATATATATATATATATATAATTTGAAAAGTAGCATTTGATTTTGAAAATAATTTTAAGTTTGAAAATTTAAGATATGAAATCAAACCGATCTCACATCCCAAATAGTTTATATAAATGAGCACCACATCACAAACCACGTATCTATCCCGAAGAATAGACACACTGCTTGATGATGAGGCTCGATTAATTAAACTAGAAGATTTAGGACATCCGTTTGATCTGCGAACCAATTTTATAAGCCGACAAGTCTCCTGCTTAATATAAAGGAATTAAGCGAGGTTTATATTATCTGGGTTCTTAAAGTTCCCTATAAGGGCAAGCACTTATAGTTAATTACATCTTAAATGACGGGAATCATTTAAGAAAACTCTCGATAATGATCAATGGTTTTGCTCTCAAGAATTTCAAAGCTTAAGGTTTTCAAACAATTGGACTTTGGGAAATTTTAACAAGGAATGGATCAAATTTAGAACATTTTATTTCAGGAGTCCAAAGGAAGAGAAGTAGGGGATGTCACAGAGCCGAAGTGAACTTCAGTGACTTCCCGACTATCCTATTGTTTGGCTTCAATTTAAGAGTTTATTTAATGTTTCAATCCTGCTAATTTGAGTTAATTAAGACTTATATTTGTATGACATAATCACACAAATAGTCTCGAAGATGTGAGGGTTTATGTCGTATCAAACGACTACCTCGGAGTCCTAAGATCGGTTAGGACTTAATTTACATAACATGATTATGCAAATGCCTAACGAAAAGTTGAGGATTTATGTTGCACTAAGCAAACTACCTCAAAATCCTATGGCTTTGTTATTTAATTCTAAGAAAGGTTTAGCTGATGTAGACTCGGGTTTTGCTGATGAAGATGGTCGTGCTGCCCACTGTGCTCCAAGCTCCTTGTTGCAGAAGGTTTAGTTTTAGAAAGTGACAATCAAGAGATGAGAGACGTGTTTAGGTTTAGAAAGGTTAAAAATTGAGATGGTTTAATGTTTTAATTAAAACAAATCTTAAAGTTGATTAAGCATGACCGATAAAGATCCAACGGTTCTGTCATCCCGACACCGCTATTTTCAACGGATTCACTTAGTTCAAATGAATTTGCTAAACTCAACTGAATGAGTTCCACACTTTCATTTAGACCATGGAAAATCTCGTTAGCAACACGTGGGTTACATCATCCGAGGGATTCCCGATCATCCAACGAGACGTTTTAATTTAGTTGTAGTTGTAGTTTTGTTGTTCTATTTGTGATTAAATTTTGAGTTGTTTTATCTTTTGAATGTTGTGGCGGTGGATTTTATCTTGTGTTGATTTTAATTTAGTTTTGGGTTTCAGTTTTGTGGCTATCCTAAAAGGTTTCAGTTTTCATGCAGGGTGACATTCTTGTTTAACATGCAAGAAAAGTAAAGTGCAGTACAGGTAAATAAATTGCACTAAAGCAAAAGAGTACCTGGAGGGTCTTCTCGTCATTCCCGGCTGCACTTAAAACACATGTCTGAACATTTACATATTTTCAACAAGTACCTAGGTAAAGCTAAGGGAAGGTTTCGGTTGTCTACCAAAATCCTAATCCTATTGCTAGTCAATTCCTATGACGTCTAGGTTCTCGTGTTTTGTTAAGGATGATTTTCTTCACCAAAGAACAATGAAGTTTCATTGTTCTTTGAAACATCCCATTAAGTTAGAGAAGTGCTAGGAATTGAATTCTGAACATCTTCTTAAACATTTTTGGGATTACTTTAAGTTCAGTTAGTTTCATTGAGGTGGTGAATCAATCACTTGGGTTACTCTTGCTCAGTGAATTAGGATGTTTGATTATCCTATGAGTGGAGTGACATTTCATCTGAAGCTTCATTTAAGAGTTATAATAATGAACATCTTTAGGGGGTAAATTAGTCTATTAAAGATTTTAACCGCCTTAATTAAAGTTGAGTTGGGAATTTGAGATAATTCAATTTAGTTTCAGAATTCGGGTTGATTTGCTTTTAAGTATTTTGATCTTACTTAAATTGAAAGAAGTGTTTAAATTATTAGATTAAATTAAGCTTTCGATGATTTAAATTTAATTTAAATTAATCATATTACTTTGGGTTGATTTTAATTTGTTTAATCTTCACATTTTATTTTCATTATGTATTGTTTTGGGATTAATTTTAATGTTTTAAATTTGTTTTAAGTTTATTCTTAGGTGATTATAGTTCTGAAGTCATTTTAAATTAATATTAATGTTTTAAATTTATTTTTGATTTAATTATTAAATCATTTAATGCTTTAAGCTTTAATTTATCTTTTTAAAAAAGTTATTTTTTAGTATTTTTAGTTATTATTAATTTCAGTTATCATTAAGAATTATTATTAGAGTGATTCATTTTAGGGATTTTTAGATTAAAGAATTGATATCTTCTTAAGTCATCCCTAACCTTAATAATCTAAATTTTAATTTATTCCTCCAAAATTAAATGATTTAATTAATTAAGGTTTCATTTTGATGTGTTAAAAGTGAATAATGGGTTTCTACCCTTTAGATGTCTTATATTTCAATTATCCAAGAAAATTAAGATCAAATATTTTACCCTCCCTCTTGATTAGACCTAAAGTATTAATTCGAGTTAAAATTTTTAATGACCTTTACGCCCTTTTAAACACACTCATCTCATAACTTATCAAATTAAGCTCAAATGAACTTGAAATTATTATGTCACCTTACTCATATGTCAATTAAGACATTAGAGGAGAAAATGTGATTTTTTTTCATTTTTTAGTTTAATTTATATAATTATTTTAAGGGAAAATAAGGATTTTCCATGAAAATTCAACAACTTGACCAAGGTAGGGTTCCTATCCTTAGGAAAATAATGGGATGTTCCTACTGACCAGGGGACCACTTGGACCAATTTTGGTGATTTTTTGAATTGTATTTTATTTATTATAATTATTTTAAATTTTAAGGTATTAATTAATTATAAAATAAAATTAAAGTAAAAAAAATAGATTTTATATTTTTCTTAAGTCCCTCCGACCTCAAGGAGTTCAGAGAAATAAATTTTATATTTTCCTGATTTTTCTTTGATTTATTAGAATTATTTTAGTGGAAAGGGTTGAAAATTCATTTTTTTAATATTAAAAAATGTCTTAAGCCTTAAAAATTTAATATCTCAACCTAGGGACTTAGGAAAAGTATTTGGTTGGTTCGTAAGTGATTAGGGGACCAAATATGACATTTTTGTGATTTTTATTATTTTTTAATTATTAAAATATTCAAAAATAGGTTAAAATGAAATTTTTAGAAAAATCTCAATTTTAATTTTCTTAGACTTCTCTGATACCAGAGAGGCCTCAAAATGAATTTGGTGAATTTTTGAAACACATTTTAGGTTTTATGAATTTTTAAAGTTTAAAGTAACCATGCTATTTAGAAAATTCATTTGGTGGGTTAAAACATTCTCAATTGACTTCAAAATTTTTATGGAGTTTCCTCTGATCCTAAAGATCAGTGGAGAATTGATTTTAAGCTATTTTGATGAGTGGTTACTCCTAATTAATTCCATCCTAGTTTTAGGGTTTTGACCAAATTAGGGTTCATTTGAATGATTTAAGCCAAGCCATAATTATCCTAGGGTCCTCTGGTCCAGAGATACTTCCCTTAATTTTCCTAGATTTTATTAATCAACATGCTAATTATTGGAATTAAAATGCCAAAACAGGCACATAAACTTTGAAAATAAATAACTTGCCACAGAGATAGCCTCTAGCCTTGGGAATTCAGGGAATGTTCCCAAGATCAGAGGCTACAAGAGCCCTATGTTCTCATGCCATGGTGAATTGTATACATGCGTGGAGAATTAAAATATTCAGAACAATATTAAATTAATTAAAAATAAAATACTCAACAAAATAGATCAATTCCTTTTCTACATTATTCTCCTCTATTCACTGAGCAAGGGAGTATTTTTAGTTTATTTTTATGATTTTTCTATGCAAAGATATGAATTTTTAAAGGTTCTGGTATTTAAATAAATCAGAAAATCCCTAATTTCCTACTTAACCACGTCGGCGCCAACTCAACCTACGGCGGGTCGAAGCTCCACGCGTCGCTTCCTGATTCGGTGCCTCCATCTAACTCGGCAGCCACGCGGCCCGCGGTTCATGTCCCGTTGCTCCATCCGGCGCAATCCTAGTCGTTCGTCCAATATACGTGCGATCTGACGATATCCGTTCATCGTCCCGACTGGTGTGAGCCGAGAGTCGTTCAGCTTCTAGCCCTAAGATCTCACTCCATACTTCACCAAATCACACGTTCTTGGGCTCTATGAACTCGTCTCGACATGACGAACACATCTATACGGCTTACATGCATTGAAATCAAGACAAATAAAATGGAGAATCGCTGGAAGCTCGGGAGGAAGAAGAGGGCAATACCTTAGCTCTGAGAAGTGAAGCTTCTATCAGAGAGGCTCGGTAGGTTCGTTGGAGCTCAGGGAAGCTAGGGATGGAGCCTGGAGCTGTGGTGAATTGTCTGGGTATGACTTCGACCAAGCCCGATTTCAAGCTTTGACGGCTGGAAGGATTGGGTAGCCTGGTGAGGGGGCTTCCACTGGGGAACTTCTTCTCTACCTCTGGTGAAGGTGTGAGAATAGTTAATTTGGATTTGGTGAAGTTTCAGAGAGTGTCATGTTTTTTGGCCTAAGATTGAACTAAAAAATTGAGTTCAACTTGTGGGGAGGAGGCAGGAAAGCAGTATGGCTGAGCTTCTCTTGGCTGGGAGGAGCTCTGTGAACAATTTGGAGGGTTTCTGTTGAGAAAAATTTCAACACCTCTCTCATGGCCGAGAGGTGGTGCTTAAATGTCCAGGGCCATTTGGGCTGAGCTAGGGCTCAATTGATGGGTGGATTCAGTTGCTTAGGTGGAGGGCAGAGAGGCTCCAATGTTCAATTTGGCTGAGGTGTCCAATTGGGTGAGTTTAGGTAGATGGTGGCTCTCGGTTTTGACCCCCTCCCACGACTAGGTCGGCCGGCAAGGACAGGGGAGCTGGCCCCTGAGGTCAGGTGAGTCATGGAGAGGTTTAATGGTGATTAGCAGTTGTGGGGATGTTTTGGGGTAAGGCAAAAGAGGATTTAACCACTTAAGGGAATAAATCCCTTAAAATGGGGGACTCTTGGTCCATGGGTCACTTAGCTTGGGCTACGTGGATCTAGGGTGGTTCCTAGGGTTCACTTGGTGGCTGTGGAAAGGTTGGTTTAGCCACACTTGGTTCAATTTGGTTTGATTAGGCCATAGGTTCAAATTGGCTCACTTGGGTTTAGGTTAGGCTAACTTGGGTTTGGGTTTGATTTAGGTCAAAGTGTCTTGAGCAACATTATATAAACGATTGTCATGAAGAACTTTCATGAAGACATGGAAAGGTTTTGAGTTCAATTGAAAGGTCAATTAGGTGGATTTAGGGATTTTGGTTAATTTAGACAAGGTTGAATCAACTTGGGTCCCAAGTTGGGTTAAGGGGGGGTTTAGACCCAATTGAAAGTTTCAAATGGATTAGGGGAATGTGGTGAAGAGTTCACAACATCAATTGGGAAGAAATTTTAGGATTTGGCTAACCAATTTGGTAGGTTTAGGCCATGGATCCACTTTAGGCTAAAATGGGGTATTTTTGGTTTTCAAATAGATTTAGGTTAAGCTTAGGCTCAAATTGGGGCAATTGAAGGTTGCATAGGTTTCATGGGCATGTCATGGAAAGTTTAGGATTGAAATTTGGAGAAAAAAAGTTAGTATTAGGTTAATTGGGGGTTTTGGATTAATTAGGCAAAATTGGGGATTTTGGATGTCAAATGGAATTGAACTCAAATGTGAATCAATTTGGACTTGGATTTGGTTTATATTGATAATAGGGATGTTGAATTAAAGTTTAGAATTGAAATTGGGCAA
Source organism: Papilionanthe hookeriana x Papilionanthe teres (assembly GCA_022702705.1). NCBI lineage: Eukaryota > Viridiplantae > Streptophyta > Magnoliopsida > Asparagales > Orchidaceae > Papilionanthe > Papilionanthe hookeriana x Papilionanthe teres. The sequence continues at coordinate 53,693,688 of CM040423.1, read as the reverse complement.
AATTGAGGTCAAATGGGTTGGTTTGGTTTGACATTGGGTCCATTTAGGTTAAAAATGGGTCAAATTGGGGATCTTGATAATAGTGGGTTGAATTGGCAAAATTGGCCTATGGTGTAGTTAGACAAAATGAAATTGGGAATATTTGAGATTTTGTGGAATTTTCTGAGAATTTTTGGAATTTTTTGAATTTTGGGCTAAAAGGTTATTTATGGTATTAAGAGGTTATTTGGAGGGTATTGTGGTATTTTGGTGGATTTAAGAGGTGGGAATTGTTTCAAAATGATTTTTAGGGCTTTTGAGAATTTTTGGATGATTTTTGGGAATTTTTTGATGATTTTGTGGTTGTAGGGGTATTTTAGGTAAATTTGGGTAGGCTTGAGGACCCAATGTCAAAACCAGAAATTTTGGCAAAAATGGTATTTGATTATGGTTGGGAAGTGTAGAAAAAGCTTAGAGTGAGCCGTGGACCAAGAAATGTCCATTTTGAACATCTTGTGGATTATTCCTAATCCTCTTAGCCAAAGAGCTAGGGGTTTGGACTTAGCCATATAAGTGCTCCAATGAACCAGGGGTAGGAATTGGGTAAGGATGGTTCAGGGTTTAAAATGTGTGTGAGAGTGCAGTGTGTGTAAGCCAGACCTCACCAGGACCAGACCACTCAGGGTAGTCCTAAGGTTTAAACATCCTATAGGAATTCATCTTTGTCTTCTTACACATTGGTCCCAACCTTCCAAGTGATTTGGAGATTAATGACCATCTATGTAGGATTCTAAAGAGAATCAAGACTTGGTTTGAATTTCTAAATGGTGAGTTCCATCTTTAGTCTTCTAGGATTATCAAGGAGAAGTCTTATGGCTAGATCCTAAGCACTGAGAGGAAGGAAGAGACCTCACCCAAAATGAGGTCAACAGGCATGACCTATTTTATACCTAGTTCAACATGAACAATCCCTAGGTCTAACCTAATTTGACCAACCCTTTGGTCTAGCCCAAATTAGACTAATTCAACCGGACCTAACTTGGGATAATCCAATTTAACTGAATCACCAGGTCAACCTGACCTAACTCCGGTTAACCTAATTCAACCCCCAATTTGACTTAACTCGGATATATCCGATTGGAACTTGATGTCAAACTTAATTTAAGTCCAACATAAACAAGGTTTAAATTGATTCAATTATATCTCAACTTCGGCTTAATTGGATTAAGGGATAAGTCATATCTAAATTAGCTTAGACTCCGCCCAAGTCTAAATTAGGATAAACAAAACCCAAGAAGCTTAACTTGAGTCAGCCCAACATAACTTGGGTTAACTCAAAGCTAACCTAACCTGATTTTGATCAACTCAGTCCCGTCCTAGGTTAGTCTAAATAAAATCGGGCTTAGATTAAACCCAATCAAACTAGGCTAACCAGTGTCAATCCTGTTAAACTCCGGCTCACTCAGTTCAATTCAGAATTGATTAGTAACAAATCTGAGCTAGCTCAGATCGGTTAAAGACTCTCTTCATATCAGTCCAACCTAGCTAACCCGAACTTAACTAAATTTCGATTGAAGGTTAAGGAGTGTTTGATTTTTTTTAAAAGAACAAATCACACTTAACCTTAGTCAAGGGTGATTTTGGTCCAAAGGACATGAGCAACCTAAACAAAACAACAAAAAATTCACCCTAAAAGCCACTAGAACTTATACTTGAACCACAAAAATTAATCAGACTGCAAACCCCAATGACCTCGAGACGACAGAATCATGAGATTTTAACCAGGTCATCCCAAACATAAAAAATAAAACACAAAAAAATAATATGGTAAGAAGACTTAAGAAACCTAAAATTTTCAACCTTTAAATATTGAAAAAGACATTAAAAATTAAATGAAACCCTGATGAACAAAAATCATTTTACATAACTTGAATCCCTGCTACCAGGGTCTACGAGGATCTCTTAAACGACACAATCTATGGTTGGTAACAAAAATCTTCTGGTCGGCGTAGGTTTGGCCACCTCTCAGACTAAGTTGATCAAGGATCCTAACAATTCCTAGATAATGAAAAGTCGTGAGCATCTTAATTGGGTTGTCTAAAATAAAAACAACAACCAAACAATAAAATAAAAATATATTTTGTGCTAACTCTGTTTTGCAGGGCTGCTAAAGATAAAAAGCAGACGTCACCCTAAATTTATTTTGCATGTTATTAGGGTGTGCTAACTCTGTTTTGTAGGGACAGACATTTAAAACTCAAAGCAAAATAATGAACTCCAACTAAACTATTGACAACAAATACAAAACTTAGGATAGTCTGGATCTTGAAAGGATCCCTTATAACCCTAAAAGCGTCCACTACCCTTAGGATAGAACTTTGGAACTCTTTCTTTAAAAATAGCGACATTTGAACTATTTGAGGACGAGTTACAACCTTAATTGGGAATTTTATTTAGCAATCCCCAATCGCTAAATTTGTAATTAACTATAGGTGCTCGGCCTTATAGAAAGAAGAGATCCCAAGATGACGTGTGAAAAGATGTATAAAATTTCTTATGTTTTGCACATTTTTTTTAACTTAAATTGCAGTTTAAAGAAAGACATTTCAATGTTTTTCTTACACGTATAATAGGTGTTAGGAATGGAACAAACTGAAAGAAACTTAGAGCAAAAAAGAAAAGATTTGGAGAAAAAACAGATTTTGTGAAGCAAGGTTATGGTGCTAGCAAAGTGGCGCCTAGGCGTCAGTTTACTGAAGACAATGCTATGGCGCCGGCTCAGAGATACGCCTAGGCCCCTGAGACCAAAGAGCAACCCGAGAGGTTGGCACTTGGGTGCCAACACTAGCCACCATAGCTCTAGACCTTAAGGTCAAAGATATGACACAAGATATCGGGGCACCTAGGCGCCGGTACCGAATTCTGCACGGTTTTAACAATTTCAACCGTCATTTCGAGGCGATTCGTGGGTGAAATAAGGCAGTTTTGGAGTGGTTTTGGGCTAAATTTGTTGTGAGATAACTATAAGAAGTCAAGGAAAAGAAACAAAGGTGAAAAAGAGAGGAAAAAAGAAGATTAGAGAGAAAAAGAAGAAGGTTGGAGAGAAAGAGGAGAGTCGAAACACAAGTGAAACACACAAGAACTCATAAAACTAAGGAGTTGGTGACAGTAATTTCTTGGGATCGAGAGTTTAAGTGTGTGATCTTGTGTTCTAGACTAGTTTGTTGGAGTGCATTTCATTTTTTTGTGTTGTATGTGATTGTGAGTGTGAGGGATAGAGAGAGAGTTTGTAAGAGAACTTTGGTGGAGCATCTTCAAGGGTAGTTGAATTGAGAGATAAGCGTATTTGTAGTTATATTTATGAATTTATGTATGAAGAATCTCTTGTTCTTATTGTTTGTTGTTGTGCTTTATCCATGTCTTTTGAGTAAAATCTTTTACTTTTTTCTTGTGGTGATGTGGTAGATATGTATGAATGATGGATTGAATGCTCGAATAGTTTATATTCTTAATTTTGATGATTTTCCTTCTGCACTTAATTTACTTTTCAATATAGCCAAATTAATCTGTTAAAATATGATGTTAACCCGTAAGGACTCAAAGGAAGTACGACATAAATGACTAAGAAATTACATTGAACTATAATGTATGAATCAAAGTACATTATAGAGAGATGTAAATGTTATGAAGGTGAGTTTCTTGGTTGCTAATGTGGTGGATTCTAGGGTGACAATGCAAACCAATTACTAAGTTAATCCTAACTTCATTACACACTCGAAAGAGGATAAATAAGATTTATGCTCCTATTTGTGACATTCTTACTTTTTTTTACATTTCTTCCACGTTCACACTATACTATTATCACTGCAAGGAATAGTATCTTTAGCACTTGACAAAAGACATTCACATTGCATAGTTAGAAAGTCTACATGAGTATATTTAGATATTTGCGGTAGCTTAATAGTAAAACTTTAGAATTTTGGAATTCCAAACTAAGAAACTATTTAGATTTCCATTGTCCCTTGTGGGTTTGCATACCAAACTGTTTTAGAGCCATATATTACTGAAATAATATGTATACTTGCGTGAGAAACCACAGTGTGCAAAAATATATTCCAAGAATTTAATTAATTGCTAGAGAGAGAATCAAGATTTCTAGTGTTATTATCAGGACTAATAAATTTTTGACAAACGCACACTATCGGCTAATCATTAGGACATGTACAAAAACCTGAATCTCTGGTTGTGGCTTTGCTTTCGTTACGTTCTCTTCATGAGAATGCCTCTGAGGCGTCTTAAACCAATATACTTTAGATCTATATACACGAAGTCCACTTCACAAAAGCTTCCCCGTATGTTTCTTTTGTTTGTCCCCATCATTGTAAGTCTTAGCCATCTGATCTCTTCTCTCTTCAGATCATTCACACGATCGGAGAGACGAGAGAGAGAGAGAGAGAGAGAGAGAGAGAGAGAGAGAGAGAGAGATTTACTCAAAGAGAAAGGGCTATAAGATGAAGACAAGTTAGCCACTCCAAAACAACGAGAATAAAATGTGGATGTCAGAACGATGATGAAGATCACTTTGATACTAAATGATACATTGCCAGGGCACTAATAAAGTGTTTGGAAATTATATTTTGTGAGAAGGTGAATGTAGAATGACAATAGACCAAAATACACGAGTTTAACATCATTTGAGAGGGGATATGCATCATTTGGTGGTTTTCTCGACTAAAAACAAGGAGAACTTTTAAACGATGATTTACATACAACAAGAAGGTTCAACATTTGTGACTGCACAGGCTACATATGCACCTCATGAAAAATGAATGAGATATAATACTCCTTTAAGGTAGAAAATAGAGATCACAATATCAAGCCAACACAAAATCAAACAAGAGTCACTAGAAATAGAAAAAAATAAACGTATAATAGTCTCCAATTAAAATACCTTAATTAGAGAATAAAAATAAAAGAAATAAAAAAAAGAAAGAAAATGCTTGAAATTAGTACTTAGGATCCATAGGATCGCGTGAAATCTAGTTTACAGTTCAAGAGCTTTGTAGAGATCACGAGATCGAATTATTTCTTGATTACATAATTGATTGTGATCCTGCATTTCTGCAAGGTTATTTGATACCACTGAATTGTATCGTGATGTTCATGTCAATTGCAATGATCGAAATCATGCTAGGTGAAAAGTTAAATTTTCAAAGAAGAGCAAAAAGTATAAAAGCAAACACAACACATGTGATAATGAAAACCACACAAATTGCATATTTTTAAATCCTCTAAAAGACCGCCTTACTTTTTAAGACAACACTGATGATGACATTATGTCTTGGCTAGTGGAGAACGATATTAAAGACACTTCTACAACGTCATAAGCATCATAAGCAACAATTCCAATATTCTTCTTTATCAATGCAGGGGCATTATTGACACCATCTTCAATCATTCCACATATGTATTTTCTCACATGTAGCTTCTTCATAATTTCATATGTTTTCTCCAAAAACCTCTGAAAAAACCATTAGCCTTCTTAGTTAATTCATCCATAGAGAGGACATCAATATTTAGATCCTTATTCTAGTCTAACAATGTAGAAGATGGGTACATGTTAGATCTTGTTGCAAGCATTTGAACAGTTTCCTTAGCAATAACAAGCTGATCCTCATGGATTGTTTTAACGTTGACGCATAAGTTGAGCACTCTATGGATGATTTAATTACCCTCAACGATAATTCGAATACTGTAGCCAAAATAAGCAATTATTTCTACATCAAATACTTCTTCAGCATGGAGAACATATCTCATATTATCGCTTCAAGAAACATCTTTTGCTAAGAAAATTGCTAAAAAATAGGTAAATGTTTGGCAAGTGTATCGTTTGTGGCCAATATGCGAGCACGAGCCTCTTTGCTTAGTACTAGTAGAGTAGCATAAAAAGTATTTGGTGGTAAAGTTGTGTCGTTGATGAACTCAAACCTCTTAGATACCATCATAACTCCAAGCTCAACAATGTCATCTTTCATCTTTACTCATTGTAGCAACCTAATATCAATTAAGATCATTTAGAATGCACACAATCCAGGCTTGGTAGGGAATGTTAACTGTATTCATGTTTTATAAAAGCAGTACAACATAACAAGGTTTTGAATCTTCATTGCTCTTATTTGAAGGTTTGATTGATAACCTTCTAACTCATATATAAGTAGTATATCCAAAGACATAAAAAAAGCGTCTTCTTGCAATGGCCCATCAATACTAATTCTACATGTAACTTTATCAAAATTATAACCTCTTTTAAGCATTTTATGAAGCTGCACTTCAACTTCCTTAAACATATCCTCTGCCCAAAGCCTTCTAAGAAGAAGATAACAAATGCCTTCATAGAGAGTCAAGCTTCCTCCCTTCGACTAAGTAATAAATGCTCACATTTATCTTCTTCATATAGAGTTTCTTTTGTTCTTTTAATTCATTATGTTGAAATGCTACTTCTAGTCAACACTAGATAGATCAACATTAGACCTTTCACATTTATCCTCTTCACATATTGAAGCAAATGTTGTGATGGTAGGAACCAAGCTTGTATTTTTTTCTTCAACTTTGAAAGATTGTGAAATCTCTCCCAAAGCTTTCACATGATTTGAAACTACATTAGCTAATTTAGTGTTTTAATTTAGCCCATTCTTCTTATTTTCACCCTTAGTTAGCACATGTGATTTTGATATCACAGTAAAATGTTAATCTCCTCCACCTGAAGGAAGAAGTTAGACAACAGGCACAATGCGATTTCCAAGAAAATTCTTACCTTCAAAGGGTCTACAACCATTGAAGGATATAATAGATTGGTCATTACAACTCCCATTTCACAAATTTTGCGATTATCATAAGCATTAGAGTATTTCATAAACTCATCCTCTTCAGCTAAATAATCAATAATAAGTTGTTTTTTCTTATCCTTATGTCTTCGACCAAGCAAAAGGTGAGAAAGCAAAAGTCCACGAGCTTACTGCATTGGGAGAGTTTCAATAGTTTTTAAATAAAATGATTGCATATGGTCTGATGGGAGAAATTATCCTCGAATAATCATTTCAACTTGAGCCTTATTATGACATCGTTATGATCCTCGCCATAATGAGCATGGGTCAGACAATTCCACCAAGCAATCACACACCTTTTTAATTGTAGACAAAAAAATTAATTTGCTTCTCTTCTAGAGTATCTTTATGGTCAATAAGCTTTTTCAATTACTACTCCCGATTGAGGTATCCTTGATGCGGGGTTTTCCATCGAAACAAAGAAAATTGGAAATTATAGTTAGTTTCAAAATTTCCTTCTCCGCTTTAATGAGGGTTCAAAATAGATGAATGGGGTGAGCAATCTAGAGATGAGTACAATGCACACCAATAGTTCAAGAAAGCCTTGCTTGGTATGGTTGGCAAAATCGGTGGGAACATTGCAATTTTTTATTTGCTACAGCGATGGCATCATTGTATGCAATGTGTGCTAGATATGCTAGCGTGGTTGTTGGATAGAGGATGTCGCTATTTCTAAAATGATGGATCTTCCATCCCACACCTCGAATAGGTGATCAAAGGCCCACATATTCGGTGTCTGCATACTAGCGGTGTAGGAGTTCCGAAAAATATTGCGAGCTTCTATCATCATCACGAGCTAGGTTATCGACTTTTGTCTTCATTGTCATTGGCTCTGACACCACTTGATGCAGAGCTCAGTTCATTAATGCAGGCAGAGAAGATAAAAGGAAGAACAATGAAACTCTATTTTAATAAAAGCTATAGAATTATAACAAAATGTTTACTAATATAAACCATTGAATACTTATCTTTCCACTACAAAGTACAAATAATAGTAATAATAACAATAATAATAACATGACTAGATAAGAAAAACAAATAAAGCTAAAATATAATTAATCCTTTATTAAAGTGTATTAACAAATTCTACATGCTTGATGTAAACTTAATGTAAACTTAATGTAATCAACTGCATCACTATTTTGGTGGGAAAACATGTATGCAGGGAGCTCACTTCAAATGATTTATTGATTTTATTCAGTGTTATATTATTGTATAGACCATCAAAATTTCCACCTACATCTCAATCTAATGACATGAACATAAAAGAATGTAGTCATTACTATATACCATTTACAATTTATTTTTGCGTGAGCAAGAGTAAGCTGCTATACAAAGCAATGCCCCAAGGTCATTATTGTTGGTGTTATTCGCCTCAAATGTGTGCCCTTATTATCATTAGAACCATTGCTAGTCACACATCTTATTATTTCATATGTTTGATTAACAAAACCAATGTGGGCGTTTGATGTTGAAACTTAATTATTTCTAACATTAAAGTTGTTTGTGCTCAAATGCATTGGTTGCAGACAGAGTGAGGAATTTAAAAATGTCAGATTTGTACGGTCATCCTGTAAAAAAAGAATATAAAAAAGAAAAAAAAAATCTCGAGACAATGCATGAATGATTAACATATCATTTATGAAAGGTTCAAAGTGTGAAGTTTTGATCTATTCCTAATCATCAATAAAAAATAACTTAGCAACTTTTTATTTATGTTTTTTTATATAAAATTTCTTGCTTATTAATTGATTATAAAATATATAACATTTTATATCTTCAACATATTAAAATTTATTAACATTACCAAGATATAAAATTTATAATTATGTCTTCATTTTTAACTATACATAATTATGAAATACTTTCAATATCAAATTTATTGGCCCTTGTAAAAGTACAAAAATAATAGAATATATTTTTTTAAATCCAAGAAATATTTAACTCTGCTTTTCTAACATGTAATTTTAGTGATATAGATTAATTAAGAAGTTAATGATAAGAAAACTTTCAACAAATTAAATTTAAATCGACATCTAATTTTCTAACAACTTATTAAAACTTTAAATATAACAATTTTAGGACAACATTTAAACTACTTGTCACAAAAATAGAAATTATCAAATTTTAAAAATACAAAAGCGATTAGTGAGGAAATATTTATTTAAAATAAATAAAAATAAAATAAAACGGAACATTACCAACATTCATCGGTTTCCCTCCCAAACCACAAATTTTTATTATTAAAACGTCCCACCTATGGAAGTGTGGGACTGCACTCATAATTTCATTCAGCATTTCCCGTTGATCTTCCTTCCCCAGCCCTAAAAAGCTCGAAGAAGAAGAAGGGCAGCTTCACAATCCGTTCAGCCAAGGCTACCATGGGAACTTGGCCGGCTGCGACGGCGGAGTCCGTTGGAGCGGCACCGCAGAGGAAGCCACGCCTTTTCATCACGCAAATGGTTCTCCGCAACTTCAAGTCATACGCTGGAGAGCAGCGGATCGGACCCTTCGACAAGGTTTGTCTGTTTCCTCCAAACCCTAGACTTCGTCCCGCACTTCGTTCCACCGAAAAAAATAAAAATAAAAAGGGCCTTTAGAATCAGGCGTTTACTGAAAATGTCTAGTAGGTTTGCTTTATTCTTTAAAATTTTGACCGCGTAATGAAGCCTACTGACTGTAGTTTTTCCACCCGCTCTCCGCTCGATGCCTCACTTGCTACTTGATTCCCTCTCACCACAATCTGATTGAGTTGGGGATGATGGGTGAACGTTTTAGTATCAGGCAAATTTCAAAATTTCCTGTCTGGCGGGGTAAAAATCTTATTTTAGTTTAACGATTTTTTCTTGAACGGTGCTTCTTGCTTTCTGTAAACCACTGGATTCTTTTTTCTCTGTTTTCTGCTCATGTAGCAAGCTTAATCATCAAAAGTCGTGCAATGCAACTTGCTGTACCATTTAGTGATATCCAGTTTCCATGCAGTGACATGTACATTTCAGGAGTGCAAATGTTGCATTTTTGTGCTGTATTTCTTGTTTGTTTAAACAAATGAACAATTTCTTCTTCGTCTTTTTTTTTTAATTTTTTTGACAGAGTTTTTCGGCAGTGGTCGGACCTAATGGCAGTGGTAAGAGTAACGTCATTGATGCTATGCTCTTTGTGTTTGGCAAGCGGGCAAAACAGGTAAAATTTTTATTCCCTGTGAACAATCCCGAGATCATTATCTGTGAAATGTTGCTTCGTTTAGTAATTTTTGCTCCATGGAACGAAAGTATGTCATCCAGCTCCAGATTAACGTGGTTGTAATATTCAAATTGCATGTTACATGTTTTAAGTAATTTAATATTTGGAGTTTTTACATACCTGCCACCTAAAACATATCTATTTACGTACCAAGTAACTCCAATCATGATGCTTGTTCATTTGCATGCTGTTTTTCCTAGTATAGTCACTGACTTCCAGTTACATTTTGATTTTATATATAGATGCGCCTGAACAAAGTATCAGAATTGATACATAATTCAAGCAACCACCAGAACCTTGACAGTGCTGCGGTTTCAGTTTATTTTCAAGAAATTATAGACCTGGTAATGCTGTAATGGTTTTAGTGATTGCTTAGTATTTTAATGATTCTTATATGTAATGTCATTCAGGACGATGGATCTTTTGAAGTTGTTGAAGGCAGCAACTTTTTCATTACCAGAGTGGCATTTCGGGACAATGCATCGAAGTACTACATTAATGATCGTGGGAGTAATTTCACTGAGGTTACAAAGAAGTTGAAAGAAAAAGGAGTAGACCTTGATAATAACCGTTTTTTAATTCTTCAGGTATGTCTAATTTTACTAAATTTGTCTTTGGTTTTTTCAAACATTACCTGGGACTTGACATCCATAATTGTAAAACTTTTTTAGGAAGATTTACATACATACCACTTAATTCCTATGTTTTCACATATCTAACACCTGAACTTCAATTTTTACATACATACCATCGTACCTATGCATAAAAATGTTTAGCTCACTTTTTAAAAGTAAAAATGGTGGTATTTTTGATATGATGTTAAAGATTTGGTTGGTATAAATGTAAAAATTAAAGTTTAGGTGTTAGATCTGTAAATAAATAGGAATTAGGTGGTAATGATGTAATTGGCCCCTTTTTTAATGTTGAAAGTTCTGGAACTTCAATCAAATTAGCTTATTGGTATCCAGGTTGACCAAACTTGGTTTATGAAATTTTTTTTAGCATTAATTGCAATTTTTTCTTCATTCCTTGCTTCTGTATTGGATTATCTGCCTGCTTGTTATGTAGGGTGAGGTTGAACAAATATCTTTGATGAAGCCAAAGGCACAAGGGCCACATGATGAGGGTTTCTTGGAATATCTAGAAGACATCATCGGGACAAATCAATATGTGGAAAAGATTGAATCAGCACATAAAGAGTGAGTTGAACTTTAATTTTCTTAATTTGTTTATCTCAACATAGTTCACAAAATATTTGTAGTTACTATTCTCTGTGCCCATATATGGTGCTTATGAGATAAAGTTGTTCTTAAATTTTTATTAAACTAATCGTTGCATTTACTTTTTTAGGCAGACTACTGAGCATCTGTAGTTGCAAAAGTGATGCAAATCATATTCCAAATACTAAGAAAAGATTGTTATATGCATCTTGATGTATTCGGTGAAAATATTTTTGCATAAGGTCACTATAGGATAACGAGTTTAAGTTACTAGCTATTGCATCTGGATTAAAAAAACATGGAACTATTTTTTACATTTCTTTTCATTTGCTCTGTAATATGCATTCACTAGTAAAAAAAAATCTAATATCATAAATAGATAAAGATACTAGTATTTCAAGTACTAAGAAGAATTAGCATTACCCTTTAAAATAAACAAATAACTTTTGAATATTTGAGAAAACAGCTCCCTCTTTTATCTCAATTTCTAATCTGTCTATTTATCTACTTACAAGCTATGCTCGGAAGTATGCTCAGAAGTATGCTCATATAAATATGAATAAATATGAGAATGTACTATTGTTTATGTTTGATTGATGGTTATATACACTGCCTCTTGCTCTGTTCATGCCCACCCTTTCTATTCTTTCTTTTATCTACAAGCATGGTTATACTGTTATCATGTCCAACCCCATCCACATGTCTCTTATCTGAGGTTTACTGGTTTGTATTATTATATTACTTTGCATCAAGAATCACTTTTTGACTTCATACTTCACAGTTTTTCATTTGCAAATCCTCACCATAAATGTAAGTTAAAGCGCTGAATTTATTGATTATGCTTGTAATAGAAGAATGACTATATCAAATTGAGGATAGTACAAACGAGTTAATTTTAAATTCTCATCTGATTTTTGCATTATGTTAATTATTAAATGTGAATTTGAATAGTTAGGATAATCCCAATGATGATGAAAAAGATGATTCAATAATTAGTAAACAAAGTTCTTGAGGGAAAAAAATGTTCAAATCAATTTGTTGTATTTAATAGGGTTAAAATAGTGCATTTTACTTCTAGATTCCTATCTTGAAAGTTTGGGCCGAGCATTGAACCATTAGAGATTACACCTAGAGTGGAGTCAATATGGGCTTTACAAAAGCCATTCTATGAAAGAATCTCCAAAGCAATGAATGAGCTTTTTTCGTCAAGAACGGAAATAATGTCCAAAGCAATACATATGGTGATATGTAAACTATTAGAAAAGAACGTTTATTTTTTTTCTTCTCATATATCTATCTTATTCCTGTGTTATTGTTGTTATCATTTTTTATAGAATTCACTTATTGTTTATTTGGCATGATGAGATTTTTTTAAAGGTTAAATGAACTTCAGATAACTGCGAAAAGTTTTAAATTTCATGAGCTGATTCGAGAATTTAGAAGTCCTAAAAGTGGGAACATACAATTGACTGTAGTATAATTCATTTTCATTAATACTATAAATTTTCTAACAACAATAGCTTCGAGCATCATGAGTTACAAATCAATACAATTTTGTTTGTGTCTAAGTTGTACAACTCTTCAACACCATAAACAATATTACTAAATTACAATACACAATAACACTCAAATTTTTTAATTTTAAATTTTTTAGTTCATTTTTTTTTCATAAATTTTATCTTTTGTTACTGATTTAACCTAAGGTTCCTTTTTTGAAATTGGATATCAACTAATGGGAGAATCATTAAACAAATTAGCAATTGATTATAGCTCGATGTAATAACAATTTCAAGACTATAAATAATATGCACACTAGTTGTCAAAGTATATATTAACATCAAATTTTAACAAGAGTTTATTGCATGCACATTTGTAACTTATTAGGAAAGAAAATAGTATCGATCATTTAATAACTTTATCTTTTGATATAAATTTATTATATAATAGTTTATCTTTTTCTTTTTTTGATAAAATACTCTTGAAATAGGAGCATTATTTAAATTTTTATCACTCAAGACGCATCCATTTTTATTTTTCTTTTCAAATATTTTTTTAACTTTAGATTAGGTAATAGTTTGACGTGCGTGATGTATAGTTAGGGGATGTTTGGTATAATACTTTTACATATTTAAGCTAGATTTAATGTAAATCCAACCAAACACCATAAATAATTTAGTTGAATGTGGCATTAAGTTAAATCCAATTTTTGCTTACTTTGTTTATTAAATCCACTTATTAGTTGGAATTAACTGATTTTGCACAGAAAAAACATATTTCAAATAGATTTATGCCAACACGTTAAATTGATTTAACAGGATTTAATCTTAATTGAACCAAACATATCATTTTGGATTTAAAATATTTATATTTGATAAATCCGGATTTATTGATTTACTAAATCCTATTTAACATAAATCCTACTTGCAGCCAAACGCCTTTTTAGTATGATAAACGGGCTGAACTCGATCATTTATCATATATACACGTTTTTCTATCATTTAACTTTCAGCAATCCTTTTATAAATATACTTCTAATGTTAGCAATGCACAGAGTTAAATAAAATTCTATTTATCTCACATTTGCAACAATATGAAGACAATTATATAAGAGCATGAGAATATTTTTTAATTATTTTTTAATGACAATTTATATGGGTACATAAAAAAAATATTTCTGTCAATGTGTCAAATTTTGGAGAATTATTTGTCTAATGTTTGTAATCATATATCTTGTAACATTATATAGAAATGTAATTATCCATCTTAACTTCAAATATGTTGTGCTGTCTGTTAGCTTTAAATTTTGCCGCCTTTTATATTGAAATTAGTTATACATTATGCCCTTCAAAATAGATTAAACTATCATCTTATTCAACAAAATGAAACTTCTATTCGTGGGAGTGACTACTGATAAGTTTAATCTATTCAGATCATAATCAATTGCTCTTATTGAGTAAGAAACTTGTTTTTACTATTTATGTTTTTTTTCTTAAAGTAAAAAATAACCGTTGCCTTTTATGTATTATGTTCATCTATCTTGTAAGTGTCAAATTTTTTGGATAGTTAGAATTTTCTAATTTTAGAGTTTCAATTTTTTGGAATGTTCTATTTTTAGAATATTATTTTTTTTGTAATTTTTTTCCTGTTTTCTATTACAGGAATTTGTTATTGTTGTGGCTTTCTTAATTTATCGGCCTTCATGTGCTATTTATCTTATAAGTGTCTCGTATAATATTCAAGTAGGATTATTACTCATGTATTTCTTCAATCTTTCTTTTGATGCGTTGTATATGTTGGCATTGACCGACACCCAAAGAAATTCTAACGTCTGCTGGTTCCGGTAATTTTGAAACAACTTTGCCCCACCATACAACTCTTCTCATGCTTCTATTTGTTGATTATTATTTTCAAAATTCAGCCCCTTAACTCATGGTTATAAAATTTAATGGACAAAATTATCTTGAGTGGGTTAGATCCATAAAATTGACAGTCAACTTGAGGGCCAATATTGGGCATTAACTGGTAAAGATTTGAAACTTGATGTTGGTGACCTTAATATGAAAAAAAGTAGATAAAAAGCTCACTATTTATTACTTGGGTGATCAACTCTATGAAATATGCAATTGGAAAATTTCATCTATTTTTTTCCATCGCTTAAGATGTCTGGAAGGCTGTTCAAGATCTTTATTCAGACTTAGAGAATTCTTCTCAAAATTTGGAATTGAATACTCACTTTGAAAATCCAAGCATAATGATTGTAATGTTACTATATGTTATAATGAGTTGCTAACATTATGACAAAAGCTTGATCAATGTTATGATGATAGTTGAGAGAAATTGAATGACTACATTCGTTGTAAGAAGAGAGAGGAAAACGATCGAGTTTACGTTTTTTTAGCCAACCTGAATCGGAGTTTAGGCGAAGTCTGAGATCACATTCGAGGTAGCAAGTCACTATCTTCTATTCGGAAAATTTTTTCTAAGATTAGATGTGAGGAGTTAAGATGAAAAATCATGTTGTGCAACACCAAACCTTTTTTTTAATCCTAAATTTGAAACTCAACTCTTATTTCAGAAGATGTTGATATTGACAATAAAGTGTGTAAAAAATTGCGCGAGCATTGCAAAAATTTGCGACATATGAAAGAGACTTGTCAGAAGCTTCATGGTACACCCATGAATTGGAAAACAAATTCTGAATGTGGCTTATGAAGTCACTATCGAAGAGAATTAGGAGCCTTCTGCTAACTCAGCTGCGGTCCTTTTTATGAATGTGTAATTAGAGAATCTATACAAGTTTTTGGAGTCAAATTATTTTTGACTTCGTCTTATTTTTTAGTACAAAAGGGCACCTCTTTAGCTAATGTGTTGTTAGGTGTTATACATAATTCTATTTATTGTCATAAAATTGATTCTAGCACAATTAATCATATGATTGGTTGCCGCAAATTGTTTTCATCTTATAGATTTGATGCAGACAAAAAATGTCAAAATTGCAGATGGTTCACTCTCAGTTAGATGGGAACTATTAGACTCAGTACGATGTTAAATCTTCACTACGTGCTCCATGTTTATAGTTTGTCTTGTAACTTATTGTACATTGATAAACTTACGTTTGACCATCAACGCCAAGCTAATTTTTACCCTTCTTATTTTGAATTTCAAGAATTAACTACTGGAAGATTGATTGACAGTGTTAAGAAAAAAGATGAACTGACTAAAGTAGATAATGTTATAATATTTGTTTAAATTTTGTTTATATTTTCAAAGTTAATGTTATTATGTTAGATCATTATAGTTTAGACAATTCTATTTTTCAGTATTTAAAATATTCATTTCTTAATTTATTTCAAAATAAAAATTTATTTTCTTTTCAATTTGAATCTTATCAATTTGTAGAATGTCATTGTGCTTCTTTGTTTCCCCGATCTTACAAACCAATTACACAATTTATTTTGATTCTTTATGATATATGAGACCCTTGTAGAACTAAAATAATTTTGATATTTTTTGATGATCACACAAAAGTAGGTTGGGTTTATTTAAATAATTAAGAATCTAAAGTGAATAAAATTTTAAAAAATTTTTAGGCCAAGTTGCTAATACAATTTCTACAAAAATTAAATTTTATTGAATGATAATGCCTGAGAATATTTCAAAAAATATTTTAGGTCAAAATTTTTTTTTTTAATAAAGAACTAGTTCATCAAAGCTTTTGTGTCACACTCCGCAAAAAAAATGATTTAGTTGAAAAAAAAAGAAGACTTATTGGAGGTAGCTCGAGCATTGTTTTTTTATGAATTAGATGCCAAAATATCTTTAGGGTTAAACAGTTTTATCGCCACATTATAAGATTTAAAATTTTTAATTATATTTTTCGTGAGATTTACCCAAAAAATAAGTTCCCTTCTTTTTTACGATTAAAGATATATGGGTGTGTTGCATTTGTTCATTTTCATAGTTAATCAAGAAAAATTTTAAACCCGAGTAAAAAATATTTTTGTTGGTTATACTCACACTCAAAGTGGTATAACTCTTTTGATCCCATTTCTAAAAAATATTTGTTATCATGGATGTCATTTTTTTCAGTTACACACTTTTTCACGACACACCTTTAAAGTGGAATGAAACAAAGATCGAACTATCATTTTTCAAGATCTTTTTCAAATCAAAGATTCACAAAATAATACCTCCAACCTTGGTTATTCATTCGGAAAATTCAAGCTACATTATATCAAGAGAAAGTGGGTCGAGTTTTTTAGATGTTGAAGACTATTCAGGTCTTCCTATAGTGCCATCTCATTTCATGATGTTCATGATTATATATTGACTGACGAGGAAGAAACAAGAAAAATAATCACATTATTTGTACCGTTTGAAATTGTCTACTAACGCCATAGGACAACTTAAAAGAAAAGGTGCAATTTTTTTGCACTACTCAGAATTCGTGAACCTCCAAGTAATGTCCTCACTGAGCCTTTACTGATGATTAATTTACTTCATCTGCGAGTTCCAAGTTCTAGTCCCGAACCTTAGTCTACGTACAATCCTAAGCCTAATAAATTTAGTCTTCTTATTGCTGCTTGTAATTGTGTGAGGTCTTGTAATCAACATCTACTGTACTATTATGTATCATATGAAAATCTCTCACCCTTTTTTCGTGTTTTTAATCTCACAATTGTCTTATACAATTTCTAATATTATACAAGATGTTCTAAAAGTTCCCCAGTGGAAGTAACTATTTTCTAGATGAAAGCTCTTGAAAAAAATTGTACATGGGAGTTGGTTGATATATCTAGGGGAAGATAATTGTATGGTGTAAATGGGTGTTTACAATCAAATATAGGCTTGATGAATCTCTAAAATGTTACAGGACTCAATTGGTTGTCAAGTTATTCATTTAGACCTATGACATTGAATACTTGGAGATATTCACCCAACAGTAAAATTAAACTCTGTAAGTGTTCTTCTTTTCACGCGTAACTAATCTTGATTGACCCCTACAACAGTTAGATATAAAAAATACAATTCACTGTTGGCGCACTATGTAAAAAGTGTTGTTTTCCAGCACCAACCTCTATCACTGGGAACAAGTGACAGATGAATCAAAACAACAATGAATACTGCCATCCTCCCTATTTTTATGTTTCACTTGCATTTCACTATGAAATTGCCATGATGTATATATCATTTGCAGATCATTATGTAGCACACTATAATTTCATACATGAAATAGTCCCATTTGGTGGGGTGCATATAAAAGAAAAGTGCTACATATTTTTGTTATCCAACCATCAATATTGCCATCCTCTCAGGTATTAGGTTTACTCACATTTCACTATGAACTTGTCAGAATATTTGTATCACTTGCATATCATTATGTAGCACATTATAATTTCGTACATGAAAAGTCCCATTAGGTGGGGTGCATAGAAAGAATGGAGAGGAGATGAATTTCACTGTAGGCACACTATGTTAAAAGAGTTCTTTACCAGAACCAACCTCTATCACTGGAAACAAGTGACAGATGAATCAAAAGAACCATGAATATTGCCATCCTCCCAGTTTTTATATTTCACTTACATTTTACAATGAAATTGCCATGATATGTATATCATTTGCAGAGCATTATGTAACACACTATAATTTCATACATGAAAAAGTTCCATTTGGTGGGGTGCATAGAAAGAAAGGAGAGGAGAGGAATTCATTATATGGACATTATGTAAAATAGATGTTTTTCACCCATCAACTTTGCCATCCTCCCAGTTTTTATATTTCTCTTGCATTTCACTATGAATCTGCCAGAATCTATAGGTATCACTGACATATGAAGATTGTATCACACTTTAATTTGATAGATGAAACAGTCCCATCTGGTGGACTGCACAGAAAGAAAGGATAAGAGATAAATTCACTGTAGGTACACTATATAACAGAGTTGTTTCCTAGCCATCAATATTGCCATCCTCCCAGTTTTCTTTGTTTCACTAGCATTTCAATATGAATCCGCCAGGATATTTGTATCAACAACAGCTCATTATGCACCAAAAATTATGCCTTCCAACAACAACCTCTACCACAAGATATTGTGATAGATGAAACATGCCCGATTGCTGGGTTGCACCAAAATTGTGGGAATTTATAGGAATTTAAAAAAAATTACTTTTATTTAAATTACTTGTACTTTCTTTTTCTATGATTTAATTGCATCGCTTACTAAGATTCTTGTATTATCTTAATATACAATTATACTTTATTATACTTCAAGACTTTTTCTCTCTCTTTTCTTGTAACATGACATCTGAATTTTATTTATTTTGTGCTATATCTTTAATATGTTTGTTGATGAAGTCATAAAGTTCTGCTTATTCTGTTAATTAATTTTTCCTATCAAACTTAGGTTTTGCACTCCAGAAACTGAAAATCTAAATCCTATTATAAATTATCATATTTCATTAATTTAAATTGAATTTAAAGTTTCTATTTTAAATGCATACCTCAATTTATTATTTTTCTTTTTTTCTTCTAAAATCAAAGGCTACTCATTTCTCTTGATTTGCTCTTCAGTTAGATTCCCAAAATCCTCAATATTTCATTAATTTAAATTTTAAAGTTTCTATTTTAAATGCATACCTCAATTTATTGTCTCTCTTTTTTTCTTCTAAAATCAAAGGCTACCCATTTCTCTTGATTTGCTCTTCAGTTAGCTCCCAAAATCCTCACAAAATTTAAGTGCCATTTAGAGATTGAATGGGTCTATAGATTTGGAGTTAAAATTTTAGATCAAATTTTTACATTCAGTTTGGATAATACCTCAGATTGAAAGAACAAATAAGATAAAAATCCTAACTTTCTTTGATTTGGAAGAAAACATCTTGCTCACACTTGTCTAATCCACAAAATATGGGGCTGACGCAAACCGCTCTCGTCCCCACACAGCATCGGCGCGTTGATTCAATTGAACCCGCACTATCGGTTTAATATAACTTTTTCATTTTAGAAACAATAACTATTTTACTGATAAAAAAATTAGCACAAAGAAACAAGGGTAATCGTAATAATTTTTTTCCTTTTGGCTCTTGAATCGAAAGAACAAGAATAGCACTGTAATAAAATTGGACGTAAGATCTCTTTTTTGCAGATTATTATTATAAGCTTATTATTTCAACTATGGAGAGATAAACTGGGACATCTATCCAATTTTTTTTTTTTATATGTTTCTCACTTGATATAATTTTTCTTGGTTTTAGTCTAGAGTTGCTTTGCGAAGGCCATTGAGATAAAGTTGCTGTTTTTACTTTGTTTGCTAACTTAATACATCTATTTTTTTGTTAAATTTAGATTATCCATCACTTAAATCTTAGTTTACATTTCTTGAGACCTGGTGATACCGGAGTTAACCTAACCGTGACACAAACAACACATTTTATTGTTGATTTCAAAACGATACAGGGATGACAACAAAAACAACAATAACACAATATAGATAACGACAGATAACAAGGCAAATGCATAAATTAGAAACAATTGTAACTAACAAAAGATTGAAACAACCATTTCTTTTGAGATGCGGACTCGACATGTGGAGAAGTTGACTGGAGCTGCTGCACAAGGTCAGTGGTTGGCGGGAAGTGTTGATTAGATGGTCTTGGGCTGGTGAGAGGGGTCCGAGGGGGTCGACGACCTACTAGCAGTGACAGGAAGAGTTAACAATGAGTGCGAAACTGCAGGGGCAGTGATCGACAAATGGGGAACGCTCGGGATGGTGGATAGTGGACGCTAGAGGGGTCATGAGGAGTTTGTGAGCGATTATTGTGAGCGGGCAGGGAGTTGGGCTACTTGTCTTTGCAGAGGAAAAACAGGCGAGTTCTACAAGAAGTTGGGGCGAGCAGGGAGGTAATCCAACGGCTCGTCTGTGTGATGAGGTGCGTTGACTGACCCTTGCAAACAGTAGGGGCGAGTAGGGAATGGACCAAACGGTCGGTCTTTGAAGGAAGGGCATTGGTCGGCTATGTTTCACTCGAAATAGTGGGCGGGAGGGGGGTGTGCGGCAATGGCAGAGAGGGGGTGGCGTAACCTGCAACTTTCAAAGAGTAGGTGAGGTCGGCTTACCCCAGGACATCTTGTGAGGTGGAAGCGTCTGGCTGGAAGGGAGGGGACTGTTTGAGATAAGTACCACCTTGGGTGAGGTACAATCGAAGCACTGCTTGCTGTCAGATACAAAACCCTTAGAGAGGGAATGCCTTGGAGGCGCACCTAAAATCATCGATGAATAAAAAACTGGATAGCAATCAACACAGAACAATTATAAATAAGATGGGAGTAGGGGCTAGACTAGGTAAGTTGCAAATAAGCAAGGATTAAAAGAGAGTGGGAAGGAGAAGGTATGATTTGAAATGCAACCTAGGTCGGAAGAGAAGGATTAGGAAGGGGAGAAATTAGAGAAGGAGATGAAGAGGGGCGGAGAAAATAGAGCAGGAGATGAAGAGGGGCGGAAGTTTCCACCCCAACTGTTTTTGGTTGGTCCTCTCCAACTGGTTTTACTTGCGCCGCCCCGAACCTAAAGCCCGACATCACTTGGAGTAAGGTGTCTGTAATGTCATTGTTTTCTGTACCTCCTCCCTTGTTAATTATACAGAGTGCATTGGTTATCCCATCTTCCCCTTTATATTTATGTGTAATCATTTTAAGTAAATTCTTCTTTCTTTTATTTTGACTGTTGATAACTTGTCTCTTATTGTATTTATAGAGTATTCGGTCAATCTGTTGTTAACTGTCCGTGCAAAACACACTTTCCTCTTGCACATTCCATAGAGTGCAAAATAAGCATGTTGAATCGACATACTACATTTTTTTGGACTGTTGATGACCTTCATTTGTAATTTTTTTGTTGCATATTTGGTCAATCTATTGTAAAGTTTCCTATGCAAAATTACACTTTGGCAGGCTAGAGTCCCTCAATGAAAAGCGTTCTGCAGCAGTGCAGATTGTAAAGCTTGCTGAGAAAGAGAAAGACAGCTTAGAGGTGCATATATCCTCTTGTTTTTTGCTAATCTACTAGTTAAGGGACTTATTTTCAAAAAAGAAAAAAAAAAGAAGAAAAAAAGTACCTGTTAAGGGACTTGTTATTGAGTGCTTATTTTTTCTTTAGAGCATAAAAAATGAAGCTGAAGCCTACATGTTGAAGGAACTGACACTTTTGAAGTATAAGGAGAATGCGACTAAGCTGGCTTTTGAGGATGCCAATGCCCATGTCGCTGAATTGAAGCAGAATGTCACATTATTGGAGGAAAATTGTACATCCGAAAGGTTCTCATTAATGAAGTGCTTATTTTCAATATTGTCTCAATCAAATTAAATGCTAAGAGTTATATCTCAGAGAGAAGATTCAACACAACTTGGAAATGGTGAAGGAACTTGAGAGTGTTTACAACAAACATCTGAAAACACAAGAGGTAAGATTTTATCTTTCCTTTTATCCTGCGCACTCCATTTATTTGAAACCATTCGGAATTAATATTTCTTTTGTTATGCGTGGTTCATAAACAAAAAAAATATCAGCATATATCAATGTTGTGTTTCACAAGCATAAACTCTTGTTAATATTTTCTTTTGCTCTTTTATTTATATTTAACATTTCTTACAAATTTGGGCATATTCTTAATTTTTTTTTGGGGCATATCAATTACAGGGTAAATGGTTATGTTGGAATTCCAACGTACATCATGTTAATGAACTGATTTTTAAGGCGTTAAAACAAGCTTAACTTGAATCAACTCGCTTCTTAACTATAGAGGCATGGACATGCAACCTCAAGTTTGTTAATTGGTTGAAAAATTTTACTCGTTGATGCGTAGTTAAAGTGAGTGTGACATTGTGCAATAAATCTTCTTGTTGTTGCATGAATATGAGGGGCAACTTTAATCATGTTAAAGAGATAAAGTTAAGTTGAGAGAGTAGTTATTAGAAAAAGAAAGCTGGGTTTGTGGCTGTGTTTTTTCTTAGGGAGGAGAGAGATGGTGCGTGGAATGGTTTAGGTAGGATTTTCTTTGCTTAAGGGAGAAAAAATAGGGTTAGGAGAATAAGTAGGTCAATTTGGTGGCTAATTTGCTGTATTGGGAGAATAAGTAGGTCAATTTGATGAGAGTAAGTGCTTGGTTTGGCTTGATATGAGGGAGTGGGAGAGTTTGTGGAGTAGGGAGTGAAAATTAGGAGATAAAAGTCTTCTTATTTAGAAGATTGATGATGAATAGTTGACAAAGCATCAAACAATAGAAAGCGCCCTAGAAATTTCATAATCTTTGATTAAGTGAAAATACTAAGGTATAATATAGGGGGCTTTTTTTTGGGCAAGTCATGATTATCTAAAAGTTTGACATTAAAAATATCTTGAAGAATTTAAAATTTAAAGACTACAATAACCGATAAATCCATCCAGAATGAAATAAACTAGTCTAATTAATTGAAATTACGTGAAAATGTCATCAATTGTGTTCTACATGACCAAAAAAATATATAGGAAATGATATTGGAAGGTTAAGGAACTCTACTACATGTAGTAACTTACCAAGTTATCGTGATGATGTAGAAATTAATAAATGGGCTCTTCCACATGCGTGAATTGTTATGCTGAAACACTTTGAACTTGAATAACAAGTGAATTTTATGGCTAGCTAATCCATTGAAAATTTTTTATTAATGTCTTTGATTGTAGTCTACCCCATTGTATTTTTGTTCTTCGCCGATATCAATAGGACATAATGGAGCAAAAGGATTCATGTAACCAATCCGCTTTGTGAGATAAAGGTTTTGTTGTTTTTGTTGTTGTAATGCCTTGATTGTGTGAAGAAAAATTATAGTCTTTCATAATGCAACCCATTTTTATGATTATATAACATAAAACGTATATTGGTCCATATTTTTAGCGTGCACGGTGATTCTATATAGTAATATGGATGAGAAAGATAGAAAATCATATATATATATATATATATATATATATATATATATATATATATATATTAGCTGTTGCGGGCGAGGCGTAAACTCAAAAGTGTCCGCATAAGCCCCACGACATAAAAGAAATATATTACATAATTATTAAAAGATAATTGTAATAACTTATACTCATTCAATTTCAAAACAAGTATTTTATGACTAAAATCTCCAAGATGTTGACATAAATCCAACACAAAATATACAAACATTTAAAAAGAAGTAAACACTCAATTGATCTCAATTCTTCAATATTATTCATTTTTGAAGTTCATCCTTAAAATTTTCCTCTTTATCAATACCTATGTCTAAATCACAACTATGTCCTTAATGTTGTCTACATTTATTGTAGCTACAGTGAAATCTGCACCTTAATTCATGCTTACATTTCTATTTCTATGAAATTATGTGCCTCATGGGACATAAGTCTAAGAAATAGCGCAATCAAGCCTTTTTTTATCTTTCTAAATAGCCGCAAGTGGGGCGTACGCCCCCTTGGGTGCAAAAGACTTTTTTGGGCAGAAAAGGCTTGCGCGAGTGTATGCCTCTTAAGAATTACGCCTTCCTCACTTGGCCGAGGCATAATGTCCCACGCCTCGCCCACAGGCACGCCCCTAACATCTTTTAAAAACACACACACACACACATCCTCGTGCACGCAAACACCCCCTCATATGTAACGCTTTGAACTCAGGACCGCTTGAAGATAAAACTCTCAACCACTAGGCCAAGGTTGCTTGCATATATATATATATATATATATATATATATATATATATATATATATATATATATATATATATATATATATATATGAAAAGCCCGAGGCCAATTTTATTGAAATAAAAACGGTTATATGAGCTCACGGAGGTGCCCAAAACATGAAGCCTAACCCCTACGATACAACGCTAACAAAATGGAACGAAAGGTCAGTACATAAATAACAATAACAATGACTAAGAACGAGATCGCGCTGCTCTCGCTCTGTTTCTAGGAGATCCATAGAGTAAGCTCTTAATTCGTCGCTCCATTGCCATGAGTGATCAAGGTATCATCAACAAGATATATATATATATATATATATATATATATATATATATATATATGTATATATATAATCCAAAGCCCAAGGGCCTATTTCATTGATATAAAACGGTTACAGAATCGATGAAGATATGGCTCAATAATGAGCCCAGCATTAACATACACTTCAAACAAAAGATACAAAAGACAACAAATAAACATGCAAATAACAGTTTCTATGAGAGACGTCGCCAAGACAGTTTTCGCGAACTAGTTCGTGGCGATCCACAAAGCAATCTTCTAAGTGCTAATCCATTTCCGGGAGTAACCGTGATATCGTCAATTAATTCTCCAAATGCCCTTCTCGGCTTCTTTCGTCGAGAAGTGTAAACTTCCCAACCTTTCTCTTCTGTTTCTTCTTCTTCTGTTTCTTCTTCATCTGAGGGCTGATCCTTCGAATTCATAGAAGGAGCAGTAGATGCAGCAATGGGTATCACTTGGGGGTTTCTTCATTTTCTGCTAAATTTTTGAAAATACCTATCGGACCCCACAGGTTTTGTGGCCACTGGAACAACAAGAGGAGAAGGAGGAGGAGCATCCTTATCTTTCTCCAAGGTTTTGTCCACCAGAGTGGTCCCAATTCGCTCCACCTCAGAAGAGGGTGAAGGAGTAACAATATTAACCCGTTCGTTAACCTGTCTAAGGTGAACTCATCAAGTTCCTGTTCTTTAAGTGATGCAGATGGGGGGGCAGTATCAGCCAAACCATTGGCCTTCTGTCCCATAAAATTCCTACCATTTCCTCTCTTAGATGGGGGATAGAGTCTATAGCACCTATCCCTGGTGTGCCCGTGCCCAAACATTCTGCAGTGAGGACAGTAATAAGGATTGTGCTCCATAACCACCTCCTGCCAAACAACGTCCTGATCAGAGCCCACCCAAATTCGATGGACATCGGGGAGAGTAATATCTCTCTCAATGAGAAGCCTAGCAGCATCAGGTGTAGTCCTGTTATAAGTGGTATCATCCATTTGCAGTGGCGTACCAAGGGCTCTGCCAATTTGAAACAGAACATTCTGATTGAAATATCGATATGGGAGACCTGAAAACTTGAACCAAATAGGAACCACAGGGGGTTCCTTAGAGGGGTCAAAATCTGGAGACCATTTTATAATCTTCATTTCAGTCCTCGCGATGAAAACAGACTGCTTGGCGAACAACCTAGCATAGTCCTCCTCCACCGTTAAATGAATCAATAGATGTCTGCCATCCAACAATCCCATCTTCCAAGCTCCAATGAAGTGTAGCGAGTTAAAGAACTTCCTCACCAACTCCATTTTAGGATGTCCCAAAGCAAACTTACCGATAAGGGTAAATTTCACCTCCTCATTCAAAGCATTTAACTCAGCCTCAGAAAAAATAATGGCAGGAGAGCCATCTTTCTCCCCGATAGGGTGAATAAAAGGACAAGAACCTCTTCCTGCCGCAGCATCATGAAAAGCCTGTGGAAAAACCAAATGTTCAGAACCTTTGCGAGTAGCCTTTTCCACCACTCCGGCTTTATAAATTAGCCGAAAAGTTTTGTACAAGTTTGCCTTGCTTATTGTGTGGGCCAACCACGATAAATTTTGAGCCGAACATGAGCTGTTCTTGTTTTGGCGAGCGATTTAGCTTGTCACATATTCCATTGGTTATTTATTTAGTATCAATAAATCACTCATTTTGTCTTTTCCTTTTTAGCACTGCTACTCTAGCCTTTATATCATTACTCTGACGTTTTGACGCTAAATGATTTGACTAAAGGAGTTATTGCTGGTGGATGCTTCCTTGTTATGCTGTAAATAGATGCACCTTAGGTCCTTATCTAAATGGAAACTAAACATTTTCTTGCATTTCCCAGATGCTGCCTATCATGGGTTATATCCATAATCTTTTTAAAAAGAAAACTGTAAACTTTGTATGTCTTATGCTATTTGACAGGATTTGTACTTTTCATTGTGTTATGTGCTTATGTTGCATGAAAATTAAAGAATTATCTTTTTGAAATATTGACTTTATTTAATATTTCCATGTGGAATAAATAAATGAGAAATCGATCTTACATAGCTATTTAAACCTGAACTATTGTCTGTCCATCACGTTGATAGCGATGCATGCTATTAAATGTATCACTGTATGATATCGTTTATATAGTTTGAGAAAGTAATAGTTACCATTTCTAATATCCCTTTGATTATAATTAGCAATAGATATTGACACCAGTACCTTTGGATGAAATATGAAACAGGTATATTAGTTTCATGAGTTAAATTAAGTACAGTTTGAAAATAAAAAAACATGAAAATGATAATGAAACTTTTAGATGGGTTTAATTTAATACATGCAAAATGCTTGTTACTCTAGTTGTGTACGTATAAAGGTCAAATTTCTAGATTTAGTGGTATATACTTTTCCTTAGTTTCTTTTCAGATATATATATTCTGCTGGATTATTGATACATCTCTATCTTTTTAATAAATAAATTACTCGAGTATTCCTTGATTCCTGTTTTTCCTTTTTAGGAACTTGACAGTGAGATGAGGATCTGCAAAGATGAATTTAAGAAGTTTGAGAGGAAGGATGTGAAATACCAGGAAGATCGTAATCACTTGAAGCAAAAAATTAAGAAATCTGATGACAAACTAAAAAAGGTATATGTGTAATGTGAGGTTTTTGTTGTCATCCTGTCGCTCGAATCTTTGTTTGTCGTTACAGACATTAAAGTTTGCTTTTAACGATCAAGACATTCGTGAACTTTTCATGTTGAACAAATAACTGAAGTGTTTTTTTAAAATAAGTTCGATGTTTTTATAGCTTTGTTACAAAAAAAGACATAACCAAATGATGTGCTCACTAGATTACTTGCGTCTCAGGACTCATCAAAAATTGATGAAATTAGGAAGGACAGTGAGGAATCTTCTTTACTGATCCCAAAACTTGAGGAAGAGATTCCGAAGTTGCAGCAACTTCTTCAGAATGAAGAAAAGATTTTGGAAGAAATCATAGAGAACTCTAAAGGTTGCCCTCTGTAATTGAATTTGTTAGTATTAATGACTCTGATGCTTCTACTCTTCTCCTGTATTTTTGTCCATTATTCATTTTTATGTGGTTTGACTGTTTTTCCCATGTTTGGCTTTTGGAATATAATGCCTTCATCTCCAGTAACATTGTATGCTTGCACTTTATGATCTTGTTCAGTTTTTACTCTGTTTAGGCTCCCTTTGGCATTTTAGTTAGTTAATTTCCATTTAACGCGTTGACCAATTTAGTTTTGGATTCAAGGCACTTCAGGCTTTTTTGTGTTTTATAATGCAGGGGCATGAAATTCGCTTCTAACTCTAGCTTTAGAAACAAAACACAGCAGGAGTATGTCAATGATTGCAAGCCATGATAAGTTCTTTGTGGTTCAGCATTATCATGATCATTATAATTTGTGTTAACGCCAAGAATCTGGATTTTGACTCTCCATTTCTTGCACTAAATTATTTACATTATGTTTTGCACAACTGCGTAACTTTGGTTCATCATCACTTCTAAATGACATGCTAATTTTTGTATTGTTACATCCTCTACATTTTGTTGTACGTGCCCAAATACTAGAGTGCGATTTGGCTGTTTTTAAATTAAAATTTTGCTTTATGAAGTCATAAAGTTATCATTTTTTTCACTTGTTATGAACATGAAAACCTCACTTTTAAGGGATTTGAAAATGTTTGTAGATTTGAAAATTCATATTAATTTTTAACCACATCCGATGATGGAAATTAAGAAAATTCAGTCTTTTTCAAGCATGCTTTCCTATGATGCACGTACACTTATGTACAAATAAAAGTGCAGTGTTCGACAAGTGTCACACACAATTGTCACGTGCCCAATAAAAATAATAAAAAATTTCTGACCAAAGTACATTTAAATTTTATAAACTGTAACAAAATATATAATAAAATGTTAGATTTTGCTGATTTATGTTGTGCTAAATAACCGGTTTTTATTTTTGTATGAAAATTTTTAAAAATTATTAATGAGTATTACTCTTTTAAATTAAATTTTAATAACTAATTTTTTTTATTGTACTTAATAATTTTCATTATTTTTTTACTTTTTTCCCCTACTTTATTTATGAATAATATGATAATCATTCATATTTTTAAAATCCTTAACTACTATTATTTTTTCATATTTATAACGTTGGGATCTTTTGTTATGTAATTCATGTTTAATTAATTTTTACACAAGTAAATATTGTTTTTAAATTATATATATATATATATATATATATATATATATATATATATATATATATATATATATATATATTAATGTTGGTGCACTCGTGTATTTATTGATGCATTTTATGTGCTTTCTAACTTAAAGCAACCTAATAAGCCTAAATCTTATTTGAGCTACCTTAGGTATACTATTTCTATGGTTGCTCTCAAGTAGCTATATCTATCGTTGTTTCAATATATAAATTATATTAGTTATTATTTAAATATTATGATTTTATGATCATTGTTTACATACTTTTAGACTGGCAAATATAGTGCACACTAAAGGTAATTTGAAAACTTGTGTGTCAAATGATTTTTACGAAATTGAGTTTACAACTAATGTTGCACTCAGCATTTATATTGTTGATTTTGTTGTTGATGATGATGGTAACAGTCACTCTATTTTGTTTTTGATGATGATGGTAACAGTCACTATACATACATCGAAAATCATAATTTTAAAATGTTTGAAACATTTTGTCTAAATCTTAATAGAGCTCATTCATTGGGTGCCCTGTATTATTACACCTACTGAATCAATGAATTGTTTCTCTTTTTAAGAGCTTTGCACTTCTTTGGCTTGTGTTAGTAACGCGGGAAGGGCCATCACACATCCTTTTTCCTATTTATTTTGGTTGTTGGCCCGTTGATTTGATTTTCTTACCTTGTTGTAACTTGTTGGTCTTGCTTTTTGTTTGATGCAGTTGAAACAGAGAAGTATTTTTCTGAGCTCAATGAAGTTCGTGCAGAACTAGAACCTTGGGAAAGCAAACTGATTGAACATAAAGGGAAACTTGATGTTGCCCGTTCTGAGAACAAGCTGTTGAATGAAAAGGTTACTTTTTATGATATCATAAGTTTTTATTTTTATTATATTTATTTTTTCTATTATATTACGAATGTATCATCTAGATATTCACTTTTTATGCTCATTTATTGATCATATCCCATTTTACTGTAAATTAATATATTATTAAATTCTATTTTTGTGGCATTTACATACATACCACACAATTCTTATGTATTTACATATCTAGCACTTAAATTCATAGCTACATGCATACTACTCAAAATCTTTAAAATCACATAAAAAAATATAACCATTACTACATTTCTAAAACTGAAATACACATTTTCATGCATAGTTTTATGACATCAATGTGTTATAAAAGAAAATATCAAATTTTGGGTGGTAGATATATAAATAGATAAGAATTGTGTGGTATTTATGTAAAATCTCCTCTTTCTTTACTCTTGTGAAGGATAGTTTTTATCCTCAAAATTTTACTTATATTTTAGATTTTTTTTTAACAGAGGTGTTTACTGATTCGTATGCATGTTTGTTTTCCTGCTAACCAGCAAAAAATTTGGCTGTTTTTTTGGATATGAATGTTTGCATCAAAGTTTTATGTTTGGCTCATCGAGAAATTTAATCTTTCCTTAGCATGCTGCTAATCGGGCAGCTTACGAGGAGGCTCAACAACAATTACGTGATATAGAGG
This sequence comes from Papilionanthe hookeriana x Papilionanthe teres, assembly GCA_022702705.1. Taxonomy (NCBI): domain Eukaryota; kingdom Viridiplantae; phylum Streptophyta; class Magnoliopsida; order Asparagales; family Orchidaceae; genus Papilionanthe; species Papilionanthe hookeriana x Papilionanthe teres. Next base: position 53,663,030 of record CM040423.1, on the reverse strand, counting down.
ATAAATTACACGTGAAGAATGACTATATAGTTGAGCTTCAAGAAAAAATAGAGAAAAATAAACTTGAAGCATCAGAAGCCCGGAAATTTGAACAGGCATGCCACCGATCCTTCTATTATTCCGTGAAATTGTATTGTGTGAGTGCCACTCATTTTGACCTTTTCAACAGGAATGCATTTTAAAACAAGATTCACTTATTCCTCTTGAGCATACAGCTAGGCAGAAAGTTGCAGAATTTGAGTCAACGTTGCAGTCAGAGCAGAGTCAGGGCTCTGTTTTGAAAGAAGTATTGCGAGCTAAGAAATCAAAGGAAATAGATGGAATTTATGGTCGACTTGGAGATCTTGGCGCAATTGATTGTAAGTCCTTTTTATGAGGCCTTTAAGGGTTTTTATTTTCATCCAAGAGAGCCATTTGATCTTTCTTGGGTTCTTTTTTTTTGTGTTTTGTTTTATCTCTAGAGGCTCCCTGCTAGCCGTCACTCTAAATTGTATGATTTCACTTAGATTTATAAAGAAGAACATCCTTTGTAATCCTTTTCTGTTTTTTTGCTTACATATCCTTTCCTTCTTCCTAGTATCAATTGGTAGAGAATTAATTGTAATCTTTTTTTTTTGTTTTTTTTTTTGCTGGAAAAAAATGTTGCAAATTCCAACTGTGTCTAAGATCACTATGGCTTGCTCCTTTCATAAAAGTTTGTTTTATGAGTAGTTGAAGGGACTTTTACTATGAAAGAAGCATGAATTTTAAAAGTTGCTTTTCTTATTTCTTTAAAAACATGCATGGGACAATGCGCTTCTCATCTTTAATGAATAAATGTGTTCTTGTGGTTACAATGATGTGCAAGTTAAATTGCTATGTTTGGCTTAATAGAATGATGATGTCACATCATATCTGCTCTTGAAGCTTGTATCCCATAAAAAAATTATAGTAGTAACCTGTTATTAACTCTCTTCTAATTTCTTTCTTTAGCAACATCAGGGAGTATGACTCAGAATGTTTCTAGGTGATGACGCTTTATTTATCCATAATTTGAGTAACAATTGTTCCACTAATGATGCGGCTGCACATCTTCCCCTTCATAGTATAGTGTGTTGGGTTTGATTTGAAGCACTCATCGAACCACAAACATCTTTTGATCATCGATGGGTAGCTGATACTTAATCTCATGTACATCTTCTCTTGAATCTTCATTGTCTATCTTTTTAATGGTTTCTTAAATTTTATTCTGTTTTAGCAATTTAGGGTAATATATCCAATAATTAAAACATTTGAAGCATTTTCTTGCTTAAAAAATCTTAGGGCTGGTTTGATCACTCTTTTCTTTTTAGGGTGCTAATTTTTCCTCTTTGGGCAAGTTTCATCTTTTAGAAGTGATATCTTTGTTATAGAACCACCCAATGTTGAGTCCTATTTGATAGGTGGAGTGATCCTCATTTTTTGTGTTGCTTTTTCATCTTTAGGGCTAAGGTCAATACATCCAACAAACTCCAGCTCGACACCCGTTGATAGTGCTTGTCTCAAACCTCCATGATAGTGGGCTACTTTATTTTCTTTTGGCTCTATTAACTTACATTTCAACATAAGTTATTCAAATTTAGTTGTATGCTTCTCTGCAAATAATTCTTTTTTACTTTAGATTTTTGAAGTTTCAAACAATCCTGTCTGTAGTCTGCTTGAAGGCATTTATTCTGCATCTCCATCATCATTTTGGACCAAATAGTGATTTTATTTCTCTCATTAGATTGGGCACGCACTTTAGATTCCGCCACCATAGAGAAGTGCTTTGCTTGAGTTTAGTTGCGGCGAATTAACCCTTCTATTTGGTGAAATATCTTTGTATTTATTGATTCGTTCCAATGTCTGGAGCCACTGAATAAATGCGTCAGAGTTCATATGACCATCAAAATCTGGTAAATCAATCTTTACCCCAAAATTATTCTATGTTTTTTTATTCTCACTTCCAAATCGACAAGAGCATTGATTTTTCTATCCTCGAAGCTTCTTTGTGAAACGGGTCTTTCTGTCCATATTGTCTCTTTTCACAGCCAGTGAGCTTGTAGTGTGATTGAATGATTTGTCATTGCATATTCTTCATGGTAAGCATTAGAGCACCTCGTTTAAGATTTTTCCTTAACACCAATAGTTGCCTCATCTAAACTAGGATTTCAATCAAGGTGAGGATTGGCTTTATTTTTGTTGGCTGAAAGGTGTCGGTGTTGGGTTTGGGGTGGAGTGTTAATCAATGTGTAGGTAGGTGAATTATGTTTTGTAGATTTAGGATGTGGAATTTAGATTATGTTTTGTGGATTTAGGATTTTTATGACTTTGATACCAAATGATATAGATTTAGAGTTTTAAGATTGTGTAGAAGGATCAACAAAGTGGTTGTGATAATTGTTAGATATGAATGGACGGGTAGAATTCTTAAGACGAATGTGCTCAGAGTGAAAGGGGGGTGGGGGTGGGGCTGTTGGAAGAAAAATAGTGAGGAAAGTGGGGCCAATGTCTGGATTGGAGGAACATGGACATTGAAGAGAATCCACCTCTGTTTTTGGTCAATCTACAATCACACTCCAATTTGAGAGAAAATAATGAATAAATTTCAAATTGTATAAAATAAGTTTCAAAGTATTTTGCAGGTTTCAACATATTATATTGAGCTAACTAAATGGGGGGCGAGGGGTGTTGGAAGAAAAATAGTGAGGAACGTGGGGCCAATGTCGGGGTTGGAGGAACATGGACATTGAAGAGATTCCACCTCTGTTCTTGGTCAATCTACAATCACACTCCAATTTGAGAGAAAAAAATGAATAAATTTCAAATTGTATAAAATAAGTTCCAAAGTATTTTGCAGGTTTCAACATATTATATTGAGCTAACTAAATGGGGGGCGAGGATAGGACACAACCGAGCCAGCAATTCTATCAGTACGTCCGCCTAGGTTGCGGGCATCTTTGTCAATCCATCATATTCACTTTTGTACATGTTTTTTCTTTAATTGTGGGTTTGACTTATTTTAATTTGGATATGCCGATATTGCTTCTTTTTGTAGTTATTTCTTTATTTATTAAGATTTAATGCAATTTTTCATTTAGTTATGTTCTTTCTTTATATTTGTTTTAAACATTATTGAATTTTATTTTTACAAAACCATAGGAGCTATTGATCTCCCTTGTAGATTGTCACGTCTCTCTGGAAGTGATGCAACTATTTTAGGGCATGAACTTCATTTTTGAATTTATATTAACCAAACTCAATTGATTTGTGATTATCTTTCATTATTTTTTCTTGTTAGAAATGTCTTATTTGTTTCTCACGGCTTATCATAAATTTGGGCATGTTCGATAGCGCTTCCAATTATGCTTGAAGTTATATTAATTGATAAATGACAAACAGATGACTTCCCACACTTGTTTATTCAAGAGCTTTCAATCTTCTTTGTTGCTAACTTAGAGAGAGAAAGAGAGGGAGGAGGAGAGAGGGAGGGGGAGAGAGAGAAGCTAATTTTGCAATTATAATTGGAGAATATTGGTAGATTGTTGCTGTGTACAAATTTTGCAAGAAATAGAGAGGGCTAATTACGTCAATTATGAAAGTTGTAGATTGCTCTTGTAAAGTTTGAGGAGTGATTCATGAGCTGTTCAATGCTGTAGGCGGCAATGCACATTGGTTGAGCAAAACATAATGTTCAGATAGTTTGGAAGATCCTATTACTTTGATGGCATGTCGTAGTACAGATAATAAATTTCTACATTTTTTTTTGAATTTATTGATGCATACTGATCGCACAAGATGCCCTCATAATGTTTGCATAAGAAGATGTTGGGGTTGTTCTCCCTTCTTTGCTCCTTCATAAGTTGTTGCTTTGAAAAATTTGAAGCACTCTCCTTCCTTTGGTTTTTATTTAGGGCTAATTTGGCATCATTTTTATTTACTATTATTTATTTTATTTTTCTTTTATTTTTGAAAATTTGTTTGGTTGGTATAGTTTTTGTATGTTTTATTGTTTTGTTTTTAGAAGAAATCAACTTGTTTCTAGAAATACTCAAAACACCAAAAAAATGCTGAGTATTTTTAAAATTAACTATCTCAATCAAAGTTACTTTAATTTAAATCAAATTATTATATATATGTATATATATGTGTGTGTGTGTGTGTGTGTGTATATATATATATATATATATATATATATATTTGCAAAAGAAGCCCTAGGGCCTATATTGATTTAAAAGCGGTTACATAGGCTTGAGGAGAGGGCCCATGGAGCCCTTCCCGGCGATACGATGTTATTAAAAAGATCCAAAATATTCGAAAACTACGGAACAAAGTCGAGAGCGAGAACGTGATACTCTCGTTCTGTTTCTTGGAGATCCATGGAGTAATCTCTTTAATGTTACTCTATTGTCCTGAGTCATCGAGGTATCATCAACTAGGAGTGTAACCCCAGGCTTCTTCTTCCCTCGAGAATGATAAACATGCCAGTCTTCTCCATCATCTTCTTCTTCTACTTCTTCTACTTCTTCCTCTTCCGTAGAGTCTTGCTGATTCTTGCCAGTGGGTTCGACAATTGTTAGAGGAATTCTTCTTTCTGCTGAAAGTTTCGATGTATACGGTAAGAGCGGACGGTTGAAGTAGCCTACAGACGACTTGCGACACGGGAAGAATTGCCGCACTTCCGGTTGTACGAGTAACCATTGTAGTCTCCGGAGTGGCGATTTGTATAACAGGTCGAGACTTCTCACCGACAGCCAAGTCGGTCGAGTTGAGACTTTTATCGGCATCGGATGCTTGCACTATTCTCCGAGCCAGGGGTAGCGTCGGCTACTATGTTGGGAATTTCCAACAACAACGGAAGGCCGACAGTCCATTTTCCTCGAGGGAGGATGTAGTGCATAGCGGGTGTCTACAATGTGGCCGAACATTTTGCGATGCGGCAAAAGGAGGTCCGCTCTCCACCACATCCTCTCGCCAAAACTCATCCGCACCATGCCGCTGATTAAAAAACGATCCACATCGAGACGAGTGAAATCCTCTCCACTCGAACACCGACACTGCTCGGAGACCACTATCATAAGTAAGAGCATCAACTACGAGGAGAATGCAGAGAGCTTGGCTAATGTTGTACAAAGCGCGTGGATTGTACAAATGAAAAGGAAGCCTGGAAGTTTGAGCCACATAGTAACGATAGGAGGTTCGCTTAGATGAGTCAAAATCAGAGTCGATTTGATAAAGTTGCATGTGAGTCTTAACAATCAGCTGATTGTTGCGCAAAGAGTTTAACGTAGTCTTACCTTTTTGTATCCAGAATAAGTAAGTGTCTGTCATCTAACACTCCGATTTCCATCACCGATAAGTTTTGGATTCTCGAAAAAATTTCTAATTAAATCCATCTTGGGGTGACCGAATTGGAATTTCCCAGCTAAAGTAAATTTAACGTCATCGAGAGAGAACGCCTCATTTCCAGTGTCGTGAAGATAACAGCAGAGTTTCCCATCTTTAGTACCAATCGGCCTATAAAATTGCCCTGTATTTTGCCAGCCGCAGTGTCATCAAATTCTTACGGAAAAAATAGGTGATCATTGTGGGAATTGTTGCCCACAGCTCCAGCATAGGAAGCCCTAGTTGCCATCAGAAGGAAGTCGCCGAACGGCCTCAACAGTTAGTGAAACTGCGCAACAATCACGCACACAGAAGCCACTGTGCGACGGAAGTGCGACTGAAAGTGCCTGGAAGTCTTCGAGCTCCCACAACAGGAAGTCGTCGAGCTCGCACAGTGCGGCTAAAGGGGAGCCGAGCTTGTCGAAGAACCGCAGCAGTCGGCGTCGAGCAGTAGACTCAACCTCCAGTCCACTTGAAACAGCTGCAGCAAGTCTGAGCTGAGGCAGTCGGCGTCGAGCAGGAAGATGCGTCGCAGTCAGAGGAAGCTGACCGCGAATCGCAGTCGTTGTCGAGCAAGGATCGCACGAGCGCGACGTCGTCGTAGTAGTAGGAGACGAATACAGACGGCGTCGTCGTAGGAGACGCCGAAAGATTCGAGCTGGACCCAATAGAGTGCAGTCGTAGATGCCTGTAGACGGAGTCGTCGTGCAGGAGGATCGTCGTCATATATATATATGTATTATAATACATACATAAGAATATAAAAAGTAAAAGTGATCCCAAGTGACCTCTTAGTACTCCCTTTGCTGACAAATAGTGCTACTTAGGAAGCAATGAAATGTTAAAGTGATCACGAGAGATTCAAAATTTGAAACTGTTTGTTCAGGTAGAATGAGCTGGCATTTAAAAAAAATCACTTTTTATTATTTGTTCAGTGTGTTTACTACTTTATTTGAAGGAAAAGATCTAAATGTCTATATGTTGTTTTCTTTCTCTTCTTGTTTTGTTTTAATTTTGGTCACGATTTTCTAGCTAGATTATGAACTCTAAAATTTTTTTCTGTAATTTATTTACTTTTAATTTTTTGTTTTAATTTGCTGTTTCATATCAAAGTTTGACGGACAACTAGTTAATCCGTTTGTGTACAAGGGTCGTGTGGGGATGCCTAGAAATCAACAACTTTATGTAGTTAACCAGTTTTCAATCGAGGAATTTTGTACTTGAACTTCATTCCATTGTCACTTTACAGAGTATGTCTAAATAGTTGAGCATTATGTTTTTAAAGAACCTTTTATTGTCTTAAAATGCATAGGCTCAGCCACAGGTCCCCTTTTTACTATGCCTAGTAGCCTGTTCTTGATTAAATATGTGCAGCAATGACTTTGATCATTCAATCTCAAGATAATTGTTTGAATGACTTATTACTGAACCAGATGAAAAGTGATTAATTTTCTGGTTTTTCGTCTTAGCTCATATATCACTAATATGCCTATTTTATTCCCTCTTCAATATTAATTAGTGTACACCATGATCGCCATTTTTGCAGCAAAGTATGATATTGCAATATCGACAGCATGTCCTGCACTTGATTATATTGTGGTTGAAACCGCGGATGCTGCTCAAGCATGCGTAGAGTTATTGAGGAAGAAGAATCTTGGCATTGCTACTTTTATGATATTAGTAAGCTTTCCTTGGATTGGGAGTCCTTCATTCCTGCAACTTTTGCCTTACAATTTTATCTATGTTGCATGTATATATTTTTCAAGCTTATATATTCTTATATTACAAGATATTAGTTACTTGTTTTAATCTTGAATAGACGTGTCAATAAATGTTCAGACATGACAATTGGATACAATGCTGACAAAACAAATTCAAGTTCAGTTTGAACTGAATAATATAGAGCCTTTTTTTTTAAAAAAATTTCGTTTTAAGATTTCACGCTGTTCAATATTCTAGTTGTGTTAAGATTAACCTGAAAAATGCCAAATCAATCTACAATAACTTGTTTTAAGTTTAGAGTCTGTCGGTCGTTGAAATTTGTGTGATTGGAACTTTTGAAAAATGTGACTTGTAGTTTTATAAAATAGGGTTTTGAGTTAATATAATATATATATGGATTTATGAAAATAATCTTTTAAACTTGAAAGATGAGAATGGACGAATCTCATTCATTTAGTAGTTTGAATGAACGAGCACAAGATCGCAAGCGATGCATCTATCCCGAGGAATAAACACACTGCTTGATGATACGACTCGATCAAATAAACTGCAGAATTTATGACATCCGTTCTGATCTGCGAACCTTTTGTGTTAACCGACAAATTCCTCTATTTAATACAAAAGGATTAAATAAGGTTTATGTTACCTGAGTTTTTATCCCGCAAATGACCGAAACCACCTGAGAGAACTCTCGATTTAGATCAGAGGTATCTATCTTCATGAATTCAAAAGATAGGGTTTTCAAAGTAGTTTGGTTGTAGGGAATCCAATAGGTGAATGATTTAAAATGAAACATTTGTTTCTGGAATCAAAGGAATGAGAGGTAGGGGGCACCGCAGATCCTGAGGCGAACCTCAGTAGTGCCCCAAACTATCCTACTGTTGGGCCTCAATTTGAAAAGTAAATTAACTTAAATTTCAATCTTGCAAGTTTTAATTGTAGGATTTACATTTACATAACCACCCGATTATGCAAATAACCTGAAGGGTAGGAGGATTTACGTCGTACTGAACGACGACTTCAGAAACCTAAAACGAATTAGGGCCTATATCGCACACGTGCAAAATCCTAAGAGGGGAAATGAGGGTTTACACCGCATTAGACAGACTACCTCGAAGTCTTAAAATTTGTTATTTATTCTTAGGAATGTGAGTGGTGAAAGTGGATCATCCCTATCCTAAGGAAGGTGCGAAAGGAAAAGTAATTTAGCATGCAATGAGGGTTGTGCTATGCTAAGTGGTAAGAAACATGTGTCCCGAGCATTCTATGCTAAAATAGAAATGTATATTGTGGAAAGTAACACAACTGACTAAACTAAGCCTGCATGGGTGCTATGAAAAATAAAACAGGTGAGCTACACCAAACATGTATATGTACTTAAAAAAAAAGTAAACAGGAGAGACTAAATTAAGCATGCATGGGTGCTATAAGAAGCAAACAAGAGGAATTGAACTAGGCATGCATACGTGCTGTAAAAAGGTAAACAGGAAAGGCTGAACTAAGCAGGTATATGTGCTATGAAAAAGTAAAGCAGGAAAGATATACTAAGCATGTAGGTGCTATGCAAAATTAGAACAAGCAAGACTAAGCAAGCATGTATATTTGCTGTACAGAGTAAAGCAAAAATGACTAAACTAAACAAGTATATGTGCTATAAAAGGTAAAACAAAGAGTGCAGCAAAAGAAGAAATAGTACCGTAAAGGTACCGTAATCGCTGGCTACACACAATGCATCGCCTCCTGTTATTATTTATTTATTTTTTATTGTTTCCTGCAAAGAGACTAGAGCTTAAAAGAAAACATGAAGACCGTCAGGGTGAAGGTCTAAACCCGTAGTGTGTGTTGAAATGTATGCAGGAAATGTGTTGAAATCCGGTGGTAAACCCAAAAGAAAAGCGAAAGAAAGAAAGCCCCAAAAGAAATACGAAAGAAAACAAAGAAATTGAAAAAGAAAGCAAAGAAGTCTCGTGGGAAACCTCGTAAAGTAAATATGTAAAGAAAATTCGTAGGAAATCCGAGAAAAAAAGCGTAAGAAAGCCACGAAGGCGGACTACAAGTCCGGAAGGACCGTAAGCACGATGGCGCAAAGGTCTCAGAGCTGTGCTATATATATCCGGCCTTAGGTGCTAGCTACCAGACCAACATTCTACGAAAGACAGTCCTACCTTGACCCGAGTGGACCAATCGTGGACCTTTTTGAATTTTCATACATTTCAATTTGCATGCCAAGAAAACTTAAATGTGGAAAGTAATATATATATTGTATAGGAAATTTCAATTTTTTATATTTTAAAACATGTATGTGAGTTTTTTTTTTATAAAATAGTATAGTCCACAAGTTAGTCCCCATAATCGAACTAGGACTACTGACAGCCTAAGAGTGTAGGTGGCAGAAACCCCAAATAAGGGCAAATAATATCATGAATTCCTTCATCTACCCTCTCCAGGGTCTCAGAGTCAGGAGATACTACTCTAAAGGCATCCCTCGTATCTCTCTAATGCACTGTCATCACCAACCCCCTAACCATCCTACTTACAGCCTTGCTTGATGGCCCACATATTGCAAAAGGCTATACGTTTATACTTATGCCTCGTGCATAAGTGCAAAAGACTCGGCCAAGAAGCAAGAAGAAACAAATGACAGGAGAGAAGGAGAAGAAGAGAGGAGGGGACGATCCGCCTAAAACACTGTCGTAAAGAAAGCGAATCAATCATCAAAACCGAAGAAAATAGAAGGCGATCCCAGACTCCCGACGACTCAATCCCAACAGACTCAGCTAGAATCTACCAAAGGTAAGACTCCGACAACCCTCACAAAGTCCAAAAAGACTCCACCTCCCACAGAAAGGCGAACATGCTAGATCCCTAAAAGAGGCAGACTCCCTCTGCTAGAAAGACCGACTATGACTTCCCAGGATGCCCCGAAGGCATAACCCAAGTGACTACACATGACTTAACAAGGGACTCCAAAGTACCATACGTCAAAAGAATTCCAAAGAGTGCAACAAAGAAATCCAAGACCCGACAACCCAAAACTACTTAACTTCTAGGCTATCCCTACCCTGGACCAAAACACGTGAACCCAAGGCCGAGTCCCTCATACCCCAAAATAGGGTCCTGGAGAGAGGCTAAAACCGAACCACATTATGACCAAAGTCAGACCTCCAAAAGGAGGGCAAAACATTCACAAAACCAAGCGACACAGAATGCCGTGCTAGCAAGTAAAATGACTTGTATATGAGTGTATAACGAGTATGACAACGTCTTACAATCTGAACATAAACCATCTCAAGGCATTTCAAAGTGCAGTTCAATATAAGTATTCAAACGCTGCTTTCAAACAATTAACAAAGTGAAGATCAAAGAAAGATTCCCAAAAGAACAAAAGGAATCCCCACATAATTCCCGTACACCTACACATCCACCACATGCAATTCCATTTCTTTCTTTTTTTTTTATTCATGCCACCCAACCTTTCTAAAAAAGTGACTGCAGCAAACCCTGAAATCTAGCCAAATTCAAACACAAAGGGGACCCGAAAAATCATGCCAAGCCCTCCCAATTCATTTTTATTTTCTATACGTTCCAACAGGCCAAAGCTCTTTCATATATGTAATGATATATCAATAGAAATAAAACAGGCATGTGTAACAATAAGTGATTCTCGAGTAAACATTTCAATGCGAGGCTTCATCCACCAATCCCCCTCCTCCAAATATCACAAAATCGTGGCCCAAGTAAGGAGCCAAGAGTCTCCAACTTCAAGCCTTCCACAAGAGCCCATTAAGGCCTCCCAAACCAACAAATTTTCATTCAAACAATTACATTTGGAAGTATTAAGTAGCACTCTAAACCCCATGAGAAATAGCAAGTATAAGGCGTCTAAACATGCGTTTCAATATTCCAAACACAAAAAATGTGAGTAAAAAGGAGCATCCAAATCTATGATGTAGCACACATAAGACCCGGCCCCTCCAACCATCATGTTCCTTCCCTGTCCATTTTTATTTTAAATAGGCTTCTCAAATATTTCAAGTTTTAAAGAAAAGCCCCTCAAGTGTTTCAGATTTTGAAGAAAAACTCTCTAAACATTTCAGATTTTGTAAAATAGAAGCCCAAACATTTCAAATCTTGAAGAATAGAAGCCACAATATTTCGAGCATAGATGTAACATAGATGAATGAAAAGCAAGGATACTTATAAAGCATGAATATGAGGCTCAAACCCTCCAAACAATCATACTTTCTCCTCTTCCTTCTTTCCATGCTAAAATATCATTGCAAATTTCAAAGGCTAGAAGTAGGCATATACAAACCCCACCATTAGCTAAGGAAGGGTCTTAATTATGGAATAATAATAATAATAATAATAAAACATAGGAAATGGATACAAAATATCCTCCAAAGCATGCCAACAAGAGGGACTAAAATATGCATACATTTTCCAAGTGAACCTCATTAAACATGAAGGAGCATTAGTAAAAAAAAAGTGGAGCATGCCATTTAGAGTTCCTATCTCAAATTCCCATATTAAAGCCTCATGTGTCCAACACCATATACTAAAGAAAATAAGAAAATAAGAAGAATGAAAGAAAAATCACCTTCACATGCATACACCTCACAAAGAGGCAAAGCCCCAAAACTTTCAAGTAGAGCATGCTAAAAATCAAAGAAGCATAAGTAAAAAAGACATAACATGCCATTTAAAGCCTCTAAATGAAACATATCAAGCTTAAAGAAGTATTAGCGTAGGGAGGTGTAACAATTGTAAAAACAGCCCGCAATTTTAACATGCACTTTCTTAAGGCTTTCATAAATGTACTTTAGTAGGATAAAGAAATAGAGAGCAAGTAAGGAGAAGAATGCCATTTCCAAAAGCTACCGAGCTACACGCCCCACATGCCATAATGGATCCTCAAATGCATTCAACATGCTTTAACTAAAATAGAGAGAATGGGAACAAGCAAGTAACTACAAACCTTAAAGCTTTCATCAAGCATGCAAACATGAGAGACCAACATTCATTCCATTTCTCTCTTTTTATACATCTCTTCTTTTTAGAGGGCTATTGAGACTAAAGCAAGCAACAAGACAACTAACCAATATTGATGAATAGCTAAGGGAGAAGGGGAGCTATAAATACCTTGCTCAAATGCCTCTTTGAGAGAATAACAAGAAGAAGAACAACACCTCTAAGCACACCAAGCACACTTGAAGAAGAAACAACAAGGAAAGATCCAGGAAAGAAAATGGCAGCACCTCCCCCTTACCTCTGATTTTCGGCCAACCCCAAAGCTCCCCCAAATGAGGGTTTTTATAGGCAAAGAGAGGAGGGCAAAACAAACCTCTCGGCTCATTCCAACGGCCGGCCAACCAGTAGAAGCGACAAAGGTCGCGTGGGAGGAAGCTGACGCTAGAGGGGAGAGCCTTTAGACAGTCGGGGCACGCGGATGTAGGAGGGGGGGACCTTGCGCCAGCAGATCGCGACACCAGTACGTTCAATCGGCCAGGGCAGCGTATACGGAAGCCAAGGACCGATGGTCGAAGGCGTGCGAGGGAGAGAGGAGCTTGGCGAGGGTCTCGCCTGGGTCGCGACCGAGAGGAGGAGACGGGTTGGGGGGGGGGGGGGGAGGAAAAGTCGGTCTCAGCTAGGGTTTGCTCGGCTAAATGAGGGGTTTTCGGCTGGGAGCGGGTGCGAGAGGCGCGAGCGGGGGATGTAGGGTTTTAAATAAAAAATGAAACCCATTTTATTAATTTATTTTATTAAACGTGCCGAATTTCGTGTCGTTTACTCGTGCTTGGAACCGTGATAAATTGCATGTCCTTCCTAAGCAAATTCGACATTCCGGACTCATCGACGCAGTTCGTTTCACAATCCGAGGTCGTCCGGGCAACCTCGTCGACGATCAGTCAAAACGAATCGAATTTGATCCTATCTGAAATTTTGACTTGCTGTCGATTATCCGGGCAAATCGACTTTAGCTTCGATCCGTTGCAGAGAAATTAAAGGCGTCTAGGCCGTGAATAGAGGAATTTGTGCGCGGTGTTGCAAAAACGTGCACGAGGCTGCCCTAGGGTCCGATGGTCTTATGGGGACTCCATTTGAATTCCTGACGTCAATTCCAACCTGCTGTAAGCTAAAGGTACGAAATCTCGTGCGAGACTTCAAAAGAGTAACGAGGTGGCTCCGAACGTTCTAAAACGAGGTGGGCCCCATTGCTAGGAGTCTAAGAACGTCGGGGAAGCTCCTAAGGCTAGAACCCTAAATTCTAGGAGGAAAACTAAACCTCGACAAAAGTGAGGTCAACAAAATTTAAAGGCATCCTCTTTCTAAATGTTTGGTAACCCTCTTTTGTCTCAATAGGGCATATTCGATATAAGGAAATTCAATAAACCATGTAACAATTAAGGGTCCGTCTGGGGAGCTTGTGCGTTTCAGGATAAGAAGCTTATCATGAAATGTGGCCCACGGGGTTCGACCTGCGGCCTGCGTTTAGTGTAAAAATCTAATCGCGTTTTCGGATAAGCTGCCGAAACGCGCGAACCAAATAGTACCATGACGTTTTCAAAAACACCTCGCACTTATAAGTTGCCCCAAACGGACCCTAAGTTAGTTGTTTTGTGTATAACTCAACTAGTTGTGTGTGGGTTCAGGTTCGGGTCATATCTTTTTACCTGTATAATTGTCATAATCTGATCCGAAAGCTTGGATTATTGTGACGAGAACAAACAATTATATATAGTTTATCTCTTTATATAATATTAAAAGAAGCTTATAAACATAAAATCTTCCAACCTTAACAGAGCCAACTAAGTCACAAAGTTTTATTCATAATATTTTTATAAAATACATTATTTTTATTTATTAAAACATGATATGTTGAAAAAAAAAACAATTGATACAAAAGTTAGTACGTTATTTATCTTTAGTTAATATCCTTTGGTTGTAAACAAAATCTTTTCTCTCGTCTATGTAATTTATGAAAGATTTTCATGAAAAATGTATATCAATTACTGTGTAAGAGGCAAATTAATGGCTAAGAACATTTCTAGAACATAGTAATTTAAGAATTAGAAATTAATATGCCTGTGAAGCTTTGCATATAAATAATAAGTATTTTTTATTATAAACTTTAATGTAGTACATTGTAACTTTTTGCTGATAAAGTAAAGTTCTTATCATTTATCTACATTTTTTATCATTTTTAATACATTAGCTTCTTATATAATACCCTTGTTGCAGGTGCATCTTCTTAATCGCACCTTTATAGTACGATTATCTCATTAACCTTTTGCAATCTAAACCATAAGGGAAGGTAATTATTTTTTGCATGGGTGCAAACGATGCCAACTTGCACCTTGAAGCGGTTAACTCCAATCTTTCTTATGGAAATTTGATCTGGTTCCACTCTGTTGAAGACCCATTGAGAGTAAAACAAATAAAGTTTTGACAAGTCCTTGGAAAAAAAAAATCTAAAAAAATTGTAGTTAGAAATAAGATCTCTAATTTGATAACATTTTGAGAATTTGAGGGATTTAGACGACGATATGAAGAAATGTGGACAGCTATGCTATGAGGTTGAATAGGGAAGTATTGATAAGGAAATGCTGTGAAATTGTATTTCGGATCTTTATTAGAATCATTACAAAAACATTCATATAGTCTACAGAGGACAACTAGTTATGAATCTGAATAATACTGCATCTATATCTCCGTTCCTATAAATTGTAAGCAGAATGTTGCTACGCAGCAATAAATCTCAGCTGCATACCACTAGAGACGATCCCTTGAAATTAGTCAAATATTCTCCTTTTCCACATGTACGGCTCTTTGATAAAAGATAGTTTTCGTACCAAAAATGTAGAGCAAATGATAATTATTAAAGAAGAGTATGATAAGCATTTCATTAGTTTAGAATAAGGTGGTTCTTTC
This sequence comes from Papilionanthe hookeriana x Papilionanthe teres, assembly GCA_022702705.1. Lineage (NCBI taxonomy): Eukaryota > Viridiplantae > Streptophyta > Magnoliopsida > Asparagales > Orchidaceae > Papilionanthe > Papilionanthe hookeriana x Papilionanthe teres. The sequence continues at coordinate 53,647,994 of CM040423.1, read as the reverse complement.
CTAAGCTAAATTTATCTTTACCTTAAACTGTATAATAGGATGTACAGTGTGATTTTTTTTGCCAAATGCTTTTTTATACTAGAATGTTTCATGATTGTATGCTTAATATCTGTTTTATGGAACAATGAATCAGAATAACGGATATTTCTTATGATTCATTGGCATAGTTAAAGTCACTTGCCATACATTTCTTATATTTAGTACTACCATGTTCTTTCTAACGCAGGAAAAACAAACAGGATATACGCATAAACTTCAGCAGAAAATTAGAACACCCGAAGGAGTTCCACGCCTTTTTGATCTTGTTGTAGTCAAGGAAAATCGGTTGAAGCTGGCTTTTTTTGCCGCCCTGGGAAACACGGTTGTGGCGAATGACCTTGATCAGGTTTGATTTTTTTTTTTAATATTTGTGATATTTATCTGAAGTGTTTTGTTTGGGAAATCCATTCTTGTACCAAATGAAAATAGTGGGCTTTAAATTTAATATCTTGTTATCATCAGTTCTTTTGAAAGCTTGTGGAGTTTGAAAATCATTAACAGAGAAGGATTCCCATTGTACTGCTTTCACTCTATGGACAACAAAATTGAAACCTAGACGAGAGCTTTGATGTTAGCTTGGATTTGAAAAAAATATTCCAACGAGGGTGGGGTCTCTTTACTTGCTGGTCATGTTTTGGGGTTTTGCCACTAACTCTTTTTTTCTGTCATCTGATTGAATTCATTGTGAAGTCTTATTATTGTTTAATAGCTTTAGGTTTTGGTAACATTTGAAGTCCATGCAATTTGATTTGGAATGCTATTTTTCTGCAAATTATGGACTGTTCAAACAAACAAGGAAGTTTATATACGTCAGATTATATATTGATAATGTGATATATCACAAAAATTGTGCTGTATCCATGACCATCAAACATGTATGACATTATTGTACTTAATAAAATAGTAGTACAACAAAGCCAACACCTTCATTCATTGAGATATTATCTAATATGGCCTAGCATGCCTTGCAATTTTGTCTTCATGGTATAACCTTTTAGATCATCCTTTAGGATTGGTGTGGAATGAACATAATTGTTGACACAAGATTTTTCCTCCAAAAGCTGAACCGGTTTTACTCGAACCGGTTTAGTTGAGAGAGGGGACCAAACCGACCCGCCTCCTCTCTTCATTAGACGGAAAGTTTCCCGCCTTCTTAATTTTATTTCCCGCCCAGGACAGTTCTATTTCTATGTGTTTTTAAGTCTTAGTGTTTCAATGTTCTTGTTTTGTTTTATTTCAGATTTGTGAGAACAAGCACCGGCATCCTAGTTTCCTCTCGAGGATTGTTTCTGATGGAAAGGGGTGGTACTTTGGCTGTATCTCTCTCCCCGGTGATGGTTGTACCTCCAAACCCTTCCCTAACTTCCATTCCCTTGTTGGCTCCTAGCTCTCATGCACCATTTTTTAGCTGCCTTCACACAGCCCAGTCTCTTTCCCTCCTGTCGACGCTCCAAATCCTGCTTCCATCTTAATCCCCCAATTTACCCAGGGATTATCGCACTAGTCCTAAGCCGGCTGTTTCTTAAACACAAAGTTCTTATTATTCTCTACTGTGCAGCCCTTCTACCCTCCCGATTCTTAGCCATTACTCCCGCTGCTACTTTGCCAGAGACACTCCACAATTCCTTGTAACATTGCTGAACCCCTCTTCCACTACCGCAACTTCTGCTCCCCCTATCAGTTTCCATAATACTGCTTTCCTCCCCACAACCAACCTCCCTACAACAACCTCCTTAATTCCCCTCCCTCTTCCTTGCGGCTACCCCACAGCCAGCCCTCTCTCCCACCTGCAGCAACCCCCAACTCCAACAATCCCTGCGGCAATCCCCATCCGTGCTATCCCTTTCTTGCTGTCCATCTAGCTGCCCACCAAGATCATTGTGTCAGTTTGTCGTTTATTTTTTATTTTGAAGAGTCTCGCTGTAACTATTGGCATTTCAACAATAATATTTGTACTTCCATTTTTATTGTGGTTTGAGTTTTTCCTCCGATATCATTTAGTATTAGAGCTAACCCAACCCTATTCTCTCATAGGGTTTCCTAGCATCCGCCTTTCATTTCCTAATTCTCAAATATCTAGCAAGAATTTTACCTTAATTTTTTCCTTGCTGATTTTCAAAACCAGCAACCCTAAATTAATTTTTTCGTACTGTCAAGGAGTCTCCTACATCCTCTTTCACCTCTCAACCTTGAAACCTTAACCATGCCACTAATAAGATACATTGCCCGAGCCTACCCAGGACGAGATACAGTGAGAGCTCTGCTGTCTTCAACGGAGGCTTGTGGATATTGAAGAGGAAATCCACCGGGAGGCTACCCTGGACCGTGAGCCGAAAGGTTGAAAGGGGAACGAGAAGATACGAGGATGAGGCGGGAAACACAACATCAGTTTTTATCAACTTACTACCGCCAAAAGTTGCAAACTCTAGCGTCCAAAATGGAGAGACCGTATCACCAAGCGATCCCCCTTTCTACTATCCAACAAAACCAATCCACAAGTCTGTTGCTGTCAGAATATGCTGCAAGTGCCACGGGTTTGGACATGTGAAAGCAGAATGCACAAATAAAGGAATGATCTACTTCATCGAGCAGGGTGTCATGGAAATATTAAGGAAAGACACCACATATATTGAAGGTGGTGAGTTAATAAACAAGGAGTATCAGCTGCCCGTCGAATAAGAAGATACAGACTTCAGAGAGGATTCTCATTTTTTAGCCAACGAGAAAGAGACACCGCCAAATCCAGTTGACTCGATAGAGATTCTAGTTGAGGTAAGTTAATGACTCTGAGGTAATGGGCAGCCCAATTGAGCCTGACATTATGGTGCCTCGAGCTAGCAACTTGCAGACGGCAAGAGGAACATTAGTAGGAATGATCTTGTATGTCTACAAAGGTTATGATTTTGAGAAGCCGACATCAGATACAGGTCCACCTCAGATAAGCGAGATGTAGATTTTTCAGATGTGTAGACCCCATTCAGAGTTGCCATGAAGGTTGGTTTATGTAAGAAATAAGGTTATTGTGTTTCATGTCGAGAACATTACATGGAGTTATCCAAAGGTTACTTTCAGCTCAGCATGGGACACCTCAGTTTTGTAGTCACCTCTAGGAGTTTGATGGGGATGAAAATTCTGCAATGGGATCCAGGTCCTATCTGTGAGGAAGAAGTCTTTCTTGAGGAGGAGCCAGTGAGAGTGGCACAACTTGCCACATATTTTACCCTAGAGTAGATTTCTCATCATATACCTGCAAACCCATAGTGGATTTCTCCTTACATACTAGCTTATCAGTTGCACCCAGCCGAGTACGAGGAATGAAAGAAGCATGTTATAACTAGGACGACACGATGCCTGATTCATTGGGATACATCTAGCTATAGTTCCAGTTCAGGTCGTGCCAAAGGTAGACAAATATATCTTCTATCAGAATTTGCTTTTGAACGACAATGTCTACTTGTACGACGTCGAAGAGAAGCTACAAACTTCAGAGATGATTCTCATTTTTCAGCCAACGAGAAAGAGACATCACCAAATCCAGTTGACAAGATAGAGATTCTAGTTGAGGTAACAGCCGTTACTCTAGAAGGTAATGACTCTAAGGTAATGGGCAGCTCATTGAGAGTCAAAAGCTTCGACGAAAGAGGTCGAAGCTCCCCCAACCCCGGGAGAGTGACACGGGGGCTTTTCCTCCAAATGTTGAACCGGCTTGAACCGAACCTTTTTAGTTGGGGGGGGGGGGGGGCTGAACGGACCCCTCTCTTTTCATTAGGCGGGAAATTTCCCGCCTTCTTATTTAATTTCCTATACATCCCACTTCTATTTATGTGTTTTCAGGTATTAGGGTTTTAATTTTCATGTTATTTCTGATTTCTGATTTGTGAGGACAACAACCTTCGTCCTAGTTTTCCCTTGAGGGCTGTATCCGACGGAATGGGTGGTGCTTCGGCTGTATCCTTTTCCTCGGTGGCCCAAACCCTTCCCCCACTTCTATTCCCTTGCTAGCACCTAGCTCTCATGCACCGTTTTCTGGTTGCCTTCACCCAGCTCGGTCGCTTTCCCTCCCGTCTCCAGCCGCCCCTGCTGAGCCACGTCCCAAATCCCGCTTCCATCTTAAGCCTCCCATTCACCCAAGGATTATCACACTCCTAAGCCGACTATCTCCTAAACGTAGCCTTCCTATTATTCTCTACTATGCCTCCCTCCTCCCTTTCTGATTCATAGCCCTTACTCCCGCTGCTACTCTGTCAACGACACTTCACAATTCCCTATAACCTCGTTGAACCCGTCTTCCACTCCTTGCTCCCCCTATTAGCTTCCCATAGTCCTGCCTTCCTCCCCACAACCAGCCTACCTACAATAGCCTCCTCAATTCCCCTCCCTCTTCCCTGCAGCTACCCCATAGACAACCCTTTCTCCTACCTGCAGCAACCCACATCCGCATTATCTCTTTTCTGATGTCCATTCAGCAACCCACCATAACTCCTCCCCCTTCCTAGCCAATCACCATCCAACATTGCCTTCCTGGGGGTTGGGGGAGGGGGTGGGGATTGATGTGTTTGTTTGTCGTTTATTTCTTATTTTGAAAAGTCTCGTTGTAACCTATTAGATTTTAGGATTAATATTTCTATTTTCGTTTTTATTGTGGTTTGGGCTTTTCCTCTGGTATCAATCGTTAAGTTTGTAATGGAACTCCAATGATTTTTTTCATCATACTTGAGGGATCTTATAGTGTTTCTTTCCAAAAGCACATGCATCCATCTTTGTTTAGCCTAAGATTGTGGAAATAATGAAATATTGATATCACATCACTTTGCGATCTACAACTTCAGTGATCTTTTAGTTGGCTCTTCTAGGCATACAAGCACCTACTCTGCTAGATGTAATCCACCAGTCATTTGATCAGCCACCTACTCTCTTATCTTTCCTATGTAATCTGCTAACCATCAAATCTTTGCGTTGGATATTTTTTAAATCTTAAATTGATTGTAATTAGTTATGTCAACTTTTTTCCATTTGATGGGATATATTTCTTCTTTAGATATTGTTTCAAATTTATTCATTGGAATAAGAAGAAAACATATTTTATTCTATTCTTATTGATTTTTGGACTTGGTGTAAGAAACACACTTCCATATTTTCAAATTTTCAAATATAATGACACTTTTCAGGTTGCCTCTCACACATTCTGTAAACATTATATCCTCCAATATTCCTCTTAATCAAAGCTTAAACCTGAATAATATATTTAAATTAGCATAATGAGTTTTCTAAAGATAACCGAGGAACAATCACACATCTAAAATACAGTAACCAAAGAAAAAGAGATAATATGCATATTAATCTTTCATATTCATTCTAAAAAATCATATAATAATGTAATGTATACATGAAATTTATTCTTATGCATAAATTTAATTTTAATCATATTTTATATTATTAACATTCACTTTGGTCTCAGGAGCACCGTCAAAACATAACTTAACACACCCCTGGTCGATATTATCCCATCAAAACAACGGTTAACCTAAACATCACAATTATTTGAGGTGATAAACTGTCTACTCACTCCTGACAGATATTCTTCCGTCGACACAACGACTATTGATCTAAACATCAAATTTTTTGCCGTGGTAGGAAAATATTTACGCACGCAGGCACTCTCCTCTTAACATGCACATACAAACATTTATATATAATCTATTTCATTTTTTCATATCATGCATTCTTTTCTTATAAAATATTTTACCTCTTATTTACCGATGAATAAATGTATTTTTATTATATATACAACTCATGAAATAAATTGATATATGCATGTTTACTAAAATTCTATAGGTCAAGCAATAATGTGAAATATATAGAAGTGATCATGCAATAAACTAACGTGCATATCTCTATTAGAATATAAGTCATATAATTTGATATCTTCCCAAACTAGATTGTTATACAATTATTTTTAATATGCATACGTACTCTAATGTGCAATTGTTTATCATGCTTAATTGTCATATCATGTTAATCTTGCATATTTTTTCTATCTGACAATATGAATAATCTATTATAATTTGAATTTAACTGAACTATAGCATACATGAAATCAAATTTATATTTTTAAATAAATAATATTATTGAAATTTAGGAATATAATTATTCACCTCAATCTTTAATAGATTTATTTTTTAGCTTAATCATCAATTTCATAGTATTGTCAATCTTTTATTAATCTCAATTTTGAATAGCCTTCTTCCCGACTTTCTAATAGAATAAATTTAATAGCAGTGATTTAACTAAATGTATCATTAATTCTAATAATAATATAAGCCTTAACATTTACCTTAATAGCGTTCAGATCGATCTCCTCCCGTACTCGCATGTTATTTTTTATTGCTAGTCTCCCTAATCTCAATTAATCTAATTTCATATTAACATATTAAATATATATCAATTTAATGTTTATAAAATTCTAATAAACAAATCTAGCACAAATTCTAATAAACAAATCTTCCAATTTTTGTGTATTTAAAAATATTTTTCTTTTCATCAGCACAAATTTTTAAAATTTATTGTGGGAAATTTGTTAATTATTTAAACACTTTGAACTTTCTATCCAAAAATCCTTACAAAATTTATTGACCTTTTGCATTTATCTATAATGACTTATGTGGCCCACATATCGAGTGAATAATTTCTTGACTGCTAAATAGTTTTTATTTTTGTCGATGACCACACTAGAAGCAACTTGGATCTTTCTTATAAAATACGACTTTGAAATTGGTTTTATTTTCTAGAAATTCTACTCTTTTAATAAAGAACCAATTTAAGTTCAAGTTCTTAGGATTTATGATGGGAAATAATATTTTCTTTTTGTTCTTTAGGAATGCCTACTTGAATTAGAAATTAATATTGAAAAAATTGTATGCATTCCCCTCAAAAAAATGAAGTAACAAAAATGTAAAAAAAAAAAACTTTTTGGAGATACTCGATTCATTATGATCATGTGTAATATTTCAAAATATTATTAAGGGAAGCTTATTCCTATTGTTGTATATCTTATTAGTATTATCTTATTAACAATCTTTAGATTCGAAACTCCATTGCCAAATTTTCACTCAAAAATTTGATAGCAATGAGACATGCTTCCACTGGAATTAGAGCAGAAATATTAGATTCTATTTCACAGGTATCAAATCAAAAAGATATAATTCCGAATGCATAAAAGATAAACACCTATAATTCGAGAGGTAGTGGTTCTCTCCCTAACCTTAAAAATAAGATTCAAGACAACAATTACTCATAGCATATGACCTAGATAAGTTATACCCATTAATAACCCACAAAAATAACTAACAAATGACTGATTGCTCATTAATTTTTGCACCTAACATAAGCTTTTAAGTTATTTGGCAGACAGTGTCATACACGTCACTCTAGCATTACTACCCTTCTAGAAAAACATTGTCCTCAAGGTGAATGAGAGAAAAGTTGTTGTTGGATAAAGTTGTATGGCTCCCAAGTGACGCCATAATTTGACAATCATTTTCATGTAATTAGCACTTCTTTTTGACATTTTGATTCCCGACGCAATGTGCTCTATGCATAAACACAATTTATTGGTGTAAGCATATTCTTACCGTGCAAAAATTCTCTTAATATTTGATCAATTGTAGAACTCTTAGTGACTCCCTCTGTATGGATCTCGACTGTTTGAGTGCCTTGGATGACATCAATAGTTGTATTAGATATTAGACTTGTCTATAGATACTATAGCATGCCCCTTGCTTGGTCAAAAATATGCTACACACTATAACCCAGTCCATGTTAAGATTTCCTGGCATTGTAGCCATCCACTCTCTATTTGTAAGACACAAAATTATCTAATTTTCTGCTACCATTCACACATTGTATTCTCCAAAATTATCCTTTAAAACACTTCTATAGCTTCCATTAAGAACAACAATGATAGTAATGGATCATTGTAAACTGTCATTGACAGGTCTTTAAGTCTATGTGAAGCTTAAGTTTCTTCTCCTTAATTTGATCACCTCATCTTCTACAAAAGGATTCAACCAGCTTTTTTAGCCTTGAATTGAAACTCTAGGATTAGCAGTAGGGCACACACTGATGGGATAAACTCCTGATCTTAGGATTATTTCATGCTTGTGTTTCTTTCGAGGTGGAAATTTGCGTGGCAACACAAAATCTTCTACAAATTATTGTAGGAGGTATTGGATCAGTGATAGAATTTCTGTCAGTTTCGTGTTGTGTCTCTTTAAATCTATGCAACTCGATTAAGAATCCCAAGATCGCGTCCAGTTTTGCTCTAACCATGTTCTTGAGTGTTTCGAAGGCTTTGCACGAACCAGGGTTACCGTGAATTCTCACAATCTTGTCTCCCTGCTGGAACTTCATTGTTAGGAGTTTTCAATTCATTTTAGTCTGCTCTAAGGACTATAACCATTTCATACGTAATATCACGTTAGTGCTCCTTAAATCTAAGGAAAGAAAAATCTCCATCGCGTGAATAACTAGCAGTTTTAAATTTACCCCTTTACAAATCCTTTTGCTCTTCTCCTTTCTCGTTGCTATCATAACTCCAAAACTTCCCGTGTCAACTATCTCAATCCTTAATTGCTTCACTACTTAAGTAGGATTAAGTTTTGGGTGACCCCACCATCTACCAACATCACTACGTTCTGCTCTTTGATTTGTCCCTAAAGTTTCATAATGTGGTTCAATGTGAACCCCACCACTAAGTTCATTAAGATGACTGCCACATCTAAGTGAGGGTGTTTCTTCGCCTTAACATCCTCTATTTCTTTATCCCCTGCCTTCTCATCACAGATTACTCGAACTTGTAAGGTATGATCCTTGCAACGGTATCCTGGGATAAACTTCTCATCATACCGAAAATATAACCCCTTGGCTCGTTTCTTTTGAATTTCTCTCTTTGTAAGGCATATGAACGTCACATCTGGTCTTGGCCCATTATTTTGATCCCATGGAGTCTCTCCCCCTTGAATTCCACAATTTGAGTTTTTGGTATTGTCATGGTTGTAGCATTTCGGTAGGGTGCTCTTCTTGTGTTACTCCCATTATTTCGTTCCATTACATTCTCATCTTCAATCAATTGTGCAAATTTCATAGTTTCCTCTATTCCTCTGCGGAGAATGATCTTTTAAATCTAGAAATTTTTGTAACTGTTTAGTTTAGTTGCTCTCTTTTGTTTTTTTTATGCCTATATTTCTTCTGCGAGAAAATTTGTAGTATTTTTTGTCCATTCTTCCCATTGAATAGGAACATATTTAGTATTTTACTTGTTTCTCAACGAGAATCATTCACCTTTTAGGTAGGAATTTATAGGGAGTTTACCTATATATGCTAAAGAGATGGCTCCTATATTGTAGCATTTTACTCTCTATTATACTTAGCTCCCATCTTGCAGTTAATATGTTACTTTAATACCATTTTTCATAGTTTAAATTCTTATGTATTGAGGTTTTATATGCTTTATCCTAACAAAGCCATGTTGTTTTGTCCTCTTGGTGAATTTTCTCAGGATGTAACCTTTTTTAGTAGTGATCCAAGACTTTATGTCAAATCATTACACTATAAGATGCCTAATGTTTAGGATTTCTGCTTTGTCATGCTTGATGGATCTTGCAAAGAGCAACCAGGACGTTTAATCTTGCATTAACGTAGGCTTTCCATAGAAAGATGTAAAATTATGAGATTCTTGGATGTATGCAATTCACTTTTAAATCTTCTGAAGGAATACATTTGCAACTGTACTTTTAAATGATGTATCATGAAAGAGAATGAAAGCATATATATATATATATATATATATATATATATATATATATATATATATATATATATATATATATATATATATATAGATGTTGATAAATTGTTTTTGAAGAATGTCCTTTATATCTTTCAGGCTACTAGGATTGCATATGGTGAGGATAGAGAATTTCGCCGTGTGGTGACCCTAGAGGGTGCATTATTCGAAAAGTCTGGTACAATGAGTGGGGGTGGAAGCAAGCCACGAGGTGGCAAGATGGGAACATCAATCAAAATGAGTGTTTCTAGTGATACTATCATTGCTGCTAAAAAAGAACATTCTGAGCTTGAGGATGAGCTAAAAATATTGCGTCAGAGGATCAATGATGCTGCAAAACGTTATCAAACCTGTGAAAAAGCTGAATCTCATCTTGAACTGGAACTAGCAAAGAGTCAAAAAGAGGTTAAAGTTGTTGATTTAATGTTTACTTCGTTGTGCTTTCATGTTAATGTTGTGTTAGTTTTCCTTTCAAACAGGTGGACAGTTTTGCTACTCAACATGATTATATAGAAAAGCAGCTTGATGTCTTGAAGGCTGCTGCAAAACCAAAAAATGATGAGCTGAGTAGGCTTAAGGAGTTGGAAGATATTATATCGTCAGAGGAGAAGGAAGTGAACAAACTTTCCAAATGCTCTAATAAACTTAAAGATCAAGTAAGTAGTTTTGTGTGAATTTTCATCTTCTTGTTCCTTAAAAGTCTGTGATGTCCACTATTGAGTCGGATTTAGATTTTTCGTCATCATCACTATGAGCCTATTACCTCAGTAAAATGGAGTCTCTCATGAATCCACCAATCATGGTTGCAAACATGAAATATTGTTGCTTATTGTAATTTTATTTTAATCTTGTTTATAGAAGTTCAGGTCATCCTTTTTCTTTATTGTTCTTCACTTGCTAGAAAATGTTCCAAGCACATTCCACATTCATTGGTTCGCCTTATGCACCTCTTGCTTTGATAAGTCTCAGCAAAAGATAATGGCATCCATGTATTTAATAGTCGATTGGATGTGTACTTATGTTCCTCTGCTTATTTATGTGGTCAAAGGCTACGGAACTTCAGAATAAGATAGAAAATGCTGGCGGTGAAACACTAAAAAATCAGAAACTGAAGGTCTCAAAAATCCAATCTGTAAGTGAGTATTTATCTTTCTATCTAGGGTTCTTACCCCTTTTCCTTTTCCTAATGTTTTTGATTCTAAATGTCAGGACATTGACAAAGCTGGCAGTGAGGTCAACCGGTTGAAGGTTAAGATAGCTGCTGGTGATAAAATGACCAAGAAATTGATCAAGTCAATTGAAGAGTTGAAGAAAGAGAAAGAAGCTCTAATTGAGGAGAAGGAAAAAATGGAAGCTTCTTTTAAAATAATAGAGCAAAAGGCATTTGAGGTCGAAGAAAATTACAAAAAAACTCAAGAGGTACTTCATATTCACTTTTGTGTTTCTTCGCTGGATTTCATGGTAGCTATCATCTTGCATTGTCATGCTGGTTACTAGTTATTGATGCTTCAATACCTTTCAGCTCATTGACAAGCACAAGGATGTTTTAGATGAAACAAAGGCTGAATATAATAAATTAAAGAAAGGCTTGGATGTGCTACGCGCAGCTGAGGTTTTTTTTACCTTGTTTTAAATCCACATTTTGTTTTTCTCAACAGGTGAATGAGTATTGCTTTGCATTGTCAACAGGTTGACAATGATTATAAACTACAAGACATTAAAAAGGTAGTGAAAGAGTGGGAAATGAAGGCAAAGGGTTTCAAAAAGAGACTTGATGATATTGTGAAGGATTTTGGAAAACAGTTGGATCAGTAAGACAATTAACTTTTTGGGGGCATTTACTTACGTACTAACCAATTCTTATGTATTTACATTTCTAACACCCAAACTTTAATTTTTGCATTTATACCTTCATATCACATCAACTGTACCCCTATTTTAACTTTTAAAAGTGAAATACACCTTTTCATGCATATACAAGGTGTCAGTCATATATGTAAAAATTGAAGTTTAGATGTTGGATATGTAAATACATAATAATTGAGTGGTATGCATGGAAATCTACTTAACTATTTTGTGTTCTCTGCTTATTTATCTTTTGGTTAAATTCATTTAGAAAATTGCATGATGTAAATGTCGCAGGATGCAGAGTGATGCTATTGATCCAGACAAGCTTCAAGCAACTCTCACTGATGTCTCATCTAGTGAGGTTTTCGATCTCAAAAGAGCAACAGAAATGGTGGCATTGCTAGAAGCTCAGTTGAAAGACATGAGCCCCAACTTGGATTCGATTTCTGAGTATGCATAGGAAATTGAATGCAAAGTTAGAAATTTTTTGTTTTTGTATTTTAAGTATCTTGACGTTGCAGTCATGCTTTACAGATACCGGAAAAAGGTGCTATCATATAATGAACGTGTGGAAGAGCTAAATGCTGTAACTCAGGAACGGGATGATCTTAAAAAACATTATGATGGGTTGCGGAAGAAAAGGTTAGTAGAATTTTAGTATGGATTCCCAAAATTTTCTGTAATTTGACAGGCTTTCTTTAATAGGACTATATATAAGAACATGCTGTTGATTTTTTTTTCTTTCGCAGACTGGATGAGTTTATGACAGGATTCAACATTATATCACTAAAGTTGAAAGAAATGTACCAGGTTTTACTACTGGAATTTTCTGAAAATTATTTGTTGATATGTAATTATTTATCCAGGTTTTTGTTCATTTTCAATTTAACTGCAAAACGTCTGCCACTGTTGCATGTAGCTCCAAATAAATCGTGAATATTTCCTTGCAGATGATCACTCTGGGTGGTGATGCTGAACTAGAGCTCGTTGATTCTCTTGATCCCTTCTCTGAGGGTGTAGTTTTCAGCGTGAGGCCCCCAAAGAAGAGCTGGAAGAATATTGCCAACTTATCTGGTGGCGAGAAGGTAAGTTCAAGTCCTTTTGCATTTTTGTTGTGGTCATTTGTTCAATGTACGTGCTATTCTGAAATGAGTAAACTTTCTTAATATTATTATAAATTTATGTTGGTGTTTGTTCTGCATATTTCCTGTACTGCTTGGCCTTTTTTTTTTTTAATTATGCATAATTTTTTTTTTAGTAAACTGAACTGCATAATTTTTCACTAGAAAAGTTGCATAATCCTTAGGAAAAGTTATTACCAGTGACGACAAATTATGCCAATGCATCATTTAGTGACACAATGTGGATTCTTATTTCACAAAAACGCCTGCCTTTTTTTATTTTTATTTTCGTTAGCAACATGTAGTCATTATTATTTTTACTTTATTTTTTTTTTTGGTCAAGAACATTTTAATTATATATTTTTTTAATGTTCCTTTTTTTTAATTTAATCCCGAAGGTTGTGCTAGGTCCATCTAATTGAATGAGTTGAGAGGGAAAATGTAATGGTAAATTTTTAAGAGATGCTTGGGTCATCTTGCAAGCCAAGAGCATTTTCATTTTCTTCAATGAATTCAACTTGTTAGCCCTTGAGTGTGAATCCACAAATAAGTTTGAGAAATGATATTAAGCCAGGTTACCAATTCTTTATTTCTTATTTCTTGAAATCTCATATTTTTCTCATTTCAAATACTCGAAGTTCTTTAAGTAAAAAAGTATTTGTGTCTGCATGCAACAATAACATTACTACCCTTCCAAGAAATAATAGCGGAAGAAATTTTATTTGCTGTATTGTTGATGCCGAAGTGTTTATACAATTTTATCTATATGTTCTGGATGATTATACTTAAGAAATATATGCAAAACAATTTTAGAATGAAACTTGGAAATCCACAACTCTTTAGAGGGAAATTTATTCAACTTAAAGAGGATATACTTCAATTTGTTGAGGAAAATCAACCCAACTAATATAGTGGACTCATGGGAAAGATTAACTTCCAAATTCACAAGACGAAAAAAATAAAGAGTTATTTGGACCCTTGTAACTAGACCTGAGCTTTAAGCAGTGATGATTCCACCATTAGAATGAGAACAGTAAATATACTTAACATTGAATCTTTCCCTTTTCAGAAATCTTACTTGGAGAATCTCATGAAGAATAATGAATGTTTTTCATAGTTCTTAATTTGTAGGAATCATTCTTTTTGGTAAATTCACTAACCAGTTGTAACAAATTGAGATATGACTTCGCAATTTGGGTTCCAAGCAATTCGAAGCAAGTCCTTGTAAACAATTGATAATGGGGATATCTTGAATCCATTTTTCTTTCTGAAACCTAACAAACCATTGTTAACTTTCCAAGAGATTAAGAGAGAAGGTTGAATGATTCTCTTAATCATTTTGACACTCGAGCAATGAAGTGGTGATACCGAAACTAGTTAGAAAAACAATAGAAGCACATAAAGCAAACTTTTATTAATGTAGAGAGAGGGTTACAACTGAACACAATAAAAAATAACAACACACAACATAAATGACACAAGCAAACACCCCTAAACTCTAAATCCTAAACCCTGGAGCTAGACAGAAGGTTTTGCTGTAGGGAGGGCCGGTTGGATGCTGGAAGTCTGGGAAGCTGGATAGCAAGGTTATGATGCATGGAAAGGCCAGCTAGGTGATGGGAGGAAGTCTAGACTGCTGGACAATAAGATTATGCTGCTAAGAGAAGATGAAAATGGAAGATACATCACCACCTTGTAGTAAGATATATCCGGAGCACCACCACCTCCTCGAATACAACTCTACAATAGAGAAAATGACTCCACACAGGAATTCTGAAAGCGAACACATCAAAAACTAAAAACTCTTAAGCATAACACCCTCTATTTATAATGAGGGCTAGTACTTATTTAGGAAATGTTTAAAATAAGAAAGAAGAATAGAAATAATAAGAATTTAGATTAGGCAAGGACGAATAAATAAATTTTCAGATTAGGCGAGGATGAGTAAGATAAATCAGAATTTAGAATCTGTAAGGACTTATAATTGGAAAGTACTAATAGAATTTCAAATTAAGCAAGATGAGTGAAATTAAGGCAGAGGCAGACCTAGGAAAACTTGGGCTTATTGCATAAAAAATGATATTAATTTATTAGAATTAAACGAAAATTTGACACTAAATAGGACGCAATGGAGAAAAAGGATTCATGTAGCCGACCCCACTTAGTGGGATTAAGGCTTTGTTGTTGTTGTTGTTGAGTGAAATAAAACAAAATTTATAATTGGTAAGGACTTATAATAGGAAAGTACTGGGAAGGAAATAGTGAAGGGGGAGAGAATGGAAAGGGAAATAAATATTATGAGGGAAAGGAAAGATTAAGCAAGGGAAAGGGGTGGAAGAAAAGGAAAGTGGGGTCAGCAGCCCTCCCCCTTGAGGACCAACCGGTCCTCCCCAAAGCATTGCGTCAACAGGGTTTCAGAAGTGGGCATTTTAGGTTTGCAGAGTTTTTCTTTTTATAGTTTTACAGGCAAAAGAAGAGCCATCATATTCGTTAATTTTTTACACTCATTTAACCAAAAGAAATACGTTACGTGATCAAAGATTTAATACATAGAGCCACCAAGTTTGGTCTTCATTTTTTTTTGTTGAGTTTATAAGTTGAATATCTTTATTGTCAGTGATACCCTTTTAGTAGAAATGTATCCTAATATGCCCAATTTTTTTAAATAACAAACGATGGAATCAAAAATTGGAGAAGCAATACAAAAGAAAAGTTATTATATCCGAATTGATGAGAGTCAACCTTCCATTACTACATAATAATATACCCTTCCAATGATATAACTTCTTTTGCGTAATTTTAATATTCCAGTTCCAAAAAGATTTATGGATAGACTTGGGCCAAGAGGATTATCAAGATAATTAAAGGATGGGGATTCAAGAACATAGCTTATAATATTCTCAAGGTAATTAGTTTGAACTGAAAGCTCTCAATTTTTAGAGAAGATTTGGAAAATTTTAGCTTTAGTTTGAATGCTTCACCAAAGAGATAGGGAATGTGTATTAAATAAATATATTGTATATCAGTAGCTCTACAATAAAGAAATGCATCATTGACATATGGTATATTATTGCTGGGGAAATACTCTTTGTGAGTGCTGCACCCCTCAATTCAATTATTGAAGTTGTAACCCTAATGATTTTGTTTAAATCATCAGCCACATTGTTAAATAGAAAGGGCTCACCTTACGAAGTCCTTTTATACATTTGAATTGTTATCCCAGCTAATTCAATTATTTAAGTTGTAAACCTATGGTTTTGTTTAAATTATCAGCCACATTGTTAAATAGAAAGGGCTCACCTTACGAAGTCCTTTTATACATTTGAATTGTTATCCCAGCTTACCATTTAATAAGGAAATATAATTAACATGCACAGGAACTCCCTTAATTTGGCTAATGAATCTAGAAGGGAATATACTTTGATGAAGAATAAAAGAGCAAGAGAGTCCAATCACAACAGTCAATAGGGTTTTAACAGTCTAAATATGAAAAGCTCGTCTTTCTAAATATTGATTAAGTTCATGTGCATCTCCAACTCATTCTAAAGTGCTTTTCTTTGATATAAAGACACCTTGAGAGAAATCAAAATGCTTGTGCATAAGCAATTTAAGCATTGGATATAACTTTGGTGAATTTTTGGATTGTATCAATTTTGAAAGCAAATAGGATTGATATTTGAGGAATTTTGTGTATTTTTCTAGAATAAAACGCAATGGTAGCACTTAGCATTACTAGAGAAGCTCTGCTAAAATCAATGTCATCAAACATATTTCAGGTTTGAAGGGATAACATATACATGTTTTTGACAAATTTCATAGAAAATCATCAGGCCCAGGTGATTTGCTAACACTACAGGAGAAGATTGGGTCTTTGATTTTATTAATGAGAAAAAGGGGCATCTTATTCATTAATGCATAAGGCATTCATTGGAGTAGAGATGAAAAACTTAAGAGAGATAATGTGAGAACAACTTTTGCTAAGTATCTTTTATGTAGTAAGTAAAATCTTCATTTCTTTGTTGCTCTCAATAATATGCTTAGATCTATCAAATTTTGAATAAATGAAACTTCTCTTTTATCTACCAATGGCAACTTTCGCTGATAATATTCTTTTGTGGATAAGACTAGAGAAAGAGTTCAAGAAAAACTTGAATTATAGAGGTCAACTTTAGAGTCTAAAAACTTTCGTTTGAGTAGATCTAAAATTGAATATATGGAATGTAATTTTATAGTAGTAGATCTGGTGGCGGGGCTGTAACAATTGGTGATCAAGTCATTAAAAGGAGTGAACGTTTAGCTATCTGACGTATATCGTTCAAAGTGATGGTGATATAGATGGGGATGTTATTTGTATAATCGAAGCTAGATGGAAGTGTAGGAATGCATAGAGTCTATTGTGTGATAGAAGTATCGCTTAGACTTAAAGGAAAGTTTTATAAGATGCTGGTGAGACCTGGAACAACTTATGTCATTTAAAGTTGGCCTATAAGAGAGAAGCATAAAATTAAGTCGTGTTGCCGAGATGAGAGTGCTTAGGTGGATGAGTGGCTTTACACTTAGAGACAAATTGTGAAATAAAAATATCTGTGAAAGGGTTGGTGGAGCGTCACTGGCAAATAAGATTAGAGAGAGTTGTCTTAGATGGTTTAGTCACATTAAACATCAACCATCTGATGATTCGGTTTGGAAAGTTGATGTTTTTGATTCCATTTATTTTAAGGAGTTATGCCTAAAAATACTTGGGCAAGCTGTATAAAAATGATTTTAATTTATTATAATTAAATGAAAATACGACACTAATGTGGACACAATGGAGAAAAAAGGATTCATGTACCCCACTTAGCGGGATAGAGGCTTGTTGTTGTTTGTACCAATGGCAACTTCGCAGAAGAAAACTATTTTATTATTTCCATCAATTTGCCCTCAACTTATCATAAAAACATTTTTGCTTCTGTCATTATTGAAAGAATAGCCAGTTCTAGCCTAGGTCCAACTCTAGCCCGTGGATTCCTCCTTTAGCTATTGCACTTGTCTTTAGCTGAAGCTCGAGCCCATGACTTTCATCTCATAGTTGTCCGCCTTACTGGCTCAGCAACCCTTCATACCTATTAGATTTTATTTTTATTTATTGCCACCTCATTAATTCCTTGTCTCATTGTTGTCACATCTTCAATCAATGGATTGTCTTATTGTAATTAAATGTATCTAATATTCAGTTCCTGATGCTGCATGTTTTCCATTAGAAGCTCTCCTAGGATTGTCGGTCTGTCTTATTGTTATGGCTTTTTTTTTATTGCACTCCTATGAGGTGCGGCTTTCATCACGTCATTGCCCCTGTTCTTTTAGCGTTCATAGCTATACTTTTATTTTTATCATTTTCTTTGCAATCAAATGCTAACACAATTTTCATTCCCATTACCAAGCATCTATTTAACATTCCATTTGAAAGGAATAAATGGTCACAAAGTAGTTACAAATTGTTTACACCTTTGAAGAAAGAGGGAAATTTGGTCATTTCCTGGTCATCAAACCTCAACACGATCCCAAGTTCATCATTTGTGATAAATAATGGTGTTGTTTTGCATCTGGAGTTTTATGGTTCTAGAGATTAGATTGATTATTGATGCATGTGTTATGTTGAAAGTTAAGTGTAATTTAGTGATTTATTATTTATTATTGTGTATTATAAATATGAATAATGTGTTTAGGGTCAGGTTTTTGCATGAGATTGTAGTTTTGAGCCTTATGTTTAAGGTTTGCGAGAGGACGCCCACCCCTCTATTTGTTGTTGTTAAGAGAGATCGCCTACCACTCGAATTGTAGGTGCTTATCGTTGTGTATTTGAGTTGTGTTGTCTTCTGTTACTAAGAAAAATGTTTTCTTTACCCTAATTTATGTGGAAAACTGTCTTGATTTGTATTAAATTGGCATCATATGGGAAGCAAAGAAGAAGAGATCTGGCATGCCCTAAACTCGATTCAAGAAGCCAAAGTTTCCAAATGGACAGTGAAAGAATGCTGGGAAGGATCGTGGCGTACAAAGTGATAAGGTTGCTCAATTCGACATATTTGTGATGCAAACGACCAGATTGCATTGTACAAGTCTCCCTCGCATCACTACTTTTATTACTGAACTGCATGAAACAGTCACACTTAAGAAAACAAACGAGATTGTGGCTTACTGGATTGCTTCGTTGCGCCCTAATCTCACAATAGGACCACGATTCAAGCTAGTTGGGAAGGATCTCAATGTCCATTGCCGCTTTTGTGACCTAACCCCGCGAAATAGTTGTGATTCGAGGTATGTGAGAGGACAACCAAGGGATCATGGGTAAGTAAATCCAACTAATTGTCTCCTGTATTATGCACTTCACAATCGAAATTGGCAATACATGCATGATTACAACTATCTGAAGTCGAACATAGTAATCCACTGCACCTATATGATAAAAAACGGTTAATAGCAGCCGAAAGAGTAAATGCTTTGGAAAAAAAATTAAAAAGAACCAAATTAGATCTCGAATGGAGGAACATTTCTCGTCTAAGGAGGGGCGATGCTCATCCATGAAAATGTTTGGAAGGATATTACTTTGAAGTTGAGGAAAAACACTGATTTGAGAAATTTGAAGCAAATGATTGGAACAAAAGTGCACAAACAAGAAACCCAAAAAATAGTCCACCAATTTAACATGGAAAAATCCAAGAACGAGAAAAAATTACATAGCCACATCACACTGATAAATTTACTATGAAATGAGAACTATTCAAATTCCACCACAATCAAATCTTCTCTACATTTCTAGAACTTTTGAACGTTACTCTCTTGATCAAGCAAGAGAAATTAGAAATCCACCCATAGAACTTGGCATGTTCTCTGTATGCATAGTTTGTTCAGTTTTTCAATCTTGTTCGCGCACTGCCAAGAGCTACTTCAAATTTTGATCAAGGACTTAAATTCCTAAACTTCTTGAACTATTTCTGGCGCCTGATCACCGACCCCAATCTTTGAGTTTCCCAGATACTCTATTTTTAACACTGAAATGAGCGTATATGGGCGTGACTGCGTCCATTCTGGCATTGGATTGATAACAAATTTGTTTTAGTAGACATTCTTCTAGGCGTTGGATAGCCCTCCATGGAAATGGGCCGTTTGTGGATAAAAAAACGTTGAGTCACCCTTCCTGGCGATGGGTCGCCCATGCACAACCAAGCGCTGGGTCGCTTAGTGCGGATGCAAGATTTGATATTTCTGCCTTGACGCAATCAGCCTTTACACATTATAAGAGGGGAGATTCACGATCCAAGAAGAATGTTGAAGAAGATCATACAGTTTCATGCAAACCAGCCGCCACCTATCGCGGGATTAGGCGACTATGTTTGGGACAAACACGAGAGACAACAATCTGAAGAAGTATGTTGAATCGGGGTGGCGTCGTTGCTTTAGGTGCAACTGGATCCATGAGATCTAGCAAAGGTGTCATGACACGACCTGACTGTTTAGTGTTAAATAAGTCAGTTTGTTTTAAATTATACAATAATCCATCATAACTTTCAATAATAAAAAGTCACTAAAACAATAAAGTACACTAAATGAAAAATTAAATTCATCTAAAGCAACAGAGTAGTCTGAAAGTAATACAGTATCACAATCCGACCAACAATAGTTCATTACTTTTCAAAATTGAATAATAAAAGTAACTAGAAGCATAATAAACATGCCATTGTCTAATATTAGTAGTCCTGTAACTTACAATCATATCAACCTAGTGTTTTTTCTTGAAAAAAAAAATAAACTTTAAGTTTACTGTAGTTTATTTAGTGATTATAATTTTATTTTTCATTAAATTAATATTCAAATGTTATTGATAATGTCGAAATGAAATATAATTCATTAATTAATTAAACTGTAAATTGTAATAAATTTAATCACTCAATAAAGTTATAATTCATCTAAAGCACCAGGTTCATATGACTAGCATGAGTGATCCGCTTTAAATTCATCTAAAGCAACAAAGTAATCTGGAAGTAAAACACTATCATAATCCAACCAAGTAAAGGTAACTAGAAGCATAAAAAACATGCCACTGTCCAGTATTATTAGTCCAGCAAATCAAATCACTCGTGTGAGTCATATTAACCTGGTGCTTTTTCTTGAAAAAAATAATCAATTTAAACTGTAAGTTTACTGCAATTTATTGAGTGATTATAATTTTATCATGCATCAAATTAATATACAAATGTTATTCATAATGTCTAAAAGAAATGTAATTCATTAGTTAATTAAACTGTAAATTGTAATAAATTTAATCATTCATAATTCATCTAAAGCACCAGGTTGATATGACTGACATAAGTGGTTTGCTTTAAATTCATTAAAGCAACAAAGTAATCTGGAAGTAAAACAATATCACAATCCAACCAACAATAGTTCATTATTTTTTAAAATTAAACAGTAACAATAACAAGGAGCATGATAAACATGCCACTGTCTAGTATTAGTAGTCTGGTAAATTAGATCACTCTTGTCAGTCATATTAACCTGGTTTTTTTTTCTTGAAAAAAAAATAATTTAAACTGTAAGTTTACTGCAATTTATTGAGTGATTATAATTTTATTATGGATTAAATTAATATGCAAATGTTCTTTATAATGTCTAAAAGAAATGTAATAATTAATTAATTAAACTGCAAAACTTTCATTTTAAATTAACCCTTCCTGTTTCAATTTAAATATATATATTTTAAATTTTTAATAAGTCATATTAGGATTATCGTCATACATGAATGTATCATCAAAAAGTTATACCAGTAGGTATCCTAAAAAATTTGTACTCATAGGCACCCTCAAAATTTTGCAGTCGAAGTACCTTTATCATTTTCATTTCAGTTTTCATGCTCGAGTACAATAACATTCTCACTAGTATTATTAAATGGTACGTCCTAATTAATTTAATCATTTACATTTCAATTCCTTTCTATATTATCTATTTAAAGTCTTTGAATAATCATTTACCATTTTTCGTTGCACTTATTTTCATTTCAAAGATCATCAACATTCAATATGTGTACAATAAAAAAAGCATCTTAATACTGGTCCCTTTCAAATAAAACATTAATATAATACATATAAGTAAACAATTACTCATCTTAATTTTTAATGGACTTTTGAAATACTTATCCCATCACTTTAATTCCTCTTGCACAAGCAGATTTTGATCTCTCTTTCTTCAATTCAACTATTTGTCAAATTAAAATCATTTAAATTAATTCATAAAATTATTGATATTAAATTAACATCTTTAATTAAACTAATTTATATAATTAACGGTTCAAACCTATCAATCTTTACCTTAACTTTCTTTTGATGTCTTGATTTGCTAATTTCCACATCCCAAGAATCTATCAACCTTTAATGTCTATTAATTAAACTTCACATAAACATTTACAATATCAATTATTTACTTAATAGAAATAAAACTCCCACATTTACCTTTTTATTGTATGAAATCAATAATTTTTTACCTCCTAATCTCATGAAGTAAAATTTCTTCGATTAAAGGATTCTATTGTAATTTAACAGAAATTAACATTAATACTTATAGCATTTATGTAAGTTAATCATATTAAATTAAAACTTAACCAAATCTTAAAATTCTTTCAGTCAGCTACCCTTACCGGCACGAGCGTGTGTCGTCTCCCTTTTCCTTCTCACTAAAAACAATCGTTCCTTCTACATGCGACACACTTCTTCGATGTCGGTCGGTTCTCCTCCTTCACGCATATTGTGACACAACGCAATACCAGCATCTACAATCTCAGGCGAACCCACAACAAGCGGCGACGTTGACTTATCACGCAGGCACCCCCACGAGAAGGTCTTTCTTTCTCCTACATGTGATCATTTCTCATCTTTTTCTTCTACTTCCTTTGTCGAACAGAACACAATTGAATGACACCGCATGCGAGCCACCCGCTTCCCTTTCCTTGATATCTTCTTCATTTTTCCTTTTTCCTTCTCCTTCCTCTGTGAAACTCTAATTTTTCTTTCGAACGATCTTACCTCTCTAGTTTATTTCTTTGCTTTGTATGATGGTTTGAAATGAGACATAATACACTTAAGATAACTTCAGAGATGATTATCCATGTCGTTTAATATTATGTTTTATTTTCTTAATTGTACAAATATTACGGAAGGAATCAGGATCGGATGCGAGCTATATCAATAAGAATAATTTTCACGACTTTTGGGCAGCGTCTTTGTTCTAAGAGAATCAGGAGCCGTTGATCCAACAAATGAATTGGAAGAAGACTCGAGCGGAAGAACTCAAAAGGAATAGCATGATATCCATACAAGTGGAATGAATGGAAGCATGCGGGATTCAACAAAGGAGTCAGGAGCGGATTCAAGTGACTGGTTTTTGAGGGAATTGCATGACATTGGAGTTTTGGACTGAACGATTGTTTGCGGATGGACTGAATGGAAGCATGTGGGATTCAACGGAGTTGGGAGAGGATTCGGGCGACAACATCTAGAGGGAATTTCATAACATCATGAGTTTTGGAACGAGCGATAGTAGGCAAAACGGGACGACATACGATTCAGGTCTGTATAAAATCGATTCAAAGGATTTCAGCTAAGAATAGATAACCATGGTGGGTTGGCCAATGTGGAGGGCTGGTTCCAACTGCTCCAATTCCTTTTATTATTGTAGCCATTCGGGCTTAAGGTGATTTAGGAATATGGATGGGAACGGGACAAGTAGGAAAAAGCATGAAAGCATGTAAGGAACTGATTTTGACACAAGAGAGTATTCAAATGGGGGAGTCAAGTTGGTGGTGTTTTATGGTGACCCCAATTTATATATGATTTTGGTAACGCTGAAGATTATGTTGAGAGTGATTCAGGACACAGTGCTGGAATTCTTAATCAAGTTGCATACCATGCAAGAGACATGATAATGAATTGGCACAGATTCCAGTGAACAAGGAGCTACTGGTTGAAGGATGTGCACAACATTGCATTTCAAACACGAGTCATTATGAATTTCTGATTAAATATAAATGATTGTCAAATGAAGACGCCATGTGGGAGCCAAACGACTTGATTCAACAACAATCTCTTTATTTACATTGAGGACAATGTGTCTTTATAGGAGGGAGGATTCTTTCGTCGACGCCTAAGGGAAATTTGGTATTTATTATTTATTATTGTGGGGTATAAATAGGGCTAATATGTTAGAGTTAGGGTTATTCATGAGATCATGGTCTTGAGTCTAGGTTCAGGATTTGGGAGATATCACCTACCTCTTAAATTGTAGATGTTGACATAGATCACCTATTTCTCGAATTGTGTGTGTTTATCCTTACGTATATGAGTTGTGTTATTTTATGTCAGTGAACAAAAATATTTTTTTTCCTTAATTTCTATGAAATATTCTTCTTAGTCGTATCAGCATGTTCTTTCATTCAACAATGGATGCGTAAGATATAATAAATCAAGCATATCTTAAGTTCATGATCTTTTCAAATCTATTGAAATTAAGATCTCATCTTGGAGGATAATTTATTATTGAATGCTCTAATATATTGTAAGGCATTTGGCAAGAGATAAACCATTATCGTTGTTGTTAAATTGAATGCAATATAGATGTGGTTATTTGTGAAGTGTTTGTTTAAAGGGACTATGTTTATGATTTTATTTTTGCATTAATCCTTCAGTTTGAAGCTGTATGAGCATAAATTCTCAGAAAAAAAGAATTTAGCTTCACTAAAATAGGTCTCACCATGATTCATGCGGAAGAAGGGCATTCATGATTTCTAAGAATTGCATGGCTGTTTCAACTTTAGTAACAAAGATTGTAGACCTCATGAAATCTTATTAAAAATCTTTCGTTAAAGAACGCAAGTAGTCAATATAGATTTTTTATATTGCACATATTGCAATAAGTGCTTAACATACAGAAAAAGATGTTTGGAAGTTTCATGACAAACCTCTAAGTAAAAATTTCACAACGTAAGAAGGATAAACAAATGACTAGAGACGTGCATAGTTGCAAGTACAGCATGTGGAAGATGGTAACAACAAAAAGTCCTTTATTGAGTTTCACAAAGAAGAAATATAAAAATTTAACAAAGGTACTATGACCATCATGAATCTATCATTAAAATGACTCCTATAAATAGGGCTAATATGTTTAGAGTTAGGGTTATTCATGAGATCGTGGTCTTGAGTCTTAGGTTTAGGATTTGGGAGAGATCACCTTCCTCTTAAATTGTAGGTGTTGACATAGATCACCTATTTCTCGAATTGTATGTGCTTATCCTTATGTATATGAGTTGTGTTATTTTATGTTAGTGAAGAAAAATATTTTTTTCCCTTAATTTCTATGGAAAATTCTTCTTAGTCGTATCAGCATGTTCTTTCGTTCAACAATGGAAGCGTGAGATATAATAAATCAAACATATTCTTAAGTTCATGATCTTTTCAAATCTATTGAAATTAAGATCTCATCTAGGAGGACAATTCATTATAGAATGCTCTAATATATTGCAAGGCATTTGGCAAGAGATAAACCATTATCGTTGTTGTTAAATTGAATGCAAGTAGATGTAGTTATTCGTGATGTGTTTGTTGAAAGGGACTATGTTTATGATTTTCTTTTTGCATTAATCCTTCAGTTTGATGCTGTATGAGCATAAATTCTCAGAAAAAAAGAATTTAGCTTCACTAAATTAGGTCATCACCATGACTCATGCGGAAGAAGGGCATTCATGATTTCTAAGAATTCCATGGTTGTTTCAACTTTAGTAACAAAGATTGTAGACCTTATGAAATCTTATTAAAAAATCTTTCGTTGAAGTACACAAGATGTCAGGACAGTTGGCAAAGTGCTTAGGGCGGTCGCTGCCCTAGTAGCGGCCCCATTTTCAGAAGAAGAGCCAACATGACAAGGAACACTCAACCCCCATCAAGGGGAACTGATAGCCAATAACGGAAGGAGGGTGATCCACTACAAGAAAAAAGCCAAACGATCATCTATACCAAGACATCTTCGGATCCGCCTTCGTGGAGGAGAAGAACCGAACGATGCAAACCGAGGTACAGAGGCAGCCAGAGAATGCTTTCTCCCTGTAAGTTTCCGAAGTTAAACCCCAAAGAAGTTCATGATGTCGGCCTTAGAGACATACAAAGTATAGTCAGATCCCAACGACCACCTCACATCGTTCGAATCGTCCAGATGCCTGTTGAAAATTTATGACGCCGTCAAGTGTAAGCTCTTCACGCTACTGAGATCAACCACATTATAGCGGTTTGACAGATTTCCCGCGAGGAAATCACTTATTTTTTCCTTGAGGCCTAAGAAGAGCGCTCAGTCTCTGTGACAACTGAAGTTAGGGGTCAACGAAAGCTTACGGTCATTCATTGCACGCTTCCAACGCGAAATGTTAGATGTCAAGCACTTGAAGCCCGACATGACCCAGACCGCGCTGCCGAAAGGAGTGAGGTCGGAGAGGTTTCGTTTCCCCTCGAACTCGCAAAGCCACAAAGCTTGGTTGAGCTGTTAGAGATAGCCAAGTGTTGACCTCGCTTTCGATCATGCTCGTGTTAAGATTTCGTGGCGATACCAAATTTCGACGCAATTTTGACGCGATTGTCGACGAGGTTGCCCAAACGACCTCGGACGGCGAAACAGACTGCGCCGATGCGTCCGGAACATCGATTTCACTTAAAATCGATGTTAAGTTTGCGACGATAGCCCGTCGGGTGCGAGAGTTAGGATTCGGGGGCGTATTTTCAGATAAATTAATTATAAATCCTTTAAATAAAAAAAATATAAGCCCTAAACCCTACTCTCCCTCACTCGACCCGTTCGGTTCGCTCGTCTCCTGTGCTCGGGTCCTGTGGGAGTTCTCTGCGACTCCTCTCCCGCGCTCGGTGCCTTCTCCCTGTTGTAGCCGTTGGTTCCTCGAGCCGCGCGTGTTTTCCCCCATCCCTTATCCCGTCTGCGAGAGATCCTGGCGTGCTCTACGCACGCGAGCGTTCCGTCCCTGTTGCTCTGTGCGATAGTCTTCCCCATTCTCTCGTGTCTTGCCAGAGCTCTCTCGACTCCTAAGGTAGGAAGCGGCACTCCTCTTCCCTTGGCCCCCTATTTAAAATCCCATTTCAGGATGGTCTAGGGTTGGAGTCCGAAAAACCATTGTGAGGAGGATGTGCTGCCGGCTTGGAGTTTGATTTCCTGCTCTTCTTGTGTGTTCTACACTCTCTGGTATTCTCCCCTCCCCCTTCTTCTCGGTTTGGCTCTAGTAGCCCGTGGCTCCTGCTCGTTATTTGGTTTCTTTCCTGTTTTTCGCTTCGGCTGAGAGCTATGAATCATGGAAGTTTTTATTCTGAATGTTGAGATGGATGGTTTCTAGTCTTCTTCTTCTAATAGCATGCTTATATGATACTTGTGCAAGTGCTGGAAATGTTTTCTTTATAATTTGAGCATGGCTAAGAGATAGATTGAGCATGTTTTAAGGTAGGGGCTTGATTCTCTATGTGATAGTGGAAGCAAAACATGGTTTACTTTAACCTACTTCTCTTATGTTCAAAGCAAGTTTAAATGTTAAAGAGGGGACTTGGGAGTTGGGTTAGTCCCCTCGGCAAGCATGTTAGATAGGATTTGGAAGTTTCTTACATATGGTGGCTTGATGTGGAGAATGGGAAGTGTCATTTGGCTTGGTATATGCATGTGAAGCTTATTCTCTACTTTTCTTATCTCTTCTTTATTGCGGCTTTACACATCAAAATGTTGAATATATGGAGAAGTTGGTTTTAGCTCTATGCTTAGTATATTTGTAGCCTTGTTATGGCTCATCTTGACCTCATTTAGAGGCTTGCTTGGTTTGTTTCGACTTCATACCGTGAGCCTAATCTGGATAAACAATTTGTTGTCCTTATTCTACTTGCTTTCGAAATTCGTTCTTTTAGCTTTATATTTAGCTTGGTTTTGGGCTATATGTTGGCTGGATTTCGTTTTTATGAGGAGCTTTTGTTCTAGCTTTGTGTTGGGTTTGTTTTGACCCCATACTTGGCTCGGTTTTGGCTTTTCCTATGGTTTGAACTGCTGGGTTTATGTTGGAATTGAGGCTAGGCTTGTTTTGCCTTTGCTCTGGCTCGGATTCTAGTTCCATATGGATCTGGTTTGATTGTTATCTTCTTTTCTTTAGTATACCCTTGCTCTGGCTTTGCATCAAAATTGTTGTGGCTTTGGAGCTGGATCTGTTTTTAACCTCTGTTGAGGCTTGGTTTTTTTGGTTCCTTTGGTGTTCTTTCCTGATTTTGAGTTGTATGCTAGTTGGACTTTATTTTGTGATGAGCCTTTGTCTTAAGTTTGCACTGGGATTAAATCCTAAGCTTGTGCTGGGCTTGCTTTGCCTTTGCTCTGGCTCGGTTTTAGCCTTTGTGCTGGTTCGGTTTTGATCCTATTGGCACTTTTGGCTTCGGTTTTGTATATGGATGGCTGTGGCTGTTACCTAGGCTCGTTTTCCACCCTATAGTGACTCGGGTCTGGTTTGCATGCGCTGGACCTCGTTTCCTTTTATGTTGAATTCGTTTTGGGTTGAATACTGGGCTGTTTTCCTAGTTGTAGTGGCTCGGGTTTGGCTTTTATGTGGACTGGTGGCTGCTTCTATGGAGAGTGATTAGTCGAGTCTTGGAGTCGGAGTTTGGTAGCTCGGGTAAGCCTTTGTTGTTGGAGTTTGGTGAGGTGTGTTGAAGCTGAGTTTTGAATTTGGTGTGGCTTCTTTGAGCTCGGGTTTGAGCGCTGTGCTGTCTTGGCCGAACCTCATTGAGGCCTTCTCCTTTTTTATTTGATGAGTGAATTGAGTTGTGCTTGGGACTTTAAGCACATGATAATTGTGGTATTACTTGTACACTTGGTTTAGGCTTGTTTCACTTGGCGGCTTAGCTTGGTGGTGTTTGGTGAAGCCCTTATTTGAGCCTAAATGTTTGGTGAGTTCTTTGCTTGCTTTGCTTGGTGAGTTTGGAGTTAACCTGAGATGGCATGGGAGCTTATACACTCACTGTCTTATGTATTGAAAATTTGGTGATTCTCCCGCTGTTATGAGCTTGACCTAGAGTCTGAGAGTGGTTCCGTGTGGGAAGAATTGTGTTCCAGATGATAAAGAATTAATTGAGGATTGGAGGGCTGGATTTTAGTATGAGTCTGGGGCTTTAGTCGGTTTTCTTCGAGTCACTTTTCTTTTCTTTTTCCGTTTGATTTGTGGATTCTTGAACGATTCTCGAAGGTTACTGCTTTTGGTTTAGTCCTATCTGAATGCAAGGATACCCGTTTCAGGGACAATCCAATCGTGCTCATGTGAGAAAATGACGTCCTCAGGACCGATTCAAGGACCTCGGGCTATGCTTTCAGCGTTCTGTTGTTATATGTTTCAGGGGCGAGTAGATTAATCTTCCTCCCGTTGTGGTCTTTCCTGGACTGGAAGCGTCCTTATTGATTTACACGTGTTCCCCGCTTCACTCGGAGTCGGTTTTGTTTTGTTTTGTTTTGGGGCAATGACGGCGATGATGCAAAAGGCACGCCAGTGATAGAGTAGAATGATATCCCATCCTACGACATCAGGACTCGCTCCAGGGCCCTGGTGAACCGTAGGATGACGGTATCATTCACCATTACAAGGCAAGCGGGGCACCCGTACCTTCTTAGGATTGTTAGCGATCTTTTACCCGACGAAATGATCGACTTGTGGACAATCATAATCTTCAAAAAATCTGATAAAAATATGATATTATATTTTGAAACAAAAAAATATATATATCTTTCCACTACAATCGGAAATTGATAAAACTCTCTTTTGTATGCCTGAAACTCATGTGCATGCTAAAAATATAAATTTCAAAAATTATATTATAAAATCTGGTTGTCCACTTGTTGATTATCAGTTTTGGGTTGAGGAACACTCTCCTGAGTCAGGTTTAGTTGGACACCCTTCTGTCGAGCGGCGGGCTTTATACACTCGTGTGGCCGAGTAGTCTTCGACGACCCTTCGAGCAAGATCTACACGGTTCCGAGCCTAGCCCCGACCCGAGTGCTTGCGGTTTTCTTCGGGCTTTCGTTTGATTTTTGATGAAGCACTCGTGGTCGCTTTTTCGGGATTTCCCGAGGTTTTGATGATTTTATTTTTGGACTTTCGTTTGTTTTCTCGGGTTTCTTTTCTGTTATGAGTCAGTCTCCTTGCTTTCTCGAGCTTTTCGACGACTTTTTCCTTCTCTTGTTTGGCTTTTATGTGATACACTCCTGCTGGTTACACATAAGAAGACTACGGATCTCCCAGGTATACAGGTTTGTTTATTTTTACAGTATGTTCCTTTATATACCTGTTGCTACTGCATGCTCTACTGTTTAGCACGTTATACTGTACCTTGTTGCATGCTTTACTGTTTTTCCTGTGCTATATATCCTGCTGTAAACTGTACAACACTTAAACATACTTGCATAGGATGTTTAGAAGACCTCGACCATACGGCACCCTGATTGAACATTTTAACTTGTCATTCTAGAAAACTCAACCTCTTCACGGCAAGGAGCTTGGAGCTGGCATGGTGGGCAGCATGATCGCCTTCGACAGCAGAGTGCATCTTCATCAGCAAGACTATAGGATAGCTCGGGAAGTCAGCGAGGTCCGCTTTCGGATCTCTGATATCCCCTAGTTTCTTTCCCTTTGGATTCTATATTCCAAACTTGAGCCAATTCCTTTTGCACACCTCTATATCTTACTTCGTTGAAAAGTCATATCCTTTTGACCTCCTTGAAGATAATATTTCCTGATTTTTATCAAGAGTTTTCTCAAGTAATTTCGATCATTTAAGATGTAATTAACTATAGGGGTTTGCCCTTATAGGAAGCATTTCCGAACCCAGCTTAAAATAAACCCTATTTAATTCCTTATATTAAATAGGGGAACTTGTCGACAAATAAAATGATTTCGCGAATCAAACGAACGTCATATATTTGTTAGTTTATTTGATCGAGCCTCACCCTCAAGTCTTGTGTTTATCTTCCGGGATAAATACATGTCTTGAGTTGCAGCGCTCTTTCATTTAAACTATGAAAAATATGGGGTCAGTTTGATTCCCTTCCTTTTCTTGAAGGATCCTTCCGAAGCGGGCGACGGGATTTCGATTCCGGCGACCGACAGCTTCTTACGGGCACTTCACGCACAAAACAACGCCGATACCAAGAAATAAATTGTCGCCTATGAGAACGCTTTTGAGCCCACCGAACAGAGACTCCAGAAAAAACCACCACATCACAGTAGAGGATGACAACTAATGAAAAGTGCATGACCGTCCAACCTCCCCTGCTACGAGGGTCACCCCGACAATCACTCCACGCGACGTCGGGAGGACCAGAGACGACTGATCTAGGTCCAGAACCTCTGATCGTCATACCACTATGAGCACCCTCACTATATGCACGATGTGTCTTGTGAAACCCCACTCAGGGTATCCATGGCAAAAATAGTGGATGCCATCGAGGATAGGGAATTTTTCAGAAAAGCAACGCCTATGAAGGCCGAAGCTTTTTTTTCGGGATAGCAGAAAATTTTGTAAGTACCACAGAGATAACAAACACGACACGGACGAGTGCAGAAACCTATTGAGTCTGATCGAGGAGTTGATAAAGGAGGCGAAGTTGAAAGAATTTGACACCTCTATAGCCGCGACCCAAAGGCAAGGCAAGCCTCTCGCGGGAGGAACGACCTACGTGCCCATCCACACAAATGTCATTCACATTGCAGGGTATGTGCCCACAATCTTTAGGGGAAGCGAGCCACCCAGGAGGACAAGCCGCAAATAGGGGAACTCCGTGTCGCAATTTTGCTTTGAAACATAATGGATGAACAATTTTTGCTTTGAAACACAAGGGTAATCTGCTTATTTTTTTCACTAACAAGGATCTTCCCTAAAAGAGAAATCCATATAATAATGCCATTGTAATAATGACAATAATAAACAATTACCAAATATGGTGTGTTCTCATTGATACAAGGAGTTCTGTGAATATACTATTCAAATAGATTTTCGACAAGCTGAGCCTCACTGCGGATCAGATATCCGCACCTGTCCGTCCTCTATATGGATTCTCAGGCGAAAGGAATCGTTGAGAGTGGTCGTGCTCCCGGTATGTTGGGGAGAAAACGAAAAGCAATTTCGCGCATAGAAGATTTTTCCGTGTGGATTCGCTACTTTTAACTATATTCAGCTAGTCGTTGCTGAACGGTTTCAGAGCGGTAATCTACTTACTACGTCTGTCAATTCTCCTTGAGATGGAGAAATTACCGCGTTCAGGGGTGACGTGGAGCAGTCATGAGTCTGCCACTTATTGGTTATAAGCACCGTCGAGAACGATCCCCTAGACATCCAAAACGCGAGAGAAGGTGGCTTCGAGACCAATGAGGTGTTACTTGTGAGTTTCGGGCGATCGAAGGAGAACCAGGTAGATGTTTTATGATGAGTGAAGCTTTTGATGCAATTCACAGGGAGTTGTTGTTCCATACCTTTTGAGAAAGTCAAGACGTTTTTGCATGGGTGGTCTCTGAGATGACAGGCGTGTCATAGGTTGAACGTTGATCCTTCAGCTCGACCCATGAAGCAGAAGATCAGGAGTTCGACCACGACTTTGGTGGGACCCATTCGAGCGGTGGTAGGAAAACTGGAGGTGGGGTAATTCGGGAGGTATAATACCCCAACTGGGTCTCCAACATAGTAATGGTCCAGAAGGCCAATGGAAGTGGAGGATGTGCATGGTCTTCACCAACTTCAACTTCGCTTAACCAAAGGACTCTTATTTCTTGTCGATGATTGATACCTTGGTGGATTCAGCGGTCGGCACTCATTTAAGATGAGTTTCCTTGATGCATTTTTCGGATACCATCAAATCAAGATACACCTAGCTGACGTGGAGAAAATTGGTTGTAGTACTTGGGAGGGAGTTTTTTGTTACAATGTAATGCCCTTCAGGCTTAAAAATGCAGGGGCGATTTTCCTATGGATGTAATATTTGCTAATAAAAAAGAAGTAACATTGAGGTGTATGTCGATGATGTACTGGTTTAGAGTCGTTCGATCAAACAACACGCTGAGGATTTAAAAGAAACTTTTCTAATACTTTAAAAGTTTGCATGAAACTAAACTCACTAAAGTGCATCTTGAGGGTTACGACAGGCGAATTCCTTCGGTATTTATTAACACTGGAAGGCATAAAAGCCAACCCGGAAAGGGTCCAAGCACTTCTCGATATTCCCCCCTCCCTAACAACATCAAAGAAATAAAAAAGCTAACAAGCCGGATCGCAAGTTTGAGCAGATTCATCTCCAAGTCAGGTAAAAAGTGCGCCCATTCTTAAAGTACTCAGGAAAGCCAAATGTTTCGAATGGAAACCATAATGCGAAGAGGCTTTCAAGTACTTTAAGCAGTTCCTCGCTTCTCTTCTCCTTCAGAGCCCCGAAACCAAAGGAAAAACTTTACCTCGGGGTCGGCCTTGAAGCTGTCAAATCGGTCTTGGTCAGAGGAGCTCGGAAAGCAGCATCCATTGTATTACACTTGTCGGGTTCTCAAAGGCGCTGAACTCTGATATCCCATAATGGAGAAACTGACATTCGCTTTGGTCACTTCATCATGGAGGCTTCGACCATATTTTCAAGTACATCTCATACAAGTCATCACATATTACCCACTAAATTTGTCCTTATCTGGCCAGGGCATTCCGGACGACTACTCAAATGGGCTTTGGAATTCAACGAGTTTGATATCTCTTATATCCGCCGAACAACAATAAAAGCACAAGTTGTTGCAAATTTCTCCGAACCAAGAGGGGTGAACGAGGATCTGGCGATCGACGGATTGACCTGGACCCTATTTACCGATGGGGCATGCGACCAAACTAGTGCTGGACTTGTGATTTTTTTGTGCAGCCCCGTAGAGGAAAATGTCTACCACTCAATCGAGGTAAAGTTTCCTTTGACTAAAAACCAAGCGAAATATGAGGCTTTGATTGCAGGACTTGGCCTAGCCTCAGAGATGGGAGTTCTCCACATAGTGGTAAAGGCCGATTCACAACTCACAGTGAAACAGATAAACAAGGAATTCAAAGCTAAAGACGAGACTATGGCGAAGTACCTAGGAAAGATGAAGACGAAGATCGGTCGCTTTTTTAGCTCAAAATCGAACATGTCCAAAGATCACCTGTGGCCTATGTGACGAATCATCACTAAACAATGACAAGTTCCACGAAGGTTGTGTAAACAATCGTCCTGCGCCCGGCAGCGACAACATCCGTGAGGAGTGTCTAACCATCTTCTGTGTCCTATGAAATGTATCAACACCCAACAGCGACAAGCTCCGCGAGTGGTGCATGAACGATCGTCCTGAATCTTAACTATGGCATTAACACCCGTTAATGATAAGTTCCGCAAAAAGTTCACGACAACCGTATATGCAAACGACGCGCACTCTCCAACAACACAACACTGAAATTACTTGTGCATTCCAGCAATTAACATGTAAGGGAGAAAAATGGCAGGAGAACTAAATTCCGACCTCAAATATTTTTATATATTGCAAAAATTCATTTGCAGGTTACAATTAGTAATATTCTTTACAACTAAAAAGAAAGAGAATAAAAACATACAAACCAGGACTGCTCTAACCTGAGCATTCGAAGATTCTCCAGAATCTGCCTCTCCAGTCCCTTCGACGCTAGCAGACTCCCTGTACGCTGACTCTTCGCTCTTCAAATACGAGAGAAGCTTCTCAAATTTCTTAATATTTGCCACCTAGGATCCTCTCGATCTTGAGAGTACCAACTGCAATCTGACGAGAAAGACCCTCGACATAGGCCTTCCTGAAGATCATCGAATATAT
The DNA here is from genome assembly GCA_022702705.1 of Papilionanthe hookeriana x Papilionanthe teres. Taxonomy (NCBI): domain Eukaryota; kingdom Viridiplantae; phylum Streptophyta; class Magnoliopsida; order Asparagales; family Orchidaceae; genus Papilionanthe; species Papilionanthe hookeriana x Papilionanthe teres. The sequence continues at coordinate 53,613,217 of CM040423.1, read as the reverse complement.
TTTTTCTTTCGGCTCCTTATTTTTCTTCAAAAGGGCCGCCACCTTTTCTTCATGCTGGTGGGCATCTAACTGCTGCCCCTCGTGGGAAAGCTTCAATTTCCCTTCAGCCATCGAGAGTTTTCGTTTCAACTTCCGAACCCTCATGGCAAATTACACAATGGTCATGAAGATGCATTTCACACACGAATGAACAAGAAGATAAGTAAACCAACCTTCATCATTCCCCTTGGCCGACCTGATCGAGTCGGACCGACCGCGACCTCTATTGAATGAGGGAGGACTGCTCTCCCATGAGGCCTCTTCAAAACCATCCTCTTCCCAGCAGCTCTCTTTCAAGCAACCTCCCTGTCGTCGGCCAATCTCCTCAAATCTTCGGTCATATTATCGACACCATCCAGCCGAATTATTCGTTCGATCACGTTAGGGTCGAGGTGTTGAAACAAAGAGAGGTGGTGACCCCTCAATCAACACTTTGTGGTCTCGAACGTTCTCGGGCAGGTCTTTACTTTCTTCACCTCGCACTCAGTAGGGCAAGTGCGGATCCCCTATCCGTCCGCACACAAGGTGACCAGAAACTTTGACTTCCAATCCTTCATCTTATTCTCAAGCCCCAATAGTTGAATCTTGGTTCAGGCGACAAATTGAATGTATCCATCTCTACCAATCCAGAAGGAGAAGAAATGATTGAAATGTTTGATCGACCACGGGATTTTCATCCTCCAACATAAGAGAAAATAGGTCATGATGGCGCACGATCGAGTTTGGAAGGGTATGAGCAGGGATAATGCCATAGCGGTTGAAGATTGAACACAACTCCCGACAAAATAATAACCGGAGTCCCATCTTAAAATCCTTATAGAAGCTAAGGTCAAGATAGCTAAGGTCAAGATAGAGTTCACCCGTAGCCCGTTCATTGCCGCCGGCCGATCGCAAGAGAATTGTGGGATCCATAACACAACGATCCTGGATCTCCTCTATGTTCGCTGCAGAAAGGGCTGAAACCTCTATGGCAGGATGACATGAATCAAACCAAACGATTCCTGGGAGAATTTCCGAACCATGGAGTCTATGACCCTAGACAGGTAAGAGGAGGACGTTGAAACCCATAAAAGAAAAAAGACAACAACACGATCCGGGGAAAGAAGAGGAATGAAGAAAGAAAAGAAACATGAGCCCTCAACAATTGCGCAATCACATACGTCTATATACACGCATGAAAGAATACCCGAGAAGACGAAACTCCACCGATGCAACTGATGCAACAGAGCTACACCTCATCCAAGTAAAGTAATCATTAATAGAAATAGAAAATATTTTATTTTTTCATTTCTTATTTATATACAAAAAGTGGGGGGGAGGGTCGCGCGGAACTCTTGGTTACAACTGAGGAAAGAAAAATCAGGCTAAGCGATTGTCCGCGGCTTCACCCGAAACAAACCCTCGATGACGAAGCCGCTCATACATAAACTAGCTGCCCAGCATGAAAAGGTCATTCTGGCTATCCCTAGGCTTAGCGGTGAGGGTCTATCTAATGGTCGACGGCTTCAAAAAACAAACACATAACTTACCAACGGTTGGCAAGAATATCCTCCTGAAAACCTGTGAGTTTCTCACGCAGTCCAACAACTTACCTCTCCACTTGGTCAACCCTTTCAAGAACGTCGGTGATCCTTTTTTCATCGTCTCCTCGAGGATATCCCACGAAACGGAAAAAAAACGCTCCTCCATCTCAGCAAGGCGGCTAAGTATGAGGCAAGAAGACACACAGTGCCCTCCGATCGTCTCTTCCTCCCTCGCGACACCGAAAAAAACTTGACAACTTGCATCCTTGCATCCAACACTCGGATCCTCGGCATCCCACTCAGCACCTTGCTTTGGTGCTCTCAGTTTCGCTATTTCTGCTCCTACTGCGGCAACCTATCCCCTTGACGACAACTTGGTCTACCATTGTCATGTCATCTTCAGGACCAACATTGGTATCTACCGATATAGAATCGACAATCAGGACCTTAGTTGCTTAAAAGAGAGATGCAAAAAACTATTCAAACTACATACCGAGAATCTGCCCTCATTCAGATGTGATATAAGAGAAAATGCCCTCACTAGCTTTTTATGATCCTTCACCTTCAGAGGAGAAATCACTCCTAGTCTGTCGAAGCCATGTCTCGGCCTCAATCGCTCCCTCCTCCGAACTCCTTTGGGGAATCACGACCCCGTAGTTACCTGGACGGGCAATCTTTCTTCCGCAGCAGGCACACTCACCCCTGGCGAGTGTCCCACAAGATAGTCATCAGGTTGGCCTCTAACCTATCCTACAACTCCCTCTTGAGGAGTGCTCGCAGGAATATTGGAAGATCCAAGTCGACTCTTGCGATCGCCGGCTCCAGGCTTGAGCACAACTCTCTTCCTGCTCACCCATTCCGCGGATAGTTCACTCGCTGGTTTGCTTTTAACTTCCAACTTACAAGCCTGCGCTCGCATATCGCTCATAGCTTTGAGGACACTCTTATAAGAAGACTGAGCTCCTTCGCCAGACATTGCGAAAAACACGTAAAGAGGACACAAGACAAAGGAGCCAGAAGAGACGAAGGCAATGAAAACCTTCCTTATCACAAGTCTATTTATAATGGCCCGGGCACGAAAATTTTGGGAAGTCCATTATTATTCAATAATATCATTTCTTTATTTCACAAGCGTTAAAAAAATTCTTTTATCTTCATGTACTGAACAACTTCAAATGAGCAAGAGAATCGGGAAATTAATTATGTAGGCATAAAAATGTGTGAGCAGTAGATGGACGGCTTTGGAAGATGATACAAACGATCAAGCGTAGCCTTCGACGATCGTTTCTAGATAGGTATTGGCGAAGAAAGCACTTTATGCGCACGATCGACAGAAGATGCAAGGAGAAAATTCCGTATGACAGTAATCAAATTTCGGGACGATCGACAGGGAGTGCTCTTTGGACTATATATCGATTGAATCAAGGCTTGTCAGGCGATCAACAACGCTCATTGATCAAATTGGTCCTCAGCTTTATATATGTAAATAACTTTGTAATTACCAAAAAGCCCCTTGAAAAGTTAATAAGAGAGGGCTAATATGTACTTTTGGAATATTGAAACCTAGACACATAAATAGAGGTTCATTTCATGAATAATGAATACTTCTTTTTGTCGGTCTACTTCTGCTCTCTCTCTCTCTTTTATTCATTTTCTAATAGAATGTTCCATTTCTTCGGTGTGTTTTCTGAATATTTTTGGATTCAACAAAATAACATTTGTGAAGACATAAATGGCCATAATGATCAACAACCAAATGATTCTAACAATTATTTTGACTAATAATATTCTGCATAGAGGAACGTTTATCTACATAGAGGACTCAATGGTGCTTTATCCTCCTTTTTTTTTTTTTTTTTTTTTTGACAGTTTGGTGCTTGGGGTTTGATCACCGCAATAGGAACGTTTATGCTTTTTTAAAAATTTTAATTTTTTTTCCTGTTGATTTTGTGAGTCTTTTTGACTGTTTCTTCTGTGTCTTAATTCAGTTTAAAAAAGCTAATGATTTTCTATATAAAGCATACCTCTGGATAAAATGCTCTACGATTCAGTCAAATTTGTGCTTTTTCAGGATATTTACACTATGCTTCAGCTGAAATATTTCATTTTATTCTAAAGGCTACAAAAATCAATTTCTGGGAGTTTTTTTTATAACTTCGTGCTTCGATTATGACCCTATCTGAATGCAATTACTAATTTACAAACTGACCCCTGGAGCCCCTTATGGTTCATCAATATTAAAATGTCTTATCAAAAACTGACTTCATGTCAGTCTGTCACTTGCTGCATTAATACCAATTGAGTCAAAATATTAGAATTTATCGTGTTATCTTTTGGCTCACTTTTCTAAACTTTCCCCTAACGTTCTAATAGAAAATATCTTTAAATGATACAGAAAGTATGATTTGTGCTAACTGAAAAATTCCACTTATTTCGCAGACCCTCAGCTCACTGGCTCTTGTATTTGCTCTCCATCACTTCAAACCAACTCCGCTCTATGTTATGGATGAGATTGATGCCGCCTTAGGTGCCCTTTTTTAACTCTCCTCATCTTCTACTCGCTGCCTTTATGATTCTGCAATCTCATAAATATATCAACTCATTACAGACTTCAAAAATGTTTCGATTGTCGGCCACTATGTCAAAGATCGCACAAGGGATGCTCAGTTTATAATCATAAGGTAAGTTCGACCTTTCAGTGGCTTTTTTTTATAATATTTAAGTATAAAATCTTATGGTTTAATTTTATATTTTTTGGGCAGTTTGAGGAACAACATGTTTGAGCTTGCGGACAGACTAGTCGGCATTTATAAGACTGACAACTGCACTAAAAGCATCACTATAAATCCCAAGAGCTTTGCTGCAAGCTGATACCAGAGAGGCATTTTCTATGTATTATATTACAAGCTTCATTGTTTAAATTATGTATCAAGTGGAGACATGGCACATTCACTGCAAGAAATTTTTGGTATTATATATGTAAATATTTATTCTAGAAATTAAAGTCTGTAGTCAGTTGCTTGTCACAGTGACATGAATGAGTGTTCAGTTTTAAAGTTGGGTTTCATGAAAATGTATGGTATATTCTACTTTTTAAAGGAAAAGTTGTTGCACATATCAATCAATTCCAATGTTTTTACATGTCTTAACTCCTGAACTTTAATTTTTTGCATATGCATCACCTTACCTATTGCCTTAAAAGGTGCATTTCACTTTTTTGAAAGTTAAAAACAGTAGTGTTTTGTTGTGATATGAAAGATTTGGGTGATCTTTTAGGTATACAGTGGTATGTCATAACATTGAAATCCATAATAAATAATGAACTATCATTCTGATAGTTATCAGATTCAAATATTACATGGTTGCATGATGTCATGATTTTTTCTTTTAAGTTTTATGCTGGCTGTCAATTATTTAACGTGACCCTCCACTTTTCACATTCGGGATTGAGATAGTGTTAAACGGTGGGGTGCAACATGATGAGTCACAAATCATAATACTACTCTTACCCAAACATGCTTAACTGCAGAGTTGATCTGATAAACTGGTGTTAATACATAGTTGAATGTTATGTAAATTTTGCTTGGGGTTTTATATGTAATACATTCATTTGTTCTATATGTGTCATTATGACAACAGTTATTGCCCCCGTCTACTCCAGTTTGCATTATTTTCCGAGGCATGGAGCCCAGCTGTGTATCACTAATGTAGAAATGATCAAGCCATCTTAGTAGCTATTTTATATATATATATATATAAAGATTTAATTGCTCGTATAGGTTATATGAAATGGGGTGGAGCAGCTTACTGTGCCCGTGAGGCTGTGGCACCATGTGAAGCATGATGCACAGACAATTCCTATTGATGTTTTGCAGGCAATTATTAATTGAATGATACCTTGCTTAATAAAAAAAATTAAAAATAAATTAAAAATAAAATATGCTTGTTGGGCTACTTTTTGAACTACAAATAAATATTTTCTCATGACAAAAAATAAACAAAACGATGATCACATTATTTCTGTGATCTCAAGTACGTAAACTTGCGGTACAATAAACAAAGCATTGAAATCTATAAATTTTTTTTCCGAGAAATTAGGAATTAATTACAATTAGAATCTATAAATTTTGAAATTTTTTTTATTTATTGTATATTGAGATATTTATGTTGGGTAACGTGGAGATCCGGTCAATATTAATTTAATTAGAATAAAGTGTAGTGTGTATGTGTAGTGTGTTATTTGATTTGATGTGCTAAATGTGTTGTGTATATGTGTGTGATATTTGATTTGATGTCTTAATGTAGTGATTCATTCATCGTATCGGTGTAATATCCGGTGTCGTAGTATCGTCGTTGGTTCCGGATTTCTTAAAGATAGGGATTAAACTACCTAACTCATAATGTAAAATGGGCATCTATCTCTGAGTATTGATTTTTATTTGTTTCAGCTATAAAAGCATGATTATTAAAGTCTGTGCATCATTGCCTGTAGCCCGCATTTCATCTCACCTACTTTCACATCTAATGTTCATCTACCACATCCCACTTACCGCTCACCTATCTGCCACATACCACTCTCTTGATTTCTATAAATAGCCTCTTTTAACCTAGAGAAATTCAAGCCAACCAAGGACCAAACAAGGGCCAAGCCAAAGTCCTCTATGAGAAAGAGGGGAAGGGAGAGAAGAAAATAAAGATTTTATTGTAAACGTCGAGGCGTTAGACGGTGTCATTCCTCGAAGAAATAAAATCCTCTGCAGCTCCGTGGACGTAGTCAAATTTGCCGAACCACTTAAATCTGTGTATCGTTCTGGTGTTTGTATTTTCTGCGTGCAATTTTTCTCGTTCCGTTTTTCACTTTATTGTCATCATTTTTCACAACAATTTATAAATTTTTTCCTTGTTTTTTTATTTTATTGTGATTGCGAAAACTCAATAATATAATGGGGAATTTTTTTATAATTTTTTATTAAATTATTTCATCAGAAGTAACGGTGGAATAATAGAGAATCTTAAAGGTTAAGTCCATCAAACAACAAACTAATATCAATTGAAAGAAATTAGATTCATCCGCCTAAAGTTTGATATTTACATTTTATACTATTTTGGTGTGTTAATCTATACATGAAAATATTTATTCCATTTTTAAAATGCTATTAATTGCGGTATTTTTATGTGATGTCAAAAATTTGTGTGATATTGATGTAAATTTCAAAGTTTAGGTGTTATATATGTAAATATATAAGAATTGCGTGGTATGTATGTAATTTAATTAAATTTAATGAGATTTAAAAAGACCAAAAAACACAGAAAGCGAACTATATTACCTGTGCCCTACTGGCCTGTAAGGGTCCAGATCTCGTCCAGGCTGTATGTGAAGATCCCACCGTCGGTTGCCTCGTCCGACGGCTATTATTTGTCCTTTCTGAGCTGTCTCCGGGCCCACCAATTATCATTATATCCTCGTGTAAATTAAATATTTTATTCTGTTTATTTTTGCCGTTTCGATTTTCTCCTTTGATTTTTCTCAATATTAGTATCAACGGGTTGGCTAATCTCTTGCAGATTAATTACTCGTAATTAAGGGGAGTTGAAGTACAGCTTTCGCATGCTTAAGTTGACCACTGGCTGATTAAGAATTTAATGATCATTAATTAAAGTCATTAGAGGATTGCTTATTGCCGTGTTTTACCGTTTTGCTGTTAAGTGTGACGGCGACGGACGAAATAATATTATACTTCCACTTATAAATTCAAGTTTAAATTAAATTAGATTTGTTATTTATAGATAATTGACGCTATTAAATTTTATTTTTATTTATATAAAGAAGAATTAAATTAATGATATTTTATGGATATTATATTCAGATTAAAGATTATATTTTTCTGCCTATGTGAAAAAAAAAAAATGGGTATTGAGCAAAATATTTTATTTTTTAATTAGCAGTGTTACGTCAGAAGATTCGTAGCAGTAGCCTAAAAAATTTTTGACGCACGAAGATCCAACACATATACATATAATATAATAGAAAGACAACAACATAATACACCACAAATTTTATGGAGAAAACCCTCTAAAAATAATACATTATATGATTACAAGTACATAAGTTTACTGTTCTCCTAATTAGAAAATATAAAATTATAATGTTGATATTCGTATATATACAATAATAAACCAACTTTAATAATCGTAATTGGACAATAATATATATAGTTCGTGACAATAATAGAAATGATGAGCGATAAAAAAATGTAGTTTATTATTATGATGATAATATTTTATCATTACGATTATAGGCGGTAGTTGTAATGATGTGAGTTGGCCACAGAGGTCATAGTTGGAAGATGTAGTAGTAGTTTGTCACATAGGTCATGATTTGTAGCTGCTTTTGAGACTTTTGAATGGAAAGAAGATCTAGCTACTTCTTAACCTTCCAGGGCATGCTTCTTGAAGCTATTCTTAAGATTTAGATGAAAGCTCTCCCCAATAGAAGTTGTTTTGTAAGGCTTGCTTATAATGTCTTTTACAAAGTTTATTAGGGCTACAAATGAATGTAGTATTTGATAAGCTACTCGTGGCTCATCTTAATTAGAGCTTATTTATGATTGTTTGATTAACTTATTAAATAAGCTACAATGATTTTTAAATTAATAATTATTAATTAAATAAGCAATAATACTTTGATGTTTGATTAATTAATATGATAATAAATAGTATTTGTAGAGCTTGCAAACAAGATGATTTTGTTAAAAAACCTTGGAGATTTTAGCAACCACCATATATAGCACTAGATATTATTTAGAGGCTAATTTTTTCAGATATACTTTTGGGGTCATTTAAAAGCAAAGATTTTACATCTATTTGTTTGCCCTATTGAGATTTTCTCTAATGATTAACTTTTAAAGGCAACTATGCCATATATTTTTTTCCCTCTTAAAGATCTCTGATAAACATTTGAGAAAATTTTAATTATAATTATAAATATCCTTTCAGTGTTACAATAGGATTAGTCTTCCGATAAAAATGTATATGACATAACTTAAAATCAATATCTGAATAGCACAAAAATGGAGTGAAAGCCCTCATAAATGGATAAATCAATCCTCCATTATAAGCAGACAATACAATTCATGAAGGAGATAATGATGCACTGGTGTTAGCAAAATTATTTATCTCTTAAGATGAATATAGTATTACTTAAATGTGATAATTAAGTGATAAAAAGTCATGAAAAGCACTAATAATGGTTGGATTAATTCTTACCTAATCTTCATCTAAAATGGAAACAACATAATCTTGAAGTATTAAATATATTAAAAGGCCATGAAGATTGTTATAGATGGTCAGATTAGTCATTCACTAGAGGTGATGCTTGTATAACCTAAGAGTGGTAATAAAGTATTAAGAAAACCTTCAAGGCCACTCAAGATGGCTAAGTCAATCCTCTCCTAAAGTTGGTGATAACATGACCTAAGACAAATAATTTAATATAACAAAAATCATAAAGGTTATTAGAGGAGATCACATTAATCCTTCCATAGAGATGGAGGAGATATAAATTAAAAGTTGTGGTAAGGAAGTATAAGGAGGTCATGGAGACAACACGAACTGGCAAACGAGATTCTAGAATTGTTGATATGATTATAGTATGATAGCTTGATTGTGCATTTCCCAAAATAATAAAATGTTTATATCAAGTGGCCTAACATTAACATCTTTTCTGAAATGGTTGGAATAGTTTCTCTATTTGAAGTGGGGTTTATATTGTATTCTGAGGTGATTAGGATGTTGATTTCTTTGATGAAGGGGGAATAAAATGAGTTAAAGTTAACTAGCAACTGTAAATGTTCAAGATGGCCACTATCTTAATACGAAAAGAAACCAAATAACTTGAAATTAGAAAGAATTTAGATATGGTTATGATGGTTACTCTCTTGAAAAGAATAAAGAATCGAGTAATTACCATAGAGTAAGTGAAAAAGATTAGATAAAAAACTATGATAAATGTTAGTTTCATCAAGAATACTAAAATTACAAGTAGCTTTTAAATAAAAGTCAGTCAGGAGTCATAAATCTCAGAAATTGTTGTGAATACTTTTGGGTCTTTAAAAAGCTATCATTCTTCTCAAATATTCATCTCTACAAGAGCAATTCAAGCACCAAATGGCTTTTGAGTCGATTCACTATAGACATCACATGTAATCTAATAAATTTTAGGATGATCTAAGGTCAACTTATGTTTCTGAATTCTTTGGGTAAAATGTGGTGATGGTTAGACATTGGCTGGCTTAGAAAGCTATAGTTACAAATCCTCAATGGTCAACTATTAGCCCTCTTGAAACGAGTTGTATAATATATATTAATCATCTTAGAGTTGTAATATAATCAAATTTCAGTATTTTCTTGTCATTGAAAACTTCACAATGTCATGATCATTTTGTTAATAATATGCAAGATTTAAAGTTAATTTAGTCGTTTAAATAGATTTTATTTATTAATATTATTTGTAAATGAGAAATTAATCTGAGTAGAACAAAAAGAATATGCATTTTCCTAAGCATCTTTTTGTAAAATCAACTACAAATATTTAACAATCTTTTTAATATTATTTGTAAATAGAAAATTGCAAATTGAGTATTTGAAGTTTAATTATTTATATAAATAGCATCCTCCTAAAAAATTTAACTAATAAATTCATATATTTATAGTCACGCGTTGAAAGTAATAATATGGGTGATATTATAATAAATAAGAGTACAGGAGCTTTGTTACCAATAGTCAAATTTTAAAAATTAGGCATCATAAGTGTACAAATTAAAAAAATAAGCAAAGGAATTTTAAAAATTAGGGTGAAGAAGATTTGATGTCCTGCAAAGGGATGCGGCCAAGTGATTAATACTTTAAATGCTGACCGTCCTTTTAATAAGTTTGTTGGTTCAGGATGAGCTTTCGACATGTGGTCATTCATGGCTGCCATAAGTCAATTAACAGCTAGCATATCTCATTAAGAAAAATATAAATATTTTTTTAATTTTTCATCGAAATATTTTATTATATACAGTTGTGTGCTTGAAGATTTGCGGTGGTAGAGTAATCATTTAACATCTTAGTATTACACGAAGATTCAGTACATACAAATAGTAGAAAAGTAGCGAGAGACAATAGAATTTTTGGTGATAATAATCCAGAAAATGTAATACACTGTTTAATTGTAAGTATACAAGTTTACTGTTCTCCTGAATTAGTGAATATATAATTACAAAGCTGTAATTGTGTATGTACAATAATAGTTTAATTATATTGGTCGTGATTGGGTTACAGTAAATATAGTTCTTGGTGATAATAATAATATGATGTTGTAAATGTCAAAGTTGATTGCTACAAATACAGTAGTTTTTCTATAAAAATTATAATTAATGGCTACAATAACACTTGTGAGCCACATAGGTCATAGTTGAAAATTATGGTAGCGGTTAATCACATAGGCTATAGTTGGTCATGTAGAACATAATTATTAGTTGTTAACTACATAGGTCGTAACTATCATATAGGTTGTACTTAATAGCTGCAGTAGAGCCAGTTAGCCATGTAGGTCTTAGTTGGAAGCTGCGTTAACTGTTAGCCACATAGGTCGTAATTAATAGCTTCAATAGCCATAATGGTTGTAGTTGGAAGATGCAATGGTAGTTTTCCACATAATCCATAATTGGTCATACAAGCTGCAGTTGATGTGGTAGTGTAATTGGTCATAGAGGTCATAGTTGGAAGCTACTGGGCAGTTAGCCATATAGGTCGTAGCTTGTCATATGGGATGTAGTTAGTAGCTACAATAGTGTCAGTTGAACACAGATGTCATAATTAGAAGCTGCAATAGCAGTTAGCCACATAGTTCGTAGTTAGCAGCTGCATTAGCATCAGTTGGCCACAAAAACCATAGTTAGAAGTTGTAGTAGCAGTTAGCTACATAGGTCATAGTTGGTCGTATTAATCGTAGTGGTCACGAAAGCCATAATGTGACCACAATAACGTTAGTTGGCTATAGAGGTCAAAATTGGAAGCTGCAGTAGCGTCAGATGGCCATAGAGGCGGTAGTGAGAAGTTGTAGTAGCGACGGTCAACTACAGAGGTCGTAGTTGGTGACTATAATAGTATGAGCTAGCCATATAGGTCATAGTTGGTGATTTTATCTATTTGGGAAAACAAAATTACAATTTTACATTGAACGCAACATTTATTTTTAGATGGCTTAGAAAAAATTTCAAAATTTCTGGAAAAAGCATTGTCCTTTGAGTACATCATTTGTAAGAGATTGTCGCAAGGAGTTATCGCAAGATCGTTAATAAAGTATTATTCATTATATTGTATTTGGGATATGTTGTCAGTAAGCAGATGTTCCCCGACGATGGAGAGCAGGGGCAGTCGACTGTGGTCGTCAGCAACCAGCGGGTGGTGATTCATGGTGTTTGTCAACTATAGAGACAGGAAGTTATCAACGAGTCTTCGGTTTATAACAACACTAGAATTTGACTCATTCTCTTTCTCCTCCAAGTGAAGAGAGGGTTTATATATAGCTCCTAGGAAAGGATATTTTGGTCATTTCCCAAATAACCCATAACTATTTGACCATACAACCCATATTAATCACCCTTGATCATATGGACTATTTAAATGATATGTGGGCTTTAGTGATCACAAAATTAAGTGAGCCTAGGCTCAATGAATTTCTCTCATCGAGATGCTCAATTTGATTATAAGCATTTCAATTTTGGCGTTCATTTACCATTCAATAGTTGATCTTAAGTCTCTAAAAAATGCTTTAATGATTTCATTTGGACTTGATTAGACCCAGATCGAATCAATTTTTGAATCATTAAGTTTATCTGGTCGAGACGGTCAGCTTGAATGTTCTTAGATAATCTAGAACTTGAACTTGGAATAATTAAATAAATATTAAGACTTTTTCTTAGAGAATGTTAATTATCACCAAAAATCGTAATTTTAAATTCATTAAAAATAAAAGAAAAAATTAATTAATTTCGAATTGACATCTTACCAGAGAAATTAATTAATTAATTTTGCGGCCTCATGAATACACCTAACACATTTTAATTTCTTAATTAAGGGAAATTAAATAGAACAGATCATAAAGCTCGCAGGAAACAATAATAAGTTTTAAATAAATCGATTTGTGATTAAGAAACTAAATCCATAACATCAGTTATTAATTTTTTTGGTTCGAGTTCATTTAAATAAGGCTGTGAATTTAGCTCGTAGATCGTTAATTGTTGGAAGATTGATTCGAATTTTACTTCAGATCAAGATCGGATCGAAATAAATGAGTTGAGTTATATTCAAAATTTTGAATCTAATTTGTTTCGAGTCGATTTTGAGCTAAACCTAACTCAGCTCGAAATCGGATTGCATGTTAAGCTTAATGGAAGGTGTGGAGGGTGGTTCTGCAGTGTACACAAATTCTATTGAGAAAATCTAAATAAAATTTTAAGATCTCAAAGCATCTTTACAAGTCTTTATCAAAGGACAAAACTCAATTTCGAGACTATTTTTGGCATCTTATAACAAATTTCTTTTTGCAATAGAAAATTATTTTAAATTGTAAAATTTAAGGGAAATTTACATACATACCACCCAATTTTTATATATTTATATATCTAACACACAAAGTTTGATATTTATGATTATAATATTTTATTGTCATAAATGAAAAAAGTACTCATGAAATATTGTATTTCACTTTTAAGAAAATAGCAAATACAATCATATACATAAACACAGTCTTTCTTTTGTGTATTCTATATATGGAAACTAAAACGTTGAATCGAGCCCACCTGTCGATGCGACTGAATTGAAACCACATGCCGAATTGGCTGAATCGAGCCCCCCAGTTGAGGTGGCTAAATCGAATCGAAGTGGCGGAATCGAGCCCATCTGTCAAAGTGATTTAAAATCGAGACCACCTGCCGAAGTGGCTGAATCTCATAACTCTTGAGAAGATAACCTAGCCTACCCATGGAGGGACAACTATTAGGGAAGGTGATCATTACTATCAATGACTCAGGTTCATCATCCATTGAATGCACGCTTTAACATCCACATCACAATATTTTCATCAAGACACCATGTATGTGTGTCTTAATATACTAAGTCTATTTTTTATTGTTTTATCCTTTTTGTATAAAAGGTAAGTGAAGAGGAGATAAGAGAATATCAGATCTTTTTCCAAAGTCTCTCTCTCTCTCTCTCTCTCTCTCTCTCTCCACACACTCTCTCTCTAAATAGTAATTCGAAAAACATCCTACGAACTATTTGTTCTGGCTTGTCGGAGGTTCAAACTCAATACACAATCCCTCGGATCTTCTCTCAAAGCTATCCATCATATATATATATATATATATATATATATATATATATATATATATATATATATATCTTCAACATTTCTTCCGTAAGTACAATGTCTTTATCGAGTTATATGTACTCACGAGTGATATAGAACCCTACGTCTTAAAAGGAATCAACATTTTAAAAGGTGCAATGAGCGTGAAGTTCATACCCAAACTTTGTAACAAAAACATTCTAGTATAAATAAAGATGAAGAACAATAAAGGATTTCACCAGAGAGTTTGTGACATAACATACAAATGAACTAAGAGAACAAGTCTTGAAGGTCGGGCAGGAGGTAAGAAAGGCTTACAGATCCTATTCTCAAACCGAGCCCATAACTATCACTAGATCGTTGGGATTAGTGGCTCGTAGACAAGAACCACCAAGGCAAGAACTGTTATGCATAACTTATAAAGAGAGGACCAAGGAGAGCGCTTGGCCTAATCCTAGAACGAGAAGTAGGAAGAAATGAGCTTGATCATTCATAGGAAGATGTGTATGATCTAAGAGGAGAGAAGAAGAAGAAGAAAAAGACTTAATCCTGGGCATTCAGATGAATAAGTCGGGAGAGAAAGAAGAAGACAAAGACCGATAAATAATGTATTCTCAAGATAGATCGAGAAAGTTGAGGCACCAAAGAAGTTTAATATTCTGTCTTTGGAATCTTACAAAGGGAAATTTGAACCTACTGACCAACTGATTTCATTCAAGTCAGTGATTCGTCTGTATAGAAAAAAATGATGTTTTAAATTGTCATCTGTTCTTTATGACATTAAATGTATCAACTTTACATTGTTTCAACAACTTGCTCCTATGGGGCATCACTTCTTTTAGAGAGTTCAAGCATATGCTTATGGCTCAGTTTTCCAGTGCATAGAAGCCACCAAAGAACTCCCAAACCATCTTAAATATCCACAAAGAACTTACGGAGAGCCTCAGAAGCTTCATCATGTACTTCCAATGGGAGATGTCAGATAATCAAGATTTTGATCATGCCATTGATCACGTTGCTCTAGCTCAGGGCCTCCATTAAGTGTCGTTCTAGTACGTGTTGAACTTGTGAAAGCCTATGACTAGCAAATAGTTGCATATCTACTAAGAAGTACAACTCTCACCTTAGTTCTTTTCAACTGCAAGAGTCTAGAGAGAAATTTCAAAACCACCCTCGTGAGGATCGTTGTAGCTCAAAAAATCACATTGAAAAGAAGAAGTCCTAGAATGCTTCCAACAAATATCTTTGCAAAAAGCGAAGTGATGCCTATAGAAGGTTAGTCAGAATTAGACTGGAGGGAAGTCAGAAGTTACCTTGGCTCCTCCCATTGAACTCACACCTTTGAGAGTTTTGATAGCCAAGATTGTGGAGACTGTTTAAAACATAAATTTCATCAAGTAGCCCTTTCTTATGAAATTGGGAACTCATACCGGTGATCCCAACTGATCTTATGCATATCACCGGGATCATGGTCACGACATCGAAGATTTTCGACATATTTGTAACATGATTGAAGAACTGATTAGGATGAGAAAGTTGAAATATTGTGTAGCCTTTGAAGCCCATACCCAATAATAGAGTTAAAGCACATGTTGAAGGTAATAGTGAGGGGCCAGCTTTTGCAAGGCTGGTCTGCGTCTCCTGTGTGAGGGGACAAACTGGAGGCTTCATGAGTGACTAGATTTAAGAGATTAAGGAAACGAGATGTTTGCTCAATCATTTTGGCTAAGAGTGTTACACCGAAACCTGCTCATGCCACATTCTGATACATAGATTTACCCACTGGTGGAAATCTTTTCAATAATTTCATTGTGGTCACTGTCTTCATTGAGAATTATCAGTTCATCAATATCCTAACCAATACTGATACCTCTGTCAATGTTATAATTAAAGGTGACTTCAAGAAATGGGCGAGACTTGTACACTTGAGCAGTGCAGTAGACTGGAGAATGGGAGCGTGCTCTGACGATTCAAACTTGAAGGTCATCGGAGACAGGAATGCTTCTTGGAAGTATCCAATAGAAAAGGTCCTGACCCACTTTTTATATGTTTGCAAATTATGTTAATAGCAACGGCACCAAAAACTTGATCCCGCTTTAATATATTTTATGATGGAATGTATAATGTGGATTCTACGCAAGTATACGTATCGTATCAAGTAATACAGGCTCTAGTGGAGTCCTGGTTATCGATCCCACGGGGAAGTTTTAACGATTTGAATCGACTAAATTTAAAGGAATTACTTACTAAGATATAGTATACGGAAATTTAAAGTAACTAAAGCAAACTAAAGTAAACTAATGCTTGAAATAAAGTTGATTTAAATAATTCAGAAAAAGTATCCTTCTCCTTGTTTTTAGAAAATTAAGTGAAAGACGAATTCAAATAGAATTTTTGAATTGTATTGTGACAAATAGGAGCATTCTTATTCTTTACCCTTTGGTCCAGGTGCAAAGAATATTGACTAATCCTATGTTTGATTACTGAATCTGCGGCTAGGCTAGGAGGATACTGGCTGTCACTTCAGAGCTCCCACGTTCCCCTCACCTGAGGGCTAACATCTACACTTCAGCTCTCAAACAATAGGACCAAATTGAATATTTTAGTCTGTCACACTAAAATGTCCAATTCTACGTCCGATAAATAATATTTCCTATTTATTTGCACCCTCCTTCCAAGGCTTTTGACTTCCCGAATATTGGATGTAATTTTTACTATAGTTGATAATTCAACATATTTTAACAAATCAATTGGCAGGATTGAAAGTAAATTAAGTTTTAAGTAAAAATTATCACAACTTATTTTAATATATTAGGTACTTCTATTTAATTTCATCATTTCGCATAATTTTCATAAACAAGGAGAAAGACTAAGAAAACTACTCATAATACATGGGAATTAAACAAAGCATGGATTTCATTTAAAGTTAACAACAATAAACAAAGATACTTATCTTAATTTCCTCCCATGCGTACTCTCAAGTTCCTTCGACTTTTCCTTCTAAGTACAAGACACTTTTATAATTATACTCTAAAACTCTTAAATTAGCACACAAACACAAATAGACACCAAAAAGAGACACTAAGACTCTCTAAATAGACACACCTAGATACTAGAATTTGGCCTCTATTTATAGAGGTAGACAAAGGTCCAAGGGGTGCTTAAACAACTCTTCAAAAAGCGTCCAGGTTCAATGTATTTTGCATGTTGAACTATCTCGCCGTCGACGAGAAACGACCTCGCCATCAGCGGGGCTTCTAGAAGGTCTTCAAATCGTGCGATCTCGCCGTCGGCGGGCTCGGGCTCGCTGTCAGCGAGGTAGTTGCAATTCTTTCAGAAATTCTCCTAATGATCTCGCCGTCGGCGGGCTCGATCTCGATGTCGGCGACTTAGTTCATTTTTGCATGAATTTCTTCCTTTTTGATCCAAATTTGCTCCATTTCATGCTTTTTTCTTCCATCACTTATAAATCTTTGTTCCTGCAGTAAAATAAAGAAAATACCTTTCTTTAAAGTGCAATTTCATCAAAAATAGATATGAATTTCTTAATATATTTTTTTGTGATCAAAATCCCCCAAACTTAATTATTACTTGTCCTCAAGTAATTTTAATACTAAATAAAAATAATGATTTTCGTAATAGAATTTTTCAATTCGTATATACTATGAATTAAATTTAAATAACATTATAGTAAAGTTAAATAGAAATATTTCTAAGTAATTAAATTAACTTTATAGATATAAGATTATCTAGTTATCGTGTCTAAGATTTCTAGTTTTCTATTTATTTCAGGAATGACTATATTTAAAAGAGTAAATTACTTAAGATATTTAGATGATAGGAAGTTCAAGAAAACACTATTTAGTAAAACACTAATCCATAAATATAAGTTTAGAAATATAATTAAGTTTTACCCTTTAGATTGAATCCATTGAAGCCAATTTTTGATAAGGCATCTCCTCAAGCTTCTCCTCACTTATATTTTTCTTTTCTTTTCTTTTCTTTTTTGGATTGATTTTCAATCCCCCCCTTTTTTTAAGCTGAGGATTATCATATTCTGGATAATCGTTAATAATTTTGAACTTCAACTTCTCTTCCTAAATTTGAAACTTAAATATTTCATTTCTTATATATATTTCATAGCCTTTACTTCATTGAGTTTCAATCCTTTCTTTTTCACTTAAATACTTAAGAATTTCAATTTTAGAATATAGTTTCCCTTACTTTAAATAGTTTACTTTATTCTTATTCCTTTTAACCAAATATCTTATTCCATTAATTAATTGAATTACTAGAAACATTTTATTTAACTTTCTATAATAATTAAATAAAGTAATTCATGTTTATTGAATTGAAAAACTACTATAGAAAATCATTTGATAATAATTTTTGAAAATAGAAATTGAGAACAATTTAATAATTAAATTTGTATTTTTACCTTCCCCCAAACTTAAATTTTTCTATCTATACTAAATAAGTGAAAAGGGAAAGTATATAGTAAAGTTCATCATACCTTTGAAGCTTTAGGTATTTCTTTTCTTTGAAATTTTTGTGAGCTTTTTCATTACTTACGTAACTCGTATCGTTAGTATTCTTCCACATATAGTATTTAAAAGAAAATGCAGGGATGAAATTTTGAAATAAGTATAAAACATAAAAAATGAAAACTTAATCTATTACTACACATACAATCAACTAACCTACTTTAAAACATATTAAAACAATCTAAACAATATTAAAAGTTCATAACTTATAAAAACTTAAACAACACATTAAAGAAAGACTAACATCCTATCTAAAAGAAAAAATTGCAAACTAATTTAACACACATAAGAAGTCTAACATCACAGCATAAGCAAACATACCAACATCCACAGTCCACAAAAAGTACAGAATAATTACACACAGGATAATAAAGTTTCCCAAAAAACAAAAAATCTAAACAAACTAAACAAAGGCTCTAATCTTCTGCATCAAATCCCAGGCTATATCATCTCCCTGATCTTCAGGCTGAGAAGGCTGAGCAGGCTGGTACTGTGTGTAGCGGGGGCACTCAGGAAAGACAACATCTAAATCACCACTCTTATATCGACGTTCAGCCTTATAGTATGCAATTTCGTACACTGAATATCGCTGGAGATATTCGCTATCATAATCGTGTCTTCTTTCCAAGCCTCCAATCCTTTGGTCTATATGCTCAAATCTTCTTTCCATATTTTCTCCAAATTGCTCAAAACTCTTTCTACTCAGGGTCAGCTCATTTATCAGATCTTGAAGGGTTGGAGTGGTGTACTGAGGGGGTTCATAACTAATAGAGGGTATATCTCTACTTGAAGAAGGTACATAATCCTCGTCCCGCATCTCCATCCTTCGTGGATTCATATTTCTTTATATTAGCTCGAGTAATGGGTTTCATAGGTTCAACCCATTCCTCATCATCTCTCGCCTCTACCCCGCATAATTAGCGAGTGCATAGATAAGACCAAGATGTCCTAGTCCTCCTCCACTTTCATTTCTTGAGGTGGCTAATATATTCTTATAAATTACACTTCCCACATTAATACTCTTTTAGTTCTGAATACGTAAATTCGAATCGCTTTATCTCTTGTTACCTCACTATGGTGGTAGGTAGGTAACAAAGTAGAACAAATAAAATAAGTGTCGGCTTTAGATGTTGCATTTAACATAGAAAGAGGGAAGTTTACCCGTTCTCGCCGCTTTATCTTCCGGACGCCTTTCCCATCGGCTGAGAAAGTCGATCACCTCTTCCAGAGTGGTCCTTCCATAGTTCCAAAAGTTTCATACTCGCCGGTGTAGGTGTCTCTTACCTCATAATAAGCGTTTATTCTAACGAAGTGTTGAATTTCACAAAAATCCTCTAACCTTAACCGATGCATCTTCAGCTCGTGTTAAGTTCGCATAAAATTCCTTTACCACTTCTACAAATGGCTCGTTGGTCACGAAACAAAAATTTTCCCATCCTCGTTCCCTAATGATTCGCTCAACTTCTCCAGGATTTTTGAAAACTCGATCTTGAATGCATGCTCTGACTTGTATATTGTGAAAATATCTTGATTGTGCCCTTGCATTCACAAAACGAGTTTCATCGTAATCCACCCGTCGCTTTTGTCGTGGAGCCATTTTCGATCTGCGAAATTTGCAAAAAAATTTAACTAAACTCCCAAATATTACTAAGAAGGCTTCCTACAACATCTAAAATCCATTTAAATCAATTTCCATGAATTTCTTCCAAGTATTTTCTCCACATTTCGAAATTTTTCAAAATTTCCCAATGTAGAAGAAATCCATGGTGAAAATCAAACATTTTTGCATATGAGTGAAGCTCTTACTAAGGGAAGATGAAATCCGGTGTCAAAAAGTGTTGAAATCACCTCAAATCCAAGATCTCACAAGCCCTAGGTAGGTTTTTTCAAAGTTTTGAGGAAGGGGATGATGAATAGTGTCGGTTGACTGGTCAAATATAGGTCTTTTCGCGATCTCGCTGTCGACGAGATTTTTCTCGCCGTCAGCGAGCTAATTAATTTGATAAGGCAAAAGTTTCGGGAAAAATCCGTCGTCGGTGAACTCGTTCTTGCTGTCAGCGAGTTTCCTCGCTGTTGGCGAGATAATTCTCGTCGTCGGTGAGATCCCAAAATTTTTAAATTTTTAAAATTCGTCAATCATTTTCAACCTCGATTTGCCCTTAATCAATCTTCCGATCACTTAATTTAATAATAGTATGAAGATTAGATACTTATACTCACAAAAAGTTCACACAACACAAACAATATAACTTTATATATGAAATTCATGATCCTTACAAACTTCATACTAACAACTAACATCATACTTAACTTAAATGTCCAAATCCATAATACTCAGCATCGCAATCCACACCACAACACTCTAAATGCTCAGACATAACAATTACAAATAATCTCATTAAATCTGAGATGATCAAATTAAAATTCAAATCATAATAAAACCTAAATCCAAATCAACACATATATACACAAATATATGACATAAGATAGAAATCTTTACTACTCCTCAGTGTATGAACTATCATCCTTTCTGATATTCCCGATGCGACACAGGTGCACAAATAAATTATAGAAAGGCCCGAAGGGAATTCTCGCAGAGATTCTTCATTAATCCACCCTTTCGTCTCGCAAATGAATAAAGCGGCCTCTAGATGTCCAGGTATGATCAAAGTGCTCCTTCATCCTCCAATCAATGTGATCAAACATATCGAGATATTGTCGATGGAATTCATCACATTTTGCAACTCTTTCTCCAATCCTTTAATCTTCTTCGAATGAAATTTGGTTTATCAGTAAGGGGCCTTGCTAAAGGATTGTTTTGTGATGCTCTGTCAGAAATAATGGTAATCTCATCATTGTTATCCAAAGTTGGAAACATATCTGTAGGGTCAAGTGGTTTCCATGGCAAAAGTACCTTTTCCCAAACCTCATACGAAACTTGGTACTAACTGCATAAAGCAAATATAGTCGATGGGTGTCCAAGTCCATGAACTGACCCATGCACAATCAATCCCAATGCAGATTTACTATAATTGATCCAACATCGACAGGTAGTCCAATTTGAATACAGTAATTTAATATAGCGCATTCCTTTGAAACCTTATTTACCCTCATAGTAGGTAATAATTTTGATGAGATAAAGAAATTTCAATGCTTCGAGACAGGGTTAAGAAGTGATGCAAAAAAACTGACATACCCGTCTTCGCGTAACTCCCAATCATCAGGTTCGTCGGTTAGGTATCTGTAGATCTCGTTCATATTGTATCTTGAAGGCACAAAGTTTGAATAATGACAGACAGAGGTATTCTCTATAGAAAAAAATTCATTTACCCTTGAAGGAGTAAATGTTACCCATCTTCCTCTGACGTAGACATTTCCATTGTTGATCGCATGTAGAATAGAGTAAAACTCTTTAACTACTGGAATAACTACAGCGGATGTTGTATAGCAAAATACCTCCCAATGCCGCTGTGCTATCATTTCTTCGATTTTTGTGGTGGAATTCTCTATTCCTCGGTTGACAAATCCCCTTTCTTTAATAAGTCGCTTCTTCATCAAGACTTTGTCGAAGATACTGCCGCGCCTCCGAATCGACGAATTTTCTTCGGTTGAAAACTTCAGTTTTTGTGATTTTTAAGAGTTTGGTGGCCATTTTGGATTGAAAGGAATGATCTCTAGTCGTTTATAAGGAAGAAAACAATGTAAAATTGAATTTGGGATAGTTTCCTACAAAGAAATGGCTTAGAACCGTCCAAAACCGCACGAAAATTCTTAAGAAACCAAATTTTCAACTGCCTCGCCGTCAGCGGGAAGTTTCTCGCCGTCAACGAGCTAGTTATAAAACTGAATTAAAATATGGCACATGATCTCACTGTCAGCGGGCTCGGGCTCGCTGTCGGCGAGATTCGTAAAAATCGCCCATTTTTGCTCTGGTTCGAATATTTTCTGATCTCATCATATAGGTTCGAATTTGTGATGATTCTAATCAAAAATTTGAGTAGTAAAATTTGTTTTAATAATAAAGACTCGCTAATTTGTATATAATTAAAAATAAAAGACTACTATGGGTTGCCTCCCATAAAGCGCTTGGTTTAACGTCGTCAGCCCGACCTAATTTCAGTTAGTAATCAGGTTAACTAAGCATTAAAACCTCTTTAAAATTTGGTCTTCTTCCTTCGAATTATGGTTTTAATCTATATCTGTTTACCTTAAATCTATGTCCTGTTTTTGGATCTTCAATTTCTATAGTTCCATATGAAAATATTTGAGTTATGGTGAAAGGTCCTAACCATCGAGATTTCAATTTCCCAGGAAATAGTTTCAATCTAGTATTATAAAGCAAAACTTCTTGTCCTGGTTCAAAATTTCTATGATTAATATTCCGATCATGCCATAATTTCATCCTTTCTTTATAAATCCTATCATTATCATATGATTCATTTCTTAGTTCTTCTAATTCATTTAATTGCAACAAACTCTTCTCACCAAGCCTTCTTTCATATTATAATTAAATTCTTTAATCGCCCAATATGCTTTATGTTCTAATTCGACCGGTAAGTTGCAAGTTTTTTCATATATAAGCTCGTAAGGAGTCATTCCAATCGGAGTTTTATAAGCGATCCTGTATGCCCATAATGCGTTGTCTAGTCTTATACACTCAGTCGAACTGTTAGGGTTTGACGTACTTTTCTAATATACGTTTAATCTCTCGATTAGAAACTTCGACTAATCCACTGGTTTCGTGGATGATAAGCGATTGATATTTTATGTATAATATTATATTTTTCTACTAGTTTGTGAATATATTTGTTTCTAAAATGAGTTCCTCCGTCGATGATAATCACTCTCGGCATTCCAAATCTAAGTAAAAATATTTTTCATTAAAAATTTTGAAACACTTTTAAGCATCACACCTAGGTAAAGCTTGTGCTTCAATCCATTTGGAAACATAATCAACAGCTACTAATATATATGAGTTTCCAAAGAAGGAATAAAATGTCCCATAAAATCTAATCCCCAAACATCAAAAATTTCAACTTCTAATATAAAATTCAGAGGCATTTCATTTTTTCTCGATATGTTTCCTACTCTTTGGCATTTATCGCAGGTTTTTATATATCTATATACATCTCTAAATAGAGTAGGCCAGTAAAATCCAGTATCGTAGAATTTTATATGCAGTTTTATCCGTCCCAAAATGTCCTCCAAAATCGAATCATGACATTTTTGAATAATTGGTTCAATTTCTTCATAAGGTACACATCTTCTAATAATTAGATCCTTACATTGCTTATATAAGTATGGTTCATCCCAAAAGTATGATTTAGTATCATGAATGAATTTTTCTGTTGTTGCAAAGTTAACATAGGTGGTAAAATGTCACTTACAATATAATTTACTATGTCACGCATACCAAGGTATTTTCCACTCATTTATATTATATAATTGTTCATCGTGAAAAGCTGTCTAAAATTTCATTATCGATACGGATAATTCATGATTTTCTAATCTTGATAAATGATCGACAATTTGATTATCGGTTCCTTTTTATTAATGATCTCAAAATCAAATTCTTGCATTAATAATATCCATCTGATTAATCTTGGTTTAGTCTCTTTCTTTTGTATTAAATATTTTATAGCAGAGTGATCAGTATGTACAATACATTTAGTTCCTATTTAATAATGCCTAAATTTATTAAAAGCATATACAATCGCTAATAATTCTCTTTCAATGAATCGTATAATTTATTTCGAGCATCATTTAGAGTTTATTAGCATAATATATAACTTTGAAAATTGTATCATATCTTTGCCTAAGAATCGCTCCTATAGCATAATCACCGAGCATCACACATAAGTTCAAATGGTTTCTCCCGAGTTAGGTGAAACTATTATAGGTCTGTAATTAATTTATCTTTTAATAATTCAAAAGAATTCGAGCATTCGATTGTAAATTCAAATTTCTTGTCCTTTTCAAGAAGTTGGCATAGAGGTTTAGTAATTTTTGAAAATTCTTTAATATAGCGCATGTAGAATCCAGCATGTCCAAGAAAACTTCTTACCCCTTTTACCGTAGTTGGAGGTGGTAATTTAGCTATTACTTGAATTTTTGCAGGGTCTACTTCCATGCCTTTTTCCGAAATTTTATGCCCTAATACAATGCCGCCTGTAACCATAAATTGACATTTCTCCCAATTAAGAACTAAATTAGTTTTCTCACATACTTCAAATACTTTTTCAAGATGATTTAAGCATGTGTCAAATGTTGTTCCGAATACGTAGAAATCATCCATAAATACTTCTATTCCATTATCAATTAATTTACTAAATATAGACATCATACATCTCCGGAATGTTGCGAGTGCATTACATAATCCAAAAGGCATTCTTCGAAAAGCGAAAGTTCCATAAGGACTAGTAAATGTAGTTTTATCTTGATCCTCGGGAGCAATTTGTATTTGATGATAACCGGTATATCCATCTAAGAAACAAAAATATTTGTGTCCGGCTAATCTATCTAACATTTTGTCTAAAAATGGTAAAGGAAAGTGATCTTTTCTGGTGGCTGTGTTTAATTTTCTATAATCAATACATATTCGCCATCCAGTGACTTGTCTTATAGGGATAAGATCATTATTTTCATTAGCTTTGACAGTCACTCCTCCTTTTTTAGGTACACAGTGAATTGGGCTTACCCAAGCATCGTCGAAATAGGATATATAATACCATTATCTAACCATTTTAAAATTTCTTTCTTAACTACTTCTTTCATTATCGGATTTAATCTCCTTTGTGGATCCGCTTTAGGTTTATGTTCATTATCTAAAATAATTACGTGCATACGGATTGAAGGACTAATTCCTTTGATATCTGCTAAGGTCCAACCAAAAATTTTCTTATATTTTTTTAATGTATCTAAAAGTTTTTGTTCTTGAGATTCATTTAATTCAGATGAAATAATAACTGGTAGAGTTGAAGAATTACCTAAGCAAGCATACTTTAAATGATTAGGTAATATTTTTAACTCAAGTTCAGGAGGTTTAATAATTGATGGAACTATATTTTTTCAGTATTTTCTGTGTTATACAAAAATTCATATTTCTCTTGAATATAATCTAATTTTTCATTTATATCGGATTTTTCAATTAATTCAATATTTTCCTTTTCTAATTTTTCTTCATAATATTCCTTAAAATGTTCTTTTTATAATTGATCGAGTACTTCCATTCGAAAACACTCATCATCTTTTTCTAGTGCAGGATATTTCATTGATTTAGCAAAATTAAAAGTTACTTTTTGATCATTTACTCTCATAGTTAATTCTCCTTTCTAAACATCGATCATAGCTTTTCCAATGGCTAACAATGGTCTTCCTAAAATGATAGGAATTTCTTTATCTTCTTCCATATCTAGAACAATAAAATCTACAGGGAAGATAAATTTATCCACTTTTACTAATACATCTTTAATAACTCCTTTAGGATATGTAACGTAACGATCGACTAATCGAAGAGTTACTCGAAGTAGGTGAAATTTCTCCCAATCCTAATCTCTTGAAAATTGATAGAGGCATTAGATTGATGCTTGCTCTTAAGTCACACAAAGCTTTTCCATAAAATTTTTCTCAATACTGCGAGGTATAGTGAAACTACCGAGATCTTTTAATTTTTCGGGAAGTTTTTTTGAATAATAGCACTACACTCTTCACTAAGTTCAACCATTTCATTATCGGTAAATTTTCTTTTTTTATTTACAATATCTTTCATAAATTTTACATAGTTTGGCATATGTTCTAAAGCTTCTATGAAAGGAATATTTATCGTTAATTTCTTTAGAATTTCAAGGAATTTAGCAAATTGTTTGTCTTTTTTATGTTGAATTAGTCGTTGAGGAAATGGTGGTGGAGGTTTTTCAACAGAAATTTTCATAGGTATTAAAGGATTTTCTAAATTTGGATCTCGTTGATTCTTTTCCTTTTCAATTTCCACTTCCTCTTTTTGACTTTCAAGTTCTTTCTGAATTTGAGGTTCTAATTCTTTTCCACTTCGTAATTGTATCGCTTTAATTTGTTCATTTCCCTTGTCTTTAGGATTTATTTCCACATTACTAGGAAATGTTCAGGTATTCTATTATTAAGTGTAGTAGCGATATGTCAAGTTGAGTTTCAATATTTTTTATAGCTGTTCCTTGATTTTGTAATTGATTTCCTTGTATTTGTAATTGATTTCCTTGATTTTGTAGATGTTGACCCATATTTAATATTAATTCTTCTATAGATAATTTCTTATCTTTAAATTGAGGGTTGTTATTATTAAATCCAGGTGGATAATTGGTTTTATAATTAGGATTTCCTTGATTAGATGGATTTCCTGATTGTTGTGTCATATTATTCATCCATGGTTGATTAGTTGTATTATTATTCCAATTATAATTATGATGATTTTTCCATCCAGGATTATAATAATTTGCATAAGGATTATTGGGTATGTTGTTAATTGCATTAATTGTTTCATATTGAGATTGGGATTCTATAAGTTGTCCAGATGAATTTTCTTCTAATATAGTTGGAGAGTAATTCATTCCAAATTGATCTAATTTTTTAGATATAGCGGCAATTTGTGAAGCTAACATAGATAGTGCATCATTTTCATGAATACTAGCTATTTTTTCGAATTTAATCTATCAACGAGGCCATTGAAAATTATTAGTTGTCATTTCTTCAATTAGTGCATAGGCTTCATCAAATGGTTTTGACATTAATGATCCTTCAGTAGCAGCATCGATGATTGATCTTAAAGATCCTACTAATCCATTATAGAAAGTTTGAATAATTAACCTGATACGGTAAAGCATGATGTGGGCATTTCCTAAGAAGTTCTTTAAATCTCTCCCAAGATTCATATATTGACTCTCCATCAATCGACTAAAAGAAGTTATATCGTTTCTAAGCTTAGCAAGTTTTAGATGGTGGAAAATATTTGGATAGAAATTTTTGTGATAATTCTCCCCAAGTTTTAATAGATCCAGGTGCTAACGAATTTATCCATATTTTAGCCTTATCCCTTAAAGAAAAAGGAAAAAGTATAAGTCTAATAACATCGTTAGATACTCCTTCATATTTGAAAGTAGCACATAGTTCTAAAAAACTAGCAAGATGTAAATTAGGATCTTCAGTAGGTGAACCACTAAATTGATTATTTTGTACCATTTGGATAATTGCAGGTTTAAGTTCGAATGAATTAGCAGCTACATCAGTGTTTTGAATAGTTAAATGAATTTCATCTAATGTAGGATTCACATAATCTCTTAATGGTCTTGGTTGATTGATATTTTCATTTTCAGGAATATTTGCCATTTGCGTTAAATTTATAATTTCTCTTTTTTTTCTAATTCTTTTAATTGTACTTCTAATTACGAATCGTAAGGTATTAAGTTTCCATTTCCAAATTTTCACATACAATTTAAAAATAGTCCGTTACTTTAGTAAATAATTTCTTTACTTCCCCGGCAACGGCGCCAAAAACTTGACCCACTTTTTAATATGTTTGCAATTTATGTTTATAGTAACGGCACCAAAAATTTGATCCCGCTTTTAAATATATATTTATGATTTAATGATGAAAAATTTATAATGTGGATTCTACGCAAGTATACGTATCGTATCAAGTAATACAGAGCTCTAGTGGAGTCCTGGTTATCGATCTCACAGGGAAATTTTTAACAGATTTGTTATCAGCTAAATTAAATGAATTACTTACTAATGAAGTGAACGGAAATTTAAAGTGACTATAATAAACTAAAGTAGACTAATGCTTGAAATAAGTTGATTTAAATAATCTAGAAAAAGTATCCTTCTCCTTGTTTTTAAGAAAATTATGTGAATGATGAATTTAAATAAGATTTTAATTTTTATTGTGACAAATAGGAGCATTCATATTCTTTACCCTTTGGTCGAGTGCGAAAGAACATTGGCTAATCCTATGTTTGATTACCGAATCTACGTGCTAGTTTGGGAGGATACCGATTGCCACTTCGAAGCTCCCACGTTCCCCTCACTCGAGGGCTAACATCTACACTTCGACTCTCAATCTGTAGGATCGAATTGAGTATTTTAGTACGTCACACTAAAATATCCGATTCTACGTCCGATAATTATATTTCCTTATTTATTTGCACCCTCCTTCTAAGGCTTTTGATTTCCCTAAATATTGGATGTAATTTTTACTATAGTTGATAATTCAACATATTTTAACTACTCGATTGGCCGGATTGAAAGTAAATTAAGTTTTAAGTAATAATTATCACAATTTATTTATAATATATTAAGTGCTTCATTTAATTTCATCAATCCGCATAATCTTCATAAACAAGGAGAAAGACTAAGAAAACTACTCAGAATGCATGGGAATAAAACAAAGCATGGATTTCATTTAAAGTTTAAAAGCAATAAACAAAGATACTTATCTTAATTTCCTCCCCAAGCAGACTTCTTGAAGTTCCTTTGACTTTTCCTTATAATACAGCCACTAAATAGCACTTAATTAAACTAATGTACTCACTAAATACACTCAAAAACTCACTTAGAACATTCTAGACTCTCTAATTAGACACACAGACTAGAAAAAGACACACAAGAACACTAAAAAGAAGACACAAATGACTAGAATTCGGCCTCTATATATAGAGGTAAGCAAAGGTCCAAGGGGTGCTTAAACATCTCTTCAAAAAGCGTCCAGGTTCAATGTATCTAGCATTTTGAATAGGCTCGCCGTCGGCGAGCTTCTAGAAGGTCTTCAAACCGCCCTATCTCGCTGTCGGCGGGCTCGGTCTAGCTGTCGGCGAGATAGTTATAATTTCTTCAGAAATTCTCCTCACGATCTTGCCGTCAGCGGTCTGGATCTCGCCGTCGGTGAAGTAGTTATATTTGCATGAATTTCCTCCTTTTTGATCCAAATTTGCTCCATTTCATGATTTTTGCTTCCATCACTTATAAATCTTCATTTTTGCAATAAAATAAAGAAAATACATTTCTTTAAAGTGCAATTTCATCAAAAATAGGTATGAATTTCTTAATGTATTTTTCTGTGATCACCCTCACCTGAGGGCTAACATCTACACTTCAGCTCTCAAACAATAGGACCAAATTGAATATTTTAGTCTGTCACACTAAAATGTCCGATTCTACGTCCGATAAATAATATTTCCTATTTATTTGCACCCTCCTTCCAAGGCTTTTGACTTCACTGAATATTGGATGTAATTTTTACTATAGTTGATAAATCAACATATTTTAACAAATCAATTGGCCAGATTGAAAGTAAATTAAGTTTTAAGTAAAAATTATCACAACTTATTTTAATATATTAGGTACTTCTATTTAATTTCATCATTTCGCATAATTTTCATAAAAAATGAGAAATACTAAGAAAACTACTCAGAATGCATGGGAATTAAACAAAGCATGGATTTTATTTAAAGTTAACAACAATAAACAAAGATACTTATCTTAATTTCCTCCCTAAGCAGACTCTTTGAAGTTCCTTTGACTTTTCCTTCTAGTACAGCACACTTATAACTCACTAATTATACTCAAAAACTCTTAAATTAGTACAAAAACACAAATAGACACCAAAAAGAGACACTAAGACTCTCTAAATAGACACACCTAGATACTAGAATTCGGCCTCTATTTATAGAAGTAGGCAAAGGTCCAAGGGGTGCTTAAACACCTCTTCAAAAAGCGTCCATGTTCAATGTATTTGCATTTTGAACTGTCTCGTCGTCGGCGGGAAACGACCTCGCCGTCAGCGGAGCTTCTAGAAGGTCTTCAAACCGTGCGATCTCGCCGTCGGCGGGCTCAGGCTCGCTGTCGGCGAGTTAGTTGCAATTCCTTCAGAAATTCTCCTAATGATCTCGCTGTCGGCGGGCTCGATCTCGTTGTCAGCGACTTAGTTCATTTTTGCATGAATTTTTTTCCTTTTTGATCCAAATTCGCTCCATTTCATGCTTTTTTGCTTCCATCACTTATAAATCTTCGTTCATGCACTAAAATAAAGAAAATACCTTTCTTCAAAGTGCAATTTCATCAAAAATAGATATGAATTTCTTAATATATTTTTCTGTGATCAGGTCTTAAAAGAATTTCGATAAAATTCGAGAAGTCTAACTCGTCTGGAAAAGGTCCTAACTGACTTGCCCCCACAACTGGACCACTTTTGGATTTTTCAGGGAGTGAAATGAAACTTTTGGATTAATTACCCTACCAATGACTTAGGGAGAAGGAGAATATCATTACACTGTGACAGTTAAATTTGTAATTATAAATGCTTCAAACATGTACAATGTCATTTTTGACAGATCAAAGTTGAATACCTTCAGGGTTGTTATGACCACCTAGCATGTTATTATCAAGTTTTTAGCTAGAGGCTAAGTCATCATTGTTTAGCGGGACCTAGTACAACCCCAAACCTGTTACTTATGAGTTGTGAAGAATGTACTGGTAGATCTTCTCCTGCTTGATAACATAAATACAGTGGTTTGGATGCCCCTGAGATCCCAGAGGTCGTGCCTATTTTTGAAGAAGAAATAGAAAGAACCTTCAGTTTTGAATTCAAAAAAGATCACAAATTTAAGCATATTGCAGAAGTCATGGAGAATTCTTCGCATGGAATTCCAAAAAAATTCCTTGAATCAACATTGGAATCACTTATCATTGGTTAAACATAAAGCTACAAATCAAGCCCATTAAACAGAAATACGAGCCATGGCGAATAACCTAGCTCAACCCATTCAACAAAAAGTTAAGAGGTTGTTGGACATTGTTTTCATTCGGGAGGTGTGATAACTTGATTGTTTTGCTAACATAGTAATGCCAAAGAATGAAAATGATAATTGGATGACGTGTGTTGACTTCACCAACATAAATGTGGCTTATCATAAAGAAAAACACCCACACCCATGGATTGATGTGTTGGCCAACTCGTTAGTAGGATGTTCAATTATAAGTTTTCTAGACAACTTTGAATATCATAAGCTCGTAATGCACCATGTTGATAAAATAAAAAAAAAACTACCTTTACCACCACATAGAGAGTATATTGTTATAAAGTAATACATTTGGTTTAAAGAACACAAGAGTAGCCTATAAAATATTGTTGAATGTAATTTATGTAAATCAAAAGGGAAGAAATATTAAAATCTAGATAAATGATCTCTTAGTGATAAACAAATCACCAGAACAACACATATAAGACATGGAGGAACTTTTACTCTCCAAAAAAGTTCAAGGTAACACTCAACCCTCTGAAATTTGATTTTTGAGCTAGCACCAAGATATTCTTTACTTACTCACTCTTGAGGAAATAAAGTCAAACCCCGAGAAATTCTAGGATATACTAATCATGTCACTGCCAAAGAATCTTATGATAATGCAAGTCTTGACTGGATGTATTTTAAGGCTAAATAGGTTTATCTCAAAATCTAATAATCATTGTTCTTATTTAAAACTATTAGAAGCTTCCATCAATTTGCTTAAACCGAGGAATATGAACGAGCCTTCACACAACTAAATACCTTGTTAGCATTGCTTCATTTGCTCCAAAGCCCCATACTAGGGGATATACTTTGCATATAAATTGGCATTAGTAGAGAAGCCATCAGTATAGTACTTTTCTAAGAGGAGAACAAGAAATAATTCACAATTTACAATGTAAGCAAGGTACTTTAAGAACCTGAACGGTAGTACTTGGGAATGGAGAAACTCGTGCTTGCATTTATCATTTCAGTAAGGAAACTACACGCTTACTTATAGGCCCACAAAGCACATATCATCACTAATCACCTTATGAAATTTGTATTTTCTAAACCTGATCACTTAGGAAGACGACTCATATGGGTAGCAGAATTAAACAGGTATGGCATTCTTTATACCCAAAACATCAATTAAATCTCTAATCATTGCCAACTTCCAAGTTGAATTTTTCAAGGGATCAATAGATGAAGAATCTAACATAGAAAATGAGAAATTCTAGGCACTCTACATTGACATAGCTTCTGGAAACTCATGGAAGAAAGCTGTCATGGCCTTGTGTCATCCTTTCAGATATACTATGAGTCACTCAATCCAGCTCGACTTCGACACACCTAACAACCACGAAGAATCAGAAGTGCTTGTTGTCAGCTTAAGGATCTCACTAGGAATTAGGGTAACTCAACTTCTAGTTACATCTAACTCTCAGATGATTGTAAACCAAATCAATTGATTATTATAAACACGGGATGAAATTATCTAAAATATCTGATAAAGATAAAAATGGTCATCAGCAAGTTTAAGAGTTTCTAGATTGAACGTATCTGATGTGAAGAGAGCCAACTCTTTAACATACTATCCAAATGAAAGGGCGTCCGTAGTAGATGGAACATCACCCTAGGTCAACTGATCATTGAGGAAGTCGAAGTTATAAACCTACAAATGCAATCAACCGGTTGGAGGATTGATCCCATATAATGATACATGTTATCAAACACCACTCTGATAGAAATTAAAGATCCTCAAATATTCTAGATAAAAGTGAAGTATTTTTAGGTCATTGAAGAAAGAACTATTTAGAAATATCGTCAATTATAACTTCCTCAAATGCTTCAGAGAAGAAGAGAAATTTTGAATTCTATAAAAGTATTTAAGAGGACACATAATTCACTCTGAAAGAAGGACTCTAGCAAATAGAATGGTTAAGTAAAGGGTATTATTGGCCCACACTTGAATGACGTTGAAGACTTCTCTATAAAATATAAGTAATGATAAAAGTCTGCTCTAATGAGACTCCAATATTTATACAAATTATAGCTTTCAAAAAGTCATTATCCCTTCGCAGTAATGGGAATGGGTCTTTTAAGATCCTTTCCCCTCAGCAAAGTGCAGGGGAAGTACATTCTCAATATGATTAATTATTTCTTTAAATGGATCAAGGTAAAGCCATTGGCTTGAACTATAGTCGACGTAGTTTGAAATTTCATACAGACTTGCATCATTTGTAGATACATTGTAACCATAGTCATATTTACTTATAATGACACCCCATTCGCTGATAAGAAGAAAAAGATATTCTCCAACAACCAAGGAATACACCTAAAATTTATATACATTCATCATCTGAGAACCAACGGACAAGTTGAAGCTGGTAATAAGCTCATCTTAAACCTACTTAAAAGGAAACTGGATGGTACAAAAAACAAATTAGCTGAAGTGCTACCATTAGTCTAGTAGGCACTTTGCATAACACCTACAACTTCCACTAGCTAGACTTCTTTTGCTTTATCTAATTGGACTGAGGCAAAACACGCCATTGAATAAGACAAAATCAGCTAGCAAGTCGTTGTTGCATCTAATATTAAAGATTTTGAATTCAAGAATTAAAAAATGTTTCATTGAGAAGGCCTACAGATTATTTTGGGCCTATTTGAAGAACTTAAAGATCAATTATCCTTACAATAAGAAGAGATCAAAAGGAGAATGATCAAGTATTATAATGTAAGAGTCAAGGAGTGGTGAGTCAGAATGGGTGATCAAGATTTGAAAAAGGTTAATGTCATAGCTCATGGTCAGGTGCTAGGAAAACTTAATCCCTCCTAGTATGGACCTTACAAAATCAAAGACCAAGTCAAGCCTGGAGCTTATAGACTCATCACCCATTCGGGAAAAGAAATCTTTAGAATATGGAGCGGGGACTATTTTAAAATTACACTTAAAGTGAAATAGCATAACCACTTCTATCAAAAAGATAAGTATTCTTGCACCTTACTCATAAGTACTATGGTATAATACTTAGTCAACTTAATAAGAATGTTCTAAGTAATCCATCTTAATTCCATAGATGAGCTGATGTCACTATAAGGATAGTGACTACCATCTCAAAAAGGTTAAAACCCCACACACAACCTTGTAGTAATAGTTAAAAGCTCACTATGATATAAGATTTGTCGGAGAGTTAGTGGTTTCACAAGTTGAAGGATATTCTTGTAATATGAGCGACTATTCTCTAATTAAGAGAGTGATGAATTGCGATTAAATATGGCCAAAAATGAATTTTGCCAAACATATTAATCTTGCAAATGACATTATGAGGGTATTCTCATCCCTTATAACCTGCGAGTAGGAGAGGAATGAGTAGCAAAGACTCGATTTAGCAAAGTAATTCCAAGAAAATATTATAGAAACTTCTTGAGGTTGAGATGAGAACACCGCCTAGACAAGCTAATGAAAGAAAAATTAAAGAAATACAAAAAGTAATACAATTTAGAGAAAACATGATATTATGATAAATTTTATTACAAATATTAATTTCCCTCTCAGGATAAGTAAAAGGGGTATATAGGGTATGTAATTATACATATTTTGAGAAATTAAAGAACTTTGATCCATATGGATTAGCAATTTCATGTCTTCCAATGATGAAGGTGACCCGACCCGCAATAACGCAGTAATTTTTGTATCCAAACGATGGCCAAAAACTTGACCCGATTTATAAATAGCGGCTAGTGTGCAAGATCTTAAATGATAAAAATTAGAAAATATTTTACACACTAGGGGTACTACGCAAGTATACGTATCATATCAAGTAATATAGAGTTTTCTTTAAAAACCCCAGTATCGTTCCCACGAGGAAGTGAAGTAAGAAGTCTTTAGTCAAATTCTAGTCTACTACTAATAGTCCTTAATTTGGAATGTCGATTAAAATTGTGTTTTATCTAGCAACTATTCCTAAATGCAATTGTTAAATGTAAATATAGTAACTATATCTAAATGCAAATAATAATTCTAAATATAACCCTTTTTGGATGAGTTGGTTTGGAGAATTTTGAGATAATAAAAACTACTATTCTTATGCAATGAAAAAGATAATGTATATGAATGATATGTGTCGGCTAATTTTTTCTTATTTATTTTGAAAATAAAATTTTAAAATTTAAATTTAATGTAATATGTAAAGTATTTTATTTTGATTTTGAAAATGGTGATATATTATTTTATTTTGAAAATAACTAGACCAGATAGATCTCATATCAAATAGTTTAAATAGTTGAGCACGATACCGCAAGTGACACATCATCTTGAAAGATGAGCGTACCACTTGTTAGTAAGCTTAACTATCTAAACTTAAAAGTTTATGACTCTATTTTGGTACTGCGTATTTTATAGCTGATAAATTCCCAGTCTAATGCACGGATTAGGCGGGGTTTAGATTAATCCGGGTTCATAATTCCACTATGAGGCAAGCCACTATAGTTAATTACATCTTAAGTAACCGAAGTCACCTAAGAAAACTCTCGATAAGGATCATGGGCTTCGTCTTCGAGAATTTCAACGTTTAGGTTTCCAAGATTGCTTGTAGGAGAATCGAAAGGGAATGGTTCGATATGGAACGATTATTTTCGGAATCCAAAGGTATGAGAAGTAGGAGATGTCGAAGATACTGAAGGAGCTTCAGTGACATCTCAAACTAACCTATGATTGGGCTTGACATCTTTGAAAGTGAAGTTATGTTTATATTTTGATCTTGCAAATTATTTAGATGTTCTGGGATTTATATCTACATGTCATATGTAAATGACCAAAAAAAATATGAGAGGATTTATGTCGTGCCAAACGACAACCTCGGAATCCTAAACAGTTTAGGACTTATATCGTACGATGTACGATCGTACTGAGTCCTAAAAGATAATGTGAGGGTTTATGTCGTACCAAACGACGACCTCGACACCCTATAGGTGTTGTTTAATTCTACGAATGTCAGATCGAAGATCCTTCATTCGTCCTCTGTCGTCTCGTCTCGAGAAAGGATAAAGATAGGAGAGAAAAGAGAAAAAACCATGCCTCGAACGGCCTATCCTAAGGGCATATATAAGGGAAAATATGTGTAATAAAAAAAAGAAAACAAACATGCCCTAAAGGGTCTATCCTAGGGGCAAGTACAGGTATGCAAAAGAAGCAATAATAAAAAATAAACATATGTAATGAAAATAAACTAACCATGCCCTAGATGGCCTATCCTAGGGGCAAGCATAAAAGAAAAAAATATAAATGCAGGTAAATGTATATACAAAAAGTAAAAGAATGCATGCAATAAAGAAAGTAAATGAACTCGTACAATAAATAAATGTGTACCTGGCCAACTCCGTCGATGCCTCGGAAGCAGGCTAATAGCTACAAGCAACTATATAATCCAGTTTAGCCATAAACATATAAAATATCAAAGTGGGGGAATAAGAATTCTATTTGAGGATAGGCTCAGTCTGTAGACTTCTTTTTTATCTCGATCCCACAGCAACCCGAGATGCGAAGTCCGTATCGATCTCAGATTAAGTCACCAGCAAATCACCCTAGAGTAGGCAATCCTAATCCCTACCACTTAATTAGTGAGTGAATCAGTTTGTAGTATCTGAATTTTGAAAGTGCAGTATCTGTGATTGTAGTATCTGAATTCTTTACCAGTGCAATATCTGGTACGTTGTAGTATCTGTTCGGTGATGTGTAATGTGTGTTAACTGGTGTATAGTGTATAGTATTTAATGGACAGTGTGTAGTATGGTAATGTGTAGTGTATGTGATTTGATAAATGATATGTGTGTGTGTGATATTTAACATGTGATGTGTATGTGTAATCTACAGTGTATAGTGTGCAATGTGCAATATGTTATGTGTAATGTGTAGTAGGGTAGTGTGTAATAAGTTTAATAATTATATGTGTTGTGTTTGATGCGATGTGTTTAATATGTCATGTTTGATTTGATGTACTGAATGTGTTGTGTATGATGTGCTATGTGTGTGATATGATATGTGTTGTGCTATGTGTGTGATGTGTTGTATGTTGTGCTATGTGTGTGATGTGTTGTATATGTTATCTGTTGTTGTGCAGGGTGATGTTTATTGTTGTGCAAGTGTGGTGTAGTACCTGTTGTGCAAGTGTAGTGTAGTACCTGTTATTGGTTCTTAGATTTCTTAAGGGTAGGGATTAGAATTACCTAACTCAAGGTGAAATGAGCATCTAATATTGAGTATTGATTTTTTTTATTTGTCTCGGCTATAAAAGCACGATTATTCGAGTGTACATCATTGCCTGTACCCCGCATGTCCGACTTATCCACCCACTTTGAAATTTCATATGTTTATCAATGACAAAGTTTTGTAAAATACTACAATCCATAATAAAGGAAGCCAGCATGTCTCCAATATATATCATTCCAACTAACTAAAGTGAAGGGTAGTTTGTTGAAACATTCCTTTTAATTTAGCCTCAAGTAAGCTATTCCAACATCAACTCACAAATCTCCAAAATTTTGTTTCAAAAACAAGTTAAGGCAAAGGGCATCTCGAAATTCCCCAATACATAGCTCCAGCAAATTATAACAAAGAAAGTTTCAAGGTTTCATAATTTAAATTTATCAAATCAGCTTAAATAAAATCCCAATATCATGAAACCCGAAAGGGTTTAATTAAATAAGTTGAAGTAAGAGAGAGATTCAAAATCTTATATCTCAAATAAATTGATTTCAATTTCTCAAATATGCAATCCCAGCAATGTTCAAGCAAATGTCAAAGTATATAGGAAATGATAAGTTTCAATTTTTCATAAGCCAAATCAAGTTTACCAAAGCCCACAAATTAAATTCAAGCTATATGCAGCCTTGTCATGTATATTCAATTCTGAAATTCAGCTCTATTAAACTAAAGCCTGCTCGCATAACATTCTTCAATTTTCCCATCAAACAACCTTGCTTTAAAAAAAAGATTTATTTTCACATAACAAAAAGAATCCCATGAAAAATATATTAGGAATCAATATAATTGAGCGATTCCTACATTGAGATATGAACCAGATTTCAAAGAAATTTGCCATACAAAGCAAAAGAAGTTTGCGACATATTCCTTATTTTTAAACCCATCTCAAACGGCTATGGTATTTCACATAATCCCAAGATATAATTTAAAAAAAAAAAGAAAATCACCAAGAACTTTCAATTTTGGCACAAGAAAGATAAGGAATGAGATTAAAGTTTTGGCCAGTTGCTAATCTTCAACATGCATTTAGCAAAATTTTGGAGAGCACAACCACCACATTAGATTCATCTTTAACATAAATAATCATCAAGATTTTCATCCCTTAAACATTCTTGATGATTTCAAAGGGCTACATGAAACATTTCAACCAAATCCCCTTTGCCAACTTAATCAAAAAAAAAGAAGGGATGAAAAATCCTTTCACAAAGAATGACCCCTTTGCAAACTTAATTGGATAATGCGATTTAAAATAAAACAAAATAAAATAAAAAAGAAGAAAACATAGATTAAAACAAAGGATAAAAAAAAAATCCTTCTACAAAGAAATCCAAGCCTCAACTAAATGAGCAAAAATAAAATCAAGAAAGATTACATAAGATTCATGTAAGGTATGTGAATCTTAGATTCTTGATTGAAACTTTCTTGCAAATCCCTTAATCATCAAAGGAATCATTCTATCATCCAGGTAAATCACAAATGAAAATAAAGGAGAAAGGGGGGCCTGATGTGATTAGGTTAGCAAATAGAAGAAAACCCCTCCTAATGTTAAATATTTCATCAAATATAGAAGAAAAGAGGATGGATCTTCTTGAATCAACAAAAAGAAATGGAGCAAGGTAAAGATCGACCTTATAGAAGAATGGGAGAAGTTAAGGCTTTCTCTTGGGTTCGCAATTGGGGTGGCCCGCAGCGAATGGAGGGCTCGACGGCGGCGAGATGGTCGGCCCGCGAAGAACTTTCGCCGGTGAGGAAGAAGAAGACGAGGCCAAGTGAGGAGGAGGAGTTGCGTCGTCTAGGTTTTCAGCTCTCCTTTTCGCGTGGGGGCACCGAATGAAAAAAAAAAATTTCGGGTGATGGAGTTAGGGCACGGGAAGGAGAGGTTTAAATAGGGGAGAAATTCCTTTTTTTTTAATTGCATGCATCAATTTCCGTGCAATTTGCTCGTGCACGGAACACTAGCAAAATGGGTATCCTACCTAGCTAAAATCGACGTTCCGGAAGCATCGGCGCAGTCCGTTTCGTCATCCGGGGCCGTTCGGACAAGTTCGCCGACGGTCACATCAATTTAAATTAAATTTGCGTAACGTGGCAAAAATGAATTTATTTTGACCCGACCGGAGCCACTTATCGAGCAAATTAATGACCGGTCTTCGCCTAAGCGAGAACCATAGCCAAACATATTGCTCGTGGCAAAAAGTCAAACGTTGCACGCAGTGGGGTCCACTTATGGCTTTCAAATCCCTATAGGAACTCGACAAGAGTTTCAATACGTCGCCTTTTAATCGACTCAACTAGGTGTCGAGGATTTAAAACCGTCCATATGAAACTTCAAGGAGTAAGGAAATGGCTCGAATTTCTAAACATAGTGGGTCCCAGTCTAGTCCTCTAAGATAGTCCAAAATAAGGAAATTCTAAGGCTAGATCCTAGGATCTAAGGAGGAGGAAATGAAAGACCTCAAAAATGAGGTCAACAATATGCATTTAATATTGTATGTGCCAAATAGGAGCAATCCTATTCTTTACCCTTTGGTCCAGGCATAAAGAACATTGACTAATCCTATGCTTGGTTACTCGAATCTGCAGCTGAGTGCGGGAGGATACCAGCTCTCACTTCGAGCTCCCACATTTCCCTCGCTCGAGGGCTAACAATCTACACTTCGAGCTCGAAACGATAGGACCGAGTTGAGGATTTTAGCACTGTCACTCTAAAATCTCCAATTCTACGCCCGATAATTATATTTCCCTATTTATTTGCATTCGATCCCCATGAACTTCATCATCCATGGAATTTGAATGTGGTTTCACTTTGTTGAGAATTACGCCTCCTTTCGGGTCGATGCGATTACAACTAATTTTAACACTACTAATAGGCCCTTATTGCGATGTAAATGAAGTGCAAGTAAAAACCATCACATTTATAATTAAATTTGCTTCTACCATGCATCACAAAATCCTAAACATGATTTCTACTCATTACAAAAGAAAAGTAAAAGGAAAATAATGGTATAATCTTCTCATGCCGCTATTTCCAAAGAAGAAAAATAAGTAAGAGAGATACATCACAAAGCACGAAAAAAACATAAAGGAAACTTCATTTAACAAAAGCAAATCCACTAAATAAATGTTTACAAAATTATAAGATAATGAAGAACAATACTTAGCTTTTTCCCCTTGAAAGAAAGACGAAGATCTCTCCCATAAAGTCTCCCGGCGATCCAATGCAATGCTAGCAAAATCCCTTACAAATTCTCTCAAAATCTCCTCTCCAATCTCTCCAAAAGGGTAGAAATCTACATTTCTACTCTTAATCTAAAATCCTAAACATTCCTCTAAGTTTTTCTCTCATTTCCTCTATTGTTTCTCTTTCTTTTCTAACATATATTCGTCATTTTAAAGAGTATGGACAAAGTTTGAAGAGTTTCCTTAAGCACCCCTTCGAAAAAGTGTCCAAATACGTCGAATATTGGCCTAAAACCGCCAAATGTCGGTTCATGGTCGTCCGGGCCGCTGTCGGTGGGTTCGAGCTCGCTGTCGTCGAGCTTTTCGGTCATTTTTCAGTGGTCTCGGGAAAATCTCACCGTCGGCGAGATCGATCTCGCCGTCGGCGAGCAGGCTGCTGCGCGGCTCCACCTTTTAGCTCCGTTTTAGCTCCGTTTTGCCCCATTTCAGTTGTGTTGCGTTCGTAACAGATAGTCCTACAAAATAAGCATAAAAACAACCTTTCTTTAAAGTGTAATCTCATTAAAAAATATGAAATAAGTGTAAAAGAGATTAAACATCAGAAGACTTATCGAAAGGTGTCAGGGCAGAATTTCATTTCTTGCTCGTTTTTGCTCTAAATTGCACCGTTTTTGCTTCCTTTTGCTTCAATCACCAATTCTTGTACCTAAAGCCAATAAACATACAAAATATATTCCTTCAAAGTATAATATCATAAAAAATAAGTAAAATGATATAGCAAAAACGTATATATTTTAGGCGTGTCAAAATCCCCCAAACTTAACTGTTACTTGTCCTCAAGTAACACTTTTACTACATAAAAATATAACTTAAGGCAATGTACTTTCACCTGTAAGACACTAAAATTTTTTATTTAAAAGAATATATTGGTTAGACTTTTAGAAAGAAATTCGGTAACTCGGAGTTAACACTACTGAAGTATAAGAATATTCGGCGAATCAAGTCTAAGGGTTTTAGTCTTCTATTTATTTCAAGATAAACCATAATTTGTCACATTAAGAATGCCTTTAAAAATTATGTGAAAAATAAGTTCATGCAAACTTCATTAGAATGTAGGCCAATACTTTAAATATAAATTCAGAAATGAAATCAAGTTCTCCCTTTATGGTGACTCAAGTGAAGCCAATTTTTGATTAGGCATCTCCTCAAGCTTCTCCTCATAAATATTTTTCTTTCCTTTTTCTTTTCTTTTTTTTCTTTTTCTCTTCTTTTTTTTCTTTTTTTTAATGAGGATTACTATATCTGGAAGCCTGTAACGATTTTGAACTTCACTCTCCTCTTTCTAAAGTTCAAACTTGAAACACATCCTTACTTTATAATTAAGTATGAGCCTTATTATTCATCGTAAATTCACAATCTCTTCTTAACACACAATACTTTAAGTCTCTTAACATTTCAAAAATACAGTTTTCTTTACTTTAAATAGTTAACTATAATCAAATTCTTTCATACCAAATATCTTATCCTTATAAAATTAACTTTTATTACTAAAAAATTTCATCCAATCCTTCCATAATATTCATCTATAATAAAAAGTTTTAGTTATCTCAAGCGGGATTCAATTGCTAGAAGTTATGATAATAATTTTTGAAAATATAATAATTGAGAACAAATAAGAGTTAATATTTTTCTTCCCCCCAAACTTAAATTTTAAAAATATTTTGCAATTAATTCCATAAAATGTAGCAGGAAGAAAAAGTAAAGGTTGAATCTACTTGTTACTACAGCATCCTATCAAATTCATATACATGCATAATCAGGATAGAAAGACTGTAGGAGAAAGTAAAGCCAACCTAAAACATGCTTGTAATAAAATTACACTTAAAGGAAGTATTTTCACATTAAAATTTTATTTTTCTTCCTACCCCCAAACCTAATTTTTAACATATATAGCATTCAGTACAAAAAATATAAGCAGGAAGAAAACAATTTAGAAATTATATCTACCACAAATTTCTATCAAAATCATTTGCAAGTATTCATTAGGATAGCACAATATGCAGCAGAAAGTAAATCTAAACTAATCATGCCAGAATGAAATTAACTAAACAAAAGTCTAACTAGCATAGCAAGTATCAGCATGGGAATATAAAAATGTTCTTCAAGACCAAAATAAAGTTGTAACACAAACATAAACACACATAAGATAAATAAGGTTAATTCATCCTTTAACTCATCACATCTTACTAACTTGCCTCCAATTTCTAACGGAATCACTACACTAGTAAATTAGGTACTTTCAAATGATTTTATAGATTTTAATCCCAAAGATAAGATTATCCCTAATAAATTGGTTTCCGGACACCAATCTCAGGCATCATCTAATCCTTATAATTAAGCACCTCTAACAGTTATAAAGAAAATAGTGTGAGATCATCCTAATGTTATTCATCAAATAGGTTCGCGACTCCTACCAAATGAAAATAAAGTTGCAGAAAGGAAGTAACAAATTAAGATGGAACTATTAATGTTTGAAATTCATGATTTCTCTTGTAAAACTCAAGTCTGGGTGAGACCCAAGTCACAATGGACTCGTTAATCCAACAACTACAAGAGATCAAGTCTAGCCATAATAAGAAGTTAAGGAATCGACTCCTCAGCGACACACAAAAATCAAATAAAACAACAAACAATCCAAACATCTATCAACAACAATCAAACTTGAACAATCCACACTAAAGCAAATACAATAGATCACTAACAATCATGACTCTCAAGCACACTAAATCAAAGCACACTGATAATTATGGGTTGCCTCCCATAAAGCGCTTGGTTTAACGGCATTAGCCCTACAAATGATTCCACCTGGATCAAAATTCCAATTAAGTAATCCTTGATCAATCGCCCAATCATTTTCAGATCCAAGGATTCCTTTAAAATCCTCAAATTGTAATTTTTCATTTAGCTCTTCATTTTCAGTTGGATTTATATCATAATTCCTCGTATTTCTTTCTAGATCCAATATTCTTCTATCGATTTTCTGAATTTGCATATTAATATCATCCTTGAAATTTATAAGAAATGGATCCTTATAAGATACTTCAATATCTCCCAAATTTTGGATCAGATTATCTCTAGATAATTCAGATTCTGGATCAAATTCTTCCATGTCACTCTTATGATTCAAGTTATCTTCCAATTCTTCCCTTTTATAATTATAAAATAATGAAGGATCTATCTTAGTTGAGGAAATAAGTTTTTCTAATTCCTTAGGAATTTCTTCCAATAGTCTTCCAATATCCTTATCCTCTTTTCTCAACTCAAAGTTCTTTTGAAATTTATCCTCAAATTCTCTTCCAAGTCTTAATTTGATAATTTTACCATGTTCATCATTTAATTTAGGTTTTTCTTGTGATTGAGTCGTATCTAAAGATATAAAGACTGGTTGTGTAGATGAATTCCCTAAATAGATAGGCTTTAAAATTGTATGGGGTACATCCATCTTAAGTTCATGAGATTTTTCAACAGATGGAATTAAAATTTTATTATTTTTGGTAGCGTCCATCATTTCACACCTCTCCTGAACATACATACAGTCTTTTTTAAGTAATGTTTTCTAATCATCATGAAAATCTATTTCAATCTCATCTTTTAACTTACTCTCCAATCTTTCTTGGAAATGATCTTTACTTAGATAATCAGTTTCATCCATCCAAAAACAATCATCATCTTTTCTCTCAGCTGGATATTTCATAGCCTTTAATACATCAAAAGTTACTTCCTAGTCATTAATAT
Source organism: Papilionanthe hookeriana x Papilionanthe teres (assembly GCA_022702705.1). NCBI lineage: Eukaryota > Viridiplantae > Streptophyta > Magnoliopsida > Asparagales > Orchidaceae > Papilionanthe > Papilionanthe hookeriana x Papilionanthe teres. The sequence continues at coordinate 53,568,680 of CM040423.1, read as the reverse complement.
TCATAGTCAACTCTCCTTTTTGCACATCTATCATAGCTTGTCCAGTAACAAGGAAAGGTCTCCCTAAAATAATTGAAATTTCTTTATCTTCCTCCATATCTAATACAATAAAGTCCAAAGGAAAGATAAATTTATCCACTTTAACAAGCACATCTTCTATAACTCCTTTTGGATAAATGATAGATCGATCGGCTAATGTGAAGGGTTACAGTAGTGGGAGAAATATCGATTAAACCTAACCTTCTAAATATAGATAGACGCATCACATTAATGCTCACTCCTAATCACATAAAGCTTTTCCACATAAATTTTCTCCAATTGCATAAGGAATTGTAAAGCTACAAGGATCTTTAAGTTTCCGAGGAAAATTTTTCTGAAGTATGGCACTGCACTCCTCACTTAGTGCAACTGTCTCATAATCCCCAAATTTTCTTTTCTTGTTTAACATATCCTTTATAAACTTTGCATAACTTGGCATATGTTTCAAAGCTTCAGTGAAAGGAATATTTATCGTTAACTCCTTAAGTACTTTCATGAACTTTGAAAATTTTTTATCCAACTCATGTTGTCTAAGTCTTTGAGGAAATGGAGGTGGTGGTTTTTCCAAACTGATTTTAGTTCGAGATATTAATTTTTCCAGATCCTTAGAAACATGTTCTTCAGGTCTTTTAGTTTTCTTTGTTTCTCTCACAACATCTTTCTCTTTTCTAACCACATCCTCTATCTCTCTTCCACCTTTTAATTGGACAGCTTCTATTTGTTCATTAGTGTTCTCTTTAGGGTTGATCTCATTGTTGCTAGGAAGTGTTCCTTGGTGTCTATTGCTAAGTGAATTAGCAATTTGTCCTGAATTGATTCTCTATGTTTCTAATCGCAGCATTTTGAATTTGCTGATCGGTTTCCCATTTGCAATACCACTTCTTCCATAGACATTTTTTATCCTCAAATTGTTGATCATTATTAGAGTCTGGTGGATATGAAGGTCTATAGTTTGTGTTCCCCTGATTATTCCAACTTCCATTATGATTTGTATGATTATTTTCCCATTGTTGGTTTCCATCGTCAGTAGTAGGATTCCAATTAAATTTAGGATGGTTCTCCCAACCTGGATTATAAAAGTTAGAGTATGGGTTGTTTATGGTATTTAAAGTCTCATATAATAATTTAGCATCAATCAAATGCCCTAATGAACTTTGCTCACTTACAAGAGTAAATTGAGGTTGGTTCATTCCAAATTGGTCCAACTTCCTTGATATTGCAGCAACTTGAGATGCAAGAATTGAAATCGTATTTGTATCATGAACACTAGCTACATTTTTATGATTTACCCTTGCAGAGGGCCATTGAAATTCATTTGTAGTCATTTCTTCAATTAATGCATACGCTTCATCGAATGATTTTGACATTAATGATCCACCAAGTGACGGCATCGATTATAGACCTAAGGGATCCTACTAACCCATTATAAAAAATTTGAATGATTAACCGATCGGGCAGAGCATGGTGTGGACACTTTCTTAGGAGTTCCTTAAATCTTTCCCAGGCTTCGTATATTGATTCCCCTTCATATTGACAAAATGAGATAATATCGTTTCTAAGTTTAGTATTCCTTGAAGGTGGAAAATACTTAGCTAGGAATTTCTAAGTTAAATCCTCCCAATTTTTAATAGAACCAGGTGCTAATGAGTATAACCACATTTTAGCCTTATCCCTTAGTGAGAAAGAAAAAAGTCTTAGTCTAACATCATCGTCTGACATACCGTTATAACGAAATGTAGCACAAAGTTCTAAAAAATTTGATAAATGTAAATAGGGATCCTCCAAAGGAGTTCCCCTAAACTGATTATTCTGCACCAGTTGGATAATCTCAGAGTTTATTTCAAATGAGTCGACTTCTACGATAGGGTTACGTATACTTGAGTGAATTTCAATACGTCGTAGGATTTACGTAATTCCTCGATGAAGTATGATGATTTTCTAAGTTATTACCTTGAAAGTTTTCCATCTCCATTTCTAGTTTTTCGAGTCCTTTCTGTATTTTTATTTTTTTATTTTTTTCTAACTCGTGATCATAAGACACAAGTCCTGTAGATCCTTTGTTTCGCATACGTAACACAACAAACAATACATTAACAATTAAATAAATTAAATGAAAAATATATTCAACACAACGAAACATTTTCACGAACACTAGTATTTTTCACACAAACGGTTTTTCACAACACTTTTTCATACAACAAAACACTTTCCACACAAAAATAGTTTTTACGACACTACGAGTTTTCAAGTCTAAGCTTAATTACTTCAACTAAAATTCTCCAAAAGTTCTTACCGAAGCTTCCCAGGCAACGGCGCAAAAACTTGACTCGACCGCAATAACGCAGTAATTTTTGTATCCAAACGATGGCGAAAAACTTGACCGATTTATAAATAGCGGCTAGTGTGCGAGATCTTAAATGATAAAAATTAGAAAATATTTTACACACTAGAGTGTACTACGCAAGTATATGTATCGTATCAAGTAATATAGAGTTTTCTTTAAAAACCCAGAGTATCGATCCACGAGGAAGTGAAGTAAGAAGTCTTTAGTCGAATTCTAATCTACTACTTAATAGTCCTTAATTTGGAATGTCGATTAAAATTGTGTTTTATCTAGCAACTATTCCTAAATGCAATTGTTAAATGTAAAGATAGTAACTATATCTAAATGCAAATAATAATTATAAATATAACCCTTTTTGGATGAGTTGGTTTGGAGAATTTTTAGATAATAAAAATTTATTCTTATGCAATGAAATAGATAATGTATATGAATGAGATGCATTTAATATTGTATGTGTCAAATAGGAGCAATCCTATCTTTACCCTTTGGTCCATACATAAAGAACATTGACTAATCCTATGCTTAGTTGCTGAATCGCGGCTAAGTGCGGGAGGATACCGGCTCTCACTTCGGAGCTCCACGTTCCCCTCGCACGAGGGCTAACAATCTACACTTCGGCACCGAAACGATAGGACCAAATTGAGGATTTTAGCATCGTCACTCTAAAATCTCCAATTCTACGCCCGATAATTATATTTCCCTATTTATTTGCATTCAATCCCGATGAACTTCATCATCCATGGAATTTGAATGTGGTTTCACTTTGTTGAGAATTACGCCGCCTTTCGAGTCGAAACAATTACAACTAATTTTAACACTACTGATGGGCGCTTTATTGCAATGTAAATGAAGTGCAAGTAAAAACCATCACATTTATAATTAAATTTACTTCTACCATGCATCACAAAATCCTAAATATGATTTCTACTCATTACAAAAGAAAAGTAAAAGGAAAATAATAGCATAATCTTCTCATGCCGCTATTTCCAAAGAAGAAGAATAAGTAAGAGAGATACATCACAAAACACGAAGAAAACATAAAGGAAGCTTCATTTAACAAAAGCAAATCCACTAAATAAATGTTTACAAAATTATAAGATAATGAAGAACAATACTTAGCTTTTTCCCCGTAAAAGAAAGACGAAGATCTCTCCCATAAAGTCTCCCGGTGATCCATGCAATGCTAGCGAAATCCCTTACAAATTCTCTCAAAATCTCCTCTCCAATCTCTCCAAAAGGGTAGAAATCTACATTTCTACTCTTAATCTAAGAATCCTAAACATTTCTCTAAGTTTTTCTCTCATTTCCTCTATTGTTTCTCTTTCTTTTCTAACATATATTCGTCATTTTAAAGAGTATGGACGAAGTTTGAAGAGTTTCCTTAAGCACCCCTTTGAAAAAACGTCCAAATACGTCGAATATTGGCCTAAAACTGCCAAATGTCGGTTCATGGTCGTCCGAGCCGCTGTCGGCAGGTTCCAGCTCGTTGTCGGCGAGCTTTTCGGCCATTTTTCGGTGGTCTCGGAAAAATCTCGCCGTCGATAAGCAGGCTGCTGCGCGGCTCCACAGTTTCGCTCCGTTTGGCTCCGTTTTAGCTCTGTTTCGCCCCATTTCAGATGCGTTGCGTTCGTAACAGATAGCCATACAAAATATGCATAAAAACAACATTTCTTTAAAGTGTAATCTCATTCAAAAATATGCAAGAAGTGTAAAAGAGATTAAACATCAAAAGACTTATCGAAAGGTGTCAGGGCAGAATTTCATTTCTTGCTCATTTTTGCTCCAAATTGCACCGTTTTTGCTTCCTTTTGCTCCAATCACCATTTCTTGTACCTAAAGCCAATAAACATACAAAATACCTTCCTTCAAAGTGTAATATCATCAAAAATAAGTAAAATGATATAGCAAAAAGCGTATATATTTTAGGCGTGTCAGAAGGCTAATGTGAAAAGCTTCATGTGCAGCTTCCAACCAGTAGATCATAAATGATTGGAATGATAATCACCTTTAATCTCTTACTTCAAGAGTCCGAGCAACAGATGAGCCAGAATGTCGGGAAATAAGAATTTTGATATGCCAAAAAATTTAGTGACCATTGGTAAGGACCAATTGCATGATGAAATGGATTTCTTCTTAGAAAGTGAGTCTCTCTCCAAAATGCGGTAAGAAAGTTTCTTGGCCTTTGACTCTGAACAACTCCTAATTCAGATTTAGTGACCATGAAGTTTCCTATTTTGGAATTAAATCAATAAGAATGATAAATCTAAGATGGTGGAATCAAAGAGTCCATTGTCTCCAACCTCTCATAATCACTATTTCCACCACCCACAAAAGAAGCAGACCAAAACTCCTCCATGTTTGAAAAATCAAACTAACAATTTTCTTTGGAGATGAGTTTTCATGGGTAGCTTCTATGTTTATTTATAATCAAGTGCAGTCAGTAACTGACAGAGAGGATGAAAAGACTTAATGATCCTAAAAAGATGTTTTGGGAGTTACAAGGAATAATGAATAATTACCCTTCATTTTCTCCAAAGCAAGCACAAAGTGATCATTATTTGTTAATAGATATATGCTTTTTTCCTCAAGGTAGTTCCTACATCGATAAGACCAATCAAGCCTAGTCACTTAGAGAAGGGTGGTAACCTGTCAATTTTGAGAATATATATAGTGTCCATCAGTTATCAGATCAACTATCACAAGGATAGCTTATGATTTATGTCATAAGTAGGCCTAGGGTATCAAAGAATGGAGTAAAGAATTGAGTGGGGATGAAAACTGTATAAAGTCTCCCTGACCACATTGTTGATAATTTACATCAAGAAAGTCTGGGGATGAAAAGCAAATATATGAATGATTAATGACCATATATTTGAGACTCAATCAGTAGGACTGATACATTGAACAACTTACTTTTCAAAAGAAGAGATCCTAAAAATTCTTTACGAGAAGAAATAATTTCTCTTAAAATCAATGAGGAAACGGCTCAATGGATAAAATCCAAACAGGCAAACAATTAGATTCAATAAATGAGAAGCCTTATCCTTCATATGTCAAAGAGTGAGAAGTTCTAGACTATTGTACAAGAGAGTCATTCTGTCCAACTTTATTACACGTGAAACCCTCTACTAAGCTCACATGAGCAAACATTTTCATCTCGAATAATATTCCTAATGTGTGTCTTGGTAATAAGGCTCAAAGAAACATGAGATTGGTCATCATTCCTTTATATAATGTATCTTAAAGAATGATAATCATGGGCATAAAAACAAAACTATATTTCCATTAAAGCAAAAATCATAATATCTTACATCTCTGTTATTTATATATTTTCAAATAACTAACATAATTGATATTTTTGATAGTAACACTCGAAATGCACATTTGAAATTACTAGACATGCCCAATATTTAATATAAGTGTACAATCAATCAATGACTAGAAGAATTTATTCCCACTTTTATTTAACATAAATAATGTTTTGAGCCTTTTCTGGTCTGATAGTATAAAAAGTGCAACCTCAACGCTGGTGTAGCAAAGAACCTTGAATAATAAAAGAAAGTTCCTTGGACACAAGTCAAGCCCTAGTGGATAGGCTCCTTCATTTGTATAAAGAGTGGTGAGAACCATCATTGAGGAAAGTTTAATATGGTCCCTCATGTCAACAGTGACAAGAATCACTTAATATGTCATGTGCGCGGATTGACCCACCTAAGTATAATAAGACTCGAGTCGAAAGACTAAATTATATCGACACATTATCAATTCAAAAAGGGAAAAAAGACTAGTCATTATTATATCAGGAGAAGCATGAAGAAAATTATTTGTTTCATTTCTTGTCAAAAATTATTACAGGTCATTCAAGAATTTATAAAATATATTAAAGGCAAGAGATGCATATACAAAAGAGAGCATGTAACCACTCTTTTGATACTTAGATACCCTCCTTCACTGGAGACTAAAGAATTGGATCCATGTATTTGTCAAAACATTCAAGGAATGGGCAGTAACCCCCTTTCAACTATGATCTTCAAGCAATATCTTATATGTTTTTCATAGTTTTTAGACAATAAGTCCTCGTATTAAAACATTTTTGTGAGTTCCTTCGAGAACTCATTAATTTTCCTCTTATCTTATAAATACTTCTTTAAATTGACATTATCTTGCCTTAAATCTAGAATAAGGGTTGCATATGCTTAGGCTTTCTCATCAGCAGCTAGTAGTTGTATTATTAATACATCCAACAAGTCTGCATTCCTCACCTCTAGGTCCTCAATCTGAGACTTTTGGGCGTCGAGATCATGTTGAAACTTCATCGATCAAGAAATCAGGTGCACATTTTATAGCTTCAAATATGTCAACTTGCATTCAAGACTAGCATTTTCATCCCTTATTTTGTCTTCTAAAGCTCCTTCAACCAGTATCTTATATCTACAATCATCAACATGGGAGGTTTCACACACTTTCATGTTGTCGTGGAAATATTTTCCATAACGGCAAGATGATTATGTGGGTACTAGCATAACTAAAATAAACAAATATGATAAATACTCACCACATAATGAGTTTATTTCATAGCTTGTAGTGATGAAATTATTGACATCAAACACTTATTCTAGACACATCAACAATTTGAACTCCTCGTTTTCCATAAAGCTCTATTCACTTACAAAGTGTGTGTCAATAGCGAGAGACACATGAATCTAACCTAAGAACCCTCTAACAACAGACTCTTCCATTTCCTCCAGCGTAGAACTTATGTTTTTTTTAAAAAGAAATTACAAGGGAGAAAATTTTTCCATACACGATGATTTGCCTGAAAGTTTAAGCGATCGCTATGCTGGCTCCCGTGAACATGATGAACTGTAACAACGACATTAAGGACTCCATCATAATGAATGGGAAGTTGAGGAAAGAGGAAGAAACAATCTCTTACAGTTGAGAGAGAGGAGGAATTACAATCTGAGAAATTTAAAAGGCTCAACGAGGGTCTAGATAAGATATTCAGTCCTGTGGATCAGCTAGATTACTCAATAGTCAAAATGACAATAAAAAATCCAACCAAATTTCCAACCTTTTGGGCAATCTGAAGTTGCCCTGTTTATAAGGAAAAAAAGTTAAGTTTAGTGTTTTGGTGTTGATGATAGGGTACACGACTTGAAGCCTCACCCAGGTCAACGCAAGCATCATGTCTCGGAATGATGCATTGGTGATCCACCGATGTGGTTGATGCCACATCAATAGGCCATCATGCTGGCTATCTAATTGTGAACCACCATCGTGATTTGCAAAATGGGCATCATGATGATGAACATGGCATTGTGGCATTAATTACATGTCAAATGCCATGTCTGTGCTCGAAAAGAGGCATGACCAGTCAGTATTAGTGGAGTTTGAAATTTTCATGGCATCGAGGAACCTGGCTTGGTGTTGCGGTGCTAACACGACAAACACTACTCTGCACATCATTAGCTCATGACAAACCATGACAAGTGGATTTTTATAATCAGGGCACTCCATATGTTGTAGTGGCTCCTAGATCAAATTTGTGAAGCTTGACATATGTTAGTTTAATATATTTTTTATAAGCATTATGTCACTACTAATCGAGCAAGCTAGAAGAAAGCAATCCAAATATGCCCCGTACATGACCAAAGCAAAAGTACCTGGATATGCTACTTACTGACATGTTTAACAACTTAATTAGTATCAAAATTCTCTTTTAAAGATTATGTTAAAATCCTATTTACATTATAATCATTAACCAATCGAGATTTTTGTTGCAATCATGCTCTATTGTAGCTCTTTTCTTCAAAGCATGTGTAGTAACTCTGTTGGTGTCATTGTAGTTGTTGCATCCAAGTTTATGCCACAACCTTATTTGCACCGTAAGTCATCTATTTTATCACTTACCTTATAACTTTGCTTATGACGTAGTCATCGTTGAACATTAACATATCTTACAATCTCACTTGTTCTTCCAGATATGCCATGTATATAACCTATGCAACTCTACTTACGTCCTTTTGTTGATGCATCCAAAATTACATCAGAATCACACATTAACCACAACCATCTATTTCAAGTAAAATCCGACAACCTCATTTGCAACGTAGTCAACACCACATCATGATCAACCTCGCAATGTCATGTCAGTATTCTTCTCCTAGACTTCAAGTATATTTATATTTTGCATGATCTATAGAGACTACAACTATATATAAGCACACGATAGCCATCGCTTATTATGCCATAGCCAATCTCATCAACCATTTACAATATTAACTATCTACCTACATCTGCAAGGATCTATGTTCAAATCCTTGGCATTATTGTTTATAATTGCCTAATTAGAAGCATCTTTTTTCTATAAATAGTAAATAATGTTGAATAAGATTTTGGTTTAAATCTATAGCTTTCAGTTGACGATGTCAGTCAGAAAATGGTGAAACCATATTTTACCAATGAACTCGTAAGAAAATCATTTTCTATTTTATTTTGTAATTTGTTTAGAGAATTTTCCATAGCTCAAAATGCACATTTCATATCAAAATATCATTGTAATGTCCTTTTCAATTATAAATATTTCTTAAATAAAATTTATAATTATTATTAAACAATTGAGTTTAGAGGCAGCCAAAAATTCTCCTTTTAGTTTAGGGGTGGGGGCAAAATTAGTCAAGCAATCCAGATGATAATCATGTCTAATTAAAAATGATGAGGGTAATTAGGAGAAAACAGCAGAAAAAATGACTAATTTTAAGCTTAAACCATAATTACTCTATACTTAATCAAATATTAAACGGCCTTTCAAGCAGTAAATTCCTTTTACTCAAATGGAATCTGACCATTAACTTTGCACTGCGACTTTGACCTAAACATCGAACACCGTTTAGAAAATTAGATCAAAATTAAACGATTGACTATTAAGATAAGCAGTTGATTTGAAATCATTATATATATTATGCGCTATAATATTCTGATTGAATAATTGTGTACCACGTGGGTATTCTCATGGAAGCCGGTCAGAATCAGAGCGCAAAGGGTCCACATGACATAAAATTCTTTGGTATAAATTCTTAAGCTTGCTTGCTAGTATTAGCTAATTACAATTAGCATTACGATTATTGAAGAGCTGCGATGCAAATATATATTTGCGAAAAAGTGGGGGCCAATTAAATAAAAAAGGCTATTATTTTTCATTTATGTCCTGAGAGAACATGATGGAAAGGGCATCTAATTATTTAGTTTAGCGAGGGCTGGGTCATTGGTCTTTTTCCCCATAATATTGTCGGTATGGCCGACAGTGCACGGAGGGAGAAGTTTCGAATATTACAAAAAAATTAAAATTAAAATATTTAAATTGTATGTGGTTGATAGTTAGGAAGTCTTTATCATCCATAAGTATGAATTCCGTGAATGATATTCTTTCTATATATTTATATATAGAAAGGATGATCAAAAGCTATTATACGAGCCCCCAAGTATCCTCATGTGTCTAACTATTCGAGGATCGCCTCATTATCGATAATTGGTCGAAGAGGATATGAACATCGTGACGCAAGCAGTTGCGAACTTATTGAATAATCTGCTGATAAACTGATTAAAAATAATCTGTTGATAAGCTAGGTGCGGTAGCAATTACAAATTTTTATTTTTTTGGAAAAACCAGACGATAGACAGAAAGCTCCCACCGCACGTAGGTAGGTGCGGTGTGAAAACACTATTTTCAGCGTTTTGAAAACGTATAAGCTGCCAAAATGCGGTTAACCCAAACAGATCAGGTGGGTTTTCAAAACGTTACCGCACCTAATAAGCTGCCACAAACGGACCCTTACTCAAAACTACTCTATCAATAGATCATGACTGGCGGCATGCACGCACACACACAGACACACAAACAAATATTTTTATACGATGTAATGAAAATATATGAGGATCTATTTTGGCTTTTGCATGTCATATTCCCCTTATATAAATAAATTTTAAACAAATGAATATGTTTAAATTATGTCTAATTATAATATTGTTTGCATTATTCTTTAAATGTATTAAAACATATGGTTTTTTATGCTGCACAAATTAGGATCCAACAGTCTGTATTTTTGACATGACGTATCACCTACTTCGCAATAAATACAAATAAAAATCTAATTTTTTTCACCTTTATTAAATGTTTAATAAGTGGAGACAAGTTGGACAAATATATTAAATTGATGGCTCTTTTTTGTCTTTGAGTTAGATATTAATTTCATGAGGAAATACATTAATTAAATCATGATAGAGTTGGATATGACACACAATTACTTGTATAGTTTAGACTATCAAAAAATGCATTCTAACATTTGTACTGTCACATTTTTATAAAATATACACTGCTAAAATATAAATTTTATATTTTAAACATTTTTACTCTATATGTATAGGCCTTTCTTGAAATTGGTTGGCCCTGGTTTAGCAATACTTGTTCGTTCGATTGTGCTCATCATGGTTATCGATCGGGATTTGATGGCTTTTGGATCGACAAGACTTGACTCAATCGGTTTGACTTTTTCGGTCAACTATTTTTGTCTGGTTTCTGATTATTGATCCATGGACGAGGAACTCATGCTGGTAGAGCATGGCTAAGATATCGGGCCAATGGTGAATCACCACAATCTGATAAGTAGTTTGCTCTTTGATGAGGTGATCATTCCGGATGCTCCGTATGATTATGTTATGGCCATTATTTTTTGGCCCCTGGTAAAGAATCTTAGGGCTTCTGTGAGATAGTCAGCGATGGTGAGATTTAGGTCAATGCCTCTGCTCAGCTCAATTGGCCTTGGTCGGTGGCTTGGATTACCTTCATTTGGTCGAGCTCTAACCCCGAATCGAGGTTGGCAGTATCTAGTCAAATATGTACTTTGGTATTCCGTTAGTGGACCTTTGGTCTTTCGCTAGTGGACCCTCTGCAAATTCTTTGGTCTCACTACAAAAATTATGTAATTTTGCGGTGGACAAAACCAATGCAAAACTAGGCAAATCTGACGATAATTTGGTGGATTCGTCGAATTTGCATTGGAATGATCTCTGACAGTAAAATGAATTGATAATGCAATTTATGTCAAATTTGCGTCGAAATAGTTCAACAATATTTTTTTACGTTGGACTTATCGTCTCTAAATTATGCCGCAAAACAATTTCACAAATTACCATCGGATTTTGCATTGCCAATATTGGACACAAATTTGCGTCTAATCAATGTTGGAAAAGTCGACGCTGATTCGATGAAACCTATAACACAGAAATAAAAATTTAAAAGAACTTTTAATTTATACAACCTGCACGCAAATAAAAACAATACTAACGATCACAACAACAAGAAAAATTATATCACAAACGAATACCAACAATAAAAAATAACATAATGAAGCAAATACTAATCTAATTCATCAAAATTTTACATCTACACCATCAATAAAAGTTCAAATATTTCAAAAATTAAAAATACATAAAAGTTCATCCTAATCCTCCTCCTCCTCGATTACAACACTCTTGCCCCGGTGATCTTCCACACTCTCCGTCAGATGTGCTACACTCCTCTCAATTTCTTGTTGGCCTTTGCACATAATGCAAAGCTCCTTATTCATAACAGTGATTTGTCTAGCAAGCTCCTCAGTATCCGGTATGACGAGTTGGTGCCACCAATAGAAGCATGGGAGAACTCAGCCCCAAATGTTATGCCCTTCGCACCCAGGTCATAGACCCTCCCTTCTTCTTCCCCACCGCCTATGTTCATAGCTCAAACTAAGACTGTGCAGTGGTAGATTGGCTACCACTACTGCTGGTAGTGCTCGAGGTTTGGGAGGCCCACTACCTCTCTCGGTGCTGCTCTAACTCCTACATAATAAAAACCAATGATTAATTGTCATTTAAACATTAAGAGTCAAAATAAATGTGGAAAAATTAATTTTTACTATTATCCACTAGAAGTGGTCAGAGACCCACTGCTGCATCCTCATGAGCTGATGAGTCACAGCTTGAGTACAAGGAATAAAGAACAAGATAATCAAATCAACAACAACAACAACAATCCTTAAGACGGTCCTTTAATTTTTTATACAACATGTGAACTTTTTAGGTCAGCATGAACCTTTATTACCATAAGTTGATTCTAAAACATCTACTCTCCTAATAGGATCATCAAATGTTCGATGTTTATTGTGAACAGATGGTCGACATCTTGTGACCAAACATGTACGATTACTCTCTCTAAACTTGTTAGTCACTTGAGTTGGACTAACCCTTTCGCGGATACATTCATCTGGCATTTTGTTTCTAAGCCGCAACACTTAGTTTTATGCTTCTCTTTTAATTGCCATCATTCTACACTATAAAATACTGCAACCCTCACCAGAATCTTATAAAATTTTCATTTAAGCTTAAGAGGTAAGTTTCTATCACACAATAGGCCCGATGCTTTCCTCCACTTCAACCATCCAACTTGAATTCTAATAATAACATTCTCATCTATAATACCACCACTCTGAACAATTGACCCAGGATATTTAAAACATTCACTATTTTTAAAGATTTTATTATTCCTTGCCACATAAAAAATGTCATTATTGAAAAACATTCCTTCCTCAATAGTTTCTGGTTTGGGAGAAATATGGGAGTTTTGCTGGCCTCTGTAAGTCGCGATCCCATCGTTGCCTTCATAGCTATCTCTAATGGCGACTCTATCGCGAAGGTTTGTTCACGAAGGCGAGGGGTTTGAGAGAAACAGGGAGGGAGAGGGAGATAAACGAAGGTTTCATCGGAGATGGGCGAAACAGGGAGAGGGGGAGATCATAAGCGAGGGTTAGGGATTGGGGGAGAAGATATGAGGTTTAAGGAGCGGGAATAGAATTTAAGAGCATTGGCGTCAGATTTTTGTCGGATTTGCGTCGGATTATTTCTAACCGCGGAGTTCGCAATGGAATTTTTGTCAGAAATAATTCAACCAATTAAGTACGTGTGTCGACTTCTTCCACACAAATTTCGTCGCAATCTAGCATCTCAGTTCGACGTTTTGAGTTTAGTATTTGCGTTGAAATTGTTAACCTCAAATTAGACTCAAAATTCGATACAAATATATTTTTGACACAAATCAGCCGAAAATCTGACGCTAATATTTGCATGGGAAATATCCAATGCAAATATCGAATTGTACTTTCAACATCTCCTGTAGTCTTCTGCCTGTGGACCTTTCTTAGTCATACTCCATTGCTCATTTATTCGTCAGATCTTGTGATTCATGGAGACGTGTTTCTGGTGTGAAGTACAATTTGATCTAAAAAAAATTTTTAACAACATCTAAAATGTTCATAAATTAAACTAGCTAGGACCCACTTAATAAGCAGCAAACCTCTTATTATTCTAGACTAAAAATAATTAAACAAATTAGGTGCTAATAGACAAATAAATAATCCCTAAAACTTGAGCTAATCTATTATATATCGAGGTAGGAATGACGTCCATATCACTACTTACTAGGTTCAATGTCCTATGCCACCTCTTTTCTCCTTTACATCTGTCAGCGTAGTCTCAAAATTTTGCTAAGACAAACAAGATATTAAGCCGATTGAGCTTTGCTCCAACCAATTAGCTACCTACACATAGCGTTAGATTTTGACCCTGTAACTAACTACTTAAAAGTTTAAAATTGTCCAAAGATTATTATTTTGGCTAACATTATTTTTAATGAAATATAAAGCTCATTAACATATACAATTGTCAGATTATTTATATATATATATATATATATATATATATATATATATATATATATATATATATGAATCATATCTAATTTATATTGATGGCCTCGAGATGGGTTTCAAATGTCATTTCAATTGTGTATACACTAAAATTGTCAGCACAAATCTCAAAACATTAGAACATCCCACATGATGGCCAGACAACTAAGTTGCCCTATCGCCCTATCACCAGTTGCATGGTCAAGAATCGAACAACACACTATGGTGAGAGATTTGAACAGCAGACCACGCCGATAGTCATAACCAACCTGGATGTATATGGGAATCCTTAATCGCGATTAATCCGTCAACTCGTCTTTACCGCGGTAGAGCACGGCCAGTCGACACGGACGTCGAAGAGCACTGATTGTCACTCGATCTTTCGCTCCGGTCACATCGATTGAACGAGTTGACCGAAGTAGATTCACAGTCAGTATTAAAACTCAAATTTTAATACTCACTGGATATGGAAAGGTCAGTCTGCTAGGAACAGTCGGAGATGGTTCCCCCGGTTTTGGTAACTCCTCAAAGACAATGTCTCGAGGTTCTAACACCCCACTGAGTTTTTCGTCCTCAAAAGATCTTGCTTACTTGGTCTTATATAGTGTGAAATCAATATGATTAATTAGAGCATAAATTGTATTAAGAGCGATTTTCATAACTGTTTCATCCTTTCTCTAATTGTACAAAATACACCTTTATACAATTGTCAACACAAATCTCAAAGCATTCAAACGACACAAAGCGACGGTCAAACAACCAAGACATCCTATCGCCCTACTATCAATCGCACGATCAAGAATCGACCGACAGACTATGGCGAGGGATTTGAATGGTAGACCACGTTGACAGTCCCGACCTACCTGGCCATAGGCGAGAATCTTTGATCGTGGTTGATTGGTCAACCTGCCTTTACCGCGGCAGACGAGATGGACATTCGATCAGGTGCCTCGACTGACTGATATGTACTTCAGAGAGGCACAATAGCGAATCAATCGGTCGCTTCAGTCGATCGAATTCAAGCAAGTCGACCAACTAATTATTATCATATTAAAATTTAAATTGTAATACCCATATAAAATGAAATCCATTCCCGATTAATTAGCGGATCAATTGTATTAAGAGTAGTTTCCCATCCTGCTCATTCCTTTTTGTAATTATACAAAATATGCATATATAAATAGAAGGCAAAAATATGAACAAATGGACATTTACCAATTTTCTTTACAGGCTATATTCTTTCTCTTTTCCTTCACTCAATCATAAACTTTCGGGGCGTGTTCACAAATGAAAATTTTGGATTCAACAAATTGGATGATTTTTTTTTTTTGTTTATCTTGTGATAAGTGCTAATGAATTCAAAGTTGATTTGAGAGTTAGCGCAAATCTTGATGTCATCCAATGGTGAAGGAATTAGGATGATTGTTTGGTACCATCCTTAATAGAATATCATATGAGTACATACTTGATTTGATGTTTACAATTAACATAAAGTTATTCTTTCTAAACCATAATAATTGTTTAAATCTCAATACATTGAAAGTAGAACCAAACAAAATTAATTTGGCCTCTTTAAATAATATACTTCCAATAATCAATGTGATATAATAAGATGAGTGGAAATGAATGACTCTCACCCTTTCCATATTTCAATATATATATATATATATATATATATATATATATATATATATATATATATATATATATATATATATATATATATAATATATATATATATCATAGAAATTATAAAGTCCCCTCCCCCTAACAATCGAATCTCCAAGATTTAAATAAATTTTCTTATTTAGAGTCCGTTTGGGGCAGCTTATTTAGTGCGGCAGCGTTTTAAAAAAGCACAGCACTGTTTGGATAAACAGCGTTTTGGCGATCATGCGTTTTAAACGTTGAAAATTACGTTTTATAGCCGCATTTACTTCAAGTGCGGTGAGAGTTTTCATCTGCATGTCGACTTTTCAAAAAAATAAAAATTTGTAATAATTACCGCACCAAGCTTATCAACGAATTATTTTTAATCAGGTTATCAGCAGATTATTCAATAAGTTACAGCTGCCTCAAACAGATTCTTAGTCTTATTAATTTGTCATAAATGAGAATTAAATAATAATAATAATAATAATAATAATAATAATAATAATAATAATAATAATAAGTGTGGCCCTGCCCTCATATGATGTGATGGTATAACTAGAAAATTAAATGCTGAAAAGCTCCATCAATGGTCAAATATTAAAACAAAGAGAAATAGACGTATTAGAATTAGTTACAAAATCAACCATACATAATTTATTTAAAAATCATATAAAAAATCTATTCCCGCTTTTATCTTTTTTTTTAAAAATAAATTTATCAATTTCATACTCTTTAAATACTACAAATAATATTAAGTGAATCATTACTTATGGATTAATGAGCATCTTTCGCTGCCACCGACATACCCATAGGCGATGCCACCTCAGCCATCAGTCTTTATCTAAGAAAGTTACAATAATAAATAAAATAATTAAGGGATCGTACATCTGATTTGAAAGCTATTCCCTGTGGCAAAAGCTATAGACCCCGTCTCGTGACCGTCGGATTTTGATTATAATTTAATTAAAAATAATGATAATTTATCAATTTATTTAAAATTAGAATTACTTTTTTAGTAATTATGTAAAAAAAAAAAAAGCAATGCGCGGTAAAAACGTTCTGTGGTCTTATCAGTAAAAAGCAAATGGAGGTTCTGGTGGGGGAATCCCTCACAGTATTTGAATTTGTCCTTATTATCTTTTTACATGATAAATGATTTATGAATTGTTTTTAGGCGTGTCTTTATAGTCATTTTTTTTAATTTATTTTTATTGAATTGTAATTTGAACGCTTTAATAAATTATTTGGCTATTTTTAAAAATTATATATTTTATATGTATATATAGACAGTACTATATGACAATATCATGATATGCTGTAAATTTTTAAGTTAACGAGAGTTAAGTGTTGAGTGAAGGAGATAATAAAGTGAATTAAAAGTTACTGTAAAGGGAATTGAAGAGAGCAGTTATAAAAATCGTTCTTAACATGATTAATACTATAATATATCGTATGGATTTCATTCAATATTAGTATTACAATTTAAATTTTGATATGGCGGTAATTAGTTATTTGATTAGCTAGAATGCGGCAGAGTAAGGCGATCAACTTGGTGGGGACCGTTTTATGTGTTTGGTCAACCGAGGCGTTCAGGTCGAACGGCAATGGCAGGTCGATCGTCTAATCGCGATCAGGTGGTTTCTGCCTACGCTTTTGTCGTCGGTTGGTCGACTGATGAGTCAAATTGTCTTTGTCGGATGAATCGTTACTCACTTGTCGCTTTGGCTCAAATATTACGGGACCTACGTCTCGTCTACCTGGTTGATTCATCACCTCAGCCAGATATCCCTATTTGTAATGTCTTAGACGGATCTTATCACTGTCTGTGTGAGGTATCTGATGAGACTTGTTGTATGGTGAATTACGCCCCGACATTCGGGGATCTTATCGCCATCGAGCGAGAGGCCATCTGTAGAGCTTTGACTTACCCCGAGTTTAGAGATGCGAGTTCCTCTGATTGGTTGTGAATTGACAGTCGATAGTTTACCCTTGGGGAAAGCTTTTTGTTTTTTCTTGTTTGTTCTCTTTGAAGTACATGCCAATAGTTATAGTGTATACAACATGTATGATTTTAAATTGTCAATTGGCGATAAGATGTGAATTTTTTGCTGAAAAAATGAGTCTAAAAGTCCATTTGTACAATTTGAATATGGGATCTTAGTGTTGGAAACTTAGGGAAGTAAATGAGTCAAATCGAGCTCGAGCTTGATTAACTTAATTGAATTTAAGCACAAGCTCAAGCTTAAGTCGACCTGACTATTATGAAAACGAAAAAAAAAAAATAAAAATTCAACTTAGACTATTAATAAAAAATTATTTGATATAGAAAACAAATTATTTTCTTACATATTTTCAATAATTCAAAGATAAAAAAATTTAAATTTCAACCTATTTTGATGAATTTTATATAATTATTTTTTGAATGAGCCAACTCACAAACCAACGAATTGAGTCGCAAGCTAGTTATCGAATCAAGCCCTTACTAACTTGTGAGCTGGCTCGACTCACTGCACTCTCAACTATTATCTAAAAAATGTGTTCTAAGATATAAATATTTAATTGAACAAAACTTAATTTTTCTATCATAATCAGGACTCCCAATGATCATTTCAATTATAATTAAAGAAAAAGTTGACTGAGCGTGGTCAAATCATTTTATGCCAACCCATTAACCATGTTTAAAATGTGATGTACTGCGTCAAATTTATTACAAAGTTACTGATATAAATAATAGATGACATCAATTATATCATTGAAATTCTTTGAGGTCCATATTAATATTTTTGTATATTAGATGGGTATTTTAAGTTGAAAAATTAAATTTTAGTTATTATATATGAGAATAAATTAGATTTCAGGTGCGTTTGGGGTAACTTGCGTTTATCGTGATAATTTGTTTATTTAGAAAAGCGGACAGTATGATTCGACGCGCATTCTTCGTTTAGTGTAAAAGCCCAACAGTATTTACGGATAAACTGCTCAAACACAGTTTCTAAACAGTGAGCTAAGACACTGCCGTAGCAAATAAACTGCCCCAAATGCACCCTCAAGTGATATATAGGTATATATTTCTTAAATTTTTTATAAACTTTACTATGTGGACCATAAATTTTTAAATACACATAGATATCATTAATTTGATAAATAGTTAAAATAAAAAGATACATAATTAATTTGAAATTTTGTATTTTATCTGTAGATAATAAATTTAAATTGTGGAATACGTAAATAGAAATATTTGAGGTGCTATTTATGTAAATAAAAAATCAACAAAATTACCCTTTAGGCTTTACCATCTGTAGTCATGTCAAACGAGTTCGGTTCCATTTACTCGCAGCCCACGAGCCACGTGCTCCCTGGGTAACAGTTTATCTACCTTGCTCCCGCGGGAATATTTACCGCGGTAATAAAAACGGCGGGGTGTCGGCTCCGAGTCGAAGGCACCGACGGAAGCAATTATCGAGGTTTAAAAAGAGGCGGTGCTGACCACGACTGTAGAAACGCATCTCACGTTGATTCGTAGCGGTGGGTGCAAGAATGGGTGTGGTTTTGTGGGTCCCATTTATCGAAAGTAAAAAAAATTTTAATTACTGAAATGCTCGCGCGGTCTTGGAAGCGCGTGGGGCCCATGGAGGGAGACGTCACTGCGGAAACCCACGAGCGAATCTGTCGCACTGTTGTTGTAATTACTTATAGCAAATATCTTTTATGTCAGTCGCCTTGAACTAATTAGAGAAATCATTTATATTTACCGTTCGTAATAAATTTTAGGAGATATTAAGATTTATTTTTGCATCATAGGATCTATTAACTTAGGGTTTAATTGGGCATTTTAATTTTCTTTTTCTTCTTTTTTTAAGGAACGATTTATTTTATAGAACTATTTTGCATCATTTTAAGGTTTTTATTATTAATATATTATGATGTTATTTATTAAGAAATGAAAATAAATACTTTTTAAAAATAGATTTTAAAATGATAATTTTGTTGGATCATAATTTATGCTTTGCGAGTACGCCCCGAGAGTTTGAGTCGGAGTGAAGGAGAGGAGGAAAAAAGTGTTGAATTAGTCTAATTTTTTTGTAGGGAGTCCATTTATTTTATTTTTATCTCATACTTATAGAGACATGTTTTGTATAATTATAGAAAGAAGAGAGGATATGAAAATCGTTCTTAATGTCATTAATACTCTAATTGAGACATGTTTTAATGCTCTATAGAGACATGTTCTGTATAAATTTTATAACGTATTTGCACTACAAGTTAAATTTCGACTTTGGCGGTTATTGACTGGTCAACTTAATTGAAGTCAGTCACTGAGGAGACCAGCTGAATGGCGTATGTGGCCTCTGAAGTGCACGTTGGTCGGTCGGGGTGTTTGGTCGCATAGCAATTTGGCTCGACATCTTTCAACACGATTTATTAGAGCAGTCAGTTGTGAGATGATCGTTTGGTCTGGACGCAGGTTGGTCGGTCGAGCATGATCGACGATTTTTTTCGTTGAGTAAATCTTGGTTCACTTTCTGTTTGGCCCGAGTCTTGCAGATCTCGTGTCTTGCCTATCTGGTTAGTTCGTCGCCTCAACCGGATCTCCTAATCTTGTAAGTTCTTAGGCGGATCTTTTCGCAACTTATCCGGGGTATTTGACAAGACTTGCTACCGAGATGATTTATGTCTCACTTTTGATGGGTCTTGCTGCTACTGAGTGGGAAGTACTCTAGAGGTTGAAATTATCCTGAGTTTTGGAGATGCAGCTTCATGATCGACCTTAAATCATCGGTTGATTGCTTGCCTCGGGAGGTGGCTCTTTCATCTTGGTCATTCGTTCTCTCACTATTGTCAAAATAATTGTACGACCGAGAAATTTCTATCAATAACCAAAAAAATTTAATCAAAATCATCTCAAATTTCTAAGAAAACTTTCATAAAAGCAAAACAAAAAAATTAAAATTTTCAAGAATTACTTAAGGGATACAAAGAGCTTCAACTTTTGAGAACTTGCACACAAAATTAGAGTTTCATTTTGATAAATCTAAAAAATTTAGTTTATTTAGGCATTAAAATTATAAAAAAAAAAAAAATTAAAACTTTTTAACTTCTCCCACTTCTCACTCTCCCAATTTATCCCTCCTTTAAAGCTATTATATGTATGCCACATTTCTCTATCATTCATTTATCTCATGTTGTCACCATGAATCTAACAAGGTGATCAACCAAAAAAGACATCTTTGATAACCTCTAATCACAAGCATATGCATCAAGCCAAATGATGAGGGTGAAATATATTGGACCACATGCAACTTGTGAGGTTACAACTATTGTTGTGATAAAACTTAGACTTATTTGCATGGTTGGATTGTGTTGGAAATATGTCAATTTTGGCTTTAAGAGAATAAGGTTTGATTTTTATTGCTTAGTGGGCCTAAACTAGTTTAATCTTGACACATTTTTTAACTTAATTAGGCAATCACAAGCATTTTATTTGCAAAACTATCAGAGGCGTTAGGCTGCATGCAGGCAGGCGAATAAAATGATATCATATTTGTACATAGCTATTTTTTTTGATATTATGAAAGCAAATATATCAAAGATTTGCAAAGAAGTTGGTAGTTTAGACCATAAGTTGGAGTGTTCGAAAAGTCACCATTGGTATTTCAATTGTTTGGATTTTCTACCTACAATATCACACATTGCCCCTTTTTAAAGGAGAATGAGCGAGTTAATCCTCTCCAATAAGTTGATATCTAATATCTGTATTACCTAAGGTCCAATCGGGCGATGGTCGATGGTCATAGACAACTATGAAGATAGAAAGTGATCATTAAATCTTTATTCTTGAATAATTCTAAAAAATTGCTCTTTCTCTTCTGTTATAGGTCCAAGCCCCGTCCCCTTTATGAGGTGAATATGACTCTATTTATAGATTATGAGAATAGAATCTCCTGCAAATAAGACATAATTTTGAACCACTCTATCAGATGACCATAAGACTTTCCTTTGATCAACTGAACATTTTTATGGGCATTTAAGTGTCTTAATAATATTAGAATTAAGTTATCTTAGGCTTGTTGGATCATCGAGATGCTTGATTCGCCTATACACCTTTTTTGATTTAGATTCCATTCGACCCTTTAATTGACCACCCAAAGTTTTCAAAAGTGATTTAAAGACTTGATCGAGCTTGATCTCGGTCAAATTGAATCAATTTTAGTGTCATTGAGTTCATCTTATTTAGCCGACAGTTTGACTATAAATTTACTGAATCAAATCTCTATATCATTTTCAATGTAAATTAGAATATTTTTCAGCTTAAAAAATATCTTGTGTCGTGTGCATAATGTCTCGAGATACATGCAAAATAAAGAAAATTTATTGATTTAAACAACATTATGAAATATTAATAAACTATAAAAATTAAATGGGGCATATCTAAAATTCAAAAAAGAAGGCTCCTTTTTTTAATAATGAGCTGATAACTTTCATCACCTTTTTCTCCCTTCCCCTCGCAGCTATATACAGCACATTTCCCTCACCACCAATCTCCATCTTTTACTTAATTAAATATATAATTAAAGTACTTAATCTCTGTATAATGGCTTGCTTAGCATCTACATAGGGCTTTAATTGGCGTATTATAAGTGTCGGCGGAGCTGTTGATAGAGGGGTAAAAAAGGAGGGGGGAGAGAGAGATAGAGAGAGAGATGCTTCAACCAATTCATTTATTTATTTATTTTTGAGCTTAACCCCTCACCCACCTCCCTTTTCTTAATTATATTATCTCTCTTCTTTTAACTCGCTTTATTGTTTTTTTTAATTTATTTTTATTATTTACTATTTTAACACTTTATTTTTCGAGAGAGGTTGGATATTATTTTTTATTCAAAGCCTTAAAAGGTGAATTATTTCCTTTTTCTCCTATTTTGTTTTTATTTTTTTTCAAACTTTGGTGTAATTTTTTAAATATTTAATTATGATTAAAATGAAGATAGTTTGATTATTTAATAATTAAAATAATATTACTTATTATATTCAACACCACAAAAAACAAAAATAGAGAGATAAATGAGAATGATAATATGATATTTTTTATTAACATCAATGAGCTTAATGCATTGAATAAAATCTCACATCATTTTTTTTGTGATTTGAATATCAATAATAAATGATTGGCTATGAAATGAAAGGAAAAATGAGGTCTCGCTTGGGGCAAGAACATGCTTGTACTATGACGATGTTAAATCACTGCATCACCGTTTGGAAATCGCGTATGACGAAACTTACGAAAATCGATTGATTTTTTACACTAAGATGCGAATTGCGAGATGAACCGCTGTGCGCTTTCGAGATAAGCGAATCATCCTGATAAACGTGCCTCAGAATGCGCTCATGCGTCTAGTGTAAAGAATCCAACGCGTTCGAGTGATAGCGTTATCCAACACGCGAACCGACAGTCGAGCGCGACGTTTGAAAATACGACCGCGACTTATAGTTCGTCCAAAAACGCCATAACGCGAATGTCGTTTGAACAACGAGTCAAGCGTTTCAGATAAACAACTTATTTGATAAAGCACTGATAAGCTGTCCCAAACCGACCCTTAATCTAATGAAAATAGCATCCCAAGTTAATAGTAACTTTTAATTACATAAAATTATGCTATCGATTAATACGTTATTATGTCATCCAAATCTCATTGTCACAATAATAATAATAACCATTTTAAATTTAAAAGAACATGAAAATCTTTGACTTATTTTCTAATTGACTTCAAAGAATTTTAAATTTTAATTAAAGTTTTTTTTTTAATTTAGAACCCTAATTAAAATATTAGGTTTTGAAGAAACCCTATCAGATAATTAGGGTTGGCATAGTCTTAATAATCTAGCAAAATTTTTATAAAAAGACACAATACGCACATAATAGTTAAAATTATCAGTTAGGGGTGCAAATGCAATACTCCAAAATTCATTATTAGGGTTTTAAAAAAATATTACCGCTTTAGCAACTCTTATTTATTTTAAAAATATTAATGTGAGAGTTATTTAACAAAAATAAAAATAATAATTTTAAATATATTTTTATTTCCTCTCCCTACCGTGCTGCGGTAGGCAGCAAGCAAGGAATAAGAAGAGGAGGGTGAGGGGAGGGTACAGGACCTCCTGCCTTATCACCGAGGCCTTTACCCCCATCGCCGCTTATCTGACTCTCTCAGATGGGGAAGCTCCAAGACATGATCAAGTTTGAGCTTTGATCAACCATTAGGGATTTGCATTCTTTGTCAAATCGTCGAAAAATCGGATTTTTTTCGACTTAGGTTTCAGTGGTAATCTGTAGATCCGGGAGAAATTCATTTTTCGAGTGATATTATAGGCGAAATCTCTCAAGGAGAAGAAGATGGAGGCCAGTGCAGGTCTTGTCGCCGGTTCTCACAATAGAAATGAGCTCGTTGTAATCCGCCGCGAGGGGGAGCCGGGAGTAAGTAACGCTGAGCGGCATTTCATGGCTGAATCAAATGGTTGCTCAGATATTCTTCTTACAGCGTTGACTGGAATTGTTTTTGATTCTTGTAATCTTCTTGCAGCCGAAGCCTTTGCAGCAGTTGAGTGGTCAGATCTGCCAGATTTGCGGGGACGATGTCGGGCTTACCGTCGATGGGGAGCTCTTTGTGGCCTGCAATGAGTGCGCTTTCCCGATTTGCCGCACTTGCTATGAGTATGAGCGCAGGGAAGGCAACCAGGTGTGTCCTCAGTGCAAAACCAGGTTCAAACGTCTCAAGGGTAGGGTTTCTTGTCATTCTTACTTCTTTTACTCGTTGCTTGGCGATAATTGAATATATTTTTAATTCTATCATAAATGAGCAGGTTGTCCTCGAGTTGCTGGAGATGAGGAAGAAGATGGTGTAGATGATCTTGAGAATGAGTTCAATTTTGTGGGAAGGAACAGGGAGGATGGGCAGTATATTGCTGAGTCAATGCTGCAGGGACACATGAGCTATGGCCGAGGAGATTCGGAATTTCCTCAAGTTTTTCATACAATGCCTATGGTTCCTTTGCTCACCAATGGCCAAATGGTACGTTGGCTTGACTCTAACTTTTTACGTTCTTGAATCACTGTAATCTATTTTTACGCTGCTTATGGGCTATGGGAAGTGAAAAATGCTAATTCTGGACAAGTTTTACGGAAAATAGAGGAAAATATCTGTTCTTGTAGGGATTTATTTGGATTTTTCTGTTCTCATTGGATATATTTCTTGAACTACAGGTTGATGATATCCCTCCTGAACAGCACGCTCTTGTTCCTTCCTTCATGGGTGGTGGAGGGAAGAGGATCCATCCTCTCCCTTTTTCAGATCCCAATCTTCCTGGTATTTTGATCTCATCTTTCATTAGTTTGTTAAACTGTTAAAATGTTTTTGTTTTTTTTTCGCTTTTAGAAACTCTGTCTACTAGGTTGAAATTTTTGACAATTAAACTTTCTCCTTTGGTTGAGAAGATTTTTGCAACATTCTTTCCTTGCAGTGCAACCAAGATCCATGGATCCTTCCAAGGACCTCGCTGCTTATGGTTATGGAAGTGTAGCTTGGAAGGAGAGAATGGAGAATTGGAAGCAGAAACAAGAGAAACTACATCCTTCTCGAAATGAAAATGGTGGCAAGGATTGGGATAATGATGGTGATGGGCCAGATTTGCCATTGTAAGACCCTGCACCTTTGTTACACTTTGAAATTTGGGTCAATTATGCTTAAAAAGCAGTACTAGTTAATAACTGAATTTAATTAGCTACAATACTTCTATGCGTGCTATTTATTGAATTGCATTTATGCTGGAGAACTATACAGCATCAAAACTCTTTTAAGGCTACATTATAGGACTAAACTATATTATGACTGCAAAGTTTTACATTATGGCTGTTAATTCAGGCGCGTTGCAGAAGCACCTTTGAATTGAAATCTTATTTTGGCTGTAAAAATGATAAATAGTCCACAGGAATCTGGTCTGTTGTTATTTACCTTTTCCTTGCTGCATTGAGAAGTTTTTTTATTTTGAACACATTTTGTCAAATGTAGGTTTGTGTATAACTTCTACCCTCAACTATAATTTCATTTGAAATTCCTTGTTCACAGTTGTAAAAGGATATTGAATTGAAAATTGATTGCATGTCTTGGCTAGGAAGAGATGCGAAGATTAAAAATGTGTGATATCTTGCATGATGGAATAAAATTTATAGATATAAATATAAAATACTCATTCTTTAACTCCTCATTTAGGAGTTAGAATAGTTTCGTTGATATGTAAATTTACCAATGTTATAAATTGTTTCAGCTCCTTTTCTTCTTCCAAACTAATTAACTTTTTAACTCTCAACTCATGACAGAATGGATGAAGCTAGACAACCACTATCAAGGAAGCTTCCTATTTCTTCTAGCCAAATCAACCCATACAGAATGATCATCATAATTCGGCTAGTAATTGTTGGATTTTTCTTTCATTACCGGGTCACGCATCCTGTGCCTGATGCATATGCGTTGTGGCTCATATCTGTAATATGTGAAATTTGGTTTGCTGTTTCATGGATTCTTGATCAATTCCCAAAATGGCTTCCAATTGAGAGGGAGACTTACCTCGACAGATTGTCTTTAAGGTTAATAAAACTGGCCACCATTGAACCTGTTTACTCTTTGTGAATTTGAATCATCCAACCGACTGAATCTTTTACTGTAATTTCAGGTACGAGAAAGAGGGTCAACCTTCTCAACTAGCTCCAATTGACATTTTTGTCAGCACTGTTGATCCTATGAAGGAACCTCCTTTGGTTACAGCAAACACGGTTCTCTCTATCCTTGCGGTGGATTACCCGGTTGACAAAATATCTTGCTATGTTTCTGATGATGGTGCGGCGATGCTTACGTTCGAAGCATTATCAGAGACGTCTGAGTTTGCGAAAAAATGGGTTCCATTTTGCAAAAAGTTCAATATTGAGCCGAGGGCACCAGAATGGTATTTCCAACAAAAGATTGATTATTTGAAGGATAAAGTTTTACCATCATTTGTAAAGGAGAGGAGAGCAATGAAGGTGATGAAATGTTTGTAATTAGATCTCTGCTACCAATGTTGCAGAACTTTATCTTTTGCTGCTTGTGAAACTTAAAATATGATGCTTTTACAGAGGGAGTACGAAGAATTTAAAGTCCGGATCAATGCTTTGGTTGCCAAAGCTCAAAAGGTTCCCGAGGAGGGTTGGACGATGCAGGATGGCACTCCATGGCCTGGAAATAATGTTCGTGATCACCCTGGAATGATTCAGGTATGTGCTCCTGATATTTCAAACTTTTTTGTACTTGATTTTTGCTTTCTATTGTGCTATTACAAATAAATTTCACTGTTTTCTGTATGCTTAGGTTTTTTTGGGCCAAAGTGGCGGCCATGACATGGATGGGAAAGAGCTACCGCGTTTGGTTTATGTTTCAAGAGAGAAGAGGCCCGGTTTCACCCATCACAAGAAGGCCGGTGCTATGAATGCTTTGGTAAAGAGTTTACATGGAAGTTTGTTTGTTCGCTAATAAAAAAGCTGATCTCTGGTGCAGCAATTTAACTTCTGCTTGTTGGTATTTTTATCAGGTTAGAGTATCTGCTGTACTTACAAATGCTCCATATTTGTTGAACTTGGATTGTGACCACTACTTCAACAATAGCAAAGCAATAAGAGAAGCGATGTGCTTTATGATGGATCCGCTGGTTGGAAAGAGAGTGTGCTATGTACAATTTCCCCAGAGGTTTGATGGTATTGATCGCCACGATCGATATGCTAATCGGAACATTGTGTTCTTTGATGTAAGCTTGCAAAGTTCCATGGCAAAATTTGTTTCTTTTAGCATGCCTTGCAAACTGGATCTATGAAATGCTGAATCCATGTCTTTTGCTGTAGATCAACATGAAAGGTCTTGATGGGATTCAAGGGCCAATTTATGTTGGAACTGGCTGCGTGTTCCGGAGGCAAGCACTTTATGGTTTTGATGTCCCCAAAGTAAAGAAGCCACCTACAAGGACTTGCAACTGTTTGCCAAAGTGGTGCTTCTGTTGCTGCTGCTGTTCTGGGAGGACAAAGAAGAAGAAGAATGTCAAAACAAAGCATGAAAAGAATGTAAAAAAAATAAGGAGAGGAGATAATGGAGCTCCTGTTTTTGCTTTGGAGGGTATAGAAGAAGGCATTGAAGGTAAATCTCTCTATTTACTTTCTAAACTGAAATTTTGGAGTTAAAAGATCCATCGCTTTTATTTACATCTAGACATAATTTTTGGAAATATTTACTTTCTTTATCTTTATTGTTTGACCTTCTTTTGGGTTTTGAGTAATTGGCCAAATGATAAATCATCCTAAAAGATTACCAGAATGCTGCCGAAACATATGAACTTCTGTTGTTTCTTTCTCATTTTAGCTGAATCTATTTAAATCTATACAGGAATTGAGAGCGAAAAATCAACCAATATGGGGAAGTTAGAGAAAAAGTTTGGCCAATCTCCAGTTTTTGTTGCTTCTACTCTATTGGAGAATGGAGGAACACTGAAAAATGCTTCTCCAGCATCTTTGTTAAAGGAAGCCATTCATGTTATTAGTTGTGGATATGAAGACAAATCAGACTGGGGAAAAGAGGTGCGGATTCACATCTTCTTTCTACTCAGTAACTTCTTCTTTGTTTATGGAGCATTGTGACAAAAGTTTCCTTTTCTTATAGGTTGGTTGGATCTATGGTTCTGTTACAGAAGATATATTGACAGGATTTAAGATGCATTGTCACGGCTGGCGTTCAATCTATTGCATACCTTCCAGGCCTGCCTTCAAAGGCTCCGCGCCTCTCAATCTCTCTGATCGTCTCCACCAAGTTCTGAGATGGGCTCTTGGTTCCGTAGAAATTTTCTTGAGCAGACATTGTCCGTTATGGTACGGGTATGGTGGAGGGCTCAAATGGCTCGAGCGGTTTTCGTACATAAATGCCACGGTTTATCCATTCACCTCCATTCCTCTTCTGGCTTACTGCTCCTTGCCTGCTGTGTGCTTGCTTACTGGGAAATTTATCACTCCAGAGGTATTATATCAACAACTTTGTCAAAAATTTATGGTTTAATAATATGTTTATTCTGACCTTATAACTCTCTTGTTTGCAGCTGAACAATGTAGCCAGCTTATGGTTTATCTCTCTCTTCATCAGCATTTTTGCAACTAGCATTCTTGAGATGAGATGGAGTGGCATAGGCATGCAGGACTGGTGGAGAAACGAGCAGTTTTGGGTCATTGGGGGCGTTTCCTCTCATTTATTTGCAGTGTTTCAGGGTCTTCTTAAGGTTCTTGCTGGTATAGATACGAACTTCACCGTGACATCAAAAGCTGGCGACGACGAGGACTTCTCGGAGCTCTACACGTTCAAGTGGACCACACTCCTGATCCCTCCAACGACATTGCTCGTGATAAACATGATCGGTGTGGTTGCCGGGGTCTCCAACGCTATCAACAATGGATACGAGTCTTGGGGGCCTCTATTTGGCCGCCTTTTCTTCGCATTCTGGGTGATCGTTCATCTCTATCCGTTCCTGAAGGGTCTAGTCGGCAGGCAGAACAGAACGCCGACCATCATCATCGTGTGGTCCATTCTCCTGGCTTCAATCTTCTCGCTCCTTTGGGTGAGGATTGATCCGTTCCTGCCCAAATCTGATGGCCCGGTTCTAGAGGAGTGTGGGTTAGACTGCAACTGAGATGAAATTATGTGTTAATGTGTAGATAGAAAAACACAGGCAATGTTGCAATTTTTGTCTTTAGTCTTTGTTCTTTAAGGGCGAGTCCCACTCATTGATCCGGTTAACCAGAACAAGCGAGTGGGCTCACCCGTTTCTGTGTAGTCTGTTCGCTGGGAGTTAGGTGGCTATCGGTGGCGGTGCTTCGTTTGATTCTTTATTAGTTTTGGAGGAGACATGAGAGGAACTAAATGAGGTGGTCGGCATTATTCATGTACTACTGCAGTTGATCATCTCTGCATTAAATTCTTTGAAATAAAGGCAGCAGGACCTGATAGGAGCTGCTATATTTATTCACCTGGACATATATAATGCTGGGGTCTTGAATGCCTATGTTGATTTTAGTCCCACTTAGTGATGCGTCCTTAAGCAGCAACTTTGTGTGTTAAAAAGTAGAAAAGAAATGGAGAAGAGAAAGCGATGTAGGCCTTTGTATCTTATCTGATCTTCCTCCACTGTAATAATAGTGCTGCTCTTTTGTATTTTGCTACTTGTATCATCTTTATTTATTTATGTTCATTTCTTTCTTCAGATTTCTTTACAAGTTGTTAGTTGTGCTCTTTCTGCCTTCTAATACTTCCTTTTGGGACTGGATCTCTTGATGTTTCCTTTTTGATGTATCTGTATATACATATCTAACATTTTATTTTATATATATATATATATATATAATATATATATATATATATATAGACTTTTTAAAATGTATTTAACTGTGATTAAAAAGTGGAGGATTGGGTTAGGTAATTAATATCTTAAAATGTTTTAAGGGAAAAAATAGGCTGCTCAACTGGATACAGCTGAAGGGTGGGGCCTCTTTCTGGATTTTTAAATTTTATTTAATATTTATGCTGTTTTACGCAATTGTCATGGGGGCCAGTTTGATATTTTTATTTATTTATCTTTTTTAAATACGAACAGTTGGGGCTGTGCTCTTGTGAACCCCTTGTGGGACCCACCCAACCACTTGCCAGTCTGGCATGGCTAACCCATATTAATGACTCCAAAAGAGTGTTGGCCCAATGACCATCTGCTCCCATCATTCTTTAGTAAATATATCTGATTAATAAATGGCTATATTTATTTAAATCCTATTTTGGTATTTGAGTCTTTAACTAATGAAAAGAACATGTTTGATAATTCTATTTATTTCCAGTCATTAATTTTATAAATAATAGTGGTTGTTGACTTTCATTATTTTTAACCGAACATTTGACCAAGTGAAAATTAATATCGATCTTTTTTTTTTTTTTTTGAATTTCTGTAATTTTGTAAATTGTTTGGATCAATGTGATTTGTATGTTGTGTTTTGATGATCAAATATAAATTAGCTGAGTAAAATAATAATACATATTGTTGATCTCTGGTATATTGGTGAATTGAATAGAAAGTAGAAAGGAGAGCAAATTTCTTAGAATTCTTTTGTAATCACTATCTCTAACTTACATTATTTGTGAAATGTCAGTAATGACCTTAATATTTTTGATTGTCGGCCGGCCCGTTAATAGTCGGACTTTGACGATTCATCTCCCTAGCATGCATTCTTGATAAAACTTCTCTGCATCTACTCCTTCTGGGCAGTTACCGATCGGGTTGGTTGGCCCGTAAGTCAATTAATCGTTGAATGGGTTAACCTCTAGCTAGTAATTCGATTGTTTTCCGTCTGATCCTTGCCACTCGACCATTCTTTCTCCAGACTTTTCTATATTGCTTGAACGAGATTGATCTGCTGCCATGGAAGAAAATTTGCATTAGTACACCAACGGTGTGGATTGATGGTATTTCAGTACAATAACATTATAAATGCCACTAGAATACTACAATATGTTCTATTATTGTGATATTTTGATGATATTGTAGTGATATTGCAGTACAATACCCCAAAAATACTTTCAATTAGCACCTAATCTGCACCTATCTCATCCGCATGTAATGTTTTCTCACTAGCACGTTCTCAACTTGAAATTGGAACCATTCGATCGCCGGACATCTTTGTGTTATATATATGTAATGTATTGAGTTAATCAAATTATAGGCGACAGCTTTAATCACCTTCTATTTTTTATTTATGCATAAATGAATCAAGTAAGATAAAGAAAATATATCTCATCAAATCACTTCAAACTATAAATTATTAAATAACAGAACTGAATTTAAATAACTAAATGAAGCTAAATGAAGAAAAATTCAGAAAGTAATAAATTCTGAACTGAACAAATATCTAAAAAAATAATATATTTTAAAATTTAAAAAAAATCATTTTAATATAAAAAATTAAAATTTTATTTTAATAATAATATTTTATTTGATTTTGATTTTGATTTATTACTTACGAGGGAGCAATGTCTAGTCATTCCATTAATAAAAAAATATAAAAAATAGTTGAAGTGAAAAGTCTGAAATACCCAGATCTACTAATTTAGTAATTATTTAAGATTAATTCAGCATGCAGAGGAATTATTGAGGAGACAGGCTGCTGCTACAGCCTGTTCTTGTTCTCACATCCATTATGAACTTTGAAAAGTTTCTGTTGATTTGATGCAGATGGAATACAACTGGATGGGCAGTCCCATTCGATGACCAAATAATTCACCACCATTATACTTAATCACATAAATCTTATATATAATATATATCTAACCCCTATATTTATACATATATTGAGAAGGATTGGCTGGAGGCCTATTATACGAGCCCTCAGTCATTTTCATGTGCTTAACTATTCGATGAACACTCTCAATAGATGCAAACTTGTGAGAGAGGGATTTGAATTACGACCTTCAAAGAGACTGTTCTATCAACAGATCACGGCTGACATCATTATACAAAGTACTCGATTTTTATATATTTACATATCTCACTCCCAAATCTTTATATTCACCCTCACATCAAAACTATCTTTAATTATCATTTCACGAGTCAAATCCGCAATATGAAGGTGAATATCAAAATTTTGGTGTGAGATAAATAAATTTCACATAAATTTATTGCATAAAAGTGGCATAGTTAAGTGTAAATATCAAAATATAGATGTTGAATATGTAAATATATAAGAAGTTTGTGGTATGTATGTAAATTTTTCCAAATGAAAGAACATAAGAAAAAGTGATCCTCAACTGAGCTCCAAGATGCATGCATGTAATGTATATAAAAGAAAGGGGGTATTTACATACCAACCACTTAATTCTTATGTATTTACATATCTATGACCCTAAACTTTAATTTTGTACATTTATACCAACCAACTCTTTCATATCATAAAAGATGCCACTATATTAACTTGAATAAAATTAACACACCTTTCATGAATAGACAAAAAGTATATATTTAAAAAAATAAAGTTTAGGTGGTATATATGCAAATAATTACGAATTTAGGGTATGACGTTGAACCCTTGTTAACCAATATATTTTATTCGACTATATTTTATTCAGTAACCGTACCTGACGTAGTTGCATAATAATGAAAAAGATAATTTATATTTCTTGTCCTGTAATTGTACAAAGGAGCCTCGTTTTTATACAAGAAGCCTAAGACTAGAATAAGAAAGAGACGTAAATTAAGAGTTAAAAATCTGTCTATTTACATTCTAAATTTCTGACTATAGAATCAATGTTATTAACACCATATAATTGTTATTAATGCCATTGATTCATTTCCTGTAATCACATTAACAATAATGTCGTAGATTTCGTTACTATAATCACGTTAACATTGCCCATGAATATTTGCATAAAAATGCATCGCTTATAATTAATCATACATATGGTCAGGAGGAGCATAATGATATTATAAATTTACTTAAAATAATATAATACTCTTTTGCTGATGCATTATTATTTTAAACTTTGTGATATGATGGCACATATAGGGGTGTAAACAAGCCAAACACAAGCGAGCCAGGCTCAACTCGTGTTCGACTCGTTTATATTTCGAGCTCAAAATGTTTGTTCGTATTCGGTTTGTTTGCTTAGCGAGCCGAACACGAGCCGTTCAAGAACGAAGAGTTGTTTTGACAACCCTAATCACCTACCTATAAGATATTAAGGATTGAGGCAATATTAAAAATTATTGTTTATATTAAAACAACATTAGAATTTAATTTAATAATTTTTATTCTATTTTCTTTATTATACTTTTAATTGATTATAAATTATTGTGGCCTTGTAGTCAATTAAATTTTTTAACAAATATTGCTCATCGAAATATATATATATATATATATATATATATATATATATATATATATATATTAATTGATGAGTAATCTTTCAAGTCAAAACAAGCCGAACATGAACGAACAAATCTTCGTGTTTGGTTCGGCTCGTTAATTTAGAGAACGAGCTGAACATGAGCTTTTTAACGAGCCGTTTTGACAGCCCTAGGCACATATTACTTATTAATACGTAACAATATTGTCTCATTTTTATCATACATATGGGAGATTATTTCGGCGTTATTGTTGTTATTTGAGGTTTAGTGAGATTTTTGGGGTATTAAATCCAATAACGCCAAAATAACCCCCAATAACCTCCCGCGGTTACATTTGAGTGTTATTCAAAGGTTATTATGAGGTTATTTTAGTGTTGTTGGGGGGAGTACATTCGCAACTCTGCGTGTGTACCATAAGGAGGGAACGATAATTGCAAATAATTAAAAGCAAATTATGAAATTAAGTGATTAAAATATTTAAAAGTAATTTAAACTAATAAATAGACATAAAATATATTATTTCTAAATAAAATATTAATTAATTAAATAACATATAAACTACCATTAAACTTAATATCAAGCCTTTTAATTAACACAAGGAAATCATTGATTAACAAACTAGCCTCCTTGTAATCATCAATAATCTCATCAGACTAAACAAAATTTACTTCCTTTAATATTAATAATTTTTTAAAAATATTCAAATTTATTTATTTCCTAATTTGATTACTGAATTCAATTTGAGCTGTTCATAGTATATGTATTGATTCACTTACAGCCCCAATTCTGACAATAAATAAAACCTTATCCTGACAAGAAGAAGATGCATCAAAATTATATAGATGATCATAAATATATGATATGAAAGGCCCATACACAATAATTCAACTCTTATGTTCTTAATTCCATATAAGAATAACTCTGTGCTGTCTTTACATAAACAAAGTCTTTAGATAAATTATCATATACTTTATTTGGTTCAATGTTTTGTTGTTAGCTATTAGAACTTTATTGGGGGGCATTTGCAAACATAGCACACAATTCTTATATATGTATTTACACATCTACCACTCAGATCATAATATTTATATTAATCTTTAATATGACATCAGAATATCACTTTTACTTATTTTTAAGCATTTAAATACATTATTCGAAAATATCACTTCAACTTTTCAAACACAAACAGCCCTTAAGACATCAAATATCATGAGCTGTATACAAATAATCATTACTATGACTACAAAAGTTGCGTCCACAAAGATAGTCATAGTTCATATAAGTCATCATTGGGCGTAATTTAAGCTAAGTCAGACTTATTAATTCAAATGGATACAGCTTGATAAATAATAGACCAGCTAAGCTCAATGAACTAACAAACCAATCACAAGCTATTTTTGACTTGCTAGTTCTTCAACAAGCTCATCCAGAAAATAATATAAAACATACTCAAGATATTATATATAGAAATAATTTCTTGTAATTTACCTTTTAAATACATTCTATTTATTATTTGATTATATTTTTAACTTAAATTATTTTTTTTTTCTCTTAAAAAAAAACAAGTCAGTTTGGATTTTTAAAATTAAATTCATGTTTGAGCTCAAAACTAATTAATTAATGAAGCATAAGCTTAAACTATAAATGTGGCATGAGCTTGACTCATTTACATCCCTTGGCACTAACATAATTTTCAGAGGTAATACCTCATAGTATGTCAATTCGTAGACCCACAAGATCAGAAAATATTACATCAGGACTTTGCACGTAGAGCTACGTGCGGAGTCCAATGAAATCACGCCACGTGGCGCGTGGAAAAAAAAATTACCCAATAACGCAATGAATATTCTCCTCGTGTTATTCCGCATTATTTAGTTGTTATTCATGTGTTATTGATATGTTATTCAGGTGTTATTCTATTTTGAGAATATTCTCGGTGTCATAATAATATAAAAACACATCAATAACACATGAATAACATACAATAACACCTGAATAACGTGAAATAATATCGGAATATTTTCTACGTTACTGGACTTTTTTTTTTTTTTTTGTCACGCACCACGTGGCGTGATTTCATTGGACTCCGCATGTAGCTCTACGTGCAGAGTCTTGATGTAATATTCTCCCCACGACACCACTCTTTACAAATTAGCATAAAAGATGAAGGACTTATTGCCGAATTATTGATTCAAATCTTTGGAGGACAGCCTTTATGTTGCGCAATTCATTGGTCAAGACATTCTATTTTGTAAAATTCATAGTGCTATTTCATCAAAATTGTTGTACGAAACACAGTTTACAAATGATGTATTCAGCTGCTGGGTCATGTAGCAAACATAGTGTACCAAATTCCTTAACTTGATTCGGAGAAAAATAAAATCATTATAATAGATGTGATCAATGGTTGAAAGTGGCAGTCGGTGATTGTGGCGTAATGCCGAGCAGCATACAAACAAGCGGTCGCGACAGCAAGTAGAGAGTAGAGGGCAAAAATGGTGGCATGATTGCAATACTTTACACAAAACAATATACTTAAAGTGATAAATATCAGTGTATTTATAATTAATTTGGTCAGTTCCAAATGCAACTTCTTTATTAGAATGGAAACAATTGATGCAAAAACTTATAATTCTTGCAAATAATTAATTACCTTGGCGCAGAGCTCGTAATATTCTTTACAGTTCAAAAATCTACATTCTGCCATTGAAAAGAAGAAATCCTGAGAAAAGTAAGCAGTATCATGCATTAAATGTTATATACATTTTCAATCAACAGCTTATCAGACTTATCTTAGGTTCAACTCAGTAATCCTGACGGTTGCCCATAGATGATGAACTGCAAAGCACTGTTATTGCCAAAGCTCTGCAAGAGTGATGAAAAGAACACATTAGGAACAGATTCAAACAGCTAGGGCCTGTTTGGGATCATATTTGTTTCTCAATTTTATTGTATTTGCCTTGCTAGTTTGGTACAAGCTGCCTAACCTCAATGTTCCTTACTATAGCCATGAAGTTCTTTACAATATAGGTGACTTCCTTGGGCAGCCTTTGAAAGTTGATATGTCATCAGCCAATGTTACTAGACCTTCCACAGCAAGAATCCTGGTAGAAAGGGATGTCACCCTCCCTGCTATGGAAGCACTTTGGATTGGCACAGCAAACAATGGGTATTGGCAACCATTGGTCTTAGAACACCAACCCTTCTATTGTAAACAATGCAGAATGTTTGGACATCCAGTGGAGCAGTGCTACAGGTTACATCCAGAGTTGAGGCCTTATAAGCAACCCTTGAAGAGCCAACCAAATACTGGTCAACCTTCTCAGATTCCTGGAGAAAAGGCGGACCCCATAGTTGAAAATTTTAACATTGAATATCCTCCAGCCGGTAGGGTGGTGGGGAGTGAAGCTGACCGTCCACCACCCATCCAACAAGAGATCATTACTACCCCTGTTACAATAGTCTCCATCCAGAATGTGCCTAATAACACCCCTGCTGCAATTCCTATACCAAAACCAGCCTTAAGTGAGACCGGAGATAATCCTGTGGTGGAGAGACCTTCTTTAGAGTTGGAAGACCCCAGCTCTGAAGAGGGTGGGAGATTCATAACTCCTTCCTCTCCTGTTGCATTACCTGAGGCGCATGTAGGAGTTAGACAGGAGTTGGAAGAGATCAATCTATGTTCTATAGAGGGAGACACTCTTCAAGTCTTATCTGATACCATGAACGGTGATGGAAAACACAAAAATACAAGAGAAAGAAAAAAAAAGTTGGTGGAACTGAAGAATCTGCAGGAGGACAATATGGCTATTGCCATTGGCAACACTTACAATGTGTTTCTGGATTCTCTCTCCAGAACTAGAAGGAGGGGTAAATCCTCTTATAATGATTAATCTCAACTGTTGGAATGTTAGGGGCTTGGCTCATCCTAGGGCCCTTAACAGACTTCTTAACTTAAATAGGATGTACAAGTTTTGGTTAATTGCAATTCTTGAACCTATGGTGACCAAGCATGTTACAAAAATCTCTAACAAGTTTCCAGGTTTCCAATTATCTTCCAATTCTACTAACAAAATTTGAGTGTTCTGCGGGCATGAAATTAATTAGAAAATCTTAATTGATCACCCCCAATTCTTGCATCTTTCTTTGCAATTAGCTGGGGAATCTTGTTTGGTTACTATCATTTATGCAGGATGCTCTCAATCTTCCAGAATAGAGCTATGGGAGAACCTATCAACAATTGGGCAATCAATCTCTGAACAGTGGCTGGTGGGTGGAGATTTCAACTACTTAGCTTCTCCTTCTGAAAAATTGAGTGGTCGCCCTCCCAATAATAAAACCATGGCCTTCTTCCTGGATCAAATGCAACAAACTGGATTGTATGATTTGGGGTATTCTGGACCTGACTTTACTTGGAGGAGGGGAAAACTATGGTAAACGTTGGATAGATTCTTAGCTTATTGGGATTGGATAAATACCTTTTTACACACCAATATTCAGCATTTAAATATGGCTGGGTCTGACCATATACCCTTAGTGATTACCATTTAAGATTCTACCAATCAATCCAAGAAGCCAGCTTTCAGATTTATAAATATGTAGACCTCTCATCCTAATTTTTTATTGAAAGTGGAACAATATTGGGCTGGAATACACCACCCCAACCCTTGGATCAAACTGTGGCTGCTGCAGAAAAAAACTGACTAAACACTTAAAGACATGGAATTGGAATGTTGTTGGGAATGTACACTCTAAGGTCACTGAAGCTCAGAGATTGGTTTCTGATATTGAAGGTCAAGTTCGGGCTAATTCAGCTCCTGAAGCTGAACTTTGGCAAGCCCATGAAAATCTCCTCCAAGCCATCACTGTGGAAGAAGAATTCCTGATGCAGAAGGCAGCACTTACTAAATTCTGGGAGGGAAACAGGAACACAAAATACTACCATGCGTGCATTAATTAAAAAAGAAAATGTAACACTATTTACAAGGTTAAATCCAAGGGGAACTGGGTGTATTCTGATGACTTGGCTAGTGATGCAGTCAACTATTTTCAACATCTTGTGTGCCAAACTTCCACCGACAGAACACATATTGATGGAAATCTCTTTGCAGCTGAGAGAGATTACACTAGCCAGCTTAACCTTACATTCATTCCAACTGAAGAAGAAATTTGGACTGCTTTAAACTCAATTGATAATAATAAGGCAGCAGGCCCTGATGGATTTTCAGCAAAATTCTACAAGGTGACTTGGAAGATTATTAAATGGGACATTATTCCAGAGTTTCTTTAGGGGAGTGGATCTCCCTAATTATTTTAAATCCTCTACTATCATCCTCATACCTAAAGTTAACTCTCCTAAAGCCTGGGAACAATTCAGACCTATTAGCCTCACTAATGTACTAACTAAGGTCATCAGCAAGATTCTAGTTGCCAGAATCCAGCCTCATCTACCCTTCCTCATTAGTGAAAACCAATCGGCTTTTATCAAAGGCGGGAACATTATTGATAATGATCTTCTTGCTCAAGAACTACTGCTGGATCTGGATAGGAAATGCAGGGGTGGAAATGCCATATTCAAGTTAGATATACAGAAAGCTTATGACACCATACATTGGGATTTCATTGATGAGGTTCTTAAAGCTCGGGGTTCTCCAATCACTTCTCTTCTCTCATCAAGAGATGGCTCTCCAACAACTCGAATTCCATTCTGATTAATGGGCAGGTTGTTGGATACTTCAAATCCTTTAGAGGCATTAAACAGGGAGATCTCTTATCACCCATCATATTTATTTTAGCATTTGATTATTTATCCAGAATGCTAAACCAACTAGCAAGGCAATCTCCCCACACTCTGTTTCAACACAAATCTAACATTGTCATACCTCACTTGGCTTATGCAGATGATCTCATAGTAATTTCCAAGGCATCTAAACCAGCTATAAAGCTTCTTTTTCAATGTCTACTGCAATTTCAGGAGTGCTCAGAGTTGATCTTCAATAGGGACAAATGCCAAACTATTCTCAGTGCACAGATTAAAACCCACATTAAACACTGGATTGCTGATTTTACTGGGATCAGCAACAACACGTCTTCTCTTCACTACTTGGGGTTTCAATTGCTTAAAGGAAGGGTTAGACAAATACAATTTGATGATATACTGGCTAAGATATCTGAAAAGTTGAATTGTTGGACTCATTCATTCTTGTCAAATGAGGGAAGACTTTGTTGTGTATTATCTGCATTCCACTCTTACACTATACAAATGGTGGTACTCAAGAAAAGCACACAAATGTTATTAGAAAGGAGCTTTAACAGATTTTTGTGATCGGGCCAAAGGAAACATAAACATTGGGTCAGTTGGAAGGCTGGGGGGCTTGATTTCAGAAATTTCCAACAACTGAAAACTATCAATTTTTCTAAACTCTGGATCAAGTTCAGGGCTCAAGACTCCTTATGGGCAGGTACATGGCTGGTAAGTATTGCAAAGAACGACACCCCTCATAGATAGTGCAAAAAGCTGGAGATTCCAGAATCTGGCGCAACATGCTAAAAGTTCGAGAGAAAGCTGAAGAACTATTTTTCTGGGAGCTGGAGGAGGGTGATATTCACTTTTGGTTGGATAATTGGACTATACTGGTTTTGTCGTCCATCCTCAGAATTCTCATCCAATTAATGGGCATCTTAAAGTAGTGGACTGTTGGGAGGGAAATAATTGGAATGTAGCTGCTCTCAGGAACCTCTTAGAACCATCTCAAGTGCATTTGATTAACCTTCAACCCTTTGACCGAACTAATAAGGATAAACTGATCCTAAAAAAGCTCCATCACAAAGTCTGTCGTCATTCATTTGTAGCAAAGGTGAACAATGTCAGACAACTCCTTGGGGGAAGAAGATTTGGGGGAAATTCCTCTCCCCGTCTATGTCATTTTTCTGTTGGAGGTTCTTCCTAAAACTACTCCCTACGGATGATATTATGAAACTCAAAGGACTGAGA
This sequence comes from Papilionanthe hookeriana x Papilionanthe teres, assembly GCA_022702705.1. NCBI lineage: Eukaryota > Viridiplantae > Streptophyta > Magnoliopsida > Asparagales > Orchidaceae > Papilionanthe > Papilionanthe hookeriana x Papilionanthe teres. The sequence goes on along the minus strand of CM040423.1, from coordinate 53,527,873 downwards.
GGGTCTTCCATGTGTTTATTTTGGAAGACAAGTGAGGAACACCTACCTCACATGTTCTTCCATTACTCGTTTGTACAGGAGGTCTGGAGTAAGGTAATTCAACACCTTGGTGTCTCCACATTGTTTTTAACTTGGCAAGATTTCAAAGGTGTTGGCAAGATTGACACTCAACTGGACTATTCCCTATCCCTTGCATTGTAGCTTGGTTTGTCTGGATGACTAGGAACCAAAGGAAGTTTGAGGCACCTTTTGTTGTGGCTGCCAACTGTTTAGCTTATATAAATAGACTTCAAAAGCATAAAGACCTGCTGATCCCAGGAAGGAATGCATCTGAATGTAAAGCAAGAGAACTGTTGGCATTGCTAACTTATGCATTTTTTATGTTTTCTTTCTCCCATTATTGCTAAAGATGCTTTGGAGGCTGAATGCATTACTATCTTTTGGGCAGCCCTCTTTGCCAACAAAATGTCTTGTTCTAATCTATGGGTGGAACCTGATTCTCTTATTTTGGTGAACATCCTCAACAAGGAAGTAGACTGTCCTTGGTCTCTACTATTATGGATCCATATTATCTTGCTCTTCCTCTCCCCTATGATCTACAGGATCTCCTATATCCCGAGAGAGGCCAACAGACCTGCAAACTACTTAGCAAAATCTGGGTTGCATCTCCAAGTTCCCATAGTTACTACCAATGTGGATCCTTGTTTTTTTTTCTTTTGGATGGAGACAAATTAGATCTCCCTTTTGTCAGACCATTGTAACCTTTTGTTTGATTTATTTTCCCCACAAGCACGCTAGGGCTTGTGTGGTGTTTGCTGCAAAAAAAAAAAAAAAAAAAAAAAAAAAAATATATATATATATATATATATATATATATATCAATTTGTTTTTAAATATTGACAAAATAACTTTTAAGGGACCATTTGACATCACTTTTGTTTTCTATCTTTAATTTTATTTTTAAAATTAAGTTTGATTATAATAATTTTAATGTTTCTATTTTTGTTTTTTACAAATAAATCAACTAAATTTTCAAAAAAACATTTTAAAAACACTCAAACATCTACATAAGTATTTTCAATGTTTTTAAAAACAACTATCACAACCAAATATATTATAATTCAAATTAAAATACAAATAAAATAGAATAAACAAAAAAACAAAAATGATCTCAAAAGGACCTCAAGTGTTTTGAATAACTTTACAATAACTAAAATAAATTTAACTTACTAAATATGTTTTATTTAAAATTAAAATATAACATAAAAAAATAAAAGTGATCTCAAACCGCCCTCTAATTTTTATTTCTTCAGCATCTCAAGAAAATACTGAATATTGACTTAGCAAAGTTACCTGCAGCTGACCCTTATAGATTCTCTGTCCAGCAAGCCAATCAAGGGTCCTCTATTTTGGCCATCAATTATCTGTGAAACCACAGGAAGCAGCTTCAATCCATGCAACTCCATGATCCTTTCAGCAGCACCAAGACTCATGTTTGGTGATGCACTCCATACACGTTGCGTACTCTCTTCAGCTTGAAAGATATCGGATATTTGCATTTTGCCAACCTGCAAGGCAGATGATCCATTACGTATGGTTCGGATATTTGCCCATTTTGACAGGAAATCGGTAAATATTGGACTAATCATTAGAAACTTTAATGGCAGACCTTCGATATCATGGCGAATTTATAAGAAAATATCCATGACGAAGTTTTGGATATAAAAAATTAATGTTAGACAATGCATTGCAATGGAAGAATGATGGGCTTCTACTCCAATCTGTTAAATGTCAAAGTAGTCCCCGACTATATACATGGGATCATTTTAGTATCAAAGCTTATAAAAATGTCGAAGTAGGCCCCAAACTTTCTGATACCGTTCTAGGGCTCTTGAAGGTATTTTCAGAAGCGGATTTAGAGGGAGAGTTATGGAATAGCGAGCGAACGCAAATATGCGAGGTCGGTGTCATTTGGAAATTGGAAGGGGATACATGTCTTTCGGCGGCTTTCTCGGCTGAAAACAAGTCAAATAATGAATCGAAAAAGTAAGGGCTGCGTGGAGGTTCCACCAACCGTTCCTAAACAAGATACAGATACCTACTTATAAAAGAAAGACGATACAACACTCCGACGGACAACAGAAACAATCTCCCAAAACAAAAACAATAATAAAAAGTCATCAAAACAAAAAAAATAAAACATATAAATAATCTCCTAATGAAAAGAAACCTTAATTAGATGATAAGAAATAGTAAATAAGGTATAGATAAGACAACAATCTCTATTGAATTTGTCAACTGCAGTTTTTCTCTTTCAGTGTGGAATGGGTAGAAATCCCGCCCATCCCACTGACAAGATTGCGGAAATTCCATGGAAGGTTCTTTATCAGGACGGAATTCAATTCAAGATCGTTCGTTTCACGTACTCGGGATCGAATCCTCTACAGCCAGAGTTCCTAAATCGCAAAATCCTGCAAACATACCATGGGACACAATATTTGTGAGAGCTCCTGTAGTACCTTTTTAATGGAAGCTAAAATAGTCACCCCTGGGGATTATTTTAACCCATATTACACACTCAGGATAAAATGGTCCCCCTACAAAGAGTGAAGGGACCATTTGAACACTTTTCACATTTAATATAGTTGTTGGAAGGTTTGCTTGTTGTCCGATAATCTTCAGTATACAGACTTGATTACTGCAGCTACTAGAGTTGCTATGAAAACCATCCAGCAATGTCTATTCTAGGAGCGGCTCCTTGTGGCAACAACTTAAATGAATTTCTGGATACTAAAATTATTGATCAGAATAATCTCTCATTAATAGAATTGCTACTAAAACCATCCAGCACTGTCTATTCTAGGATGGCTACTTGTGGCAACAACTTGAATCAATTTTTGGATGCTAAAAAATTATTGATTAGAATAATCTCTCACTCGAATGGATTTTACTTTTCTGTTGTGTTTCCTTTATTGTACATGTTTCCTTTCCTTTCTCTATATACAGCCTGTATGAGACTGCATGTTGCTTGTAATTAGATTAAAATGAGATCAATACAATTATCTCATATTTTCTCGCTTAGTATCATAGCCCTAAGCATGTATACATGAATATCCACTACAACCTTCATGGCCATAGGCTTCCGTCAAGCTGCATCCTTTATCACTGCTAGCTCTTCCCTTGTTAGATTTCAACAAGCACATTTTTCATTGTTGTGATCCCTCCAGCAGCTACACCCTCTGATATTGTCCTTTCCTTCAGCCGAGCTCATTCCAGCCAGCAAATCACAACTCTTCTCCAGCTGTGACCTTTCCAACTAGCAATCACAATCTTGATCTCTCCAATAGCTGCAGTCCCACAAACAATAGCGCATCAGTCAAGTTGAGAACCTCATGTCTAAGAAAACAAAGTCTGCTCCAACTAATAAATTTGAAGAGGTATGTAAACGTCCCAAGAAACGATACATCATCAACCATATAGAGATCTACAAAACATACAAGCGCATGTAGACTCAAAAGGAAAAAAAAAACTACTAGAAGTCGTGCGAGTTAGTTCAACCTTTTTCAGAGGGAAAATGAAACTGAATCACCTTCTTGGCACCGACCCAAAGCAACAAAGCCCAATATTCGATGCTTAGCATAAGAAAGATTATATGATAATATCATTACTGTGGAATTCAATGACTCCAAAAAGTAGTGACAGAAACAAGTTTTTACCCACTGCAAAGATATTTGGGACATAATAAAAAATGCATATTCAAAAGCAAAAAATGTTTCCCAAATATATAACAACAAAGTGATGATAACCAATATCAAAGGCAATAAATCTATCACAGAGAATGCTAACCAGTTGAAGAATCTATAACAAGAGTTGAATTAATATCGAGCTATCAATTTGAGGTGCAATAAGGATGTGGCTATGGTGAAAACCTTCATTGAGAACAACAGAGTATAGGACTTCCTCGCAACCCTCTTTTTCAAAATGTAATCAAGTCAGAAATTCAGAGTTTGAGAAAAGATGAGTTACTATCTTTGAATAAGACGACCTCTATCATTCCGGCAGAAGAGAATTGCTTAGAAGTTATGCTTGAGCCCAAGGCCTAGAAGACATATTTGCTTTTGTGATGGATGGTCGAAGAAACAGCAAGACAAGCATGGTATAGTCATTCTAGGCCAGAGTGGAAGAGTATAATTGTCTAAAACTCCATATTAAAATATCAAAAATAATTTCCACCGTAGCTATGCGAAAGTCAAGACAGACCAGAAAAAAAAGCTAGAAACTGAGTGGAAAAGCATAGTATAATCTTTCTTTTCACATCATAGGCCACCCTATTTTCTTTCTAAGAGAGAAAAACAACTTGGATTCTTGATAGATGAGTTGGGAGGATAGAGGAAAAGAGCTGTCCTACACCACCTACCTTTCCCATCTGAAGTAGCAAGGATGGTGGAAGGGTAGTCTCTTGCCAAGATACAAAAAAAGAAAAAAACTGATAACAATTGCACCTTCTTGAAAAATGTTATATACCCAACTGCAAAATAATCTTTAAAAAAGGGGCATGGTAAGTTGTGAAAAATAGAGGACTGTATTACGGATAATAATAAAATATATGTATCTAATGGCAATTCACCCTCACAGGTCAGGTTAATCAACAATCACTTCCTTAAATAAAATCATTCTGATGTTTACCAAAATAACTGCCATAGATAACCTACTAGGTACGACTCATATACCAGATAAGAAACAGATAATGGAGCGGAAGCATCTGTCCAATTGGGTTTCGTTAAGCGGGTTGTGGCTGCGAGGGGCAACGCCTGCGTACAAGACAAGATAATTTTGTAATTGCAACAAGGGTTTTATATATATATATATATATATATATATATATATATATATATATATATATATATATATTAAAAAGTAAGCTCTGGGGCCATTTTCATTAATATAAAAGAGTTAAGAACAAGTAGTGATGAGAGGGCTCGATGATGGAGCCTCTACCCATAAGAAAGAAAGAAAAAAACTCAAACAAACAATGATCTATATATATATATATATATATATATATATATATGTAAAAGAAGTACTGTGTGCTATTTTAATTTAAAAACGGTTACAAGGCTTGAGGAGAAGTGCCCACGAGCCCTTCTCTTCGATACTGACTGTTATCAAAAAGATCCAAAATATCGAACAATTACAAAACAAAAGTCAAGAGCGAAAACGTGATACTCTCGCTCTGTTTCTTGGAGATCCATGGAGTAATCTCTTTAATGCTACTCTATTGCCCTGAGTCACCGGGGTATCATCAAATAGGAGTGTAACCCCAGGCTTCTTCTAATTCTTCCTCTTCCGTAGAGTCCTGCTGATTCTTTCCGGTGGGTTCGACAATTGGTAGGGGAATCCTTTTCTGTTGAAAGTTTGATGTATCCGTTAGAGCGAAACAGATCGAAATAGCCTGACGGCCGACTAGCACGGGAAGTAAGTGTCGCACTTCCGAACTTGTTCGTAACCACTTGTAGTCTTCTGGAGTGTCAATTTGTATAACCGGCTGAGACTTCTCCCCGACAGCCATGTCAGCTGAGTTTAAACTTTTATCAGCATCAGATGCTACCCTATTCTCCTGAGCCAGGGTAGCGTCAACTCTATGTTGGGAATTTCCAACAACAATGAGAGATGTCTACCGCACTTTTCTCGAAAAAGGATGCGACTTATAGCAGATGTCTCAACGTGCCCAAACATTTCGCAATCTCTGCGAAAAGAGAGGTCTGCTCTCCACCACAACCAGGCCTCCTCGCCAAAACCCCTCTGCACCATCGTTGATCCAAAACGATCCACATCGTGAGAGTGAAATCCTCTCCATCGAGCTCCGACACCATCTGGAGAGATCCTATCAAAAGTAGGAGAATCAACTCTGAGAGGAGTATCGAGAGCTTGGCTAATGTTGTACAAAATACGTGAATTGTACAAATGAAAGAGAAGTCTCGGAAGTTTGAATCACATAGGAACGATAGGAGGTTCCTTAGATGGGTCAAAATCAGGAGTCCATTTGATGAGCTTCATGTGGATGCAGCAATCAAAACTGATTGCTGAAGAAAGAGTCTAAGATAGTCTTCTTCTTTGTATCTGGAATGAGTAAGTGTTTGTCATCTAACACTCCCAATTTTCATCCACCAATGAATTTCAGATTCTCAAAAAATTTTCTAACTAAATCCATTTAGCGACTAGAATCGAATTTCCTAACTAAAGCAAATTTAACATCATCGGTAGAACCTTCATTTCCAATGTGGTAGAAGATAACGAGAGTTTCCCATCTTTAGTCGCAATCGGCTCGATAAAATCGCCCTGTATTTTTCCAAGTCGCAGTGTCATGAAATTCTTGTGCAAAAAGAGGTGCTCATTGTGGAATTCTTCGCCTACAGCGCCAAAGATTAGATGCCGATGCGATCAGAAGTCAGCTGAGCGGACTCTACATCGATGAACACGGAACGGAGTTTCAACTGTGCGACCGGAAGTCGAAGGAGAGCAAGGAGTCGAACAGGAGAAAGTTCAACTCGGCCGAGGAGAGAAGAAGCCGAGTCCGTCGCTCCAACGAACTGGTCGCGAACGCAGACGGTCTTGGAGCAGACGCAGACGGTCTTGGAGCAGACGCAGACGACGACTGCGACGCCGAAATCGCTCTGCCAGGTGGACACCCCCAGAAACTGGGACGCGAGACTCCTGGCCGAAGAGGTCGTTCATCTTGCGAAGCACGCAGACCTGGACGACGAAGACGAAAGGGCCGATCGAAGGACAGCCGAAAGAGTCACCAGACACGAGACGCCTCGAAAAACTGCAGCAGACGATTCCGGCGGGGACGACGATGAAACGAGTCGTCGAGCCCAAAGAGGTCGAGCTTGCAGTAAAGAAGCATGCAGACCTCGATGACGACGAAGACGAGAACGCCGCTCGACGCTGGAGGCCGATCGAAGGACAAAGCTGAAGCAAGAGTCATCGGGAATCGCCATGGCGAAACCCCAGAGCTCGGGACGCCGTCATCCCGATATATATATATATTGTATTTGTAACCCTAAAGAGATTACTGCTTCAAGAAATAAAAAACCATCGCTCATTGCTCATGAGGACGTAGGCATATTGTCGAACCTCGTTAAATAACTGATTCATTATTATTTATTCTTGTGATTCATTGCCCTTCTTTCTCAACAATTAGTATCAGAACAAGTTTTAGGGCAGAGGAGTTCGACGCAGGAAGGAAGAAAAGGAAGGCTCGGTCGAGGCTGAGACTAAGAAGATCGCGGGTGGCGCAGCTTGGCTTCGGCGCGAGACAAAGAAGATCGCGGAGGAGGAAGTTGAGATGACAATGTCCGGTGCAAAATTCGAAGTGATGAAGTATGATGAAACCGTTATCTTATGATTATAACAGACAAGGGTTAAAGATTTGTTGGTGCAGCAATAGATCTTGAAGGCTTTGCAGCCAAGGAAACCAGATAACATAAAAGATGAAAATTGTGAAGAATTGCAACAACGAGCGGCAGGTACCATATGTTTATATCTGACAGATGAGATTATGTATCACGTTATAAATCTAAAATCTTCAGGAGAAGTATAAAAGAAATTGAAAACTCAGTTTATGTCCAAATCCCTAAGAAATGAACTGTATCTGAAGCAAAAGCCGTATGGGTTGAAGATGCAAGAAGGCTCTGATCTAACGCAGCAGGTGAATGTCTTCAATCAAATAATCACAGATTTAGCACGACTTGATGTGAGTATTGAGGATGAAGACCGAGCAATAATTTTGTTGTGTTCATTGCTACCTCTTATGAACACCTGGTGACTACTATTACATATGGGAAAGAAACAATCAAAGTTGATGATATTACTGCAGCATTGTTGGCTCACAACCAGCGAAAAAAGAATGCAAGAGAAAGCTATCATGGTGATAGTTTATATGATAAAGGTAATCGGGATCATGAAAAGAAGCAAGAGAAGGAGAATTCAGAAAAACGAAATTTCAGATCGAAATCTAAAGACACAAAGACGATTCATTGCTACAAGTGCAAGGAGCCGGAACATATGAAGAGAGATTGTCCAAAAGCTCAAAAAGCAAACTGATGAGAAATGTGAAGTATCATCCAAGTCTAAAAATGTGGTGCAGAGTGACAATTCAGATTGTATTGATGGTGATATCTTTCGATTCTGATAACTGCAGTTCATGAATGCGTGAGTTAACGATTCGGGATGCTTCTTATCATATAGCATATACGATGAGTGATTTACTTAATGCAGATTAAATAATTTTGATTTTGTCTATTTAGGTGATGATAGATGTTGCAATATTATTGGTATTGATAAAGTCAGAATTAAGATGTATAATAACACTGCCAGAACATTATGCGATCTTTTACATATTTCATATTTGAAAAAAAATTTAATTTCCTTAAGCACTTTACATAGAAATAATTTTATTCTTAAAGCAGATGAGGATAAGAAAATCATTAAAATTATTAAGGGTGCATTGACTGTGATGAAGGGAAAGATAACTGCAGGGAATATCTATAAACTATTAGGGAGTACAATTGTAGATGAAATTCAGTTTGTTGAGTCATATGATGATAATACAAACATGTGACACATGCGTCTTGGTTATCTTAGTGAACGTGGGATGACTGAATTACATAAAAAAAAAATCTGTTACATAGTGTTAAAAGGTGCAAACTCGATTTTTGTAAGTTTTGTGTTCTTGAAAAACATACTAGAGTTAGTTTCATGAACGGAAAGCACAAAACTGAAGAGATTCTTGATTATGTGCATTCTGATGTATGAGGCCCTACAAGAGAATCGTTATTGGTAGAATATCTGTATTATGTTACCTTTCCTGATGATTTTTCTAGGAAAGTTTGGGTTTATTTCTTAACAGAAATCCGAAGCTTTCGCTAAATTTAAACTGTGGAAAGATGAAGTGGAGAACCAAATTAGTAGAAAGATCAAGTACTTGAGGTCTGACAATGACACGGAGAACACATATTCACAGTTTTAGAAATTTTGTGAGAAGCATGGAATTCAGAGACATTTTTCAGTGCACAAGACACAATAGAATGACATTGCAAAAAAAATGAACAGATCTTTAACTGAAAAGTCAAGATATTTGAGATTGAATGCTGGGCTTCCTATAAACTTTTGGGCAGAGGTTGTGAGTATGGCGTGTTATCTCATCAATAGATCACCTCGTGTATCATTGGGTGACAATGTTGCAGAAGAGGCATGGACAGGTAACACAATTAAATTTGATTATTTACGAATTCTTTGCTGTCATGCTTATGTGCATGTACCAGATGATGAAATATCAAAACTTGATCGAAAGTCCAAGAAGTGATCTTTCTGGGCTACAAGGTGCAAAGGATACAAGTTTTGGGATCCGATTGCAAAGAAAATAGTGATCAATAGGGAAGCATTTTTTAATGAGCAGTCAATGTTGCAGCATCATCAAGACAATGTGTCAGAGAATAGTTACAGTTCACATCCAGTGCAAATGGATTTAGAACAGCCTCTAGTAATAACTGAAAGTTGAAAGTTCAAATCTAACATCTGGTGATTCTAATACAGATGATCTGCAAAATTTTAATCTAGCAAGAGATAGACAGAGATACACTAATATAAGACATCCAAGCAGATTGAGTTATGAAGACTTGATCTCTTGTGCACTTCTCATCAGCAGTGATGATCCAATCATCTTTCAAGGAGCTATCACTAGCCTAGAGAAAGAGAAATAAATGGATGTAATGGTTGAGGAGATGAAGACTTTGCATAAAAATCATACATGAGGCTAGTTCAACTTCCTGAGGGAAAGAAAATTATTGGGTGCAAGTAGGTGTACAAAGAAAACCAACAATATCAGAAAAGGAACTAGAAAAGTTCAATGCTCGATTGGTAATAAAGGAGTTTTCACAACAGAATGTGATAGATTATAATGAAATGTTTTCTCTTGTGGTCAGACATACTTCAATCATGGCAGTGCTTGCATTAGTAGCTATTTGGGATTTGCATCTAGAGCAGATGGATGTTAAAACTGCATCCTAGCATAGTGATCTGGAGGAGCAGATTTATATGGAGCAGCCAGAAGGGTTCACTCAACCTAGACATAAGCATCTGGTTTGCAGATTAAAGAAATCATTATATGAGTTGAAACAATCTCCAAGACAATGATACAAACGGTTCGACTCCTACATGATTTAGGTTGGCTATAAGCGATGTAAGTATGTTTGTTGTGTTTATGTTAAGAGCCTTGATGATGATTCTTTTATTTTTCTACTACTGTATGTTGACGATATACTGATTGTTGCAAAAAAATATGCATGAAGTCAGTTTGAAATCTTTATTGAGCCAGAAAATTGATATGAAAGACTTAGATGCTACAAAGAAAATTCTTGGAATGGAGATTCACCGAGATAGAGGCTCAAGACGATTATGGTTATCTCAACAAGGCTATGTTGAGAAAGTGTTAGACAAGTTTGTGATAAGCAATGCAAAGTCCGTAAGTACTTCATTGACAAATCATTTTAAGCTTTCTCAGAACAGTTTCCTGAGAGTGATAGAGAAATTGAGAAATGACAAAGGTTCCATATATCAATACGGTTGGCTGCTTGAAATATGCAATGATTGTATTCACCCTGACTTGGCTCATGTTGTTCGTCAAGTTTGCAAATACATGTCTAAACCTGGAAGGCGACATTGGGAAGCAGTCAAGTAAATTTTCAGGTATCTGAAGGACACTATAGAACATGAAATTATTTTTGACAGTCAGCAGAATGATCCTTTAGTTGTTGGATATGTGGATCCAGATCATGCATGTGATTTGGATGATAAAAGATCTACAACTGGGTAACTATTTACTCTTGATGGAGGGCTTATATGTTGGAAATCAACAGTCCAGTCCGTTATGACATTATCTACAACTAAAGCTGAATACATAGCAGTAACTAAAACTGCTAAAGAAGTCTTATGGCTTACTGGGTTAGTAAAGAAACTGGCTGTTGACCAAGGTGGAGTTCAGTTGCACTGTGATAGTCAAAATGTCATTTATCTAGCTAAGAACCAGGTGTACCGTGCTATAACTAAGCATGTTGATGTGAGATATCACAAGATGCATTTGAAGAAGATTCATACTAATGAGAATGCAGCTAATATGTTGACCAAGCCAATTACTATTAACAAGTTCACGCATTGCTTGAACTTGTTGAATCTTTACAGTTGCAAGACAAGCATGGTAGCCCAACCCACTTTGTTGTGTGAGAAACTCCATGATATATTCCTCCTAAAGAGCTTGGTGGAGATTTGTTAAGTATGACTTATATACCAGATAAGGGACAAATGCTGGAGTGGAAACATCTGTCCAATTGGGAGAGCTTCGTTAAGTGAATTGGGGGTACAGGGGCAACGCCCCCGCGGTACGGTGCAGGGTAATTTTGTAATTGCAACAAGAGTTATATATATATATATATATATATATATATATATATATATATATATATATATATATATATATATATATATATGTATTTGTAACCCTAAGGGGATTAACTGCTTCAGGAACTCAAAAACCGCCGCTCATCGCTCCCGAGGACGTAGGCATATTGCCGAACCTCGTTAAATCCCTGGTTCACTATTTTTTATTCTTGTGATGCTTTGCCCTTCTTTCTCAACACAACCTCATAGCATAAACCAGCAATATCTCATTTATAATACAAACGCATCTCTTGATGGCATTACTACCTCTTTCTTTGTATGGCTAAAGTACAACTGTCAAACTGCATAAGCAAAACATATAGCCCAGAACAAGTAAATTGTCTCACACCAGCATTTTAGGATTAACTTATATAAGATATTCACTCTTTTCAAAATACTAATGCCATGGTAAAGACTAATGAGAGAGTAAATCTATAGTTAATCCAACTCACTTTAGAGATGTAAAATTAAGAATGAAATCAATCATTCATGCAGAAAATTTTTAAAAAATGTCATTTAAATTCAGCAGGCAAGTAATAAATTAGCATTTTTCAGTTTTATTGTCTCATATTAGGAATCAAAATGTTACAGTCAATAGAGTGGATGTTTTCCTGCATGTTACTAAATACATAAAAAGAAACATTAAGATAATCTCACCGAAAACAAAAATTAGACAAGCTACTTACTTCAGTTTTTCCATTAGCTCGTGCAAGCCTGCTATATTCCTGAATGTCTTCAAGTGACAACTGTCCAAGAAGAAGATTGCTGCTATCGGTTATTAGTGCACACGACTGCTTCTCTTTGTACATCAATTCGATGGCCTCACTTATTTTGGTGCTCATCTGGACAGTTATGTATCTAGTTCTCATAGCTTGTGCAACAGTCAGCCTCTCAGCTAAGCCATTCGTAAGAGTGGCATGATCATATACACAGAGAGAGCTCTCAAGCTCGCATAAATCACTACTTTGAAGCAATTCAGTAGTAACTCTAGAATAATCAAATTCCTTGCCTCCATTTAGGGAGCCTTCAAGTTCATTACGATCACCTTCCACCTGATCTGATTCATCTTCATAAACCTTTCTTCTATTTTGACTAGAGGCAATCCAAGACGATAAGCCCACTGCTCCAAGCAGTGGCAGAACTATCCGATAGTCCTGAGTTAGCTCAAACAGAAGAAGAACTGATGTTAAAGGCACCTTGCAAACACCTGCAAGTGTAGCTCCCATACCGACCTGATAAAAGAAATGTGCGACCCTTTAGCTGCAAGTGTTTAGAATACATTATTCTAAATGCAACGTAAATTAAAAATGCTACATTTAGAAAACAAAATACTGTTTGGTTGGAAATAAAACAAATGTTGAGAATTAGACCTTATTTAGGTTCCTATTAGTAAGAAGGAATATTGAAGAAGTCTAGGGGTCTATTTGTAAAATATTGTAATGCGCCCATGTTATGAATGTACCAAGCAGTTTTGAACAATGCTTTCTTTATGGAATCGGAGCCCGAACCCTAGCAACCGTCCTTGGATCTGCTCGATTGTCGAAGATCGACATGCAGAGACCAGAAACTCCGATTTTTCTCTTCCTTCCGCTTCGTCATCACAGCAGCTGTGACTAGAGGTACCTGGGGTAACAACAAAGGGATTGCGGCGTGAAACCGTGGATATAGTCGCAATTAGAGCTGATTGAGATGGAAACGACGAAAGAAGGGATCGTGACATGAACCCTTGAGTGATACAGTCATAACTACAACTAATTGGGAAGGCAACCAAGGGATGGCAACGAACGCTCACAATACAGGCATGCTGAAGCTCGAAATACAGGCGCGATTGCAGCCAGCTGTGAAGAAGATCAACGAGCTCGGGCGTGCCCTAGGACCTAACTGACGCTGCCTTTGGTTGTTGGATCGCTGCAGAATGGTTTGAGCAACTCAGTGCATGGCAGGGCTGAAGTGCACATGAAACCAAAGGAGTGGAGGAGAGAACTTTGGTTCTACGTGCGTGAGAGGATGATGAAGGCTAGGAAATAGTTAAATTAAAGATGTCAGGAGATAGAGATAGTGCAGGAGGTAAAGGTTTAGATGGGAATATAAATTCTGAAAATTTGAACGTCTTGGCCGGGCTTCCACAGGAACTACTACCTTAGCAAGTTTCCGACACAAATGAAGCTAGATCTCTCAACTATGGATCTGTAACTTGATGGTACGTCCACATATCTAAGTTGGCCACGTTGGATCGAGGCTGCTCTAGTAGAGAAAATATTAGAGGGACATCTGACTGGGTTGAGCCAATGAGTGGCAATGCTGAGAGAGATGAGTAGAGGACCACACATGCCTTGTTTTACACCTGACAAATCATCTCGATTGTTACAATGATTACCTCATCAGTAGATGACATTCGAAAGGTGAGCGACATATGGGTGAAATTGAAAAAGATCTATGATGAGGCTGAGAACCACATGAGGGTGTTTCAGATTCATCGTGAGATAGAGGAAATAGTTCAGGGTGATAGATCGATTCAAGAGTACTCCATAGAGCTTAAGCGGCTATGAGCAGATCTTGATCGCTTCTCACTGATATCGAGCTATGGGGATCTGGAGTGCAACAAAGGGGAGATCTTTACATAAATGAGGACTATACATTTTCTGGCCAATCTGAACCCGGCATTTGATCAGAGAAGATTTGTCCTCCTAGCTCAGACGACTATCCCTTCACTGGATGAGGTCATTGTTGCAATGATATAGGAGGAGAGTCACATGAAGCTACACTCTGAGCTGAGTGGACTTCCCGGTGCACAATCAGTTTTAACTGCCTCGAGCTCATGTATGGTAGGTGTCTAGGGGGAGACTCGCAAGTACTACAGTTGTGGTGAAGTTGGGTACATGAGCAAGATCTGGGAGAGAGACAGGTAGATGTGGACAAGGTGGAGGCCTTGGTCGTGGTCGATGCAAAGGTAGAAAAGAGGGGCTACTAGACAAATCTGAGGTAGCAAAGGAGGGAGAGACAGGTGTTGTTTTTACCAATGAGGACCGTGAATGACTGGAGTTATTGAAGAGGAAGCAGTAAGTAGCAGGAGATGGGGCTGAGGATGCTTCCAACCAGTCGTCATCGAAGGGTGACATTGTCACTTATGCTCACTTTGACAAAGGTGCTTGTGATACACATGTTCTTATACTTATTTCCACGATCATCAAAATGAATAGTAGATTTTAGTGCATCTTAACATGTGACAAGTACTACTAGAGAGTTTTCTTCCTATATTTCCCGAGCAATACCAGAGAGCATCTAGGCTGTTAATAGTACAATACAGTTGATAGTTGGTAAGGATACAATGAGGGGTACTAATTATATGACTTTATCCAATATATTGCATACTTTTCTTCCAGTAAAGTGTCATTATTCTCCAACTAAAATATGTTGTTTCTTTTGATATTCCTAAGATGATCTTCTAAGAAAAATGGATAGGTCAAACACTTGGGACTGGAACGTGTCATAGTGAACTCTGTTACGTGGACCGGAAGGGGATGGATTCAGCTTTGACATACATGGTAGAGAGTGCTCGAATAGGAAAATTTGGGCGCAGTGAGGACGATGTCGCTGTTACATCACAGATGCATATGACATTCTTATTTTAGCTTATTGAGTCGATTGTATCATTCTTTGTATGGAAAAACAAATAAACAAAAATTTATTTGTGATGCTTGTGAGTTTGACAAGTTTACTAAAAACTTTTATATCAGTTCAGAGAATAGGAGTTCTGGTGTTTTTGATTTTATAGATTATGATGTTTGGTGACTTTGTTCTAAAAGTTATATGAATGATTATAAATATTTTGTGACCTTATTGATTGTTTTTCTTGTGTTACTAGGATATATTTCAAAAAAAATAAGAGTGATGTTTTCTTGCTTTAAAGACTTATATAATGCAATCCAGACTCAATATGATGCAGTATTGAAAGTATTGAAGTTTGATAATGGAACAAAGTATACTAAAAAAACATTTGTGAAATACTTGAAAGCCCAAGAGATACTACATCAAACCACATATCCATCATACGCACCGACAAAATAAAGTAGTAAAGAGAAAGAATAAACACCTTCTAGAGGTAGTCCGAATCATGATCACAATGAATGTCCCAAAGCACATATAAGGGTAAGAAATTTTGATAGTTGCTCAATTAATCAACAGAAAGCTCTCAAGGGTATTGGATGAGAAATCTCATTGTCAAATGTTGAAATGAGATAATGACAGGATCCTCCCATTAAAGGTGTTTAGATGTGTATGTTTTGTGAATGATAACAGACCGTCAGTAGGGAAGCTACAGAGCTGTGAGCTTTGAAATGTATGAGTCCAATAGATAATAAACTGTTTGTGAGCATGAATGTGTCATTTAGAGAATTGAAACCATACTACACCCAGAAAGTGACCTCACGTCCGGTGGCGAAAGGGCACGTGATTAGACATATGATATTGGCTATGATGAAACTCACACTAGTAGTAAAGATGAGCATAAGGAGAAAGTTGGTTTCTCTGGCAGTGAATGCAGGGTGGAGGTTACACAAACTTGATGGGAATGAATTCTTCATGGTGAGTTACCGAATGAGGTATATATGGAGATCCCATCAGGATGCGGTACAATTCAGATAGCGGGCAAGGTGTGTAGGCTCAGGAAGTCATTCTATGGCTTGAAGCAGTCTCCTCGAGCCTGGTTTAACAAGTTTAGAAAGGCTATTGTGGGCATGGGATATCAGTGGATCATATGGTGTTCTTTCGACGACATAAAGTCACACTACTATACTTGTTGTGTATGTTGATGATATCATTTTACAAGGTAATAATGAGGCAGATATTGTCCAACTAGAGAAAAGATTGGGCAATGAATTTGGTTAAAGAATCTTGGACAACTCAAATATTTTCTAGGAATTGAAGTGGCTTGTGGACCTGAGAGGATAGTCTTGTTCTAGAGAAAGTAAGTAATAAATCTCCTCATGAAAACATGCATGCTGGGATGAAAATCTATAGTCTCTCTAATTGACCAAAAGACCAAGTTGAGTGCAGAGGCAGCAAAACCGATTGATCGTGAGAGGTAACAGAGATTGGTGGGTCGTCTAATTTATTTGTGTCACGCTCGATTCGATATGTCTTTTGCAGTGAGCGTGGTGAGCCATTACATGAATGATCCAAAGAAGGGTCATATGGATGCAATATATTAGATCCTGAGATACCTGAAGAGTGCAACAGGGAAGGGGTTGATCTTCAGGAAGAATGAACATTTAGACATTGAGGGCTTTTATGAAGCTAATTGGATGACTTGTGCAGATGACAGAAGATCCACCTCAAGATACATGTACTTAAGGGGCAACTTGGTCTCTTGGAAGAGCAAGAAATAGTCTTTAATAGCGAAGTCAACAGCATAGGTAGAGTACAGGGCCATGGCCTTATAAGTTGTTGAGATGATGTGGTTGAAGTCTTGTTAGTCGAGCTCAAGGTGGAGCAAGGAACTAAAATGAAGTCATGGTGCGACAGCAAGTCAGTAATCACCATTGCCAACAACCCGGTGAAGCACGATAGAACCAAGCATGTGGAGATTAATAGATTCTTTCATCGAAGAAAAGCTAAATAACGAGCTAATAGAGCTAAGTCATATAACCACTGGAGAGCAAGTGGCTGACTACCTCATTAAAGTACTTAGTTCATTAGATTTGTCTAGATTATGTGACAAGATGGGCTTAATGGATAACTTTTGCCCATCTTGAGGGGGAGTGTTGAGAATTGGACCTTATTTAAGGTCTTATTGGTAAAAAGGAAATATCGAAGAAATCAGTTTATTTGGAAAATATTGTAATACCCCATTTAAGCCATGTTATGAATGTACAAAGCAGGTTTTGAACAATTTATTTAAAAAATTCAAGAAAATAACTTTTCATGTTTGGTTGGTTGTAAGATGAAGCTAAATTTTTATATTAATATATTATTTTAAATAAATATGTTTTGAAACTGATGTGGTGGTTACAAGGTTGAGAGAGTTGGTGATGACACAAACAGGTGGGGTGTCGCAAGGTCATGAGACAAAGGTTAAGGTAGACGTAGAGACAATGATGAAGGTAGACTTGGCATACCAACGAGATCTACAAAGTGAAAAACAAGATCACATGATTTTGGGGTATCTCCCCTATACAGGACAGCATTCCTCTTACTATCCTGCAGCCCCAACCCTTCCTCGCTGTCCAAGCCCTCCGCTTCGATGTCGTTGTTGTACCAGGCCTTCCGACTCACTGCCATTCCAGGCCTTCCGCTTGTTGCCGTTCCAGGCCTTTCGCCTCGCTGCCATCAAAGTTCCATCCCCTCCTTTGCTGGCGATACCACAGCCCATTCTAGCCAGTTACCACCACTCCTCGAACAACTAGCTGACTCACCACCGATGAATTGAACCCTCGAGTGAGTTTATATTATATTGTATTTCTCATTTCAGTGTCTGTTTGGTTGTAACGGCCTACTTGACTTTTTCGGTAATAATATTTGTATTCCTACTGTTTTTGGGTTAACTCTAGTATCATCACAAAAAAAAGTACTTGGTTCACACAATTTTGATGAAACCTAAATTCATAAAAATTAAGGCTTCAAGTTTGAAGGTATTCAAAATGCCTTATAAAACTATTTTTCACTTTGTTTTACTTCATAACAAGCACTTGAACTCCTAACCCATATATTCCTTATACTTCACAGTACTAATACCTCCAAACAAACATCCCCTAAATGATAAAAGGTGATCGTCGTAGGATGTAAGGACCAACTGCTATAATTCATTAAATATCAAGTCCAGTCAACATGGAAGAAGACTCTGCCTTACATTCCAGTTTACTTCATATAACATGGTCCAATTGCCAGTTGAAAAATAAAAAGTCACTATATTCGGAAGAAGTGCATGTAGCATTGTTCAACAACTAAAGTAAGCAAGATTTAAATGTGAAAAATTTACCAGACCATATGCTTGAGGGGATGCGACATCTATGATAGGAAGATGAAATATTGCGTTGGGTCCGGAAAATGTAGGGCCCACAAACTTCCCGTACGCCATGCCTGTTGCTGCTCCAATAAAAAGAGACGGTGCATAATATCCTCCCACCAGTCCTGAAGCACGGCTTATGGATGTTGCTACTATCTTTACCCCGACCAACTGAAACAAAACATCAGCAGGAAGACCACTTACATAAGGTCTTGATTCCAGTAAAATGTCAACATTCTGAAATCCCCAGTAAAGGACTTCAGGATATGCTAAGGCAATCAAACCAACAGTTAGGCCACCTAAAGCAGGAAATAGAGCCTTCTGTACTCCTATAGCCTTCTGAAGATTGTCAGCAACGCTCAGAGCAAATGATGTGCACCTGGAGAGGGCCAATGACACCAACCCGCACAAGACACCCAGCAAAAGATACAAGGGAAGCTCTGAAAATATATTTTGAATATTATAAATAATTGCAGATAGTGTCCACCTCAGTGGCGTATAAAAACAATCTCCTCAAAGTAAAAGATAACATCCCAAAATTAAAGGAAAAAAATAATAAAAAAAAGAACCTGCCAGCATGAAGTTAATGATAAGATACGTCTACTGAATTATAATAGAGTTATCAAGTACGAAGAACTATAACAATTTCAGGAATGAAAAGTTTTCAAGAAATTGTATGATTAGTCAAGAACCTAATTACATTTCTGAAAAAAAATTTGTTGGCCTGCTAATGAATACCATACATGCCACTTTCATCAGGAACTTGATCTCTAATTTTAAGATATAGCTACAACTTATAAAATGTCATTTATATAATCAAAGGGAAGAAATGTACCACTTGGAGAACGGAAATCATATTCTGGAACAGTGAAAGTTGGATCTGAACCAAGACCTACTTCTGAAATAATGGATGCTATAACAGAACTGAGTATGACCATCGAAGTTGAATTTGTCAAGGACGAGAATGGATCTGAAGTAGACGGCCAAAGGACCGACTCCACAGCAAAGAAGCATCCAGAAACAGCAGCATTAAACCCTATAAAATAGATAACATGATAATCACGGTAATGTGGTCTGATTATAAGATAGCAAACTAGTCAAAAGAATGAATCAATTCTCGCAGAAACAAAAAATATCACGTCCAACATATCTTCAGTGACCAAAATCTCAAAATGCGGTCTACATTTTCATATTTCATACTTCACAACATGAAGAAATAGTTATCATATTCAACAAAAATTGCCGTAAAGTTCAAAAAAGGTAAATACTAAAAACTCGAATGAGTGTATGACCTGATGAGATTCCAGCAGCAGCTCCGGCAGCAACAATTGACAAACTTTTTGCACCATTCCACTTGAATACATTGCTAAGACCCTTTGCTATAGATGAGCCAATCTCCACACTGGGACCCTCAGGTCCCAATGAATTTCCAGTCCCAAGGGTGACAGAAGCAGCTATTGTCTTGACAAATGAAGCTAGAGCACCACTTATATTGGCAGTCCCATTTCTCTCAGATGGATTTTCCAGATAACCACGCAAGCTGTTCAACGTGCCAACAATAACACCTCCACAAGTAGGAACGAGTAAAACTCTCAGCCAAACGGCTTCAACGGGCTCCTCTCTCAGCCATGATGCACCTCGAGAGGGTATGCCATCCCAGGAAAAATCACGTATATCATGAACCTAGAAACTTGATACAGAAAGACCTTTATGAACTTTGAGTGACATTAAATAGAATAAACTTTATGATCACATAGCTCCTAGAAAAGGATACTTAAGGAGAAGAATTAAGTGTGAAAACTGAATCTTCACAGCAAATATAGGGTTATTATAAAAGAGTTCCCCTCCAAGCTACCTATGCTAAAATGCATGGAAACTTAAGCTACCGACAACATTTTGTCATCTCTATGACATGCTGTGCTGTTTTTATGACAAAAGATATAAAATTATCAATGAAGAAAGATTCATACATTAAATTACAAAAACAACAAAACCTTTATCCCACTTAGTGGGGCCGGCTACATGAATCCTTTTTCTCCATTGCGTCCTATTTAGAGTCATATTTTCATTTAACTCTAATAAATTAAGATCATTTTTTATACAATATGCCCCAAGTCTTCCTAGGTCTACCTCTGCCTTTCTTAACATAAGTCGAATCTAAAACATCTACTCTTCTAATAGGATCATCAAATGGTCGACGTTTAATGTGACCAAAC
Source organism: Papilionanthe hookeriana x Papilionanthe teres (assembly GCA_022702705.1). Lineage (NCBI taxonomy): Eukaryota > Viridiplantae > Streptophyta > Magnoliopsida > Asparagales > Orchidaceae > Papilionanthe > Papilionanthe hookeriana x Papilionanthe teres. The sequence continues at coordinate 53,507,158 of CM040423.1, read as the reverse complement.
CATCTAAGACGACTCTCTCTAATTTTGCATGTCACTGGAGCTACACCAACCCTATCACAGATATATTCATTTCACATTTTGTCTCTAAGTATAAAGCCACTCATCCACCTAAGCATACTAATCTCGGCAACACTTAACGTAATTTTATGCTTCTCTTTTAAAGGCCAACATTTAGCGCCATAGAGCATTGTAGGTTGTCGGCCGCTTTAGAGCTGCTGCGTCTTTTGTCTTTTTAAATTTAATGGATATATGCATATTAGTTTTGAAAATAAGATTTTTTTTAAATTTTAAAATATTAGAATGAGAAAGGACGGATCTCATTCGTTTAGCGAGTTGAATGAACGAGCGTAATATCGCGAGTAACGCATCTATTCCGAAGAATAGACACTCTACTCGACAATATCGCTCGATCAAATAAACCACAAAATTCATGACATCCGTTCGGTCATGCGAACCTTTATGTGGACTCGACAAATTCCCTTATTTAATACAAAAGAATTAAATAGGGTTTATATTATCTCAGTCTTTAAAACTCCCTATAGAGCAATGCCCCCTATCAGTTATCCACTCGGATGACCGAAATCACTCGAGAGAACTCTCGATTTAGATCTCGGGTTTCTATCTTCACGAAGTCAGGCAGGTAGGGTTTCCAACGAAATTCGAGTAGCAGGAATCCAATAGGTGAAGGGCGCAAGGAGGAACGGTTATTTCTGAGTCAAAGGAAGTAGCAGGTAGGGGTGTCGCGAGATCTCGAGGAGGACTCGAGGACGTCCCGCATCATCCTAAGGTCGGGTTTTAAATTTTGGAAAGAGATTTTATTTCGATTTCAATCCCGCAGATTAATTATAGGGATTACGTTTGCGATAACGCCCATCTACGCAAACTACCCGAAAGACAGGAGGGTTTACGTCGTATAAGGCGACAACCTCTGAAACCTAAGCGGACTAGGGCTTATATTGCACTGAAGGGCGTGCAAAGCGCCTAAAAGAGAAGGTGAGCGTTTATGTCGCACGGGGCGGACTACCTCGAAACCTAAGGCTTCATTGTTTAAACTAAGGAATGGGTTTTGTCTGAATGAGATACGGGTTTCTATTGAAGAAGATGGCCGTGGCATGCCCGACCGTGTCTCCAGTCTCCATCGTCGTTGCAAGATCGCGATTGAGGTTTAAGTTTTGAATTAAAGTTGATACGCAAATTATTTTTATTTTCAGTGAGTGTGTGTGACGCGATGATGAGTAGTAAAAGTAAACAGAGAACACGAGCACGCCGATGTGAGAGATACTATGCTATGCGAGAGACGACGAACGAGTATAACCGAAAGCAGTGAACTGTACTAACGTGAAAGTATACGTCTGTAAAAGATGTAAACGTGCTTAGCAGGTAAGCAGTACGTAAAACGTAAAACATGCCAGTGGTGATATGACTCGAAAGGAAAACAGCTTGATTAAATATGAGTAAATCTATAAAGTAAAGCAAGTGCAAGAGTAAAAAGAAGTAGAGACTGTGTCGTAGGAGTACTCGTGATGTTCCACTTATCCTCCGATGCGTCACTCGCTTCGCTTATTATTATTTTATATGTTTTCTTTTTTTTTTTATTTCCTGCAGAAGATTTATTAGCACAGAAAAAGAAGCAAGGGTAGGAGTAGTAGGTAAAAACAATCCTACGAAACGAGGTCACTACGGTGTGTAGAAGAAGACAAGTACGTAAACCCGATAGTAAAAGCGAAAGAAAGACGGCAGGAAAACGTCGAGAAAACGAAGAAAAATCGTAAAGAAAACTCAGAAATCGAGAAAGCGAAAAAAGAACGTCCGTGAAAACTCCGAAAAAAAGAACGAACGAAAACAAAGCAAAACCGTAGGAAAACACGGAAAACACTAGAAGAAACCTACAAGTGACCCAGTAAGCACGGCTAGTGTTTCGGACTCGGACCGCGTCTAACGTCCGGACTTCGAGTGCCGACTACTCTGACCGACTTCTCCGCAGGCGGCGGCTCTAATCCGACTCGAATAGCCTAACTGCGGACCTTAGAATTTTCACACATTTCATTTTTGGGTTTTCATGCAAGCCAAAACTATAGTAAGTAGAGTCCGCAGAAGAGTGATAAGAATTTTGTATTTTTCAAACATATGTATTTTTTTGTTTTAAAACATTACAGATCACCTGGCTGACTATCCTAATACGATTGCGTCTACGAACATTAGACTCGTCTGACAGTAGAGAACCCCGATGACTGGCCGAACGGTTCGTGATTCCCGCACTACTCTGCAGAGTCTTCTGAGTCAGGCGACCCCATTCTATGGCTCTCGTAATTTTTCTCGTTTTCAGCCTCATCAATGTCCCCACCGCACTTACAGCACTTGACTGATGGCCCATATATAACCCAAGGAGGTTATATATGCACACCTACATGTCCCCCGTATGTGTGTGGGTTAAGCCAAGAACAAGCGCGAAAACTAGGGACGAGGGGTCAAGGAAAAGGAGAGAAAAGACAAGTAAATCACCCCGGACTTCCGACCGACCTCACATGTCCTATGAAAAGGACTAAAGGCACCTCGACACTCTCGAGAGGGTGAAGCTCAGACCCCTAAGAACACACTCCCCGTTTCCCAAATTACGTAAAATCATGAATGAAAATAAAATGAAAATAAAACAAAATAAAAGAAAAGAATTGTCGCCCGGTGTCGGACTCTACTCACTAAACTAGGAGTAGGCTATCACAAAACTCCAAGGCCAGCCCCTTACTTCCTCTCTTTCTTTTTTCTTTCTTTTCAATTTTCATAAAATTCGAGGCTTTAAACAAGTGTGAAACAAGGCCCGTCAATTCCAACACTAATTCATCATATGATTGCCACAATTCAAGCCTCGTATAATTTCCTTCATCAATTTCAACATTTAACCATCAAATATTGATTGAGGCAAGTAAGAAATGTGCCTTCCTCCATCCAAATCATCTCACAAGTAAGTGTAGCAAGAAATAAGAAAGAAACAAGTATCACCACACATATTAAGGTTCTCGGCCAAGACAAGTATAAAAAGGAGGCAGCTAAGGCCCCCAACAAGCTTCAACTATCATCATGAAGCTCACGTGCCAAGCCCAACAAAAAGACAATAAGATAAGGCTTCCCCACAATTCATCACACCACAAATGAAGCTCACTGGCCAAGGCCCCCAACAAGCCGCTCACACACTTCCGTCTCAACACAAAGCCAAACCCGAGCCCCTTAGGGGTCGAACCCGCCCCATACCAAGCCAAAATAGATTCCTAAACTTTGCTAAAACACTTTCAAAAATTTCAGCTCAAACCCTTCTCGAATTAAGCCCACGCACGAGCCACAATGGCCTCCTCCGCACCCGCTGGAAAACCCTCAAAATCAAGCCCGAGCACATAGTCCAAGCAAGCCTCAACAAACACCCAGAGCCGGACTCACACCCGAGCCCCACTACAAGTCGAGGGAACAATGCCAGCAAAGAACAAATAAAGTAACAAAAGTGCTCCAAACCAAGTGCTAGAAGGGACAAAATCAAAGAAAACAGAGAACAACAAAAAGAGGGGAAAGATCTCACCCCAAATCCAAATCCAAATGCCGGTAAGAGAGGCGGCTGCAAGAGCAAAGAATGACAAAAAAAAGAAAAATAAAGCAAGCTCCCGATTTCGAGTGCAAGTGGCTAGTGCAGGCGACGAAACACAAGACCGAGCCCCTCATGTACACGGAGCTAATGCCTATGCAAAGAAAACACAAAACGAGCAGAAGAGCAAGGCTTAAAACGAACCTCAAAAAACCGAGAGAAGGAAATAAACGAAAAGCTCAAACAGATTCGCAGAGAGTAGCAGGGAGGGCAGGACCGAGAATACAAAGCTCACCAAAAAGTCCAAGACAAAGCTACGGTTAAACCACTAAAAGGCCGACATCAAATCAAACCCAAGGCTAAGTAATCAAGCCTTCACAAAGATTGAAAACGGCGAGGCATCACAAAGCCAAAACCGAGGCCTCCATTCGACCGAAACAAAGCACAACAAGTCTAAACCGAGCCCAAAGAAGCCAAACCGAATACGAGAAAACCAAAGCCGAATACGGTGAAAGCCTAAAACCGCACCCAGGCTTCGAGGGAATAAGCATTCTCTACCCCTTAATACATCAAAATAGAAGGCCACCATATATTTCGGATAAGACATAAGCATAGAACTTTTCCAAACTTTAAAGTAAATTTCTCCATAACTACGCTCTTGATAAGGAAATGCTAGAAGGAAGCGAAACGGAGACCGCATGTTTACAAGGCCCAAGTGAATCCCCCACCATTTCATGCTAAACAAACTCACATGTAAAGCCAAAACACGATTTTCAAAGCATTAAAACAAAGGGCAGCAATCATGCATCCAAGTAAAAAGGCTCACGAGTAAGAGCTAAAAGCGAAGCCAACCAAGCCCCTAAATGAGTTTGAAATGAGCCATGAGAAGAGTCGAAATTAAACTAAGCATAAGCTCTAAGATAAACATTCCCATGCACCCAACATATCAAAGTATAGAACCTCAGTGTATTTCGAACAAAAGTAAGTATAAAGCTCTATTAGATCAACTCAAACTTTCCTAAGCATGCTCCTAATAAAGAAGAATCAAAAGGAGCAAAAGACAAGCTCCACATGCATGTACCTTAAATAAACCATTCCATATTTTCACATCAAGCCCTCATGAATAAAGAAGAGAAAAAGACGAGAGTACGTCATTTTTACTATGAAAACCATGTTCACCGCTACGAGAGCAGACACATAAATGAATCTCAAATATAAAAGTCTAAAATCAAAGGAGCCCATACCTCGGTGAGAACTCGAGCAAAACCCACACCACGCTCAACAACAAGTAAACAAACGGCGCAACCCGCACTCAAAACCGAGCTAAGCCCAACTCGTGGAGAGAACCGCTGACAGCAGCGAGAGAAAAGGAGAGTGGGGAGGAGAGGGAAGTAATAAGCAGCCACTCAAAACTATCCAACCTAAACAACTCACTAAAATCGCCGGCCCAGCACCCTCTCGAAATGAGGTTCTTATGGCTCGGCCTCGAGGAGAAGAGGAAGAAGAAGCGCGTCCCGCTTACCGCGCGTCTCGGCGGGGAGAAAGAGGAGAGGGAGAGAGTGGCGACAAAGTCGGCCGAAAGGGCGACAATGGAGGCGAGGAAAGGCGAGCGGCTGCGCATGAGCGGGTCGCCGGGGGAAGTGGCGAAGGTACGGGGACCGAGTCGGAGCTCGCGGCGGAGCCGGACAACGGGATCGGGGCCCAAGGAGAGAAAAGGCGAGCCCGGATGAGAGAGTGGGGTTAGGGTTTAAAACTGGGATTTTAAAAGGGTTTTTTTTAAAATAAAATAAAACTTATTTTAATAAAATAACGACCAAATTTCTCGTCGCGAACCTGCGCTCGAAACATGTGAAGTTATACGTCATTTCCTAACGAATTCGACGTCCCGACGCCGATGGCGCGATCCGTTTCGCGATCCGAGAGTCGTTCGGAGAACCTCGTCACCGGTCGAGTCGAAAGTGCGTCGCGGTCGATTTCGTCGAGGTCGACCTCGATGGCGCTCGTTCGCGTCGACTTCGATCTCGATCCGTCGCGGAGAATTTGAAGACGTCGAGGCGCGGGGCTCGAGGAATTTGTGCTCGGTGGTGCGAAAGTGTGCACGAGCTGCCTGGGCGGGTCCGATGCCATAGGAACTCGATTTGGAGTCACAACGCATTGTCGGCCCTACATTGTGACGAGAGTCGGCGAATTCCGTCACGGATTCCAAAGAGTGTCGAGTGGTTTCGAAGCGTCAAGACGAGGTGGGTCCGATCTTAGGAATCTAAGATCGTCGGGAAGCTCACAAGGCTAGAACCCTAGATCGCAGGAGGAAAACTAAACCTCGACAAAAAGGGGTCGACAATGGACCACGATAGGTGTGCGTGCGCGGACGAGGCGCGCCGCGCGTGTTGGTGTTGACGAAGAAGATCAACAAACCGACATCGCCCGCCTAAGTAAAATGCGGGACGGAACGCGTGGACGAAAAAAGGAAAGAGAGTAGTTTCGTGGGGAAACGGAGGAACTCTCGATTAAGAGAGCTCGCGACTTAAAGTTCGAGTTTCAAATTTCAAACATAGATTTGATTTCGATTCCGAGTAAAATTCGAGTTTTAGAAAAGTAAAAGACATTTGGATTGAGATGGAGCCAGCTATGAGGGCTCGCATCCAGCTGAAAGACCGAACAATAAAAACATGTACTAGAATCGTTATGATGGAAAGGATCCCGAAGTAATGCGGAATCGGATGCCTTGATTCGATCGAAAGGCTTCTCCTCAGCCTCTAAAGACAGACGGGAGAACGTTGCGGAGAACGATGCGGTATCGGATCTTAGGATCCTCGGCCTCTAAAATTTCGAAGGAGATCGTCGCGATGCGATGCGGTATTGGATCGGGATCCTCCTACCTCTAAAATTAAACGGAGAGTCATCGAGACGATGCGGTATCGGATGCCGGGATCCTCAACCTCTAAAACAAACGGAGAGACCATTTCTATCAGCGATGCCGGTGTCGGATACTCAAGATCCTCAGCCTGCTAAAACAAACGGGAGAACATCGCGAAGTCAACGCGGTATCGGATCTACGGGATCACTCGACCTGCTAAAACAAACAGAGAGACTATTCATTTAGCGATGCGGTATCGGATGTCGGGATCCTCACCTCTCAAAGCAAACAGGGAGAACATCTGCAAAGCAATGCGGTGTTGGATACTCGGAATCCTCCATCTCTAAAATTTCGAAGGAGATCATTGCAATGCAATGCGGATGACGAATGCGGGATCCTCCACCTCTAAAGCAAACGGAGAACGTCGCGAAAGCGATGCGGTGTCGGATACTTGGAATCCTCTACTCTAAAATAGACGTGAGACCATTCGTTGCAAGATGCGGTGTTCGGATATCGGAATCTCTGCCTCTAAAATAGACGAGGAGATCCATTCTTAAGCTAAATGCGGTGTCGGATGTCGGAATCCTACCTCATAAAATTTCGAAGGAGAACATCGCGAAACGATGCGATATCGGATGCGGGATCCTCAACCTCTAAAACAAACGGGAGATCATTCAGAAATGATGCGGTATCGGATGCCGGGATCCTCAACCTCTAAAACGAGACAGCGAGATCATTGCGAAGCGCATGCGGTGATCGGATCTTGGGATCCTCAACCTCTAAAGCGGACGATGATAATCGCGGCTGAAGAATGCGGTATCGGATACTGGGATCCTCAACCTCTAAAACAAACTAAGAGGGAATATGAGGGTGTTTAATATCCCACTCGAAGAGTTGATCGACACGGACGTTGTTTGGGAAAGGATGTGATTCCACGCCAACAGAACCCATCGAAACTCGCGGCTGTGTGTCAATAGAATCAACGCGATCCTTTCTCGAACAAGCGAGAGAATCGAAGGGATAACAATCACGAGCCTCGGAGGCGGAGAAAATCGAGATTTGGAATTTGGCATTTAAATTTGGGAGGAATTCGTGCAACTCATGCGGTGCGAAGTTACGAATAGCTCGTGTAGAGATTTTGAAAAATTTTCAAGCGAAATTTTTTTTTATTTAGCGTTGACTTTTATTGCAGGATTTGGACCCTAGCTTAAGACAAGTGCAACAGATCGTGTCTTCGTAGAACAAGACGTGCCTTTGAAACATCGCAATGCGCAGATTTCCAGGTATCGTCCACGGACTGAAGGTGCGTGGTAGAGAATAACTCCGCTTTAAGGTTCCATCGAATTATATTCTTTCAAGTACCTATAAAGGTGTGTTATTTCTACGGTATCATCTCCGAAGAGAACGGAACTCCGTAGCTTCATTTGTAGCGAGTCATCATTTGATTCGTCGTAGATTCTTGTAAAGGTTGCTGCAGGTCGGAGCCGTATATTGCTCTGGCGTTCTCCAGGAGTCGAAGTTGGAGTTGTAGTTAAGAGATCTTTCGACAATCTTCGAGCTAGTGCTGGAGTCGTATTCATTGGCGCGAAAGACACGACTTCGTAGTCGAATTTCCATTAATTGTTAATAACGTCGTCGTTTCTTTAATTACTTCTTCTACAGCCTAAGCGGATCCCAAAATTTTGCTCATGCGATCAAAATATTTTTCATCTGTCCAAAGATATTTCGAGCTAATTAATGACCGAGCCAAAAGGTGTAGAATCACTTGACTCTTTTCAAAGCGTAATATCTGAGGAAAACTTCTCACAGCGTATCCTTTCAAGTTTCATTAATCGGGGAAGATTAAGACACCAATTTTTGATTATACGCTTGCTCTCGATTCTTCTGTGGAGCATTCTTCTTATTATTTTTTTCTCCTTCCTTTTTTTTCATCGAGTGATTACTATATCGCGTGGACACAGATTAAAGATTTTGAATGTCATCGGATTGCGACACGATTTTGACTTGTTATCACTCTTCTCAAGCTTCTCCTCGGGAACACCTTTTTTTTTTTTTGCTCTTCCTTTTGTTTTGCAATATCACGTATCCGTGTAAGACATATTTACGTTAATGATTTTAACGTCGAAAACTCCACCAACTAATAATTCCAAAATGCCCTTAATATGAATCACTTGGGATATTATAAGCTCGATTCAAAGTCCTAGACCCTAGCCACAGGCGGAGATTAAAAGACTCGTGATATCCCGAGGCGATTACTCGTATTTGAAGCACACTGCTTCGTTTTCAAACCAACTTAGGACCTGCGATTCAAATTCTTTAAAGAAAACAACTCAGTTATTAGGGCATTAATTTGATTTTTCCTCGAAGTCGAAGTCTTAGCGTAAATATCCGATTTTGAGACTTTCCGAATATTGAGCAATTCTGGACAAAAGCAAACTCCTTTTCTTCATCGTTGAAGAGTAAGAACGTACAAACCATCACCGATCATACCTGAGTAACAAAAGTAGTGCGATAGTAATCGAAAAGTGCCCCGTCCGTCGTCAGTGCGTAGAAATCAATCGAAACAATCATATTAGGGAACCTATTTCGAGTTACTTTCAAATATTCATCGGGGATTGTTAAGCTTCCATTCACCGAAGTTCTCCTCGAGCCGTCTTTGAAGGCCGCAACACTCTTCATGGTATGTCCGATGAACTGTGGTATGGGCGATATTTCGGATGTCATTTTCACGTTGATTTCCTCCCGGTCTCTTTGCTTACGGCAACTCGAATCCGGGATTCTTAATCGACGCGCGGAACATCTTCCTCGCCGCTTCATCTTTAAAAGAGTATCTCCCGCTCGATCGATCAGCTATTGCCTTGGAACTTGCCTCTCATCTCGTCCGCGTAAGACGTCCGCCGAAATGGTCGTCGTGCATTCCGACGAGGACGTTGGAAGGTCCGCCGAGGTTGTTCGGCTCCGTATTTGCAACTGTCGCTTTCTCCGTTAACACGCAAGCGTTTCGATTTCCTTTCATATGTCTTCGGTCAGTCCCGAACTTCTCGGCATTCTCAAATGAATCCATATGCTTGATTTCTTCCCCGCAGTACGCTAGCCTTGCTCGAGTAACTTCTCGAAAGACCTAACGGCGAGTCCGCTTAAGACGAGAAGCTATCGGCCCGTGGATGCTTTCGAGTAGGATTTCAATCGCATGACGTTCCTCTAGCCGAGGTTCGCACTTCATGCTTAAGGTTTCTCCACCGTAGGATGTACTTTCCACCAAAGTTTCATCTCGGCTATCGCTTCTCTCAGCAAGACCGCCTATATAGTGACGTGGTGTTGAACCCCTGCAAAACGCTCGACAAAAAGATTCTCCATTTCGCAACAAGTCTTCGACCGAGCCGTTCGATGACTGCGTGCCGCACTGACGGCGACTCTCGAAAGAAGCTGCTCACAAGCCTGTCGGCGCGGCAGCCGCATCACTACCCCCGCGTTGCGAAGCAACTTGCTCGAAAGTGTGCCACGTGCTTGTCGAGGATTTCCGATTCCGTCGAAAGTCATAAGCAAAGGTGGTACGAAACCCTCTAGGATATGGGACGACATCGAATTCCTCCGGACAAGGTCTACCTTTGAAATCGACGCGTCCCTTGATCGGGCTAAGGCTTCTTTTGTTGTTCGACCAATCGCTAATGTCCTTCTCTCGGGCAACATATTCCGAGTTGAATCTTTTCTTCGGCGGCTCCTCTCGGCTTGTAGAAGCGGCTTCTCTTCTTTCTTCAATCTCTCGGGCCGGTTCATTTCCGGAGATGCCACTTCGCCGTGAGTGTGATCGTGTCTCGCGATGCCACCATGGCGGCCGATCATTTCTTCAATCTTCTTCTCGAGGAGGTTAATAATTTCATCTTTCGTCGGGAGGCCCTTTGCCACTTATTCGGCTGCGTCCTCACAAAAGGAGTGTCGCGCTCGCGTCCTCACAGAAAGGAGTGTCGCTTGCGTCCTCACGAAAAGGAGTGTCGCTCGCGGCCAACATGGCTCGGGTCTCGATGACGTTGATTCTCGCGAATTCGTCCTCCCCGTAGCTTGTTAGGTTGCAATCTTCATCTTCAAAGTCTTCTTTCCGATCTTCGTACGGTCGTGCAATGTCGGCTCGAAGCTTTTCCATTGGCGGGATTCAATTGACTTTCCTTTCGAGAACTTTAAGGTCAACCGGAGGTCTTAGAGGAACGTTCTTTATTTTCTCGAGCAACGGCGTCGTGTAGTGAGCTTAATCGAATCACACGAAATCATATTTATAGAACCCTTTTCAGGTTCTTTTAAATACTCATTCGGGATTGTTAAATTTCCGCTCCTGAAGTTCTTCTCAAGCCAATCCTTGAAGCTGAAGCAGTTTTCTATAGTGTGACCGAGCAACCGGTGGTATGGACAGTACTGAGGATGATCTTTCTTGCCGGCCTCCTCTGGCTTCTTTGGCTCCGGTAGTCTGAATTCTGGCCTCTTTATCAAATAACGGAACATCTGCGACACTGACTCATCTTTGAAGGAGTACACCTTGCTCAATCGTTGATTCATTGTTGGACCCTGTCTCCCATCTATCTGGTATGGTCTCAACTGGAACGACTGCTCATCAGACCGTTGCGGTTGCTGCCGCGGCTGATTGATCTTCGACCCCCGATTGCGTTTCCATTCCTCGTGCCTTTGTCATTTGCACGGACTCCGAATCAAACTCGATCTCGAACTTAGGAGACGGTAGAACACAAGCCTCAACCGACTCTTCTCATGTAGAATACCCTTTCCTTTAGTTAGCGGAGTCGGCGAGTACGGCGGTGAATCCGACAAGAAGAGCAGAAACAGGCCTCAGAGTAGTCCCAACGACGATTCGAATTGTTTTCAATCCATTCTTTCTTTGGCATGGGGAGTTCTTCAGCAAGCCGGGCTGAACATTACGATAGGCTTAACGATTTCAGCTCATTTCGAAGCTTCGTCATTTCGATAGCGACATCCCCCGAACTCGACTTCAACGTCGTTGAATCCGTCATCAAACTTAATGACCTGATACCAGGCAGCTCATCTCTGCATGACGGCGAACTCTCACTCCGGAGGCGAAAGAAAAGATCAACTTCGGCGAAGACATCGTTCTCGGCATTTAAAGAATTTCGGAGGTCGTTGATGTCCGCTGTCTTGCAGTTTCAACGAAAGTACTCAAGCTGCCGCACTTGTACTGTAAACTGGGCAAATCTCTTATTCTGTTTGGTGTTTCCACCTTATTTTATCATTATTGTCCATTTAGTTTCGTGGATTTAAACGGAAGAGTACAAGGGTAGAGATTTGGTTCAATTTGCCGATAAGAAATCAAACCGGGAAACACGGAGTGAAGTGGAAATCGATGACCTGGTCCACGAGTCCGATGCGCCGTATACTCGCGCACTTAACGCACCTATCTATTAGTCCGACCTCACAAAATCGAAAAGAATAACCTAAGATTCTCGAACCACGCCTGGTTTAAAAGTGTTTTAGCAGACGGACTGCTGAAATCCGGAAGCAGTTAGACCGTGTTCGCCCAAGAAAGAAATGAGCAGCAGTTAACGGAAGAATGACAATCTCGAGCCACGAGGACATGGACACATCGTCGATGTGCAAGCATAGAAACCTTTGATTTAACGGAGAGTAGAGTTAGTCGTACGCCGAGTCGCTAGGTTGCTCGGCCGCTTTAGAGTCTGCTGCGTCTTTTGTCTTTTAAATTTAATGGATACATGACTATTAGTTTTGAAAATAAGATTTTTTTAAATTTTAAAATATTAGAATGAGAAGCGGACGGATCTCGTTCGTTTAGCGGTTGAATGAACGAGCGTAATATCGCGAGTAACGCATCTGATTCCGAAGAATGACACTCTCTTCGTAATATCGCTCGATCGAATAATACCACAAAATTCACGACATCCGTTACGGTGCGCGAACGCTTTATGTGGGCCGACAAATTCCCTATTTAATACTGAAAGAATTAAATAGTAGTTTATATTATCTCGAGGTCTTTAAAACTCACCTATGTGACAGCTCTCATAGTTAATTACGCCTCGATGACCGAAATCACTCGAGAAACTCCGATTTAGATCTCGAGTTTCTATCTTCGCGAAGTCAAAGGTAGGGTTTTCAACGAAATTGGTGAGTAGGAAATCCGATAGGTGAAGCGGCGCAAGGAGGAACGGTTATTTCGGAGTCGAAGGCAGAGTGGCGGCAGTGTGTCGCGAATCTCGAGTGAGGACCTCGAGTGACGTCCTGATTATCCTAAGTGTTGGGTTTTTAAATTTTTGGAAAGAGATTTTATTTTGATTTCAATCCTGCAGTTAATTATAGGGATTACGTTTGCGCAATCTGATAATGCCCTACGATGAACAACCCGAGAGAGAGGTTTACGTCGTATAAGGCGACAACCTCGGAAACCTAAGCGGATTAGGGCTTATATTGCACTGGAAGGGTGGTGCGAAGGCACTAAGAGAAAGTGTGAAGGTTTATGTCGCACGGGGCGGACTACTCGGAAACCTAAGGCTCATTGTTTAAACTAGGAATGGGTTTTGCTTGAATGAGATACAGTGTTTCTTTGAAGAAGATGGGCCGTCTTGCCCTGCATCGTGCTCGGCTCCACGTCGATTGCAAGATCGCGGATTTAGGTTTAAGTTTTGAATTAAAGTTGACATGCAAATTATTTTTATTTTCGAGTGAGTGTGTGTATTGACGTGAGGAGTAGTAAAAGTAAACGATAACACGAGCATCTTGAACGCAGTATACTAGCATCTACGCGGGAGACGAACTGTGATAACCGAAAGCAAAGCAGACTAGGTAACGTGGAGTAACATCGTCTTGTAAAAGATGAAACGTGCTCTAGCGTAGTAAGAAGTACAGAAAATGTAAAACATGCTACGCAGGATATGTCTTGAAAGGAAAACGTACTAAATAAGCGAGGAGTAAATGCTATAAGGTAAAGTAGTGCAAGAGTAAAAAGAAGTAGAGGCCGTGTCGCAGGAATACCGTATGTCCCGCTTATCCTCGATCGCGTTCTTTGTGCTTATTATTATTTTATATGTTTTCTTTTTTTTTTTTTATTTCTGCGAAGATTTATTAGCACGGAAAAAGAAGCGGGAGTAGGAGTAGTAGGTAAAAGCAACCTAGCTAAACGCAGGAGTACTACAGGTGTGTAGAAAGAAGACAAAGTACGTAAACTCGATAGTAAAAGCGAAAGAAAGACGGCAGCGGAAAACGTCGAGAAAACGAAGAAAAATCGTAAAAGAAAGCTAGGAAATCGAGAAAGCAAAAAAGAACGTCGAGTAGAAAACTCGAAAAAAGTAACGAGCAAACAAATGAAACCGTAGGAAAACACGGAAAACACTTAGAAGAAACCTCATGAAGTGACCGTAAGCACGGTGGTGTTTCGGACTCGGAAGTTCGTCTAATGTCTAGGACTTGAGTCTTGCACTATTAGACCGACTTCTGCGAAAGGCGATCTAATCCGACTCGAATAGCCCAGCCAAGTGGACACTGTAAATTTTCGCACGTTTCATTTTGGGTTTTCATGCAGTCTCAAACCTATACGTAAGTAGAGTCATGTAGTAGTGGAGGTAATTTTGTATTTTTCAAACATATGTATTTTTTTGTTTTAAAACGTTACGATCCACGGGTTGACTATCACTAATGAGACTAGGGCTACGAACGTTAGACTGTCTACACAGAGAAACCCCAAGACGGTCGAACCGTTCCGTGATTCCTGCACTACTCTCTGGCTGCAGTTCGAGTCGAGCGACCCCATTCTATGCGCTCTCGTAATTTTTCTCGTTTTGCGCGTCTCATCAATGTCCCCACCTGCACGACGTCAAACTGCTGATGGCCCATATATAACCCAAGGAGGTTATATATGCACACCTACATGTCCCCTCGTATGTGTGTGGTTAAGCCAGAAACAAGTGTGAAAACTGGGACGAGGCGTCGAGGAAAGGAGAGAAAAGACAGGTAAAATCACCCTCGACTTCCGACCAGACCTCACATGTCCTATGAAAAGGACTAAAGGCACCTCGACACTCTCGGAGAGAGTGAAGCCTAGACCCACTAAGAACACACTCCCTCGTTTCCCAAATTACGGTAAAATCATGAATGAAAATAAAATGAAAATAAAACAAAATAAAAGAAAAGAATTCGTTGCCCGGTGCTCGGACCCCAGCTCACTAAACTATGAGAGGCTATCACAAAACTCCGAGCCTGACCCCTTTACTTCCCTCTCTTTCTTTTTCTTTCTTTTCAATTTTCATAAAATTCGAGGCTTTAAACAAGTGTGAAACAAGGCCCGTCAATTCCAACACTAATTCATCATATGATTGCCACAATTCAAGCTCTCGATGATTTCCTTCATCAATTTCAACATTTAACCATCAAATATTGATTGAGGTGAGTAAGAAATGTGCCTTCCTCCATCCAAATCATCTCACAAGTAAGTGTAGCAAGAAATAAGAAAGAAACAAGTATCACCACACATATTAAGGTTCTCGGCCAAGACAAGTATAAAAAGGAGGCAACTAAGGCCCCCGACAAGCTTCAACTATCATCATGAAGCTCACGGCCAAGCCCAACAAAAGACGATAAGATAAGGCTTCACACGATTCATCACACCACAAATGAAGCTCACGGCCAAGGCCCCCAACAAGCCGCTCACACACTTCCGTCTCAACACAAAGCCAAAACCCGAGCCCCTTAAGGGTCGAACCCGGCCCATACCAAGCCAAAACAGATTCCTAAACTTTGCTAAAACACTTTCAAAAATTTAAGCTCAAACCCTTCTTGAATTAAGCCCACCACGAGCCACAATGGCCTCCTCCAGACCTGCTGGAAAACCCTCAAAATCAAGCCCGAGCATATAGTCCAGCAAGCCTCAACAAACACCCAGAGCTGGACTCACACCCGAGCCCCACTACAAGCTGTAGGAACAGCTGCCAGGCAGCAACAAATAAAGTAACAAAAGTGCCCCAAACCAAGTGCTAGAAGGGACAAAATCAGCAAAAACAGGAACAACAAAAAGAGGGGAAAGATCTCACCCCAAATCCAAATCCAAATGCCGTGCAAGAGGGCGGCTGCAAGAGCAGCAGTGACAAAAAAAAAAGAAAAATAAAGCAGTCCCCGATTTCAGGTGCAAAGGGGCTAGGCTAGCTGGCGACGAAACACAAGACCGAGCCCCTCATGTACAATGGGGCTAGGCTGCTATGCGACGAAAACACAAAACGAGCAGACGAAGAGCTTAAAACGACCCTCGAAAAACCGAGAGAAGGAAAAACGACAAAGCTCAAACCGATCCGAGAGAAGGTGGTGGAGGGGCAGGACCGAGAATACAAAACACCAAAAGTCAAGCACAAAGCTACAGTTAAACCACTAAAAAGCTGACATCAAATCAAACCCAAGGCTAAGTAATCAAGCCTTCACAAAGATTGAAAAACTGAGGCATCACAAAGCCAAAACCGAGGCCTCCATTCGGCCAAAACAAAGCACAACAAGTCTAAACCGAGCCCAGCAAAGCCAAACCGAATACAGGAAAACCAAAACCGAATACAGGAAAGCCAAAACCGCACCCAACTTAAGGGAATAAGCATTCTCTACCCCTTAATACATCAAAATAGAAGGTCACCATATATTTCAGATAAGAATAAGCATAGAACTTTTCCAAACTTTAAAGTAAATTTCTCCATAACATGCCTTTTGATAAGGAAAAGCTAGAAGGAAGCCAGAAATGAGGCCCGCATGTTTACAAGGCCCAAGTGAATCCCCCACCATTTCATGCTAAACAAACTCACATGTAAAGCCAAAACACGATTTTCAAAGCATTAAAACAGGGGCAGCAATCATGCATCCAAGAAAAGGCTCACGAGTAAGGGCTAAAGCAAGCCAACCAAGCCCCTAAATGAGTTTGAAATGAGCCATGAGAAGGGCTGAAATTAAACTAAGCATGAAGCTAAGATAAACATTCCCATGCACCCAACATATCAAAGTATAGAACCTTGGTGTATTTCGAACAAAAGTAAGTATAAAGCTCTATTAGATCAACTCAAACTTTCCTTAGCATGCTCCTAATAAAGAAGAATCAAAAGGAGCAAAAGACAAGCTCCACATGCATGTACCTTAAATAAACCATTCCATATTTTCACATCAAGCCCTCATGAATAAAGAAGAGAAAAGAGCAAGAGCATGTCATTTTTACCATGAAAACCATGTTCACCCTAAGGAGAGCAGCACATAAGTAATCTCAAATATAAAAGCTAAAATCAAAGGAGCCCATACCTCAGTGAGAACTCAAGCAAACCCACACCACGGCTCAACAACAGTAAACAAACGGCGCAACCCAGACTCAAAACCGAGCAGCCAACTCAGGGAGAACCGCAGGTAGCAGAGAAAAAGGAGAGGGAGGAGGAGAGGAAAGTAATAGCAGCCCACTCAAAACTATCCAACCTAAACAACTTCACCAAAATCGCCAGCCCTAGCACCCTCTCAAAATGAGGTTCTTATAGCCGGCCTCAAGGAGAAGAGGAAGAAGAAGCCGTCCCACTTACCTGGGCGTCTCGGCAGGAGAAAGAGGAGAGGGAGAGAGTGGCGACAAAGTCGCTGAAAAGGGCGACAATGGAGGCAGGAAGGCCGAAAGGGGCTCGCGTCATGAGCGGTGTCGCCGGGGAAGTGGCGAGAAGGTACAGGGACCAAGGTCGGAGCTCGCGCAGGAGCCAGACAAACGGGATCGGGACCGGGAGAGAAAAGAAAAAGGCGAGCCCGGATGAGAGAGTGGGGTTAGGGTTTAAAAATGGGATTTTAAAAGGATTTTTTTTTAAAATAAAATAAAACTTATTTTAATAAAATAACGACCAAATTTCTCGTCGCAAACCCGCGCTCAAAACATAGCAAGTTATACGTCATTTCCTAGCAAGTTCGACGTCCCGGACGCAATGGCGCAGTCCGTTTCGCGATCCGAGGTCGTTCGGAGAACCTCGTCACCGGTCGAGTCGAAAGTGCGTCAACGTCGATTTCGTCGAAATTCTGACCTTGATGGCGCTCGTTCTGGCATTCTGACTTCTGATCTTGATCCGTCGCGGAGAATTTGAAGACGTCGAGGCTGGGGCTCGAGGAATTTGTGCTCGGTGGTGCAGAAAGTGTGCACAAGGCTACCCTAAGGTCCAGTGGTCCTATAGGAACTCAATTTGGAGTCCTAACGCTAATTCCAACCTACCACAATGTGAGCAAGAGGTCGAGAATTCCGTCTGGGATTCCAAAAGAGTGTCGAAGTGGTTTTAAGCATTCTAAGACGAGGTGGGTCCAGTGCTAGGAATCTAAGATCGTCGGGGAAGCTCCTAAAGCTAGAACCCTAGATCCTAGGAGGAAAACTAAACCTCGACAAAAGTGAGGTCAACATAGGTCTCACCACCAACTTATAAAATTTTTTCAGTCTAAGTGGTACTTTTCTATCATACAATAGACTCGAAGCATTCCCCCACTTTAACCAACCAACTTGAATTTTACTAATAACATCCCCATCAATATCACCATCACTTTGAACAATAAACCTGAGATATCTAAAGTTGATCACCCATAGTTATATTTTTATCACTAGAGCTACTACTACTAAAATTACATTACATGTATTCAGTTTTAGTTCTACTCAAACGAACACCTTCAGACTCCAAGGTAGAACTCCATAATTCAAGTTTTTCCTGAGACCGTCTTACCCATGAGAAGGATATAATCAGCAAAAAACATACACCAAGGTACATCCTCATGCAAGTGTCTAGTAAGATCATCCATAACTAAAGCAAAAAGATATAAGCTTAAAGTTGATCCCTGATGTAAACCAACATAAATAGAAAAATATTTAGTCAATCCTCCTTTTATTCGAACACAAGTAACAGCTCTTGTATACATATCTTTAATGACTTGAATATAAATTATATCAACACTTTTCTTCTCAAGAACTCTCCAAAGGAACCTTATTGTAAGCTTTTTCTAACTCAATAAAAATCATATGTCGATCCTCCTTATTATCTCTGAACTTCTCCATCAAACCTCTCAATAAATGTATAGCTTCCATAGTATACCTGCCCTGCATAAATCCAAATTGATTATGAGAAATCTTTGTAATACATCTTAACCTATGTTCAATTACCCTATCTCATAATTTTAAAGTATGACATATCAACTTAATTCCTCTATAATTTACACACTCTTGTGCATCTCCTTTATTCTTAAAAATGTGACCAAAATACTTTTCCTCTACTCTTCAGACATCTTTTTAGTTTTTATAATAATATTAGAGAGTTTAGTAAGCTAAGAAACTCTCAAATCTCCTAAATACTCCACATTTCAATTGGGATATCATCAGGTCTTATAGACTTTCCACATTTGGTTTTCTTTAAAGCCTCCTCAACTTTTATTTTTACTAATATGACGGTAAAAATGAAACATTTTATTATTATTAATGATCTTAATATCACTAAAGTCGATCGTATTTTCTGAAACTTCATTAAAAAGTTTATCAAAATAACTCACCCACCTATTTTGAATATTTTTTTCTAAGAAAAACATTTTTTTATTTGCATCTTTAATAGACTTTAATTGAGTTAAATCTCTACTTTTCTTTTCTCTTTATTTGACTAGTTTATACATATATTTTTCACCCTCATTAGTATCTAATCTATTATAAAAATTACTAAAAGCAGAATTTTTAGTGTCACATATTATTCCCTAAGATTCCCTACGGGCCATTTGATATCTTTCTGAGTTCTCTAAGCTTTTTCATTTAAACCGATTTCTATAACATAACTTCTTATATTTTATCTTTTCTTGCTCATTATTATTCCACCACCAACTATTTTAATTTATAGAATTTTTTTTGTTTGATTCTCCAAGTACAACTTTTGTCACTTGTTTAATAGTGTTTGTTATTTTATCTCAGATAGAATTTGCTTCATCATGAACATGCCCAATTTTGAAATCTTGAATTTTACTCATAAAAATAATTTTATTTGTTTTTTAGGTACCCCCATCTCATGCTACAATAAATGATTCCTAGTATTCTTTATTTTACTTAGAACTAATAATCGATATTCAGTACTTAAATCCTCACTTGGAATGACCTTACAATTTTTACATTCTCGACGATCTATTCTTCTCATAAGAAAATAATAAATTTGTATCTTATTAGATCCATTCTTATAAGTAATAATATGCTCGTCTGTTTTCTTGAATAAAGTATTAACAATAACAAAATCATACGCTAAAGCAAAATCTAATATAACTCTACATTTTTCGTTAATCACTCCAAAACCGTAGCCACCATGAATATTCCTAAAATCTTCTACCACACTACCTACATGTCCATTTAAATCTCCTCTAATAATAATTCTTTCTTCAATAGGTATCATTTGTATTAAGTTTTCTAAGTCATTACAGAATTTATATTTAGAACCTATATCTAAATCTACTTGAGTATCATAAACACTTATAATATTAAAAATTATAGTATCAACAATAATCTTAAGGGCTATAATTCTATCTCCAACTCTATTAATTTTTGCAACATTTTCTTTCGAACTCTTATCTATAATTATACATATACCATTTCTAGCGCAACTCTTACCCGAATACTAAAATTTAAAACCTAAGTCATCAATCTCCCTAGTCTTTTCTCCAACCCATTTAGTTTCTTGAACACACAAGAGATTTATCTTTCTATGAATCATAATATCAACTAATTTCATTAATTTACCAGTGAGAGTACCTATATTCTATGATCCTATCCTGATGTTAGTTTCATGGACTAACTTCTTCACCTGCATCCGTCCGTAATGTGAGAGTCCTTGCTTATTTGACACTATACGCGAGCGCCTATCAATCTCCACATGTTTGGTTTAATCATGTTGCACCGGGTTGTTGGCAATGTTGATTGTTGACTTATAGTCGTACCACAACTTCATTTGAGCTCCTTGGTCCACCATGAGCTCTGCCAACAAGGCTCTTAACCACATCATCTTGACAACTCATAAGGCCATAGCCCTATACTCTGCCTCTATAGTTAACCTCACTATTACTAACAGTTTCTTGCTTTTCCAAGAGACCAAGTTCTCCCATAAGAACATACAGTATCCTATTGTGGACCTACTGTCATCCGCACAACTCACCCAATCAAAGTCACAAAAACCGTCAATGTCTACATGTCCATTCTTCATAAAGATCAACCCCTTCTCTGGCTCTCCTACCTCTGCACTTAGCTTGGTCTTCTGTTCAATTGGAGAGGCTGCAAGCTTGCATTCCAGCATGCATGTTCTTGTGAGAAGATACAATACATCCTCTGAGACAAGACCATCCCCTCTGGTTTACGGGCGACCTCAGTCCAAGGAAGTATCCGAGCTGTCCAAGGTCCTTCACCTCAAATTCTTTGCTCAATCTTATTTTTAGTTGAGCAATATCCATGTCATCAAAATACATAGCAAATATAGTGATGTGACATTCATTTCGATAAAAAAACACTGTATGGCATTGCATTAATCCACTCATAATGTTTTAAGCCATAAAGTAACTTCTTGAATCTACATAGTTTGCCCACTGCTTGAACTGTACTGAATCCTGGTGATATCCCCATATGCACGTCCTCCAGTAACTCAACATGAAGAGATGCGTTCTTCACATCGAGTTGGTGTAACCACCACCCACCATTCACTTCTAGAGAAACTAGTGTCCTCACTGTGCTCATCTTCATTACTGGTTTAAATATCTCATCATAGTTAATGTCATACATCTAACTGTACCATTTCGCCACAAATCGTGCCTTGTAATGCTCCACTTTCCCTTCTCGATTTTATTTTACTGTGAAGATCCACTTGCACCCAACCGTTCTTTTCTTCGTTGATAGTTGTACTATCTCCTATTTTTGGTTTTTATCGAAAGCCTCAAGCTCTTCATGCAAGGCCGCTTTCTACATGGGATCCTCTTTATCTACATGTCAACACTTCAGTATAGAGACATTATCCAAAGATGCAATGAATGTTCCATGTACAAGTGATATATTAGTGTATGAAACAAATTGAGTAATGTCATGCTCCCAGTCAAAACGATCAGGAGGATGTTTCGCACGACCACAAGAGGTCTTCCTTAAAGTGACGGTTTTGGAAGTAAAAGGAATAAGAATCATATCACATGTTTATTTTGAGTTTGAGGTAGATGGAGTATGTGTCTCAAGAGTTGGGTAGAAGAGACAAGGGACTTGCCGACACAAGTAGCACTGCAAGCACTGTTCCCTCATTTTGTTTTCTCCTCTTTGTATACACCCTCAGCTCCCCTTGAGCTTGAATCCTACCACATTCGGGCTCATTTTCCTCATTTTTCGGCTCTTCCCCCGTTGATCCTTTCCACATAATGGGACAATGCATCATTCCCACATTTATCAATCTCTCACCATTACAACTCTACCCCTCTCATCTCATACCTATAGTATCTTGAGAGTCGCCGAAGGGAGATCACCTCCAATGTGTATTACAGTTTGAATGCTCTAAAAATTCAAATCTATACTCAAAATCTCTTCTCTATTGGGCTCCAAGAAACATACCACTTCTGGGTAACAGAATAATCCACAAAAACACACTTCACAACATCGGGATCCAGACTATCTGTTGATGATTTATTATCCTTCACAAAAGATACACAACCGAATACTTTCAATGAGAGGATCCTGTTATTATCTACAACTCACAAGAAAATTGCCATTCCATCACTCTTGAGAGCATTTTGTTGATCAATCGAGCAGTTGTTAAAATAATTTGCCCCAACAAGTGCTTTGTGGCATTCATAGAGATCATCATGCTTCAGACTAGCTCTTAAAGATATCTATTATTCATTTATGCTACTCTGTTTTATGTCGATGTGTATAGACATGTGGTTTGATGCTGCATCCCTTTAGGCTGATAGGTACTCCCCAAACGTCTTGTTGGTATACTGTCACATTATCAGACATCAATACCTTCACTATTGTATCATATTAATTCTGATTCGCCCTGTGAAGTCATTAAAGCAGGCAAATACATCACTTTTATTTCTCATCAGATATAACCAAGTAACACGAGAAAAATAATAAATGAAAGTCACAAAATATTTGTAACCATTCATCAAAGTTCTAGAACAATGTTTCAATACATCTAAATGCACCAAATCAAAAGACAATAACTATTAAATGAACTAACAAGAACTCCTGATATGCTTACCAAACTCATAAGCATCACCACAAATTTTTGTTTATTTGTTTTTTCATAAATGTAACAAACACTATTAACAAATACTGTGGGATAATGTAACAAAAACTATTAAACAAGTGACAAAAGATGTACTTGCAAAATATGTATTTGGAGGATCAAAAAAAAAATTTCTATAAATAAAAATAGTTGTTGGTGGAATAACAACGTACAAGAAAAAATTAAATATAAGTTATGTTATAAAAATTGGTTTAAATGTAAAAGTTTAGAGAACTGGGATAAATATCAAACGACCCATAGGGAGTCTAAATGATCAATTTGTGACGCTAAAAATTCCGCTTATAGTGATCTTTATAATAGATTAGATTCAAAGAATGGTCAAAAATATGTATAAACTAGCTAAACAAAAAGAAAAGAAAAGTAAAGATTTAATTCAAGTTAAGTGTATTAAAGATGATAATTAAAAAGTGTTTTTCTTAGAAAAATATTTTTTAATTAAGTTTCTGAAATACGACCGACCTTAGTAGTCTTAATATCGTTAATAATAATAAAACGTTTCATTTTTACTGTCACATTAGTAAAAAAGAAGTTGAGGAAGCTTTAAAGAAAACCAAGGTTGTAAAGTCTGTAGGACTTGATGATATCCCAACAGAAGTGTGAAAATATTTAGGAGAATTAGGAGTTTCTTGGCTTACCAAATTCTTTAATATTATTTTAAAAACTAAAAAGATGCCTGAGGAGTAGAGAAAGAGTATATTGGTCCCCATTTTTAAGAATAAAGGGGATGCACAAGAGTGCAAATTATAGAGGATTGATGTGTCATACTTTAAAATTATGGGAGAGGGTAATTGAACATAGGTTAAGACGTATAACAAAAATTTCTCATAATCAGTTTGGATTTATTTCAGGCAGGTCTACTTTGGAAGTTTATACATTTATGATGGAGAAGTTCAGAGATAATAAGGAGGATCTACATTTGATTATTATTGCTTTAGAAAAAGCTAACCATAGGTTCCAAGAGATATCCTTTGGAGAGTTCTTGAGAAGAAATGTTTTGATATGACATATATTCAAGTCATTAAAGATATGTATACTAGAGTTGTTACTTGTGTTCGAACTGAAGGAGGACTTGCAAAATATTTTCCTATTTTTGTTGGATTGCATCAGGGATCGGCTTTAAATCCATATTTTTTTGCTTTACAGGAGGATGTACCTTGGTGTATGCTTTTTGCTGATGATATCATTCTCGTAGATAAGACGAGAGAAAAAGCCCAGGAAAAACTTGAATTATGGATGTCTACACTGGAATCTAAAGGACTTCATTTGAGTATAATTAAAACTGAATACATGGAATGTAATTTTAGTAGTAGTAGCTCTAGTGACAGAAGTGTAACTTTTGGTGATCAAATTATTAAAAGGTGTGAACGATTTAAATATCTCGGGTCTGTTATTCAAAGCGATGGTTATATAGATGAGGATGTTAATAGTAGAATTCAAGTTAGTTGGCTGAAGCGCAGGAATGCTTCGGGCCTTTTGTGTGATAGAAAAGTACCACTTAGACTTAAAGGAAAATTTTATAAGACGATGGTGAGACCTGCAATGCTCTATGGCGCTGAATGTTGGCCTTTAAAAGAGAAGCATAATAATAAGTTAAGTGTCGTCGAGATAACAATAATTAGGTGGATGAGTGGCTTTACACTTAGAGACAAAATGTGGAATGATTTATATTCGTGATAGGGTTGGTGTAGCTCCTGTGGCGGACAAAATTAGAGAGGGTCGTCTTAGATGGTTTTGTCACATTCAACGTAGACCATCTGACGACTCGATTGGGAGAGTAGATGCTTTAGAGTCGACTTATGTTAAGAAAGGCAGAGGTAAACCTAGGAAGACTTGGGCTAATTGGATAAAAAATGATCTTAATATATTAGAACTAAATAAGAATATGACTCTAAATAGGACACAATAGAGAAAAAGGATTCATGTAGCCGACCTCACTTAGTGGGATTAAGGCTTTGTTGTTGTTGTTGTTGTCTTTTCATACAATAAAGGATAAAAACGAGTCAATATTAAATGAAGAGTGTCTCATACGCTTGTGATGTGAAAACACATCCTTCAGACTCCTCTCAGATCCTCCAACTACAACACTTTTTATCATGGATTTCAAAGTTGAGTTTATCCCCGCTATATCGAAGCACTGGAGTTTACTATATCACATGTCAGTCCCAAATTTTCGGCCAGTCACATTTTCTTGAAAGATTAGCATAGAAATATCAAATAAAACAACACATTTTAGTTGGAGTGTAATACCATTAATGAAAAAAAAGTTTACAGGAAAATAAGCATGTAAAACATTTAACAGTCACGGAATTTGCACACCTCATTGTACCCTTACTAACCACAGGCTGTGTTGTACGATCAGCGGTTTGTGTCATAACTCGGCCCGGTGAGCTTGGAATTATCAAGCCAGGAATTGACGGTTGGACGAAGAAAACATATCTAACGGTTTCATTTCATCAAAAAAATAAAATCCAGAACACAAAAGAGTCATTCTAATTCATAAAACATATTTTTACAATAGATTGTTCATGTTCATATTTAAACATTAACATTCAAACATAAAATAAACTAAAATACAACACCTATCAGCTTGCGCTCCACGACGCATGTATACGTTCTCTCTGAGGTGCATCAAATTTACAATTGATTTTCGTCTAAAAAATGTTAGCAACTATGGTTTGAGTTAAAACTACTATTAGGTAAATATTTCCAAATTACAATAATTATCAATTCAAAATATTTTTATAAAAGAACAACAACGGTAAAAGTTGTGCAGTAAAAGAGAGCAGAAAAGAAAACTAATTTCATTACCCTTCATTTATTTATGTTACACTTTTCATAATTGAGAATCATCATTTAAATGTATACTTTATAAAAATATATGTTAAATATTTTCCAATCCACCATAAAGGTATGCATCTTTTTCCATTTTCATTTCCATTTCATACATGGAACAATGCATTCTCATGCTAGTATCATTCAGGAGTGACTCTCATATGTATGCATATATCATATTTTATTCATTTTTATCTTACTTTTAACATTTAAGAAAAAACTTACATTTAACATTTAATAGGAAACATGAAATTTTGCATTTTAAAAATAAAAAATAGAAAACATTAAAAACATGATAAATAAATAAAATTATTGTAAAATAAAAACATATCACCCACGTCAGCTATGTCTGTTATCCTTTTCCTCGGATAAATCTATTCATTTTTCTGAACGTATAATAACATATTAGGATTAATTAGTTTTTAATAACACATCTTATTTAAGTAATTTAAATAAATTTTTTATCCTCTTTCTCAAGAACTTTAACCTAACTAATTAGATACTTTCACATTTTATCTAATTAAATTATCATTTATTGTTAATCAATATAATTACATTTCTAAATTATACTTAATCTTAACACTAACAATTTATAATTTAGTTAAATACATTCTAAGACAATTATAAGACTTCTTAAATATTTTATAATTTAACACAAATTTATAAAGCATATAATAAGTAAATGTAAAATTCAGAATTTATACCTGAAAATTTTTTCCTTAACAAAGGTTTATCTGCTTAATCGTTTTCGCCAATCACCTTAAATTGTAAGAATTAACATTAGGATTTTTCTGAAAATTAATTGAATTTATTTGGGATTACATTTCATAAACGATAACTTTAAATCAATTAACATTAATAACTTAAATAAATTAATATTTTACCTTTTTAAACCCTTTACCTTGCCTTAATGTTTCGAACTGAGCAAATGAGGCTTGGTCGACAGACCGCACACCTACTCCTGTGATCCCTTTCTTCTTCTCAAAGTTCTCAGTCAAGCTTCCTACAAGCCGTGCGAGCTTTCCTTCCTCTTCTACGGCTCGGTTAGATCACGAATGTATCTTCATCCTCTTCTTTGCTCGAGTAGGGCCCTTTGAGCCCTCTACGTGTGGAAAAATGTCTCACAAGCCCTTCCTCCTATCTCTTTAGCTTGGTAAGGTCGTTCGAGCCTTTAGGTAGCTAATCAGGCCTCTCCTTTCTCGTTTCACTTATTGCTCGCGGCACTTGACAGAGCCGTTCAATCTCTCTTCCCTTCGGTCCCATCACAAAAATGGAAGGACTCAGCAGGTGAGCCGCTCGTCTCCTCCTCCCTTCACTTCGCCCTCTATTGTTGCTTCTTCTTCCTTCTCCTTCTCTTCTTCTTCCTCTACCTCACTCTCTCGCTCTCACACTTTCCTCAGTCTCTCTCGCACTCTCCTTCGCTCTCTATATGTGTGAGTTCAAATGAGGGCAGAAGAGGAATACACCTCATCTAAATGCTCCCATGACCGGTGCGAGTCTCGCTCGAACGACACTTGCAAAGCAGATATCGTAACCAATAATGTAATTTTTTTTGTTACGTTAATTAATTTAATTAAATTTATTCTTAATATTATTATTATAATCTTCCCTCCTAATAAAAATTTTGTCCTCTAAATTTAACATAAACGAATATAGTTCCTACTTTAACTGAAAATGTGTGGATATCTCTCTCATTTATGCTTCCATCTCCCATGTAGCATCTTTTTCAATCTTGTGCTTTCATAATACAGGAACAAAAGGAATCTCTACTCCTGAGTTGATTTACATCATAATCTATGATTCTTTGTGGCTCATCCACAAATGCCAAGTCAGGTTGAATATCTATGGGGTCCATAACAAGTTTGCTAGCCTTATCAGCAACATACTTCCACAACAAAGAGATGTGAAATACATAATGTATCTCGTACATGTGTGCTAGTAATGCGAGCTTGCATGATACTTTCCTAATCTGCTCCACAATTTCATACAAACCAACATATCGGGGACACAACTTCTCAGACTTTCCAAACCGCTTCACACCCTTCATCGGACTAACCTTGAGATAAACAAATTCCCCCACTTCAAATTCTACCGGTCAATGTCTAGCATCATCATACATTCTATCATGTATTGCTCTCTGTCTGTCAAGAATCAGTCGGATCTTCTCAGTTGTTTCATCAACAAAATCAACATCAATTAATTTCCTTTCACTCGTTTATGCCCAACAAAGAGATGTTCAGCATTTTCTTTCATAAAGGGCTTCATAAGGAGCTGTACCAACATTGGAGTGGAAGCTGTTATTGTAGGCAAACTCTATCAAAGGTATGTTTCACTAAAATAAAGAACACAAAGTAAAAGCAAGTCTTCTAATATTTGGATCGTTTTCTCCAATTGACCTTCTGTTTGGGGATGAAAGATTGTATTGAATCTCATTTTAGTGCCCAAAACCTCTTGACCTTTCCTCCACAATCAGAGTGTAAATCTACAATATCGATCTATAACAATAGACTTTGGAACTCCATGTAATTGTACAAGTTCATTAACATAAATTTTGGCCAACATATCCACAAAATCTATTTGATCAGACAAAAAATGTACAGACTTGTTCAACATATCCACATAAATTTTGGCCAACATATCCACAAAATCCATGTAATAGGCAAAAAATGTACAGACTTGATCAGACAATCAATAAGCACTCATACAGTATCACGACCCTGCCTTGATCTCGTTAGCCACGTCACAAAATCCATAACAATGTCCTCCCATTTCCACTCTGGTATAGGCAACAAATGCAACAACCTACTAGGCTTTTGATGCTCAGTCTTAACCATCTGACAAGTAGGACAATTTGCAACGAACTCCGCTCCACTGCGCTTTAACCCTGGCCACTAGAATAAACCTTTAAGCTCATGAAACATACTATTGCTTTTTGGATGTATCATATATCTCAAATAATGTGCCCCATGCAGGATTTCTTTGCGTAAAGCATTCACATCAAGAATACAAATTCTACCATTCTACTTCAACAACTTTTCTTCATCGATCTCATATTTCTCCAATTACCCTGCATTTACCTAGTCGAACATTTTTTGAAACTCTGCATCATGTGGCAATGCATCTCGTATTTTGTTATTCGAAGTTGGCCGAATAAACAAATGATTCAAAAGAACAAAACTTTCATCATTTGGTGTCATTACTGATAACTGCAAATGCTTCGTATCGTTAATTAGTTCTTCTTGCAGTGTAATTACTTAGTTAGCACTGCCACTTGCCTTCCTGTTTAGCGAGTTTGCCACAACATTTGCTTTCCCTGTGTGATATTATATAACCAGATCATAATCTTTGATTAGCTCAAGTCATCTCCTTTGTCTTTAAATTCAGTTTCTTCTGGGGGAAAATATATTTCAAACTTTGGTGATCAGTGAATATTTCAGATCTGACACCATACAAATGTCTCCATATCTTTAAAACAAATACAATTGGTGCAAGTTCCAAATCATATGTCGGATAATTCTTCTCATGGTTCTTCAATAGTCTAGAGATATAAGCAATTACTTTCCCATGTTGCAGAAGGACACACCCAAGTCCCCTTAAAGATGCATCACTATAGATTTGGAAGCATTTTGTCCCTAAGGGGATAATTAAAATTGGAGCTATCATCAAACACATCTTCAACTTATGGAAAGCTTCCTCACAACAATCTGTCCATTCAAATTTCACTGCCTTCAGAGTTAATCTGGATAAAGAAGTTGCGATCTATGAGAACCCTTCAACGAATCTCCTATAATAACCTGCCAGACCTAAGAAACTCCGAAAGAGTATAGCGGTGGTTGGTCTAGGTCAACCAACTATCGCTTTAACCTTGTTCTAATTCACTGTGATGCCTTCACTGCTAATGATATGCCCCATAAATGTTATGCTCCTCAACCAAAATTTACACTTTGACAACTTAGCATACAATTGATTCTCCTTTAGTGTCTGCAGAACAATGCAAAGATGATCTGGGTGATGAATCTCATCATTGGAATAGATTAATATGTCATCGATGAAGACTGTCACAAATCTATCCAGAAATGGTTTAAAAATTATGTTCATTAAGTCCACAAGGATTGCAGGTGCATTAGACAACAAAAAAGGCATTACCACAAACTCCTAATGCCCGTCTCTAGTGTTGAAAGTTGTCTTTCGATATCATCTCCTTTAATTCTTAATGGGTGATAACCTGAGCGCAAATCAATGATGGAAAACACTGAAGCCCACTCCAACTGTTGAAAAAGATCAACAATCTTTGACAGAGGATATTTGTTCTTGATTATGAGCTTGTTTAATTCTCGATAATCAACGCATAAACTTAAGCTCCCATATTTCTTCTTAACAAAAAGCACTAGAGGTCCTTAAGGGGAAGTGCTTGGCTTGATGAATCCCTCCTCCAATAAGTTTTGCAGCTGGCTCTTCAATTCTTGTAGCTCCTTGATTACCCTTCTATAAGGTGTTTTTGCCACTGGTTTTGCACCTGGTATTAAATCAATAGGAAAATTTATCTCTTGTTGGAGGCAAACTTGACAAATCATTTAAGAAGACTTAAGGATACTCGTTCATTATACATATATCCTTTAACTTCTTTGGTTCTTTCATAATATCGATGACTTGAGCTAAAAAGCCTTGATACCCTTTTGGTACCAATTTGAATGCTTTCAAATTGTATATCGTCATAGACAGGACTCCACTATCACCCACAAACTTGAATTCTTCTCAAGGAATAATAATTTTAACTATCTTATTAAAGAAATCAATAGTTGTGAAGTGATTAGATAGTTGATTCATCCCTAAAATCGCTTCAAGCTCGATAAGTGGTAGCACTACTAAATTCGTCTTGAAGCTTCTATCATAGATGTTCAGATGCACACGATAGCTTCTATCAACCATCATGCGAGACACATTAGATAGCAAAACTGATAAAGCGTCAAATTTTCTTGACGGTTTCAATCCTTTAAAGTTCACAAATTCATCAAAGATAAACGAATGAGATGCCCCGGTATCAAATAAAGTTCGAACAAAAAAAAATGGATAGAAATAAAACTTGTAATAAAAGAGAATATAAAAGTCTCGCAATTTAAATAAAAATTTGACAGATTTGTTGAAATAAATAAATATCTGTAATGACATTAGGTGAGTCCCTTGCATTTTGTTAAGTTCGTGCATATAGATGGGTCTGACTCGGAGTTGACTTTGTTGTCCTCTATCTGTCGAAAATCCACTGAGTAGGTGGAGCACTAACTCCGGCTTCAACCTAAGGTCTCTCGCCTAATGTGTCCAGGTTGATGGCACCAAAAACAGGTGTTGGTGCCTGACAAGCATTATCCTTTGTGCCCTTCCACAATCGACACGGGTGGTCATACTGCTACTATTGTCGTTGCCAATGCCATCAACCTAAGGTCTTTGGCCTAAGAAAGGGCATAGCCTCACCATGTGTCAAGGCTGATGGCACCAAAAACAAATGCTGGTGTCTAACAAGCATTTTCCTCTTTGCACCACTGGATGAAGGATCAGTATGTGTTGGAGGCACTCGATCTTGATGATCAGCTCCTCTTATCTCCTAACATTTCTATCTATATCCTCCAGATCAAAATCAATTACCTAGAAATAACAAAATTTTACATTATTAACATAACATTGAATTAATTCTAAATTTCTTAATTATTATTAGTGATTTTTTCCTGACGACTCTTTTATGATCATTTTCTTACTGCCCTTAATTGGGCTCTAATACCACTCCTATCATGACCCGGCTCAGTGAGCTTAGATTACCAAAGCAAGAACTGACGGTCGGACTGAGGAAACAAATCTAACATTTTTGTTTCATCACAAAAATAAAATCTAAAACACAAAAGAGTCATTCTAATTTATCAAACTTAATTTTACAATAAATTGTTTATATTTAAACATTTACATTCAAAGAGAAAATAAACTAAACTACAATATCTATCATCTTGCACTCAACGACGTCTGTATAAGTATTCCCTGGGATCCATCTAATATACAGCTGCTTTTTCTGTAAAAAAAAGTTAGCAACTATGGTTTAAAACTACTCGGTGGATAAATATTTTTAAATCACAATATTCATTTTAAAATATTTTCATAAATGTACGGTAACAGTAAGGTTGTGTAATAAAAGAGAACAGTAAGAAAAAAATTTCATTTTCTTTTATTTATTTAGGTTACACTTTTTATAATTAGGAATCACCATCTAAACGTATATTTTATAAAAATATAAGTTACACAACCTTTATCATTTTCATTTCTATTTCCATTTCATGCACGGGCACAATGCATTCCCCTGCTAGTACCATCCAGAGGTGACTCTCATATGCATGTATATATCATATCTTATTCATTTTTAACTTGTATTTAACATTTAAAAGAAAAATTATATTTAACATTTAAAAGAAAACATGAACTTTTGCATTTCATAAAAAAAAGTGGGGAATAGTAAAAACATGCATAAATAAACATAACTATTATAAAATAAAAACATATTACTCACCTCAGTGATGTCTGCTATCATTTTTCTCGGATAAATTCTAATCATTTTTCTGAACCTATAATAACATATTAGGTTTAATTAGTTTTTAGTAACACATCACATTTAATTAATTTAAATCAATTTTGGAACCTATTTCTCAAGAATTCTAACCTAACTAATAAGATATTTTCATTTGTCATTTTTATCTACTTAAATTATTATTTATTTTCAATCAATATAATTACCTTTCTAAATTACTCTTAATCTTAACACTAATAATTTATAATTTAGTTAAATACATTCTAAGACACTTAATAAGACTTCTTAAATATTATTTTATAATTTAACACAAATTAATGAAGCAAATAATAATTAAATGTAAAATTCAGAGTTTATACTTGAAATTTCTAACATTAACAAAGTTCTGTCATGCTTAATCATTTTTGCCAATCACCTAAAACTGTAAGAATTAACACTAGGATTTTTCTAGAACATCATTGAATTTATTAGAGATTACATTTCATAAATCATAACTTACTTTAAATCAATTAATATTAATAACTTAAATAAATTAATATTTTACCTTTTTAAACCCTCTGCCTTGCCCTAATGTTTCGAACTGAGCAAGTAAGGCTCAGTCGAACCCCCATACAAATTGTAAACCTGCTCCAGCAATCCCTTTCTTCTTCTCAAAGCTCTCAGTCGGGCTTCTTACAAGCTACACGACCTCTCTTTCCTCTTATATGGCTCGGTTAGGGCACAAATGCCTCTCCCTCTTCTTCGCTCTAGTAGGGCCGTTCGAGCCCTCTACGTGCTGAAAATGCTGCACGAGCTCCTCCTATCTCTCTGGCTTGGTAAGGTCATTCGAGTATATATATTGATTTGCCAAAATTTGCCAAAGTTTATGAACTCAGATTTACATATATATATTGATTTAGTTTTATAATGAGTCACAAAATTAAACGCAAGTATATGTATCGCTCGAGAATATTGGGCTCTAGTGGAGTCATGGATATCGATCCCACAGGGAGGCTTTAATTTTATGGCGTAACACAGAAATCACTTATCGAATCACGACACAATTGTAAGTAAGTTAAATTCTTAAAATAAAGACAAACAGTTGTAGTTACTATTTCTACCAAAGTACGTTCTAAGCTCTAGCAAGTTAAACTAACACAAGACTAAACTTACAACAAACTTCAGTTGTAAGAAATAGTTTTTCTCCTTTTCAATTATAATATGATGATTATTGTGATATAGATCAGTGATGCAAATGTATTGTGTCAAATAGAAGCATTATTATTTTTTACCCTTTTTTCAACGTATAAAAAACATTGGCTAATCCTAAGTTTAGTCCCCAAATTCGTGGTTAGGCTGGGAGGATACTGGTTCTCACTACAGAGCTCCCACTTCCCTTCCCCTGAAGGTTAACTCTCGCTTTAGTTTACAAACATTACGACTAAATTGAGGATTTCAGTCTGTCATTCTGAAATCTCTAATTTTACGCCCATCAAAGTATATTTCCCTATTTATTTGCACTCAATCCCCATGAAGTACGTCTCTCATTCATGGACATTGAATGTGACATTCACTTTTGTCATGAACTCATAATCCTTTCGAACATATGTTTCCTAACGAATTAACAATTCAATCGACGGATCAAAAAGAAATGAAGTTCAAGTGAAAAGCGTCATCACAAATTCTCCAAAAAATCGGCACATCATTTCCATATCAGAATATCAACACATCATATGAAAATGAGAAAGACAAAAAAATCTGCTCAAAACTCATGAAGAAAAGATGACAAAACATGGATTTTATGAAAAAAACATCATACAAACAGAGTAAAGAAAAGACAACTTATCTCAAACTCTTCCCCAAGCGAATCTCAAGGAATTCCTTTGACTCCTCTTCTTTCTTCACAACAACACACAATTCTCTCTTTAGATAAGTAAGAAGAAGAAATCTCTCACTTTCCCTCTCCTCTTACACTCTTTAGAAGAGAAAACACAAAATTTAGATTTCCTAAACAAAATGAAAAGACACACTCTAAACTCTCTCCACACTCTAAACTCTCCTCCCCTCTCTAAACTTGGCTCCAAATAAGTTTAAATTCGGCCAAAACTGATTTCCCAAGAGTTTCCTCAAGCAACCCTCCAAAATCCAGCCAAATACATTGAATCTAGTTTGAAATCGGGATAGGGCGCGGTCCGGCGCTGGATAGGGCGTCGTTCGACGCATTATTCTGCCAATCCGGTCGCAACTCTCTGGATAGGGCGCCGTTTGCCGCTAGTTCAATAAAATGCATTTTTATCCCTTTTTGCTCCAAATTTACTCATTTTCGCTTCCTTTTGCTTCAGGCCTAAAATCATTGTACCTGCATGAATTCATGAAAAATAAATTTCTTTAAAGTGCAATATCATCAAAAACATATATGAAATGAATAGTAAAAAACTATCAAATTTTCAATGGATCAGTAGCTAACCAAGATTATCCTTCCTTTCAAACATTTCTCATAACACTCAACAAATCCGTTTCAGCTCTCTTCCCTTCAGTTCGATCGCGAAAATGGAAGGAAACGATCACAATAGGTGAGTCGCTCGTCTCCTTATCCTTTTGCTTCTTTTTCTTCACCTTCTACTGTTGTTGCTTCTTCTTCCTCTACCTCACTCTCTCACTCTCACACTTTCCCCTTATCTCTCTCGCACTCTCCTTCGCTCTTTGTATGTGAGAGTTCGAATGAGAGCAGAAGAGGAATGCACCTCATCTAAATGCTCCCATGAGCAGTGGAGTCTCGCTCGAACGACACCTACATAGCAGATGTCATTACCAACGATGTATTTTTTTCTTATGTTAATTAATTTAACTTAATTTTGTTATTATTATTATTATTACAATCTGAATGCTCTCTGAAACTGTTAGATGAGCATGGGAAAAGAACTCACTAGAGGTAACTGTCACATGCCGAGATACACCAGAATCCATTATTCACTATGGTGATCTTGTGGTGGATATAGGGGCAAGAGCATGTGTATCACGAGTATCTTTAGCTGGGTGCATAAGTAATAGTGTTCCCCTTTGATGAAGATAAAGTGGATGCATCCTCGGTCACCACTTGTCACTAACATCAACCGGAACTCATGATCTTCATCGGTAAAAACCACCCTAGTCTCTCCCTCGATCTCCGCTACCATCAGATTTGTTCGGTAGCCCCCTCTTCCACTCTCCTTTGGCCCTCACGACTAAGACCACGACCTCTAGATAGTTCGCATCCACCCGTCTCACTCTCCTTGGGTAGCTATGGACAAGCATTGCTTCGATGTCCTACTTCACAGTTGTAGCACACACGGGTCTCCCCCTGGGCACGTCATACCTGACCTCAAGGCAACCAAAGCCGATCGCGTACCTGGAAGTCCACTCGGCTCAGAGTGTAGCCACATGCAACTCTCCATCGAGGCGATGACCTCATTCAATGAAGGAATTGTTGCCTGGGCTAGGAGGACTAATCTCCTATAATCAAAGTTCGGGTTCAGATGTGCCAAAAAAATTACATATTCCTCATCTATGCAAAGATCTCCCCCTTCTTGCACCCTAGATCACCACAACTAGATATAGGTAAGAAGTTATCAAAATCTTGCCACAACCGCTCCAGCTTTATGGAGTGCTCCCGAATCGAGCTATCACCCTGTACAACTGCCTCTATGTCATGTTGAATTTGGAACAACCTCATGCGGTTCTCAATCCTATCATAGATCCTCTTCAGCTTTGCCCAAATGTCCTTCATCTTTCGAATGTCATTCATTGATGAGGCAATCGATATAACCATCGAGTTGCGAAGGTGTAGTAAGGTGTGTGTAGTCCTCCACTCATCCCCTTCAGCACTGTCACCCTCTGGCTCAGCCTTGACTCCCGCTAGATATCCCTCTAATCTCTTCCCTACTAGAGCAGCCTCAATCCAACATGACCAACTCAGATACATGACTGATTCAACAAGCTTCAAACTCATAGGAGGGAGATCTAGCTTCACTTGTGTCAGAGCATGTGCTGAGGTAGTAGCTCACGTCAAAATGCTAGCTCCCTATAGAACTTCAAGATCTATCTTCCTCAGAAGCTCCAAATATTTACCTCCTGCACTATCTCTGTCTTCTAATATTCTCAATTTAACTATTCCCCAGCTTTCATTGTCTTTTCATGCACGTAGAACCAAAATTCTCTCCTCTACTGCTCTGGTTTCATGCACACTTCACCGCCCTACAACAAGCCACTCGAACCACTCTGTCAAGATCCAACACCAGAAAGCGTAGTCTCTTATGTTTGATCGATCCACCTTGCACTGAGCCCCTTTGTACGCACCGCATTCTCCCCTGCAGTTCGATCATAAGGCATGCCTAAGCGCGTTGTCGGCTTCCCAGCTCACTGCAATCGCGACTGTATCGCGAGGATCCGCCATGTTTCATGCCATGATCCCATTGTTGTCATCCCAGTTAGCTCTAATCGCGACTGTATCTGAGGTTTCATGCTGCGATCCCATCATTATTGTCCCAGTCCGCTCTGGTAGCGGCTCCTTCGTGAGGAAGAAGCAGAAGAAAAAGTAAAAATGTGATTTTTGGGTCTTTGTGCGCCGATCCCGATTGATGGGATCACGCGGAACCAGCGACGACTAGGTTAGGGCTATGATACCATAAAGAATTAATTGCTCTGAAAAACTTGTTCTATTCAATAATGACATGGGCTTATATAGAGCCTTACAACGTTCTTACAAATAACCCTTAGAATTATTCTATATTTCCTATTTACAATTACAACTCTAAAAAAGATACAAATCTTAACGAGGTTATTACAAAATTAACTGGCTAATGAGCAAAAGAATGATGATTAGATGCCTCAATAGACATATTAAAATAATTCATCAAAATTGATATAATACAGACCAAACAAAAAAGATAACTATAACAAGGAAAAATCATGTTCAAAATTTTCTTGAAAAAAAATTCAAATAAAGAAGCATATAACAAGTTGTAAGTATTGAATGTAAACAATCAACACATAAAGCCATACAAACAATAGTTTATTTAAATATTATAAGATATACTATTACCACATCTATAGATTATATAAACTTCTTCATGCTTGAAATTATTTTGCCATATAAACTTTATCATGGGGCAGTAGAAGTATGAATGTTGTGGTTGCTTCAGCTATTGATTCTATGCAATTAAAATCAAATAACAGCCACAATCATATAAAATAATCCTGTTAGATTAGAGTCATAGGACTCAAATTTCAATTACACAAATATATTTAGTGTACATCCAACTTTTTTAATATAATCATAAGATTCGTTGTGATATTTTACCTGTAAATATGGAAAATAATATCTGTGGTCATCCAAGGTTATACAATCTAAATGTTATCAATTCTAAAAAGATTAAGGGATGTGTGTTTAAAATTCATTCAATTTATTACAAAAATATGCAACAATATCTTTTTAGACTAACCTTCAGTACCGACACCTAAAGCAGCACAAAAAATCATGAATGCTTTATTAAAATTTGACAATTTTAATACATGCTCCATTATAAATATTTCATTTAGATCTTTAAAAGCACAATTAATTCCCAATGAAATTCTCTCTTTTAAGATTAGCTGATAATAGGTGCCAATAATAGTATTGAACCGTTTGATAAAGCTGCTATTAAGTTGATGTGTGCTAGAAAATTCGCGGCGATAGAGTAACAGATTATCGTCTTAGTGTTGTACGAAAATTCAGCACACACACAGGTGAAATAGAAACAAGGGGTGACGACTTCAAAAGTATTTACGTGGAAAACCCATAAGAGAATTACGAGAATCTACTATTAATTGATGATTACAGAAATCTCTTGTCCCACAGACAGGAAGGGTAACTATATTTTTCAGATTACAGTGTCTACTGACGGTATCTGATTGGTGGTGATCGATGGTGGTTAGTGGTGGTCGAGGACGGAGATCGACAGAGGTCGACGGGTCTGCGGTGCTCAACGACGTTCGACGGTGGTTGACAAATATCGGCGGAGGTCAATGGAGGTCTGCGGTGGTCAACGACGTTCGATGTGGTTGACGACGGTCGGCGGTGGTTTAAAGCGGCTGGCAGTGGTCGACGATGTTCGGCGGTAGTTGATGACAGTTGACGGCGGTCGGCGGTGATTCTGAGTTGTAGCTTCTCCTCAATGCCTCAGGCTCTTTCTCTAGGCTTCCCCCTCTCATGTGAGGGATGAGAGTCTATTTATAGTGTTCAGGGTGCAATTAATGTAGGAATATGAACCATTTTGATCGGACTGTTCAGAGAGCTTCCTTCAATCAGACGGCGTTTAAGGGGCATTTTGATGTCTCAATGATGTCGGAATTGAGTGATCTTGGGCTTGTTGAATTTGTCTTGTCGAGATGCTCGATTCGACTATAAACTTGCCAGATTCTTCAACCAATTGATCTTCCAAATGTGTCAGGGAATCTTCAAAAAACGGTTAAACGACTCAAGTCGGGCTTGATTTGACTCGGATTGGACTAAATTTGATTTCATTATGTTCCTCTCATCGAGCTGGTCAGTTGACTATAAGTTTGCTAAAATCGGAGTTCTGCATGACTTTTTATCAAGATTTGAACATGTCTTGCTTAAAATATTGTCTCGAGATCCGTGTCATACTTCGAAATTTGTGTCGGATAATGAAAATTTGTTGGTAGCGTGTAAAAAGTAATGCTTGTAATCTCATAAATATTGGTAGGTTTTGATTGGTCATTAATTGCTTTACTTTATCATGATCAACAAATAACCCTTCACATGTACTACAAATCCAAAAAATACACAACAAAATTGCATTTTTTTAGTTTTAGAATTTTTTATTTTATTTTATTTTATTTTATTTATTATTATTATTATTATTTGTCAATTCAAATCTTCTAAGACGCATCAAATCTTACTTTTAGCCTTGCTATATATTAATGAAAGGTGAGTGAGCATTCATAATTGTCCATAAAGTAGTTGGTATATTAATTTTTCTCAAAAATATGACTAAACAATCATATAATGTATCTTTACTTTTTAAAAATAAATTTCATTATTTACTTCAAATATTCCTAGTTGATAATAATCACATATTAGATCTTGTTTCAAGAAAATAGTATAGATATAATCATCATGTGCAACATGATAACTAGTTAAAAAAATATAAATTGATAATTGATAGCAATTTTATTTAATTGCTGTGATGTGAACATACATGCCAACTTACATTTTTCTTAGGTGCAAGTATGCTGGAACTACTCAAGGACTTCAAATCCCTTCAATAAATAAATCATCTACTTCACTATTAAGTTAAGCATGCCTAATTAAATTCATCCTATAATTTGGTAGATTAAGTACATTAGATTTAAAATTTAAACCAATAGCATGTTATCAACTTTTAAGTACTCATAATTAAATTGGAGGATCATCAGGATATAATCTTTAAAATAAGATAGTGCTTGATCAACATCTTAAAGTATATTTAGCAATTTCATCTTTAGATTTTATAGTGTCAAAGAACAAATCAATCCGATAAGATTATCTTTTTCAACAACTTCGTTGGTTTAAGATATGCAATTATTTCCTCGATTCATTAGAAAAATTATATTTTTCTTGTCGAAAAAGTATAACTCGGAGACACTGCAATACATAAAATTAAAGCATTACATAATGTAATATGTGTTACATCCATAGGTAAAACATAACACCAAATCTTCTCACTATAGCTAGCAAGTTGAATTGACAGTTGATATCTTGCATGCACAAAATTGAACAAGGTTTGAAATTGCGAAATTAGGTATTGAGGTATTTTCTATTCGCGAGGGAAAGTGAAAGCTTTGAGATTTTTTATGTTAATTTAAGCTGAAGACTTGAATAATTAAATTAATATGAAAAATATTAAGTGACATTAACATATATACAATCTATTCTTATGTATTTACATATCTAACACCTATATTTTACTTTTTTACATTTATACCACCCAAAGCTTTCATATCACATAAAAAATAACACCATTTTAACTTATAAAAAAAAGGTGAAATACACCTTTTTCTGTATAGGTAAGGTGACATTTTTTGTAAAAATTGAAGTTTGTGTTAGATATGTAAATGAGTAGGAATTGAGTGGTCAGTATGTAAATCTTCAAAATATTGAATATAGCTAACATGCTATTGTCAGGGTAAGATCATAGTGGGTCAAAGAGAGATCATAACGATCTCTCCCACTCCCTTTACGTTGTTTTGCGATTCTGAATCCTACGATGGTGGCCTGCCCGATTCCAACTAGAAGTGAGTTACAAACTGCCCAACTTTTCATATTTCCACAAGTTTTTATTTTCGTTTTCCTTTTTCTCTTCTTTCTTTTCTGATTTAATTTTATTTCTTTATTTCAAATTTGGGTTATTTCTATTAAGAGTCTATTTATATGTTGTTGGTTGTTTAGAGACTTTAGTTTTAGTTTTTGGTATTTTGAGAGATTGTATTATCTGATTTATGATCTAAGAAGTGTTGTATCCTTTCCTCTTGCAAATAGTGTTTGTATCTTGCTCAGGGATAGGTGGCAAAATCTCCTCCCCACCTGTATCTCACCGATTCCCAATTTGAGCCCCTATTTCCGACGGGACAGCCGCCGAACGTCGTTCATCTCCCTCCAGAAATCGTTGATCGCCTATAATATTATCCCATTGCTATTCCACAACCACCTCCCCACTATATTTGCTTCCCAAACATCTTCTAGAAGCCCTAGAAAAGTATCATTTGATATCAAAGCCCGAGAAACCTAGATTTTTAAGAATTTGTCTTTTTTGCCCTAAATTTGAATGATAAAAAAAAAATCTCACGATACCTAAACTATTCATTACCACAATTCTTAACCCTAACCTCATTCAAAATCCAACCAATTTACCTTCATCAAAAATCCACCCCACAACAACCACCCAAAACCCTAAATTTTGACCAAACTTTGATTTGTAGTCTTACATCTGCTAAAATCCTAATCAAAGAAAAGAACATCATGTCGCCAAGGAGAAACCCTCAATGAGGCATCCAAAAACAAACTATAGATAGTATGTAGTGGGAAATCCTCCTACTACAATAGAGGCTTGTCGCCTTTGAGATGAGACAACCCAGAGATATCACCCATCGCCATAATGTTGACTCGCTAGATC
This sequence comes from Papilionanthe hookeriana x Papilionanthe teres, assembly GCA_022702705.1. Taxonomy (NCBI): domain Eukaryota; kingdom Viridiplantae; phylum Streptophyta; class Magnoliopsida; order Asparagales; family Orchidaceae; genus Papilionanthe; species Papilionanthe hookeriana x Papilionanthe teres. Next base: position 53,465,877 of record CM040423.1, on the reverse strand, counting down.
GAGAGGAGAAAGTGAATCCGTTCTACGAGGCAGTTCCAATGATGAAGAACTAATACCCTAAAGATTGGGCAAGGAATATCAGATGACAAAATAGAATTTTAGAGTGAAGATTGAGTAGTAAGATTTTGACAATCACATGGATCTAGAAGAATTCATCGAGCGGCTCCAAGCAGTAAAACTTGTCTTTGAGTAAAGATGAAAGAATGACTTCTTGTGGTGGGAAAATTTAAAATGCATATGCCAATGAGAGAGAAAAAGCAAAATCACAATGATGTCCAAGATGAAAAGAGAGATGCAGCACAAGTACCACCTAACACATTAGATACAGGATATATTCTCGAGCCTTTACCACTTACATCAATAATATCTTTCAGTAGAGAAGTACATAGTTGAGTTTGAGCAACTTATGTTGAAGTTTGAGCTAGTAGAGCTCGATCAAAACACCATAGCCCTGATTTTTGTAAAATGTGTTGTTATTTTTATGTATTTTCCATACCATTTCTGTATCATTTTTTCGTTATTTTGAGTAAATACAGTTTTATATGCTATATACAAGGGGGATTCAGGACTTGGAGCAATTGGAGCACAAAATGGGCAGGAAAGCACCAGTGCTCTAATGGATTGCGCTTCAGCGCTTGAAGCATATCATTTACATGCAAAATCCAAAGGAGAAGATATTTCAATGCCAAGCCCAAGATGCCCCAGCGCCCACTACCCATGTCTATGTGCTACAAGTGTCAGCGTTGCCTTGTAAGAAGCTCTAATTTGACGATAGGATCCACTAAACCCTAATGCCAAAGATAGTGTTGTGGAAACTACAACTAGCGTCCCAGCACTACCAAGCGAACGCCGCCTCTGCGCCCCCATCAACTTAGGGTAATTTTAATGGTTTTATGACATTTCAGTCGAGGGAGAAGATATAAGGAGCAAATTTTCTTTAAATAAAGTGAAGAGTGATACTTATTCAAACTTCTACACACGATAGAGGACTCAAAGCAAAGGAGAGTAAGCATACCTTGGAGGGAGACGTCGATCACTTGAAGAGGGAAGCATTTTCTTCATATTGTGATATGTGAGAAGGAAGAGTTCACTTTTTTGTTTGTGAGTGAGTGTTTATACTTAGTGTGTAAACTGAATTAAGAGAAAGCAAGTAAGAGAAGCAAGAAGAGAAGACTAGTGGTGAGGAGGGTTATATCTGGGTTGTATTTTTCCTTTTACTTGTTTGTACACTTTGCATTTCTATCAATGAAACAATGTTTGTTTTCTTTAAGCATGTTTAGGACTTAAATATTCTATATTTCTTTGATGTGGTAAGTGAAAATTCATGTTCATTCCATGATAATTCCTAGATTAATTGAATGCATGTTGGTATGTTAACCTTTCAAATCTCATTACTTTCTTGCTAACCACTAAAAAAGTTAAAATTTATTGTAGTCTATGAATACTGACCTTAGGCTAGAACACAAGTAGGTTAACACTCAATCACTTGGTAGAATAGGAATATTGTCATGAGAGTATTTCAATCACGCAAGTAAATGTGAATTATTTGGAGACTTTACAAGGTTAAGGGAACTTAACCATAATATGAAACTCTGATGCTTATATCTAGGAATCGAACATCTGAAGATGGGATCCAGGTCCTTTGAAAGAAGAGGAAGGAGCCTCCCCTAGCCAAAGAGAATGATGAGGGAGCGTCTACAAAATACGGGATTGTAGATCCCGCAATTCCTCCTGAGGAGCAAGATTCCACAATCACATGGAATCAAGCAAGCCGCGATCGCGCGAGTGATGAGATGCCAAGTTTTTCATATTTCAGCAAATTTTTATTTTCCTTTTCCTTTTTCTCTTATGTCTTTTTTGATCTATTTCCTGCTTATTTATTTCTAATAAGGGCTATTCTAATTAGGAGTCCAATTATGCATTGTTTGGCTATTTTGAGACTTTAGTTTTTGTTGTTGGTGTTTTGAGATTGTATTATCTGATTTATGATCTAAATAATGTTATATATTTTCCTTTTGGAAGTGGTGAGCCTGTATCTTGCTCGAGAATAGGTGGTGGAATCTCATTACCACCCATATCTCGCTGAGTCCTGTTCAAGCCATTGTCTTTAACTAGGACAGCCATTGAACTTTGTTTATCTCCCTTCAAACACTATCAGCCGCCCATATTATCATCATCTTGCTATTCCACAACCACCTCTCCATTATATGCCGCTTCTAAGAGCCTTGTAATAGTATCACAAATACCTTTTATTACTTTTTCTCGATTATGTTAATCCTAATCCTTCCTCCATCATAAGGGTTGAACATTTAGATCTTCCTACTTCAATTGTGATGGTGCAACGTCTTTTCATCTCCACAAATGATTCATCGACTGACAAATTAATACGCGCTCCAAAATTATCTCCATTTGTTTATTTTTTAATCTCTTGGTGTATAATGTAAAACTAATGAGCCCATCTTTAAGATACTTAAATTATTTATCTTCTTGGTATAAACTTGGTTATAATACTCAAATTTCATCATACATTGATGACGAGTATATAGGACCTAGCAATTTGATTGCAAAACCTTATAGCTTAGAAGTGTTGTCTCCATGTTGAATTTACAAATTTACTATTTTTACAAAACTTAACAAATGAATTAAAGAAGTCCTGGCGGGAATATTTTGCTACTACATTTTTGGTTTACAAAAACCTAGAAAATCCTTCCTTATTTTGATAACTAAGGGTTGAAAAAGGTTAGTCTTTACCTTCTTACTTGAGTCAACAATCAATTTATCTATACAATGGTACAAATCAAATTTGATCTCTGAATTGGTTGACTTGTTCTCACTACAAAGATATTGAAGAAAAAGGTAACAACAACAACGTGCAATGCCGATGCAACTAAACTCTTATTTCTCATCTCTTAAATTTTCTTGTAGTTGCACTCATCTCCTCCTCAATTTTGTGCTATTAACTCATTTATCTCATCTCCAAACTTACTTTTTCTCTACATCGACCATTCTTAATTTATGAACAAAGGCCTTAATAGCTATGATAGCATCAATAACATGTAACCAAAATCTCTCACTCAATAAAATTTGACCTGGAGATTTCTTAGCTCAAACACAATTTAACCATAATATGGAGGAGACCACAGCTGCCAAAAATTGCCTTACATCTAATATATTTTGTAGGTCAAGTATATCTTAGAAATCTAGTGATTGTGAATCTTACGAGTTCTGAGTTCTTTCTCAAGAAGTTCTCCTTTTGCCTTTAGTCAAAACATTCTTATTCTTGACAATTCTCCAAGATTTTCAAAAATTAAAATATTGTAACGTGCAACACATAGAGCCCAGTAAATATGCATTCAATACTCCATCAATTTTTGTAATGTAGCCTTATAAGCATTAGGATTGTCAATAAAAATTTAGACTACTAAATGCTCTTAATCTACTCTATAACTCAAGCAATAATTCTAAAAATATACTATGCACATTCATCTGATTTGATGCTTCAACAAACTTCAAACATATAATGTCATAAGAATTATTTATTATAATGCTAAACAAATTCCTATTATTAATTTTAGAATAACCATAAATCATTATTATAAATTAGACAAGATTGTAACTAAATTTTTTGATCAAGTTCACTTTATCTCCTCAATGACCTTCTCTATATTATTTATAGGAACCATTTAAATAAATCATGTGACATATGACGCAAAATCTGCCACATTAACTAGAATTGCATTCTATAGAGGAATCATGCATGATCCATACAAACACGGTTGTGATCCTGTTTCATTATATGAAAATATTTGATTGGCACTGTTGTATCATCATTCTTATTATCCTCAACATTCATCATACATTGATTTATAGGTTCACTGACACCTCTATTGAATATTTATGGCAACCATGCAGATTTTTTGCTACTATGACCACTATCATCATAAGATTCACTACCGCATCTAATATCAAATTATCGTTATGTTAGATACCTTGACATGGTCACTTTGTTAATAAAAACAAAAATATCATTTACACCTCATCAGGTATTTTAGCACATGGGGCAAAATTCTTGAGAGAACAAAAATGTCATATCATTTTCAGTCCACCAGCTCGACCATTTTATCATAATAGTTTCACTTTAAGTAAATATGCCTGTTTTCACTTACTCTATTATGGATTTGAGCACTATACTTCCATGTCAAGTGTTTTATATTTCCACTATATTTTTTTTCCCGAACTTCTAGCCATTTTAAATAAACCAAAATTAAAATTTTCATTCAAAAAGAAGAACAAAAAAATGTAAAGCATTTAACTTAAGGCTTTGTCTCCAACCATAATTTAATTTAGAGGCTTAAAACATATGGTTGTGTGTGAATTTAAAAGGAGAGAGAGAGAAGGAGAGAGAGAGAGAACGCGCAAAAAGCAAATGATAAATAATGATAATAATAACAAACAAAGAAAGCAAAAAATAAGTTATAAAAAGTTCTAAAAAAAGAAGAAATACTTAGATGGGATACTGCCAATAAGAGAAGAGGCGATGGAAGAGCAACAACAAGGCACCACAATGGTACTGACCCAACAGTGTTAGTGGCGTGCAGCTGGGAGTGCAAGTGTCTCAAATGCAAGTGCAGCATGCAACTAGGAGTAAAGCGGTGCATGCAATCCTTGTTCTTGATTTAATTTTTTTAAGGTTTTAAGTGTAAAAAAAAGAAAATAAGATTTATTTTATACTGCAAATTTATAAATTAAATTTTAAATTACTTAAACCCTAGTATTAAAGCCTTACACCCCATATAAATAGTGCAGAGGCATTCATTAAGGCGAACCTCAATCTTATTGAGGCATGCACCTCACAACCACTTTTTTTAAATTGCACTTAGAAGTTAATTGAGACACGCATCTTATTATGCAATTTTAAACAATTAAATTGAATTATCACTACTCGTGCTATTTTATATAGTCATAGGCATAAGTCAAGTTTCAATTCCAAGCTATCAATAGTAAAAATAGTCACAAAATTCTTACAACTTCCATTATCTGTGATAGCCTTATAAAATTTATCATTATATTAAATTTCAATATGGAAGTCTTTTTCCAATTAAATTTAACTTTAGATGTGGCAATAATGCATCTTAAAAAAAATAAAAAATGTAAATATGAGAATTTTCTTTCTACATCTATTTCATTAATATCATCTCACTCTTTAATTTACTTTTCACCTTTACCTTTTACATCAATGTCTAAATTTTCATGTCCATAACGATCACTCTACGTCATTTAAAGTGTGTGTTTGCAAGAATTTTAAAATAGTTGTAGTAGCAACAGAATTTTTTTATCATCTTAGTTATCAATGGTATCGTTTCCCTTAGATAAAATAGATGTAGTAATTTGAAATTGATTATTTTCATGACGAGATATACATTGAGCACATGAAGTAACACTCCTAATAACAAAAAAATTTAATATTTGCTCAAAATCTAATACTACTTGGAAAACACTAACAAGAGATATAATCAAATGGGGTGTCATCTATCTTTTAATATTAGGCCTTGCTCTAAATTTAAACTTGAAAAATATTGTTTTGAAGTATCTAGAACTTCTTTCATATATTTAGTAATTATTTTGGCTCTTTGTTTTGAAGTATTAAATTCATCAAGCAAATGATCATGATATGATTAGAAGAGGGTTTTTTTGTTAAATAAGCTTTTCATTTCTACTGAAGTGATTATAGATTCTCTACCAAGTCGTCGTCTTTGATTTCCAAACTAATCAATATATCTTAGCTTGACTAAGTAGTTTTAATTTTGCAAATTTTACATTCAAATAAAGTACATGCATCCATCCTAATCAGAAAAAAATTATGGTATAATCTCCCATCAAATGTAGACGTTTAAATTTTTTACATTTTTTTGTTATATCCTTTTTTAAATCACACGTTAGATCCATTATTAGTTGACCTCATTTTCATATATTCTATGAGACCCATTTTTCTTTCTTATACCACAATGAATTTCTTGTATCTAGTTAGATTAACATGTACTGTTAACTATTTAGCGTATATTTGATGGTTTTAATTGTTTTAGATCAGTGAAGTAAATTTAGGGTATAATAAGTATAAATATATCTGACTCTTCTCAAGCAAAACAGGGTGATATTAGCCCCTAGTTATGTTTGTCTCAATTAATAGGCAAGCATATAAATCTTTTTTTAGTACATTTTAATAAACTAGCCCAATTTGAGTTGTGCCCAGGCTATTTGCAATGCCAAATATGAGCTGCTCATGAATATTAAGGACTTATGAGTAAGAGGGCCTAGCGCAGCAGAAATATATTATATCAACAATGAGACAGGATTTATCTCTAATAAGCAAATTATCCTAGTTTTGCTCAAATATAAATGTTGATAAATAAATACATACACTTAATTTCATAGTAATCCATTAATCTAATTCATATTAAAAACCAATAGAAGGATCAAATCTAAAAGTACAATCGTCATCCAAACAAAATTAAGCTTTAACTCTCTGAAACAGCTCGATTAAGGTATTCATCGAATCCGCTTCATGACCATCCATCCTGGGCTAAATAAACAAGCTTGAAGTAACTTTTTTTACAAGAAAAGCAATACTAGACAGGGATGGGCTTCGAATCTTCAAGGTAGGAATAAATGGTATAAATGATTGCAAATTGATGCAGATAATGCAATGCCGAAGAGAAAAGAACAAACAAGAAAATTAAGATACAAACACTGGAAACAAAAACAAAAACACTCACGATTTGATTAAAGAGGACGACCGCGACGCCAGTGAGGAGGCCGACTAGGCAAGAAGCAATTGTTACCAAATCCTTGGTAGGTAATGCTTCTTCTATGGTAGAAACTATTCCACGGGATCCTTTCTCCAGCTCGCCCGCATCTTCTCTTCCACCTGCTACATCTTTTGGGTCCACTTCCTCCCTCTCACCGCCATAACCTCTACCTTCTTGCTCCTCACCTTCTGCCGTGTTCATCGGTCTTCCTCTTCGTCCTACTCCCATTGTTATGCCTCTGCCACTTCCGCTTGAGAAATTTACGTGGGATGAAGAAACTAAAGACGAAGAGAATAAGCGCAAGAATAATCTTCCTCTGCGGCGCCGAGCGATACGGTGTACTACTACGATTTGGGCGGAGCCGCTGCTTCTTTTGCGATTCGCGCTTATCTCGAAGGCTGGCTTTATAGCAGAAGGGCGCCAAATGGAACTACAGCAGCCCGGAGCCTCTACTGAAGCCATGGACCTCTAGCTAGATCCCTTACTCTATCTTTCAGCGAGCAAGTTCGCTGAAAAGAATAGCAGGAAGCGAGAAAAGCAGGCTGCTGATGGTTGCATTTTACGCGGTGGACGAAGCTCTGTTTCCGCCGTCCTCACCTCGGGCCGGGGATGCCATACGTAATTTTGAGGAGATAAAGAGGCCAACGAACAGGGAACGCCTATTCCGTTCTTACTCGGAACTCCTGTCTTCCCGTAGTCCAAGTAAGAGAATATTTTTTGTTATTATTTAGATATTATTATGATAGAATAATATGTAATAATAATAGAGAATATTCTCCCGTAATGTTACGTGATATTCTGAATTTACAATAGTCTTATAATAACATAATAACATTTAAAAAACATAATAACATCGGAGGAATATTTCTTCCGTGTTATTCTGCGGTTTGGGATGTCAGGCAACACGACGTCATTTGATTGGACTCCGGACGTAATATTTTTTCAAACAAGACAAATAATGAGATATATAAATATATATAAGCACTTATTATTCCAATATTCTCGATGCTTGATCGTGACAATCATATAAATATTAACATAAGTCGAGTTTAATTGCTTGTTTGAATCAGACTTTAAATCCAACGGTTAATAAATTTTGATAGAATGAGATTTGCTAATAACACATGATAAATAAATGAATCTAAACGTTAAAGTAAATTTTTAAAAACCAATATCAATTAAACCTATTTTATATTCATAAGAGAAAAAAACTATAATATGTTATTATATTATTAGAATCCGAGTAGTGGTTTTAAAATCAAATTCCTCAATAAGAGATCCCAATCCCAATGAGCTAAAATCACTTGATTTTAATATCACTAAGAAGCTTAAATATTGAATGAATGAGCAATCCATGATCAGAAATCAATATTTCTCGTCTTATTGAGAGTTTTAAAATTTTGGACAAAATGCAAGTGTAACAATTTATAATTAGGACTTCATTCTGTATGAAGAAGAATTTGCATTTGAAAATTTAATAGGGTTTAGGGATATGAAGAATTCGAAAGTGTCGCCCTATTATTGTCATTCAATAATCATCAACTGACCATCTTCTACCACCCAACATCAACCGACTACCGACTACTGACATCTGATTACCATCATTCAGTTGTCATCATGACATATTTCTATTGTTGTGTGCATTCTCTTCAGCACACACATGAGGTTAAACAGACACTCAAAACTCAAAACTCTAGAATCACATCTTATTTTTATGAGAATTTTTCATGTAAAAATTTTGATGAATCTTATGAAACTCTTCTTTCACATTTGTGTTTGTTATTATAATATAAAATTAAGATGCTAGTCTCTCACTTTACATGCATGAATTTTTTAGCATGCAATGATTTGATATCAATTATGAGAAACATTCCTAACATTCAATAAAGCATTTTTAATAGCAAACAACCAATCCCTTGTTGAAGAATATCATGATTCAACTCGTGAACGGCATCAAGGCTTGACTTTCAAAGATCATATGCATAAGATGAAGTAACATCAAGTTGATGCTTAAATCCTTCACCTCTAAGAGGAGATTAAATAAAAAAAAAGAGTAACATCACCATATAAGGTCTCCTACAATAAAATCAATAACAACAATGATTAACCACTTTAATAACTCCCTTGCAATGCAACCTCACCATCATGTTACAGATTCTCCTCCACCATAACTTCACAAAATCTCTTAGATATTACAAATTTGAATGCTTTCCTAATCTTTTTGTCAGCTTTGATGGATTTGAATTAATCTTACCTTATTGACATCTCTTACTATATCATAAGAGATGAATTTTGATTCATTTTCCAAGTAAAATTTTTATTAGGGATGTGACTCAACTTGTCCCTCAACATAGCTTTCCAAAAAGCATCACCTCTAAATAATGTAATTACGTCGCATTACATTCCAAACTATTATTTGTATACAATAGATTCAACAGGACGATCATATCACTAAATTAATCTAAAGAAATTGAGCCCCTAATCTCACTTAGATTTTCAAAGAGTCAAGTGATAGCTTATATTGCTTAAAGTTAACTACATACCTACTATTTTAAGTAGATTATTACAAATAAAATTGCATTTAACTTTTTCATTTAAAAATATCTCATGAGAGTAGATGGCAAGTGAGATATCCATTCAAAATTCTCAGAAAGCATGCTTATAAAAAAGTTTGTTACGAAGCTAATAGTGGACACAACTCTCATTAAAAAGACACCAAGTGAGCAAGTGAATACCATGATATACACTAATCTAATACCTCAAAAGATATAGGTTCTTCAAAACTTCAAAAAAAGAAATAAATCCCAAAACAATTGAGTTCTATAAAAATTTTAAAAGATAAAAGCATCGAAAGTATATGTTCTCTAAAAATATCCTATAAAAACATCGTAGAAGATAAAGCCTCACAAGATATATGTTCTCTAAAAATTTTAGAATACATAAGTTAACAAAAAAAGTACATATTCTGCAAAAATCTCAGCATTAATAAGCTTTAACTGTGTGTTAAATTGTTTATCTAAAACTCTCAAAGAAATCTTAGTAGTAAAAGGAACATATTTATTTCTTCGTCTCAAGACTTTATAAAGCATAAGCTTTAAAAAGTATATTTTTTCTCATTCAAAAATCCCAAAAAAATAAGATTTGGAAGATACATATAATTCAATTATTTAAAACCTCAAAAGATGGAAGTGTTGAAAAGTATAAAGTTTTATTCATTCTAATATTTATTATAAACTTATCCACTTAATAAAAAAAATCTCAAAATGACTCAATTTATTTTATCATTGATTTTAAAATTCATTTCTAACATAATAGAACTGTATTAAAACTTAAAGATTTTAAACACATCCAAAAAATATTTAAAGGCATGTACTCTTATGAGAGAAAAGAATCAATCATCTTCTATCAAACTTTTGTGGTTAATAAACCATGAAATCAGGAATCAATCATTCACTATCAAAGAAAAGAATCAAATAAAGTGACACATGTACTGAAGCTTGTTTAGCCTCAGAGAAATTTAAGTACACAAAAAAAAAGAGAAATTAAAATTTTGCAATAAACTTAGCCAAGAATGGTTTGAAGTCCAATGAAACAAAAAAGACTAACTGAAAACAAAAGAAGCAGCCATGTCTAGCGGCGGCCATAGCCGGTCAGCTGCCAGCATGAAATCATCTTTTGTTCCATTCCCCTGTTTGTGGGGGAAGGCAGCTGCCCTTTTATCCATGGCCTCAGTGGTAGCAGCCTGCGTGTGCTCCGCGACCTTCGCAGTTATCCGATAATTGAGATTTCAAACAACAACTATCATCATCGGTGCAAAAAATGTATGAGCAGATACTTCTCATAAGACTTTTCGGCTTCGAGACGGAATGCGCTTTCTTTTGGGACGTTTGGCTCTGATAATTGTTTGACCCAGAGCGAAATGGGGATCCGGATTCTCTGCGGCTGCTGTTGTGTAGCATCTGCCTCTGTTTCTCTTCTGGAAATGTAGTAGTTGTCGTGGTATTGTGGTCGCCTCCACTGAATCTCCCACCGTCATCCAGTTCCTGGCTCAGCTGAGAACCAACAAGTGGAAAGAAATCACTTAAACGTATTTGCATATCAAATACCTAAATTTTACATTTTGCATTATTAATACCACTCAAATTCTTCATATCACATGAAAAATATCACTATTTTTAATTTTAAAAGATAAAATATAATCATGCATTAGATGAGATGGCTAAAATTTACGTGTTCTATGTCCAAATACTTGGGAATTAAGCGCCCAACTTTAAATATCATGTCATGTTATAGAAACTGCATTAAGTGTTTATCATTTGTATTTGTTTGTCATAAATGTTTACAAAAATGTCAAATTTCATGATATTTATAAAATGGTATAGCACTGTGAATACTTTTTGCAAATGGCTTCCCAAAGAACAAAATATTACAGCAGAAGCTTCTAATGGAAATAAATAAATACATACAAGATAGTATGGTGTGTGTATACACATACATACATACATACATACATACATAATGCATATATATATATATGCGTTCAACTGTTACGCATGATCTCTGATGCAATTTTTTGTATTAACTAGCAATCCTTTAATAGGAACCTGGTGGATCCGGTTCTCGAGCAAGTTGAGGCGATCCAAGAGAGCTTCTCTGAGATGAACATCACCCATATCTGCGTTCGACTGGTTGCTCATCCCACCCTGGTCTGCTTCGAAATAACTCTCCCGCAGCCTCTCCTTCTCCTCCAGCCGCCTCAGCTGCATCATTCCATGTGATTCTTAAGTTATAGATTAATGAGATCAATTTTTTATGAGGAAGAACTTACACGAAAGTCGAATTGATTTCGGCCTGTTAAGAGGTTTAGTGCCAGAGAAATACAGGATGGGTCGGATCTCTCTGGTCAATCTTTATAATGAACAAATTAGAGATCTATTTGGCTGCAATTGATGAGGAAGGAGGCGACATGCGACAGACCAAAGCCGAAATTTGGGGAGATCAATCCGGCGATCGGGTAGCGACAAGCTACGACGCAAGCAATACCCTTCTATCTACTCTTCTATTGTGCGACGAGCAAAGAAGGAAGAGAACAACTAGATTTACCTCAAAACAAAATATATCAAATCCGGAAGAGCGCGCCGGCTACGGCGGAATAAATCTGTCTCCTAATGGGATTTATTAAATCAGCATGAGAAGAAAAAAATGGAGCACTAGACAATTAAATTTAAGGAAGCTTTGAATTTAATCGTAATTTTATTGATGTTTAGTTGGATTTAAATTAAAGTCATGATTAATTCCTATTAATAGTATGCGACCAAACATCGCCTTAAAAAATTCAGGATTTACGTTAGATTTAGCGGGGTAGAAGAATCTACGGACGATGAAATTACATTTTGTGGATTTACATTAAATCCACACGGTAATCTGTCTAAAAATAGCCTTCCGAACGATAAATAGATTACATAAGGTTAAACAGGAGCTCCGTGTATGACTTCAATCGTACATATATTTACTGTATGCAATGCAGAGATTTATAAAATGTTGCTTTGGCAGATTCGAATCCTCTTTATACTGGAGAAATTATTGCATAACGAGTGTGCACGCAATTCTACGGGCGTACTCCGAATGTCTGAATAACATTGAAATGAGAGTATTGCGGGTTATTTAGACGTTATTGGGGTTTACCTCTCAAAACCCCGAATAATCCAACTACCTGTTAATAACCCCAAAATAACCCAAAACAGAAGTTATTCAAGGATTAATACGCAGATAACTCTATGTGGGTACTTCACAGGCAATAATATCTCATTTATATAGCTTTATAGCAAGAAAATTTTTGGATCTGTTTCTGCTTGATTTAAAATGACTTTTAAGACGTGCTCCATATCCTTTTTGGGGCATTTACATGTCGTTGAACGCGAGAAAAATTTGCGTACATAATATGTACGCAAAGATGCATACATATTTAGGCTACACAGAGGTTAAAGGAGATTATAACCAGGTTATAACCCCCCAACATCCTCTTCAGTAACCTGATTATAATCTGATTATAACCTCCGTGTACCCTAATATGTATACATCTCCACATACATATTATGCAAAATTTTCCAGAAGAGGCTAGAGAGTACGATAATTTTCTCTATCTATAATTATTGCCTAAGATAAAATGATTTATTCAGGCATGTCTTGTCCCAGGCTTCTAAGCATGGGACTATCACCCTTTGCTCATCATAACTGGGGATTTTGGAAGAAGCCAACTCCTATTTGGACCATCGAGACAACTTAAGGGATAAACAGTTGGTCTTGAGTGATCATCTTTCAACACTTGGTTGCAGATGCTTGGCTTTGATCGCTCAGCCTTAGATATTCAACCTCAGTTGCTCAGTCTTGGTTGCCTAGCCTTGGTCTCCCGACCTCGATTGGCTGGTCTCAATCGCTCTACCTCGGTTCCCTCGCCCCAATCGCTCGGCCTTGGTTCCCTGGCCTCAGTCACTCGACCTTATTGTCTGGCCTTTGCTGTCTGACCTCACTCGCCCGACCTTAGTTATCTGGCCTTAATCACTTGAACTCGGTTGTTCATCCCTCTCAACGCTGGCAATCGTGTCTGGTTGTCTAACTTATTATTTCGACATGTTCCAGAAGACTTCCGATGATGGGTGGATTATGAGCTGTGAGATTGGCGATAACGTTGGATCGATAATGACTCAGACAGTCACTTTTTTGCCATAACGCTGGCAGTCCCGATAACCTCTGTATTTACATTTTAAGAACGTAAACTTTTTTACATTTATACTACTTAAATTTTTAGTATCACATAAAAAATACCATTATTTTAATATTTAAAAAGAGAAATACTCCTTATACAAAGGTAAGGTGGCACAACCAAACCAAAAGCTGCTCTGGATTATAAAATAAAGAAAAGGGACTGCAATCCAATTTATTATCAAATGAGAACAAGATGGGAGTGAAGAATAAAATTCATCTTAAAATCTAAGGTATCACAGCAACAATTCCACAAGTTTAATCCTACCAATGTTTATTATTAAGAGACTTGTACACATCTACAAATAAAATTACAGAGGCAAAATCGCAAAAGAATGTGAAAAAAAAAGAAAATAAAACAAGGATGCATAAAACAAAAAGAGGATTCAAGCTTGGAGAAAATGTAATTCTATAGTAGAATTTTGCAAATACGATTATTGAATTGCTTCAAATATACTCATCTAACAAAATGCAAGAATTTTCCTCTAGACTGATAGATTCATCACTCATCCGCCGCAAGCTTTCTCAAAGAAGCGGCCATTTCTGCTAAACTGGGTCCTGAAAACATAGTGATGAGTGCTACAGGGGAAAAGTGCTTGCTGGAGCCCCCCTGGTCCTCCAAATTAAGGCTATATGACCCTTTAAGTTCGCTTGCTCTTTCTTCTGCAGCTTCAGCTTCTTTCAATAAAAATTCAGCCTCTTCTGAGTCACCCAACTCAAGGGCTGCTGATCTTTCAGACCTTGCAGCAGCAGCAATCAGCTTAAGTCTCTTATAACTTGCAACAGCTGCTTCCTTTTCCTTTAATAATACAAGCTCTTCATTTTCCTGCATCGTGCTAATATTGTTTTTAATATCTTCATCTAACTTGTCGAGGTTTAGAACAGCATTGTCCATTTTATTCTGCATGAGTTCCTTCTCAGAGTTCAGTGCCTTGGCTTCAGCAGCTATCCGCCCAGCTTCCTTGAAATTTCTTGCAGCAGCAGCAACTTTCTTCTCAGCTTCAAGTTCGGGACCTCTCTTATCAACAAAAGCTATTCGCTGCTTAAATAAATCAATGTCTTGCTGGATACTTACTCTGGCGGAAGAAAGTTCCTGCAAAAGATAAAATGTGTCCAGATATGTTAACTCTTTTAAGCTACAAAGGATCTAGAAAAAAGTGCGGTAGGAATGCAAAACAAAGATTTTGGTAGGGACCAACCTGTAGTTTAGTTCTTGCACTGGATATATGTTGTCGGAGCACCTGGATTTCCTCTAGAATTCTCTCTTCTGTCGTCACCAACTGCAATTTGTCTTCTCTGGACTTTATGAAGGATGAAGCTAATTCTTTTCTTAATCCAACCAAATCCTGATAGATTTTGGCTTCTTCCAAAGCAGCATTGCCATGTTCTCTGAGATTAAAACACTTTTGCTCTTCTAAAGAAATAAATTTATCAATTTCATTTCTTTTTGATGATAATGCCTCTCGCTCTGCGTCGATCCGAGACAGAGCAGAACTAAAATTATCATGTTTAATGTCAACACTAGAACTTTTCTCTTGAAACTCTGAAACAACTTGAGAAATTTTTCTCTCCGTTTCATGGATCTGAGATTCATTCTCAGCAATCTCTGATTCCTTCAATCTAACTAAATTCAGAAGCTCATCCAACTCCTTCGCGAAAGTAACTCGTTTCTTCAGAAGCCCCACAAGCTCCTCTCTATCATCTTTAACCACGTCATCAATGTAACTATCCAATGTCGAGCGTGCATCTGATATGAGTTTTGCTTCAATATCCATCTCAAGTTTGCTCATCTCTAACAGTTCCATTGATGTTTGCCAGTCCTCTAAATCTTTGGAAGAAAGTTTCTCTGCTTTTCTATGAATTAGATCTGCTCGATCAGCAGCATCCTGCAAAAGATACGGTTGAAAATTGAAATTCTATGTTGCTAGATGCTCAATAATATAGACAAGAAAATTAATGAAAATGCGCATAATTGAAAAAAAATATACTCTTCTTCCTTCAGGAAAAATTAACCAGAAATTTCACTTTAATGGTGTTGGAAAAACACTTCAATCTTCTATAACAAAGCGAGCTTTCCTCTTTTAGAAGAAACGTCTGGATCTAAACTTTATCTTCAATATTCATCCCATCTTTAACAAGAAAAATATAGAATCAAGACTATTTTAGAGGGATGAACAGATATGGTTCATTGGAGACGATTGGCTTTCAAAAAAACATGACTTGGCTTTGTAACTCAACCAAAAAAAAAAAAAAAAAAGAAAAGAAAAAAGTAACATGTTATTACAAATATAACCCATAAAAAACATTACAATATATGAATCTAAAGTATTGCGGAAGGTCGTTTGTCTCTTGACTCCTACTATGGAGAAATTGTTACATCCAGATTCCATAGGTGCGGATGGTAGTATTGGTGGTAGTATTTTACCATAATACCCCCAAAATATTACCAATACTACCCCCAATACTACCATCCACACCTAATCCAGATGCATCTCATCCGAAGTAATAATTTCTGCCTACTATCATATTGTTCAAGGTGGCTCACGTGGTTGCGATGTGGTAAAGGTGATCTAAGGATAACGAGAAATGGGATGTCTATGAATAATTAAGAGAAGAATCACAGCGTTTATCAACTACAATGGAACCATAAAACCTAAACATACAACAACAACAACAAAGCCTTAATCCCACTATGCGGGGTCAGCTACAGGAATCCTTTTTCTCCATTGCGTCCTATTTAGTATCAAATTTTCGTTTAATTCTAATAAATTAAGATCATTTTTTATGCAATAAGCCCAAGTTTTCCAAGGTCTACCTCTGCCTTTCTTGACATAAGTTGTATCTAAAACATCTACTCTCATAATCGGATCATCAGGTGGTCGATGTTTAATGTGACCAAACCATCTAAGACGATTCTCTCTAATTTTATCCCTCATTGGTACAACACCAACCCTATTACAGATATATTCATTTCGCATTTTGTCACTAAGTGTAAAGCCACTCATCCACCTAATCATTGTCATCTCGACAACACTTAACTTAGCATTATGCTTCTTATTTAAAGACCAACATTCAGCATCATAGAGCATTGCAGGTCTCACCACCATCTTATAAAATTTTCCTTTCAGACTAAGCGGTACTTTTCTATCACACAATAGGTTGGACGCATTCCTCCACTTCAACCAACCAACCTGAATACTACTATTTACATCCCCATCAATATCACCATCACTTTGAACAATGGACCCGAGATATCTAAATCGTTCACACCTTTTAATAATTTGATCACCCAAAGTTACACTTCTATCACTAGAGCTACTATTACTAAAATTACATTCCATGTATTAAGTTTTAGTTCTACTCAAACGAAGACCTTTAGACTCCAATGTAGACCGCCATAATTCAAGTTTTTCCTGGGCTTTTTCTCTCGTCTTATCCACGAGGAGGATATCATCAACAAATACCATGCACCAAGGTACATCCTCTTGTAAATGCCCAGTAAGACCATCCATAAATAAAGCAAAAAGATATGGGCGTAAAGCCGATCCCTAATGTAAACCAACAGAGATAGTAAAATATTTGGTCAATCCTCCTTCAGTTCGAACACATGTAACAACTTTAGCATACATATCTTTAATGACTTGAATATAAGTCATATAAACACATTTCTTCTCAAAGACTCTCCAAAGAACATCTCTAGGAGCCTTATCGTAAGCTTTTTCTAAATCAATAAAAATCAAATGTAGATCCTCCTTATTATCTCTGTACTTCTTCATCAAACCTCTCAATAAATGTATAGCTTCTATAGTAGACCTGCCCGACATAAATCCAAATTGATTATGAGAAACCTTGGTAATACGTCTTAACCTATATTTAATTATCCTCTCCCATAATTTTAAAGTATGACACATCAATTTAATTCCTCTCTAAGTCACACTCTTGTGCATCTCCTTTATTCATAAAATGGGGACCAAAATACTCTTCCTCCACTCCTCAGGCATCTTTTTAGTTTTTAAAATAATATTAAAAAGTTTAGTAAGCCAAGAAACCCAAAATCACCTAAACATTTCCACACTTCAATTGGACTATCATCAGGTCCTACAGACTTTCCACCCTTTGTTTTCTTTAAAGTCTCATCAACTTCTTTTCTACTAATGTGACGGTATAAATGAAAAGTTTTATTATTATTAACGATATTAAGATCCCTAAAACCTAAACATACTACAGCCTAAATATCCTTAACTACGAAACGAAAATGACATGCGACTCTAGCTCATGAGCATCCTTTTGGCACCAAAACATGAAATATGTGAAGCATAACGTCATGTGTCAGTTAATCTCCTTAACTGCGCCTGAATATTTCATGGTGAAGCAAAGCATTTTTTATGATATTATTATGGCTCCCAATAGGATTACAACTGCAACAATCTCGCATTAAACTGCTCCACCTGAGAAAGTTATTTTTTATAATACCAAAGATATAAATATGATGTTTTATGAATACACTTAAGCAAGTGAAGCCTTTTAGGAGTCTGGTACTGAAAATATTTATTGGCGTGCACACACGAGAGAGGAGGTGAAACAAAAACTAAGATAGGACGACCAAATGATCCGGTAGAGGAGAAATGGAGATGCATAAAAAAGGGAGGTTAAAGATGTAGATGAATGAAGACCTGTAAGGGTGGGAGGCAGAGGGTAGAGATGAAGCAATGAGGATAAACCCTAGAAAAGGAGAGACTTTGCGGAGAGGTGGCCAGAAGAACTACTAATCTAAATTCATTATCACATTCTATTCATTAATAAAAGATCAAAAATAAAATTAAATTTATGATTATAAAAAATAAATTAAATTTACTAAGGTTAATATCTATCCAACCATTCAAATCGTTTCAATTAAGATATCCCTTGGACTGCTTGTTCACCCAAAATATGCTTAAGAATGTTTTAGTTAATAAGAATCAAACTAAATGAAGGTAATAATTATAAGGGATTTCAGATGCCTTAGGAAAATAGACCGGCATACCTTGGCAAATTGCTGAAGAAGCTCTATTCCATCTTCCTCAGCAGCTATCTGCAAATTAAGAGCTTCCTGCATCCTTGAATCAGCATACTCACAGTCCAGCTCCGTCTCTCTCAATGTGTTCAGCAGCCTATCCTTCTCCTTCTCTTCTACTGCAAGAGACTCGCTGACTCTCTCGGCCCTCTCAAAATCCTCAGCCTCACAGGCCTCCTCAAGCTGCTTCTCTAAGTCTTTATACATCATTGAGGCCTTGTTGACATCTTGCTCCGCCTTCCTTCGCCTCCTCCCAAGTTCCTTCCTCTCAGAGTACGCCAAAGTTGCCTTCTCTTGGATTCCCTCAACTTTTGTGGAAATCCTTGATCTGAGAATATTCAATTTATCCTCTATTAATTCCCAGGTGTCCTTTTCGGAAGCCTCCGCGGTTGAAGGCAATGCCTCAGAGTCGCCTTCAAAATCACCACGTTGTGAAGGTGATAACCCAACTCCATCACTCGGAACTTTGACAGTTAGCAGTTTTTCCGATACAACCGCATCTTCATGTTGGGATCCATCCGGCAACTCATCGTGACAGCTCGCGGTCGATAAAGTGGAGTCGGAACCAAAAGCGCTAGTGACATCCTCAATTGAATGAGTAGGATCGTCGATGGAAACCACCGGCGCAGCATCAATTGCTTCGCGGCCGTAACCGACGCGGAAGCCCAGCTTCTTCTTGCGAGGGATTTGGCGAGATGGAACGACCGGAGAAGGTTTCGGGGCAGAAGAGCAGATTACGCTACTGAAATCTTCAGGTTCGATGGGGGTCTGGATGGAGAGATCGGAGAAAAGATCTTCGTCGAGGGGTCGAGGTTTCGAATGGGGCGAAGTGGAGGGTGCAGTTGGCGGAGAAGGAGAGGAAGGAAAAACCTGAGCCTGCGATGGAGATAGTGCAGCCGGTTCTTTTTCTGGTGGTAAGGACGAAGGGAGGAGGTCGGAGGGGGAGAAGAGGACCATACCTTCGAAGAGCGAGCCAGCCAACTCGTCGCCGCTGACTCCGGCTTCCGAGGCCATGGCGATCAGTAAATAGGTCAGAAAGAGGCGGATGAATAGGCCGCCGTCGCCGGCGGAGAACGAAATAACGGGGCGGCAGAGCGGAGGACGGAAAGAATAACGAGGACGATAGTTCAGAGCTTTACATACATTTGGATACATACCCCCAATTCCAATATATTTGCATAACTAACACTTCAAATTTATTTTTTACATTTATATCATTCAAAATTTTCATATCACATAAAAACAACACCTTTTAATTTTTTTTAAAATTGAAGTATAACTTTTCATGAATATGATATGCATGAAATAATTAAATTTTATCTTAGATATATAACTACGTAGGTATTATTGAGTCAACAAAGGATTCATTTAGAGCATACTGCGAACTTATCCAAACTTATTTAGATAAATCATTTATTCCGATAATCTATTGATCCGGATAAGTTCATATGTCTGCTTGGTTTGAGCGTTTAAAATGTAATTCTGAATCGTTGTGGAGAAATGACTATTATGCCTTTGAAATGAATAAGTTGTTAAACTATTTGGTTTTTGAGTGTTTAAGAACGGCTATTTGCAGTTGTTTGTAGAAAAAAATTGTTTTCACTCTTCTTTATTGCTAAAATTATTTTTGACCTGTTTGGGTAAATTGCGTTTTGACAGCTTATGTGTTTTCAAAACTCTGAAAACAGTGTTTTCACACTCCACATACTTAGGTGCGGTGGGAGCTTTCTGGCTGCGGTTTGACTTTTCTAAAAAAATAAAAATTTGTAATAGTCACCGCACCTAACTTATCAACAAACTATTTTTAATAAGCTTATCAGCAGATTATTCAGTAAGTTGCAGCTTCCCCAAACAGACATGATAGTTTTCACATAGCCTTAATGCATTATGAAAATCTCATTGAAGAAAATATCCCTCATTTCTTTTCTCTTTCCTCTATCTTCTCCTTTTAAATTTATTTTATTTTATTTTTTTAAAACATAATTTTTTAGTAAAAATAGTACATTTATTTTAAGAAGATAATTCTAGAAAAAAATAGTTTTGAAATTATAAATTTCTTTTTCATTAATAGATACTTTATCAATTAAATTTAAATTTGAAATTTATTTAATTTTAGTTTAATTAAGATATAAATAAATTTATTTTATGTTAAAATTTTATTAAATAAGAAGAACATAATTATTTGAGTTCAGATTAATTTATTTTATGTTAAAATTTTACTAAGCAATATGTTTCATTAATCACCTTTATATATATGTTAATTTTGGGTCAATTACATGCAAAGAGCATTTTTTTTACAAATCAAACACTCTCTTACATCCCTTTTTCAAATTCCCACTGAAATATCAAAATTCACGACAAAACTCCAATCATTAATTTTTATTTTATCAAATTCTCAATGTTTTGATCATGATACATGCAAATTCTTCAGCTCAATAGTTCAAAAAATCACTTGTGTATTTAATTTGTAAATGTCAATGTTTTGGTTGCTATGTATATAATTATCTATATAAATTTTGGTGTTATGTACTTTTTTTGTATAAATAAATTTTTTTAATATAATTACTGCTATTTAAAAAAAAAATTAGAAATAAAAATGTGATAGATGTATGTATATATATAATTCATGAACAAGATAAAATCATAAACAAAACATCACACTACATACAAATTGTTTAAAACATAACATAGTACATCCGCTAAAAGAGCAATGGTGCTCCATTTGCATTGTCGTGGTATGACATCAGTTCTTGGTGTATAATGATTAGAAACTCGTAGTGGCTGCTCTCGCAAATAATGCTCTTGCGCGATCTCATCAACTACAATCCCACATCATGCGTTTTGGTTATCTGATTTAATTGTGCAAGTATATGTGGATGTTGCGGTAGTGATAAAGCTGACATATAATACTATTATGTATACTTTGGTATCAAAGATTCTAAGCTAAGTGTCATCATTGAAGGAGTTTCTATGAAAAAAATACCCTGGTGTATTTGGATGCATAGAGCATCCCGATGGTTCTCGCCACGGTGATAGATTGAATGAAGGCCACTGTGCATATGTAGGAGCACAACCTGAGTATTCAACACCCTATAATGGTAATGTACATGGATATGCCAAATGATGTTGATCTGTGAACGACTTTGGGTTTCAAGGCATGGTAGGATAAGTCGATTTTGGTGCAAAAGTATCATATCATTCATCATTTTTACACCTATCATCCGTGACATACGTGCCAACAGATGGTACTGCACAGTTCTACAATTATGTTTATTTTATGTTCGATAGGGCTATCTTCAGTTCTTCGAAAGAATGGATGCAATGTCTCCTATGACTCAATAAAATAGCGACACTATAAAAAAATAAAAATCATTAATATGACTAAAAAAATTGGAAACTTATAATAAGAGACAATAAAATTCAAATGACATACCAACATCCTCTCTCCATATGCTCTAGGATAATAGATTGTGCCTGGGTGCATCGGTGCCAATCTTGCTACAAGTGTCATCTTTAAAATAATTTCTATATCATCATCATCATCATTAACATGCGTTGCAATGAATCCTTCGTGTATATGAAAATGGCACATTATGTTCACCTTGAAATTGAGCTATCATAATTTTATGAGAATATTTTTTGTCTTCAACATTTGTAATGCTGTATCGTTAAAAACACGAAGTGAACGGGTTTTATCGCCAACATACTTTGAAAAAAAAACTCTTTCGAAAATATTAAGACTCCATCATATCATATTATCAATGTTGTTGTTTGTTCAATTATTATATTTTACTTCAATGATAAAAAAAAATTATAGATATATATAAATATTCTTGAAGTGGCATTCGAGATAAACATGTTAAAATAATATTTATTACGCAGTGATAACATACTAGTAACTAATTATAGTTTATTTATTTTTACTCTAACAAAAATATGAACTCATTTCATAATATTTATTATCAAACATATTTTTAAGCTCAAAACTAACAAAAATATGTAGATTTACATGATAGTTTAGGATCATAAAATTATTTTAAGTAAGTTGTTCTTACACGACACAATTTTGGTCTACATAAGCGAGCAAGTTGCGCTTTGTTGGCACAATTTGGTATCATTTAAGAAAAATTAGCCATCCTAACATCTTAACTATATGAACCCTAAAACTAATTTGTTTTAAAAATTTGTCCCTATAATGTATTATTCTTGTCTCACCAACAAATTTTTTAGCAAGCGTGAATCAAGATGCATATTTGATGGAAATATTCTAAAATAAAATTTAAGATCATCCAACCATTGATTTCAACAAGTTTATAGTAAAACTGTTAGTATCGACGAGAAGAACCGAATAATACTAAAATCGGTTCAATCCAGATCCAATCAAACACCTATCAGGCTATTGAAGAATGTTTGGAGGCTTTTGTATAGTCAATTGAATGGTCAAATGAACTTCAAATTTGACAAATTTATAGTTGAATAGTGCGTCTCAATGAAAGAAAACCAACAAGCTCAAGATCACTAAATTCTAAGGACATAAGACACTCATATCATTATAAAAATCATCCATGATCAAGGGGGGATCAATAATGATCGCCCTAATAGGTTGTAAGCGAAGTTATACACTAAAAGACCAAAACACCCCTCTACAAAAGGCAATAAATAGCCCCCCTATTCACTTGGGAGATGAAGGAGGAGAAAAGAAATCCTAGAACATGTTCTGGAAAGAAGACCCCATGATAACCACTCGCCTCTGTAGCCGCCGGTCAGCACCCCTTGGCCACCGTCGATCTCAACTAGCTATCATTGCCTGTCACCACAGACTACCATCTAACATGTATATTTTATTTGTGTTGTATAGAGACAAGTGTAATTATCATTGTAAGATTATTACCTCATTCTTCCATTTGCGGGAGAAGGGTGCACCCCTACACATAATTAATTACTTTGATTAGGCCAGACTTGATAGTTTCTTTTCTTTTTTAGGATTTTTTTCACGTAAAAATGTTGATGTCTCACATTGTTATTTTTATTTTATCTATGTGCGTTTAATCTTTGTACAATGCTAGGATGTTAAATTATCACGCCATCACCCTAAATTTTTCAGCACATAACGATTCTCAACTCTCACACACACACATACAAGATTTCTATGCAGCTCAAAAACAATAAACTCCATTGACAACCACAAATAAATCTGGGAATACGACAATACTTACATGAGGTACATAATAAGGAGTGTATCCTAGCATTAGTAGAACGAAGCTATTGTGCACATCCGGCTCTGTGGTTTTTCCTTCTCTCTAGGATTCGCCTCTTATGCTCTAGGGCGTTCTGTTAAACAGAAAATATAGAGGAAATAAACAAAGATGTCAACTTACCATTACGCCATTACATTTCTACTCGCGGTCTCGCAATCGAGCCAGGTCCCATTACTCTCTATGCATATGCAGAGGCCAATTGGGCAGAAACCACAGATCAAAAATCTACCTCAAGAATTCACATTTATCTCGACAATACCCTCTTCTCATGGTCGCCTAGGAAGCAACCCACCGTTGTGAAATCATCCACTGAAGCATAATACACGGCCTTTGCCACAACCACAACTGAGGTCATTCAGCTGCGCCGTCTTCTACACGAGCTCACCACCCTCCCAAATTTCTCTATTATCGTCTATAACAACTCAACATCACCACCCCCCTGCTCGAACAAAGCACATCGAAGTGAACAACCATTTTATATGAGATCACCTCAAGCTAGGCATATCTCACTCCATCATATTATGTCAAAAAAACAACTTGTCGACATCCTAACAAATACCCTTTCCATATCGCATCATCAGAAACACACCTCCAAGCTGACCATCTAGACCTCAGATGGAGTGTACCTAACATTGGCCGAACGAAGCTATTGTGCACATCTTGCTCTACGATTTTGCCTTCCCGCTACGATTCGCCTCTTATGCCCCATGCCTTTTGTTAAATAGATAATATAAGGGAAATAAGTAAAGTTGTCTATTTACCATATAAAAGTTTGTACTGTTTACTTTGGAATTAAACTAAAGAAGAGTAAAAAAAATTTTCTTCTGCCTCTTTTATTGGCTCTCCTCTTTCCCTGTGTTTCAGTTGATCAAGAAGGTGGGCTTCAACAATATTAATTGAATTCTAGAGAGCTTAGGAGAATTTCGGTTATCACTTTTTAATAACTTTTCTCAAAAAAAAAAAAAAATAATAATAATAAATTAAGAAGAAGAAGCATTGTCAAATGTTAGAGCTATTTAAGAACCAATATACAATTGGGATTCTGCTAATTATTTTTTTAAAAAAAATTATGAGTCATACAATAAATCTATGTGAGAGTAATGGAACCTAAAAAGTTGATCTTAATTCTAATGAATTAATTTTATATTATTCGAGGAATTTATGTTATTAAGGGTAATTTTAGGGCAGCGATGGTGCAGCACCGCACCGCAGTTTTGCACGTTTGAATAAACTTCGTTTTCACAGTTTTTACCAAAAACTGCCGCTGAAATCAATTTTTTTATCACCAATCCTGGCTAGGTGCGGTTGTAGCTTCGTAGCTGTGGTCTGACATTTTTCAAAAAAAGAAAAAAAAACTCTAGTAGCCACCGCAACTTTTTGCAACATCAGATTATTTTCATCATCTTCACAACTACTTCTTAATAAGTTACAACTGTCCCAAACCGACCATAAGTAATTATTGCATCAAAAACCAAGTAATAAAATATAAAAAATATTCTTCATATATTTTTTATTATATTTAATAACACATATAAGTGACCGAGCGAGTATCACAAAAGCTAACAAGTCAAAAAAATGCTAATTCTATTAAAATACATATGATGAATATCCAAGAGTTTCTAAGCACTGTGAAATTTACATAAAAAACCAACATAATCCATTTTTACCTTATTGGACATAAAGATGCTTAGAAAAAAATATTTAAATCCATGGACCTTGGTGAAAATTTTCTCAAATAAGATACAATGTGACATTCTTCAAAATAAGTGAAAAAAAAAAATATTTAAGAAAATATTCAGAAAATAAAGACATTAGAATTAGCAAAACAAAAATTAAATATATGATATATAATTTTTTAAAGGATACAAAAATATATTTAAGTACAATATATCTCGAACGTTTTATATGAAAGACAAATGAAAGCATAACTTATAAAATTAAAGCTAAAAGGTGGTTAAATGAACCAACTCCAGGAAGAAATATTACGTGCAGACATGATATGTACAAATACGTGCGGATTTGATGGTGTTTTGTTCACCATAATATCAATACAATACCATCAATCCACTCGAACTTATCCGTACGTAATATTACCTCTACTCCAAAGCTTTATTTGATTTGAGAATATCACGAAGGTTTACATAAGTGTTTTATAATACTATAATTAGATTACATTTTTTGTATTCTAATGTTTCTCAATAAAAATAATTAATTTCTAAATTCAGTGCAATGCTAACAAGAATGTTAAAAAGGAGGTGACAAAATTAGGAAGGATAAAAATTAAATAATTATATTAAAGAACAGCTTAACACGTTATTAATTAAAACTAATATGACATTAAATTTGAATAGTTTGGACAAGTGCAAAAAAGTGGTAAAAAATGCATCCCTTGGACAAATTGATAAAACTGATTAGGAAAGAACTTGATGAACTTAAATAAATAAATAAATAAATAAATATATATATATATATATATATATATATATATATATATATATATATATATGGATAAAAGTTAATAAAAATAATTAAAAAAATAATAATAAAATTAAACTCTCAAATAGCTCTCAACTATAATGACTAAATAAATGAAGATTCAACCCTCAATAGTTGGCATAAAGCTAATCATAATCTTAAATTAAGAGCACAAAACACAGCAAAATATTACATCCGGACTACGCACGTAGAGTTACGTGCGGAAGCCAATCCATGCGAGACACGTGGAATCCCGCAATAACCCGGAATAACACGGAATAACACGAAGAAATACTCCTCGTGTTACTTCGCGGTTAGCGGTGTTTTAGGCGGAATAATACGGGGAATAATGCGGAATAACACGGGGAATATTCCTTCGTGTTA
This sequence comes from Papilionanthe hookeriana x Papilionanthe teres, assembly GCA_022702705.1. Taxonomy (NCBI): domain Eukaryota; kingdom Viridiplantae; phylum Streptophyta; class Magnoliopsida; order Asparagales; family Orchidaceae; genus Papilionanthe; species Papilionanthe hookeriana x Papilionanthe teres. The sequence continues at coordinate 53,439,139 of CM040423.1, read as the reverse complement.
TTTCCGTGTTATTCCACGTTATTGTGGTGATATTGTACCACCACCACAATAACACATCAATACACATGAGGAATATTCCCCACGTTATTCCGCCAAAAAACACCGCTAACCGTGGAGTAACACAAGAAATATTCCTTCGTGTTATTCCCGTGTTATTGCGCGTTATAGCAGGATTCCACGTGTCTCGCATGGATTGACCTCCACACGTAACTCTACGTGCGTAGTCCGGATGTAATATTTTGCCCACAAAACACATGTCAAATAAAAACCATAACGAATTCTAGCCATTATCAATAGGGTTGTTAACGATATGATTTGGAGCCAAGCTGGAGTCGGTTCAAAATCAGCTTTATTTCAATCTGAGCCAAAATTCGAATCAATTTTTGAGCGGTTAATGAATGGTTGCATAGACTAAGAATCAACTTACCAAACCTGAAAAAACAAACCCTCACACAAAAACTCATCAATGAATGGTTGCATAGACTAAGAATCAGAAATCATATAAAAAAGAAAATATTTACATGTCCCAACCGCACGCGGCATAAATTTACCAAACCAATCTGCTATATAATTTCTCAGCTAAGAAGATAACTATATGGAACAAATAGTTTGAACAAAATGGCTTACTAAAGCAATTACCTGCTTATTACTACAGCTTGGCCTCACCAAGCTCCACATTCTTGGTATTTGAATTCTCCACTTCCTCCCTCAACAGACGAATCTCCTCTTCAGTTAGGCTTGATTTAGCAAATGCAAAGCTAGAATTAGAATATGCTTGCTTCTCCAGTTCAACAGCCCAGCTATATACAACCATGCCGATGACCGCGAGAGCCATTCCCAGTATGTTTTTCAGTGTGAGTTGTGAGTCGAATAATAGCCAGCCAAGAGTGAGCACACAAACAGTTTTCATGTGGCCTAGAACTTGGAATGAGACGGCCGAGAAACGGCCGATGCAGAGGTATTGGCTTATGTTGCAGAAGACTGCGAGGGTGCACGAGAGAAGAGTGAAGAACTGTAAAAGCATTAATGAGGTTTTAGAGCTTGCGATATGGTAAGGGTAAGAATTGAATGTTTACTGTTTAAAGCAACAAATAACAAAGCTATTTTAGTTGGAAAGAAGTCTCAAAATGATCCCCTTACAATATGGGCTGAAATACATTTGCTCATTTTGAAAGAGTCTGAGGACTAATTTGCCACTTAATATAAACTTTGTGGCAAAGATGACCTCCTACAAAGAGAATCAGCACCATTTTGAACTTCTTTCTTGATATCTATTTCTTATATATGACGATACAGACCCGTCCTAAAACCACATTTTCAACACAGAAATGGAAAAAAAAGGGAAAGTCAGCTGAAGAACTTACAATGGAGCCTGAAGAGAACTTGTATTCGAGAATGAATTTGCCATTGAGAGAGTAATCAATGAAGGGACCAAGAATTAGAAGAGAAAGAGCCTGTATTGCAGCTGTTTTGCTAAGCAGTTCAAAAGAACCAATTGAATACTTCTTCTGTAAAGAGCCAATAGACTACACAATACAAAAGAAAAAAAGACTAACAATGAGCAGGCTTTTTATATAAGGAAAATAAAAAAAAAAACAAGGTTAGGTCTGCAGAGGTACTTCACAAAACTGAAATTTATCAGAAAACTCAATCATGTGTGAGATGACTGCTGGATTATCATTTGTATCAGTTTTTTAGTATTTTTTTTTTTTCATCAAAAGAAGCGGTTGCCGAACTTTAAGGCTTGGAAAGTGACAATTCGAAAGTGTGCGCAATTTTGTTCAGTTTATCACAGATTTACATCAGCAAACCACCTTAACCCTGAGGCATTATTAAGGTTTGGTTAAGAAAATAAACTGGAAATTTTACATAATAATTGGGTCAATTAGCATAACAATAAAAAATCCAATATATATTAAGTCAATTAAGTTATGATACTAAGAATATTCAAGTTAATTGTTATGAAGTTCATAATTACATTTGGGAGCGCACAATATTAGAGAATTTTCAAGCTATATTTGTAATGAAGTTTATTTTTTCCTCAAGAGATGGAAGTATTATTTGGTTTCTTAAGAGTTGAATTTGTTGGAATAAAAGCAATAGAATATGATTAATTATTTTGATAAAGTGTTACAAGTTGTTAGGAATCACACAACGAACAATTCCAAAATATATCGAAGCTTAGGATAAATTAGAAACTAAACCATACCGCGGAATAACTGGATCACACCAATTAGATTTAAAACCAGAACAAAAATTAAAAGAGAAGTACAATCAAAGCAAACAGAAAAACACAAAGAGAATTTTTGTGGAAAAACCTGAGAACAAGAAAAAACCCATGGAGTCACACCAACAAATATTTCTACTATGAAATCCAAAAGGTTTTACAAGAAACAAACAAGTTTTCTCTCCACACATAAAGGAAACTTAGAGAACTCGCTCTACAATCTTCCCTCTCCGATTTGACACAAAAATCACACCGAATTGCTGAAATTCACCTCTTCGACATTCTTGACCTTCACCGTGATGCTCGTCGAAGAATGCCAAAGGAAGATATACCAAGCCCTACCTTATGCTACTCGAAATTGGGATTAAAAACCAATTCCAGATATCAACCACTCTTGGTGCATAGGCACCCGAACTTGGTGCCTAGGCGCCGAGGTCAGGTGCCAAGTTCATTGTAGACAAGCACTTTAGTTGACGCCTAAGCCCCCAAAGGGGGCATAAGCAACCCCTCCTTTGTTGTTCCCACCTTAAAGTGGGTGCATATGCCTCCAAAGCCAGTAGATAGACGCCGACTCCTCTGTTCGAGCAACACCCAAGTGGGACAACCCGGCGCATATGCACCGGGTGGCTTGTGCTTAGTCTCCATAGCCAAACAACCCACTTGGAGACTATAGCACAGAGCACCGGTCCTCTTTACCTGCACATCCATCCGAATTAACTTCATATTCACGTACCGTGGTCACATATCGTGGTATGGTTCACCCCCGGTCTCAACCTTCATGAAACACAACTCAAGCTAAGCATAGCTTCAATTTCTCAAAAGTCACCACCTGAGATAGATATGTTTCCCCATGGCATGAAAAGCAGCATTTTTAGCAAGATGAATCACAAACATACTGTCACTGTATAGTTTTCCAATTCCCTGCTCCTTGCCAAATTATGCTAGGAAATTTTCTAGCCAAATCTTCTCCTTGCTAGCATCAGTGATAACAACATATTCGACATCCGTAGTTGAATGTGCAACAATATTCTACAACCTGGAAACCTAACTCACAGTGTATTCCCCAATGTAAAGTTATATCCCATTGCACTTCTTCTACTGTCCACATCTCCTGCTAGATCTGAATCTACAAAACTCTGTAGATTGATCATTGCACTTCCATGGCAAAGTACCCTGTTGACTGTTCCCCTCAAATACTTGAGAATCCATTTTACAACATCACACACATACTGTCACTGAAGAGTTTTTCAATTCCCTGCTCCTTGCCCAATTCTGCCAGGAAATTCTGCAGCCAAATCTTCTCCTTGCTAGCATCAGTGATAACAACATATTCGGCATCCGTAGTTGAAAGTGTAACAATATTCAGCAACATGGAAACCTAACTCACCGCTATGTTCCCCAATGTAAAGATATATCCCATTACATTTCTTCTACTGTCCACATCTCCTGACAAATCTGGATCTACAAAACTCTGTAGACTGATCATTGCACTTCCATAGCAAAGTACCATGTTGATTGTTCCTCTCAAATACTTGAGAATCCATTTTACTGCATCCCGATGATGTCTGGTTGGATTGCTCATGTACCTGTTGACCACTCCCCCTCCATGTGCAATAACTGGTATGGTACAAATCATCACATACAACAAACTTGCAACTGCTGAAGCATACAAAGTTCTTTTCATCTGTGCTGGCTCTGCTTCAGAGTTAGGAGATAGCTCCCTAGATAGTTTGAAATGACTATCAAAGGGAATGTTGACTGGTTTCACCTTACTCGTGAATCTTTATAATATCTTTTTAACATACTTTGTCTCAGAAGACTTCAGTGTTCCTGCACTCCCGTCTCTGCTGATTCTCATCTCGAAGATCATCTTAATTAGACCTAAATCCTTCATATAGAACTCACTTGATAACTGTTTTTTCAAGTGCCTGATTTTCTCCATGTCTGCCTCTGCAATCAACATGTTATCTACATACAAAAGAAACATAATATAACAGTTACCGAAGTGCTTGATGGAGCAACAGTGGTCTACCTGGCACTTCACATAACCATTGTCTGACATGAACCTGTCAAACCTCCTGCACCACTATCTCGGGGCTTGCTTCAAGCCATAGAAGTCACTCTGCAGACCAAACCTTCTTTTCCTGAAATCTTATAACCTGTGGTTGCACCCTGTACAGTTCCTCCTCCATATCTCCATGTAAAAAAGTTGTATTTACATCCATCAGCTCCATATGTAGATATTTTTCTGCAACCAAACTCAACACAACCCTGACAATCGTAATTTTCACCACTGGGGAGAAGATCTTTGTATAATTCACTCCTTACTTCTGTGGAAACCCTTCACAACAAACCTTGTATTGTAGCGTTTCCTAACATCTGACTCCTCTTTCAGCCTGCAGACTCACTTGTTATGCAGTGCTCTTTTGTCATTTGGTAATATCGTAAAATCTCAAGTCTGATTTGACTCCATAAATTGCATTTCTTCATCCATGGCAAGCTCTACTCCCTTGAATCTTCAACTTGAGTGGTCTCCTCAAAGCACTATGGTTCACCACTATCAGTTAGTAACAAATAGTGTAAAGAAGGAGAATACTTGTGTGCGGGTCGTGTCACTCTGTTGAATCTTCTGACTTCTGTAGTAGACGACTGAGGAACTTCCAGTGCTCCTTCTAGCTGAGCACTTGTTCTTTCTCCTTCTTCTTGATCACTAGTATCTTTTATCTCAATATATCTGGATTTTTCAGAAGTAGCTGACGAACTTTCTTGAGCTCTGACCTTGTCATTGACATCTCCATTTCATTGAATGTGACGTCCCTGCTTATGATGAATTTTTTATTCAGGTAATCCCATAACTTGTACCCAAACTTATCCGAGTCATATCCAATGAAGGTGGACTTAACAGATTTTGAGTCAAGCTTGCTCCTAGATCCTACATCAACATGCGCATATGCATAGCACTCAAATACTCTTAAATGAGATATACATACTTTTTTGTCACTTAAGGCTTCTTCAGGTAAGCCTTCCTTCATAAGTACTGACGGGCTACAGTTTCTCAGATAAGTTGCAGTATTAACTGTTTCAGGCGAAACTATTTTGATCACACCAATTCGATAAAAAATAGGAAGAAAATTAAAATAGAAGCAAAATTAAAGCAACCATAAAACACATGAGAATTTGTGGAAAAACTCGAAAACGGAAAAAAATCATGAAGCCGCAATACCATAAACTTTGACTATGAAATTCAAAAAGTTTCACAAAGACTCACACAAGTTTTCTCTCAACACACAAAGAAAACATACAAGACTCGCTCCACAATCTTCTATGATCTGTTAAAAAAATGAGGTCGAATCATCGAAATACACCTCTTTCACGCTCCTCACCCTTACCGGGATGCTCACCGAAGAATACCGAAGGAAGATACACCACCTCTTTGACAGTCATCACATTCACCGGAATGTTCGTCGAAGAATACTGAATAAAGATACACCAAGTCCTACCGTACACCGCTCGAATCGGGATTAAAAACCAATTCCTGAAACCAACAGCTCCTAACACAAAAACGCCCGAACTTGGCGCCTATGTGTCAAGCTCTCGGGAGACAAACGCTTTAGTTGGCAACTAAGCGCCCAAAGGGGGCGCATAAGCACCCCCTCGTCTGTCGTGCCCATCTTAAAGTGGGCGCATATGTGCCCAAATTCGACGCATAGGCCGACTACTCTGTTCAAGCAACATCCAAGTGGGCGCTTAAGCATTCACAACCCGGCGCATATGCGCTGGGTGCCTTGTGCTTAGTCTCCACAAACCAACACAAGTGAAGCAACCCCTATATAGGTTAATACTCGATACAAAACATAAATTTAAAGAACATTATTTATAATTTAGCAAATAAAAGAAGCAATCGAGCATGATCCATTCAAGAATTTTAAACAAAACGACTATTAGCATGTTGAAAATTATGTACGGTTTGAAGATCTCAAACCTAAATATTATTTGTCCATAAATGATTATGTTATTATTACCTCACTAGAAATCGTAAGCAAAACATTAACAATGAATTAAGCTATAATTCACTAAAAATTTAATTGGGGCTTTATAAAATGATTTCCATACTGAGAATGTTTTCAACTGTTCTTCTGTCAACACATAGGATTACATTTTTAAGGAAAAGTATGTATCATCTCAAGTCGTGATTAGCGGAAGGCAACGACGGGATCACCGGCCTACAGAGACGCGAAACTCTCATCTTTCTTCATCCTTCCTCCCTGCCTTGTGAGTCGAGCGTTGTTTCTCCGCTTGGCAATCGTCTTCTCGCAATACAGTTGCGATTAGGGCAAGCAGGGAAAGCAAAGATTGGATTGCAACGCACAAAGAAGCCCTTCGCCTCCTCCATTCACTCTCTGTCTACCCTCGCCGGCGGTTTTGGGCGAAGCAGGAATCCATTGCTCCGTTAATCGGATGCTCCTTCTCTGGAGCCCATGAAGAGCCGTGTGTGCCTGGATGACGTTCATGTCTCGCGACACTCTGATTTGGGCAGTTCAGCCTAAGATCGTCAAAGGTATCCTGATACAATAATTTTTCCAAAGTTTTGGGGGTTACTATGAACATGAGAATGAATTCTGGAAGCGGAATCCCTTTTCTGCAAGATTTTAGAAATAGTAGTGTTACTGTGGATAGAGCGGACTCACTGTGAAGGTTCCCTTCCTGCTGATTTTTGGGTGAAGACTTCTGGTGCGCCAAACAGTGAGCTTGATGAGCATCTGGATGAGGCAGAGCCATGATTTTCCTATAAATTCTTCATCCCTGCCTGAAATAGAGATACGCCCTCGAATTTTGGATTGGGGCGCTAACAAATTCTCTGTGAGTGGTTCAGTATGTGAAGTGACGAATTGAGAGCGTCAAGGGTGGATATTAGGCCTGATTTTCATGCTTTTGAATCAGAGGATTCATACATTAAATTGATCATCAAACACGAGGATGACAACTGTACGAGTACCATTATTGAATCTCTTGGAAATGCTGATGAAGAATCATCACAATTCAAGCTACAAAAGATTCTTCTGAAGAGGATTTTGATAGAAGGTTAAAGGTGCCATTGATTATGAGGATATTGATGAGCAATGTGATGGGCCAGAAATCCATCCGGCCACAGAAGAAGACCACTTGCTGCCAAGAAAAGAATTCTTCTGTTCAGATGCATTTTGTCTTCTTTGAGCACCAAGCTTCTATTTTTGATGAAGAAGATTATGACTAGGATGAAGAAACAAAAGAAGTAAAAGAAAATCAATGTAAATTTTTTGAAAATCTCCATTCGAGGAGAGCACAGGACCGTCAGGCTGGGAAAGTGCGAATTCATTTGGAGAATTCTTTTAAAATTGGGGTAAATGGAGAATTTTCAAAAACCTCCATTCGAGGAGAGCACAATATCCGTTAGGCAGGAAAATCATGAACTCGTCTGGAGCATTGGGGAGCTTTTTGTTTGCAATCTAACCCTTTCTACAGTTATAGGGAAGACCCATTGCATCTTTGAGATTGTGGGTTAAAAGTTTAATTTTGTTCTTCTGTTGCGTCTTTTGAGACTGCAGGTTGAATAGCTGATTTTGCTGCTCGACCACAATGTCTCACGATCGAGTCTTTTGAGACAGTTGGAAATGTTGGCTTGGCATTCTCCCGTGCTCCCAAATCAGGATTTGATGTCGGGAGACTGCCAAAATTTCAGATGATTTGGATTTGTAAGCAATTTAAAAATGTAAACTTCTAGAATTGCAGTGAATTTAATTGTATGCTTTTAGAGTTATAAATAACTTAAAAGTGGAATATTTGAACTTATAAAATGAACTAAATATGAAATATAATAAATTGGGGGCTAAGTGTGAGCTTGACTTAAATAAAACGTCATAATTTGGAAGGGATAAGCTTGTAAGCTTGACTGAAATATGAAATATCATAAATTAGGAGGCTAAACTTAAATTGAATTCCAAATTCTATAATTTTGGGGTTGAGCTTTACTTAAATATGAAACATCACAAATTAGGGCTAAACTTGATTGCAGCTAAGCTTAAATTAAATGTAAAACATTATAAATTGGGGCTAAGTTTATGACATAAATGTTATTTTAAATGTTAAAATGAAAAATTAATATTTCAAACCCGCCACCGAATTCACAATACACCTGCTAGCGAACAAAAGAGTATAAAGTGCTTGAAATAAAAACTTGTATGCAAGTTATTTGATTTAATTCATAGTTTAAAATCATATAAACTGTCTTAAGACGACAAATGTTCCAGATAAAATAACTCAAATCTATAGATTTAAATGTCTGTAGGCGCTCCAATCAAAAAATTAAATGTTCAAATATGAGGTTTGAGAATGTTGCGCGGGCTAATCGGGTCATATAGTCTATAGGACAGGGTTGTAAGTCCCACCTAACTAATTCTATTATTTTCCTTGTAAGGACTGAAGTTAACGAGTGTAGTAAAATTGATAAATGTCTAAATCCTAAAATAATAATTTATAAGTTCAAATCAGATAGTCTGATTCTCCTCTTTAAAATGATAGAAGTTGAAATGACTTTTATTCTAAAAGTCTAAACTGACAAAATTAAGTGCTAATGTTTAATTCTCTGATGATGACAGCGTTGATCTAAGATTTCAACCGGATGGGTCAATATTTGAAATAAAAAAAAAATTAATCGATTAAATTATTCAAGATAATATCATCATTAATGATTTAAAAGTAAATTACATCCACCCTGAGCAATATTTTGTTGAAGGTGACAAATTTCTAATTTAATTCAGCTCACAAAAAGCGAATGTCATATCAAATACATCAATATATTCACAATCAAAGTAATTGCATGCCGGTAAGGACGTGACTCAAGTTCTCTGTTCTCGTGGTTTGACAGTCAAATGACATCACAAAGTAGCGGTTACGACTAGAGGCCTTTGACCGGGTGGTTGCCGCCAAATTACACCATTATATTATGATCAAGTCCGCAGCCCATATGTTTTCCAACAAGTTTTGATCTTTTGAGTTGTAAATCATACGAGTACAATTGATTAACAAAAAACTTTTTGTTACCTATGGTTGACTTAAATTTGTCCCCTTAGAAAAATTTCTGCCACAAATCTACAAGAATCTCTTAGACGACACAACCATAACTGTTGACAAGAATTATTCTGTCAGGTTGGGTCAACTACATCCTCTGACTAAGTAGATCAGGGACCACAACGAACCGAGATGACGAAACCATGAAATCTTGATCGGGTTTCGTCTTCATTACCTCACCACCTGCTTTAATCATCAAGTGATCAACTTCACAATTTAAAATCCTAAGTCTGCTGCTATTTATTGTTGAATATTCAATTCTTAATGACTAATCTTAATCGAAAGTGTTCTCCCGTTATTGAGAGGGGTAATTAACCATAGAGACTTATGCTTATGAGAAAACTTGAACCCAGATCAAAAAGTCCTCGCAAAATGAGGGCGAAATCTCTGGGTAGTGTCTTATCTACATTATTCAATATGTCTTCTGAAAATTTGACCATCCAAATTTCTCTCTCAAAAAAAGAAAAAAAAACAAAATAAATGCAGAGATTTATGGGAGCGGTCAAAATGTTTGGAGCATACAACACCTAAATTAGAACATGGTCATGAACTTGACTTATATTTGAGCAAGAGTTTGAATATGATAAACAACAAACAATGAGAAATGATATCATATTTGCACATGCATTTGTAATAGAAAACCATATCTATGATTGAATTTGAAAGACGAACAAATTTTGTCCACTTAATATAACATTGGACAAAGTTGTCAGTGAAATTATCTCCATGAAAATTATAAACTTTATGTTTATTTTTTTGAGAAATTTTATTTTTTTGGTTTTGATTCTTTACTTTGGATTTTAAAGATCCATAAAATAAGCGTTATGGAGAAAAATGATTGAATGCAAAAAAAAAAGAGTTTAGGGTGCATTTGGGGCGACGGTGCAGTGCCACACTGCATTTTTTTTTTGTTTGACAAAATTTTATTTTGTCTGTATTTTTCAAAAGACTACAACTGAAACCTATGTTTTGCCACCGGACCTGGCCAGCTGCGGTGGCTATTAGAAAGTTGCACTTTGACTTTTAATTTGTTATTAATTTTTTGTAATAGCCAACGCATTTTTTTTATCAGCAGTTTCGTGAAGTTGTTTTTGCAGCTGCCCCAAACAAACCCTAAATCTTCATCTATCTAATTTGATTCTGGAGTAATTCATAATGAAAAATCTTTTAAGCCATTCAGACCAGTTTTCTTTAGAAAGGTTGTCCATCCATAGGACAAGCGTGTTATATTTACATGATTTGTTTATTATGAGAAGAAATCTTAATATAACTTATTAAACATTAATTTTAATTTTTCTTCATCATCTTCTCTTCTAAGAATTAGTTGTAGTGTATTCTTTACGAAGCATATTGGTATTTTAGCACTAACATATCATGCATCAGAAAATAACGTATCATTCATTATTTATTTGCATGATGTGCATGAAACTATTCATAGAAAATTTTATTTGAATAAAGACAATTATAAATCTAACGAAGATGTTAATTAGAGATAGTTTGAAATTCAAACATTGTGTTAAAGCTATAATTCGTCTAAACCCGAAAGAGTATCTTACAAGAATCCTTAGAAACTAGAAAAATGGATTATACAAAACCATATAATGAATTGGAATGAAAGCATAAGTTAGAAATACCACCAATTTTAGTGTTAATTCAATTTTTATTAAATATGATCCGACCTTTATCATGAATTATCAATTAATAAATTATGCTTTTCTCTTTTTCCATATCCTTTTTTATGATTCACAAACCCCCCAACATATCATTTTATAACTCAGAAATTTTCATATTAATCTTAATTTTGAATTTATTATTGTAGATCAATTCAAGTCCATTATTGACGGTGGATGCCCTGAAGCTGTAGAAAAAGCCCGTCATTGGCAAACAACTCGTGTTTAGCCTCATTGGGCACTTTCTCAAATAATAACTATTTCAGCTGGCCTTGAACAAAACATAGATATAGATCTCCCCAAAAGGCGATTGCAACCCGAAAATGTCAAAGCAAAAAATGAATAAGATTGATGATTACAGATAAAGTATGCTATAAATAATTAAAACTATTAAGGTGCTAGGGAAAAAATACCTCAAGGGCTTATTAATAAGGACTTCCAAGGTTCTTCAAGTCATAGAAGTCTAAATTGATTGTAACGGCACTAATAGAAAACCCTAGTGAGTACTAGCCTTGAATGAGAAAATGTTCTTCTAGTTTATGGAAGGTGTCAAACCAAGAACCAAATTCAAGCTGCAATGAAGGTGCTTGTTGAAGCTATCAAAGAACATGTCAGTGGGGAGGCCTTTGACTCATTTCAAGCCAAGAAACAAATCAGACCCCAAGTGCAAGACAAGGAGAATGGTGGGAGAGGTGATAAGTTCAACCATGAGACAAGGGGAAGATAGGGTCGTTTGGTAAAGATGGAAAAAGAGATCACTAGCCCTTGAAGTGCTTTTTGTGCCATGATGTGCATAGAGGGACAAGGTGCTCTTCTCAATTAAAGCTTGTTGCTCTAGTCAAGAATGACAAGTAGGAGTAGGGGGATGAGTCCAAGGAGGTGAAACTAAGTTATTGTAGATCTTAATAAGCCATGTAATTGAGAAGACCGAACATAAGCTAGTTTTCCAGCCAAACATATAGAGGAGGCTAATAATGGGCAGAAGTTATAGTTAGCCACCGTCAGCAAATCTATGTGCTCATCTAAGGCTATGATAGGGCAACAATTAATGTCGAGTGTTGTTGGAAGGGGATATAAGGGAAGCGGTTTGATGATATGCAAAGTTGCAAGGCAAAAGAAACATGTAGATTGAGTGCCAAGTCAAGGATCTTGTATTAGCAAAATTGAGAAGGATTTTATGTCATAAGGATGTAAAAAAGAGGTTGCTCCCCTAATAAAAAGGGCCCTTCATGTTCCTAATCATGTGAACACGGTCACCGATAAACTGAATTCCCATCAAAACTGAATCCAAATCTAGTTGAGTCACGTGACTATGCAAGGACCAACATGGTTAGAGTCAAGTGGAATCACGGCATGCAAAACTTGTAACAAATATTTTACACGACTGTAAGGTGGGGTGCATCATGACAGATTGGTCATGTAGACAAGAAATTGTACTATGTTGCATGAGCACTTGTTTAGGTAGAACAAATGAGGAGAGTGAAGTGAATTGGGAGGCCAAGGAAGCTCTTTGAAAATTCCAAAAGCAATCAACTATTTTAACAAAATGCTAGTAAAAGAGCATCATTGGAAATGTCATGTATGGCAAGCTTATGTGCATTCTCCATCCAACATAAAGTTCAATATGACCAACTTTAAGAGTATTGTTAAAGTTCATGAAATAGTCTAGAATTATGAATAATTCCCATGTGTATCTAGCTTTCTAGAATGTTTTAATAACTTTTGGTGTAGGAAGATTCCAGAGAATTGCAAATATTCTTTTAGTTGGAAGGAAAGACTTTTGAGCCTATAAAAGGGGGAGACCCTCCCACTCATAATAATCACCAAATTATTCTAGTATTATACAGCCAATAGAGCTCTTGATTGTACTTTTCACCTCTTCTGCTCTTGTGTGAGTGTGTTGCTGGGAGAGACGTGAATAAATAGTGATATTCTTGCGTGAGTGTGTTGTTGGTAGTGAGCATAAGGTTTCAGGAGGGAAGATTAAAGGTCTAAAACATGCTAGGACATGAGCAAAATTCATACAAACTCCTGTCCAACATCTAAAAGTGTAATTAGAAAATTACAAGAAATAAATTCAAACAATATTAAAATGGTTTTAAAAAAAAATTGTTAAGGAAAAATTGATGGATTAGCTAGAACTTACAATTTGCTGCAAAGATGTTGAAAGCACTGCTATGCACGCGCATATAAAACCTTTGCCATTAACTTTGACATCTGTCACTGTACAAACACCAACACCAACGACCACCACTAAAACAGACATCTTCACCTCCTTTGAATACTGCTTGTTATGAAGAATCCATTCCATCACACAAACCACAGGAATCATGCTAAGCTTGGAAATCTATAAAAATTTCTATATCAGGGACTTGATATGTTGATTTGTAAAAGAGATGAAGTAGAAATGAAACCAGTACCTGGTAAAAGCCAACAGAATTAAGCATAAGGCTCAGGTTCATCCCTGTGATGGATGTGTTGGCGACAAGGGAAAACCAGAGAAGCTCCCACAAAGGAACATGCTTTGAAGCAGAATATCCGGTGGCGTTTGAAACCAATCCAACCAATGCAGTCACACCAAAGTGCAAACCAGTCAAAGTAGTTGCTGACATAGAAAAATGTGGCGATTAATCGCTGGTAAACTAGACGAAAATAGCAAAAACAATGAGAATATTGGTGATAAAAAATTCGATATGCAATCCAGCATTATTTGACAAGTGTGTGAGAAACCAAGCAACATTCCAGTTTCATTAGAAATGTACGCAGGTCTGCTCTGGAAAGAGAAACTCAGAGAAGTAAAAAAATAAAATTTGGGAGCCGAGTAACCTTATAATCATCTCTAAAAATTGGAAATGGTGCTGGAAATCACCAAAATCAACTCCTACAGTTTCATAATCTACAGTGGTAAGTTTTCTGCTTTCATTTCCTTCATCCTCCTTTAATACAAACACAGATAGAAGAAAAATTGTAACAGGAGAGAGTGAGAGAAGAAAGAGTTGGTGACAAAAACTGATAACAATTCTGAAATCATCGAAATCCCAATAAACAAACAAGTTTCCCAGAATTTACTCGCATAGCTTGGAAATATTCAATCGTCACAGAAAACAGAATTTTGCGTAGCAGATCTGCTTGCCCTTCCCACCATAAATCAATCACTAAAAAAACTGAGACATGATATCGGACGGTGGAGGCGCGAAATAGAGACACAGTAGACAGTGAGAGAGACAGAGCAACGCAACTGGAAAGTGATGTTATAAGAACTGACCAAACGTGAATGCGTAACCCGTTGTGGACATAAGCTGCTTGTTCGCCATTATAATCCCGACGGAGCTCACAATGTTCATTCCCCACGCCCCCACGTCCGACACTGCCGACTGCTTCTTCTCCTCCTGCTGCTTCGCCTTCTCCATCCCTCTTTCTTAATGGCTAACAGCGATGCTTAACTCCACCGCAGTAGTCTCCGGCGACAGAGGATTTTAGAGATGGGGCAATGGAGGAGGAGGAGGAAGTCGAAGGAATGGTGATAGAAAGATTGGGAAAGGTAAGAGCTTTTTTAACGTTTCCTTGTCCGGCTCTTTCGTTTCGGTTAAACTTTAAGCAATCTTTCAATTCTCTGCTATATCTCCGCATTCTTCAACTTTCTTTCCTTCTAGGGGTTAAGCAGCCATGGCAGGTTACAGTTGCGCGAGAGGACGATAATTGCCGGAGAAGGAAAATGAGGTACATGCCTGCTAGCAATTCTTTGTGGTTGAGAACATTACTATAACATTTATTGTGAATGTAGATAACAGATTAACGTTATATATGAGGCAAATTTGGAATATTTATGTACATACCCCTAATTTTTTATATATTTATAAATCACATATCTAATTTTTCATATTTAGATAAATAACACTCAATTCTTTAGCTTAGCTACTATTATTAAGAGCAACAATGGCAACCTTGCTTGTTATTCCAACCAACCCCTCATTAATCATGCAAAGAGCTAAAGATTATATGAAAGTCTAGCGCACAAGTTTACCTCAAATTCATGTATTCTAGCATAATATGGGGAGCCAATATCAATTTTATCAAAGTTATTACCACCCTTTAAGGTACATTCTCTTCTCAGTCTATTCTTAATCCTGTAATATCATACTGTTAGTAGCATTTCAAGTAGAATATATCTCGTATCCTCAATGTCAGTGTAGAAATTACTTTCTCCTATCATGATGAAGATGTTAATGATGATAGTTTCACCCCTCATGAATTATTCTTTGCCTCTTTGAATAGTATTGGAGATCATATATTATCTATTGTGTATTGACCATATTTTTAGTGAGATCGACACACCATCCCTTCTTTTTTCTATAGGATCCAATATTAATGTCTTAATGCTCATTGAAGTTCACTATAGTAAGATTAATTAATACTTTTTCTAATATAGATCCCGGAGTGAGGGAAAATTACAATGAATGATTATGTTGTTTATGCATAATGAAAGTTAGGATATAATTTTGCCTACATGTTGTACCTCAACTTGATGTGATTCATTCTTTCATATGAAATATATTTGGTCAGATAAGGACACATGCCTCTTCTGATAATTTCTTAATTGCTAGTGATATTCTGAACGTATTTCAACAATATTTATGATCCTAAGATTTTTTTTTCTTTTTGTGTAAAATTGGGCATTATAAAAGCATGTAATTTGATCAATTGAGAATTTCTTATGACATGAATGTCTCAAATGGGGCTTACTAGTCTCTTCATCTCGTTGATTAGAGGGGTTACATTTTAGAGTTATTTTATTCCATCATTATTAGTAGTTCATCTGAAGGTTTCTTTCACTCTTCAAGTGGCCTTCGAGGCATCGATAAGATCGCCTATTTTCACTACCACCTACTCCATGTTGAAAATATTTTTATCTTCGGGAAAGAATTTATGGACAAAGTACTCTTAGCCTCTACACATCTATGATGTTAAGCATTAAATCATATAAAGAGCATTATTGGGCTCTAAAAAATATCTACATTGTCATTCAATTTTAACACATTCCCAGGGTCAAACATTTTCACAAGCCCCACTTTTTATGTATTTACAAGGCAAAATACTTCTTAGCGTTAACTTCCATAACATATTTAATATAGTGCAAGGCTCCTTAGCTAGTTGGCAGCTAAATCTCCATCTATACTTTTGGTAAACTTCAATTTATAAAATTCTCTACTTAGTATCATTTGGTTTACTAGCATGATACCTCTACTTATACCCTAAGTATCTATCAAATTATTGATAGCATGTGTTAATTTGTCTTCATGTTAATGCTAAAGGCAGCTAACTCCATCCTTTGTTTTTAAATATCACATGCATTCATAAGAAAAAAGATGGTCTAAGGGTCCGTTCTTTTCTGAATCTTAATGGTCCATATAAATTTAGCTTTTATGTAAAGAAATTATTAAGAAAGTTTTCTTCATGGATGTTGGCTTAAAAGTACGTATGATTATATTAAGGATTTTTTTTTTTCCGAGAAAGTTGAGTCTAAATAGTAATATATGCGATTCGAACCTGAGAGCTCAAGGTAAAAAACTAAACCTTCAACTACTTTGTCGCGGGTAAATGCACATTATATTAAGGAATTATATTTCAATTTTTATGTAGAACTTTTTTTCATTACTTTTTTTTTAAGTTTAGCCTTTATTATTATTATTATTATTATTATTATTATTATTATTATTATTATTGTTGTTGTTGTTGTTGTTGTTCTTGTTGTTGTTGTTGTTGTTGTTGTTGTTGTTGTTGTTGTTGTTGATGTTGTTGCTGTTGTTGTTGTTGTTGTTATTTTTATTTTAGAACAAGGAATACTAAATTACAAGGCATTCAATTTAAATTTATCTATGATTTAATTGATACAATCATTTTTTTAAACCGAGTTAATCTAATTATTTTATATGTTTTGAGCTCTTTCTTATAATAAAGATGTATATTTCAATTTTTAGAAGTATGGTGATTAATAATTTTCATCATACGACATGAAGATTGGGGTATGTTACAAATCTCGAGATATTGTTTGAGTGTAAAATCTTTAAACTCAAATTAAAAATAATTCAAAACTCAGATTTCAACAAACTTAAAGTCAAACCGACTAGCTTGATGAGACGAATACAATAACATCAAAATTTGTGTAATCCGAGTCAAATAAAGCACGTATCAATCTTTAAATCACTTTTGAAAGCTTTGGATGTCTACTTAAAATGTCAAATGCATTCCAAGTCTGACGAGCTTATAATTAAATCAAGCATTTAGATTCGACGAATTTAATGAGCTTAAGATTACTTAATTTCGACATCATTAAGACCCTAAAATGTCCACAATACATCCTATGATTGTGGCAATCTCTCTAGCCCGCCCAATGAAGTATCTAAATTCTTTCCCAACTTATAAGAGAGGCTACTCCTAGATTCTATAAATAGAGCCCTACCTCCATTTTAAAGGGAAACCAAAAGACCAAGATGGACATTGAAAGCTAGATCAGGAAGAGAAGGAGGATTCGAGAGTCATTTTGAATTTAAAGACATAACAAACAATTCTTGTCTTCGTAGTTGCCGACCACCTTCAACCACTGGTTGCCAACTACTGTCAACCACCATCAACAACCTCCTGCTCGTCGTCATCGGTGGACCTTATTTAATAAAGACACATGTTGCAATGAAGTACCTTGCGCAGCCACAACACACGTTATAGTGTAACGACACACCTCAAATGCAGTGTAATGACCAACCATGCATACTGTGTAATGAAACTGAGTCCATTGCAACAACATACCCCCAATGTGGGGTATGAATAAAATCATATTGAATATCTGACGATAACTCTCAACCGCAACAACTTATGAACACTGTACTTGGGATACGATAACTTTCTCTGGACTCTTAAAGTTCTCTCCTTTCAGTTTCCGCTTACGACCATGGTGGTCAACTGATGCTCATGCAACTCAAACTCCGGCCTCTGTGGCCTGCGGACGTTATTACGGCTCACTATTATGGCCTATGCGACCAATTATGACCAACGTGATTCGAGCTGATGTGGCTCTCAACTAGTCCTTTATGGCCTACAAACATTGTTGCAGCTCAACACGATGGCTTATGTGACCAACTGACTCTCTTGTAGCTATGAACTATGACCTATGAGGCCAGTTACTTTTATAACTTTCTACTATGGCTTCTATGACCAACTGCCACTCTTGCAGCTACCAACTACAACCTATGTGACTAATTACTATTGTAGCTTCCCATTACGACCTCTACACATTAGAGTTATTTTATTCCATCATTAGTAGTAACGAAGGTTTCTTTCACTCTTCAAGTGGCCTTCGAGGCTCGATAAGGTCGCTTTCTTTCACTATATATTTTTGACATTTTTATGGATGCATTCACCTATCACCTACTCCATGTGGAAAACAATTTTATCTTTGGAAAGAATTATGGACAATCTCACTCGCCTAGAAGTACTCTTAGCCTCTACACATCTATGGAGTTAAGCATTAAATCATATAAAGAGCATTATTCGGCTCTAAAAATATCTACATTGTCATTAAATTTTAACAAAATCCCAAGGTCAAACATTTTCTTAGGAAGGCTCCTTAGCTACTTGGCAACTAAATATACATCTATATTTTCGGTAAACTTCAACTTAAAAAATTCTTTAATTAGTATCTTTTGGTTTACTTGCATAGGCCTCTATTTCTACCCAAAGTAAGTATCAAATTATTGATAGCATGTGCTAACTTGTTTTTCATGTTCATGCAAAAGTCAGCTAGCATCTATCTTTTTAAATATCACGTGCACTCATAAGAAAGAAGACAGTTTAAGGGTCCCTTCTTTTCCTAATCTTAATGGTCCATTTAAATTTAGCATTCATGTAAAGAAATTACTGAGAAAGTTTTCTTCATTGATGTTGGCTTAAAAGTTAGAGAAAGTCGAGTCTAAAGGGTAATATATGCAACTCGAACCTGCGAGCTCAAGGTAGAAAGCTAAACCCTCAATTGCTATGTCACAGGTAAATGCACATTATATTAAGGAATCGGACTTCAATTTTCATGTAGAACTTTTCTTTATTACTTTTTTTAAGTTTAGACTTTATTATTATTATTATTTTAGAACAAAGAATACTAAATTCCTGGGCATTCAATTTAAATCTACGATATAATTGTTACAGTCATTTTTTTTTACCGAGTTTTTAATTATTTTATTTATTTTGAGCTCTTTCTTATAATCAAGATGTATATTTCACTTTTTAAAATAATGGTGATTGATAATTTTCATCATATGAAACAAACTTTTGAGGTATGATACAGATCTCGAGACATTGTTCGGGTGGGAAATCTTTAAACTCAAAGTAAAAATCATTCAAAATTAAGATTTCAACAAATTAAAGTCAAACCGACTAGCTCGATGAGACGGTCTAATCTGAGTCAAATCAAACTCGTGTCAATCTTTAAATCACTTTTGAAAGCTTCAGATTGCTAATTAGAAGGTCAAACATATTTCAAATCTGACTAACTTATAGTTAAATCAAGTGTTTAGATTCGACAAATCTAATAAGCCTAAAATTACTCAATTTCGATATCATTAAGACCCTAAATTGTCCACAATACATCATTTGATCATCGCAATCTTACTACACCGCCCAATAGAGTGATTTAAATTCTTTCCCTACTTACAAGGGAGGTCGCTCCCAGACTATAAATAGAGCTATACCTCCATTTTAAAGGGGAACCAAAAGACCAAGATGGTCACGTAGAGCTGGATTAGGAAGAGAAGGAGAAATCAAGAGTCTTTTGGGATTCAAAGACATAGCAAACACTTCCTGTCTTTGTAGTTGCCGACCACATTCAACCGCTAACTGCCAACCACCCTCAACAGCCCCCTGCTCGTCATCGATGGACCTTGTTGAAGAAAGAAGCATGTTGCAATGAAGCACCTTGCGGAGCCATGATACACATTGCAATGTAATGACACACCTCAAATATAGTGTAATGATCAACCCTGAATACGGTGTAACGGACTTGAATTCATTGCAACAACACACCCCCAATGTGGGGTAATGAATAACAACATATTGAGTATCTGATGATAACTCCCGACGGTAACAATTTATGACTGTCGTACTTGGGATAAGATGGCTTTCTTTGCACTCCTGAAGTTCTCTCATTTTAGCTGCCCCTTATGACCTTGGTGGTCAACTGACGCTCATGCAACTCTCAACTCTGACTTCTTGGCCTACAAACGTTGTTGCGACTCACTATTATGGCCTATATCACCAGCTATGACCGACGTGATACAAGCTCATGTAGCTCTCAATTCGACATTTATGGCCTACAATCATTATTGCAGCATAACACTATGTCTTATGTGACCAACAGACGCTCTTGTAGCTATAAACTACAATTAATAGAGCTAGTTACTTCTATAACTTCCCACTATAGTTTCTATGACCAACTGACGCTCTTGCAGGTACTAACTACGATCTATGTGGCTATTACTACTGCAGTTTCCCATTACGGTCTCGGTGGCCAATTGTTGTTATCACATCTACCATTCACGGCTTATGTAACTAATTACAGTTATGTGGCTTACTGCTGCTTCAATTTTCAAATATAGCCTTCACAGTCAACAAACATTATTACTGTCTCCAACAATGACATTTGTGGCCAACTGACACTATTGCAGTCACCGACTAGAGCCATTATGACTAACTACAACATTTGTAGGCACCAACTATAGCCTTTACGGTTTGTTATCACTATTATCACCGTGAACAACATTTTGTGTAGCCCAATTACAACTATTAAAGTTGGATGGCTATTGTACACTTGCAATTATAAGCATTATAATTATAATTTCTCTAATTCAGGACAAGTGTGAACTCATGTATCTACAATCATACAGTGAATTACTTTAACTATGTCATGCTCCGTGATTTTTTCCTTCTGCATGGTTTTTTCAAATAAAAAATCTTGGTGGCTCCTCCAACTACTTTTCTTTTATCTATCTGTGTACTAGATTTTTGTACAACACTGAGATGTTAAACTATCACTATACTGCTACAAAATTTCCGGCACACAATAATAATATATATATAAAAAGTAAATACTAAATATCTCCTTTTAGATCAAGATAAATTTAACTTTTTAGTAAAACTAAATAGAATACAATTTCTTAAACTTTAATCTTAAAAAATATATATATATATATTTAAAAATAAATTCAGAATATTTTCTAAGTAGCCATAACTTGACCCTTAATTATAATATGCAATATAAGATAAACTTTGAGGACATGAAATTGTAATAACATTATGATTTATGGCAATAAGTACCACCTAGTTTCACTCTCTATATTCTCATTTTTACCAATCTTCTATTCTCTTTTTCTTAATGAATTTTAGGGGCAAGAAAAAATTTCAGTTCATACTTCGTACATAAATTCGAACCTAAATCAACGGCTAGTTATGCCTTCCTCCATGGTGGAGCTACCATACGGAGGAATATATATAGCAATATTGAATTTCAAGGACTGCAATAAAAGCTAAACCTATAATCTACCTTAATACAACTAACAGTACCGCTGAATGGCTTAAATGTCTTCTAAAATCTAATGTTCATCCGTTGTAATTAAGTTCAGTCCTGACTTCCTGACTTGTTTATATATTAAGATTATTAATCTGCCATTAAACAATATAGAAGTAGTAGAGATTTAAATGTCGACGAAAATATTTTTTCAAAAATAAATTAAATAATTAAAAAAAATTGCATAATAGTACTTGATTCTCAAACATACCTCTTAATACCAATAATCCTATATATTTACATGTCTGATACATAAACTTTGCCTTTTACATTTATACCACGCAAATCTTCTGCGACACTTTTTACATATAAGTGATGGTATGTATGTAAAAATTGAAAGTTGGGGAGGTAGATGTATAAATACATATATAAGAATTGTGTGGTATGTATCTTTTATTTCATTAAAGGACTAACTACATAGAGTACTGGATTATTCTTCAAGAGGGACAAGGTCGTTAATGGTCATCAGTGACTTCTCAACCGAAGAGGGACAGGATCGTTAATGTTCATTAGTGACTTCTCAACCGCAGTAACCCAACTTCTACTGCTAATGATGTACAAATATTTTGTCAATGTAGTAGTATATTCAGAAAGCAATGGATTTAAATTTTTAAGGGCAAAACTTTCAAGGAGAACCCAAGTGAAATAATTTAAACATATTAGGTTAATCATGCAAAATTTGTTATTTCTCATAGATGGAAGTATCGAAAGTAAAATAAGTTTTGAACGTGTCAAGGGTTTTATCAATTGATGGTCGATAGTCGGATTGATAGAAGATTGAATTGATAAGAGAATTAAAATATATTTTATAGCAAGTAATTTCTTATTAATTATGTCGTAAATGCTCATTATAAGCTTAAATTAAAAATTTTTCTCTCTTTCATGCTAACCAAGTTAGTTCGTGAGCTGATTCAAACTCATAGACTTAAGCTTGAGTTCAAGCTTGAACTAGATTAATTAATCAAGCTCCACTTGAGAGTGACTTAAGCTCAACTCAATTTTTGTACACCCTTAGAGAGACCAATCGATTAGATAATTGATAAGATATGCATGAGTTATTTGTGACTAATCAATATTGATTATTTGTATTCCAAGCTAAAATACAAAAATATTCATCATAATAAAAAGCCGTTTTATACCTTAAATTTGTTTAAAGATTATGCATATATATATATATATATATATATATATATATATATATATATATATATATAAGACAATCCTTTACATGAAAAACTTGAAAAGGAAGAGAATCTTTAGGCCTAATCAATTGAAATAGTTCATTGTATGATTCAGATTAAAGAAGTTTACTTTTCCTCATAATATGAGAAAATGATATTAGAAGTTTCAAATCAATAATTTTGTTTTCTTGTGACTATAATAGAAAGTGTTGGAGAAAAAGTGAATGATAACAGTACTTAGGGGATGGTGATTAAATGATAATAATTGACAATCATAATCAGACAGTAGTAACTAGATGAGTTGCGTGAGTTGAGAGATGGGTAACTACAATATAATGAAGCTAGTCGAGATTCATAAAAATTGGCATTAATCATATGATAGGGTTGTCGAATTCTTCAAATTTCTAATTTTTCTCTAAATTCAGATTTCTTTCAAGTAAGAAATACATATGGAGTAATTTTTTGATAATTTAAACTAAAATTCTAAATTATTTCTTAGATCAAGCAGTGTTGATTTAATTATTGAGTATCTTAGTGATTTCAAGATTAAATAAACTTAGACTTGTTAGACCCTTGATCAAGACATATAAAATTCATATATCTTTTGATCCACTAAATATCTTTATTGCACTTTAAATACTTGATTTGTTCTCGTTTGAACACGAATCAGAATGCTTTTGATGTCGTTGGACTCATCTCAATTATATTATAAATTTCCAAAAAAAAAAAAAAAAGAGCATTAATGGTTGATAATTACTTCAATTTTCTTAAATTTTAATATTACATTAGTATTCATATCTGATGTTTCAATTGTTAAGCACCAAACTTTGAAATTATTATATATCTTAGATATAGTTTTTTGTTGAAAATCTCTCATTGAATGCATAAGGATATGGCATATGTATAGATTTATAGAGGGGCATTATTTTCATTTATATAATATTTTAGGATACTCCATTAGATATTATGAATAAGTCCCATTGATAATGCTATATCCTTTTATCTTTCAATGCCATAGTAAATTTGAAAAATGTTTGGGATGACCATTTGAGACAAGTTGGCCCGACTAGATGGGGTTGAATTTGCGTCTCCTGATTTGGGTCAAACAATCATAATTTTATGGACCAAAACCGAGCCTATTATTGGGTCCTTGCAAGTAGAATGCATTTAATATATATACATAAATACATAAATACATACATACATACATACATAAATACATACATTCGTCATATTCATCTTTAGTTTGGATCAAATGAACCCATGCCCAAGAGGGCCATGTTTCTTAGAATAATTTTTTTTTTTTGCCATTGCCCGCAACAATTTTCTTATATACATATATACATTTTGTTAATTCCTTTTAGGATGCAGGGTCTCATTTTATTCGCGGATTCATACAATAAGATAAAGACAGTAAAGATAACGATGGAAGAGAAACGAGGAAGATGGATGAAATTTCCCCTAAGGAATTTGGAATAATGTGTGTATGACTAGTAGCCAGTGGAAAAGGTTCCTCCGGAATTTGTTCAATTCCTAAGCTATTAGAGAGGTTCTTACAGAGCTGGAACCCAAAAATAGATTATCAGAGAGAAACATCTTCCCTTATTATACATAAAGTGCCAACATAATTAATAATTAATGTCGTATCATTTATCCATTTTCCATGATCCTCACTGTTGACAACTTTATTGTGGGTGAGATTCATAGCAGTCGTAGCCGTCGAGCTAACAGATACGGTTGGTACGATAACCGTCTCTGGCACCTTTTGAAGACTTGTATTCTAAATGCCCAACGCCGTCATTAATGAAGGATTTCAGGTGTCTACGTGCATTAGTCATTATGGTTCCTTCTGATATTTGACCTTGTTGTGGTGAGTTCAATCAGTCACACTATCTAACGGACTAAGTTCAATTACTTTGGCAGGTGGACTCGGTTTAGTCACTTCAGCAGGCGTGTGAAATTACTTTTTGACTTAGCCCAAATCAAGGAAGAAATATTTTGTCCGGACAATGCGCATCTGGACCACCGTATGAATCGCACCACATCACCTGCACAATGGCATGATGCGATCCACGCCATCGTGTGGACAAATAGATGTCTAGATGAAATATTTTTTTCCGAATCAAGAGATGAGCCGATTGTTATCAAAATAGTTTGGTTCAATACATCAACTTTGCCAGACAACACGATCGATCAATTCGTCTGGTCAATTCAACAAACCAATTTCATCAACTAATTTAGTTGGTAAGCTCGACTCATATATGTTTATCTATTCAACCAATTAATTCCACAGGCTAGTTTAGTCAATCAATTTGACGAACCAAATTGACAATGCGTTCATTATTTATACAAACCCAACTCTTTATTTTCTATTTTGTACAATGCATTCATTATTTATTTATTAAGAAACTACTTATACAGAGTACCCGGGCTCACCTAAACCTATAAATAGAGAGGAAGCTAAATCACCGTACATGCATGAGAACTCTCTGTAAAAACCGAAAAAAATTTGCGTCCGGACACCGGACGCAGAGCTGCGTCCGGTGTCTGTGAGAGGACCCCCATGTACCCCCCATGTACACCCAACTTACAGAGGAGTTACGTGGGGGGCACGTGAGGTACTCCGTTAGTCCGGACGCAGCTCTGCGTCCGGACACCGGACGCAAATTTTCTCGTAAAAACCACTCCATAGGTAAATCCTTAGACCTTTCTTTCATCTTTCATCTTTCATCTCAGCCTTTTTATGTTCCTTATTCCATGCAGCTCTTGTCTAACTATGTGTATGTAGTGAAGAAATAAAGCATTTACCCATGGACCTAATTATTTTATCAATCTAATAACTAATTTAAAGGCTATCAAACTCCTCCTAACTTTTTCCCTGCAATCACAAACCTGTTGTTAAGTTCAGTGAATATTTAATACAAGGAAGACATTAATTTTCATCAAAACATGTTTC
This sequence comes from Papilionanthe hookeriana x Papilionanthe teres, assembly GCA_022702705.1. NCBI lineage: Eukaryota > Viridiplantae > Streptophyta > Magnoliopsida > Asparagales > Orchidaceae > Papilionanthe > Papilionanthe hookeriana x Papilionanthe teres. The sequence continues at coordinate 53,413,389 of CM040423.1, read as the reverse complement.
TCACTTGATTAAACTAAAAAGAAATATATGCATAGTACCAATATTAATGTATCAAAACAGGAGTAAATAAAGCATCTAAAAATGCTAAGTTTCCTAACATCAATCCAACCTAATGTTGCTATATATCTTGATACTTAGGCCTAGCTACCAATCTTGGGGTCCTCCTAACAAAATTTCCAAGGGCCAGTTAGGCCAAATGGGGAGATCCTTTTAGGCTCAACGGCTACAATTAATAAAACCTTGTAGTGCACTTTGAGGAGGCCAACGGCGTCATCTGTCATGCCTATATGCTTTGTTCATTATTGACCACCTAAGTAATCTTCGCACAGAAACCTTCCACTTGGATGCTATGGTGGGCACCATGATCATCATTTTATTGAAGTATTATTACATAAATACTTTACTGAAATATGACATCTTGCAACTGCATGTTACAAATAAATCTAATTCATTGTATAAGTACATAGAGCTAATGGGGTTTAAGTGAGCCAAACGTCTTGAACTCGACCCGTTAGCTAACGAGTTGAGCTTATCGTGCCACGAGCTCAAGCTCGAGCTTATATTTAAGCTCATAGCATAGCCCAATTCAAGATTATATTCAAGCTCAAGCCTGAAATGATTGTTATGAGTCAAGTTCGAGCTCATGTTATGAGTTAGGGCTCAATCCGACAATATACCTTACTAGTCGAGCCCGAGTATAGTGTAGCTGAGATTCGACTCAACTCATAGAGTGCGCGCACAAGCTATCAAAAATCCCCTTAAAATTAAGCTCGGATCTTTTTCACAAATATCATGATAATGGTATTCATGATCCACCAATAAAAAAAAAGTATTTTTTTTTAAGATCACAAATTCAAGCAACATATTTTATAATGCATGATTTACATATAAAAAAATTATATATTTACATATCTAACACCTAAATTTTAATATTTATTTATATAATATTTAAATATTTAACTTCAAATTAAAAATATCTTTGAGAGCAACTTATTTAAAATTAAATAAAAAAATAAAAAATAAATATACATTTTCATGCATAAATAATAAATTTAAAATATTAGAAAAATGTGAATAAATAAGAATTATGTGGTCTGTATGTAAAATTTTCTTTTATAATTTATAATTATTTGAAAAAGAGATTTACTATAATATTCATGCAAGAAAGCCTACGTCTATTTATGAATTTAAAATATAATCTCATTAAATAAATAAGAAATTATCGTTTTAAATTAACAAGTTTGACAATATAATGACAAAAATTACATTTCACTATCTATATATTTTAAATTAACAATTTTAGCATAAGGTCTTTATCTGCTGCGTTATCTCTTGCCAGTTGCCGCAATGTGCAATAATAATGCCTACAGAAATTTAACTCATAAAATAATGATATATTATCATGACATTAGAAAATGAAGGATGAGATACTTTATTCTTTGGGCATTTACATACATACCACCCTTTTTTTTGTATTTACATATCTAACACGAACTTTTAATTTCTACATTTATACATTCTAAATCTTTGATCTCGCATCAGAAATATAATTCTTTTCAATTTTAAATAGAAGAATTGAATGTTTTTTTATCATAGCATGTGAGCATCTGAACGATCGAAAAAGTAGTTAGTAGCCTGTAACGAGCAGAAGTCATACAAGCTCAATTGAACGAGCCATAGACTGACTCTTACATATAAAATATTGTTAGACATCACTCATATACCGAGTGATGCATTTCTCTTAAGGGGCTAGATATTCGCCAAGGTGGAGATTTGTTAGGTATGGCTCATATACCGGTCTCCTGGTGAAAAGAAATATCTCTTGGAATTTAGTGGGTTGGGGAGAGCGAGGGCGTTTTAGTAATTTATCCGTAGGTTTTATCTATAAATAGATGTGTAACCCTATGGGTATGTGAACCGAACAATGTAACTCCTCTGAAATAGTGAATTCGTAGCTCTGCTCCCGAGGATTTGCCAAACCTGGTTAAATCTGTGTTCTTCTTATGAATTTGCGTTTTGTTCACCCTAAATTGCACAACAAATATCAATAGCTATCCTCATTAAAATATGAGAAAAATGTAACATCATCACGTACAAAGAAGAACTCTTTTTTTGAAAGTTAAAAATGTGATTTTTTTTCTATGTGATATTAAAAATTTTGGTGGTATAAATGTAAAAAGTAAAGTTTAAGTGTTAGATATGTAAATACACAGAGATTGGAGGTATATATGTAAATAGTCCAATAATGAAAAACTTGCTTATCACTTGTGGGGGTGTAAATGAACCGAACACGAACAAACAGAGCTAGTGTTCGAAATGTTCGAACACATCACTGTTCGTGTTTGGTTCGTTTAACAACCGAATGAAAAAAGTTGTTCGTGTTCGTCTCGTTTGTTTATCGAATGAATCGAACACGAACTTCCTGGCAAACTGAACACGAACTCTTCGCGAATAACAAGCTTTTTTGACGGTCTTAGCTTTGATAGTATGCTCCCTCAAAATGAAGCAAATTGATCAAGTATTTCGTACACATCAGGTAATCCATACTTCCTTAAAATGAAGCAAACCGAATATGACGTTATATATATATATATAAACGATTGTGTTTAAAGTTTTATTTTAATATATAGTATAATATATTAATTATAATAATCTAATATTTATATTAATATAATTAATATTATAATATTATTATTGTTTCTAATAATTTATCATATATAATAATTTATAGAAGTTTAATTATTTAAAATATGATAAAATTATATATATATATAATTATTTTTAAAATATCATAAATTTTTTTAAATATAATTATTTTAAATTATTTTATATTTCGAGCAATAACGAACTGAACACGAACGAACACATCACTGTTCGTGTTTAGTTCGTTTAACAACCGAATGAAAAATTTGTTCGTGTTCATCTCATTTGCTTATCGAACGAATTGAATACGAACTTCTTTGTGAACCGAACACGAACTGTTGACGAACAACAAGCTTTTTTGACAGCCCTAATCACTTGTTCATTTAGTCCCACATCTAGTGAACACTAGTAACTTAAATTTCATAAAAAATTGAGCAACAATCTTTCACATCAGAGCTTCTCATTGAAATACATTACATATAAAATATGCAAATTGTGTTTTGGATTGCTAGATTTTTTAAATAATTATTTTGAATACAATTTGCTTGAGCATTTCTTATGTTATTAAAAAATAAATAAAAAATTATTACATGGGCGTGTCAGTGGAGCACTTGGAGCAAATACATATCTAAGAAAATTTTAATAAGAGTGTGTTTTGGGCGGCTGCAGTTTATTGAATAATTTATTAATAAGTTGATTAAAAATAATCTGCCGATGGCTATTACAAAATTTTATTTTTTTGAAAAAGTCAGATTGCAGCCAGAAAGCTACCACCGCTTATAGATAGGTGCGGTGTGAAACAGCTGTTTTCTGCGTTTTGAAAACACATAAGCTGCCAAAACACAGTTTATCCAAATAGGACATGTGTTTTTTCAAAATGCTACCACACCTAATAAGCTGCCCCAAACGGACCCTAAATCTTGCCAACTTGATTCTGTAAAAATATTCAAATCCAAGAGCTTTTGATTGACCTCAACATATATATGTGAATTTAAATTTTACTTCAATTCTATAAATAAAGGGAAGATTTACATAAATGCCAGTTAATTTTTATGTATTTAAGCATGAAAAAATATGCATTTAATATTTTAAAAATTAAAATAGTAATATTTTTTATGTGATATGAAAGATTTTGGTTGTATAAATATTAAATGTAAAATTTAGCTGTTAAATATCTAACGACATAAGAATTGGTTGTATGTACATAAGCCTAAAAATCAACAGAATTCAAATAAAGGTATATATATATTTCATATATATCGCTTTAATCTTAAAGTTAAAAAATTAATATTTCTATTTGGGTGGTATAAATATAAAAATCAACCGTACAGAAATAACATATAAAAATACATGAGAATTTTGCGGTATATTTGTAAATGCCCCATATAAAAATGCTAGAAGTTAAATATTTACTTGAAGTTATATTGTTCATTCCTTTTGGGATGTAAGATCTCATAGTATTCGTTATACCTACCACACAATTCAGTGTAAGATCCTGAACACCTCTACGTTTCAGGAGGAAGGCAGAAGATAAACTGAGAAAAGAGAGAGAGAAAACCCAAAATCACAAAATTACATTGTTGAATCTCACACAATCTAGTGCAAGATCCGGAAAGATCGTGTCCTCCCTACTATAGGCTATCTTCTCCCGGTTTTTTTCGATGGGAAAGCTTTAATGAGGACTCGACCTCTCCTTTGTGCACAGTCCAATGTTAGCGATGTGATGGGCGCCCTTTACATTCGACGGTGGATTAACATCAAAATTTGTTAAATATATTTATTGATGATTGGATGTAATTTCTGGTCAGATTAGATCAGTTTGAATGATCGAAAGCGATCTGATCACTTTAGTAAACAAATATGGAAAAAAATACATCATAAAAGTGGGCTCGGTTCGGCCAGTTCTATGATCGGCAGATCGATCTTATAGGGAAATGTGTCTTATTCCACAATTCGGTATTTGTGTGTGTGTATATATATATCCCTCTTTCCTTATTTCTGTACCAAATATCTCAGCATTTTCCTTTGATTATAATTTTCATGTTCATGATAGATATATCATTTATATCCTCTCTTCCATAATAATAAAAGCAAACTCATGGACACGTACTAAAACTAGTTAAGTTAATTTTGTGACAAATTTCAATTAATTGACTGCAATTACAGACAAAAGGGAAGCCTATGTTCATTTACACTATTAATGATTTATTTAGTTGCGTTTAAGTAACAATAAATGGCATATTACCTCTAATATTCTATAAACAATCCTTGCGTAAAAATCTAACAAAGATGCAAATAATAGAAGGGTATCAATAAGAAGCTGAATTTTTACATGAAAATAGAAAAGCAATGGAAGTTTCTTCTCATTTAAATGGTTCCCCTAATATGTCTTGAGCTACAAATGATGTCATTTACCATTGTTGGGGAAGATTTTCTTACAATATGTAGGCATAAATCATAAAAAATAGATTTTATGAAAGGTGGAGGAGCTTAGAGATATTGGAGTCTTTATAAGAGTTGGTTTATGATTTGTTGGAGTTAAAGAAATTTTATCGATGTCATCCATTGACCATATTGGTGATTGTAGGTGGCAAAGTCTACATGTGGTGGTTGTTGGTAGACTTTGATCAGTAATTGCAACTGGGAAACATTGCTCGAGTGATCATGGTCAAGCAAGGTGTTTGGGCTATCATAGTCAAGTGATGATGGTCATGTGATTATAGATAGACATCGGTGTTAAGGAGACTTTCTCGAGCAGCAAGGGTGGGTGACCTTTGTCGAGCAATGGTGGTAAGGTGACCATAGAAATGGTGGTCGATCGAATGACTGTAAACTGTAGTCATGAGATGGTGAGTGTGCAATTGGAGTCGGGAGCTAATGACCACTTAATCATTATCTTGCGGCAAAGGTCTAGCATATGCAGATTGGTGATGATGGTTGGGCGACTCATGATGGGTGATGTAGGTCAAGCAAACATAGTAGGACTTCAATTGTGATTTAATGACAATAACCAAATGGTAACAGCTTAGCAATTGTTGTGCTTTAATGATTGAGGTCTAATGGTGTTGGTTGGGCAATGATGATTCTACAAAGGTTGTTGAGTAGCGATGATCCATCAATAATGGATCGATGGCGGCGGTTCAATGATGGTAGATGGGAAATTTTAATGAACATGCATTGACCTTCTAATGATGACAAATTGACAATGATAGTTCAAGGGTGGTGAAGGGGTGATAGTGATCCAACAAAAGTGGTTGAGCAACTCAATTCGAGTAGAATCACTGATCTTTTGTGCCCCTGAGCTCTATCCAATTTTTAATCTCAACCAAATCTCATGTAATGACTTAAGATTGATCTATAAATTTTGGGGCTACATACTCTATAACGACTACTAAAACCTGAAACACTACATCATATAGTTTGAAGTGAAGTTTTTGACTATAAGATATGATGTATCATCAAGAAATTTTATCGTTAGACACGAATCTCAAAGAATTTTTTGCCAGAACATTCTAAATTCAAATTCAGGATTTTAAAGCCCCAATTGTAACAAATTTATAATAAAACTAAGTGTCTTGACAATATGAACCTAAACGCTAAAAGCAATCCAATTCAAGTGCAAATGAGTCAGATAAAGCTCTTGAAATATTGTCAAACACTTTGGTTATCAATTAGAAGGTCAAACGAACTCAAAATTTGGCATGCTTATAATCAAATCAAATATCTCGATGAGAAGTGTACAACTAGCCCAAGATCATTCAATTGTTATATCATTGAGAAATTTCAATATTGAAAAAATTACTTATTCTTAAGGGAATTAATGTGGATTGTTTGATGGAATGCTTTGGGAGATTGTACAAATTTATCAAAATACCCCTCTCAAAAGCTATAAATAAACCCCTATTCCTCACCTGAATGGAGAGGAGAGTAGAAGTGAGTTTATTGCTAAATCTTAACTCTTAAGTGTTGACGGTTGTCGTCGATCAACTGAGATCACCACCAAGCACTTAAGATCTCCATCGACCACTGGAGGACATTATCGACCGCCATCAACTACGGCTTTGATAGCCCTATAATGGTTATTATAGTCTCTTGCAACTATGCCTTCACAACAATTGTTATAGTCTTCAACTATGGCTTTGGTAGCTCTGCTACGGTTGTCATGGCTACTAGCTATGACTTCTATGATTTCAATAGACAACTACGACTATTATAACTACATCACAATAACTCTAGTCGAACTACAACAATTAGAATTTCAACTACCTTAATATATTTATATCAATTGGATTGTTTCAAAATAGTTATAATTTCAATATAATTAATGTGTATCAAGCAAGTGTAATATATCTATTTTATGTTATATGATTTATATTATTTTTATACATTTCCATGGTATTTGTTGTTGTATGTACAATGTACAGGTGATTAGACAACTTGGGGAGCAAAATGACTCAAAACAAGATGAAACGGGTTGAACCGGCAAAGCGCCAGCCTTGAGCGTTAGGAGCTAGTCTTGGGCGTTTAGGTCCCAAAATCAGAGCCAAAGGTGCCTAGGCACCAATTTTGGGGGTCAAGATGCCTGAAAATAAAAATATAGAGGCCTAGGCGCTTGTTTGTGTGGGATTACAATTTATAGATCTTAATGGATGTCGTTTCATGGCCAAAACATTATAGGAGCTTAATACAAAGCACCATAGGAGAGATAGGGGATTGCAGACGATAAACAGGGAGTGACAAAGTGAGTTGAGTGGATAAACACTACGAGCGTGAGCAAGAGATATTGTGAGAGTGCTTTTTTTGTTCTTTTCATTGGTGTTAAAGAGTGGAAGTGCTCAAGTTATATACATGAGAAACTTTTTGGAGTAAAGCAAGGATTCTTTTGGTTTGTTTGTTTCAACTCATGTGTAAACTTTGTTTTATATTTTTAATGAAAGTTTTAAACATTTAATCACCATGTCTGGTCACAAACCTGCATGTCTCTCTTCGATTAGGACATAGAAAATGAAGATTTGATTCACAGATTAGTAAACACTGTAAGAAATTCATGTGTGAACTTTATGACACAAATTCCAAAGATACATAATAGCCAAGATCTTTTAAATTTGTGATTTTTACATATCTATAATAAAGTAACTCATACCTGTATTCATGACGAAGAAATTTGATCTTGAAGAAAAATTGATCTCGAAGAGATGGAGTTTCTCTCTCCAATCCTTAAAACTTTCTGTACTTTACGATGGAGAGAAATGTACGTGGTGTGTTGGGTAGAGAGAGGACCCATTCTCACTTTCATGCTCTATTTAACCACCATCCATCGAGGGGTTACTAATCGATAGGATTTATGACAATTAAATAAATTAATTGATTTTTATTATTAAAATCGATGACATAAGTTAAGTAACCTCTATTTATTTAGGGGTTACATGAGTTAACAAATAAATATCATAAGTTATCGTAAGTTATGACATAAATAACATAAGTTTTCATGAGTTATAAAAATGAATAACTTAAGTTATCATTTATTATGACATAAGTTATAAGTTAAGAAATTAAATAACTTAAGTTATCATGAGTTATAAAATTAAATAACTTAAGTTATAATTCATTATGACATAAGTTATGAGTTAAGAAAATAAATTACTTAAGTTATCATAAGTTATAAAAATAAATAACTTTTATTATAACATAAGTTAAGAGTTAAGAAAATAAAGAACTTATGTTATTATGAGTTCTAAAATAAATGACATAAATTATTGATAAATTATTAAAATGAATGTGAGGCACAAAATAAAAAAATTTAACATTCTCCCACTTGGCTCACTTAATTTTAATAGTGCGTAACATACTGCATAAAATGTAAAATAAATCCTTCTTTATATTGGTTAAATCATAAATTATTTAATAAGTACGGAATTAATATGAATCATGGCGGTTGTGCATCGATTTATCGACACGGTCCATCCATGTATCACGATATCGATTACATACTTAGCATAATGAGAATTAAGATCATGGTCCCATAATGTACTATTAGAAGACAAATCTTGTTGAACATCGAAGCAAAATAAAGTGTACACTAACGATAAAAACAAGATTTATAAATATCGAAACAAGAAAAATTGAGCTCGATGTGTCAAAATATGAAGAGCATAAAACTAATAAAGGGTTTTGGTAATGCCGATTCTCACGACATGTTCGTTAAATGTCTTCGGTGGCAACCCTTTCGTTAAAGGATGCTGCTATCATGAGATTGGTGCTAATATGCTCAATTGACACCTTTGTTTCGAACTTCTTCCTTAACGGCAAGATATTTTAATTCCATGTGTTTAGCACCTTTGGAATACTTGTCGTTTTTGGAAAAGAAGGCTAGCTTGCGGAGTTATCACGATAAATTTTCGGCGGCTTGGCAATATCGTCGACAATTCCAAGTCCTGAAATAAAATTCCGTAGCCATAAACCACGAATTGTAGCTTAAAGCAAGCCACAAATTCGGTTTCCATAGTGGAAGCAGCTATGATAGATACGCTTCGCACTTTTCCATGAGATTGCTCCTTCGACCAAAAGGAATAGATAGCCGAATGTTGATTTTCTAGTATCAACACATCCGGCAAAATCCGAATGCGAATATCCTTTCACTTGAAGATCTTTAGATCTTCATAAGTGAGCATGTGGTCCTTCGTTCCTTGTAGATACCTCAAAACTTTCTTTGCGGACTTTCCGATGATACTATTCTGGATTACTTTGATACCTGCTCGAGCATCCCGACAACAAAGCTAATGTACAGTGCGGTACAAGTCCGAGCATACATTAAGCTTCCAACAATAGATGCATAAGGAATTTCTTCCATTTGTTTGCGTTCCAAATCATTCTTTGGACACTCGCATAAGGCTGAATTTATCTCCTTTTTGAATTGGAGCAACACTTCGTCGAACACCCTTCCATATTAAATCTCTTAAGAACTCTTTCGATATACGTTTTCTGAGACAACCCTAACAATCCTTGTGATCTATCACGAAATATTTCAATTCCAATCACATAGGATGCCTCACTCATATCTTTCATTTCAAAGTTCTTAGAGAGAAAATTCTTGGTTTCATATAATAAACCAAGATCATTAGTAATCAGCAAGATGTCATCAACATACAGAATGAGAAATATGATCTTGCTCCCACTAATCTTTAGATATATACACCGATCAACAGTGTTTTCTTTAAATCCAAAGGACGTAATGGTATCATTGAACTTAAGATACCATTGTCGGGAAGCTTGCTTAAGTCCGTATATTGATTTCTTAAGTTTACACACCATGTGTTCTTTTCCTTCAACCGAAAATCCTTCAGGTTGACTCATGTAGACCTCTTCATCTAAATTCCCATTCAGAAAGGCTGTTTTCACATCCATTTGGTGTAACTCAAAATCAAAATGAAGCTACTTAGTGCCATGATAATTCTAAATGAATCTTTCTTAGAAACCGGAGAAAATGTTTCTTTATAGTCGATGCCATCTTTACGAGTGAAACCTTTGGCAACAAGTCCGGCTTTATATCGTTCGATATTACCATTCGAGTCGCGCTTAGTCTTAAAGACCCATTTACACCCGACTCTTTTACAACCTTCGGTGTAATTCGATGATATCCCGAGACTTTGTTGTGTTCCATTGATTTCAACTCATCTTTCATTGCATCTAACCATTTAGAAGAATTTGCACTTTCTAGGGCTTGTGAAAATGAAACTGGATCTTCATTGACTCCTAAGTCAAATTCAGACTCATGTAGATAAACCACATAATCGTCAGAAATAGCAGGCCGTTTTTGTCTTTGAGACTTTCTAGGTGCTTACTTCATGTGGTTCATCTAAAGTAGGTTCATTAGTGACGAGTTTCATTATGGGGTGTTTGATCATTTATTTGTTGTTTACGTAAGTTGTCAAGCTTGTTCAACAAGCTTGTAGGAATAACAAGTTGAGAAGAAATTTTGGGTAAAGGAACTTGAACCACTAATTTCTTGGATCTCCACTTTACGTGGTTCCAAACTCCCACTAACTTCACCATTTTCGATGAACTTAGCATTTCCGGCTTGATGATTCTTGTACTATGGTTAGGACAATAAAATCTATACCCTTTAGATTTTTACGGATAACCGATAAAATAACCAATCGATTGTTCTTGAGTCCGATTTCTTTTCATGTGGATTATATATCCTTATTTCTGTAGGACAACCCCAAACACGGAGGTGCCTTAAACTAGGTTTTCTTCCTGTCCACGAGTTCAAAAGGAGTCTTTGGAGCGCACTTACTAGGAATCTGTTTAACAAATATGCAGCGATCTTTAAGGCATGCATCCACGATGATGAGGATAAAGAAGAATTACTCTTCATACTCCTAACCATCTCTATTAGAGTACGGTTTCGTCTTTCGCAACACCATTTTGTTGTGGTGTGTGCGGCATAGTGTATCGAGCACATATGCCATTAGTTTGAAGGAATTTAGCAAATGGACCTGGACATTGACCGGATTCATTGTAACTTCCATAATATTCACCCTCTATCGGACCGATAATTTTCACTTTTATGTCTAATTGTCTCTCGACCTCGGTTATATACACCTTGAAGGCATCTATAGCTTGAGATTTTTGATGCAATAAATAGACATAACCATAACGTGAAAAATCATCAATAAAGGTGATAAAATATTTTTCTCCACCAAAAGATGGAACATCAAAAGGTCCACAAATATCGGTGTGTATAATTTCGAGGAGTTGTGTGCTTCTTGTGGCGGCTTTCTTAAGTATGTGGTTTGTGTGCTTTCCTTTAATACAATCCACACGAGAGGCAAGATCGGTAAAATCTAATTCATTAAGAATTTCATTTTTTTACTAATCTTTCAATTCTTTCTTTAGATATATGACCCAAACGTTTATGCCACGAAATAAGCTGAATTTTCATTCATAAAACCACGTTTAGTACCAATATTATGATGCAAAGTTATCGAGTCTCGGCGAAAAGGTTATCGAGTTTAAGCTTATATAGACCATCACAAAGAATACCGGAACCTATGAGATGATTGTGTTTAAGTAAGCTGAAACAACCGCTTCCAAATTTAAAGGAGTATCCAATAGAATCAAGTTTAGACAATGAAATTAAATTACGAGAAACGAAGGGACATAAAGTGTTTGAAAAAGGTCTAAATGATGTCCGGTATCTAAAATTAACTAGGTAGGTTCCAATAGCTTCAACTGGTGCTTTGACTCGATTTCCCATTAAGAAAAACTTTTCATTTATGTTTATGATTTGGGTTGTAAGGAATACATGCATGTATTAGAAACATGAGTGATACAATTAAAATCAATTCATCAGGTTTTATAAGGAACTTCTGTCAAATTTGATTCGAAACATACAGAAACACAAGGTTTACCTTTCTTTTCGAACCGGTCTTTGCGCTTTTGACACTCATTTTGATAATGTCCAGACTTTCTGCAAAAGTGGCACTTAATTCCTTTATGTTCCTCTTTGTGAATTGGGACAGAAGACACATTAATCTTTAATGGTCTTTGCATGCCCTTTCCATTCTTCTTTCCAGATTTCTTTACAGCTCTCCTTTGATGACACATGAGATTAATGGAGTGATTTGCTCCTTTCTTAAGCCTTGCTTCCTCTTGAATGAGCATATATTGTAGTTCATTCACATTCCACTTATCTTTCATGGTGTTATAGTTCATGTGAAATGGACCATACTCAGGAGGCAAGGAGTTAATGATAAATTGCACGAGGAAATTTTCATTCACTTCCATTCCCAGGGTCTTTAGTCTTGCTGCTATGTTCGTCATTTCAACGACATGCTCATGCATAGTACGAGAACCATCGAATTTCATGTTGGTTAACGTACTCGATAGTGTCCGACAGAGAGACTTATCGGCGAGTCGGATTGAGAACAATTCTCGGCAAATTTCATAAATTCCTTAGCACTTTCGGTGTTAGAAAATGTACACTTAATGTTGTTTGCTACGGTCATTCGCATAAACATTAAGCTCGATACGTTCGATTTTTCCCGAAGCTTTATAGAAAGATACTTGCTCGGCATTACTTAGAATCGGTAAGAGCGGGGGTTTCTCGGTCGTGAGTGCCGAATCGAGATCCGGAACACCAAGGTGAAGCTGGACTTGCTCGCGCCATTCGGAGAAATTAAGCTCATTGAATGTTTGAACGGATGTAGCTTGCGAATGAAGAGAAACGGGAGTAGTTACTGCAAATGAATAAAATATGCTTAGTACATTAATGCTTTGAACATTAAACTTACATAGATATTCATATGAAATCGATTAAAATAATAATTGTAATAATAATAGTGTATTGAAATCTCCTTTGGGTGATATAACAATACACGATAATAAACATAATTGATGCTTAATTTAAATTTAATAATTGATAATTGTTTATACTCAAATTAGATATACTTATTATCTTTGGATATATAAACATATCTTAACTAAGTATATAAATAGATTACAATTATATTCAAAGATTATAAAACAAATGATCAACCTTTGGGCGATCCGGAAATATTTTATAATCGATGATTTTTAATATTTTCGTGATAAAATACTAAATTATTTCATAATAAGCATCACAAACTTGTGAATAATTGAATTTATTTAATTTGACGTCTATTAAACTTACTAATTTGGTCACTTTGGTGACTAACAAATTAAACATAACATCGACATCAAATAAATAATAAATTCAATCATATCAATTTACTTAGTAGTCTAATTCAAGATCTAATTCGCAGCGGAAATTTAATATAATTAACATAAATAAAATTATATGAAAAATCATAAATTTAGTAATCGAGGCTCGATACCACATGTAAGAAATTCATGTGTGAACTTTATGACACAAATTCAAAGATACATAATAGCAAGATCTTTTAAATTTGTGATTTTTACATATCTATAATAAAGTAACTCATACCTGTATTCATGACGAAGAAATTTGATCTTGAAGAAAAATTGATCCTGAAGAGATGGAGTTTCTCTCTCTAATCCCTTAAAACTTTCTGTACTTTCTGATGGAGAGAAATGTACGTGGTGTGTTGGGTAGAGAGAGGACTCATTCTCACTTTCATGCTCTATTTAACCACCATCCATCAAGGGGTTACTTAACCAATAGGATTTATGACAATTAAATAAATTAATTGATTTTTATTATTAAAATCAATGACATAAGTTAATAACCTCTATTTATTTAGGGGTTACATGAGTTAACAAATAAATATCATAAGTTATCATAAGTTATGACATGAATAACATAAGTTTTCATGAGTTATAAAAATGAATAACTTAAGTTATCATTTATTATGACATAAGTTATAAGTTAAGAAATTAAATAACTTAAGTTATCATGAGTTATAAAATTAAATAACTTAAGTTATAATTCATTATGACATAAGTTATGAGTTAAGAAAATAAATTACTTAAGTTATCATAAGTTATAAAAATAAATAACTTTTATTATAACATAAGTTAAGAGTTAAGAAAATAAAGAACTTATGTTATTATGAGTTCTAAAATAAATGGCATAAATTATTGATAAATTATTAAAATGAATGTGAGCCACAAAATAAAAAAATTTAACAAACACTTAAAACTTTCATTTGCAAGTTAATATGTTAAATTTGTATGCTTAAATTATTTGTAAACTAGATATTTAGAAAGTTAAAATTAGGTGTGATCTAGTACTGAGAAAGTAGGCATGTGGAACGATTGGGATAACGAACACAGGTGTAAGTGAATAAAAATATTGTTGCAAACATGTGCAATCATTTAGGAAAATTTGCAAACATTGTGATTTTTTTTTTATGATTTAGGGAACTTAATTGTAATATAAATTCTCAGTGCTTATTATGGACTTGAAAGAAATAAGAAGTTGAATTGTTTCTGATTGCCAACTACTTAAGGTTTAATTGATCGATTTGAATTTCTTATGCCTGATTTAAAGAAGATTAGTTAATCTATTTGAAAACCTTTATCTCCAAACATAATTAAGATTGTTTTACAAAATTTAGGCTTAGAAATTTTAAAATTGCCAAATCTTGGATACTTTAGGCTAGAATTAAAACTAATAGACTAGAGCTTTTCATGATTTAGAAAGTTAACTATTTTTCTGTTGGACTGATATGCTGACTCATAATCTGTATATTATTTGATCGACATACACTTATGTGATAGCCATGCTTCATAAAATTTCAGGTGTATCAAGCTTTTAGTGCTATTGTCAGGAAACTATAGTAAAATTTCAATTTTAGGAGAATTTTAGTTGATCAGTTAAGATTTAGACTTAAAAACTTATTATGTCAATTTTACTTGTATTTCATTTGTTAATTTTTGTATTATAAACTCAATAGATAAATAAAATCATGCTTTGTGATTTATTATTTTTGTTTTCTACACATGCTTTTGTTTTATTGTGTTTATAATAAAGTATGACCAGTTATCTTCATTATATATCAGCTTAGGTTACTAATTAACTCCAAGTATATATGCATAAGTCTCCCTCTATTGAAATAGAACTGTTTGACCCTGAGATTGAAAACAAATCATTAAAAAAATAAGAAAATTCACAAAACATTAATAAAATCCATAAAGAGGATTGGAGATGGCAATGCAAGGAATTGCAGAGTGAGTAGAGTGGAGAAACACTACGAGCATGAGTAAGAGATATTGTGAGTGTTTTCTTTTCATTTTAGTGGTGTAATAGAGTGGAAGTGCTTAAGCTGTATGCAGGAGAAGCTCTTCGGTGTAAAGCGGTCAATCTTCTAGTTTGTTCTTGCAACTCGCGTGAAATTTGTTCTATACCTTCATAAAAGATTTCATACTTTTGATCACTTTGTTTCATCACTTATCTGAACTTCTCTCTTGGATTAGGATTTAGGAAATGAAGATTCGGTCCACTGATTAGTAAAGCTTTAAGCATTTCATTTACAATTTGATATGATAGCTTTATATGCTTTATTTACTTCTAAATTGACCATTTAGAAAGTTAAAACTAGTTGTAATGCAGTACTACAGAATTAGGCGAGTAGAACTATTAGGAGAACATACACAGATGTAGGAGAATAGGAATATTACTGTAAGATTTATGCAATCGGTTAGAGAAATTTGTGAACACTGGGATTTTGGCATGATTATAGGAAATTAATTATAATTTGAAAATCCTATGCTTATTATGGACCTTGAAGAGGTTAAAGAGTAGACTATTTACAGATTTTCAACTACTTAGGATTCAGTGGATTGAATTGAATGTATTTGGTCTGATTCAAGGGATATAGTTAATCTATTTGAAAATCTTTTCCTCCAAACATATTGAGGATTTCTTTTCCACAAAATTTAGTATTGATAATTTTAAAATCGCCAAATTTCGAATACTTAAGGCTAGACTCAAAACCTGTGGACTAGAGTTTTTTCCAATCGTGAAAGTTAACCCGTTTTTTGTATGATCGATATACGGAATCGTAATATGTATATTACTTGATCGATAAGTATACTTGTGTGTTTGTTGGTGCTTCATAATATTTTGAGCATATTAATAATCCTATAATCATATATTCTTCAATTCAAATGAAGAATAAACATTTGTACTCTTGGTTATATAGGGGATTATCTTAACTACGCTAGAACCTCATGATTTTTTCCTCTTTTAGGGTTTTCCATATAAAAAATTTTGATGTCTTCTCCAATATTTTTTTTTTCAACATTTTTTTTATGTGTGTGTTGAATCTTCGTGCAATGCTAAGATATTAAATAATCTCTCTACTGCTGCAATTTTTTAGCACGCAACAAGACATATTTTTAGTATTTAAGTTTCTTATTGATGCATGCCTAAAGCAATATTTTGCTCATTGGATTCATCTTGTTGAGATGCTTTATTTCACCATTAACATATAATATTTTAAAATCTTTTATTCATTACATTGATATCTCGAACTCTCTAACCATGCTGCAATTTAAAAAATATCTCTACAAAGAGTGATCATTTGGCTAACATTTCAGCCTAAATAACCAATAATACCATCACTAAAATGATTCCACAAACGATTACATTCACTAAGCATAGTTTATGCTAACCATATCATAAACATGCAAGCACATAAAATAAATATTTAGTAGGCATTATGACCAAATCTAGTTTATATTAATAAACCATAGTTTATATGCAGTACCATCAAATTCTATTTTATAATAAAGCAATACAATTGGCGGGCACGCAACGGTGTAAATCAATTTATAACAGTTAAAACGACGGTACTTCTAATGTGATACATATGTAAGAGATTTGGGTGGTATAAATGTAAGAAAAAACAATATGGTGTCAGATATGTAAAATGCATAGGAATTGGGGGTATGCATGTAAATTCCCCTTTAACTTGCAGTGAAGAAATTTTTATAGAAATGTGGTTTGAAGATAACTTACATAATTTGGATTTGGGGACCCTTAAAATGACTTGTATGTTAAAATAGAAGTGGACTAACTTGTCTTTAATTGTGAAAGCAAATAAAGAAAATAAGTCTCATTGAAAGAAATAACGTTTGTGTGACTGTCCTCTTTTAAAAAAATGAAAAAAATTACAAGGCTAAGGCATATTGAAATGCTTTTATTTTATTTTATTTTATTTTATTTTTATGGCCGACGGTTAAAAGTAGATTATCACGAGCGAGAAAAGTCAAAACATGATTAAATGAATAGTCCAACCAACGGGTCGAAAATGATGTTTACTTAATGATTATTTGGACACTCCTAATTAACTATCAACACTATATATATACATATAAAGTGTTGATAGTTAACGATCAATCCAAACCGGCTAAAAGACAATTGGGTTTAGCTTCTAACATGTTGACTCGATAGTATTTGAGTTGGTTGAGGCCGAAATCGATATAAAATTTGGTTGGGCTTTAATTGCGTTGAACATGTCATATTCGTGTTCATTAGATTGTGTTAATTCAAGAAACTATATGATCTATATAATAAATAGACTAAACAAGTCTGAGTTAGATAAATTAGGTTCGGATTGATTCAGGTCTTGATTAAATATTTTGACTCGTATAACACAAAGAACGAGTCAGATTAAACATATCTATATTGGTTTGATTTTCAATCAAATAAGCAACCAATCTGCTAACTTAAATTGACATTCATATTAAATATAAGTCATAAATCGTTGATTTGAAAACTTCAAATTTTTCTTAAATTATGTAACTTCTCAACATTCAACTTAAGCTATATTGTCCCAATGGCACATCAAACTAATTTATTTTGGCACAAGTGTTATGAAGTCAAACAATGCAGAATAGAGTACTTTGGTTTTTTTAATTTGAATTGTACTCAGTATTTTTTTGTTATGTATGAACATATTTCTTGTGCATTGGTTTTTCATATTTGAATAAGAACACCATTTCCATGTTGAGAGTCAACAACCACCAAAAGTAATCACAGTGTATTATGATTTCTACATAAATGCTTATTATATATGAGAAAAGTGAATGCGAGTCCTCATCTCATTATTTTTCTTTTACCAACAAGAGTTGTCTTACAGTTAGTGTGTGTGTGTGCGCGCGCGAGCACACGCGCGCGTGCGTGTATGCATGTGCACGCGTGTGTGCATTTTTTCCACCGACGCTCTTTTATTAGGGCATTGGATGCAACTCTATGTCCAACGATAATTTATAATAGTATTATTTGGCATTGAAACCATCAACATGCCCTAAAGGCCTCAAAGAAATGTCAATTTTAATGTTTTATAAACAAATGTCATTCCATTTTTGACCTTTTTTTGTAAATGCAAAATAATTTTAACAACACTAATGTAGTATCAAGTTGTTACAAACCTAGTGTTATGTAAATTTTTTCTAATCTTTAATTGTCATAAGAAAGGCAAGTATACAATCATAATTTTTGAAGTCACCAACATCTTTAAGCTTTTGGAATTTGTCTAACACCAACTTGTCAGTTCAAACCATTCTACTAGCGACTAGTCTACCAGACCAACCAAGCTAACTAACACGAAGCTATAAAACTTACTCCATAGGTCTAGCTCCAACTTATCATCCATATCTATCCATCCAACACCAATTTGTTACGCACATTTTAAGTTATTCAATAGAAATCAAATTAGTCATCAACCAACTCATCTCGTAACACATTGATATGACCATTGTATATATGCACCAATGTGAGCTTACAATGCACTACTTTTGGCATTGTTCAAATTTAATTTGTCCATGAAGCACATCCAAGGACTACAATATATGTGGGGAAAGAGAAAGAGAGAGAGAAATATGAGTGAACACTAATTCATGTGTCATTATTCACAAATTTATCTCTCTATTTATAGGGGAAGGCTATAATATAATGATGATACAATTTTTCCCCTACTTTAAAGTGGGGTGCACAAGGTATTCATTGTATTTTGCATGTATGAGTTTATCTCTTGGCTGCTCTCTGTCTCGGTCGGCTGAGCTTGATTAGCTTCAGGTCAGCAGGACTGGTTCAGTCATAAGGCTTGGTCGGTGTTGTTGGTCAGCTGATCTAGTTCTGCTGTTGACTTTTGATAATAGATGGGAAGACTTCTAGACTCCCCCAATTTGATTGAAACTGGTAAGGGATTGGATCTGACCTCGAGTCGGCTTTTTCATGATGGTTGACTTGCTTGCCTCCTTATCTTGTTTTTGAACTAATGATTCAAAATCAAATCATTTGGTTACCTTTTTTTCCTCCTCACGATTCGTCTCGTTTTGTTTTGGACTTGTTGTCTTTGGCTCAAATAACTGCATTCAGTGGGATAAGTAAACCTCGCATTCTTTTATCTCTAAGCTCTTTATTCTTGTACTCTTCTACTCTCAACTGTTAGAACTCCTTAAGATTAGTGCTGGTACATTTTTTATGTATAAATTATAGTTTTTTATTCTCTTACTTTTTTAAAGCGATGTCGCAATACAAATGAGAAGTTAATGCACAAAGTATATAAAATTTATTCATAATCAATGATTCAATAATTCAACTTTCTTGATTTTCACATATTTGATCCTTATAAATAGAGTGTGCCGTAGGGGTGTAAACGAGCAGAGCTTAAACAAGCCCATACTCGGTTCGTGTCCAACTCGTTAAAAATATCATTGTTCGTGTTCGGCTCGTTTATAAATCGAGCTCCAAAAAATTGTTCGTGTTCAGCTTGTTTGTTTAGCGAGCTGAACACGAGCTATTCAAAGACGAGCCGTTTTGATAGCCCTAGTCATGCAACAGTAAGATGTTAAAAATCGGCTGAAATTTAAATCTTATTACTTATATCAAAATATTCATTTATATAGAATTTATTTAAATAATACTTTTAATTGATTATAAATCTTTTTGGCCTTGTATCTATTAAATTTTTTAAAATAACACTCATCAATTATATATATATATATATATATATATATATATATATATATATATATATATATATATATATATATATATAATTCAATTATTTCAAGCTAAAACGAGCCGAACATGAATGAGCAAAACTTTTTTTTGTGTTCGGCTTGTTTATATATTGAGTGTAAAAAATTATTAGTGTTATACTCATTTGCTTAGCGAACGAATCGAACACATGCTATTAATGTGCCGAACCTGAGCTGTTCGTGTATCGAACCAATTTGACAGCCTTAGTGTTATGGGATTCCTTACATTTCATATTTGCTCTGCATCCCTTCTTGTTTGAATCAGTCGGCTTCCAAGTGCTGCAATGGAGGATGTGCCAAATCCCCTTGTCGATATCTCCATCAAAGATCTGCTTTATGTTTCCTTTGAGAGACCAAAGGAGAGATACCACTTAGAATGTGCAAAGAAGAAGAAAACCTTTTTTAAGAAAAAAAAATGATTGCGCTAGTGGATCAAATGGTGTTATCAGATTCATTCCTCAGAACGAGACGAAGGAACACTTTAGCGACCAACTCAATCATTGATTTGTTAGCTCAAGCTTCTATTGTGACAGATGATCTATTGGCCAAATAGTTCGTGCAAGAAACTGATGTTGCTAGGCCACCACCCAAGGTGCAAGAAACTGTTGGTGCTCTACCGCCATGTGGGACGCTAGAAGTTGCTCATGCTTTGTTGCCACCCTATAAGAGTGTAGTGCCACTTAAAACATCTGAGTGGGATTGGCGCCTTGGAATGTGGAGAATCAATCTTGCTTGGTATATTTTAATTATTTCTAGATCCCCTCATCTTTACGTAGTCTCTTGGTGTAGCTAACACAGACCTGATAGCCCTAAGAAATGACTCACCTCCGACAAAAGTTGGTGAGAAACCGTCTGTGGTGCTAGCGGTGGCTGCCTAGTTGATAGCTGAAGGTGACCAACACTTGAGAAAGGATGGTGGCATTCACTGCCCATGCAGTCCTTTGGAGGCCTGCAAGGAAGCAACTGATGGATGTCATATATCCCCGAGTTATTGGCTCGCCACCTGGACGAGATTGAGAACAACTTCTTTCGATTGATCGAGATTTATCGAGACAAGGAGATACACAAGTTGATTGCACTTGTGGAGAAAGTGGAAAATATGGAGGAGGAGATGAACAATCTTTGTTAGGAATTTTTGGATGTCCGGGTGAGATCCTTCATACTCTAAGCTCAAGTTGAGAAGAATCGGGTGAACCAGTTTAAGTTTAGAGTAGAAGTTTTGTATAAGAGACTACTTTGACTTGGTATATCATTGCTGAAGTGACGGAAAACCCACTTATAGAATATTTCTTCTCGGGCTAGCTCTCGATGGCCTGGAAAAACCAAGAGGCATGGGAAGAGATTGAATAGATGTAATCATATTGTCCAGGTCACTAGTTGATAAGTTCTTCTCATCTAAATTCAAAAGAATCACAGTGGTGGGCAACAAACCAACCAGTAATATGTCTAGTAAGAATAATGACTCCATAATTAGAAACTAGAGGTTTTACCTTTCAACATTTCCTTGAAGAAATAAGGTGAAGTGTACGATGAAACGTCAATCTATACCATATTCAAAACCCAAAAAATTGTATGCTTTTTAGAAGTAAGTGGCAGAATGTCAGGCATCTTCTTTCCTAATCATTGAGGCTCGGTTGAGACAATTTTAATAAATTTTTCAACGAATAAAATAAAATTATTTCTTAAAGTAGGCATCTTGCTTACAAGATCTAACATTTTCATTTGTAAGGAAAAGATAACCATTCTATCATTTGAACCATCATAAGGAAGGAATGATAAAATAGGTTCATGGACCAAATTAAAGATTGAACACGAGTGTACATTATGATCTCTATAACGTTTACAATTGAGTTGAAGCCAATTTGAGCAAGAACAAGCCCAAAGGAGTTTAAAATATATATCAACTCCATGCAAAGAGGGAACTGAAACCTCACTGAAATTATTTTAAATACACACATATTTCATGCTCATGAATGTTGTTTGGGGTTTTTTCTTTTCTCGCCAACCTCAAAGTTACGATATTGTTGAATACCCATTTTGACTATGCTTCTGCTAGTAAACCACAATCCATTTGTGAACCTTTTTGAGATATTGCCATCGAGGGAGTCGACCCCACTTTTCCAAGCCGGTTACCATCACTAGGAGCAAATCAACAATAAGAAAAACAAGAGGAAGAGAACGTTAAGGAGGAATCAATGATGAAATGATTCTATATTCTTCACCTTCAAAAAAAATATGTGATTGATCGAAGTCAAAGCATAAACAAGAAGCTCAAGGGGTACAAACTTCAGGCAAGGTTATAAATTATCATATATAATAAGTCATAAAGACTAATTCATAAATAATCAAAAGCAATCCCAATTAACTCTCAAGTATAACATTCGTTCCAAGAATTCAAACTTCATAGATAAAAAATCAAGTACAAACATGGACATTCCTATGCATAAAAAATGAACATATATTTATTCTGTTATCCTCTATATTAATAGTCCCCAATCAAAGAAGGCATTGAAGCACTACGTTACTACCATCAATAATGATGTCAGAATTGTCTAATCCAAAATGTTGTCGGAAAAAGGCTAATTCAACCTCCATGATCTCTAGTATCTTGCTAATGTTAGGTAATTTCTCCACCAATTCAACAATCGGTTCCTATGACTTTAGATCGATAACCAATTCCCTAGGTTCCAGATTGGCAAATTTCCCTTATGCCTCAACAAATTCATCTTCCAGTGTGACTAGTCTTTCTCTTAAATTTATATCTTCTTCCTAGGAAAAATGATTGTTTGATGATGGTTCAAAGCTCAAAAAAGTCCCTTCAATCAATGTGGGAGCCTCTCAAATAATTGGAATATATCCACTTCGGGAATCCAGATTTCTATCGACGTGGCAACTCTAAAGTGGGTCCCAACATTGGTACCACCCATTCCAAGGTCTTCAATATATTTGTTGATTGCTATCTCTAAATGTCTTAAGAGATCATATTCAACAAAAAAAAGTCCCGAATAGACGAGGTCGTGTTAAGTTACCTTTAGGAGATGAGCTAACATGACCCTGTTTCAAGACTTTGCCCTTCATAATACAAGACATAGTGGAATATCCTCTTACTATGGAAAGTCCCCAATCATATTCTCTAAGATTGCTATTTCTTGGCAGTCTGACCTGCAATCCACCAAATGTGGGAGAGCTTATCACACTAATAATAATTCTAGAACTTGCCAGAGTAAAATGTAACTAACGCGCTCGGAGGGTGGGGCTCAACCAAAGCCATCAAACTAGATGCTCTTGGTCCCTAGGACACGTCTAGAAGCTGACTCTTCACTGGATTGTTCAAGTTAGAGGAGATCTTCTAAGGAGAACAAGATTTAAGGGAAGGCGGTGTTACCTTATCGACCAAATAAGTTCCTTGTGCTTCCTCTAAGGCAATGTCTGGAAAGCCTGTTGTCTGAACATGAAACTCAAAATAAGAACCTCCTATCACCACACTCCAATCTATTAAAAACTTGGTTCTTTTTTTAGATTCATCTTTCAATATCATAACAACTGACTATTTTCTATGACAAAGATCGTCTTTCATACGAGAACTTGAACTTTCATCTCAACAGTAGAAATCTTGCTCATAGCGAAAGACAAAGTGCCAAAGGAATGCCTCAATCTTGCAAACCGAGAGTGCACCTTTCTATAAAACCAAAGGTCGTATGGTTCTCCCACAATACTCTTTAAACCCTAAAAGAAGTATATTCTTAAAATTTTAATAACTATTACAATCAATGTTACTTATAACTCCCAACTTATCCTTGTACTTTCTTTACAGGCAGCCCAAACGATGTATTAATAAACGTCTCAGTGTGAGTCATGACCGACTATCCTTTTGCCATCAGATCAACTAGATGGTTCCTCTTCGATCACAAATAAAAAGTTAGTTGATCTCAACAGACTGAATCAAGGATTTGAAATTACCATCTCCCTTAAGAGAGCTAAGGCCCCCGAGAATGTAACATGTGTCATTCACCAGAATAATTCAAGCAACTACTCCCTACAGTGCCCCCTGGAGAAGGTCAGTCATGAATCATCAGTGAATATGAATGATCTGACTCCTTGAAGGAAAAACCGGTGTGCCCCTAGGTTAAAAATGGTACATTTTTAATCATACTGAGTTCTCACTTCGATGATCCATGATCTAAGTCACAAAGCCCAACGAAAATAAGAAATTCTTGTAACTACAAAAAATCAAAGTATTCTCATTCTCTTGTTCATCTCACATAACCTCATTGAAGAGCCGAAAGAATTGTGAAACTAAATGTATACGCAAACATGACTAAAATCCTAAACAAAAAATTTTATACGGAGTCTGATATGGAAAACAATAAGTCGTATAAGCTGCATGAATCCATGTCATGGAATCTGGTCGTTTTCATTGAACCAAGCCCACCTTCCGAAGTGGATGAACTAAGCCCATTTACCGAAGTGGTTGAACTGAGTCCACCTGTAGAAGTGGTTGAACCAACTTGCTAAAGCGCCAAGATTCTCTATGGGAGGCCTAGCCCTTATAGGGAAGGACAATTATTAGATATCATCATCATTATACACAAGGGCACAAGTTCATCCGTCTTGAAAAGTATTGTCCGACATATATTTTTTGGTCTTTCATCGAGACGTTGTGGTTAAGTATCATATTGCACGAAACATATTTTTATTTTCTTCTCCTTTACGTTCTCGCTCTCCTAGAAAGGAACTCTCTCTCTAAAAAAATATGGATGCTGTTGCAAATCGAAATTTTAATATTTATAAATACAACCAGTTTATCTCCAATAAAAAACTACTGCATCTAAACGCTATAACTAAGCCTTTCTAAACCTCACTTAGACTCAATTGGAAGAGAGAAAAGAGAGGGCAGAAGAGACAACCATGGCTTTAACCACCTTCAATCCAACACAGCCCCCGTCCTTCAGAAGCAACGCCACCAATCTGGCCATCGGAATCCTTAAGGGCCGCTGGTTCATGCTCTACGCTTGCTTCCTCATCATGTCCGCCGCCGGCGCCACCTACATCTTCGGCATCTATTCCAAAGACATCAAATCCTCCCTCAACTACAACCAACAGACCCTCAACACTCTCTCCTTCTTCAAAGACCTCGGAGCCAACGTCGGCATCCTCTCCGGTCTCATCAACGAGATCACCCCTCCCTTCGTCGTTCTTCTTCTGGGCGCCTTCATGAACCTTTTCGGCTACCTCATGATCTACTTATCCATCACCGCCCGCCTTCCCCGCCCCGCCGTTTGGCAGATGTGTCTCTACATCTGCGTGGGCGCCAATTCACAAGCTTTCGCTAACACGGGGGCGCTCGTCACCGCCGTCAAGAACTTCCCGGAGAGCCGCGGAATCGTGATTGGGTTACTGAAATGCTTCGTGGGTCTCAGCGGGGCTATTTTCACGCAGCTTTACTTGGGGTTCTACGGCCCTGATAATTCCAAATCGCTGGTTTTGCTTGTTGCCTGGCTTCCGGCCGCCGTCTCACTCGTGTTTGTGTACACTGTGCGGAATATTGAGCCGCCTCGTGGCGGGGAGGCGATTACGGCCAATACGTTTTATCATTTCCTGTATCTAGCCGTGGCGCTCGGGGGCTATCTCTTGGTTATTATTGTTGTGGAGAAGCTCGTTACGTTCTCCCGCGCGGAACTGGTTGCCAATGCGGCCGCCGTTATCTTCCTTCTCTTCATCCCCGTCGCGGTTGTGGTGAGGGAGGAAGTTAAGAGCTTGAAGCGGAGCAGGGCGGAGACAGAGGAGCAGCTTAGAAGTATTAATGCTGCCGATTTCTTTTCAGAAGATTTAACATTTACGTTATTTATCTAATTTAATAAATATAAATACTTTTAATTTAATTTTTTTTATTACACAAACTGGACATAAATGTAAATATAGAGTTAGTGGGTAAAAGTATGCAAAATTTGTGGGTCATTTAAAATGAATATTAAGGGGAAATCTAAAAGTTTTTTATTTTATTTTGAAATAAATTTTTTTAGGTAATTAATTAATTAAATTTTATATTACATTTATTGCAAATAAAATAAAATAAAATAACACATTTTTTTATTTTTTTATATCTCAAATCATCTCATTAGCGCCTGGCGAGGAGGAAGAAGCCAATCCGAACAGGACGAAAACAGAGCAGCAGAACATCAATGGCACCTCCTCCTCCGGCGAACAAGAAATGAAGAGCTCCGAAGAAACCAAACTCATAACAGTCCAAAGACCCATCTCCTGCATCTCAAAAATCCTCCATCCTCCTGCGAGGGGCGAGGACTTCTCCATCCTCCAAGCTTTATTCAGCGTCGACATGCTAGTCCTCTTCTTCTCCACAATCTGCGGCGTCGGAGGCACCTTAACGGCTATCGACAACATGGGTCAAATCGGGCAATCGTTAGGCTACCCATCTCGCAGCATCAACACCTTCGTCTCCCTAATCAGTATCTGGAACGCTATGGGAAGAGTAGCCGCTGGTTTCATATCAGAAATCCTATTGACAAAATACAGAGTTCCGCGGCCTCTCGTTTTGACCGTCGTTCTTCTTTTAGCCTGCGCAGGCCACCTCCTGATCGCCTTCGGTGTGCCCAACTCGCTCTACCTCGCGTCGGTGATCGTCGGGTTCTGTTTCGGGGCGCAGTGGCCGCTGCTGTTTGCCATTATTTCGGAGTTATTTGGGCTGAAGTATTACTCCACGCTTTACAATTTTGGAGGGGTGGCGAGCCCCATAGGATCTTATATACTGAATGTGAGGGTGGCGGGGCATTTATACGACAGGGAGACGGAGAGGCAGAACGGAGGGGGAGGGGGAAAGGAGGCGACTTGCATTGGGGTGAAGTGTTTTCAGTTGTCGTTTTTTATTATTACGGCGGCGACGGTGGTTGGGGCGGTTGTCTCATTGGTATTGGCGGTCAGGACGAGGAAGTTTTATGAGGGAGACATATATGCGAGGTTCAGGGAGCAGCCGGCGGCGGAGGAGGCCATGATAAGAGGTTCTTCGGCTGATAAAGTAGGAGGAAGGAAGGTTGATGGAGAAGGACTCAGTAGTGATGTGGAGATGACAGGGAGATGATCTCTCTCTCCCGATGCTTAACAATTGAAATTGAAATTTGTTGTTGCAGGGAAGAGCATTATAGATAAAATAGTGAAGACGATGAAATACTTCGAGTAATGTTTGCTTATAGGAAAGTAGTAATATAATTCTGCAACAGATTAACAAATAAAGCATGAGTATGGGAACAAATTTTATGTTTAAATAGATCGCTATATTTTTTAATTTATTTTTAGCATTAAATTGGTATCTCATTATTTGTATGCAGCTCGCAATCAAATTATGATGAAATTCATCTTACATGTGCGATTCTTATTTGATGCACAACCACTTGAATTTTCATCATTGGACTAATTTTTAAGTTGTAATTCAAAATTTCGATTTCAACAAATTTATAGACAAACTGGCAGGCTCGATGAGACGGACACAAATATCAAAATTGGTTCAATTTGAGTTTGATCAAGCCTAGATCCAGCAGATAAATCATTTTGGGAGCTTTTTAGTGCATAATTGTACAGTCAAATGAGTTACTCGGCAAGACGAATCAAACGAGCTCAAGAACACTAAATTCCAAGATCATTGAAGATGTTAAATGCTCATAGAACACAGTCCGATCAAGAGAATCCCCAAGCAATACGATCATAGTGGTTTGTATTCCGTCATTTTTTGCATTTTGGACTCTATTAGAGTCTGCCCCCATCTTGGGAAGGGGACTAGAACTTGAGCCAATGGAAGACCAGAGCATGGAGAAAGGAGAGTTGTAGTCTAATATTCTACACTGATGATGCAGCGAACACTTTCAGCTCCTGCAACCACCAACAACCGACCATCGTCGAACACCGCTCGTATGCCATCGTCGACCACCATGGCAGCAGCCTGCTCTTGTATTGTTATTGCATGCGGAACTGATTTTGAGAGTAGGATTTGAGAAAAATCTAAGCTTAGCATTTCTCAAATATATAAAATATATCTTTTTTAAATTCAGATTTTGAAAGTAGGGCTTGAAGGTAGGTTGGAGTTTGTCATGTATTATTACTCATGTGGAACTGATTAGGACTGTTAAAAATCTGATTTAGAGTCGAGTTGGTGTTAGTTTGAATAGATGTAGTGCAGCTTGAAATTGGCTCGTGACTTGTAGTTTTCTATTTCGAGCCAAGCCAGTTCAAAATTGCATCGAGCTAAATCCAGCTCGAAATCAAAACGAGCTTGCACAATTTGAGTTATTTAGATTTATTAGTTCAAAATAAGCCTATTAAAATAGCCGGCTCAAATTGAGTTGGTTGGATCCGTTCTAATTAGAAATAGGCTTAAAATTGGCTCTGTCACTTGTTCCATTCAAATTTACTTGGCATTTAAATATAATTTTTATAAATAAAAAATATTACAATCTGCTCGCGAAATAATTTGAGCTTATATATTTATGGCTCGAAATTGGCTCGATTTGGCTCAAAATTTTGTCTCATAGCTTGACTTATTTATGTCAATCCGATGCCGATCCGAGCTAAAATTCAAATTAATATGATTAGATATAATATTGGTGCGAACGCATTTTTCTGATTACTCTTTGGCTGTTTGTGCTAAATTTCTTTTAATCACAATGTTTTGCATGTTGTTTTTTATGACGATTCTTTTAATTTTTTATGCTAACAATGTCTCAGTCAATTATTTGATTTTTTATTACGTGCAGATAGCACATATATAACACAAACTTCAAATTTTATGTATGCCACTTTACATGTGTATGAAAATATGTATTTTTAAATTTTAAAATAATAATATTTTTGATGTGATACGGAAGATTTTTGTGATATAAATATAAAAAATAAATGTGTATTTAGATACATAAATATATAGACGTGTTTAATTAATATAATCTTTGAGAATATCACATTTATTCGTCATAATGCTCGTCGGGTCACATTCTTGTACCGGTCAAGCCCTTCTCAAACGAGCTGATCAATTAGAGAATGAGGGGAATATGGACCTCTTGATTGGTAGTGTATGGAGACGGGGCCCACTTTACAAGTGACGCCCCGCTATTGAGCGTCCGTATGTGCGGACAAAGCACAGGACAAAATGGCCTTGATGAATGGGTGAGCATTCTCAATTCTTATATTGTCTCTTGCAACGATGGTCCTCATGGCATCACACGCCCAGATGTTGGACACATTTGAGCATTGGCTTCTCCTAATTTTTCCACTAAACCAACCGTCAAGTCAGCATTTATGATAGCTTGTAGGAGATTTAGGGTGCGTCCAGGGGTTTGGCCGTGATTTGTGGCCGGTTGGGACGGCGTCCAGATCGCAGCGTCCTGTCGTTTTGGTTAAACGTCGGCTGCAGATTGAACCCAGCGATTCTCGTTCGAGAGTTGGCTTTTTACGAATTTTATCCCTCTATCGTTTGAGGCCAGCGTTCGATCCTGATTCCCTCGTCGCTCTTTATTTTGAGAAATTAGGCACGAGCGAAGAAAACGAGTAGCGCGAACAGACTTACCTTCTTCAATGATTTCTAATAGGAGTGGAGTGGAAGGATGAGAGAGATGAGAGTTTCAATTGTCTATGCTGTTATCCTATGGATGACTTTCCAGCTTGCTTTAATCGTGACTCTATCGTGAGGGTTCCTTCATGAAAGCATTGGTTTTGGGCAAACTGGGATGGAGAGGGATAAGGGTGGGTTCTGGGCACGGAAAGAGGGTAATGTGGATATGGGTTTATGATTTTAATTTATTTTTATTTAAGTTTTTATTTTATAATTTAATTGATTAATAATTAATCATTAATTCATATATTTTCAAATTAATTATAATTAGATAAATTGATATATTATTATTTAATGATTAATTAATTAATTTATAAATTTATTTTGTAGTTTTAAATTATTCCAAAAAATATAAGTTTTCTTAATTAATAAAACTAATTAATTATTAATTAATGTTAATTTATTGTTTAAGAAATAATTTGTTTAATAAAAAAATTATTTTATATTATGTTACAAACATCATAATAACACAGGGGTAGGATAGTCATTTTTCCAGAAACAACTGTCACACAACTGTTTTCAAACCTTAAAAAACAAATAGAAAGCTGAGTTTCTTTGCAAAAACTTCCTGACAATAACTTGGAGACAGTAAGTCTACAGCTAATAAACCGATAAGCTGCAGCTACCCCAAACAGACCCTTGAGGGTATTCAAATTATCGTTTGCTTAAGGCGTAATGCTTCGTATGTTTCTAGCGAGTGTAACCAACGAAATTGTGTTGCTACGAAGTTCTGCAGCATTGCATGGAAACAAGTAGCAAAGTTTACCAAATATATCAACTGGAAAATCTAACGGAGAGAATTGCTCCCTCTGTAGCCTAACAGTGTTGATCATGGCCTGAATTAGGATGGCACAAACTTTAGACATGATATGTTACCACCATAGAAAAACAACATCAACAGTAATTCAATATCCAATTTGAAAAAAAATGACAAAACAGAGTCGGGAACAGACAAATTGATTAAAAAAATTAGCCAAATTAATTCATTGACTTTTATAGGGGGGCTATTTTAATCTCGGAATCTATAAAAGTCTTCATTTGTTAGTCCTTTTACTTTTTAAATGAGGGGCTGAAACAATCCTCTCTGAAACCGTTTCAACCCAAATTAAAAAAATATGTGAACTAATAGGATGCTTTTATAGACTCCGAAAGCATGCATAACAAATGACACTTAGTACTTTTCTTTATACAAAAGAAGTCATCAAGGTCACATGAGAATCCGTAATACCAAAATAGATTATTTGTCCCTGATGGTTATCTACAAAGGCTGGGGCGGCGGTGGAGCGGGCTTCGCTGGCGATTCGATTGGACGAGGGTGTTCGACATAGATGGATATCTTCTCTAGGTTCAAATTCTCTTCAGAAATATCTTGATAGGTACCAGAAGGGAAGAATGATTTGTCCCTGATAAAAAATTACAACTTTCAATAATAATTTGTATGACAATAAAAGCAAAATCATGTTAATGTGAAGGTATTTGTAGCCAACTGGTTTGTATCTTCAATATCACAGATTCATGCCACATGCTTCATAGCACACACGTTTTTGAAAACAATAAAATAAAATAAAACACTGATGTTAATAGCATTGGCCACTTACCTCCACTCTAATTCAGGAACTTAATCATTCCTTTTCTCTTTGAAAGTTCTCTCGCCAACTGCAATTAAATTTGGGTTATCATAAGGTTCAGCCATTGCCTTTGCAAGATGTAACTGCTTTACCTTGAGTTCCTTTGCTTGGGCTTCTCCAAAGTGATTCTGTCAGAATAGGCACTAGATTAGATTCATTAAAAGAAGTTTAGAATTTAGGTAAAAGCAGTGACACAATGCTGATGCTACCTTGATTTTCATAACCACTGCCTGCTTTGACCATTTTCCCTCTAGAAACTGAAATGATGCCCTTTTAGGCATCAACAGCTTTACTTTATTGATAACTGTACCAGTATCAAAAGGTGCATTCTGCTCTGGAACAACATCAAGTTCTGGTCTGAGTATCTGAAAAGCATCTTTCTTCTGCTTATTTATACTAACCTGGTTAAGAAAATAAATGTAAAGTTTCATTAAAAAGGAATGTTATAGTGAATTGCTAATGAATTAAATTGATATCGACATACCTTCAATGTACTAAGATTTGTCATCTTGGGTCCGTTAGTAACATTGCCATGCTCATCTATTTCTCGCCCCTGGGCATCTAATTGCAGAACTGGAACTTCGGTAGATTTTGGCAGCAGTCACAGCTGAACCAGGAAACATTTATGAGAGGTGCGAAATCACTGATGAAATCCCATTCGTGCAGCAAGCTCTTATGCTCGCTTCACTGCCACATAACAAGCTGCAGTTGCAAGGAGAGGTGTGTTACCCTCACGACCTGTATTTAATGCATTCCCCAATGGTGCAGATCCAACAGATACATTGGGAGCAAATGGAATCTGAATAGGCAATGAAGTGGAAGCAGATGAGGAAACAGAAGCACCATCTCCACTTGCAGCACCTTAAGGCTTCAAAGATTCTTCGTGAAGACTATCAACATAACCTTCACTGGACTGTTTATTTAGCTGTGAAGCAAAACAGCAGAAAGATTAGGCATGCCAACATCCATAAAATTAATTCATTAGTGTAGTACTGTACAGATCATTTACCACAGGAAGTTTCTTCAGCTTTTTCGACAATTGCTTCTGTATTTGTAAAGCTTTCTTAGCTGTTGCTAAAGCATCGGGAGACAAGCTGCCACTTTTGCCAGCAAATGAGGATGCCATTTCATCCGTGCTAGATTTTCCAATAACCTCATCAGATCTAATAACACTAACTCCCTCATTTTCATTGTTGGCAGTAATTGAAGATGCCTTAGTATGTATGGAATGAGAATTGGATAAGTCTTGGAAATTTTTGACGCTACAGCAAGTTGTTCCTCAGCAAAAGCCTGCATAAATAGAAAAGAAAAGAGTACATTACAGAGATGGCAGAGACAAAGAAAAGGAACACTAAGCATCACACGGTATCGAGAAAGTTCAATAAACTAATTTATAATTGATGCTGAAGAGCTTTTGAACACTCGAGTTTCGGAAAACTGAATCCATGCTACCAGAGCTGGGGTACCAATTGAAGTCTGTCATTCCCGCATATGGCACCATAAATAATTCATGATGTGATGGATTTGGGGACAACATGAAATCCGTCATAAACAAAAATTCAATAAAACTCGTTTCATCAAAATGGTGGTTAGATGAAGATGACAATGCAATCTAATTAAGTTACCGATCAAAATTATACCAAAAGTAATGCTACACTCTTCAAATAGATTCACAAGTAAAAATGAAGCCAAATCATTTGCAAATAACAGAAGCTACAAAAAGAAGTGCCAAAGATACTTTGATCCCTTCAATCACTTTTTGTTAGATAATATTTGATCCAGTCTTATAAATTGTCTAACAATTTATTCAAATAAAGCATATTTTCTATTGATATGAGGTCTTCGATCCAAATATCAGGGCTTGTCAGATGTAAAATATTTGACATGCAGATATGATTGTATCGAATAAAGGCTGATACTCAAATCATAATCCTTTTACCAAAACATACAGTTTAATCAGAAATATTTTTATAGTATAACAGATGTTTTACGAAGATGTAAGATCTTCAACTGTAATAAAGACTTCGTGAACATCACTAAGTGAATATATTTATACAATTAACTGTCAAATTTGATTTTGGTCACATCAGTTGACAACAAAAGTGTGAACTTGTTTAGGGTTTTATTCATAGCAAGAAGTTATTGTGTGGGCGCAGGATTACAAAGTAAACCTCAAATGACAGACAAAAAGAAGGATAAAAACAAGAATGTAAATCTAAAGTGATTCCTATTTAATTTAATGAGAAAAAGTTGTGGTGATCATTCAAATAGTATTAGACAAGACCTGCATGTCAATTGAATATGAAAAGAGTTGAAATACTTATAACGAATGTAAATCTAAAGTGATTCCTATTTAATTTAATTTGATTTCGAAAATAAAAACTTTAATACATATGTAACTCAAAATTGAGAAGGAAAAAAGGCACCGACGCAACTCAAATTAATTAATGATTGATATTATTGATAAACCAAGTGACAAAAAGTGGTGAGAAGTTTAAAATAATACTACACCAACCAAAAGGAGATTTGCAGCCCTATGGTTCACCCTTTCTATTTGATTATTTGTCGGTGGATGCACTTATAAACTGAACTCAAACTTAATACACTCAACTTACTTTATAGGGCTAGACCTGACGTGCAGTAAAACACTCGATACTAAACAAATATACGTGTCGATCAAGCAGTATACGAAATTTGAGTTTGTATATTGATCCTACAATGAATGAATTAATTTTCAAATAGTTAAATTACTAGTTTACTAATTCTACGATTAGTTTGAAAAGATTCAATAGCATGATAAAAAAATTTCTAAAGAGGCTAGAATTTATAAGTGAGAACAAAGTGTTATGGGTTTTGATAAAATTGAGAAAAAATATTTCATTGAAATGGATCATATGATTCTTCAATGTTCTTCTAAAAGATTTCTCCTACTTAATATTCGCAATCAGGGACAACTACTCCTTACTCTATTCATAATATAAGTGTTGGAGTTTCATATTGCCCTTTAAAGCCTCCAAGTAAATCACATTTTATTACGTGATTGAAATCTTCTAATGACAATACTCCTATTCTACCAAGTGATTGAGTGTTAACCTACTTGTTCTTCTAGCCTAAGGTCATTATATCTTGATCACAAGACATTTTAACTTTTTTAGTGGTTAGCAAGAAAGCAAATGAGGTTTAAAAGGTTAACATGCCATCATGCATTCAATTAGTCTAGGGAATTATCATGGGACGAACATGAATTTTCACATTACCACATTAAAGAAATTTAAAATATTTAATTCCCAAACATGCTTAAAGAAAACAAACATGATTTCTTTGATAGAAATGCAAGGTGTGCAAACAAGTAAAGGAAAAATACAAACCAGATTGAACTCCTCTCGCTGCAAGTCTATTCTTCAAGCTTCTCCTCCTTGATTTCTCTTGATTCACTTCACACACTAAGTAAAAACACCCACTCATAAACATAAAAATGAACTCTCCCTTCTCACAAATTACAATATGAAGAAAATGCCTCCCTCTTCAAGATACACTTACTCTCCTTTGATTTGAGTCCTCTTTCATGTGTAGAATTTTGAATGTCTCTCTCCTCCCTTTCTTTAAAGAAAATTTTCCTCTTTTATTTCTCTCTGACTGAACAGTCAGAAAACCATTAAAATTACCCTAAATCGATGGGGGCGCGGCGGCGGTGTTGGCCTGGTGATGCCGCGACACAACTGTCTTAGGCGTTGGAGTTTCGTGGATCCTGATCGTCAATTCAGGGTTGATACAAGGCAGCGCTGACACTTGTAACACATAGACATTTGTACTAGTCGCTGGGACATTGGGGGCTTGGCATTGGAATATCTTCTCCTTTTGATTTTGCACTTAAATGATCTGCTTCAAGAGCTGAAGCGCTATTCATTAGAGTCCTGGTGCATTTCTGCTCATTTTGTGCTCCAGTTGCTCCAAGTCCTGAATCCCCCTGTATATAGCATATTACACTACATATACTCCAAAAAAAAAGATTCAAAAATGGTATGGAAAATACATGAATATAATAACACATTTTACAAACACCAGAACTTTCCATAAATTGTTTAAAAAATTATTATTTTTATTTGAAGTGATGATATGTTGGACTGCTCTCAATGATGACAACCTAGGTGGTAAATTGAAGATCAGTGAGTCCTGAAACTCTCCAGCGAGGATAGCACTACCTCAGATATCTTCTCTTTCATTGCACTGTCTTTTAACATCACCAAGTTTAGTTTCACTGGTGCTACTCTCATAGTTTGTAGAATTGTGGCACGAGCCACTAAAGTTCTTGTCTCTGTAGGAGTACCCATCATGACTGACACTTTCAACAACATGAATATAATGTGCTTCCCTTCCTTGATAAGGGAATGTGTTTTTACGATCATCATGAAGTGTACGACTGTTATATTATTATGATCGACTTAAAAGAATGTGACACACATCCATAGTTACGACATCAAACTTGATCTTTATTTTTGTCTCCCATAGGAAATAATATGAGACATCTCTTGTCAGCACCAATCTTACTCCCCTTCTTCAACCAGATTGGAGAATATGACTGAGAAAGCTTTTAGTAATGAGGTTCAATTTATCCACCAATTGTGTAGATACCACATTTTTCAAGCTGCCTCCATCTATAATGAGGTTGCACATTTTTCCTTTCAGCATGCAATGGGTCAGAAATATGTTGTGGTCCTTGCATGTATTTCTTATGTCTATTTTGTTCTATTATAGGCATTTTGGTCATACAAATTATGATAAGTCACTTTTGCTGTACTCATGAGCACTTCTACTATAAACATTGATGTCATTAAAATATTTTATATTATGTAATTCAATATGCTTTCTAATATTATAATGTTAAGTTATACAAATGTCGTGTCAGAATAATCTCCACAAACTATTCGAATTTAAACTTGAACTCGTCCAAAGATTAAACCTTATAGAAAAAAATCAACAAAATAAAGGAAATTTAGCCCATAAAATTATTGCGAGCTTTGTGGACACCTTGTAATTAGCCCATTTTTAATTGGATTTTTTCGGGCTGATTTGACCTCATTTCAGCCCATATTAAAGGACTTTTGGGGACTAATTTGACACTTTTATAACTATCAAGACTAAAATGGACCCCTAAAAAGGAAAAATTTTTGCGATCGAAGTCACGATGCGGTTTTACGATTAAAACTCCGAAACGGAAGCGTATCACGTGTACGAGCGGGTTCGCTAATATATTAAATTTGGGGTCTGCATGCCTGTATACTGGCAAGTCCAGACTGGAGTCCTGGTGCAAAGAGTCTCCAGATCATTTTACACTTTTCTTATTTTGTTTTAATAATATATTAATGATATGCCATTACTGTAAATTACATAAAACTTTGCAGAACGAAGGCTTACATCAACAAACAAAGATGCGAGTTATTGAGAATTTGGATCAATCATGCTATTCATTTTAAGAATTTTATTTACAATAAAAATAAGGGAAACCCTGAATTTAATCACAATTTTCATGTAATTTCATCTCTAGTACTTAAACTATTTTTTTATACATTTACAATACAATTTGGGGGCATTTACATACATTGCACTCAATTTAAATGGATTTATGTATCACACTAAAACTTCAATTTTTACGCTAAATTCTTTTGTATCGCGTAAAAAATAACACTAATTATCACATTGTAATTATCAAATTCACATTGTTATGTAAAAGGCTATGCGTGCAAATAAGTTTAGGTGAAGATACTTAAATCCATAAAAATTGCTTGCTACGTATCTAAATTTCCCCACATTTTTTTCTTAACACATCTAGATTATCAATATTAACTTAAAGATAATGAAATACATATTTTCACGTACCAAAAAAAGCTTTAATTATAGAAATTAAAGCTTAAGTGGTAGATACGTAAATACATGTGAATTGTGTGGCATCTATGTAAATCTTACTTGGTTTATACTATGGTTTTTTAGTTTTTTATTTATTATTATTTATTTATTTATTTTTATTTTTATTTTTTTTTTGTGGATCACAATTAACTATTTTTATTTTAAATTAGCAGCTTAATATATTACAAAGTTAAAAATATGATCAGCATTATTACAGACGAATATCAAGAGTCATTCGAAAAATATTAGTGCAGTGGACTGTACGTACTGACAATAGTTCTGATGTGGTCACGTTGTTGTGTATTGCATTATAGCCCATCTGAACTATTAGACTTTTTACATTGGGGTTGACATAGTCCCCATAAGATCTATTAGAGTTCAATTTTAAAATAATCAGTCAAAAATTATTTTGGCACTTCTATAAGTTCTCGACTAAAGTGCTCAAGTAAATAGTTGGAAGCTATCTCATGCTTACTTTATAAAAGTGAAGCGCACTCATTTTGATGTATAGATTTATAACACTACGTGTGTAAATAAAAAAAAAAGTTTTGGAGCTAGAAATGTAAATTCAAAAATGTAATTTGGTATTTATACCCTCCAAAAATTTCCCCTGCTCTTCCCAGTTAGCACTACTTGGTAAAAAAAATAGCATCACAGCCTAACTAATAAGCAACGTGACGTTGTAATTTTGACAAATTTTAACAATATCTAAAGCTTCAATAGAAATTGCCATAAACAGCCTGAGCTCAATTTTCCATTCTTTCTTCTCTCTTCCAAAAATTATTTTGGCACTTTACTCATTTCTTTTGTATGATAGAAGAATTTTTATTTTTTAAAATTTTCTTTTTATATGATACAGATTCAAATTCTGTATTTTGGATGCCTTAGAATTTGAAAAATAGATTTAATTTACACTCAATATAGGCAGTGGAACTATAGGAGATATGCGTAAATTAATTAATTTTGCTTAAATTTACAAATTTGGTCGTATCTATTTGGATTAGGGTTTAGATTTTAAACGAGATTTGAGCAAACCCAAATCTGAGATTTATTTAGGAGATTTTTAATTAAAAAAATAATAATAATGCTACCATATTGCACCTATAGTTTAAATTGATATTCAAGTACCGAAGCAGAAATCCAGAAGGTCTTGTGGGCTTGGTGGGCCCATCTAAGCAGAATTGCCTCGCTCTAGCGCCAAGCTGACCTGCCAAATTAATTCGGCCAACTGGTATGGTCGTTCCACATGATGAAAAGTCCAATCAGGCTCGCCCGCCTAACTAGTCGACGACGATCCTAGTAACTATAGGAATATAAAATTCAAGACTGACATTAATAATTGACATATGTCACATTCTCATTTATGAACCTCCTGACTCACACATTTCAATATTTTCAACAATATACTGTGGACACATTCATACGTTATGACTTGTATTTTAATATTTTCTTAAACATGTATAAAAAGATAGTAGAGAAACTGTAGAGGGGATCGACTTGTCGGACCTTTTTTGGAGATCTTCATGGGATATTTCTTGTCCCTCCTCTCATTAGATCACCTTCTGTGTTTTGCCAGAGAGGATCGACATTCATGCCTGGAGAACATATCAATCATTTTCGTTCACCTTGCTTACACAGTTCTCTCCCGAATTATGTGAACTCACGAACAATACTGGACCTATTGTCATAAAAAGATTAAAAAATGTAGTGCTCTTTTATTTTGTCTTTCAAAGTCAATGGAAGAAGATTTTTTTCAGCATTTGGGAGTGGTAAGCATAGCTTTCGTTGAAAAATCAAATAAAATCTATTTTGAGAAATTTTAAGCTGCTTTTCATAAATATTGACAGCATGACTTTAGGGGCTAAAACTCTTTTGTTTAAAAATGCATCATCACACAAATATTTCAATGCGACTAATTACTTTTTATCAGTGAAGTAAGTTATAAATATTTCTGGTCATCCAATGTCACATTTATCATTATAAGACTTTATATTTATTTTTTTCCCTAAAATTTTAGAGCATATTTTGGATTTCAAATCTTATTAAAGATTTACATGCATGTCTCACGATTCCAATACATGTACATATCTAGCACCTACAACCTTAATACAATGGAGGCAGATCCACTACAAGAAGATTGCGGGGCTCACCTGGCCAAACGAGCCAAGTCAACTTGGCCGAAATTGACGGAGTCAAAAGACGGACAAGAAGACAACCGAGTGATCCAAATACAAGACTTTCGACCAAGAGAGCATCTGTGCCAACCATTGCAAGAAAGCCAACCTGATGCGATAGTCTGTCTCACAGTAGAGTTGACCTAACAAGGAGTATGTCTGAGTATCAACTCCTCACCAATAATCGAAGATAGTCAATCAAGTCGGATC
The DNA here is from genome assembly GCA_022702705.1 of Papilionanthe hookeriana x Papilionanthe teres. Taxonomy (NCBI): domain Eukaryota; kingdom Viridiplantae; phylum Streptophyta; class Magnoliopsida; order Asparagales; family Orchidaceae; genus Papilionanthe; species Papilionanthe hookeriana x Papilionanthe teres. The sequence continues at coordinate 53,373,721 of CM040423.1, read as the reverse complement.
AACCAACCGAAACCTACCGACCAAGCTGCACCAACTGAGTTGACGCAGTCGGGCCATGATGTGTGCTAGAAAACTTGCGGTGGTAGAGAAATGGATTATCGTCTTAGCGTTGTACGAGATTTCAACACACAATCAGGTGAAAGAAAACAAACAGTAATGACACCAGATGTTTTTACGTGGAAAACCCGTAAAGGGAAAAAACCACGGGGCCTGACTCAGTTGTAAAAGTCCACTATTAGTTACTGATTACAAAGATCTTTTATCCTCCATACGAGAAAGAGTAACTATATTTTTCAAATTACAGCATCAACTAACGGGGTATGGTTGGTGGTGATCTACGGTGACGGTCAACAGTGACTGACGGAGATCGACGACTGTGGATGACGGTCGATGAGGGTCAACGACGGTCGGCGGTGGTCGATGACGATTGGTGATGGTTGATGACAGTCAACGGTGGTTGACGGCACCACTATCAAACATCATCGAACGATCGGTCACCGTCACCTTTGGTTGGCCACCGCAATGGTGGTTGACGACGGTTGGTGCTGGCTGGCGTCAGCCACCGCCACCTTCTGTCCATCTTCGACTGTTGTTGACACCTTCCGATTGTCATCGGCCACTGTCGATCATCACCAACAAGACGATTGTTGTCGGCCACCGCAAACCGCCGCCGGCCGTCATCGGCCACCGCAAACCGCTGCCGGCCATCATCGGCTACTGCTGGCCTCTGTCTGCCACCGCCAGCTATCGTCAATAATCACCACTAGACGACCACTGATAATCACTGTCCACCTCGCCAACCACCGCCGTCCGCCATCAACCACGGACTATCACCGTCGGCCACCACTGACCGTCAACTACTGTCTACCGTCGTCAACCACAGCCGACCGTCATTAATCATCTTCAATTGCCATCAACCACTGCCGACCATCGTCGACCACCATCGACCGTTGTCGACAACCGTCAATCGTCGTCAGCCACTGTCGGCCATCACCGTCGATCACCACCAATCATCACCGATCACCACCAACCAAACAACTCAGTCGACGCTGTAATCTAAAAAATATAATTACCATTTCCCGCATGTGGGATAAGAGATCTTTGTAATCATCCACTAATAGTGAACTTTTACAACTAGATTAGGCCCTGTGCTTTTTTCCCTTTATTGATTTTCCATGTAATAACTTCTGTTGTCATTACTGTTTATTTTCTTTCACGTGATTCTGAGCTGAAATCTCATGGAACGCTAAGATGATAATCTATTTCTCTACCGCCGCGAATTTTCTAGCACGCATCAAATCAAATCAACTACACTTAGCCAGCCAAGATAGAAGGCAACTATATGATAAACCAGATCTTGTAAAATACCAAAAATACCCTAATTTAAACCTCCAAATGAGACTAAAAATATAATATCACTACTATTTTATAAATTGAAGGAATATTTTTTGAAGAGATAACACTATTCATTAATGTTCATTTTTCTTTCTCTCCCTCCTCATTTATGATATATTCTTTGGGTATATAAAAAGGTGTATTAACTTTTAAAAAATTAATAATAGTTATATTTATGTGATGTGAAAGATTTGAATGTTAAAAATGTAATAAAATTAAAAATTAGGTGTTAGATATTTAAATTCATAAGATTTGTGTAATATGTATGCAAATGCCCCTTTTGATAAATATCACATAATAATAATCATAATAACAATGATGATGATTTATATATAGCTTACTAAATTTCTTATTTTGCATATATATAAGATAATTTATCTAACTTCTTGGCTCAATTGCTACCCTTTGTAATCTCTTGATTCCACCATCAGCTTCGACCTTCTTAGCAATTAGGAGAAATTAAGTCGTCCACAGACCGTGCATGAAACTCATTTCATTGGGCTCTGTTCTAAGCAAAAAATTTATAATAATTACATACTAATAAATATAATATTACATAAATACCCCTTAAAGTCCATCTATTTATACATCTACCATCAAAACTTTAATTTTTACATAAAAGTCGCACGTATCACTGGGTGTATATCTCTTCTTAAAAATTAATAGTTTATATTGTTTACATGACACCAGAAACTTTGGTGGTATAAATGTAAAAAAGTAAAGTTTAAGTGTCAAATACGTAAATCCATAAAAATTGAGTGGTGCGTGTGTAAACGCAAATGATGTGACATATATTTAGGACGCGTTTGGTTCGACTTTTTTGCGCGCGGCGCGGCCTTTTGCCACGGCATCGTTTGGGAGACGGCTTCGCGGCAACGTGCAGCGAAGTTTGGCTAAAAGCCGGCCGCGGGATAAACCCCGCGGCCCAGCTTCGTGGAGCGGCTTTTACCTCTTCACCCCGCGTGCTTTGCTCGAAGAAGAGGTCTCTCCGCTCGAATCTCTTCCTTCTCATCGCCACGGCCCCATCTTCTCCTCCCACCCTCCCGACTCCCCCACCCGCCTCCTCTTCAGCTCCGGCAAATGCACCATTTTTTCCGTGCCTTACGGATCCCTCTGGAGATCCCTCTGCTGCAAGGCCCGCAACCTCATCTCCGAAATCGTCTCCCCCGCGCGCGTGCGTGTTGGAATGGAGAGGCTTTTGGGATTGTAGGTAGAAATTTATGGAAGAAGCTCAGCTTTATTTTCTCTTGACGATCTAATTCAAAGACTCACTTCTATTTATCTTAGTGGCACCTCCTAAATTAACGGTAGGATTGTGCCACCATAATTCTAATCCGATGGTTACTGATAATTCCCCACCTAACACACGATAATTCAACACCTATCATACAATGATTCTACACCTACTATACCTACCGCACGTTCTAGAATAAGACTACAGATGAGGCTCTTATTAGACTTTTAAAACAACTAAAATCGAGTTTAAATTTCAACACCCTCTTAAACTTGATTTTGTGACTCCAGTAAACTTCTCGATTTAATAAAGTCTTTACTTTTGAGTGGCTTAGTAAATATATCAACGACTTGATCTTGAGACTTCACGTCTTCGCACTTGTATCTCCTTTCTTTCTATGCATTCTCGATGAAGTGATAGCGCGTATCGATGTGCTTTGCTTCTATCATGGAAAACTTGATTCTTTGCTTAGCGCTATTGCGGACTTGTTATCGACAAAAATTTTGATCGCCTCTTCTTGTGGTAAACTTAACTCTTTTAATAAGTTTCGAAGCGAATTGCATGACAAACACATGAGGTTGCGGCCACGTACTTCTGCATCACATGTAGAAAGAGTGACGATTGGTTGTTTCTTTGACATCCAAGTGAAAGCGAGTATCTCCTATGAAGAACACGAACCACGTAGTGCTCTTTCGATCATCCATGTCTCCGGCTCGATCACTATCGCTATATCCTTCAAGCTTGAAATTGTTAGATGATGAGTAAAGTAAGCCAAAATCGATTGTACCTTTGATATAGCGCATAATTCTTTTAGCGATCTTCGAGTGGGTAGCGAGTTGGAGTCTCCATGTAGCGGACCGACAAATCCAACGAGCATAAAGGATATACGGCCTTGTGCATGTCGAGTAAGCGCGAACTTCCGACCAAACTCTTGAAAATCGTTGGATCGATTCTATTTCCCTCATCATACTTTGATAACTTGACTCCGCATTCTACGGGGGTATTTATAGGTTGGCTATTATCCATCTTGAACTTCTTCGATATCTCCCTGCATAACCTTCTTGAGAGATGAAAATTCCATCCTTCGTTTGCTTGACTTCGATGCCAGATAATATGCCATGAGCCCGATATCCGTCATCTCAAACTCCTTCGACATCGCTTCTTTGAACTTTTCAAACATGTTTGGATTATTTCCTGTGAAGATCGAGTCATCAACATATAAACAAACAATCGAGATATTTCCATCATCATTCTTGATGTAAAGAGCATGCTCGTAAGGACACTTTATGAAACCCTTCTCTTGCGGATACTTGTCTATTCGACTATTCCATGCTCTTGGTGCTTGCTTCGACCCGTAGAGAGCCTTTTTAGCTTCAAAACCTTGTCTTCTTGTCCTTTGACTTCATATCCCGGTGGTTGCTTGAATGTAGATTATTTCTTCAAGTATTCCATTCAAAAAGCAGATTTTACATCCAATTGATGTATTCTCCACTTATTTTGGGCTGCCAAAGAGATGATTAGTCTAATAGTTTCTAATCGAGCAACGAGGGCAAATACCTCATCATAGTCGATGCCTGCTCTTTGGTCGTAGCCTTTTGCCACCAATCTTGCTTTGTATCTTTCAATTTCTCCTTTGGAATTCTTCTTTGCTTTGTACACCCATTTCACACCAATTGCCTTGTGCCCTTTTGGAAGTGAAGCTAGCTCCCATGTGTCGTTCTTCTCGATTGCCTTGATTTCTTCATCCATTGCATCTTTCCACTTCTTGCTTTGTATGGCTTCTTGGAAATCCATGGGCTCACGATCGGCAAAGAGACAAAAAGAGTAAGATTATCTTGATTGTTAATTACCTCATAAAGATCTTGTAATCTTCTGAAGCGTGGTACTCTTTCACTTGAATTTTCTGTTGAATTTGATGGCGATGAGTCACTTTGAGTATTTGTAGTTAATGTTGTTTGTGGAGTAGTAGGCTCTTCTCTAGTTTGTTCGATCCGTGGCTGCTCTACGTCTTCTTCTTGCAAGTATGGGAAAAAGTTGTAGTCCTCGTCATGTGATTCTCGATCCCATTCTCCTCCTTCATCGAATATGACATCTCTGCGGATGATTGACTTCCCTGTATTTGGATTGTATAGCTTGTAGCCTTTCGAGTTGGTGTCGTAACCAATGAAGATGAACTTCTCGCTCTTATCATCCAGGCTTGCTTCTTTTTCGTCGGGTATGTGTACATGAGCTATGCATCCAAAAACTCGCGAGATGAGAGATGCCGGGCTTCCTTCCACTCCATGCTTCTTGTGGTGTTTTTCCCCACACACTTCTTGTAGGTGATCGGTTAGCCAAATAAACGACACATGCGGCCGCTACCGCCAAAACTTCTTCGGTAATTTCTTGCTTTTTAACATGCTTCTTGCCATGTTAAGGATGGTTCTATTCTTCCTTTCTGCTACTCCATTTTGTTGGGGGGATCTTGGAACAGTTAGAAGTCGACGTATTCCGTTGGCTTCACAGAATTCTTGAAATTCTTTCGAAGTGAATTCTCCTCCTCGATCAGATCGCATAGCTTTGATCTTGAGACCACTCTCCTTTTCTACATCACGCCTTAAACTTTTTGAACATTCCAAAAACCTCGATTTTTGTTTTAAGAAATACACCCATGTTTTTCGTGAGAAATCATCTATGAAGAGAAGGAAATAGTTGCTCTTACCGAGTGAGTTTGGCTTTATTGGACCGCACACATACGTATGTATGAGCTCAAGAGGCTTTTGGGCTCTTGAACTTGACTCCTTGGAAAGCTTTTTCGAAGTGCTTTCCGAGTAAACATCCTTCACATAATTGATCGGGGTGGTTGATGCGAGGTAAGCCTCTCACCATCTCTTTCTTTGAAAGCGATTCGAGTCCTCCGAAGTTGAGATGCCCAAATCGAAGATGCCAAAGCCGAAAGCATCTTTATAACGGGTCTTGAGACATTTGGCGATATCGTTTTGAATGTTAAGCAAGAACATTCTATTTTTAGACATTGGCACCTTAGCGAATCGAGTTACCGATATTGTCTTTTAAGAAGAGAGTATTTTCTTTCAAGTGAATATCATATCCCTTCTCCGATAGTTGCCACTAAACTCAAGATGTTGCTCTTCATATTCGGCCTAAAGTAAACATTAGAAATAAATTGATGCTTCCCATTTTTCGGCGGATGAGAATGTTACCTTTGCCTTTCACCTCTATCTTGGACTCATCTCCAAACGACACATTGCCGCTTTCGATTCGTCGAAGCTCTACGAACATGCTTCTTCTCCCGCACATATGGTTGCTTGCACCGGTGTCCAGGTACCATGTACTTATCTTCACCTCTTTCATTGTCCTTATATGCTTAGCGGTAGAGTGCCATCTTCTTCTCTCTTTTCTTCATGTAGTTGACTCTTTCATAAACTTTGTTCGTAGGAGCTCTACATTCTTTTGCATAATGCCCGAACTTGTTACAATTGTAGCACTTAATTTGAGATTTATCGTACCTCGAATTTGAGCGCCCTCGACCACGTCCTCTTGTAGATCTTTCTCCTTTCTCATAGTTATTGTTGGAACCCCACCCTTGCTTGCTAGCATGACCTCGTCCTTGTCCACCACCTCTTCCATGTTGGCTTCTAATATTGTTGAAGCTTTCATCTTTCGGAGTTGGTTGAATATTCGTCTTGAGAAGTTGTTCGACAATCTCTTCATTCATCTTCTTCTTTTCTTCGTAGGCTTGCAATGAACCCGAAGTTGCTCTATCGTCATGACTCATAAATCCTTGGTTTCTTCGATAATAGTTGTGATACTTATCAAATTTTGAATCTAATGAACGAAGAATCTTTTCCATGATAGCCACATCTTCTAACTTCTCTCCATTTCTTTTTAGTTGATTGGAAATGATAATGACTCTAGAAAAATAATCGGAGACCAACTCGCCTTCTTTCATATGCAAAATATCAAATTGACTTCTTAAAGTTTGAAGTCGTACCTTTTTAACCTTCTCTTCTCCTTTATACGAAACCTCGAGCTTCTTCCATGCTAACTTGGCCGAAGTAGCACTTGAGATCTTCTCAAAACCATCTTCATCTAAAGCTTGATAGATGAGGAAGAGAGCCTTCTTGTCTCTCTTTCGCAAGTCTCTTAAGCTCTCCTTTTGTGTTGTGGATAGAGCGGACTCGTCGCTTGGCTCATCGTAGCCTTTCTCCACAACCTCCCAAACATCATGCGCTCCGAAGTGCCTTCATCTTGATACTCCAATTGTCGTAGATGCTTTCCTTAAGCATCGGGACTTGGAAGAAACCATACCACCATTTGCCATTGCTTCTATAAAGGAACCTTTAGGCTCGATACCACTTTGTTGGAATGGAGAGGCTTTTGGGATTTGGCGAAAGTTAGAAATTTATGGAAGAAGGCTTGACTTTATTTTCTTGATACAAACGTCTAAGCTCAAGACCCCTATTTATTATCTAGTGACATCTCCTAAATTAACGGCTAGGATTGTGCCACTATAATTCTAATCCGATGGTTACTGATAATTCGCACCTAACACACGATAATTCAACACCTACTATACAATAATTCTACACCTACTATACCTACCACACGTTACAGAATAGACTTCAGATGAGGCTCTTATTAGACTTTTAAAACAACTAAAATCAAGTTTAAATTTCAACAGTGCGTTCCTTCTCTTGGGTGCGAGATTGGGCTCTCCGCCTCCACCTCAGCCGCCTCCGCGCCTCTCGGCCGGTGGTGAATCTCATGCCGCATTGCCGCCTGACTATCTGCAGCATACTCACCTGCATTTGCTTCGGGACTCAAGTGTCGGATGAGAAGATGGGGCGTTTAAATTATTATTATTATTATTATTATTATTATTATTATTATTATTATTATTATTTTGGGCATTTACATGCATGCCACCCAATTCTTATGTATTTACATATATACCTATATTTTAATTTTTACTTTTATACTGCTTGGATATTTCATATCAAATCCAAAAATACATTCCATGAATTGTTAGATACGTAAATACATAATAATTGAGTGGTATGCATGTAAATCTTTTTTTCTCAAATATATCGACGTCACAATTTAGTTTTAAGAAACATGGGCAGTTTGACATTTTTTAAGAAAAAACTATCCCGCAGCTGTTTTCACACAGTTGAACCGAACAAACAGTGCAACTTCCACATATTGCTTCCCCATAATGAACTTCCATAGTCGTAATATGTCATAATTGAAAAGTGAAAGCTATACTGCTAGTCAAACAGACCCTTAACTAAATGTGAAAACATTGAGAAGGTAAGAACATATTATCCACCCATTTCCTAACCCAATTACATCATATTATTAAATATATATATATATATATATATATATATATATATATATATATATATATATATATATATATATATATATATTGTGTAAGAAATCCATTCTTCTACATTTCTATATGGGGTGCCGAACACAGCCTAATCTCAGATATCTAATCATAAATGTGCTCTCTCTCTCTCTCTCTCTCTCTCTCTCTCTCTCTCTCTCTCTTCTCTAAAGTGAAGAACATCCATCTCCTCCCGTAACCATCCCGTAACCATCCCGTAACCATCCAGTACCCCCATAATCCCGGTACCCATCCCGTACCCTCCCCGTAACCCAAAAATCCACACCTAACGCACGCAGCTCGTCGAATAATTCACCCAATGTTCATGCATATATAAGGAGGATTTGCACATATACCACTCAATTCTAATTTATTTACATATCTAACACTTTCAACGTCAATTTTTACATACATACCACCTTACCTATACATGAAAAGATCTATTTCACTACTTAAAAAATAACATTATTATTTTTTGATTTGATATGACAGTTTTAGGTGGTATAAATGTAAACAAGTAAAGTTTAGGTGTTATATATAAGCATGGCAACATGAACATACCTCCTAAATCATAACTGTATCAGCTCTACTTCGAACATTTAAGCCATACATATACTCTCTCTCTATTTTTCTCAAAGCATGTTGATAAGTTCAGGATACCTTCTCCTTTCAGCCTCTCTGTTCACACCATTTCTCCTTCTCACACCATTGATGATCAGCTTCTCAGATCCCAAAATCATCAGAAAGTCTACAACGTTTATGATTTCGGTGCACAAGGAACTAATGACAGACAAGTAAGCTCAATCTGAAATATTCAGAACAAATAATTTCTGTAAGTAGATTATATAATCTTATAGGATAATTTATATTTATGAAATTTAACAGGCGTTCATGAAAGCATAGAAGGAAATATATTTAATTCACATTTTCCTGCATTTTTTTTGGTTCCTGAGAAGAAAACAAACCTTCTCGAACAAGTAAGCTTCTATGGTTCCTGCAACTCCATTGTCAGAGCCATGGTGAGCTCAAAGTATCATTAATGTTAAAAAAAAAGGAAGAAGAAGAAGAAATAATGAAAATCTAAGCGCTTTAACATAATTTACAGATCACGGGGACCGTTGACGCTTCATCGAACGAGTCTGATTGGGACAATGATGAGGAAAATGACAGTAGTGGTATTCACTGGACCTTGCTCAGCAACATTACAGATCCGAATATAGAAGGGGGAGGAACAATAATTGGATATGGTGAAATATGGTGGAAAAATTCTGGCAAGGTCAATACAAATCTTGCAAGTCAACATGCATTTACATACATACCGCCCAATTCCTATGTATTTACATGCCTAACACCTAAAGTTTACATTTTTACATTTATATCACCCAAATCTTTCATATTGCATAAAAAAATACCACCGTTTTATCTTTTAAGAAGTGAAATACAGCTTTTAACGTAGAGGTAAGGTAAAATATACGTCAAAGCTAAAGTTTGGGTGTTAGATATGTAAATAAATAGGAATTGAGAGGCATTTATGTAAATCTTCCAAACTATTCAGCAATTTTTGGCTTAGAAAACATAACTAAATCATTCTTCCGTTTGCATTTTTGCAGCACCGACGGTATGATTTCCGTATGATAAAGTTGACAGAATCAGAATTATAATAAGTAAGATTATTCATTATTATTATTATTATTATTTAATTTATATGTGGGCTTTGACATTTTTTGCATGCAATAAACTGAGGGCCAGCAGATTCACATTTCTGTTGAGGAATGCATAGATGTTAGTACTTCAAATGTTATGATTACTGCTCCAGGAAAGAGTCCAAATACTGATGGCATTCATGTGAGTAACACCAACAATATGGTTACAAAAGACTGTGATTAAAACAAGTAAGACTTCAGTAATTACATTCTGATCGATTAAATTTAGCGAAATTTTCATACCACACAATTCTCATGTATTTACATTCATAACACTTTGGTGGGATAAACCTATTTTAGAATGTAATTGATAGCGATATTTGTGATGTGATATTAAAAAATTGAGGGTCATGCATGCATGCATGCATGCATGGACATGCAAATATATGTATGTATGAATGTATGACCAATCAAGATTAATTGAAATCGGGCAGAATTAAGAGTTTTCTTATTTAAATTGTTGTATTAAATTCTGTATATTAATTGTACATGTTATTTCTTTATAGTAAGATTTGAAATATTTATTATTACAAATTATTATATATTATTAAGATACCTAAATTAGATTGTACAGGCTATTATTTATTTGAATGAAATCAAAGAAAAAAGATTCAACCTATTTGCTCGAAATTCTTGACAACCCTTTTTTTTTTTTTTTTTTTTTTTTTTTTTTTTACAAGAAGAAGAAACTGAAAGAAATGCGAAAGGAGTTCAAACTAGTTACCAACATAGAGAAATATACACTTTCCCTAACAGTGACCAGTAAGTTAATAAACTAGACGGGAAAACTTTTGTATTTTTCTTTTTTTTTTCTGGTTACATACAGAGATGGTTATCCCTAAAACCAATACAATTTAAATAATATCAAATAAGCCAAAAAAATTATATTCCATCAGGATGTTTAGACAAATCCTCATGAAGAAAGCAGCAAGTATGGACAACTAGAGACCTGACTTGGACTTGTATATGTAATCACAAACTACAGCCGACTCCTGAGTTTGCCTCCCGCTTGAATCTACACTGTCGGTTACATTAAGACCAATATCGGTGCTAGCGCTACGTTTCCTGCTTGCAGGTCTCGAGTCCTCTTCTACCACAGCAACAGTTGCTAAAAGGTCAGATAACAGCGATGGACACGATTGCTCCGAATGTTCAAACCCTCTACTCCGCAGCGCAGCTTCCATATTTTCTCTAACTGCCGTAAATTTATGACAGACAGACTTCAAGTGTGCACAATGATGGTGCTCTGCTAAAGCCATTGTAGATGCTACAGTATCAGCATCAATTTTTTCACATAATTGTGCTTCACGTAATAGCTTTAGCCGCTCAAGTCCATATCTGTCAGCCGCTGCCAATAGATGCTGAACCATATTTGTAGAACACATTGAAATTGAGCCACTCAGCTGAACAACATCAGGGAGCTCATCTGAATACATAAAGATAAGCATGGCCTTGAAAACAGGAGGTTCAACATCCTCAATTAAAATCTTCTCTACATTTGGATTCCCAATTAGCCCCAAAAAAATACGCTTTAAAGACTGGAGAACGAGCAACAAGAATATGTTTCATCACCAACTTCAAAAATAATATCTGAGCCAAGGCCAGATAGAAGTAACGCCTTAAGAGAATATCCCATATCTGATGGTGGAACAGGAATTGTGAGCTGCTTCACCGTAAGAAGATGGCAGTCATCTTTAAGATAATTTGATACCTCCAAGGATGTTCTGTAGAACCTTTGTAATTATTAGGCAATCACTTTGTAATTATTACAAAATTCTCATAATTATTAGGAGGAAATTAGTCTGTAATTATTAGGAGTTATGCACCTAATAATTACTTATAGGTATTAGATCAGATTTTATTTATTTCCCTGTTTAGAAATTACCTTAATTTGTTCCAAGTTTTATACTATAAATTGATGTTGTAATATGTTCCAATTCAATAAAAAAAAGTTTCTCTCAATTCTATCTTGAAATCTTACATGGTATCAGAGCCCTTGCTCTCATCGCTCAATCGCGCCGCTCCTCTTCGCTCCCAAACCCTCTCTCTCGGTTGAAGCACACCGGCGAACGCTCGTCCGCTGCCTTCTCTCCTCCATGTCGAAACTCCTGTCCAAGGGTTCTTTCACGCGAGCTCTCGGTCGCTCCATGCATCTCTACCATTTCTTCTCACCGGCCATCTGTTCTCGCCGACGACATCCCGCCGGCCCTAGCCCTCTCTCACGCGACCTTCTAGCGGGATCCTGGATCCCTCCTTCTGTTGCTTGTGATCGAAAGGCCTAGCCCCTCGGCTCCACCGGATCTCTCGACTCCTTCGGCTGCTCCTGCGTGCGATCCTCCTGCCATATCAATCTTTTTTCGGTATGACGACTTCTTCCTCTTCCTACCAAGAAATATCCTCCGCCAATGTTCCAATCGGAATCGATGGCACTTCCTACCCCATCATCGGTCTGCTCGCACAACAAGGTACTTTCTACGATGCCTTCACAGTTAATCAAGAATCCCTCGATCAGTGGATCATCGACTCCGGCGATTCTCATCACATGACTGGCGATGTTTCTCTTCTCCATGACTATATGCCGTGCAAAGACAACTCCACCATCCGCATTGCCGATGGTTCTATCTCCAAACTCACCGGCTTTGGCTCCGTGCACATCACCACAAACAATCTCCCCGAGCATGGCTCGATAGATTTGCAAAATTTGTGACAAAACACGGGTATACTCAGTGTCAGGCAGATCACACTCTCTTCGTGAAAACCTCTCCCGAAAAGAAGATTGCAATTCTAATCGTACACGTCGATGATATCATCCTCACTAGAAATCACGAAAAACTCACAAATTTGACAAAGCTTCTCACTCGGGAATTCGATATCAAAGACCTCGGAAAACCAAAGTTCTTTCTCGGCATGGAACTAGCTCGATCAGAACGAGGAATGTTTGTGTCACAACAGAAATATACATTGGATCTATTGAAGGAAACAGGTATGCTCAGTTGCAAACCCGTCGATGCTCCAATGGATCCTTACAAGAAGATCGGCACTAGGAAAGACAGCGCACCTGTGGATAGGGGGAGATATCAGCGACTCGTGGGGCGACTCATTTATCTCTCACACACACGACCTGACATTAGTTTTTCTCTTAGTGTTGTGAGTCAATTCATGAACAGCCCTACGGAAGAACACATGAATGCAGTCTACAGAATCTTGAGATACCTCAAGATGACTCCAGGCGAAGGTCTACTATTTCAAAAGAATAAGGATCGAGGTATAGAAGTATATTCAGACGCAGACGGGGCAGGGGATGTCTCGGACCGACGATCGATTTCCGGCTATTGCACTTATGTACGGGAAACCTAATCACTTGGAGAAGCAAAAAGCTGTCTATGGTATCAAGAAGCAACACTAAAGCGGAATTCAGAGCTCTTGCACTCAGGATCTGCGAAGGAATGTGGATTCGAAGAAAACTCATCGAACTTGGAATGCTAACTGAAAAAAATGTCAAAATACAATGCGACAACCAGACAACCATTAGCATTGCAACAAATCCAGTACACCATGACAGAACGAAACACATCGAAATCGATCGACACTTCATCTCAGAAAACATTGAAAGAGGAGTCGTCGAACTCACATACATTTCTTCCCGATATCAAACAGCGGATATCCTCACTAAGCCTCTCCCAAGAATCAACTTTGAAGAATTATGTAACAAGTTAGGCATGTACAATTTGTACAACCCAACTTGAGGGGGAGTGTAGAATCTTCGTAATTATTAGGAAATCACTCTGTAATTATTACAGAATCTTCATAATTATTAAGAGGAAATTAGTCTGTAATTATTAGGAGTTATTCACCTAATAATTACTTACAAGTATAAGTCATATTTTATTTATTTCCTTGTTTAGAAATTACGCTTAATTTGTTCAAATGTTTTGAAGTTATAAATAGAGGTTGTACTGCATTCACTATTCGATAGAGAAAAAAAAAGTTCTCTCAATTCTATCTTGAATTCTTACATGTTCTTCTACAAAATCTTTTGTAACCCCACATGCTCCCCCGATACTTAAGAGTGTAAGGGCCACCCTCCAACGCCCGATCAAAGTGGCTATGCACCTTGTGATTCTCTTTGCCGCTCTGATCAAGTAATGTGAGCTTGAATAATGCCCTTACGTTTGTTCCCTCACTGGCGAGCACAATAAAAATTGAAATATTGAGAGAAAAAGGCATTCAACCTATTTGCTTGAAAATATTGACATGGTTGTTGACCTCACTTTTTGTCGAGGTTTAGTATTCCTCCTAGATTTAGGATTCTAGCCTCAGGAGCTTCCCCGATGATCCTAGATTCCTAGCGATGGGACCCACCTCGTTTTAGAGTGTCTGGAAGCCACTTCGTTACTCTTTGAAATCTCGTACGAGATTCCGTACCGCTAGTCCATAGCCGGTCGAAATTGATGTCGGGAGTTCAAATCGAGTCCCTATAGGACCACTGGACATTAGGACGACCTCGTGCACATCTTAAACGCACCATTCTGATCGATTGGACTCGAGTCGAGCTTTGCGACGATACCAAATTTCGACGCAATTTTGACACGCTTGTCGACGAGGTTGCTCAGACAACCTCGGACAACGAAACGGACTGCGCCGATGCGTCCGGAACGTCGATTTCACTTAAAATTGACGTTAAGTTTGCGACGATAGACTGTCGGGGGCGAAACTTGTAATTTAAGTTTTAATTTAAATAATAAAAATAAAACAAAAAAAAGATATTCTAAAACCTATTTTAAAATTAAACCCTCGCCCTAATTACCTTCGCACTCGACCAGGTGCCTTCGTCTCTCCCGCGCGAGTTCCACGGAACCTTCGTCCCTCCCGCGCTCGAGCGTGCTTTCTGGCGGCCGTTTGCTCCTCGAGCCGCTCGTGATAGGCCCTATCCTTATCCCTCGAGCAACTTGCGGCACCTCATGCGTGCGTCCCTTACCGAGCTCTGCTCCCTCCTGCGGCAATCTGCCGCCAGTCCCACTTGCGCCCGATCCTGTAGGTTGAGCTCTTGACCTCTGCTTCCCCTCCTCTGCCTATAAAAACCCCATTTTGGGATGAAATTAGGGCTGGCCGAATTTTCATCTTGGAGGGGAAGTGCTGGTACCTGAATCCTTGCTTTGTTTGTATGCTCTACATTGTCTGGTAACCTCCTTCCTCCCCTCTATTCTTCTCGGTTTGGCCCAGGGAGGCTGTATTTTGTGTCGCTGATTTGGTTCTCCCTGTTTACTGTTTCAGCTGGGAACCTACATGCCATGGAATTTTTCTTTTTTTTTTACTTGGTTGCTTAAATGATGATTCCTTGCTTTTCCCCCATAGTGGCATGCTAGTAGGTTGTTATGTTTAATTTGAGGGGCTTTATTACATGAAGCATGTGTAGGAGTAGGGAATGTGGTATGACACTAGTTCCTTCCTTTGCTTTATTTGTTTAATATGGTGGAATTATAGCATGACATTAGCTTCTCTTTTCTTTTATTTTCAAGCAAGTTGAGTTTGATGTAATATAATTTTGGGGCAGAATCAGCCTCTCTTGCTAGCATATGGGAAGATTGGGTTTAAATGTTCTAAACATCATTCTTTATAAAGAAAAATGCATGCTAGCAGTGTTGGGAAGGAAATCCTATGTGTGTTCTTATTTAAAGCAAGTGCTAGTCTTTTACGTTTGACATATTAAAGGCATGTGTTTAAGGCAAGGGTCGGTCTCGTATGCAAGCATGTTAAGATAAATATTGAGATGTTCCTTGCTCACTTTAGCTTGATATGAAGCAGGGAAGGATTTACTTAGCTTTACATACATGTGAGGCTCACTTCTTGCTCCTATCTCTTCCTTATCAAAAAGCATGTCGAGATGGATATTAGGATAGTTTCTTTGCTTACTTTGGTTTGGCATGAAGCATGGAAGGATTCATTTGGCTTTTTTTCAATATGCGTGTGGGGCTCGGCTTTTGCCCTTTGTAACTTTTCTTTATAAAGAATGGCATGTTGGAAAGAAGCTTAGTTCAATTGGAGAAGCTTCATGCTTGTTCTTATATAAAACATATTGTGGCTCTATGTTTGGAAAGTTTGGAAACTTAATCTTTGAGCTTCTTGCATTCTAGCCTTCGTGAAGCATGATTAATTAATTTGAAAGATTTCCATGTTCATTCTATGCTCTTTCTTGCTAGCAAGCATATGGTAATTGAGCTTTTAAAGATATGTATGTGCTTCATTTTAATTGAGCTTTCAAGGAGAATTTGCTTCAGACTTTACATTGAATTTGGATTTAACTATGGCTGAAGTTGATTTTAGCCTCATATGGCTCGGGTTTTGTTAAGTCCTGTTATATTCGTTGTTCTGAATTTAAATCTGAGCTTAGTTTTGGCTTTATATGGCTCGGTTTTGTTGGAGTCTTGCTACATCTTTTGTTTTGAGCTTAATTCTAGCCGGATTTCGGCCCTGTGTGGCTCGATTTTCAATTAGTACTGTTGTACCCATGTTTTGATTCAAGGCGGAACTTATTCCCCAGCCCGACTATGGCTCGGGTTCGATTCTACACGGGTTCGGGCTTGGCTCCCTTAGCTATCTTTTGCTTTGGCTTTGAGTGGGGAATGCTGTGACTTGATTTTATGCTGGTTTCTAGCCCAGCTATGGCTCGGGTTGAAGCTTTGGTGCTCTCGGTTTTAATTTTGTGTTGGGAGGATTTGTTTCATTGGGGATTGGCCGTGAGCCTCATTATGATGATTTGGAGTTTAGGGAGGGCTTTACCTTTGGTTGCCCCTTTGTTCTAGCTTGGCCGAACCCCATCAAGGCCTTCTCTTTTTATTTGATGGATGGATTGATTTGTGCTTGGCTTAACTTTAAGCATATGAGAATGGTGATATTACTTACACACTTAGCTTAAATTCATTTCACTTGGTGGCTTGGCCTGATGGTGGAAATGGTGGTGTTTGGTAAGGTCCTTATTTGAGCCTGAATATTTGGTGAGTTCTTTGCTTGCTTTGCTTGGTGAAGTTTGGAGTTAGCTTGAAATGGTAGGGGAGCTTGTACATTCACTTGCTTATGCATTTGTATCTTGGTGATTCTCCGACTGCTGTTGTGAGTTTGATCCGGAGTCTGAGAGTGGTCCTACGTGGGAAGAATTGTATTTCAAATGATAAAGAATTATTTGAGGATCGGAGGGCTGGATTCTAGTATTAATCTGGGGCTTTAGTCGGTTTTCTTCGAGTCACTTTTCTTTTCTTTTCCAGTTTGATTTGTGGATTCTTGAACGATTTTCGAAGGTCACTGCTTTTGATTCAGTCTATCTGAATGCAAGGATACCCGTTTCAGGGACAATCCAATCGTGCCCAAGTGAGAAAATGACGTCCTCAGGACCGATTCGAGGACCTCGGGCCATGCTTTCGGCGTTCGTTGTTACATGTTTTAGGGGCGAGTAGATTAATCTTCCTCCCGTTGTGGTCTTTCCTGGACTGGAGGTGGGTTAATCTCCTCTTCGTCCCCTCCTTATTGATTTACACGTGTTTTCCCGCTTCACTCGGAGTCGGTTTTGTTTTGTTTTGTTTTAGGGCGATGACGACGATGATGCAAAAGGCACGCCAGTGATAGAGTAGAATGATATCCCATCCTACGACATCAGGACTCACTCCAGGGCCCCGGTGAACCGTAGGATGACGGTATCATTCACCATTCTAAGCGACGAGGCACCCGTACCTTCTTAGGATTGTTAGCGATCCTTTACCCTACGAAATGATCGACTTGTGGACAATTATATTTTTCAAAATCTGATAAAAATACGATACTACATTTCGCAACAAAAATATCTTTCCACCACAATCAAAAAAATTGATAAACTCTATTTTGCATGTCTGAAATCCATATGCATGCTAAAAATATAAATTTCAAAACTACATTATAAAATTTGATTGTCCACTTGTTGATTATAGTCTTGGGTGGGGGAACACTCTCCTGAGTTAGGTTTAGTTGGACACTTTTCTCTGTCGAGTAGCGGGCTTTATACACTCGTGTGACCGAGTAGCCTTCGACGACCCTTCGAGCGATCTTACTGAGTTCGAGCTCAGCCTCGACCCGAGTGCTTGCGGTTTTCTTCGAGCTTTCATTTGATTTTTGATAGAGCACTCGTGGTCTTTTTAGGATTTTCTCGGAGTTTTGGTGACTTTTACTACTTTTCTCGAGCTTTCCGTTGTGGGTCGGTCACTTTGTTTTCTTGAGTTTTTCGACGACCTTTTATTTTGCTTGCTTAGCTTTCATGTGGCACACTTGCTCGGCTAGACAAAAGAAAATAACGAGCCTCCAGTGTATACGGGTTTGTTTACATTTGCAGCGTGTTACCTTCTTTATATCTCTGCATCTGCATGCTATATCTTGTTTAACTGTCACTTTTTATACCTGCCACTGCATGCTATACTGTTTAACTGTCACTTTTTATACTTTCTACTTGCATGCTTTATCTTGTTTAGTTGTCACTTTTTATATCTGCTATCGTACGTCTATATCTTGTTTAGCTGTCACTTTTGTACCATACCTGCTACTGCATGTTCTTGTTAGCATGTTACATTATATCCTGTTGCATGTCTTTCTTCTTACTCTCGTGCTATATACATATCCTGCTTGTAATCGTATCAACATTTAAACATACCTGCATGGGATGTTTAGGAGAACTCAACCAGCCACCTGATTGAACATTTTGACTTGCCACCTTAGAAAACTCAACCTCTTCACGGCAAGGAGCTTGGAGCTAGCGGTGGGCAGCACGACCATCTTCAACAACAAAACACGTCTAATCAGCTAAACCACTCCTTAGTGATTAAACAACAAACCATAGGATTTTGAGGTCGTTCGCCTAGCGCGACATAAATCCTCAACCTTTCTTGGGCCTTTTTATAGCTCTGCTGTATAATATAAGCCCCGACTCGTTTTAGGATTCTGAGGTTGTCGTTCGTTACGACCTAAATCCTCACATCTTCTAGGCTATTCGTGTGATCGTTTCACACGAATGTAAGCCCTAATTAAATAAAATTGGCAGGATGAAACCTCTAAATAATATCTCCTAAATCAAAGCCAAATCATAGGATAGCTTAGGAAGTCACCGAGGTTCGCCTCTGGATCTTTGACATCCCCTAGTTCTTCCTCCTTTGGATTCTACAATAAATGTTCCAGATTTGAGCCAGTCCCCTTCACACCTCTTTGTCCGATTACGTTGAAAAGTCCTATCCTTTTGACCTCTTTGAAGATAATATTTCTTGATTTTTATCGAGAGTTTTCTTAAGCGATCTCGGTCATTTAAGATGTAATTAACTATAGAGCTTGCCTTATATGAAGCATTTTCCGAACCCAGCTTAAAATAAACCCTATTTAATTCTTATATTAAATAGGGGAATTTGTCGGCAAATATAATGGTTTCGCAGACCAAACGGACGTCATACATTTCTTAGTTTATTTGATCGAGCCTCACCCTTAAGTTTTGTGTTTGTCTTTCGGGATAAATGCATGACTTGAGGTGTAGCGCTCTTTCATTCAAACTATGAAAAATATGAGGTCAGTTTGACTTCCTTTCTTTTCGTTGAAGGATCCTTCCGAAGCGAGCGACGGGATTTCGATTCCGGCGACCGACAGCTTCTTACGGGCACTTCACGCACAAAACAACGCCGACAATGGTATCGAGCCACGTCAAATTTTTCCTGTCTGAATCTTTCGTCATCTTCCCTAGCCCTTGGGAATCATTCGTATTCATATTAGAGCTCATTCCATCTTCGTCAGCTGCTTCCGATGTCTTTGACCTTCTTTGACTGCTTCGTCTACCAGCCTTCAAAATTGTTTGCCTTCGATTGCTTCGCCTTGCTTCGTCCACTTTTGTTTCATCCAAACGCAATCATCAGCTTCGCTAGCCTTCACTACTTCTGCCTGGTTCCATCTCCCGTGTCTAGTACCAGCTGCGATCTGCGATCCTGTTTGTTTGTTTTCTCGTCCGCAATCCCACAATTGGTTATCTCGTCTGCGATCCAAGTCTCATCCACAATTTGTGATCTTATCCACTTCGTTCACTTCGTCCACTTTTGCTTCGTCAGCTTTGGCTTTATCTCGGCTTCGACACTCACGGCTTCGACACTCTCGGCTTCGGCACTCTCGGCTTCGACACTCTCGGCTTCGACACTCAAGGCTCAAGTATTTTTTTGCTTCGACTTCGGATTCCTCTCCCCAATCCTGTCTCCAGGCGGCAAGTCTCTCTGCTTCTGCTAATTCCCACGCCTTCGACTGTTCGTCTAGTTCGCTCGACCGGGTTTTTGCTCTTCTGGACTGCTTCATCTGTTCGTCTGTGCATCTGTTTGGCTGCTTGGACTCAAACGCACAATCCTTCTCTGTTCACACCAATACATGCCTATTCGTCGACAGTCCTACTTAAAATGTCTTCTGGTCTTCAAGCTGATGGTATATTTACTAAGACTCCTTCTCGACAGTGTCATCAGTTTCTTGTTGGTAAATTGATGCTTCTTGATCAGCCAGCATCTGAAATTAGGCAGAATTAAGAGTTTTCCTATTTAAATTGTTGAATTAAATTTGTATATTAATTGTACATATTCTTTCCTTATAGCTAGATTTGGAATATGTATTATTACAAATTATTATGTATTATTAGGATACCTAAATTAGATTCTACAAAATATTATTCACTTGAATGAAATCAAAGGAAAAAGGATTCAGCATATTTACTCGAAAACATTGACATATACAATGTAAATATTATGAATATTTCGCCTTTTATGTGTGATATGTGATATATGGTATGGAAATCAGCATAGGAAGCTCAGGTGCCAATAATTCAGTTGCAAAGGTTTCAGAAATGATTGTGGATAATGTAACATTGAGTGGGACTACTAATGGAGTCAGAATAAAAACCTGGCAGGTTATTAGCATGCATTTATTGATGAATTTTATATAACAGCAAATACCTTCAAATAATTTTTTTTTTAAACAAGAAAAAAATTGATCTCAAATAGGCCTTAATTAAATAGATCAAAATTTTCTTAACAAAAATTCCAATTACATGACAAGATATTTAAACTTATAATATGTAAAAATGTTTAAATGGCTTCAAATTATATACATGAGTAGTATATTTGGTAGTTTTAACAAATAAAATAAATGAATAAAACTTGACTTTTGAAGCTAGCATTTGTAACTGTCCAATCAATCTTGTTTTTTCACATGTTTTATAAGTAATTAAACAAATAATAGAAAAAAGCTGAAACTTCAATCAATAAGTATTTCTATTTTGTAAATGAAAATTATGGGTTTGAATTTGAAAAAATTAATTTATAATTTTTTATTTTTTTATGAAAGCATAAAAATAAGAAAGAATTAGGTTGAACTAAGTTGAAGCTTCATGCCAATTGTCCCATCTCAAGCTACTTAGTAAACTTTCAGTAGTTTTGCAAGGCTGGTATTTATCAGGTAGAGAGAAGGTGAAAATAATTTTTTGTTTATTCGCTTAAATAGTAATAGAAAAAAAGTGCATTCCAACTCTTCTTGCATTTTTATTCATCACATGAAGGGTAGATCCATAAATATAAAAATATATAGAAAAAGGATAGGTCAAAAAATATAACTCGGATAAAAGTAATGCATTAAAAAAAATCTTCAAATAAACAATAAGGATTCATAAAACGAACTTTACATAATTCTCATCCTAGCATTAAAACTCCATTTAGGATCCTACTTTCATTTCATAGTAAAATTTACATATTTGATAGTTTTGACAGTTTCTTCAGTTTCAGTCTTCAGTTTTGCTTGATAGTTTTGACAGTGTCGATATGCCATGTGATAAACAAGAACATCAAGGGAACGAGTGCATCGAAAGTCGCGGTAAATCTGAGTTGCAGTTAAACTCTTCCATGCCAGGAGATAGACATGGAAGACATTAGGTTGGTTGCGGAAGGAGGAAAATCAACAGAAAGTTTGTGCAGTCATGTAGTTTGGTCACAAAGCGAGATGGTTTTCCCACCACTTTGTGTTTAAATAAAAAATATAATTGAAAATAAAACAAAAAAGTTATGTTTCACTTTATGAAGATCATGTAGATGCAAATTTATAGGGAAATTTACAGGCGCAGCACACGATACTTATGTATATACATACCTCACACCTAAAATTTCACATTTACATATATAGCAATTTGGTATTTTAAACCTATGCATGAAAAGATGTATTTCACTCTTAAAAAGTGATAATAGTACTATTTTTATGTGATATACAAGATTTGTGCGTTGTGCTTGAAAATATGAAAGTTTAGGCGTGAGATATGTAAGTAGGAGAATTGTGTGCTATGTATGTAAATGCCCCAAATATATAATACTAACACTCATATAAACATGTTTTTTATTGCTATGATCATGATTTTTTCTATTGATTGGGTGACTCAGCCTACCTATCGAGTAGTTTTACTTAATATTTTATGATCGAAACATTCGCAAAAAAATAGATAAAACAGGGAGATTTAAGATGGCCTTGAGAGACCACCAAAGGCATTTCTGACTCGTTCACTTGCTTGCAATTAGTGTAATCATGAATGAAGTTTAAGATACTAAAACTCAAGTTTAATATGGTGCATTTAAGTAAATACCACCCAATTCTCATGTATTTATATACCTAACACCCAAACTTTGCTTTTTATACCACAATTTTAACTTTTAAAAAGTGTAATAAACCTGCTTATGCATAGGTAAAGAGGTAGATATGTAAATATTGAAGTTTAGGTGTTAGATATGTAAATAGATAGGAATTGAGTGGTATGCATGTAAATCTTCCTTTAATTATAATAGGAGAGACCCACTTGAAAAGAAGATTAAACTTGTAAAAAATTTCATGGGTCTGGTAATGTGGAGCTTAACAATACATCTAAAGTTAAAAACTAAATGGCTGACATTTATTAGAAGAGCTTCTCAGTAATTAACTTACAATCCTATGTTAACTCCTCCCAACAATTGAACAACACATGGAAACGATACAAATGATTTTACAGCTCATTCATTAATTTTTTTATAAAAACACTAATTATGTAGTAAATTAATTTTCAACATTGATGGCCTAGGAGGATAATTTGATAAATTAGAGTGTTGAATAACTTGGTTGGGGTGGGTGGGGGGTGGGGGGGGCGGGGGGGTGGTTGTGGGGGTGGTGGTGGTGTGGTGTAAATCTGCCAACTCCTTTCAATATGTAAGATACATAAATTCAACTAAGATTAATTTAAACTTTTCTATATTGCATTATTATGCAACATAAAAGCCTTTATGATTTTCCAAAACATAAAAACAAGACTCATTTGAAACACTTATATTCCACAGACATTTCAAACAAAACAAAACATTTTTATTATGTTATGATATTTACACCCATATTCATTTGGGTTAGATCAATCAAGTCATTTTGAGAATCTGAACAGATTTAAACGGTGATTGTGAACCAATTTAAATTGCCTATAACTCAAAAACTTACCATGCTTGAAGTCACCAAAAGTCTTGAGTTACCTGGAATACAATCTCATCAAATTATTTAATAGTTTACCCTAACTAAGCCCTAGGTATTTAGTATTGAACTCACCTAAGGAACTCACAAAGCCGTCCATTTGTTAAGGCTATTCACCCAAAAGAACTCTGCAATTTATAGATAGCACTCACCAACTAACTCGAGGTTCTGTATTTCAAAAAATAAAATTAAAAAAAAAAACTTGTTCAACTAAGCTCGCACAATCCTAATTAGCAAAAAAATTACAAACCAAGCTTTTCCACAACACAAACGACTACATCAAGTTCAATCTTTGCATTCTTCATGTAATTGTATTACGTAGCCAATTCTGTAACACCAACCTTGATCTTCACCTATAAATAGGGAGGCATTGGTCAAGCGCAAGAACATGAAATTTTGAAATCTCACAGAATTAATCTATGTATCTTCTCAAAGTCTCTCTCTCTCAATGAATTGCTTTTTTGTAGATTAGTTCTAATCACCCTTCTTTGTCAAAAGGAGGTCAATTCACAAAGAGAATCATTAACTTCAAGCTTCCCTTTCCTCTTCCTTTTTCTCGTTTGTCTCAATATTTTTCCACAAATAACATTACTCGATCCAACAATCTATTTTAAGATACCATTTTAATATCCAGGCAAAAAATTCATACCCTACTCGATCCAAGTTAAGCACAAAGAAAAAACCTAAATCTCTCTTTCTACATAAATAAATAAACCTCCCAATATCGACATGAAAGAAATAATTAAGATCCAAACTAAATGTTCTTCAAAAATGACACCACACAACTATTCATCTGCTTTTGCATAAGAGAACCAATAAAACTTTCACAATATAAGTAAGATCTCACCTTCATATAAAAACAGCCCATTTTTCTCTTTCCAATAACAAAAACCAAATAAAGGTTGAGCAAATCCTGGTTTAGTTTTTAAATATTACCTAATTTTATGATCAAATATCTTGTAAAAAAAAACGAACACCTTATCGATGAAGCGCATAAGATTAGATATAAGGGCACTTCAATTCCTATGTATTTACATATCTAACAATTAAACTTTAAATTTTACATACATACATACTTATTATCTATGCATGAAAAGTTGTTTTTCACTTACTAAAAGTTAAAATATTGGTATTTTTCATGTGATACAAAAAAGCTTTGGGTTTTATAAATGTAAAAAAGTAAAGTTTAGGTGTTAGATATGTAAATGCATAAGAATTAGGTGGTATGTATGTGAATAATTCATAATTTTTTTTGGAAAAAAATTGTCACACAACTTGGGTAATTCTTATAACTTCACATTCTTTTTAAATCAGATAATATCTTCTACCACCACCACTGCATTCAACTCTTCAAACCAATAGCAAAATCAGGAATTTAAAATTAATGAAGGCAAAACGCTCACACTTTCATAGTTATTACAAGTTTCATCACAAACTATGAAAACCATTCTTCATTCCATCAAATTTAAAATTGAGATATGTAAATACACAAGAATTGAGTGATATGTATGTAAATCTTCCATTTAAAATCTATAATAACCGCATAGATATCCTGAGAGCTCCATACTTACTTTATTACTTACAGGTTTTGATGTTCGAAGATGGGAAAATTGGGCTAGATGATAGATTTTCTGTAGACTATAAAGATCAGCTTTGCTTCACCCTTTCATCTTCTTCTTTACGCTCATTTCAGACCGCCGCCGGTCAAACCAGCCATTAGGTAGAAGCTTCTTGACCTCATAGGGTTCAGGGTAGCCGTGGGCTGCCGGCAAACAACGCCGAGTATGGCAGCAGCTGCTGCTGAGTCCCTTCACCATGGTATGAGCTTCGGCCATCACCACCAACATCGAATCTTTATTTGGCCTGCAAGGATCTCGGATCGAAAGGGGTGAACGAAGAAAAATTGGAATTTTAATGGCGTTGGGTATGAGTTGTGTGTGGAAATGCATACCCTAATGAAAGAAATCATGACATTTAACTTATTAGAAATCCCCTAAATTCCCTTAGATTGAGATATACTAAAATCCTAAACAGTTTAAAGTCTGGAAAATTACTTGATAAGAAATTTACTAATCTTGTAAATTCAACATATCTATTTGACAAATAAGAAGAACTGACCGAAAATTCTTCATTCAAATCCCATAAACTGATTCGTGGGATTTAGTAAATTCAGAATTTATGATTGAAATCCATGAAAACGGGATTTATCAGATCCGCGGCTTTATTTTATCTAAAATGATTGTGTGGCATTTTCAAAAACTGCCGCCCAATTGTGTGTTCGACACCTTATCTCAAAATGTCATTCTGAGATCCTTACTAGACAGGGACGTGGGATCGACCCCGCGTCCCTCGTCTTGAATTTATGTTCAGGTGAAATTTTTCTGTTATACCCTTCTCATCCCTCGCCGATCTCCCGGTCTCAAGCTCGCTAAGAGGACAACCCGCAGAAAGCTTGCACTCATTTCGTTACGCTCCTGTTCCTTAGATAAAGCATGAGTATGAGCGGGCGCGGGGCGAAGAAGGTGGTGGAGACGGCAGTGAAGGCAGCCAAGGCGATCAACACGGACGGCATGCCAAAGTTGCTCGTCTCTGACGAGGTGCGGAAGGAGTTCGCCAATCTCCGTCGTGCCTTCAATAAAGTCAACCAGCAGCTGCATACCAAGTTCCGTCAGGTCCATTTCTCACCTCGATCTATGATTTTTTTTTTTTCTTTGTGATTGTTTAACAATGTTGTAGGTTTTTTTTTTAATCTGGGAGGATTCGTCTTTCATTTATGCTGTGAGTGAATTTTTGTTTGGCATTGATTCAAATGAAATTGAATTATTGAATGATTGATAATGGTCTGAGTTTAGGAAGGGCTCCGTTGGATTAGAGAGTAAATAGAACATTTTACAAGTTGTTGGAATTTTCTTATTGTCAATATGTTTCAAAATCTGTAAGTCTCAATATGCTTCAAAATCTGTAAGCGAGACTAGCTGAGAAGGAAGATGGAATTACAGGGCAGAGAGCCTTTCAGTATTATGCTGGAGAATGAGCTTGAGAAAAGAAGGATTTCCTCTAGTCACATGTGCATGTGTAGTTTCAAGGAAAAATTATTACGTCCGTCGTTCGGACGCGAGCTGCGTCCAGATGACGGCTGTGATACAGCTGAGGTCGGCTGTGATCTCTGTTAAGAAAAAACGAGAAAAATAGTGATTTTCCGTTAAGGACAAACGAGGAGCAGATAGAATAGCGCTTATTATAACTTTTGGGAAATTCACATAGGTAGCACTCAATTCTTCTGTACTTGCATATCTCACACCTAAACTTTCATACTTGCACATAGCACATTGGTTCCTTAAATCTATGCATGAAATTGTATATTTAATTTTTTTTTTTAATTGGGTAATATTAGTATTTTTTATGATACATTATAGATTTGAGTGCTAAGAGTGTAAATATGAAAGTTTTGGTGTGAGATCACATCACATAAAAATTATTATTTTTATAACTTTTAAAAAGTGAAATACACCTTTTCATGGCATTTATGTAAAAGTAGTTCAATATGTAATTATATAAGAATTGTTCGTTATGTATCTAAATCTTCCTGTAATTTATTCTTTGGCGTTTAAGAAATTTCTTTGATCTTTCTCTTTTGTTTATGCCTGTGTGATTCACACTCATTTCTGTACTCATTATCTTTTTGTGTTTTCTAATTTGAGTTTGAATTAACCTATAATCTAGAGTGATTGAGTATATCACTGAATTGGAATTTGTCACATATGATCTTGTACTCAATTGTGACTTGTTTACGCAAAAGTTTGTGTTATTGTTGATAAGGTTGGATTCATTCAGTTGATAAAACTCAGACTTTTTGTGTTTACTTCTTGCTGTTAGAGACTATGTTTGTTTACTAACAGCTTTCTAACTGCCGCACACCAAGGTTTCATTTCAATATCTCGCTTTGTCAGAATTTCATTGCAGTATAGTTCGAATTCCACTTTTCTTATTGCACTATTACACATCATCAGTTTACTCAACACTATGGTTCCACCATTGTTGTGCAAACAACAACACTATGAGTGTCATAATGGTCTTTTATCCATAAAAAAACTGTGGGTCAGATGTTTTCCAAACGCACAAACCAAACAGTTTATCCAGATCAGGGGCAGAATAATCATTTTTCTAGAAACAGCTGCAAATCAGTTGTTTTCAAAACACAAACCAAACAGACAATCAATTTATCAGAATAAACTGCTAATAATAAACAGTTTATCTAGATAAGTTGGACTAGCTGCAGCTGCCCCAAACAGATCCTTAGTCTACACTCTGGTTAAATCTACTGTAAATTCATTGTGACACAACCTCTTAGCATTTAAGCATTTGCGACACAACCCCTTAGATTTAATTTTTAAAAAAAAGTGAAATATATCTTTTTGTGCAATCGATAAAGTGGCTTGTACGTGATATCAGATATATGATAAAATGAATAAGAATTTAGTGGTATGTATGTAATTTATTATTTTTTGTATTTTCATTTAGTTAGTTTGAATATATATATATATATATATATATATATATATATATATATATATATATCTATATATTAATTTTTTTTTAAGATTGATCGACAGTCGGAGACCGTCGATCAACCCCTATAGGTTGAACTGACCGAGGAGCGGACTCCCCTTCCAGTCCGGTGTGTTATTCGAATCCTCCTGTCATAGGTGGGATTCGAACCCCGACTCGAGGATTTACACCAAAAGCCGCAACCAATGAGTCAAGGCTTTCACGCATATATATATATATATATATATATATATATATATATATATATATATATATATATATATATATATATATATTAATAAAAATTTGAAAAATATATAATTTTTTTCTAAAATTGTTCTTGTTGTATGCATGAATTCTAATTATTAGGGGGTGTAAATGAACCATTACATTCCATGAACTATTTAAACTCAGTTTGATTAAGATTTGATCATATTTAAATAAATACATTTAAACATTTCTAAAAGCTCTGAGATAATATAATTGAATATGTTCATTTATGTTCATGAACAAATTAGTTTGCAGTTCAACAAATAAATTGTTAAGCATTCCATATTAAGCTCGATGATAGATCTTTATCGAATATGACATATTATTTAAATAAAATCTGATTAGTTAAAATTCATTTAATCATATATTTAATATTAATATATTATTATGTAAATTGATGAAAGATTTTGCATTATGAGTTATTTGATGGTACAAGTTCAATCAAATTTTTTGCCTTTGTTTATATATTTGTTCTTCATCTTATAACTCACATTAGATGATAATATGTAAGTTAGATCATTTTCTTATCTGATTTATTAAAAGACGGTTTGGGATCAATTTTTATTTTTGAAAATAAAAATTAAATAAATAAATAGTGTTTGTTTTAACTGTTTTTTTATATATTTTTTTAAAAATAACACATCTATTTTAAAAGTATTCAAAAGAGAAAAATATGTATTTACTGTTTTTAAAACACAGCCCTCTTCTTCTCGCCCTCTCCTCACGCCAGCCAGCTTAGAGCGAGTGATTTGTTGCGAGCAGCGAGTGCGGTTCGGCGCAGCGCTTCGAGTCAGTCACCGGCAGCATTGGTGGTGGGTCTTCTCCAACTGGCGCCGGCGATATGGAGGGATGGTAAACTAATGGAAAACAGGGCAGCAGCGGCTGCGGTCGAGCTTTAAGCCGCGACCGCAGGCCTCTTTGACGCCGTCGAGCATTTCAGCAGAGAGTGAGAAGAAGAGGACGACGACGAAGAAGAAGAAGAAGCCTTCGGTGCCGCCCAAGAGCCCCAGGGCGAAGAATGTGGCGGCTGGCGAAGACCGCAGAGAGGAGGACGAGGGATGTGAAGCTAACAATGGCGTTTAAAAGGACGTGGGAGGAGCAACGTTAGGCATTGTAGGCTGTCTCTCCATGAAAAGTAGTGTTCCTGACGTAAGACCGAGAAGTGCTTCTTGTGTAGAACATTCTGGACATCGCAATGGCAAAGAATTCATGGATAAATAAAAATTATTGCATATGTTCATCACACGTAAATTTGTGTATGGTGAATCAATAAAAAACTTTTTCTACTAAAAAGTGTATGGTAATAGGCCCGGGTTTCATTTTTTTTAATTTGTTATTGAACACTGGACACAAATTTGATTCTGGAGTCTGTACGGAATAATTTTCTATGGCGAAGAAGCTCATTCATTCCTACACGCATTTTATTGTGATAATGACGACAATAAAGTGAAAAATAGAACGAAAAAAATTACACGCAGAAAACAAACACCAGAGCGACACACAGATTTACGATGGAATGCGGTTGTATATGCAAAAAACTATCTCGCTCGCTCACCACTTCCTCCTACCTATGATCCCTAGTAACCGTAGTCTATAAGTTATTTTGATGGAATGCGGTTGTATATGCAATGTATGGCGATTTTTTGATGGATGGTTTCCTACTCTGTTTTCCATTGAAATGGCTTTCTTTACGAGTTTTTTCAATTTTTTGGATAAATTGGAGAATGGAATGGAACTTGGTATATATTAGCTGGTTCAATGCCTCTGTCTCTTTTTATTATGACTAATTGCTCCATCTAGTTTGGTTGGTCCTAAGAGTGTTGGTTGTGGGTAATTTGTTTTTTGTGTTGGTAGTAACTGTGAATGAAAAGTATGAATTTATATGATTTTTTCCTCATGCGCATGGTATGAAACATTAAATGATGTGAAGCATTGCATCAAATAATTATGGTAAAGAGAAATAATTTTCACACATAGAAACATCATGCTGTGAAACCTTGCATGAAATAGGACCAGTTAATATGTTAGGTGGAATATTATGCATCGATAGCCTTTGGCTAAACTCTGTAAATTTCAATAAGAAATGCCTCATAGTTACTCATTCAATGAACATCATTATCATAACCACTATCATCACTGCTATGAGACAAATACAGTAAGATTGCTTCATTATGCTTATGCAAACCCAGTTTCAAAAATTATGGTAAAGTAATTTTTTTTTCACTTTACAGAAACTTCATTGTGTGCAATTTAGTATCAAAGAGCATCAAGAACTCTATTAGACAGAATAGTATGCATTGATAAACCTCAGCTATACTTTGTAATATTCTGTAAAAATTTCTCAAAGTTTCTTTTGCTATGATCATTGATTAGTACTGTTATGATCACTCTGATCACTGATAGAAGATAAATACAATGAGTTTACTTCATCATGCTCATGAAAATCCAGTTTCAAAAATAATGGTAAAAGAAATTCTTGCAGAGAAAAGTATGCATTGATATGGTTGTTTCATCATGCACATGCCAACCCAGCTTTAAAAAATTATGGTAAAGATAAATTATATTCACACACGGCAACTTTATGGTGTGAGGCATTGCATAAAATTACATCAGAAAATCTGTTAGACATATTAGTAAGCATTCATAAGCCTTCCCTATAATTTGTAGAATTCTGAAAGAAATGGCTCGATGTATCATTTTCTTTACTTCAGCATTGATATAATCACTTTGATCACTCATAGAAGACAAATAAAATGGGTCTGTTTCATCATGCTCATGCAAACCCAGTTTCAAAAAATAAAGGTAAAAAGATATTCTTCAAGAGAATAGTATGCATTGATAGGGCTGCTTCATCATGCTCATCCAAACCATTTAAAAAAAAAATTATAGCGGATAGAAATTTATTTCACAACAACTTCATGGTGTGAGACATTGCATGAAATTGCATCAGAAAAACTGTTATACAGATTAATATGCATTCATATGTCCTGCCTATAATTTGTATAATTTTGTAAGAAATGACTCAAAGTATTTTTTTTTTTTACTTCATCATTGCGAAAATCACTAATCACTGATAGGAGACAAATATAATGGGTTTGTTTCATCATGTTCATGCAAACCCCATTTCAAAAAATAATAGT
The DNA here is from genome assembly GCA_022702705.1 of Papilionanthe hookeriana x Papilionanthe teres. Taxonomy (NCBI): domain Eukaryota; kingdom Viridiplantae; phylum Streptophyta; class Magnoliopsida; order Asparagales; family Orchidaceae; genus Papilionanthe; species Papilionanthe hookeriana x Papilionanthe teres. Next base: position 53,342,485 of record CM040423.1, on the reverse strand, counting down.
AAAAAGATAATAGTATGCATTGATAGAGTTGCCGAACCCACTTTCAAAGAATTATGATAAAGAGAAATTGCTTTCATACGCAGCAACTTCATGATGTGAGGCATTGCATGAAATTGCATCATAAAATATTTTAGAAAGATTAGTATGCATTCATAGGCTCTGCCTATAATTTGTATAATTCTATAAGAAATGGCTCAATGTATCTTTTTCTTTACTTCATCATTGATATGATAACTGATATGAGACAAATACAATGGGTCTGCTTCATCACACTCATGCAAACCTAATTTCAAAAAATAATGATAAAAAGATATTATTGGACAAAATAATATGCATTGATGGGGTTGATTCATCATGTTCATGCAAACCCAATTTCAAAAAATTATGGTAATGAGAAATTCATTTCACGCAACAACTTCATGGTGTGAGCTTTTGCATGAAATTTCATCAAAAAATATGTTAGACATAACAGTATGCATTTATAGGCATTGTCTCTAATTTGTATAATTCTATAAGAATTGTCTCAATGCATCTTTTTCTTTACTCCATTTCTATGGTCACTCATATCACCGATAAGAGACAAATACAACATATATGCTTCATCACACTAATGCAAAGCCAGTTTCAAAAAAATAATGGTGAGAAGATATTCCTAAATAAAATAATATGCATTGATAAGGTTGTTTCATCATGTTCAGGAAAACCCAGTTTCAAAAAATTATGGTGAAGAGAAATTCTTTTCACACACAGCAACTTTATGGTGTAAAGCTTTGCATGAAACTGCATTAGAAAATCTGTCAGACTGGATAGTATGCATTCATTGGTGTTGTCTATACCTTGTTAAATTATGTAAGAAATGCCTTCATCATGCTCTTGCAAACCCAAATTCAAAAAATAATGGTAAAAATATATTCTTGGAGAGAATAACATGCATCGATAGGGTTGTTTCATCATGCTCATGCAAACATAATATCAAAAAATTATAGTAAAGAGAAATTCTTTTCACAAACAACAACTTCATGATATGAGGCATTGCATGATATTTCAAAAGAAAACCTGTCAAATAGATTAATATGTATTCATATGTCTTGCTTATAATTTTTATAATTCTGTAAGAAATGCCTCAAAGTTTTTTTTCTTTCTTTCATCATGCTCATGCAAACTCAATTTCAAATATCATGGTGTCCGCGTTTATTGGTGGTGGCTGTGATGAAGCCTGACTAGTTCGCCTTGGGCGTGTGTGTGCTGACTGTGGTGTGTGTGTTTAGTTGGTCTTGGTGGATTTGTGTGCTGTGCTTGGCGGCTGATGATGTTGCATCACATAGCATTCCTAAATTTCTTGTAATATTATGTAAGAAATTCCTCAAATTTCCTTCTATTTGATTCATCATTGTTATGAGTGTGTATGTGCTTGTTGTGGTGTGTATATGTAGTGGGGATAGTGTCTGTGGCTTATATGAGTAGTTGTTGTGTGTGTTAGTGGTGGGTGTGTGTGTGGAAAAATTATTGCGTCCGGACAGCGTATGTAAAGTTGTGTCCGGACTCCAATTATACGACGACACGTGTTCGTGTCGGCCTCATCCTTCAAAGCACAAAAATACAACCCGCGGGTTGTATTGGAATATTCCGGATACTACCATAATACAACCGGGAATATTCCAATACAACGGCGGAATATTCGAATACAACCGCGGTTGTATTCGAATATTCCACGGTTGTATTGTATTACCGGAATACTACCACAATAAAACCATAATACAACCGGGAATATTCTAATACAACCGCGGAATATTTGAATACAACCGCTGTTGTATTCGAATATTCCGCGGTTGTATTGTATTACCGGAATACTACCACAATAAAACCGGGAATATTCTAATACAACCGCGAAATATTTGAATACAACCACGGAATCACGGCTTTATTTCTGTCAAAAAAATTGGGTCGGGTCGGGCCGTGTGATTAAATTTGTCGGTTGTATTATAGTAGTATCCGGAATATTCCAATACAACCCGCTGGTTGTATTTTTGTGTTTTTAGGGATGAGGCCGACACGAACACTTGTCGTCTTGTAATTGGAGTCCGGACGCAATAATTTTTCGTGTGTGTGTGTGTGTGTTTCCTGACTGTGAGTGTGGGTGTGTCATTATATTTGGTGTGTCTCTCCTCTGGTTATTCTGAAATATTACTGTTTTTTTCTTTTCTTTATTAGTAATGTAATGGTTAAGAGCAAAGAAGTTGCTCCATCAGCAGTGGGAGATAAGAGAAATCATAATCATATTTTGCAACATCTGTATTAATGAAATCGGGCTTGAAAATAAACCCACCACCTACTTTAACAAAGAAGGGTGACAAAATATTACGAAGAAGTTCCTTGAAATGACATAAGAGACTACGATAGGTTAAAATTTAAGAAAAAGTGGGATCAGTTGAAGAATGACTAGAAGTTATGGAAGGAACTCAAACAGGGATCCAAGGACTTAGGTTGGGATCCTATCAAGCAGAACATTGATGCTTCAGAGGATTAGTGGACTGAGAAGTTGGAGGTAATAAATAAAACTTGTTCTTTCATTCATTATTCATGTAATCTATTTTAACTAATATACTTTCCTGTATGTTACAGGAAGTGCCAGCTGCCGAAAAATTCAATGTATGTGGCATTGAGCCAAACCTAGAGGAGAAGTTGAACCTCATGTTTAATGAAGTTTTTACGACGGGCAAGCATGTGTTCAGCCCAAGTGTGCATGGGTTTGCAAGCATACCAGATGACTTGAAGGCCGAGCAGGTAGGTGGGTCAAGTGAAGACAGGGAGCTGGAGTTCACGTGTCAATCAAAGCAGCCTAGGGTGGAGAAAAGAAAAAAAGAAAGGAGCCACTTTCGTCATAAGCTCAATAAATATACTAATAGAAATATGTAAAGCTCAACCTGATCCTTCAAATGAGACCTCCATAGATGACTTTCTTCGAGTTCTGGATACATATCCTGAAGTTAGGACAGATAAGCCGTTATATATGTACTCCTTGAAGTTACTGGAGGACTCGAACCACAAGCAAATATTCATGAAGATGACCCCTAAACTTCGTGTCCAATATTTACATTTTTTTATGAACAATTGATTGTGTGGTGCTATTGTTTGTTGGCATAGTTTTTTTTCCATTTTTTAAAGGATTATTTGATTTGGATGTTTTCTCTTTCTTGCATGAACAATTAATATGTTGCTCTGTAATTATTTTGGTTCTGTAATAAATAATCTTCAATTTTCAGATGTTCATTTAACTGTTGTTTGATTCGTTCTTATTACCTATATAAAATACTTTTCTAGGATGGATTGGCAGCGACTTCGCCGTATAAAAATAATTACGACGACTATGATTATCCTGTACGATTACAACTCCTTCGTCAATCCAACTTCATGCTTGACATTGATCTATATTCGTGATAAATGGGTCAATGAGCTCTATAAGGACACCCCACAAGGTTCGGTAACATGTTTCATATGACAGTACACATTTTTTTTGGATCTCTTGAATGAACTATATAGCCATCATGGGTTCCACGGTTCCTCAAGAACGAATACAAGAGAAGTGTTAACAATAACCCTTTACATTTTATCACAGAATGAATTAATGAGATGAGCGATGGAGCGATTCCAACATTCATCGGAGACAATCAATAAGTATTTTTTAGTGGGATTGAAAGCTCTTGTCAGTTTGTCGGTATAGATAATTAAGCCGGAGGATCCAACTTTCGAGACGACTGCTGCAAATAATGCAAATGACCTGCCGTATATATCATTCTTTAAGGTAATTCTCTTTAACACATTACATTCAGTCCTCAAAATGAATTGGGTGGCAATCACAGCTTTAACCAATCTGACAGAACTGTATTGGAGCGATTGACGGAACCCACGTTGATGCACGACTATCCAACACTAGAAAAATCGCATGCAGTGGACGGCGTGGATCACCCTCACAAAATGCTATGATTGTATGTGACTTCAACATGTGTTTCATTTTTGTCAGTCAGATTTTTACTTATGCGACAAAAAATCGAAGACACGGCTTCCCTCACTCACCTCCAGGTTCGTCAATTTATATACCACATTGGTTTCTTTGTATTAATTATTACTAATTATGATATTTGAGATAGGTAAATATTATTTGGTCAATATTGGATATCCCTTACAGAGGGGTTATCTAAAGCCATTTCTAGATACTAAATACTACATTTCTGATTTCGAGAGATCTAGCAGTGCTGCTCGTGGTAGAAAAGAAATTTTTAACAAAAGACACTCCTTACGCGGCATGATTGAAAAAACATTTGGAGTGTGGAAGATGAAATGAGTCATACTATGTGATATACCGACGTACCCATTTCCAAAATAGGTACAGATTGTAGTGGCCACGATAGTGCTCCACAACTACATTCGACAGCGTCATTGTAAGCCTGATGCAGACTTCAGTATGACTGACGATGATCACGCGCAGGTCTCGCCCAAAGCATTCAGATTTTCACGTAGGACAGTCTATACCACAGCTAGAAGTTGAGTCACCGGAATTTTACACCCAAGATGACAAAGGTACCGCGAAAATGGCCGATTTGAAAGAGCGGATAACAGTTGCTATTGTTGAATGTTGACTAGACGTCTCATGTTCATTTTGTAGACACTATTGTATTTTCTATCACTTATATTATTAATATTTTTTATTTAATAATTTTCACTTGTTTGACACCGCTTTTTTATAAGTGATTTTTTTATGGGTTTGTGAGGTTCATGATGAGACAATTGATCTTATGGGTTCTTATAGATGGTATGTTGGTCGCTTTTGGTTCGTGTTGCATGTGAAATCCTAATGAAGGCAACCACGTTTCTTTCTTCTTTTCAGTGCATCTGTTAATGATGATCTTTTGAATGGACTTTTTTGGTGATATGCGCATATGACACACAGGAGGTTGGTTTTACATGAGTTAAAGACAACTAAGAACTCTTTTTTTTTAGAGGATCTATTGTCTTATTGTAATGACAGATGTGTTGGTTTGTATAGTTAGTTCTTTGAGATCTCACGCATGCACGATACTATAATTATTTCTTTTTATCAATTTGCTTGTTTATTCAATACAATTTTCGTTTATTTATTTATTTTTTTTTAATTTCATCTTCTTTCATGACTAATGAGTTCTCTCTTGTAACATTTTTAGGAACATGAGCTCTAGGATTTCATGGACCTCCCGACGTGTGCTCTGTCATTGCAGACTACAAACTTTCCTACTGACGTCACGTCGGGCACATAGCTACGGGAGATAAAGAAGTGTGACTTCTTTCGATAGGCAGAAGTTCGGCAGATTCAACTGCCGGTAGTGATTGAGATTGGATGGTGTCCATTAGGGGTGTAAACGAACCGAACACGAACGAACAGAGCTAGTGTTCGTGTTTGAAATGTTCGAACACATCATTGTTCGTGTTTGGTTCGTTTAACAAACCGAACGAAAAAAAATATTCGTGTTCGTCTCGTTTGCTTATCGAATGAATCGAACACGAACTTCCTAGCGAACCGAACACGAACTATTCGCGAACAATGAGTTTTTTTATAGCCCTAGCTTTGATAGCATACTTCCTCAAAATGAAGCAAATTGATCAAGTATTTCGTACACATTAGGTAATCCATACTTCCTCAAAATGAAGCAAACTGAATAAGACATTTAGAGTTTTTTTTAGGGTTTTATTTTAATATATAGTATAATATATTAATTATAATATTATAATATTTATATTAATATAATTAATACTATAATATTATTATTGTTATTAATAATTTATCATATATTATAATTTATAGAAGTTAAATTATTTAAAATATGATATATTTTTATAATATATAATTATTTTTAAAATATCATAAATTTTTTATATATAATTATTTTAAATTATTTTATATTTCGAACAATAACAAACCGAATACGAACGAACACATCACTGTTCGTGTTTGGTTCGTTTAACAAACCGAACGAAAAAAAATGTTCATGTTCATCTCGTTTACTTATCAAACGGATCGAACACAAACTTCTTGGTGAACCGAACACGAACTGTTCGCGAACAACGAGCTTTTTTGACAGCCCTAGTGTCCATAGAGAACGACGTGACTCGTGACATATGCTGTCTGGATTTTAAAATTAATATTATTATATTTTTAATTGTAATTTAAATAATTTGTTTTCCTTTTCTTAGTATACTTATACTCGTTAAGTGAAGTATGTATCTTTTTTTTTACAGTTCTGAAGTAGTTTTTTGCTTCTCAAATATCAAATATATTATTATGACAATTATGTTGCAAACAACCTTTCTACATGGGCAGACTGATCATTTATCTAGAAATAACTGCAAATTAACTGTTTTTAAACAGCACAAATCAAACAACTAGCCATATTATCCGAATAAATTGTTGATCAACATCCTTCAATTAACCTGTGAATGTCTCTGTTACGACTCCATGCGTTACGGCGAGACGATGACAGCGGCAATAACCTCTTCCTATATGAGAAGGCCTTGGGGGAAAAGAAGCTTAGGGCGGGACCTCAGCGACAGCGGCAATAACAGAGCGGCTCCATCCCAACAGCAGCAATAACAATTAAAACTCAAGAGAGGTGTGAGAGGGAGACGTCAGCAACGGCGACAATAAATTTAAGTGTTGCGTTTTCTCTGCTCTTGCATTGGTTGAGATCCAACGGAATGTGGCCTTTGATATTATTGGAGAGATCAAGGTGAGCTAGTGCCGGAAGAAGAGAGAACTCAGAGAAGTTGGGGAAGATGCCATCAAAGATGCTCTAGTCCCTGAGATCAATTCTAGCAAAGCGGACTTCCGCATCGCAGGCGACGAGATTATGTCGAAATGTTTGAGGTCTAACTGGACTGCTTTGTCAGTTGCCGGCGGCGAAGAATCGTAAATTAAATATTTGGGGAGTTCCTTCAGCCGTAAATTAAGGGTCTGTTTGAAGCATTGCGAACTTATCCAGAATTATTCGGATAAACGAACTTATTCGATAAGTTCTTAATAAGAAGTTCGATCGGGATAAAGTTCGTTTGTCTGTTTGGTTTGAAGCGTTTGGATAACAGATGATTCTGCATTGTTTGTGGATAAATGATCGCTTATGCCTCGAAATGAATAAAATTCGTTACAATTTTGGCTTTACTGGTTCGAAAACAACTTATTTGTAGCTGTCTGTGGAAAAATAACAATTTATGCTCCTCTAAGATTAAGAAAATTTAATTAAAATTAAAAATCGTATTTTAAATTTAAAAAAGATTACTTTAAAAAATAAAATCTTATTTTTAAAAAATAAAATCTTATTTTTAAAAAATAAAATCTTATTGTATGGATTAGTACGTTCAACGATATTGCAACAATCGATAAATGAAACAACATACATATCACACAATTATTATATCGATTACAAATCTAAAATCTATTATTTTTTAGGGGCATTTGTATACGTAGCACACAATTTGTATGTTTTTATATAGTACACCTAAATTTACACAATATCACGTCAAAAATACGACAATTACCTTTTTTTTTTTGAAAGTGAAATATACATTTTCATACATAAATTTAAAAGCACCAAAGTGTTGTTATGCAAACATGAAAATTTATGTGTGTGATATGTAAATAAATAAGAACTGTGTGTTATGTAAATTTTCCTGTTTTTTTTTTCTCACCTCCAAGTGTCACAAAATTCCACCATAAGTGCAAAGTAGAAATTCTTATAAGCAGCGGCTTTTTGACGATTTTAAATAAGGAAAGCATCAAAAATAAAGAATGTCGAACAGGTTGCTGTAGGTTATCCAATAAATACAAGATGCATCACCATCATTGGAGGAGAACAAGATCTAGGCGTCACAAAATGTGAACAGCCATCAACGCTTCTCCAAATAAAATTTCACTGGTTTTTTAGGCAAAACATTACTGCAATAATCCTCAAGAAATATTGTGGACGGGAAGGAAGACAGCAGAAGAGGTCGGAGAGCAGAAGAGGGGAGAGAACGTTACCCTGACGCTTAGGGTTCTCGGGAAATGGCGGACGGGAAGGAGGAGAGCAGAGGAGGGAGGAGAGGAGATAGGAAGAAAATTTTTACTTGCCTCGAGCAGTTTCTCGCAGATGTATGAGGGGAGTGACGACGGCTAGGGCACAGTCGACAGAGCTAGGTCGCGAAATAAGGGAGGGAACTATCGCGATAAAGGGCAGGGCTGTAATAGCGAGGAGTGCGAACGCGGAACGCACACCATAGGCCACGATTCCCGTTTAGTTCAAAATTAAGATCGGTGTTTTAGCAAACGCACGCGAAACGCGTCAATCAAACGCAACAGCCGCGTTTTCAAAAACGCCGCCGCAGATATAAGCTGTCCCAAACGGGACCTAAATGTTTGGGGACTTCTATATATAATAAATATGATTTGGAGCCCTCTATATATAAAAATCCCTTTTTAATAACAAAGGTTTCAAAGCAGCACTGCAAATCATAATTATTTCTATTTTCTCAAGAACAACTTTAGAAACTAATTCTTAGAGAAGCACCATCTCTCTCTCTATATCTATGAAAAATTACTGTCCGGAGTCTGGACACGATCTACATCCGGACTCCAATAACATAACGAAGCCCCACCCTCAAAAACAAAAATTTAATTTAATCACGCGGCCCGACTTGGCCCAATTTTTTCAATGAAAATAAAGCCGTGATTGTATTCAAATATTACACAGTTTTATTGGAATATTCTCCAGTTTTATTATGATGGTATTTTGCAGTAATACCGAAATACAACCATAATATTCAAATACAACCGTGACATTATTTACTCTATCTGAAATAATTTCAAACAACTACCCCAATAAAATCGTGAAATATTCTAATAACACCGCAAAATATTCTTATACAACCGCAAATTTATTTGCATCCAAAATAATATCATAATAAAATCTCACTATAACAAAAGAATCTCTATCCAAAATAATTATAAAAATCCCTGCAATAATATTGAAATACTAACATAATAAAACCGAAGAATATCCTGATAAAATCGGGCCGGGCAGCTTGATTAAATTAACTTTTTTTTTTTGAGAGTGGGGCCAACACATGACATGCGGCTTTAAGTCCGGACTCCGGACAGAATAATTTTTCCTATGTATATAACACAACGCAAAAACATCAATAGAAACTTTAAGAGCATTGTTGTGGTTTTCAGCAGACCAATGAGCCGCATTCCATCATTGCTGCTAATCAATTCCAAATACCCAAGCATCATACCATACACAAAACATAGTAGACCTCAAAATCATGTCCAGATTAACCCGAGGGCTAGAAAACAAACCCTGGTCAATAAGCTCTTAGCGGGGTTCAAGCTGAGTAGGCCAACTTGAACTCAATTTTCACTTTAGAGAAGCTTAGCAATATTCAGAGGCTGAATCTAGACGGCTATAGCTAAAACTTAACATGGCTCAAGATCAACAAAATATATCTTAAAACAAATTTGGATCAAATCGTAGACAAGAGTCCCAACAGACAAGTCATGGCAGAATTACAATCAAAGAATAAGCAAGACAACTTTATAACAGTTATTAATTCCAAAAGAACTTAGTGGCACATCTAGTTTCAAAGGTCCAAGCAGAAGTCCAAAATTACAATTAAAGAAATTGGAAACGGTAATTGTAATAAATACGTTTTAACATCAGATTGACACGAAGCAACACACATCAAAATTTGCAAAAGATGGATATTTAAATCCTAATAACTTGTAAAGGACAGATACCCGGTAAGGATTCATGCCACAACCACCACACGCCCAGCAACTTGATCAAGATCACGGCGCCCCTGTGATGTAATTCTTCTCCCCCTAGCAGACGAAAATATTTGATAAAACAGCATATACAATTCAATGATGCGAATTATCTCGCACTAAAATTAAATACAGCAAAATTAAACTGTAGCAAGTAAGAAATAAAGAAAACAGGCAATTCGGTTTATTATCTTCCTACGATGACTAGGTCAGGTGTGCCAGCTGATTAGCAAAATTAAAAAAAAAATTATTTAAGTTCTATGTAATCACTGATAATATGAAGACGAAAGATTACGCTAAAGTTTCACGCAGCATAAGAATCAACATTCCTTTATGAAGAAAAAAAGAAAAGAAAAGAAAATTAAACAGTTAAATATTTATTAGCTTTAACTGAAAGCACTAACCCCTTCTCATGGGCTTCAACGATATTCATCTTTTCTAGTTGCTGCAGAATATGACGAGCAATCGCACCACTACTTTTGCAGAAATGAGGTGGCCTGCTACCGTTCCTCTTGCGACCTCCATAGATCTTCTGAAAGCCACCTACTCCAATGCCCTGTCTCAAATAGATCTTCCTTGCCATGGAAGCTGCAAATGAAATAAACAACTTAAAGATGCTTAATTGGAGGAAGTAGCAACGAGCCAATCTTCCAAAATAAAAACAAAGGATGAAATCGATTACCAGCTCTGATGTAGTACCAATCTGGGTCATATGGAGCGAGCTCCTTGAATCTTCCAGTCTTAACAATATCAGTCCAGTGAGGAAGTTCAATCTACAAATAATCAGGAGTACAAGCGAGCAATATTATACTGATATATGGGTGAATGATTTAAAATTAGCTATGTAAATTAACCCAAAAAAAAACAACAATAATAAACAATAAAAACTAGCTGCATCTATCAAAACTAACCAGAAAAAAAGATGGCAAAATTGACAAAAAAAAGTTATGCAGCGCATAGAGCACACAACTGAACAGGGTTAACAAGTCTTGAAGAAAAAAAAGATAATCATAAAAATGCAGTCAGATACAAGTCATGTTATATTCGGAACAGCACACATAACAATCGCTCGTCAAACATTAACAAACAGGCATCATAAGGTTATATGGCTGAATATTATATTCACAAAGAAAAACATGGAGTTATACATGCATTCCTTAATAAAAGTTGGGATAATTACATATATATATAGCTACTGAAATATTGCTATCTACAAATCTAGCGCCAAGTCATATTCTTGAATTACCGAGCCCATGCGTTTACACGTGCCACAATCAAATCATTGGGAATTTGATAAAAATGAAAAATATGGATTTAAGTTTTATCACGAATTTTGACATTTGAGTGAGAATTAATGAAAGGGGGTGCTAGATTTGTAAATAGCAATGTTTCCGGTGCTATGTATCTAAAAGTTTACATAAGGACATGCATAAGTTTTGTTAGATATATCAGCAAACATTCATATGTTCTCACACATTACAATGCATAAGTCCCCATGCAAGTAGGCATAAATCAGTGAAAACACAGGTGTACGTCCCATTTAATCAAATCTAATGTTAAATCCACAAGCAAATAATATAAATAATTGACCCACTTCAGCGGTCTCATACTGAAGCAACAAGAAAAATAAGGTGAGGACGCTACATTACACAGCTATGTAAGATGCATGCGACACACGTGCGTGTACATGCAAAACAAGACAGACAGGAGTGAGCAGACGCATAAACAGTTTGTGAACAAATGCATCGAAGCCACATTGACACCATCTAAACTTAAAAAAAGCACACATATGGGAAGCAAAGACAAGCATACAATACAGATACAAATACACAAAATTCATAGACATATAGAGGTTTTAAATACAGCATTTATAGAATTACATGGATATGTACATATTAAATGCAGAATAGTAAACATAAATTTATTGAGGTAACATGTACAAATGTATATATGGAGGGATCAAACATAACAATGTATACGACAACTCAACTGATACATAAACAAAATAAACAATTACTTGCATACATGCATCCGCATTTCACATGTATGATGGGTCGGTACATAATTATGGCTTGCATACATGTGGATGCATGCACGTTCAAAAAAATATACCATAGAACAAAGTCAGACTACAGATACGAACATATTTAAATTGCAAAAAGCATTTAAATCATATATAGAATAGGCAACGCAAAATAACAAGTGAAAGTATATCGCTATTTTTATGAAAGAAGTAAGCTGCATGCTTTGCACATAGATACATAAATACAAACCCATATTTTTTAAAAGATCAAATAAAACAACGCACAACATTTTTTCAGTGTCCATTTCAGCTTTGTATATGATCAAAGTGTTTTGAAGAATTTTTTTCAATTTAGCGTGCAAAGAATTTGGCAATTGCAACTATTCCTTTTAAAGTTCTAGATGGTACAGAAGGACAAGTTAAATGACTACAACAGATGGGCATAATGAACCAAATGAGGGGATCTATAATTGCATAATGGAGGAAAAGAATATATACAAACTACAATCATAAATCGTTCATAATAACAAACATTACTTACATGTGAAACCATATAAAATAAGATCAAAATCACTAAACAATAGATTTATGAGAATTTAAAGTAGATATTTCATGCATCCTGCATCAGAAATGTTGCAAACTGGTACTTTCTCCTTGTATCTAATGCCTTGTAATCAAACGAAAGATTAAATGAAATAGTGCTGGTATATTTAGCAATTAGTGTCCGTTGATAACCAACAGTGCAATCTACCTTAAGGATTTTAGATGGAATCACAACATCATAAGCCTATCCTAAAATTTTGGAGTCAACATTATGGATATTCATTTTTCATTCTTTTTAGCTAACAGTTGCCTGAGGCGTTACCATTTCTTCTTTCTAACCTTCTGATATTAATTTTATATGATCTTCCAGTGAGATGCATATTATATCCTTCATTGTACATGTCCAAATCCAAAGTCTATTTTCAACTGTTTTGTCTTCAATTTATTCACCCAAAACGTTCATCTAATATAATAACTTTTCATTTTATCCTTCCTAAGTTTGTGAAGCCTCCTACCTTAAATTCTCATTTTTGAAACTCCAGTAATTTTATTACTACTAAATACACACGTCCAAAAAATATCATCAGCTTAATTATGATTTATTAAATCTATCTTCATCTTATAATATAAAAAATCTCAACGCCTTTCCACATTTTATCCACTAATCATAAATATAGAAGTTGTAGCCTACTTCATATCCCCACTTTTCTATATAACATATCCAATACATGGATTAAAAAGTGTTCAAAGTGCATGTCCAGAAGCATGCCTCAACATGATGTGTATATAAAACATCTCAAGACCTATTCCTTTTTTCTTTGTTAAGTTTTTTTCTTTGTTAAGAATGAGGCTCATAACTTATGGGTTGAAGTAGATGCCTTCCGTAAGAAAAAAAATTACTGGAGAGAGAGAGAGAGAGAGAGAGAGAGAGAGAGAGAGAGTTTATTCAAGTTTGATACACAGTTTTTAAAGAGAGAGAGAGAGAGGTCTGTGAGTCAAGCGAGAAGGCAAGCAGCTACCACAGCAAAATGGGCAGTCTACAACCAATGAAGCGTGGGAAGTTATAGTGATGGCTAAGGTGATGCACTTCCTTGAGCAAAGCAATGAAAAGAATTCCTTTCTATTAGAGAAAGTTCAATTATTTTATTAAATGCATTTTTAACTACTATTTAGACTAATTTTTACTATTTCTTTTAATATTTACTTTCAGGATTAAGACTTTATTTTATTTCTCAGTTTTATCTCTTAATTTTTTAAAAATATTTTACTTTTCATTTAATTTATAATTTATTTTATATTTGTTTTTTTTATTATTATTTTTTCAACGTTAAGATTTAATTATCATTTTTCTCAGCTCTAGTCAATTTTTTTTTACTGATTTTATTTTCATTTCTATTTACTGATTTTTCTTTTAAATATTTTCAGGGTTTAGATTTTATTTTGATTCTTTACATTATTTTTTAGTTTACTATAATGATTGACGATAATAGAAAAAATAGATCCAACTTGGAATATGACACTTAAACCAAAATACCAAAAGGTGCAACAAAGGCTATGCTTAGTTTAGTGACAATAGAATTACAAGCGGTACTAAGAGATTAAGAGATCATCTAGCATGTACATATCTTAACGATAGAGAATATAAAAAAGTGTCAAATGATGTTAAGAAAGAATGTGCATTTCAAAAAAATTATGCCACTTCAAAAAAACAACAGAAGGAATAATCTAGGAAAAGATTAGAAATAGCTCCCATGGTTCTCAACATAATAATTATAGCAACGAAAGTTTATTTCCTCCTCCTAACAGAAGAACTCAGAAATCAATGAATAAATTTGTAGTGAACTTAGACGAATATGAATCTAAAAAATTTCTCCTTGAACATCGATAAAAAAACAGTAGAATAGAGTATGATTAGATGTTACAAGATAACTTTATGAAGTGGAATTCCAGGCAGTATGGAAGGAACAATAAAGTTAATTGATAGGTGCAAAATATAAGAATTAGAGTAAGTATTATGAAATTATCAAATGGTTAATTGGACATCAACAACAACAAAGCCTTAATCCCACTAAGTGGGGTCGGCTACATGAATCCTTTTTCTCCATTGCATCCTATTTAGTGCCAAATTTTCGTTTAATTCTAATAAATTAAGATCATTTTTTATGCAATAAGCCCAAGTTTTTCTAGGTCTACCTCTGCCTTTCTTAACATAAGTTGTATTTAAAATATCTACTCTCATAATCGGATCATCAGGTGGTCGACGTTTAATGTGACCAAACCATCTAAGGCGACTCTCTCTAATTTTATCCGTCACTGGTGCAACACCAAACCTATTACGGATAAATTTATTTCGCATTTTGTCTCTAAGTGTAAAGCCACTCATCCACCTAATCATTCTCATCTCGGCAACACTTAACTTAACATTATGCTTCTCTTTCAAAGGCCAACATTCAGCACCATAGAGCATTGAAGGTCTCAACACCATCTTATAAAATTTTCCTTTCGATCTAAGCGGTACTTTTCTATCACACAATAGGCCGGACGCATTCCTCCACTTCAACCAACCAACTTGAATTCTACTATTAACATCCCCATCTATATCACCATCGCTTTGAACAATGGACCCGAGATATCTAAATCGTTCACACCTTTTCATAATTTGATCACCCAAAGTTACACTTCTGTCACTAGACCTACTATTACTAAAATTACATTCCATGTATTCAGCTTTAGTTCGCTCAAACGAAGACCTTTAGACTCCAATGTAGACCTCCGTAATTCAAGTTTTTCCTGGACTTTTTCTCTTGTCTTATCCACAAGGAGGATATCGTCAGCAAAAAGCATACACCAAGGTACATCCTCTTGTAAATGCGCAGTAAGACCATCCATAAATAAAGCAAAAAGATATGGGCTTAAGGCCGATCCTTGATGTAAACCAACAGAAATAGTAAAATATTTAGTCAATCCTCCTTCGGCTCGAACACATGTAACGACTCTAGCATACATATCTTTAATGACTTGAATATAAGTCATATCAACACCTTTCTTCTCAAGGACTCTCCAAAAAACATCACTAGGAACCTTATCGTAAGCTTTTTCTAAATCAATAAAAATCAAATGTAGATCCTCCTTATTATCTCTGTACTTTTCCATCAAACCTCTCAATAAATGTATAGCTTCCATGGTAGACCTGCCCGGCATAAATCCAAATTGATTATGAGAAACCTTCGTAATATGTCTTAACCTATGATCAATTATCCTCTCCCATAATTTTAAAGTATGGCACATCAATTTAATTTCTCTGTAATTTGCACTCTCTTGTGCATCTCCTTTATTCTTAAAAATGGGGACCAAAATGCTCTTTCTCCACTCCTCAGAAATCTTTTTAGTTTTTAAAATAATATTAAAAAATTTAGTAAGCCGGGAAAACCCCAAATCACCTAAACATTTCCACACTATAAGTGACTTGATGTTAATGATTGGACATCAGACAAAAAAAAAACATTATCAACTTTCTTGTTAACAATCCATAGGTGACTTGGTTTAAAAATCTATTGATGAATCAACATTTGTTAAAGATGCATCTCTGGTATTTAAAATGCTTCGATCATGAATAATGCAAGCATATATAAGGCTATAGACAGGATGTTAATGGAGGAAAAGAGGGAGATCTTTAATGTACTTCAAGTGTTGGTCATATCATCATCCGATGCTTGAGAAGTTAAAACACCACAACATAAATATGTTGTGTTAGAAAAACAAAATAATGAAAAAATTTATTTACAATCATTCTTAAGAATAAACTCGAAGAGAAATTATACAAGTAAGAAATTAAGAAAACAATCATAATAAGAGTTAAATTCAAAGATTAAAAAAATGCCTTGAAAGCTAATGTAAAAGAAAATAACATTGCTAGCATTGGAAGGGTTACTAAATTGAGACCAAATTCTTCTTTAAAATCATTCAAAAGAAAGAACAAAAGTGAAATAAAACCATAAAATGTCAAAAAGATAATTTAATTACAATGGATTATTTATTTTGCTATAAATTTAACATTTTATTTTAAATCATCTTGAATTTTAAGTTGATTGATATAGATCATAAGAAACAATACAATGATTAATAAGATTTAGAATATGCTAATGAGATTTTATCATAAAATGATTGAGTTCTTACACATGATAATTCATTAAAAAGGGTACATGGAAGAAGAGGTCATTATGGATTATAATCTTTATGACAAATTACAAGCGCTTGTCATAAATCTTTATTTAAAACACTCCGGTTAGCATTGAAAATTAAATTTTACATTTTTTTGTTGCTAAATGATTTTCAGATCTATAATGTTGAACTAAATTAATTTGATACTGGTTTAGGGCATATTTGAAATTTATTTTCTAAGAACTTTTTTTTAATTCAAGCCTTTCACCTCGAGGCTAATCCTGACCACCCTTAAGCCAAATGATTCAATTCCCAACTTCAACCTTAATCCAAGATGCTTAAATATGATTCATTTAAGTATCAGTTTGTTTTCTAAAAATATTAATTGATAATAATTAATATCACACCGACTAAAATTTTATCACATAATCATTGTTTAACTAATTATAAGCCATCTATAGTTGTTTATGTTTCACTTATTTTAGTAAATATCTCACTAATTAAATATATATTGTTTATAAAAAGCATGGACCACAATATCTCATTTTGAAGATATTTTATAAGCATCTCTTTAACTATAACCAAAAAGATAATGGAATCCTACTCTAATTGAAAAGTTAGTCAATTACAATTAATTGAACTTCTACCTAGTGCTCCATTGCACATTATCTTTAATAACTTCAACATTTTGTTGGCACAACTTTCTATTTTATGCATGCCAAATAAATTGTGAGTCACATGAACTCGAGATCAATAAAATCTGTTAAAAGTTATTAGTATTAATTTATTTCCTTTCGAATTATTTCCTACTTTATGAATTTCCTTTTATATCCGAGTGGTTATTAGGAAATGAGTTGATTCCTAGTGATATGAGTGTTATATCTTTCCTATTTTATAATTTATGTAACCTTTATTTATACGCCATTTTCACATCAATGAAATTACCCTACTCAAATCTCCAAACATATAAAATCAAATAAAGTTCTTTTATTTACCCTCTACATTATTTTCAATAATTATCTAACACAAAAATACTTTCATAATAAATCTTACTATCATAAACCCATTTTGATTTTATAAACTTGATGCAATTTTTAAGCACATATTCCATTACCAATGCATCATTTGATTCGTATATCATCAACACAATATTGAATAAAAGACATTCCTAAATAAAAATTAATAATCAAATGATTTCCAAATATTTGCATCCACTTAGAGTCCGTTTGCGGCGGCTGCAGTTGTCTGAAGAAATAATTGTGAAGCTGCTACAGAAGAAGCTAATGTTCAAAAAGCTACGATGGCTATGACAATTTTTTTTTCAAAAAATCAGACCAGAGCCTTCTATTATTATTTTTTTTTTTTGCAAAACGGAGTATTTAACAGCAGTTTTTTGAAAAAGCATGTAAAACACAATTTTTCTAAACACGAAAAAAGCACAGTACAACACCGCACCACCACCACACTGCTGGCCAAAATGCACCCTTAGTATATCATCTTGATTTTCAATACTTTATCGACAAGATTCATGAAACCAAATCATTGTATTATCTTCTATAACTCTCAAAATCTCAATATATATCTTATATGGACCAAAAGTCTTACTTTAAAGCATCCTCTTCAGAGATAGTGCACTCCACTATTTTGGAGTAATTTATAATAGATTTTACTATAATTTTCATTATACTCTTCTAGAATAATATTTCTTATAAATTTTATTTAATAATTCCTTAGATTATTTTCATATTTTCTCTGTATCTTATCTCTAACCAAGGTCCAATCATCATCACTTCTAATACATCTTATTAGACATATTTAACATTAGATGCTATATGCATCTAACTCTCCCCTACTTTAAAATCAAGCCCACATTACAAATTATATAAAAGCCATAATTTTTTTTTTTGTAAACTAAATCTTTTAGACTTCCAGTTTTCATATAATTGTTATGTCTAAAATAATCAATCATTGACAAACTTTAAAATACATCTATTTTCCTAGATAATCTTTTTTTATATCCTCGCTCCATCACCAAATCTTTTTACAAGTATACAATCAATCTTGTTAACTCCCCTAAAACTTATACAACAATTTTCTTATTTGATCTACCCATCTTTATCGAAATTAGATTAGCTCAACTAATAAAATCCCAACTTGTCCCACTTATAAACTTATCTTCAATCATTAGCAAGTTATCATTGACCTCATTTTTTTAATGAGGCAGCTTTCTCATAGGATGATCTTAGCGTATAGGTTTTTTATCTTTAGTGCTAAAAAATTTCTTAGTAACTTGGTTAGGCGGATTTCAAGAACCTAGTTTTACTGGACCTTAATTAGTCTTATCACCTACAAAGCCTATGGATTGACCTAAAGCTTTTTTGCCACCTCATGTTGGCATAAGAAACAAATCATGCCACTGCCAAACCTAAATCTAAATCAAATCAACTTGAAATTTGAAAACCTTAAATTCAAAACCAAACAATGCTAAACCTAAAATTGAACCCTTTTAACTAATATTACCTAAATAACCTTGGTTTACCTAGAGTCCCCTGAGCCATAGAAGTCATCATAAGAGGCCCTAGCCTCCCTTTGAGCCCATCCATGGACTGAAAAGGGGAGTCCAACCTAATTTAACTGCTATCCAACCACCCAAAATTATCAAAACACCCTTCAAAGTAAAAAAATTCAATCATTTTAGATTAATAATTTATATGACCTCACCTTTGATCAAATATGACTCTAGACCACTTTGAAGCCAAGTTTGAGTAAAGGTGAGCCATGACCAAACCCATCTGACTATGTGACCGAAGGTGACCAATTAAGGGTCCAATGAATCCACAACCACGAACTTACCAAGTGGCTTAGGATCATCCCTAAATCTCTTAGGACCATTTGCAACTCTTAGTTAACCAACATTGACCAAATTAACCTAGGATAAGTGGGGACCACATGGTAAGACCATTAATTTCCTTTAGAAAGTTTATTTTTAATAAACTTAACAAGTTTACAAGGCATTAAAAACCATACTTAAAGGAATCCGAATACTCAAACTAGAAGTTTAATTCCTTTGATCCAAAACATCCATTAAGGTTATTTTAACCCTTAATCAACATAAACCAAAATCAAATCCAATCAAACTTGGCTAAGAATCTTTGAAAGACTATCTTGCCATCCACAAAAAAATCAAATTCAATTAAACACTAATTCCACTCAACAGCTCATTGACCCATTAAGTTATGTTGCATCAAACCCTATCCAATGAAGCTCAACTGCAACCAAATTTTGTGATCAATTTACTTAGGAATTTAGTTAGCTAACAAGCCAGAACTTGGCTAATCAAGGACTAAACCAGCCTAACTCATAGGCATCAAATAAAGTGACATTCAATGCTTATACTAGTTTGATCAAATTTGGTCCTTTGTGGACCACATCTAGATCCTTCCAAGCGGCACTAGACATCCCTAGGCTAGCCATGGGCCACTCGACTCGAATCCCATGTATTGCTACCATGGCTGACCATTGCTTCAATCTTAATGCCCTACCTAGTGCTCTCAAAAGGTTGGAACATTCTTGGCCACATACAGCACTCCAATGGATCCTCTCCAGAAGTTGCATAGCTAAAAATTTCATGAGAGCACTTGAAATGGGTGTGGAAGACCTGAAATCAGCTTAAAAAGAACTCCACTTTCAGTAGTCAAGGGTTGACACTTTTCTACACAAATCAATCCCTAGAGTTCTAACAACTATCCCTAAGCCTCTCCCAAGCTCAATTTTCACTCAATCCACATCCTCATATCCCATTGAATCTTGCATTGCCTTTGGTCTACTCATTGATATAGAATAATATAAGATTAGTTGTATAAATGGAGATTATATTTCATATGAAGGAGAATTGAATGAAGCAAAAAAAAATACGATCAAAAAATGGAAGGCCTAACTATAAGAATAAAAGTGAAATCTCAAGTACATTCAGTTGCTTAAGCAAAAAGCATTCCAATAATCTGAAAAAGTGCCCAAGCATAAGCTCAATCAAGACCCATCAAAGAGGAAATAAAGAGAAATAATCAAATTTTAAATTTTTATTATAAATTTCAATTTTATTTCTAAAGTATTGGATTTTAAAATTTAGGGACCTATATTGGCTATCCATTTAAAAAAAATGAAAGATAAAAACAGTAGAAATGGTTGGCACCATCACCCATTAATGGTCGCCTATTTTTTTCACCAATATTTCTCTTGTTCTCCAAATTATAGCCAATATTTTCCCAATAGATAGGGTTATTTGCAATGAAGTTTCAATTAATGACTTCAAGTGTATACTATTACTTGGGAAAGAATGAATATTTATCATTTTATTTTCCTTTAAGTTATTTATTATTTCTCCGTAACACCATTCTATGATGTTCGCAACTCTTTCTCCACTTCATAAGCATCTTTTAAGATCAACAAACCAACAACCAAAAAATATAAACATTTTAAACAACTCTTCATAGCTCTTGACTAAGCTAGGAATAATACGACCTAATCATTTTATACTTCTTAACATACTTGTAAACTCATCCAAATCAAATCATCTATTTCAGATCATAAGTATACATCCTAAGCTAACCATCCAAAAGCATTCACAATTTTTTAACCACTGTTAAGCCATTGTCCTAAAAATTTTCAAAATCTGCCTAATCTTAGTATTGCAACTATCATAATATACTAAACCCCTTAATATTCCACAAAAAATTTCAAATATCATCTTTAGATACTAAACTAAAAATTTGCGGCCTTTTATAATCTGTAATTTCACTAAAAGACCACCCACCACCGTCATATTTGATATCAAAGTCAAAACACACAGTTTTGCAATGTAACAACATGAATTTTTTGGTATTTCTTCCCCTTAGGTTGTGATTAATGGCTCAATCATTGAAATCGTGTTTAGAATCAATTTCAGCACCATAATTTTGGTAATAGATTTTAGTGAGGATTCATTAGCATGCATGTAAAGATAAATTTGGTAATTCATTTTCATGTTAGATAACTGTAGTGGCGTTTTCAAATATGCATCTTATATTTTTCATTAATATTTTCCCATATCCATTATTTAGCTTCTTATTCCTCAATAACATTTTTTTTTTTTTTTGAATCAATCATTTAATTTAAGCTAATCTTTGATTTGGTGACCTAGGTTACCACTTTTAAATGGTTATTAGATTATTTTTTTTCTTTAGGAAAGAAATTTAATTATCAAGATTACGTTGCAAATTTCTTTGATTTTATATTTTTGCAATTTAGTGTTTTCATATTTTTATTCTACTCATGTTGCATGCTTATATTTTGCTTGTCAATCATTTAATTATATAAAGTAGAATTTTTGATAAAAAGAGAGAATTGATGCAAAAAAAATAAGATTATTGATATGAAAAAAGATTTATATGTTATATGGAGAAGAATATAGTGGTGTAAAATATAATTAAGGTTTAGAAAATCCAATCATAAGAATATAAGTGAAATCTCAAGTACAATCAATAGCTCAAGCAAAGAGAGGCCCAAATAAAAAGTCTAAGAAAAGGCTCAACCTTGAGCCCTACCAAGGCTCAATCATAAAACCAAATTAATAAGAAAATTTTGAATTTTAGATTTTTTTATTTAAATTTAGTATTTAAAAGCTTTAAATTTTTTAATTTGGTAGCATATATTGGCTAACCATTTGATAAAAAACGAAAGAAAAAAATTATGAAGATGCTTGGCACTACATTAATGACTGCCTACTTTTCTCTCAAAAATTCCACTCATCTTTTTTAAATTATGTTAAATATATAGAGTTATTATGTAATGAAGTTTCAATTATCAAATGAAATATTTTAAGTGAAAATTTGTTCTTTTTTGTTTTGCACTTCGTAGCTTCAACTGTACATTTTCTTAGGTGAGGATAGACAATTAACATTTTTTAGTCAAGTAATTTACTATCCCTACACAACACCTGCTCTACATCCATTACCACTCTTCCAACACTCTATAAGTATCTTTAAGCTCAACAAATCAGTAACAAAAGTCTTACAATAATTTCAAACACGTCTTCATAGTTCTTCGCTAAGATAGAAACATTAAGACCCAATCTTATTCTATATTTCTCGACACCTTTACAAACCCATTTATATCAAAACATTCAAATCATAAATACGCAACTTAAGTTAACCATCCAAACTTTTTTAGCCTTTTAACCAACCTTTCCTAGAAAGATCTTCTAAATTAGCACAAACAAGTTTCAGTATTCTAAAATCCTTAACATTACAACAAAATTAAATAGCAAACTAAATACTCATGGTATTTTCTATTCCATAATCTCATCAGAAGATCACAAACCACCTTCAGTCATCCAAACATTATTTAAATTTATAGCCTTCAAGGGAGTTGCTCCTCTAGTCCAAACCAAGCTTGAGAATCAACTAATTGTAACTTAAACTACACAGATTGAGGTAACCCCAAATTACCCTTAGTTTGTATACATCTTCAAATATTGTGAAACAAACTTAATAATTAGGTCAATCCTACTATAGAAAATTTCTTTGGGTCCTCTAGATCCAGCTCAACACAAAAGATTCAAAAAATTCACACTGGATTGCTCGAATCAAAGCCAAAACTATGGACAGTCTCCATCCTGAGCTACAAGTTGAAGACAGCGCAATTGCCATCCATTCTACTTAAACAGAAAGAACATAGAAATTGCATCACATTCTAAATGGTTCAAATGCCCTTTGAAGCAATAGGGTTAATCTAGATTGCCCCGTATTTAAATGAACTACTAGAATTTAACCCATATATCACCCTTTACACCACGATTGTAAAATCTCCATTCCACATGTGCCTGTGTAAAACACGTGACACATTAATAACTTCTGTTAAACTAATAAGAAATTAGAAAATTAAATAAATAAATAAATGTACTTCACTTTAAAAATTTATAGAAAATTCAAATTAAATTCAAAAAATAAAAAAAATCTCCATGAACTTTGTGAATATAGGACAATTAAGAACTCAAAAAAGCCCTAACTTTTTTTAAATAGAATTAAACTAACTAAAGAGATGACAAAATCTAAATTAAATAAAATTAATTGGTAAAAATCAACTCAGTCAAACTTAAACAAAAAATAGCTAAATAAGGTTCTCTCGCTCTTTTTTAGAATATGAGGCAGATAATTTCTCTTTGCCGCATTTCAAGTCCTCATCTTTTGGGTTCCTCAATCTTATATAAATGAAATATAAGCCCCATATTTTCAATAAAATAAATAATTTAAAGAAACTAAATTCCATTTTTAAAATTTAAAACCCAACCATATTTTAGTAAGATTATTTATAAACTCCTCAGTATCCAATGCTCATTAATTTTCCTTTCTGTATTTTAAGAAAAAAATCTCAAAATTTTAGCCAATTCATTTTAAAATTCCAAAAGATCAATCATTGAAACCAAACTTTAAAAAACAAGTAATTACTTTAGTCAAGGGTTTTCTTAGAAATTACTCTCTCACAAAATTTAATTAATTATAAATGTGTCTTTAAAAGAGTTATGTATCCGTAATATTTCTACCTCACCCAAATTAGTCAAGGAAAAAATTTTGTGCAAAATATTAACAAACACTTTTAGAGACGTTTATATTTTTTTATTACAATCCATTGTAGAATAATATTTATATCATTGGAGATAGAATGTTATTCTCAATATTATTTTTTATTACAAGAATAAGAAAAAAAAATCTCTATACTCATCTTTGAATTCATCGAAGAATATTATTTTGAAATAATCTATTATGCTCAACACAATATTAGATCAAATAAATAAATTTTCAAGATTTGTGGTTTAATTTCCCACACTTATCACTTTCTAAATTCATATCATCAAAAAATAATTTCTTTTGAATGTTTGTTTCATACTCCTAAGTAGATGCATAACTAATTCTCTATGTTAAATCGTGAAACACTCCCAAAATTACTTTATAATCATTTTAAGAAGAGTTTTCTTTCCTTAAAGTGCATAATGTTCTATTTGTAATAGGATATTTACCGTTTTGCAAATAACTAAAAGTACACTTAAGTTATGTATTTACTATTGAAAGATCGTAGGCTAATGCAGTATCGAAAGTATATCATCCCAGAATATCTCTCTATCTTAACACATACCACCATAAATATTCTCATAATGCATCCTATTTTAACCTTTATGCCAATTTAAATCACCACCAATAAATATCCTTTCTTTTCCAGCCATACAATGTAGTTGTTCATCCATACCTTCCACAAAATATCTTATAATCCAATATGAAAAGCTAAGCACTAACCACAATCATAGTATCCTCACCAATAATTATCTGCATGAATGATAAATTATATTGCTGATAAATGATATTCTTGTTAAACAGTGCAATTAAACAATCATAAATAACACTTTGCAAAAGCTCATGCAACCTACTATCTTACCAAAACTTTTAATATAAACATGTAGCATAAAGTAAAAAATAAGAATAAAATAACATGGTGATATTTTCAGATCTGCTAAAAATGAAGCTAGTAACCAAACTATACAAGACTTATTTCTAGCATACACACATTCAAAGCAATTTTTATGCATGACCCTCATCCACACATTCAAATGGAAGCAAAAACTAGTACATTCATCCCTGAAAATCATCAGCTGCCACAAAGATGGAAGGCAGGTAAGCTAAATTTATAATTACAATGAGGACATTTGTGGCTGAACCTCCTTCAACGCTAATATTCAAACCAAAATAAATTTCTAAGCAATAGCTACACAAGTAATGTAACTAAAAGTTAACTCTCAATGCTTAAACATTTATTGCAAGTTACACGCAGAGGCAAGCTGAAAGCTTAATGCTACCAAATCAAATGTTGCTAGCAATTCAAAAACAAGGAGAGCTAGAAAAAAAAAAAGTAGATAGTTTGTAGTAGAGGATCCTTCAATCAACTTATCCATAGATTCTTCAGCTTTAGCACATTCAAACCTCCACTTAGACTAACATAAGATTCATTCTAGTCGTGGATAGATCACCCAAGTTCAAGTTCAAGTTCATAAACAATGATTATAGCCCTACAAGCTACTTACAGTTGTTTCCAGTAGTGGTGAAGCTACATGATATAAAGAGGAATCAAAGGAGAAAGCAAAAAATTGAAACTTTATTCCAGAATTTTTCCAAATATGGAAAAGTATGTTCGAATTGAACTTAGCCTTTCGCAAAGAGGGTGTTTGTAGAGTCGAACAATTAATAAAATATACATTCTCAGTTCAAGACTCTTTAGTTTACAAATAAATCTTGCATCGAAATGAATTAGTGCATCTGATTAAACAAAAAAAATCAAGATGCGCGCAAAAAATATTCCATACATACAAATTCTAGAATGATAAATAAAACAGATCACAATTCATAAAGAAAAGAACCCAATCAAAAGCTCCACCTAACCCCAAACAGCTATAAACTAAAAGACAAGATCAACGCGAAAAGTAAGGGAAGAAAAGCAAAACATACAAAACTATACATTCATCAAATAAAACAAGCCTAGACCCAACTATATGTATGCATAGCTTCTAAAATTTATGATAAGAACCATATAAATAATAAACAACACATTCGTTTAAAGAGACAAACTGAAGAGCACATTAAAAACATGGCATTTAACTGAATCAACGCTCAATAGCAGAGTTAAAAGTAAGATTATTAGTTTCCCTAAATCTTTTAAAACAAAATTACCAAAATCTAGAAGCACAATTATCTTATATATCATCAAATCAACAAATCTTTGGAATAACTAAGATGATAATTCAAAAATCTATTAAACCACCAAAAAATCACCTAGCAAAGGTAATACTAGTAGAAGAAAATAAAGGTATTCTTCAAAGACGGAACAGTTCTAATGGAGAAAAATTTTGAAGTAACATTTCATAACTAGTGGTTCAATGGTAGAATCAACGAAATTATTTAAATTTATGTTCTCTGCTCTAAGACTACGAAAATAATTTAAAAGCATATCTTGCATGAAAATGAATTATTATATTTCATAAAACAAAAACCATGAAAAAAGAAACAGGAACAAACATACAGACAATAATGAGCAACTAATCTATTGGGCCACAATGACTACTGAAGTCAAAGCAAAACTTCAAACCATCCCGATCAATTACAAAAGAAAAATAGGAGGCTGGCACAAATAAATGGAAAAAAATTTCTTAATTTATTAAAGAAGATAGCTTCAACGAAAAACATATATATTCATACAACTCTCGAAATTAGGGAATGATAAGAGAAAATTAAAAAACAAAAAAAGATAGTCGGAGAAAAAATTAACCTTGCCAGATCGTTTCAAATGGGCTGAGTACGCCTTGACAAACTCGTGTGGCGACACATCCTTTACAGTTCGACCGACCTTCGCCGTCTCCATGCTCGATCTTCTCCTACCAACGACAGCCGCAACTAGTTGTTGTATTTAAAGGAGGCTCGCCGAGCGCTCAGACTGGTAATAGGGTTTCTGCCAAAAGGAGGAGAAAAATTTATATCGGTGCCGAAGCTGCGAGTTAGATTGGGGGGTACGCTGCAAATAAACGTTAAAAAAGAAAATAAATTATTATTTAATAAATATATTGTATTTTATTCTTAAATTTAGTATAAATGAATATAGATTTACTTCAAATATTATTTTACAGCGTTAATAAGTTATAATATGAATATTATATGATTAATATTATTAATGTTGAATCATGAATTGTCTTTCAGAAATGCACACCTCAAGAGTTAGAGCCGGGAGAATGAAGAGTAAAGAGAGAAGAAAGCGTTAGAAAATTCTTAGTAAAGAGGCCAAGAAATAGTCCTCAGGCAGTAGTTCGTTTAATCATCCTTGAGTTTTTTGTTTATATGAGGCATTTTAGTATAGTTACAAAAATGAGAGTGATTATGAAAATGGCCATCAACTGCTAAAAGAAGAGGACGATTATGAAATACATGTATAGCTCAAAAGAAACCATTAATGCAATCAATGTGTTGATTTAATTTTATATTTGTATTATAATTTGAGTCTAAATATGATGGTAATCAATCGGTCGACGTGTTTTTGTTTGGTTGACCAAAGCGATGGGCGTTGTGGATGTCATTTTTATCAAGGTATAAGTGGTCGGTCGGTCGGCTGCGTTCAAGCAACTTTTAAAGAGCTTCGGCGATTGAGACCGTAGATAGGCCCATCGACCAGCCTCACTGATGGTGGACTTGCTTAGTTAGTTGATCTTTTCGATGACAGATTCAAATCATGCCTCTTGAATATAATATCTCAATCGTTGAGCCATCATTCTTTGTTGTTCGATTGCTTTGAGATTTGTGCCGACAATATTGTTGTGTGCATATTAGTTCCTCGAGTTTTCATGCTCCTTGATAGTGAATGCTACGATAAGGTTAAGGAAAATTTTAAACAATCAGTGGCATCAAAATTAAGAATTGATTGAACAATTGTCTTCTTTTGGCTTTCGTGCCTAGTGTGCTCCATAAATAGAGTCACAGACTTGGCATTGCATCCTTTGCTGCCAATATTTTTCATACATCTGGGGTACATCATGGTTGATGGTACAACTTAGGTCGACGTGGATCCCAAAACTCTGGCAAAATCGGGCTTTCGGGTCCCGACCCCTGTAAAGAGAAAAATAAGTGTGAAGAAAGAAAAGAGATTGAGGCCTGAACCTGTTCCATTAGAAGTAGTTGACTCATTCGATGGCGCTGAGGGAAGTTTGTTGAAATAGTTTCCCCAAGAAGGCAGAGGTGTATAGTCGTAAGAGAGAGAAAATTTTTTAAAGACACTTTCTTCAATGGATAGATTTATGGATACGTAAAGCTTTCTTAGGCCGTTGGCATTTTTTTTAATAATTTTTTGACATTATCCCACTGCAGATAAATAGGTCGAGTTGGAGGGCCGAGAAGATGGTGGGCTTTTGAAGGATGTTGCGGAGTCCGCCCTCACTGCGATGGCCAACCTGCAGGTCGAGTTTGTGACGTGTCTGTCGTCAATCACTTCGAAGGGGCGGAAATCACTCGACCCTTTGCCCACTACTGGCTCTCAATAAGAACGAACGAACAGAGTGGCAGTTGCCTTCTCCTGGATCCATGGGGCAGCAGGCAAGCAGGACCGGTTCTTCAGAGGGAGCGGCCGGAGGTTTGGCCATATATCTCGTGTAGGAGTTATCAGTCCACATGGCAACCACAGACTCAGAGGTAGCAGCCCTAAGAGTGAAGGTTGACACCTGGCGAAGTGGGCTGGCCGAGGCACTACACCAGCTAGGAGGGCCTCGCAAGTCGGCCGATCTGGGCAAGTTCCATCATGAGGGCAACCAGTTGGAACAAGTTAGGTTCGGCGGAGACATGGTCTTCCAAAGGTTGACTCGGATGGGGTATGTCTCGACTGAGGCCTTTGTGGACCCGTTCATAAAGCACCTATTCGGAGACCTATAATAATGTTATTTATAATAAAAGAAAATTTACATAAATTTGAAAGGATGTTTGGTGTGACATTATTATGTAATGCCTCGTTTTACGTGCATGCCCTAAAAAAGCGCAAAGGGCCGTTTCTTTGTACTTTATGCGCTCTGGTTTCTTTCTCTGTGCCTTTGGTCTTTCTTCTCCTTTCTTCTTTCATCAGCCTTTTCTTCTCTGAGATGGCATCCCAATACTCTCCCACACTATTAGGCTCCACGGGGGTGTCGATTCTTTGTTTCGGATGGATGACAACTTGAAGAAGTTGCAGATAGGGGTGCCAGAAATTGACTTGATACGCCAACACGACTCAAACTCAATTCAAAAAATATAGGATGGGATTAACCCGAATATTTTTTGGGTTAGATTTAGGTCACAAATTTTGACTTATTTACTATTTGGGTCGGGTTCAGGTTAGCAGGTCAAGCTCGAGTTTGGGTTGGGTTCAGTCTTAGTTTTTGATCCATTTATTATTCAGTTATGATTCATGTTGACCTTATTTAGGTCGGATCATTTTTGGGTCAGAACCGAACCCGACCCGCTGACCAACATACAGAGTCATTTCGGCGTAAGTATTGTCGATCTTCATAGCCGCAATAATGTCTTTCATTCTATATTATCGTTGAGAGCATATTTCGAGGTTGATCGACCCGTTTAATTCTTTTTCAAGGTTGATAAGAAGGGCTTTACCATGTTTTCGAAAGACAGATAATTTTTACCTACTAAGAGTGGAGAATAAGATAAAGGATTGGAAGAAGAAATTATGACTAGTTCTTGTTCTGGCGACTGGGGGATCTAGACCAAGCGATCAAAGTGAGTGGTGAACAGATTGAAGCCTCTTCCATCTGGTATGGATGGTGATAGGGCGATGTTGAATGGTAATCAACTCTTAGTCCCACAGTACACCGTCGAGGCGACGGTTACCCGTGTATTGAGGGGCAAGATGACCATGGAACTATGACGACTCTTGGATATTAATGAGGAAATCAAGGCTAAGCCGGTGAAGGAGAAGTTGGTCATCAAGCACGAGAATCAATAGCGTCTCTGAGGGCCATATAATTCCATGGAAAATAAGGATTTGCTTCTTTACAGTGTGGTCTCGATATAGCTTACCTCTGTGTCTGAAATTGTCGTTGTTATTCAACATAGGATGACCGACAAGGTTATCTTCATTACTCGAAAATATGTTTTTTATTTTGTTAATGCTGGGGAATGTGATGGGAGAACATCTATTGCTGAAGAGATTCCGGGTGAAATTACGGTTACAGCCCCCGCTTCCTATAAACCTGGCTTGTCGCCAACTGTTGTCGTTCCCTCATATTTGCAAGTCAGGGGTCCTTCCTATGTTGTCTTGTCAGAAAGAGCAAAATCTAGTCGGTTCACTCTTGTTGCCTGGCCAAATTCTTTATCGAGATAGTTGATAATACCTAGTCTAGGTGCACTTGCACTCTATAGTCTCACGCAAGTATATGTGTCGTATCAGTAATATCAGATTTTTTAGTTTGGAATATCAATCCTATAGGGAGTGAAGCAATTAGACTTAAGAGAAATTCTAGCCTACTAGGTTTAGTACTTAGCCTGGAATCTTGATTTAGCTTTAAGTTGTACTTACTAATCCTACTGAATTACCACTAATCTTACTGGTTCACTCCTAAAGGAATTCTACTAAATGTATTTGAATTTGTGAGAATCAAGATATAAAGCTAACCTTCTTTGAAATGATCTAAGTGGTGTGTAGGGACAAAATATTTTAAATTATAAATGTGGCTAGTGACAAATAGAAACAATTCCCTTCTTTACCCTCTCTCGAGTGCATAAAGAAGTTTGGTTAAACTGGTTTTAATTCCTTAAACTCCAATTTGAACCCATCAAAGACTATTTCCCTATCTATTTGCATCTCTTTATAGCTTAAATTTGTTTCATATCTTGTACTTCAATTTGAAAACTCTATTCATTCCTCCATAACTCTCCCGAGTCATTATAGATCATAACATGTTTTAACCAATCACTTGAGTAGAATGAAAAGTAAATTAAGCTTTAAAGAGTACTCATCACATTAAAGACTAAAAACCAATTTTAAAAGCATCATACTATCCTACACAACCTAATTATTCATTATAAGAGAAACGTAAGCAAAAACTATTCACAACGCATTGAAAAATCACCACAAATCATCTTTGAAATAAAGTAAATCCACTATAATTGTGTTTACAAACAGTACAATGAAAAATAGTACACAATACTTAGCTTTTTACATGTGATGAAGATGCCTCCTCATAGGATCTCTTAAAGCCTCCTACAATGCTGAGTTTCTATCCTCCAATACAACTCTTAAACCTCGCCAAAGACTATAAGAAAACACTCAAGTTCTCCTCTACAACAAACTACTACTTCTCCTCCAACAGCCCCCCTTAGGACTTAACAAAAAAAATGCCATACAAAACCCCTCCTTCATCTGCTAAATAACTACCCACGTAGTGGGGAGAACTGCTAGAAAACTGCCTAGTAGTTGCTGGCTCCTAGGTGTCAGCTTCTCTGTCTAGTCAGGAAAAATTGGCGCCTAACTGCCTAAGTAAGTGGCACCAAGATGCTTGGGTGCAGCCCTTGGCGCTGACGCCTAGGCGCCACTCTCTTGGTCTTCCCTTAGCTTCGCTTCATTTCTTCTTCACTTTCATGCAAGAAAAACATAAAAATATCATTCTTTAAAATGCAATTTCATCTATAAAAAGGAGCAAAAGATAAAGAAAATTAATCATGCTTTTCTACATATCATTCGACTTTATCTATCAACGATGAGGACTCGCCTTCACTCGAGCGATAAAAGGGTCCGTCGGAGAGGGAAGGAGCCGATGTAGGAAATAAACATCCCACTTCCCCTACCTTTGAAGAGGAACAAGTTTGAGTAAGAGCCCATGCACAGTGACATCGGGAAGACATGGCTCGTATCTGAAAAGTAATTTGATCTACCCACAGGGATGAAAACAAGAGCATGCCCATGCGTTACTAGACTTGCTATGGTATGAGGAGCTCGGTTGTACCTTGGGAGCCTTCCACCACCAGTAAATCATCCAAAATATGGATATGTGTCCATTGATGGTGGCACAGAGTGCCCATTCTCTGAGGATGGCCATGATTGAATTGGAAGAAGTGCTGGATGAGGCTCGGAAAAAGGATGTAGATCTCAAGAGAATTCGCAACGGTCGGTACCTTCTAAAGCTCAAGTTTGGCATTTCTACTAAGGCTAACCAGGAATCCTCTGACACTACAGTGGCCTTAAAGAAGGAGATTGTTGAGTTGAAGGAGATGACTGCCTCGTCAGTTTTCAAGGAGGAGCACGAGGATGGCCTGACAGGTCCCCTTAGGCATGGGGAGGACTATATCATCCAATGATTCACCCACCATACTCTGGTTGGCCCCAAATTCTTCAAATTGGAAGAATTCTCTACCCTGATTCTGGATAAGTGACCAAAGAAAAATATATTGAGAATTTCATACCGATTTTACATTGATTTTGATGATATTGCACTTTGAAGAAACGTATTTTCTATGTTTTATTGCAGGAATGAAGATTAATAGACAATGGAGCAAAAAGATGCGAAAAGGAGCGAATTTGGATCAAAAAGGACCAAAAAAGACATAAGTTGATCTTGGCCTCCGACGGGGAGGAATAGGTCACCGACGGCGCATTTTTCCAAAGATACAGATAATATTATAAGGAAGCCCGCCGACGGCTAGATTGAGCCCGCCGACAGCGAGCCTTAGCAGTTGGCCCATGTTCTAGAAGCCCGCCGACGGCGAGAAGGTCGGTTCAAACAAAGATTCATCGAATGTGGACGCCTTTTGAAGAAGTGCTTAAACAACCTTTGGAAATTGTTCTACCTCTTTAAAAAGAGACGAATTGAGGCTGAAAAGGGAGTCCAAGGAGAGTCTGTGTGTGTCCTAGAGAGTTCAAAAAGAGTTAGTACAGTGTCTTTGGAGAGTTCAAAAAGAGTTAGTACAGTGTCTTTGGAGAGTCTAATAGTGAGCAAGTGAAGTTAGTTGAGTGTGTTGTATAGGAAGGAAGAGTCAAAGGAACTTCAAGGAGTCTGCTTGGGGAGAAATTTGAGATAAGTTGTGTTTACTATTTTGTAACTTTGATTTTATATATGAAATCCAAGTTTTGTGTTATTCTTCCTATGCATTCTGAGTAGTCTTCTCTATCTTTCTCCGTGTTTTGAGATTTTGTGAAATGAAAAATTGAATTAGTTGTGCCTAAAATATTCAATAAAAATTTTGATAATCTTTTTACTTAAATCGTAATTTACTTTCAATCTGGCCAATTGATCTGTTAAAATATGTTGATTTCACAATTAAAGTAAAGATTACATCCAAGATTTGGGGAGGTTAAAGTCCTTGAAAGGATGGTAAAAATAAATAGGGAAATATTATTTATCGGGCGTAGAATTGGAGATTTTAGAGTGACAGACTAGAATCCTCAATTCGGTTCTATCGTTTGGGTTCTGAAGTGTAGATGTTAGCCCTCAGGCGAGGGGAACATGGGAGCTCCGAAGTGAGAGCCGGTATCCTCTCAGCCTAGCCGCAGATTCAGAAACTAAGCATAGGATTAGTCAGTGTTCTTTATGCCTGGACCAAAGGGTAAAGAATAGGAATGCTCCTATTTGGCACAACATAATTCTAACTAATTTAATTTTCCGTTCACTTAATTCTCTTAACAAGGGGGATGATACTTTTCTATACTGCAACTTTCCATTCAACATTAGTAGTAGAATTTAGTATAATTGTTCTTTATTTACGTTTACTAGATAGTTATTTCAACTGTTGTAATTAGTTCGTAATCTCTAAACTTTCCTTTGGGATCGATATCCAGGACTCCATTAGAACCATGTATTACTTGAACGATACGTATACTTGCGTTGATAAGGGGTAACTTTGCTATTGTTGAATATTTATTTTTACACTAAAGTTACGCATCCTGTTGTCAATAAGTCGGAAAAAGCTTCCAAAAAGGAGGACAACCCATATAGTGAAGAAGGATCGACCACCCACTAGGGTCTTGCTATATAAAGAATTTGAAATTCCTTAATCTTCTTTTTTTTTTTAAAGAAAGGAAGGCATTTGTAACTCCTTTTGGATACATGAGAAAGTCTTATTATTTTCTTAACTTATTTTGGATTGTTTATGATTTGATTGATCATGTGCTTATCTTGTGAGCCGCTTTGTCGTATGAGGCGGCCAATCGAGATATTTCGTTAATGTCATTTGGTTGGGTTGTCACTTCATGAGGGACTCATATCTGAGGCAACCTTTGTGACTTCCACGAACCTTGTCGTTGACATGTGTCTTGGCCACATTCATAGCTAAACTCCGAACTTTGGATATCGGACACTCGTAATCCGTCCTTTAATTTCTTGAGGATTCGTTCAACTTAAGTCATCGATTGGGTGCTGAAACACACTCCCAACCATTTTCCATAACAATCGATTAAAATATGCTTTGCATCGATCCTAGGTTATCGCACACCCGAGCCCAGTCGGTCGATTAGGCCTTTGCCTCGGCTGGGTTTGTTCCTTTTATTAAGTGCGGATATTGTTGTCACCTGCCAGGGCCACCCTTGGGGACTTGTTTCCAAGATGTTTTGCTCCACTCTCCTTCATAAATCTTGTTCCTAGTGACTCCAGAGTCCTGACCTTTTTAACTTTATAGGCTTGGGATTGCGATGCGAAGGTGGTGCAAGTAGCCAATTGATCCACTGTAACTAACCACTCGGATCGCACATATCATCATGTACTTGTTTACATATTTTTATTTTATCATTATTTCATATTATATATATTTTTATATATATATATTTTTTTATTTTACTTTACTTTTTTTTTGTTCATCGTAACTGTGTCCTGCGAATTCTAGAGTCGGTAGTTGACAATCTCCCATGATGCCCTCGGTAGGGTTGAGTTCCCCAAGTGTCGAGAAACGATGATCGACTGTTTTGGGACTACTCCCTCATCATGTGATGGTGGGTTTGTATTAAAGGCAACATTAATTGTAATGTGGATTCCTTTTATCTTTCATTTATGGGAACCTGGACGTCGAGGCTTCCTACTAGTGTCAGGCTGGTAGGTGCCTTTTTACCGGCGATATAGTAGTTGAGGGTTTAGTTTTCAACCTTGAGCTCGCGGGTTTGAATCGAATATATTACCCTTTAGGCTCAACTTTAACGAAAAGAAAATTTCCTTAATGTAATCATACTTACTTTTAGGCCAGCATCCAAGACGGGAACTTTCTTAATAATTCCTTACATAAAAGCTAAATTTAAATGGAACATTAAGATTCAGAAAAGAAGGGACCCTTATACCGTCTTTTTTCTTATAAGTGCATGTGATATTTAAAAAGATAGGATGGAGTTAGCTGACTTTAGTATGAGCATGAAAAACAAATTAACACATGCTATCAATAATTTGATAGTTACTTTAGGTAGAAATAGAGGCCTATGCTAGAAAACCAAAAGATTCTAAGTAGAGAATTTCACAAATTAAAGTTTACCAAAAATATAGATGGGAGATTTAGTTGCCAACTAGCTAAAGAGCCTTGAACTATACTAAATATGCCATGGAAGTTAAGGCTAAGAAGTATTTTGCCTTGTAAATATATTAAAAGTGGGCTTGTCAAAATGTTTTGACTTTGGGATTGTGTTAAAATTGAATGACAATGTAGATATATTAACCTAGGAATCTAAAAAAGTCTTCATTTAGTCCTTATACTCTTTAAATGAGGGACTGAAATAATTTTTCCTGAA
The DNA here is from genome assembly GCA_022702705.1 of Papilionanthe hookeriana x Papilionanthe teres. Lineage (NCBI taxonomy): Eukaryota > Viridiplantae > Streptophyta > Magnoliopsida > Asparagales > Orchidaceae > Papilionanthe > Papilionanthe hookeriana x Papilionanthe teres. The sequence continues at coordinate 53,306,630 of CM040423.1, read as the reverse complement.
ATCGTTTCATCCCATATTAAGAAAATATGTAAACTAATATGATGATTTTATAGCCCCCGAAAGCATGCATGACAAATGATACAGAGCTTTCCTTCTTACAAAAGAAGCCATCCAGGCCACGTAAGAATCAGTAATACCGAAATAAGATCACAGCATTTGCAGGATTAATGAAGTCTCTAGAGCCTAGAAGCAAAATTAATCCCACTCTCAAATATCATTTGCATTTAAAGTTTGCTGCAGCAGACGACTAATAAGCCATGTTACAAGAAAGAAGGAGAAACAAAACAAAACACAAAATCAAAACTTCAACAGGACATGCAGGGAGCATATAATGGACACAATAGCTCACACATTAGTATGAATAGAACCTCCCCACTACCGCTCAAAACTCTCTTGAACATTCAGAACCTTACAAGGGACTGAATAAAGTGATTGTGAAAATGAACCAAACAATGCCTTTCTTTATAAGCAAAACAAAAAATAAAAATGAAAAAGCTTATGAGGTCCACCTAGAATAAAGCAAATTAAATAGAAACAGTAAAAAACAATGCTTTAGATGCACAAGAAACACCAAATTACCGCAATCACAACTGAATTTGCAAACCAACACATGCAAGCAAGCAGAATGCCATCAATAATGAACTTAGAATGCAACGTCTCAAGCAAATTTAAATGACAGTGGATTCACATGAATAAACGCATTGAAACCTGTACATCTTAAATGGACGTGCATTCATGCAAATGAAAGTTTCCAAATAAGTTCAGAACCATTAAAGCTTATCACAGGCTGAGCAACCTTTTCAAAAATACGTGCTTGATACATTAAATCCCTAAAAATAATTTTGCAATTTCAGCTGGTTACAAGCACATCCCAAGCTGAGAGGTCCGCCTCATTCAGAGCACAACGCTTTAAACTAATGATATCAAACACCATAGTTTCATCTCAACTGCAGATTACATATTCATGTTGCTGTTCTTAATATAGAGGAGCACCTTGTCACAGCAGAAATGATATCTAAACCTTAGTCATTAATCAAAACTTTCCAATGTAAAATTAACAATATCACTTCGAAGTTTCAGGATAATTCATCCGAGAAGTTAACAGCCAAATCCCAATAGTGAGGCACGCCAGCATCAGCAAACACTTTCCGGGCAGCAGCATCACTTCTGCACTGGTGCACAAGGAATCTATTAAAGTTTGGCTTAGCCGTGCTGCCCTGCCATACAAGAACACACTTATTAGGACGAGCCACCTTGTCCTCATCTCCATTTTCATCATCTGCGACAGCAGCTGCCCAGTTAATTCGCTTCAGCATCACCTTACCATACCTTTTAATGGATTTCCGGACCCCTTCGACAACTACGACACTTAGCCCATCAGATATCACCAAACATCCGGTGAGGCGGTTTTCCTGGGCATTCACATCGACCTTAAAGCGTGTCTGAGGATGTGAAAGGTCATCAATTCTGTAGACAGAAACAAAAGTCTCAAGCATGGAAGGATCCTCAAAGAGTTTTCTCTCTTTCTTCTCACGGCGCTCTTGTGGAGTAAGCTTGCGGGCGATATTTCTATCCATATGAGCTTGCTCACGCTCAAGTGCAGCAGCTCTAACTTCCTTTTCCATTTTGGTTGGATCCTGAGTAGCTTCAGAGGATAGGACTTTCATGAGGTTGCTCATCTTTATTTTGGGTTTTGGGGGTTCAATCAGACCTTGCCTTATCATCTCCTGCCTATCTCTTTCTTTGGCAAGTCTTCTTTGTGTCCTGAGTTTCTTCTGCTCTTTCTTGGTTAACTTCAAAGGCTGGGGAGGCGGTGGAGCAGGCTCTGCTGGTGGTTCGATTGGACGAGGGTGTTCAACATAGATGGTTATCTTTTCTAGGTTCAAATTCTCCTCAGAAATATCTTGATAGGTACCGGAAGGTAAGAAAGATTTGTCCCTGATAAAAAATCACAACTTTCAATAATAATTTGTTTGACAATAAAAGCAAAATCATGCTAATGTGAAGGTATTTGTGGCCCACTGGTTTGTGTCTTCAAGATCACAGATTCAAGCTGCACGCTTCACAGTACACACCTTTTTATAAACAATAAAATAAAATTAAAAACTAATGTTAAAAGCATTGGTCACTTACCACCACTCTAATTCAGGAACTTCATCCTTCTTTTTCTCTTTGAAAGTTCTCTCGCCAACTGCAATTAAATTTGGGTTATCATCAGGTTCAGCCTTTGCCTTTGCAAGCTGTGACTGTTTTACCTTCAGTTCCTTTGCTTGGGCTTCTCCAAATTGATTCTGTCAGAAAAGGCACCAAATTAAATTCATTATAACAAGTGTAGAGGTTAGATAAAAAGCAGTGACACAATGCTGAAATTACCTTGATTTTCATAACCTCTGCCTGCTTTGACCATTTTCCCTCCTCCACAAACTGAAATGATGCCCTTTTAGGCCTCAACAGCTTTTCTTTATTGATACCTATACCAGTATCAAAATGTGCACTCTGCTCTGGAACAGCATCAAGTTCTGGTCTGAGTATCTGAAAAGCCTCTTTCTTCTGCTTATTTATATTAACCTGGTTAACAAAACAAATGTAAATTTTCTTTAGAAAAGAATATCACAATGAATTACTAATGAAATAAATTGATATCTACATACCTTCAATGTACTGAGATTTGTCACCTTGGGTTTATTAATAACATTGCCATGCTCATCTATTTCTCGCCCCTGGGCATCTAATCGCAGAACTGGAACTTTGGTAGATTTTGGCAGCAATCCAGCATCAGTCACAGCTGACCCAGGAAACATATTTATGAGAGGTGCAAAATCAGGATCCTGACGAAATCCCATCCGTGCAGCAAGCTCTTGTGCACGCTTCACTGCCTCATAACTAGCTGCAGTTGCAAGGAAAGGTGTGTTACCCTCGCGACCTGCATTTAATACATTCCCAGATGGTGCAGCCCCAACAGATACATTTGAAACAGATGGCATCTGAATAGCCATTGAAGTGAAAGCAGATGAGGAAACAGAAGCACCATGTCTACTTGCAGCACCAGAAGGCTTCAAAGATTCTGCGTTAAGACTGTCATCGTGACCTGCACTGGACTGTTTATTTAGCTGTGAAGTAAAACAGCAGAAAGATTAGGCATGCCAACATCTTATAAAATTAATTCATTTCTGCAGTATTGTGCAGATCATTTACCACAGGAAGCTTCTTCAGCTTTTCCGACAATTGTTTCTGTATTTGTAAAGCTTTCTTAGCTTTTGCTAAAGCATCGCGAGACAAGCTGCCACTTTTGCCAGCAACTGAGGATGCCGTTCCATCTGTACTAGATTTTCCAGTAACCTCATCAGATCTGATAACACTAACTCCCTCATTTTCATTGGTGGCAGTAATTGAAGATACCTTAGTATGTATGGAATGAGAATTGGATGAAGTCTTGGAAACCTTTGACGCTACAGCAAGCGGTTCCTCAGCAAAAGCCTGCATAAATAGAAAAGGAAAAAGTGCATTACAGAGATGGCATCACAGAGTATTGAGAAAGGTCAATAAAACAATTTATAATTGATGCTGAAGAACTTTTAAATACTCGAATTTTGAAAAACTGTATCCATGCTACCAGAGCTGGGGTACCAAATGAAGTCTGTCACTCCCCCATAATTCTTGATGTGATGGATTTGGGGACCAAATGAAAACCATCATAAACATGGATTCGATAAAACTCATTTCATCAAAATAGTGGTTAGATGAAGATAACACTGCAATACCGATCAAAATTAAACCAAGAGTTATGCTACACTCGCCAAATAGATTCACAACTAAAAATGAAGCCGAAACATTTGCAAATAACTAAAGCTACAAAAAGAAGTGCCAAAAGATACTTTGATCCCTTCAATCACTTTTTGTTAGATAATCTTTGATCCAATAAGAAGCTTTATAAGGCATCTGACATTTATTCAAATTAAACATATTTTCTATAGTTACGAGGTCTTCGATCCAAATATAAGGGTTTGTCAGACAAAATATTTGACATGCAGATAAGGTTGTATCAAATAAAGGCTGATACTCAAAACATAATCCTTTTACCAAAACATATAGTTTAATCAGAAATATTCTTGTACTATACCAGATGTTTTACAAACATATAAGATCTTCAACTCTAATAAAGGCTTTGTGAACATCAGCGCATATATTTATACAATTAACCACCAAATTTGATTTTGGTCACGTCAGCTGACAACAAAAGTGTGAACTTGTTTAGGGTTTTATTCGTAAGCAACATGTTATTGCGTGGGTTCAGGATTACAAAGCAGCCTCAGTTGACAGACAAAAAGAAAGATAAAATCAGGAATACATCATAAAGCACTTCACTGAGAAAAAGTTGCAGTGATCATTCAAATAGTATTAGACAAGACTTACATGTCAATTGAAAATGAAGAGTTGGAAATAATTATAACAAATGTTAATTCTAAAGTGATTCCTATTTAATTTAATTTGATTTCAAAATAAAAACTTTAATACACATGTAACTCAAAATTGAGAAGGAAAAAAAGCACCCATGCAACTCAAATTAATTAATGATTGATATTATTGATGAACCAAGTGACAAAAAGTGGTGATAAGTTTAAAAAAAAATACTACACCAACCATACTTCAGCATATATCCTCAAAAACTCCACATAGCATTGAACTTCAAAAAATTAGTCCAAACCTCATTGGCCCCTGATAAAGCTTAACTATCTTTGGAATTGCACCCTCCAAAAGATTTTCAGCCCCCAAAGCACTTCCATTGGGTTCCCCTACATCCCCTCACACCAAGCAAAAAATAACCACCATTAATCTCCACATAAAAAACCACCATATCCACTGCATAAGTCGGTATCAAAGCCATGTATTAGTAGAATTTGAAGGGCCTTTTTATAGTGAACTTCGTGGCTCAACCACTAAAATAATTGTTTGGATCATTTTTTTCATCCTCCATCATTTTGGTATTATAGATTAAAGAATAGTTATTTTCATGCATTGGTAAATCATTTACCTCTTAGAAAACTTTTGTGAGTTTTCTAAACTAGAATGTGTGCATTTTCTTGTTTTTACTTTCTTAAATTTCCATCCCTTGGCTTATTTTTAATAAAAAAATCATTTTATTTTTCAATCACTCCATCAATCGGGTCAATCCTTGATTTGAGGACCTATTTTACCCATTTTTAGGTCAGTTATATTAGAATTCTTTATTTAAATTGGAAAAGATAAAATGGATATCTTAGGTTTGCATGCTTTCATTCTTGTAATTTGAATCTTATTGTTAGAATGATTCATTTATATTCACAATGATTATTTGCTTTCCTAGTTCTTTTCAATATCATGTTTGCTTGTCGCATTTGTATTTTCAAATTTCTTTCCAATATCACCAAATTAATTCTACCAAAATAGTATTCCCAAAGAGGAGTTGTTGCAGACCAATACTTGACTATTCCGATATTTCAGGTATTATCAATTCGTTGGTAATTCCAATAAATTTTATTTTCATGTGTAAACATTGGATGTTACATTTCCCGTAAGAAATGTTAAATATGAAAAATGTAATGAACTAGAATTATCATCTATGTGATAAACAATGCAACATCACCTAAGTGAGGTCCACAATATCACATCATCTGCGCCCCTCACCTTGCGAAATCATCAAAATCCAACTCATAGCAAATATAGCCTCTTAAGACTTCTAAATAGTTGTTCCATCTTCCAGCAACTTCATCCAATGGATACAACAGAATTTTATAAAATAAAAAATAATGACATGGATGCATTTACTATTATTTGTCCATCATTTAATTGTGTTATCTTCTCCTTATGTGTAATACTTATGCTTATAAATACCATAGAATCTATGACAAAGAAGACAGTGAAGTAAAATCGCATTTATTTGGAGAACACTTTCCTTTCTAATCGAGTAGAACTCAGTAGCTAACAGCTTAATCTTATGTTAATGACCTTGAATATCCCTTTTGATGAGAGATTTGATACTTAAAATTAATATTTCACACACACACACACACACATATATATTTGCATTTATCATCTACGCTCTCCTTGAAGTGATCTGAAGGTTATCAAAGTTTGTACACTTCTATAATAACTTACTAATAAATTACCTAAACCACTCAAAATTTGTCCAAATTTAACCAAACGACATTCCTTTCACTCTTCACACAACCTCCATATAATCATCCTAAACTACTCCATATCCTTATTTCTAACAAACCCAACTTTCAAAAAGATACATACACACATCATATCTCAACATATAAAGCTCTCTTAAGCTCTACACAGAAGCAGCCACCAAAAAATCAGCTCAAAACCCACTATCACTTAACAAATTTTAGCTACCTTTGCATCTCTACCTTCCAAAACTCTAAATCACTTCCACTGGGTTCACCAACATCTCCTTACACCATCATATCCACTGCATCACACTACCCCCAAACCTCCATAAATAAAATGATAACAACCATCAACTTTCAAAGTTAATATGAAGTTTAAATTTACACACACAAAGTTAGTCCTATTAGATTTATTATGATCCAATCCTATCATAGCCGCCTAACCGCCTTCAAAGAAAGAACTTGACAAGTTACTAGTCATTCAAAAATTCAAACAAAACCAAAATTCCATTATAACTCGAGGGACTGGCACGTGGTTTCGTTCTTCAAATGTTCTAAGTTGTATATTCCTGTTAACTAATAAGTTTCTTTTTTTTTTTGGTACAAAAGCTGCAGGATGAAGAAATCGTGGGTAGCACTTGACGCACTAAAAAATAGAAGATGCTTAAAAACTACGTCTTATTTATTTTGCAAGCATCATGGTTAGAAGTTACAATATATTTCGACTTAGTATCATCCAGAACAACTTGATAAAGCATTTCTTCCTCTAAAACATAGTGGATGGATTTTGGTACTGCTAGATTTTCTTTCAAGAAAATCAATTATTACTACAAAAGTGCTTGATAAAAAAGTTTGTTTTGTAAACTACGCCTGAGAAAATGTTATGAGAAGTACTTGGACCAAACATCAAAGAGGGTAAGTAAGTTTAAATTCAAAAAATAATACGAGAATTAAAACTGATACTTGTGAAAAAGATATTTGAACCATATATAACCAAAGAACAACTGTAATTCATCGCTAAAAAGAGATTCCAAGTTATGTCAAATTTACATAAAATAAAGAATACTAACAAGTCAATAATAAACTATGTAGGAAAAATTCAGCCAAGGATAGTAATTAACAAAGATACAAGACTCAAACCAATATAAAAAGATGAATTTTCCAGGAATTCGATAGTCAAACCTGTAGTGCATTAGAAGGAACCACAAATCCAAGTAGAGCAAAAGATTTCAAATTGGAATATAAAATTTTAATGACTCAAAGTCTAACTTACAGGCATAAAAACATCTATATATAGACTCGTCATTCCAATTCCCAAGGTTAGTAGGCATGGTTGACCAAGAAACAGCCCAAACTAATTTAAAATAACAAAAGTTCAAATATTAAATATAATCAAATCTAGGCCTCACACCGCAATTGTAGAATCAAACATGTAACTTACGTAAAGGATTTCAAATTCGATAGGCACGCGCACAAGATTGAAAATTAGAATAAGAAATTTAATGAATCAAATTGGATATTTTACATGCATCAAAACAACTACATTTATAGACAAATCATCCTAAAGTTAATAGATATGGGTGGGAAAAAGTCAAACCAGTCCAACTCCAAATTATAAAAGCTCATATTTTAAATCTAACCAGGAATTAAAAGAGCCACTAAAATCCCATGCATAAAACTATACAAATAATATGCAACCAAAGAAATATAACTCAAAAAGTAGCAATTAGCTATACCACCATTGAAAAATAGCCATTGCTTTCTCCATTAAATGCTCTCAAGAAGTGAAAATGGTGTCACAACAAACAAAAGTGATGTTAGCAATATAGATGATAGAGAACAACAAAACCATAATATGCAGAATTCAAAGTTTGCAGAGAACAAAACCAACCCCCTAAATAGGAATATTAAACGGTATCAAACTTAAGTCCCCCACATCATTCTACCGAACTTGAAATACTCAATTCTAACAAATCGGGCGTTTGATATCATCCCCATAATGACAACCAAATAAGAACCATAGGAAGCACTTGAATTAACTCAATGATGTCGAAGAACCAAACCAATATGATCTCACAGCAAATCACATAGACCAATCTATCATTAAGAAATAACAAATATATTATTTTTCAGGCCATCATCATAAACAAGGCTCAGAATACTAAGACTACAAAAAAATAGATCAACAAATAAAATAAATAAATTTGCTCAAAACATTTTTGTGATGTTTCCAACTAGAAACATGAAATTTTTTATCAAATCTACACTTAGAAAAATTCGGCTCAAAATTTAACATTTTATAGCCATCAAGAAAATTAGGGCATAAATTTTAAGATTCCTAGAAAGACATTATTCATCACAAGTATATCTTGTAAATGAACAAAATATCTCTAGAATTCACTAGCACCACTGGACATAATCTCATAATCTAGAATAGCCTCAAGAAGATGCGCTATATGTATCTGGCAAAGGGTTGAAGTTTAATTTATAAAAGCAGAGTTGAAAGAGAGAAAACCCAAAATAATTGACAACACGTTTATGAAATAAAACTAAATCAAACACTTTAAAAGAAGATTAATGTAAGAATTTCCTAAACTTTTCGAGTTAGATGTAGTTATTCCGATTCGTTGAAAATTTTAAGTGGTCCTGCCATTCTTGCACTTATTTTCTTGAAAGTTCCATCCATGATTTTATTATCTTCTTTAAACCCCATGTACCGCTTGTTCATATCAATATAAAGCTCGTAATTGTTAGCTAAAGGATTTTGTATAGTCTCATGCAAATCATGCATAAATTGTGCAAATGTACTAGGCCCATACTCTTTAGAAAGTTCAATGATATCCATTAGACTTTCTAGGTTGAAACCTTATGATAATCTCAAACGGACTCAGGCTAGTATACTTAATAGTAAAAAAATTGTATGGAAACTCGATTTTAAGTAAATATTAAATACTACCCAAATGCTTGTTCTTTAATTAAATAATGTAATAAATCTCCCAAATTTCTATTTACTACAATTTATCTACTGCATTGTGGGCGAAGAACAATTAAAAATTTAAGCTGTTCACAATTTTCTTCCAATGAGTTTTTCCATAAATACTATTGAATTGTATCTCCCTATCAAAACTAAAATTTTCCTTTTAGGAAACCCATATATCTTACACATCTTATTAACATGTAGTTTAGTAAGATAAGATACAGAAATGTTTTTTTGTTATATTCAAAAATGATCTACCATATTAAAAAAGAAAGTCATTCTTTCTCAATTATTGTGGTAAACCTAACATAAACCTAACTACTACTTTTCAGGGCCAATAAAAATAATGATAATACATACAGGCACAGGCCTTATGATATGTTTCCTACATTAAGTAGAATAACAAGTTCTACACTTACGTGCAATGTCCCAATTTAGATTTGGCCTCAAATATATATCCTCAGTCATGAAAATGATCTTACATAACTACCAATATACCAGCTCCAGCATGTAGGTTTAGAATTAAATCTCTCAATGATAAAAAAGGAATGAAAAGAAGAAATCACTTAAATAAATAATCAACTTAAAAGCATGAAATCAGTTTAAAGAAAAACTAGATTATTATTGAAGCCCTTAGTAAATTTCACGAATATCCTTAAATTAGCAGTCTTTATATGATCAAAGTAATCATACAGTTTTAATCCAGTTTTAACCTCAGCTGTATAGAAGGATAGAAATTTTAATTAATGAGTCAACAAGTTCATTTTTAGTTCCGGCATAGTGTTGAAGTACAAAATAATATTCTAATAAAAACTCAACTGAATTAGAATGCCAATATCCAACTTCTTTTGAACCCAAATATTTCAAAACATGAGCTGGGTATGGTACAAATTCTTCAAACAAAATAGTACAGAACTGTCTTTCATACTTCAAAAGTTTATGTATAACATGATTCCACTTGTCACAAAAGAATGCAACAAGACGCCCTTCCTAAATTTAACATGAATCCAATATCAACACTAGAGGTGCATCACAGGAAACCTCAAGCATTTTATTAAAATCAAGTAGACTTAAGCATACCTGCATTTTTAAGTCTTTATTCAAATCTCAGTAAAAGCATGTTCCGCAGCTTTAGTGGATATGAATTTGCCTTTCTCATGCAATTTATTAATGGATCAATGATAGTAGTAAACTCTTTAATAAATTATGTATAAAAAAAGAGTCAGACTATAAAAACCTTAATATCATGTGTATTAATGAGCTTTAGTCAATCAACATCACTTTGACAATCTGAGAACCGATAATTTATCCGTATACACAATAAATCCTAAAAATATCACAAATGCACTGACAAATGAACATTCTATAAACTCGGATAACTATATTCCTACTCAAAAAACCACAAATACCTTCTCAATTATGCCAAATAATTCTCACATCTTGCTCAAAATTAATACATAACAATAGTAAATAAAAAAAATTTGTCGATAATATATCACAATAAATAATTCAGTATTATAATAAAAATGTTATATCAATTAGTTACTCCAAAAGGGAATACCAACCATACAATTGATTTTAAGTGTCTAAAGAGTTTTCTTTCATTACATTCCCTCCTTCTAACCTGATGATAATAATTAATCAAATCATCTTAGAATATATCACAACATGAAGTGTCATATATACCATATCATCCAAACAAAGTATAAAAAATCTATTTTTAATGTTAATTTTCTTGGTTGTCATATAACATACATACACACACCAATATATCTTTTTTAGGTTTAGGCAAAATATAAAGACAAGGCTTAATGCTTTCCCTAATAAATCTCTTTTGAAATAATGTAATTTAACTCTTATGTTCAATATGTTAAATTTGATTCATCCTTTAATAAGATAAATTAGGCAATAATAATCTAGAACTAAAGCAATAAGAAATTCATCAAACAAATAGCTTTAAAATCATTCAATATTTGATCATCAAACAGAACCAAAACCTCAATCAATACATTATGTGACTCAGCATGCACGAAGGCATATATGATGCTCTCATGCTTACTCTCATTTTGAAATTCAATTTATTTTCACATCATTGGGAAGAAAAGATTAATTTGTAGATCAAGGTTATTCTTAGGCATCGTAGGTTTCAAGCCTCTTTCCTCATTAATCATAAACCCAAATCATTTTAACTCCCAAAAATATGTAGCATCTAAAATATAAGGCAAAGATCTACCCAGAAAAACAAGAGCACCATTCATGTATAGCATAGCACAATGGATTCTACTAGTATAGATAATTAATTGAATCATAAAAACACTTTTTGAGATAAAAATGATAAAAATATTATTTTTACTTATTCATGATACTTTAAAATTCAGGTTTCAAATTCATGCAATCTATAGATAGACACAATGGATAAACGTTCTAAATTATCAGTATCCAAAAAATCTTCCTAATGTTTTCTCCATAAATCATATTCAACATTAAAAGTAACTTGATTCAACATATTATATTTAAGAGCTATCAACTTAAACACTCTCAGTAATTTCCTCATCAAAATCATAAGCATCATTGGAATCCCTGATTTTAGTATTATCCTTGATCCTCTTGCACATTTATATGCAAACTCCTACTTTAATACTCATTAATGTAATGACCAATTTGATATCATTTAAAAAGGGCTTGGCAAAAATCTAAAGCCCAAATGCACATGCAATTAATCTTTTCAAATACTTATTACTTGTCGCTCACTACACTAAGATGCAAGAGATTGGACTTGGTTTCTTTAGAAAAATGAAGCACTTCATAAAAATACAGTAACTCTACTAAAACCTAGAATTTCAAAATTTGCTCAAAATCTAATGCAAATTAAAAAGTATGCTCAAACTATGGAATAAAATGAGATATCGTCTCTCTTTTTATGTCAAATCTCAAACCATACCTAAAGCTGGAAAATATGGTTCTAAAATCCTAAATTATCTCATAATAAAACAGTGACACTTCGATTCTGTTCACGTATTCAATTGCAATTATGGACTCATGTTGAAAAAATCAAATTCAACAAGTAAACAAGACAACAATCATGCGTTCAATTGCAATTATGGACTCCTGTTGAATAAATTAAATTCAACAAGAAAACAATACAACAACAACAAAGCTTTAATCCCACTAGATGGAGTCAGCTACATGAATCCCTTTTCTCCATCGTGTCCTATTTAGTGTCATATTTTCATTTAATTCTAGTAAACTAAGATCATTTTTTATGCAATAAGCCCAAGTCTTCCTAGGTCTACCTCTATCTTTCTTAACATAAGTTGAATCTAAAACATATACTCTCCTAATCGGATCATCAGATGGTCTACGTTTAATGTGATAAACCATCTAAGACGACTCTCTCTAATTTTGTCTGCCACTGGAGCTACACCAAACCTATCATGGATATATTCATTTCGCATTTTGTCTCTAAGTAAACAATCCTGATAAGAAAATCATTTTTTTTTTTAATTTCTTTCATTTCAACTTCTTTTCCCCTTGTGTGTTCATTCAATAAAGTATAACATGCATAATTAATTTCACTTTTGAAAAATCTTGTTTGTTATTGTTAAGTATGGCTTTTCATTCAAAAAGTTATCCAAATCCAGTACTTGATTAGTAAAATTTTCAGGAATAATTTCATCATCAAATGTAGATATTGTAATTTTACCCTTCTTATTATTCCATCATCTATAACATGTTTTTTTAAGTTCATGATTTTCATAAGAATTATAAGTAAACACTTTTTCTTTCTACTAACACTATTGACATACAATTGAATTAGCTCATCATTATGGTTGGAGTCTACTTTAAGCTAATGTACAAGAATTTGTTTAGCTTCCAATATGTTGATGCATACTTTAACTAAATTAATGACATCACACAATTGAATTTGTTAATTCAATAATTAAACCAATGATTTTGCAAAGGTTGTTGAAATCTCATGCTTTCACAATCTGTTAGCTTATCCTAATAGCTAGTCCCACTTCTAAGTGATGCGTTAACATAACTAAAGCTTTGATATTAGTTTAATGTAGAACAAGTTGTTTAAAAGCAGGTTGGGGCATATGACAGGGTTGACATTCTATTTCATATTTACTTCTTTCTATCAAAAAAAAAAAAAAAAAAAATCATGTAAAAGGCTCTTTGACCATACAAGATAATTAGAAAGTTAAGACCCAGTACTTAACAAGCATTAAAACTTTTTATAATGTCGATAATAGTTAATATTATAATTCTTTACATAAAGCCCTATATTTCAACCTTTTTAAGTATAATCTAATTTAATATTTTAACCGACGATCACAGGCTGATGAAAAAAGTCCAGCTGGCTCGAGTTTTTTTTGGGACTTCAAACTCAGCTCCATTACAATCCTAATCCCAAGATCCAGTGGTACACCATTGTCACGTGTTACCCATAAGGCAACCATGTGTTAGCCACAAAGCCATTCCTCATATATTCCAGGTCATCACAATGCTAGTCGTGCCACCAATATGAAAAACGAATAGGTCATCTACCGTGGCACCCTTCAAAACACTAGCATAGGGCCTTGTCTTGTTGCAATGAAATGTAGTTTAATCTCAAATAGAATAGATATAGTAATTAAACCACAAAAGTAACCAATTTTGATTATGTAATTATTCATATCAAATGCTACATCCAAGCCATTTGGAAGGCTAATAACCCATTTAAAAGAAAAATCAAAACTATGAATTTAAACTTGTATATAGGTCTATACATATAAAACTAAACAATATCATCAAATTCTACAAAGACCCTCTATAAAAGTATCAAAATGTGAATTTGCACTAATTATCTAACAATAATATACAAAATACTAGCCAACCAAGAAACTTTTTAGATAGACAATCCCCATGCAAGCTCATGAAAATAAGCCAACTTAGGATCCATTTGAGAAAACAGAAGCTTTTGTAAAAATAGTCGTAAAGCTACTGTGGAGCGAGCAAATTTTGTGAAAACTGCTAAAGGCATTTAAATATTTTTATTTTAGAAAAAAAAGGATAACTTTTTCAGCTACTACACTTTAGTAGCTCTAGTTCTCATAAGCAGCTTTACACCATAAAAATTTCTGCAAAACAGAAAGTAGTAGCCAAACAAAGCTGTACTTTTTTCAGCTACTACACTTTAGCAGCTCTGGTTATCATTAGCTGCATCATAGAGTCCCTAAGTAAAAGTAGCTTTTAAAAAGATATTAACAACAATTTCTATTCGGATTTACCAAATATAACTTTTCTAAATCATATTTTGAAAAATATAAGAAAATTTTGTCTAAGTTTCTCAACCAAACAAACACTACAATTTTGCTTTGAAGTTTTTCCTATCACACATACAGTCCAAAAGTAACCTCAAACGAATCCTAAGTGTATCTCGATTATGTCTAACATATTTAAACAATGAATTATCATCCATATTAAATAAACCCAAACAATTTGGAACACTAGTATCTTACTTAAAAAAAGAATCACTAATAACTTATACCAAACTCTAATAATGTATAAAAGCAAATAATACAACAAAGTTCTTCAAAATCATCAAAATGCACCTTGAAAGCAACTATCAAACAATAATATCCATAAAATTGGCAACAAAGGAACTAGATCACACGGTAAAAGTTATCCCAAAAATATCTCATCAAACAAAGCCAACTTAATTAGCCAAGTTCATCTCATTATCTAGGTTCCTATCCTCTCAGCTCTATCATGATTGTCATTACAAATTGATGAACCCAATTTCTTCATTTCTACTTTATACATACTTCAAGGGAGATACATTCATGTTATTTAGCAAAACCACTCTTAATGCATCTATTCTTCTAATCCCCAGCATAAATTAAAAATAAAAAATAAAAGAAAAACAACAGCTTAGAAGTTTAGGATAATGAAGACATCTTATTTAACAAAATTAAAATTAATTAAAAACGAGTCATAACCTTATGAAAGTAATTAAGTAGGATCATGAAGTTCATGACACTAAATTGCCTAGAAAAAATCCATTAATCATGTTCCCCAGAGTCTAACTCTATGAAACACAATAAACACAAGTAAAAGATTTGAATTTTTTTTATTCTTTTAACTTAGTCTTTCATGAATATTAAATAATGTTTGATAATTCAAATATTATCATCCATTTCTAAAGGACAAATGTTAATTTTAAACCTCAGCTCTTGAAAGTAAACATTTGAAAATACTTCATAAAAACCAGTAAATGTCATATGCTCTCATTAGTTCATAATTGCTCAATATAGCTCTTCTCCCACAAACTTTTATTGCATCCTCTACCACCAAATAACATACTTCCTCTTGAATGCCTAGAAAAAATCCATTAATCATGTTCCCCACAGTCTAACTCTATGAAACACAATAAACACAAGTAAAAGATTTGAATTTTTTTATTCTTTTAACTTAGTCTTTCATGAATATTAAATAATGTTTGACAATTCAAATATTATCATCCATTTCTAAAGGACAAATGTTAATTTTAAACCTCAGCTCTTGAAAGTAAACATTTGAAATAACTTCATAAAAACCAGTAAATGTCATATGCTCTCATTAGTTCATAATTGCTCAATATAGCTCTTCTCCCACAAACTTTTATTGCATCCTCTACCACCAAATAACATACTTCCTCTTGAATTAGACCCCATGCACTCACCCCTGTTGTTATCCTAGAGCTTTCCTGGGCATCATCCTCTCTTATTCCATCTAAATGCACTTCAAGTTAGATGGATTACAAATATCCTACATGCCATTGCATTGGCTTTTCACACTCATCATCAAGAAAAATTGTTTTTATTAACGCTTTCTAGAGAAAATATGCAACAACTTTCGGTATTGTCACAACTAATTTTGA
Organism: Papilionanthe hookeriana x Papilionanthe teres; assembly: GCA_022702705.1. Lineage (NCBI taxonomy): Eukaryota > Viridiplantae > Streptophyta > Magnoliopsida > Asparagales > Orchidaceae > Papilionanthe > Papilionanthe hookeriana x Papilionanthe teres. The sequence goes on along the minus strand of CM040423.1, from coordinate 53,290,594 downwards.
ATGCATGGCCACTTGTATTAATTCAACCATGCAAAAGAATACTGCAGCAGTGGGAGAGGGATCATGATTCCAATATAATTGCCACTAACAATTTCCTATGTTTTTTTTTTGTATATCACTTTCTTTTTTAAAAGAAAGCATCTTAACTGCTAAATACGACAATACTTATTAACATTTCTGTCACCATATTCACGCACTAAGAATCATGCTCAGTACTCGTTCTTCTATTCACATAGCATCTTTTACAGCTTAGGATTTAATCAAAACACTTGGGAAAGTTATGTACATACCACAGACTTACTATTCAAAAAAATAACCATCTTTGTCCCTAGTAATAATAATTGGTTCATCATTTTTTTTTCTATGCAATAAGTGGACAAGGAGTTTTATATGCCATGTTCCCAGTGGTAGCCACAAACACACTCAGATTTAACAGCTAATGAAACAAAAGAACCATTGTAATTAACATGGCCACTAAAATTTTATTCCCTAAGCAGCCACCTTAGCTCATTAGAAATATAGATACAAAGCACTATCAAAATGTTTGGACGGAACTCGTACTGTGCGTCTTGCATGAATAAATAAGACAATCAATCTAACAGAAACGGTAAATAACGATATTAAATACTCACTTTTGCTAATGAACCGCTCATAAGAGGAAACACATTGCGTCGGTCACCATTAGCATCAGCCAACCGTTCCATTTTCGATTCAACCTCGGTATTATCAGATGAAACAGGTGCTTTTGTCACCACAGACTTTTCCAGCTTCTCCTCCTTAACATCATCGTTAAATCTCCGATCCTTTCTAACAGTTTCTTGTCCTTCTTCAGCGTATATCTTCTCTTCCTTATCAGCATCATCACGTGATCTTCTTCCATGTTTGCTACTCCCATTCATTTCTTGTTCCTTCTTCTTCAGTCTGTGCTTCATATCATCATCCAAAACCATTACTCCTTCATTCTTTCTACCCTTAGAAATCTTTCCCTTCCTACCATCTTTGCTATCTTCTGACAACACACTCGCATCATCCAGATCCCTGTCCTCAGCACGCCTCATCGATTTCCTATACTCTGCATCAGAAACCCTAGCACGCTTGCCACTGTTATTCTCAATTTCCTCATAATCACTGCCCCTATTATCCTTTCTCTTCCTATGACGCCTCTCCGTGGACTCTTCAGAAGAAAACACTTCCCGCTCGACTGATCTCCTAACCTTACTGGACGATCTCTCGTGCTTGCTCTCTCCGCCGTTCTCAAAAACCTGCCTGGAAGAGTAGCGGTGGCGCCGATCCCCATCATGATCGTCCTCCAAGGAGTCCCTAGCTATGACGTTCGAATCAGAGGGAGAATCCCCACGGGATGTATTGCGGCGCTCGACTGAATCCCTGTGCCAATTGGGAGAGCGATCGCGACGACGAAGATCGGATTCCGGCGGTGAATCTTCGATTGAGTGGTGCCGCCGTTCGGATTCACGGTGGCGCTCGTGCCTTCGTTCCTCGCCTCCGTGGTAGTGGCGATGCTTCTTCCGACCACTGTCAACCTCCAGATCGCGAACAGAATAATCTGCATCCCTCTCCCGTTCGCGTTTCTCTCTGGTTTTACGATTAGATCTGTCCCTATCCATAATTTTGGTCTAGGGTTTTCCTCCGAGGATGAGGGGATTATGGGTTACAATTCGCTACCGTAAGCTAACCTGAACGCCGTGCCTTCCGCTACTCTGTTGTCTGAGCGCTCGGCGAGCCACCTTTAAAAACAACTAGTTGCGGCTGTCGTTGGCAAGAGAAGATCGAGCATGGAGACGGCGAAGGTCGGTCGAACTGTAAAAGATGTTTCTCCACACGAGTTTGTGAAGGCGTACTCAGCCTATTTGAAAAGATCTAGGGGTGGGCTCTTTATATTTCGAGCCCAAAAAGAATGTTCGATGTTACATTTCGTTCATTTAGCACGAACGATAGCATTTATCTGAACGAAGTCGTTTGGACAATCTAATCAGCATAGCATAAAATGTTAAGGTTTGAGGCAGATTTAGGAATTATAGTTTATTTTAAAACATCGTTTGAATCTAATTTAATACTTTTTAATATATTTACTTAATTAATAACTTTAATTGATTATAAATTCTTTAAATTTTTCAAAAATCCTGTTCATTAATATATATATATATATATATATATATATATATATATATATATATATATATATATATATATAAACGAGATGAACACGAATGAATAAATTTTTATTTGTGTTCCGCTCGTTAAGGCTTGTTAACTTAGCGAAAGAGCCGAACACGAGCTTCTTAACGAGCCGAACACGAGCTGTTCGCGAACAACGAGCCGTTTTGACAGCCCAAAAACGATCTGACAAGTTTAATCTTTTCTCCGGCTTTTTTTTTTTTTTTTTTAACTCAAAATGCTGGTTCTATTGTCATTCTCTAATTTCGGGAGTTGTATGAATATATATATTTTTTCGTTATAAGTTTCTTTAATAAACTAACATTTTTTTTTTCATTTAGTTATGTCGGTCTCCTATTTTTCTTTTGTAATCTATTGGGATGGTTGAAGTTTTGCTTTGACTTCAGCAGTTATTGTGTCCCGATAGATTAGTTTAAGGCTGTCAAAACAGTTCGTCGTTTGAGAACAGTTTGTGTTCGGCTTGTTAAGAAGCTAGTGTTCGGCTCGTTTGTTAAGTTAACGAACTGAACACAAACCAAAATTTATTTGTTCTTGTTCGACTCGTTTTGACTCGAAATAATATTCATCTATCCATCTATCTATATGTGTGTGTATGTATTTTGATGAGTAGTATTTTTTAAAAAATTAATTGACTGCAATACTACAAAGATTTATAATCAATTAAATGTATTAATTTAGAAAATAGAATAAAAATTATTAAATTGTATTAAAATGATGTTTTAATATAAATAATAATTTTTAAATCCTGCCCCAACGCTTAACATCTTATAGTTACATGATTAGGATTGTCAAAATGACTTTTAGTTCGTGAACAGCTCGCGACGGGCCGAACAAGAACACACTTTTTTAGCTCGAAATATAAACAAGCCGAATACGAGCTGAGCGCGGGCTCCCTCGAATTCCGCTCATTTACACCCCTAGATTACTTGTAGGGCTGTAAACGAGCCGAGCTTGAGCGAGCTCAGGCTTGGCTCGTGTTCGGCTCGTTCGAAATTGGCTCGGCTCGAATTCGGCTCGTGTTCGAAATGGCTCGTGAACAGCGTGTTCGTGTTCGGCTCGAAAAAATACTCGTGTTCGTGTTCGGCTCGTGTTCGGCTCGAAATTGGCTCGTTAGAATATTAAATTATTTTAATAAATATTATTTTTTAAAAAAAATAATAATTTTGTCTAAAATTTTTTTAAGAACAAATTTCATAAAAAAATTTATAGATAAATTAACTAAAAAAATGATGAACTCAAAAAACTTTACAAAACTGATTGTAAAATTTTATACAAGAATATTAATATTATTTGACAAAAATTTACTAAATAAGAATCAATTTATTATAAATTTTAAAATGTACAAACTAGAGAAGGGTACAAATAATACAAAAAAAAAATCTCAAAATAAAAATCAAAATAAAAAAAAATTGTATTGAACATTTAATTCTTCTTATGTTTTACATACAACAATTCATACAAAGGAATTAAAAGTTTATAATAGTCCACTATCCAAATTCCAAACACCAACAACTATAATTGCAGCAACACAATCTTCGTAGGGATCTCGAACTCCGGATTGTATTTCATACCTGATAAGAAAAAAGAAATCGTTCGTTAATTTATGATCTAGCATCAATGTGACGCATTAAACTTGATGAAAATGAATGATATGAACATTCACCCCAAGTTCGGACAAGGGTTAAGCAATGCTTGGTTCAAATAAAAAGCCTAATATAGAATAATTCTTTCTTTTCTTTTACAGGATTCAAAGTACACCACTGATAATAAAATAAACAAAAGTCTACTAAAAAATTAAGCAATGCTTGGTTCAAATCAAGGTGAGAAGGATGAATTACCAGTATTGGCACCACAACAAGAGCTGCTCAACATTGATCCTGCTCCTCTCCATAAGCTTGAAGCATTCAAATCCAGGGTATGCATATCCAAGTACCAATCTGCAAGAACATAATCCAAATGTTTTTCAATCAGCAACCACTCTTCTCAATCCGATTTCGCAGAATTAGATAAAATAAACTATCGTTTTCTCAAATTACTAGATCTAAAAGATTGAAGAGCTTACACTAGAACTCTGGTTACAAACTCGCCTAACATCGTCGATCAAATCTCACCAATCCCCAAATCTGTCGGCAAGAAAATTGAGGGAAAACAGCATTAAACTCAATTATATTAAATAATAAGTACGAAGCTAGATAAATAATATATACTCCCTACAAAATAAACCACTCAATTACCCAAGCAGGAAAGCTACTGCCGCAACACCACCATCTGTTACAAAAACACATTGAAGCATGCAAACCACGGTTGTCAAAATTTAACCAGATATGCCAACCACCATTGGTCACAAATTTGAATCATTAAATTGAGACTAATCTATGTGTTTACATATCTAACACCTAAATTTTAATTTTTTAACCAAGATATACATACATGCCAGTCAATTCCTACGTATTTACATATATAACACCAAAACTTCAATTTTTACAAATATGCTTAACGTATTTCACATTCTAAAGATTAAGATAGAAATGCTAAAAAAGTGTTATATATGCAAATACACAGGAATCCCTTAGTATTTAGCAAGAAAAGAAACAGTCCTATGGTGCTGCACCTGCTCCATCAAACCAATCCTCCAATACTTGTAATCCCTTAATATTTAGCATGCAATCAAAACTTTCTGAAGTACCATAATCACTTGCTTGTACTCTTTCGTTCAGAAACAAATTAAGCCAACTGAAAGCATTAAGTTGAACAACAACAGATAGCATATTATTTTTTTAGCATGCATAAAACCACACATTGGAATTTGCCGGAATAAGAATAATACATCCATGTACATGCACTTAATAAAGATGCATGCCCTATTCCCTAAGCCACCAAAGTGAATCTGATAAAGTTCAAAAAAATTTTGAGAAAAGAAGTATTATTGTTTTGAAAAATAAAAGGAAAGAAACATAGTATTCTTCACAAAAGCGTAACTTAAAAAAAACCAGATCTAGAGGTAATAGCCAAATCACAATACAAACATTAATAGCTGTATGAATCACCGCACAAATGCACAATAGCCGAGCTAAATGTCACAAGAAAACCCTTATATAAGTAATGAGCAAGAATACTGAGCAAAAAAGCAAGAAGAAAATACCTCGGAAGCCAAACAAGCAAACAAGCAAGAAGATCACACAACGAAGAAAGAATACCGAGTAAGCAACTGTTCCAGGCGAAATGGAAGAAGATACTCAAAGCAGAACACAAAAGACAAAACCTAAGCGATTCACGCTCGAACCCTTTCGCGATTCTCGGCAGCCAAGCAAGCAACCAAGCAAGAATATCGAGCAACCAAGCAAGAATATCGAGCAATCGACTGTTCGAGAAGAAGTAGGAGAAGAGCCGAACGACAGACGAGAAACCCTAAGTGCCCCGAGACCCTTTCGCGATTTTGAGAGAAGAAAGGAGAAGAGCCGAACCACGGAACCAGAAGTTTCGAGAGCCGCTTAGGGAGTTAGGGTTTTGTTGGTATACCTATAGTATATTATATTAAATTTATAATTTATCTTATGTAAATATAATATTTATATAAGTTATTTTAATAATAATATTATTAATTTGTTATATATTATGATTCAGAGGATTTAATTTTTAAAAAATAATAATGTTTTTATAATTAATTTAAATAATTATAATTTATAATATTTAATTTTATGAATATATATATATATATATATATATATATATATAATATACATATTTATTTATTTATTTATTTTCGAGCCAAATCGAGCCGAATATGAGCGAACAAACTTTTGTTCGTGTTCGGCTCGTTTACATTTCGAGCTTAAAAATTTGTTCGTGTTCGGCTCGTTAGGCTTAACGGACGAGCCAAACACGAGCTGCTTAACGAGCTGAACACGAGCTGCTCGCGAACAACGAGCCAAATTGACAGCCCTAATTACTTGCTCATGATTGTCTCTATTTTTGTTCCTCTTGCTTTTCTCATTGTTTTTGTTTGATGCAATATAATAATTCATTTTAATGCAAGGTATACATTTAAGTTATTCTGTAGTCTTAGAGCAGAGAACATAAATTTGAGCTTTGCTGGCTTAATGGATTTTTGAATTATTTTCCTAGTTATTCCAAAGCTTTGTTGATTTGATGCTATATAAGATAATTCTGCTTCTAGATTTTGGTTATTTTGTTTTAAAAGATTTAGGGAAACTAATAATCTTACTTTTACTCTGCTATTGAGCTTTGATACAATCAAATGCCATGTTTTTTATGTGCTCTTCAGCTTGTCTCATTAAACTAATGAGCTTGTTTATTGTTTATGTATTGTTGTTATAAGAAATTTTGGAAGCTATGCATACATAGAGTTGGGGCCTAGGCTTGTTTTAATTGATGAATGTATAGTTTTGTATGTTTCGCTTTTCTTTCCTTACTTTTCACGTTGATCTGCTCTTTTAGTTTATAGCAGTTTGGGGTTAGGTGGAGCTTGAACTGAGAATGTGCATTTTATTAATTGTTCGGTTCTACAAACACCCTGTTTGCGAAGGACTAGGTTCAACCAGAACGTACTTTTCCATATTTGGAAAAATTATGTAATAAAGTTTCAATTTTTGCTTTCTCTTTTGGATTTTGATCTGTCTTTATATCAAGCAGCTTCACCACTACTGGAAACAACTGCAAGTAGCTTGTAGGGCTATAGTCATTGTTTATGAACCTGAACATGGCGGATATGTCCATGACCAGAATGAATCTTATGTTAGACCAATTGGGGGTTTGAATGTGCTAAAACCGAAGAATTTATAGATAAGTTGATTGAAAGATCCTCTACAACAAACTATCAACATTTTTATTTTCCTAGTTCTCCTTGTTTTTGAATTACTAGCATAGCAACATGTTATTTGGTAGCATTAAGCTTTCAACTTGCCACTGTCTGTAACTTGCAATAAATGTTTAAGTATTGAGAGATAACTTGTAGTTACATTGCTTGTCTAGTTATTGCTTAGAAAATTATTCCGGTTTAGATAATAGACTTGAAGAAGGTTCAACCACAAATGTCCTCATTATAATTATAAATTTAGCTCACCTGCCTTCCATCTTATGTGGCAGCTGCTAATTTTCAAGGATGAATATACTAGTATTTGCCTCCATTTGAATGGGTGGTTGAGGGTCATGCATAAAAATTGTTTTGAATGTGTGTATGTTAGAAATAATTTTTATATATTTTGGTTACTAGCTTCATTTTTTGGAGATCTAAACATATCATCATGTTATTTTATTCTAATTTTTTACTTTATGCTACATGTTTATATTAAAGTTTTGGTAAGATAGTAGGTTGCATGAGCTTTTACAAAGTGTTATTTATGATTCTTTAATTGTATTGTTTAACAAGAGTATCATTTAACAAGAATATCATATATCAACAATATAATTTATCCATCATGCAGATAATTACTGGGGAGGATACTATGAATGTGGTTAGTGCTTAGCTTCTCATATTGGATTAGAAGATATTTTGTGGAAGAGATGGATGAATAACTACATTGTATGGTTGCAAAAGAAAGGATATTTATTGGAGGTGATTTAAATTGGCATAAAGGTTAAAATAGGATGCATTATGAGAATATTTATGGTGGTAATGTGTTAAGATAGAGAAATATAATGGGAGATGATATACTTTTGATAGTACATTAGCCTATAATCTTTCAACATTAAATACATAACTAAAGTGAACTTTTAGTTATTTCCAAAACGGTAAATATCTTATTACAAATAGAACCTTATGCACTTTAAGGAAATAAAACTCTTCTTAAAATGATTATAAGGTAATTTTGGGAGGGTTTCACCATTTAACATAAAGAATTAATTATGCATGTATTCTTAGGAGTATGAAACAAACATTCAAAAGAAATTATTTTTTGAGAATATGAATTTAGAAAGTGATATGTGTGGGAAAATTAAATCACAAATCTTGAAAATTTATTTATGTGATCTAATATTGTGTTGAGCTTAATGTACTATTTTAAAATAATATTCTTCGATGAATTCAAAGATAAATATAGAGATTTTCTTCTTATTCTTGTAATCAAATATAATATAGAGAATAACATTCTATCTCTAAAGATACGAATATTATTCTATAATGGATTCTAGTAAAAAAATAAAAATTTCTCAAAAAATGTTCGTTAATGTTTTCAGAGATTTTTTCCTTGACTTATTTTGGCTGAGGTAGAAATATTACAAATATATAACTCTTTTAAAGAAACATTTATAATTAATTAAATTTTATGATAGAGTAACTCCTAAGAAAACCCTTGACTAAAGTAATGAATCGTTTTTTAAAGTTCGGTTTGAATGATTGATCTTTTGAAATTTTAAAATGAATTGGCTCAAATTTGGAGAATTTTTTTAAAGGCAAAAGAGGAAAAGTAATGAACATTGGATACTGAGGAGTTTAGAAATACTCTAAGTATAATATGGTTGGGTTTTAAATTTTAAAAATGGAATTTAGTTTCTTTAAATCATTTATTTTAGTGAAAATATTGGGCTCATAATTTATTTATATAATATCGAGAAATTCAAAAGGTGAGGACTTGAAATGTTGCAAAGAGAAATTATTTGCCTCAGATCCTAAAAAAAGGTGAGAGAACCACCTTTCGATAATAACTCAAACCGAAGTCTAATGATATGCAAATGATGTATAGTTTTGCAGCTCCAGGTGGTGCTAAAGATGTTCGACTCTACTTGGCATAATCCTATCTGAAAATGATGAGGGATTAAACCAATCTTAATGACTTTAAACCAGGAGGCAGATCTTATGCATGGAAAGATATCTATAACTGTTATTTATTAAAGAAAAAAATGAGACTTTCAACTTAACTATTGGAGTCAAGTATCCCGATTACATTTTCTATGAAATGAACTTAACAAATGCATTGTTTTTTAATATAATTTTTTTAATAATATACAATGCTAATATGAAACACGTGATGAAATATTAATGTGTACTTTTATGCTTAAAAAGTATGATTTAACAAATCCGTGAGAAGTGGGGTTTATCCTCATAAGTTGGATGACCCCTATCATGCATGTTTGCAAAGAATCTATTCTTGTTCGGGAAAATTGTATGAAGATAAGGAGAAATACTGTATCAATGCATGTGTGCAAAGGGTTTATTTTATTTCTTATGATTTTTTCTTTGCATATATCTATAAAAATTCTAGTCCTAGAAGCTTATTGCATATAAACTTCCACGCCACACTTATATATATGCAAGTGAAGAAATTTTGGAGGAAGTATGCTAGTTTAGTGTGCATATAAAGCAAGCACATTAAACAAGTAATAATCTATCATAAAAATATTAGAAGTCCAAATGTGGTTGACCCACAATAAAATATAATCCCACAAAACAAAAATAGTAAGATGGCAATTGAGCATTTGCCTTATACTGCTCGGCCTGACTTAATTGATTTTAACTCAATCTGTCATCAAGCTTTATTTAAAAGATATTCTTTTTGCTTCAAAGGCTATAACTCATGGCTCATCCTTGTTTTCTTTCTTCTTTGTAATCCCACAAGCTTGTAAACAAAAAATTACAACCTTGTTTCAACAAAATAGTGGCTAATATATCAATTAGATTCAATCAAAACATCTTGTAGTATTAAGCACATAGGTTCCAAGCTATCTACCATATTAGTGATGCTTATGGATTTGACAAATTTAAGCAATCATCTATAAGCACACTAGTTATTTTTAAATGACTTTAATAGTTAATTAAGCCTCTCTAAGCATGACCATATGTGGAACAAGAGTTCGAGTATTTCATTTTTATTCATTTATGGGCACATTTTCACAAATTCACATTACATCTCAACAAAAGATTGCATCTCAACATTTCAACATCACAACATCACACCATCACAACACAACATCACGTTACAACACCACAACACCACAAGACAAAAATCATCCAAATAAATAAATAGACAATCTTTGAATTACACATTTATAATCAAATCAACCATTTCAATAAGAAGAATCTAATAAGCCTATGATCACTTTATTTTTAGGGTTTTTAAGACTCTTAAATATTAAATAAATGATCTATAATCATAGGAAATAACATTGGTTATTCGATTGACTGTTTTGAGATATTGACATAAATAATCATAATATGACTATAAAAAAACATAAATAAAAGTGTGTCTATTCATGAATGGAGCATAAATTTAAAATTAGAGAGAACTTAAAGATATGAAAAACTCTTAAATAGACTAAAACGAACTATCACTTGCACTCACCATCGTCTGACCGATATTGCTTGATTATCATCATTCACTTAATTGATAACCTTAATGAAGAGCTAATTATGATTTAAAAGTTAAGCCTTTTAGCATAATTACTTATGAAACATTGAATGGGTAGAATATCTCAAGATGGATAGGCCACAAGCTTAAAGAACTCTAGTTCTTCATTGTTGCTCTTCCAAAAATTACTGGCACATAAGATAAGTGCATTCGAAAGTCTTTTGCTTTCTTTTTACTATTTATCACTGACTACTTATTTTGAGCTTAATGAAACTTAATTGGGATTCGACTTTAAAAGAAGGATTGAAAGGCTCAACAAAAAGAAAACTAGACCTTGTATTTCAACGTTACCAACGAAAAACTATAAAAGAGAAGAAAAGGTTTTGCCTTAGATATAGAGTATGAAAAATTAATGCGAAGGTTTGTGATTGTTATTATTATCTTTTTGAGATATTCTGCATTGCTTCTTCAAACCCCTAATTTCTCAATTCATGAACCATCCTCAATCCCTCCTCAAGAATCCTCAACGACCACTTTTGCTACAATTGTAAAATATGACATGCCTCTGCGAATAGTGAACAATCTATAGCTCTGATATTTGCTCCATTTGGCTCCTCATGTGTGCCACACTCACTCCACCTCTCTTCACCATTGTTCGTCTCCACAGTAGATTGAATCTACTTCTTTGATTATTAAGTTGTGTTGTCAAGCCTTTGAATCAATTTAATGATTTATATCATAGTTTTGATAAAATCAAAATTACTATTGCATTAATTCATGCTCAGATAATGACAATCACTCTATAATGAGATTGCTAGTTGCTTCATATTTGAAAGTAAGGAGGTCGGTAGTGCTTAAGTACTACATCCATAATAGATTAGGATCAACTTATTTTTATGAAAACCACAAGGCTCTCATGTACAATTGATCTAAAATAATACACGATGTTAACTTCTACAAAAGAAAAAACCCTAAGATAAATTTAATCCATTTTTTTCTCAATATATTATACAACTTGCTCTTACTTTGGCAATACATATTGTGTGTATAGCATATTTACATTTTTTACGAAGAGAAATAACTCCATTATCTCCCAAACTGTTGCCTTTAACTTCTTGTGTATTGTCTTCTTCCAAAATAATTTTAATATGAGCAATAAACTTCTCACCAATGATCTCATTTGCTATTTATTCAACATTTTAATTAAAATATATATAATTTCCAAGGAAGTTTAATATGCTATAAAGATATGTTCATTAAAGTTTTATCAAATTCCCTTTAATTTTTGTTTTTTGTAGTTTTGATATAAATTATTCATAGATAAACACATGAAATTAATTACTAATTTTGATTTTTTTTTCATTGAAATAATATATATTATATTTCCATAAGGACTGGTCTTAGATTTACCCAATTTCTCATATAAATTAGATTCATTTAGTTTGAATCTAGCAAGATGACTACTACTAATTGGATTATTTCAATATTATGTTTTCTATCATTTGGGATAATGTTACATTCTAAAGTGCATTTAAACTTGAATCATTTCCTAAAATTAGGTTACTCCAAAACTCACTTTGAGTACTTTTAAAAGATATGAATACTTACTAATCAATGATAAATATATTGAGAACAAGTTTGGCTAGTGTAAGAAAATTTCTTAATTTTTCATATTTCATAAGATCGGAATTTGTTATCAAATATAATTAAATGTCCTGATTCGAAATATGATAATAAAAGTTTTCAATCGTATGACATTGTTAATGTTCATATGAGATCACAAAAAACATTCAATTTGCTAAGATTAAATTAATCATCAAAGTAGGAAAAGCAATACAGAGTTATAATCATGGAATGTTCTTTAGCCTAAACCTTACATTTCATAATAAGCAATGCTTGTAATTCTCAAATCCATGATGCATATATGTGTGGCATGCATATGCCTAATACCAAAGAAGCACCTAATGCATATACTATAAAATTTATAATTTAATGGCAAATGTTGATAAACCTTCTTCGTTTAGGTGCAAGTTTCATTCTAAATTAGTAGTAGTTGCTCGATTGATGGATTATAATGTTTAATTTAATACTTCAAATTCTTGTCATAATCTTGTTATATTTCGATCATTAAGTCGATGCTTCTATATGATGAAAAACTAATTTGTGGCATGTATTAAGTAAACAACTTGATAAAAAGCTTGGCCTTAAGGTTGAAAAATTGGAGCATGAGAACATAATTCTTTGTTGTTCGACAAAATATGATCAAACTATCCAAATGTTAAGTAGGATGTGCCTCAAAATGTTTGTTTGACAATATATGATTAAACTATCAAACTTCAAATTCTTTGTTGTTCGACACCCTAAATATCAACCCAAAATAATTTCAAGTTTTCAATTGAATTATGTGCCTCATAAGGTGCACCTCTATATACCAGTAGTGCCTACTTCAATTATGTATGTCAACTAAACCACGAATCACATGACTTACATGTAACAAATAAATACATCGAGCGTGTGATTGCTCCTCTCTCAAATGGCAAGGCATAAAAACACTTTAATTGTACCAATCCATTATTCACTTCAAAAGTGATTAATGTAGGCCCCGGCTATGCATAAATGGGTCCTTTCTCGCATTCAAGTTCTCCCTATAAATATTGGTAGTTCTAATTATTGTGTATAATTTATCTCTTTGCACAAGGATAAATAATATATTTTCATGTCATTGATCATTCCTGAACTAAACAACCCATAAAAACTTTGATAAAGTTTAACAAATTTTGGTTGGTGAGCTGAAAATTATTTCGAAATGTTAGCCTGCTACTCACAATAAACACATGAATAAAAAATTTTAAATCATAACCACATTATGTGGGCAACCATTGATTTTTTAGCTATGTGACATTAGTTAGATTAAATACACATGAGAAACCAACAAGCCCTGGCTAGATGGAGTAAAACAAAGCGATCACATTAGTGCATGGTGGCGAAGTAAGCTTATTTGATTGTCATCGATAGTTTTACTTCTAGATCATATTTATTGAACACAAACGGATAACTTCAAAAGAGAAGTAATTGAGTTTAATTCTCTTTCACCACAATTCTTAGGAGGGGATTTATTTTCTAAAGTGAAACAATTACCTAAAATCAATAACAAGCCAAATAGTATTGGAAATTGTAAGGAACTTAACTAGTCAAAGTGGAAGCAAATGTTTTACCTTCTTTTGAGCTAGACGAAACATGAATGTTGGTTTATAGAGGAATCAATGAGAAAGTGGATGAGAATATTAGAATTCTTAATATTTGGTTATCGTAAAGGGAGGAATGTCTTCATATTAATATTTCAATTTTCAGAGAGAATGTTAGAAGAACAGAACATATTAGTAAATGCTAATTCTTTTATCATTTTAGGAATCGTTGCTAAGAAAATTTGTTTAATTATTATTAAAAAGAATTGTGCGTACATTCACGTATAATGTTTAAATTATTTTATCTATGCTCAAAAAATGAGCTTAAAATAAAATATATTTATAATTACAAAATTTAATTATGTATTAATGTACATTCAAAAATGAGTTTTCTTGTAACAACAATAAAGCCCAAATACTAAGTGGGTCTCATAGGCCTCATGGGCCTCATGGATCAAGCCACAATGATTATGCATTAAATGATATCATGCTCATTGGCCGTACTTTTGGAGCTTGTAAGTTACAAAGCATTTCATTACCTAGAGGACCTAGCGAGTACCATTGAAGCGTATTATTGCTCATGTGAGTTCTTTCAATCTCTCTCATATATATTAAGCCTTCAAGCGAGCTCCTTCAGTCGAGCGAGCTCACATTTCCTGTGTTCTTTATCTATGCTCGCTTGAACTAGTAGAAATTTTCTATCAAGCTCGGCGAAAGCTATCTGATTGCATCACAGAGCTCGATGAACAACTCTCTAAAACAAATGGCAAAGAACTTCAATTTAACATCATGTACGTTACCATTTATTGGTTGTCTGATGCACACACCAAGCACATTACTATCTACGAGTCACTCAGGTTCCAGAGTGTACAACATATAATATAACTCTTTATTTATTCTTCAGCCCCTGCGGAGGCACATAGGCTATGTGAGCTATAAAAAAGAGGGGGCAAAGACATAGGTATCTCTCTCTCTCTCTTTCTCGGACCCTCTTCTACTTTTCTCTCTAAACAATCCCTCAGCATCTTCCTACTTATTTTACAATGTCTCTCTCGGATTGTATGTGGGAATTCAACAATTACAGTTGTACTTGCTTTCAAATTAACTTGCCAAAAAATTTCACTTTTATGTAGATAATAAAAGGTTATAGGATTCTACGGAAGCTAGATTAGCAAAGATGTTGAACATATTAGACATGGCTCTTCCTATTGAGGGCAACATCCTCGTTAACCATATGCTAGAGAGAATGTCAAAAAAAAAAAAAAAAAAAAAAAAAGGGAAGGCAATCATTAGTCTCGTTATTTTGCTTCTATCATTAGTTTTAAACTCGTTTATTCTATTTCTAATTTTATTCACCACGAAATTAAGATGTCCTTAGTTAACGTCCTTAGAAATTTTTTTATCCAATCTTTCCTTACCTGAGGTTATGTCACTTACTGTCTACACAATGCTTTGAAATTAAATTATATCATATGATAATCCCTTATTTCTAGGGTTGTAAACGAGTCTAGCTTGAGAGAGCCTAGACTTGATTCGTGTTCGTCTCGTTAAAGAATATCAATGTTCGTGTTCAGCTCGTTTAAATACCGACTCAAAAGGCTAATTTGTTCGTGTTCGGCTTATTTGATTAGTGAGCCGATTATGAGTTGTTCGCGGACAACAAGTCGTTTTGGTAGCCCTAGTCACCCAGTTGTAGGATGTTAAAATTAGGGGAGAGACCAAATTAATTATTTCAAGCCAAAATGAGTCAAACACAAATAAACAAAACTTTATTTTTGTTCGACTCGTTTATAAATCAAGTGCAAAAAAATTGTTCGTGTTTGGCACGTTTCTTTAGTGAACGATTCAAACACAAGCTACTTAATAAGCCGAACACAAACAGTTCATGAACAACAAACCGTTTCGATAACCCCACTTATTTCTTGATTTAATCATTTAAAATATATATTACATTTCATTTTTTCAGCTATTTCTCTTAGTCACCACATGAGAATAATTATCATCTTAGAAGCATGGCAAGGGGACTATTGCAAGATTCTAATATACATTCTAAATGTAGCTTGTCTTGAAGCATTGAAGAAGGAATTACCAATATTAAGGGCTATGGGCCATTGTGGATGGATGATGCTAAAGAGAACTATATTATATGTGGAGCATTCTAGTCTGCACAAAACCATATACAAGTTGTTATAAATCATAGTTTCACGCATTGCATGCATTACTAAATATGATGATAACCGCAATGCACTTTACATTCTCCAATTCCAAGCATGAAATAAATTGGGGTGACCACAAGTGACATGATCCATTCCCACATGAGATCACGCAAATAATGCACAATTTGAAATCAACGAATGGTCCTCGAGGCCAATTATAGTCGTAGGGTCTGTTTGAGGCAGCTTGTGCGTTTCAAGATAAACAGCTTATCCTGAAACGCGGCCTGCGGGTTGGCCGCGGGGGCCGACTCGCGACCTGCGTTTAGTGTAAAAAATCCAAACGCGGCAGGCAGCGTTTTCAAAAACGTTCGAACCAAACGGTTAAGTGACGTTTTCAAAAACACCACCACACTTATATGCTCTTCCAAACGGGCCCGTAATCGAGGACTATTTACAAAGGCAATTATATGAGTTTAAGAACGATCTGTGTTCAAAATGGAGTCTAACATCCACCTCCATGAGGACTACTAAGTATATTTGAAAGTATGATGCTAGAACGTAATGTCAATATAAAATAAAAATGATATTATCAAATGCGTGGTTTAATCGCAGCCATCAAGGCAACTCTTAGGTAGAGATTGTACTTAACTTTTTTTTTTTCCCCCTTTTTATTCTAGCAATATCGTAAGGATTAGTCCAAAAATATCTGAAGGATCTTGCTATGAAACCTATTTGCATATTCCCCTTCGAGCCTAAAAGGAACAATACTCAGTAAGGTCTTTTGTATCATACTATTGTGTCATGCCGACGTTTAATCCCTTAATTATGTGGAACATAACTGCATAAAGAAATAAATTAATAAGATTTGACCAAATGTTTTAATACTCGCGTATTTACATACATACCATTCAATTTTTATGTATTTACATATCCAACATTCAAACTTTATTTTTTATATTTACTTCATCTAAATAATAATTATTAAAAGTGGAATGCATTTCATTGATAAATAATAATATTTATGTAAAAATTAAAATTGAACGGTTTCCTTTAAAATTTAAAATTTTAAAACTTTAATTTGATCTAATTAAGATGATATGATTTATGTTGTAGAAATAAATAAATTAAATTAATCTTAAATTAATTTTAAATATTTTAAATTTTAAATTTATTATGATTAATTTTAAAAAAATATATATTTTTTGATCCAAATTTTATAGATAAAATATAATACTTTAAAATTTATAAAATTCTTAAGAAAAACATATTACAATATCTAAAAAAAATTTAATAAGATTAGTAAACTCATATAATACATTCTAGGCGCAATTACATACAAACTACTATTTACAAATAGGGGTGTAAACGAGCCAAACACGGGCGAGCCGGGCTCAGCTCGTGGTCGGCTCGTTTATATTTCGAGCATAAAAAGTATGTTTGTGTTGGGCCCGTTTGCTTAGCGAGCCGAATACGAGTCATTCACGAACAAAGAGTTGTTTTTACAACCCTAATGACGTACCTATAAGATGTTAAGGATTTGAGAAATCTTTTGAAAATTATTGTTTAGATTAAAACATCATTTGAATCTAATTTAATAATTTTTATTATATTTTCTTAAGTAATATTTTTAATTGATTATAAATCATTGTAGTCTTGTAGTCAATTAAAATTTTTAAAATACTACTCATCAAATATATATATATAATTGATGAGTAATATTTCGAGCCAAAACGAGCCGAACACGAACGAACCAATCTTTGTTCGTGTTCGGCTCGTTAACTTAACGAATGAGCCGAACACGAACTTCTTAACGAGCGGAACACGAGCTGCTCGCGAACAAAAAGCCTTTTTGACAGCTCTATTTGCAAATCAACCACCTTCTTTGGTTCATTTTACAAATGCTCACTCCAATATCAAAATTCATAATAAAATCACAACCCGTAATTTTTATTTTTATCAAATTCTCAATAACATGACACCGATTCATTAGTTCAAATAAATCACCGAAATTATTAATTTATAAATATTAATAATTACATTTTGAGATAATGATTATAAATATTTTAAAATAAATTTAATTATTGAAAATTCAAGATGATTTATTTATTCCTTCTTATTCAAACATTTTTCCAAAGTCGTGCGTCGTCTCCCACCATTGCATGCAGCCGCTGTCCTTCCTAATAATTTATCCAAAACATACCCTCGAAGGCACTGCAATATAAAACGGCTATGCCCTTTATCTCCGAGGCTAATAGAGTAATCTTTTAAGTCAGTATGACCTTTCGCCCTCATGTTCGTACGTTTTGTTCCCCACTCCCCATATTGCAGTCCAGAATATTTTACTCAGGCGACGCGACGACTCATAATAAGTTGGTTGCCAACCCCTGTTATTACCTGCACTCCATAAAAGAACTAAAAAGAAAAACCCCTGCTATTACCTTCCTTTATTATTATTACTATTAAAATTAATAGTTTTTTATGAAGACCCTGATCTGATGTATGTGATGTCTATGTATTTAAATTTGTACATAAATCACATTTAATGAACAGAATTTAAAAAAAGAGAGACACGTGTAAATGAAAATGAAATGAATAGTAACATAAATTAATCATTTCTCTTAAAATAATTCATATATTTATGGATGAGGACAGTACAATAAGTATAATAATATGTTTTTTACGTGTTTAATAGGGGTGTTATAGAGTAATTTAGATATTTTACATATGCAGGCCTTCAGTACAGCAGTCATATGATTCAGCCGGCTGGAATTAGTCGGTCTTGGTTTGGCGAGATTTGTTTGTTCGACTTTACTAAATTGGGGTTGTCGGTTAGACCTTTGATGATCTTGAGATCTATGAGACTTGACTTAGTCTACTTGGTTTTGCGAGTCGGCTATGCTAGTATGATTGTCGGCATATTCAATGATAATAAACTTCTATCGGCACATTACTATTACTTGCTTTTAAAAATTTAAATAAAAGTTTTCATATGTGTATATATGTGTGTGTGTGTGTGTGTATAATATTATAAATATAAAAATTAAATTTCATTAGACTTTAGCTATGTAAATATTAAGAGAAAATAACAAGTAAAATCACACATTAGGGTTATTCTTCATTGGGATTTTATTTTTATAAACAATAATAAATAATAGGAGCGAAATGCATCAACTGGTTCACTTAGGGTAGAGAGGAGGAGATTAGATCACGATAAACGACTAGAGAAAGGGCTTGTGTAGGGCAGATTATTTGGTGCCGTGACATTTTGAAAACGCATCAGACCTATTTGGGTAAACTGTATTTTGATAGCTTCTGTGTTTTTAAAAAGTTAAAAACAGTGTTCTCACACCACACCGATCTAGATGCGTTGGCAGCTTCCTAACTGCAGTCTGACATTTCCAAAAAAAAAAAAAAAACTAATAGCCACCACACCTAACTTATCAACAGATTATTTAATCAACTTCAATTACTCCAAACACACCCAAAAAGAGAAATGAGTTTTTATTGATTTGCTGAGTCTGCAGGTGAGTTACCAACTCAGCTCCCACACATCGTTGCTGGCAAATCAGTACGTGTTGAGTTGGTGGTTTTATTGATTAAAAAAAAAAAAAGGGAATTAGTAACAATTAAGAATAAAAAATTACTTAATGCGTTGTAAGGGGATATCTATATAAAAATTGAAATATAGGTGTTAGATCTGTAAATAAAACAATAGGCCGATTAAAAAAAAAAGTAAGAAATGAAATAAATAATTGTAGCAGGACAGATTCTCAAAATCAATTGGCTTATTTTTCTTTTCGAGCCTATAAACGAAATCTCACAGTTCAGCAGAACCTTCCGCGTCGTACGGCGAGCCTGATACTGGTGCCAGGGGCAGCAAAATTTTTATTTATATTCTTATTTAAATATTTAGTACTAATTTAATATTAATTATAAATTTTATTTAATAATTATACTTATATATTTACATATCAAAATAAAATAATTTTTTGGACCGACCAATATATTAAAAAATATCATACAAAATCTTATTGCCAATGTAAAATTAAAAGGATATTATTAAGTGTGTTTTAGCTTAGCTACGAAGGCACCGCCGTTGAGAGATTCTACCCAATTTTCTAATTATTCCTTTTTGGAACATCACAACGGCTTGGCTATGAAGGAAGGAATAACGACTGCTAAGTCAAGTATAAGTGTTTGTCCAGAAATACATCACGCTGTTAAACCTTTTTCTCTTTCCTCACAGAGGCTGAATACGTAATCTACCCATTTAGCGGAATTTTTATTCAGTCCGGATCACAGATGCTACAAGATCACGTCCGTAGCCATTAAAAACGCGCCACGTCGGCATTCAAAAAATACGCGCCACGTCGGCATTTGAAAAAATAGACTTTTCTATCTCCATTCTGCCGACCCGACCCGACCCGAAGTGAAAAGTGACGAAATTTTCGCCGCTTTATTTCCACGCCAAATCATAAAGCATTTTTGTCTCCATTATCTTTAGGATTCCGACATTTAGGGTTTTCACTCACCTACGCTTGTCGTGGAGTCGAGGAGCAGAAATTTGAAATTCGATTTTAACCTAAAGCTAAAGAATGCTACCGTTTGCGTAAAAAACTACCGATCAAGTCGACACTCGAGTTCGAATCTCAAAATATATTGGACGAACAAGATTCTCAACTTAGTTTAGCGCGATGAAGAAATCCCTCGAGCTAGTAAATTTAGTTGTATGCAATGTTTTATCGGTGTTTAATCGTTTTTAAGTTTTATTAAGGTAGTATGCTCATAGATTCGAAGAACAAAGTCCAGTGATCTTTCTTAAAGAGCTAGCGATATTTTTTGGTATTATTATAGTTGTATTCGAGTAGTTTCGTGAAAGTATATATGCCAAAGTTTTCTTTCAGCAGTACGTGGTCATATTTTGGTAGTTTTGTCGTGGTATTCGATAGTTTCTTAAGAGTAACTTAAGTTCGGCTTCGCATTTTAGTGATTGAAGGTAGTATTCTAGTAGTTTAGTGGAGGGTGCGTTTTTCGTTATTATATTTATTAAAACACTTGATTAGTATCCTCAAATTACCTAAATAAAACTTAATAAAATTTGTTCTATTTACTTGCTTTATTACGGTAGTATGCCCGTAGTTTCAAAAGAGTAACGTCAAGTTTTCTTTCATAAGTGGGACATGATGGTATTATGGTAATATTATGGGTGTATCGAGGTAGTTTGAGAAAAGTATATTTGTTAATTTTTTTTTTAGCGTTACGTGGTGTTAATTTGGGAATTTTGTGGTGGTATTAAGGCAGTTTCTTAAGAGTAACTTTGCTTCAGATTTCGCTGTGGTTTATTTAGGTAATTGAGGCAAGTATTCTACTAGTTTGGGTGTATTATTCGTGATAAAACCCGAAAAACACCAATGCTTTTATAGTTATTATTATGAGTATCATGTGGTGCTATCATGATATTATTTTTGTATTATTGGTTGTTAAGTATAGTGATACCGACATTCAAATCTATTTTCAATTGCAGATACCCGAGAGAGACAGTGCTTCCAATGATCACAGTGCTTCCAATGATCACAACGCTTCCAATGATCCACTTGTAAACATGTTGCTTCAAGCTGTTATCAATAATGAGAAGGAGGCACATGAAAAATATTGTGCCTATGCACACATTGTTGGATTTACTGTGCGAAAGGACCACATTGGTTATTGGTCGAATTCAAGGAGGATCAAGACAAGGGAGTTTGTTTGTGGTAAGGCTGGTATGAAGAGAGAATTGAAGGACAATGTATCGGTGAGGTACAAGCGAGCGGATACAAGGACTGGTCATGTCCGCCATGATCCGATATGCCGTTGATGTCCAAGGGAACTCGGTCGGTAAAGAAATTCATAGAAAGTCATAACCATCCGTTGGCGAATGTCGGCGACACTCACCTATTGCGTTCGAGCGAAAAGATGAGTGACATCGGTGCGTATGTCCTCGCATCAATGTCAAAAGCAGGGGATTAGAACCACCGATGCGTTTAGCTTCCTAGCCGCGAAGTCGGTGGAGTGGAGAACCTAGACTCGTACGAAGAGGGATGCATATAATCTCTTACAAAGAGAGAGAAGATTACACATCGAACTCTGGGGATGCTAATTCCTTACTACAACTATTCACCGCACGGCAAGCCGAGGATCCAATGTTTGCGTGGGACGTCCAAATTGATGAGTCGAGCAGTTTGTTGAATTTCTTATGGAGTGATGGGATGTCCGGACTCGATTATGATTGCTTTCGGTGATGTCATAATATTCGACACAAGCTATAGATCGAATAAATACAACCTATGTTGTGCGCCGATCGTCGGTGTGAACCACCATCGGCGTAATGTGCTTTTTGCAATTGGCTTTTGTCGGATGAAACGATCGAGTCCTTCAAGTGGTTATTCAAAGCCCTTATCCGTATAATGAATAACAAGCACCCAATCACAATATTCACTGACCAAGATCAAGCAATGAGTAGAGCAATCCAAGAGTGCTTGCCGCACACTAGACATAGATTATGTCAATGACATATATACAAAAAATTATCTTCAAAAGTGCATCGTGGTTCTGGGAAAAACAAGATAAGTACACGATCTCTTTTTTAAATGCATGTGTAGATGTGACTCAGAAGCTGAATTCGAAGAAACTTGGGGCGAAATGATTGAGATAGGAGAACTTCAGGAAAATGTATGGTTGGATGAATTGTATAATATAAGGCATCGCTGGTCAACAGCATTCAATAAAGACATTTTCGGAATGCGGGATCATATCTACGCGAGGAGTGAGTCGACTAATAACATCCGTCATAGTTTCGTAAGCCAACAAGCACGGTAACCGAATGTTTTCCGGCCCTCGAACATATTGCTAAAACTTGGCGAAGAAATGAGAAGGATGAAGATTTCCGATGCGAGCAATCCGCTATTGTCCTCGCAGTAAAATGCAGCCCGTTCCGAGGCAGAGTCGTTTTACTTTACACGCGGAATTTATACTCGAAGTTCGAGTCGAGTTTCTTCATGGTTCGGGTGGACTTGCTTTGGAAGGATTTCGCCAACAATGATTCAGAATTTCACATAAGAACCTTCGATAATAGAGACACGTACAAATACTCGGATCGTGAAACTAGACTGAGCTAATCTGGATATCGCGTGCGATTGTAAAAAATTTGAAATGATGGGGTTACTGTGTGCTCACGCTCTAAGGGTTCTTCAAGCATGATAACGTGTACAAAATTTCTGAGAAACACATATTACTTCGATGGTGTACACATGCAAAAAGGGACATATACAAAAGTTTGGAATATCAACATCTTAAGGGGTCTCAAATGTTGCCAATCGTCTCAAGTGGTCTTATATATCGCACACATGTTCATAAATTAGCGTACCAGATAAGTACAAGAACGCAAGGCCATGAAGTTGCTCGAGAAGTTTGTGCTAGATACACTAAACAAACTAACACTCGACGCCAATGAAATATTACATGGGAGAGAACCCCAACAAAAGGCAAAAACAACTAAGAAGAAGACCACATGTAAAGAGAGAAATCTGAATGACCCAGTAAAGGTGCGTCCTAAAGGGATATCTAATTCAAGATTAAAAGAATATTGGGAAAAAAATATGAAAAGAAAAAGTAAGTTTAGTTTGCTGAAATATTTTTTATTTCTAAAACTTATACTGTCTCCGCCATAAAGTGTCAAATTTTATGTAGGAACGGATAAAGATGCCGGTCCAAGTGATGCTACAGCTTTTCCAAAACGAGGCAACCGGTTCGGAACGTCGGCTCCCTTAAGTCGTGTAAATTATAATGTGGACGAGGCTATTTATTTACTATTCAATCTGTGATGTTTAAAATTTTTTTATTCATATTACTCAGTGAATCGCCTCCATCACAACATGCATGAGACATACACAAGCATGCTAATAAATCGGACGATGAATTCTAGATCGCTAAAGAATTGTTCTACCGATGCTAATGAACATATAGGATAATTTGTTCGAACATAGTTTTTGATTTTATTGAATGACTGACAGATTGCTTATGGTCGATTTATCGAGTTACCTTTTTTGGTCTCCTTGTGTTTTACCCTTTAAGTTGTGTTTTTTAACCCCAATTCGTTGCATCATTGTATTAATCACGTATAATACAAATCGAAAACCACCGTAATATTACTTAAATACAACCGCGCCGAGGCATGATCGGGTCGAAAGCCGTTGAATTGGAATATTCCTTGTTTTATTCGTGGACAACGCCGGCTGTATTGGAATATTCCGCGTTTTACTCCAACTCGTCAAGACTACGACCCGAACACAACGCCGATATCATCCCAATACAAGCAGAGATAACTCGCACATCGATCTATCATTGATCTCCATTTACATCGTGAAAATATCGTGAATTTTTTCGAGTCGTATTCGCAACCGTTTCGAAGAAACGATCCAACGTGTTCGACTTTTTTTGTAATTGAAAAAAATTTACATACTTACGTAATACTTAAAAGTTTATAATCAAGGAAATAATTTTTAGATAAAATCGCACAATTATTAAAATTTTAAAATCACAACCAAACTTTAAATTTAATAACATATAATACACTCTAAAAACGATCGGAATATTACTTAGATACAACCGCGCTGAGGCATGATCAGGTACAAAGCCGTTGTATTGGAATATTCCTTGTTTTATTCGTGGACAACGCCGGTTGTATTGGAATATTCCGCGTTTTACTCCAACTCGTCAAGACTACGACCCGAACACAACGCCGATATCATCCCAATACACCGAGATAACTCGCACAAAGATCTATCATTGATCTCCATTTACATTGTGAAAATATCGTGGAATTTTTTGAGTCGTATTCAATAACCGTTTCGAAGAAACGATCCAACGTGTTCGATCTTTTTTTGTAATTGAAAAAATTTACATACTTACGTAATACTTAAAAGTTTATAATCAAGGAAATAATTTTTAGATAAAATTGCACAATTATTAAAATTTTAAAATCACAACCAAACTTAAATTTAATAACATATAATACACTCTAAAAACGATCGGAATATTACTTCGATACAACCGCGTCGAGGCATGATTGGGTAGAGCCGTTGTATTGGAATATTCTCGTTTTATTCGTGGACAACGCCGGTTAGTATTGGAATATTCCGCGTTTTACTCCAACTCGTTCGCACTACGACCCGAATACAACGCCGATATCATCCCAATACACCGTAGATAACTCGCACAAAGATTTATCATCGATCTCCAGCTATATCGTGAAAATATCAAAGAAAATTTACATACTTACGTTGTACTTAAAAGTTTATATCAAAGAAATAAATTTTAGATAAAATCGCACAATTATTAAAATTTTAATATCATCCTAATACACTGAGATCACTCGCACAACGATTTATCATCGCTCTCGACTGGATCGTGGATATATCGTGGATTTTTTCGAGTTGTATTCAAGAAACCGTTTCGAAGGATCATCCAACATATCCAGATCTTCTTTTGTAATCGAAACGATTTATGCACTAACGTAATACTTAAAAGTTTACAATAAGGGAAATAATATTTAGATAAAATTGCATAATTATCAAAATTTTAATATTACGAATCGGGTAATTCTAATACCGTATAAGACACTCTCAAAACGATGGGAATATTACTAGGATACAACCACGCTCGTTCATGATTGGAGGTAAAGCGGTTGTATTGGAATATTCCTTGTTTTATTCCTGAACAACGCCGGTTGTATTGGAATATTCCGCGTTTTACTCCAACTCGTCGGCACTACGACCGTAATACAACGGAGATATAATCCCAATACACCACAGAAAAATCGCACGTCGATTTATCATTGATCTCCATTGGATCTCGGATATATCGTGAATTTTTTGAGTTGTATTCGAAGAAACGGTTTCGAAGGAGAAGTCCAACATGTTCGACTTCTTTTGTAATCGAAACGATTTATACACTAACGCAATATTTAAAAGTTACGAATCGCGTAATTTAATACTAGATAAGTACACTCTAAAAACGATGGTAATATTACTGAGGACACAACCACGATAGTAGCATGATTAGATTAGATCAAAAGTTTACAATTTGAGCCCTCGCTTACATCATATCGATAAAAAACTCATATTGAAAAACAATACATATTCATGCCTCCATTCGCAAAGATCACCGCAGAATCTTCTTTCCACGAGGTCTTCACTTAGCCATCTATTATCGCCTTCCAAAGTTGGTTTTCCACATAACAAATTGTTGCAATGAATAAATGGTAGAACAGACCATTTTTTCCAACTCATTTTATGGAAGATTCTTGAAACCTTTTCTCGACACTGATGTACTTTATTCGATATCTCGTTCAAAAGATCGATCCCATGCGCGCGAGATGTCTCTTCATGTAGCAACACTAAGCCCGCGGTATATTTGGAAAAAAGATGCCCTCGACTTGCAGCCTATCGTGAGATAATGTAAACCAATCTCAATTCTTTCGAATCCACATCTCCTCCTAAAATATCGAGATATTTATGCTCGATGAACATCGTTTTATAATACATATATAAAGTATAAATGAATATTGAGAATTGTATTATTAAAATTTTAAAAATATTTATCGCTTACCAATCCAAGCAAGAAGAGAGCATTACTATTTTCGCTATCAGCACAACTCTGAAGAAATCTTAAATATCCTTGCTTGTCGTGCCAATTCATGCCCCAATCTTCAAAGACCATGTATTTTCCTACCCTTTTGATGAAGATGTTGCATGAAATTTTTCGCACCTATAAAGAGACCAATATTTTCGATTAATTATATCATAGTTACATGATTGAAAGAGGTATGGCAAATTAGTAAAAATGATAATTCCATAATAAATTATACTCACGTTTTCCGAAAATTTCTAATATCTCCGATAAGTGATGGAGAGACGAGAGATCATTTTCAAGAATATTTCCTCCAAAAGGTGAGGTGGTAGTGAATAAATGCGAGGCTCCTCGTTGTTTAGAAAATGAAGACAAAAATTATAAGGTTAATGTAGAATCGCAACAAAATAACAATGTAATATATAGCCGTTGAATCGTAGAGGCGGCTTATCCGGATATCACCCAAAAGAGGAAAGCTTTCTTATAGAGTAGGCTTCTAAAAGAGGAAAGATTGCAATAAATTAAGAGTTTATTTCTAAAAGAGGAAAGATTGTATGGCGGCTTATCCAGTATTGTACTTCGCATTGTTCGGAGTTTAAGTATAAGAATGCTATCTCCTAATAAAAATACGAATATAGATTAAGACTATTACCTCGACGAACCGTCGCCGTGACCATTTTCGTCGCTAGTCCCCTTCTTCTTTTTTTGGTCTTCTGATTCCATCGTATCTTATAATGTTCTTCTCTACTCGATTAGAAAACGCAATACTCTGAAAACCTCAAAATTTAAATTTTTGAGGGCTATTAAATGCGTAGCGGGCAAAGTACTCGAGATGTTTCGTTTCCAGTTGTATTTCCTAGGCATCGGAGCGGTATAAATGCGTAGCTTTCCTCCGGCAAAGTACTCGAGACGTTTCGTTTCCAGTTGTATTTTCTAGGCATCGGAGCGGTATAAATGCGTAGCTTTCCTCCGGGCAAAGTACTCGAGACGTTTCGTTTCCAGATTGATTTCGTCGGCATTGAGCGAAGATAGGTGCGTAGCTTTCCTCAGCAGGCGCGAATTTAATTTAAAAATACACTTTTTTTCTTTATGCAAAAGAGTATATTTAATAAAAAAAATGTATTATAAATATTTAATATAAAAAAACTCTTTTTTGGATCTTATTCAATAACAAAGCAAGACGAGTTGGAGGAACACGACGAATATTATTATACAACCGGCGTTGTCCATGAATAAAACAAGGAATATTCCAATAAAACTGCTTTAACTCCAAACATGGCCGAACGCGGTTGTATCTAAGTAATATTCGATCGTTTTTAGAGTGTATTATGTGTTATTAAATTTACGCTCAGCTGTATTCGACAAAATGTTTCGAAGATACAGTCCACCGTATTCAGTGTTTTTTGTAATATATAACATTTACATACTTACGTAATACTTAAGAGTTTATAAGAAACGAAATAATTTTTAGATAAGATTGCATAATTATTAAAATTTTAATATTACAATCGAACTTAAATTTAATAACACATAATACACTCTAAAAACGATGCGAATATTACTTAGATACAACCGCGCTCGGCCACGATCGGAGGTAAAGCGGTCAGTATTGGAATATTCCTTGTTTTATTCTCGGACAACGCCGGTCGTATTGGAATATTCCGCGTGTTCCTCCAACTCGTCTGGCACTACAACCCGAATACGACGCCGATATCATCCCTATACACTGAAATAAATAAGCAAGATCGTAGATGTATCGTAGTATTTTCGCAGTCGTATCTTGTGAACCATTAAAAGTCCCGTCTCTCTATCGTTTTATTTTAGTTGTATTTTTGTATTATTCTCGTTTTATTCCGGAGTTGTGTCTTGATTTCGAAGAAACCGTAATAAATATCGTAAAAATTCATCCGATACATCGTAATAAACCGCAATAACCGCAAATCCAAGTCAAGGCACAATGATATAATTTCTCCAATACACCAAAAAAATGACAAAAGAAATGAAGCATTGGAATTTTCCATCAAAACAACCAACATACATAGTATCTGACAACCAACAATAGACTTAAAGCAATAAACCAATTTCAATCACTGTCAGATTCTTTTCGATTGTATTTAATAACATGAATGAAACCACATGCAGAGGTCATATGCTAGTTCGAGCGCGGATTCCGGCATTTCAACTTACTAATTCGCTCTCGCTTCCGATCGATCGGGTAGCACGGGTTAGTCTTTCAATATATTTGCAGACAAACATGCCGCAGATCAACGCCGTTCGTCCGTCCGGAATACCTTTGACGCGAGCCACACCCCATGACGCGGGTTTCCTATTCTCGAAGCATTCGCCGGTTAAGCCCGTAAATAGTTTGATCTACAAAGTGCAATATAACAGCTTACTATTTAATCTACACAAGTCAAGGAAATTAAATTATCGTCCACCATATACTCACAAAGTCTTTGCAAAGATCCTCGTGTATGTCGTCGGTAGTAGAATCGTATATTCGCCACTTTTTATTTTTTAGATCGCAAACCAACAACACCCAATGAGAATTATGCACAATAGGAAAAAATATAAAATCCGAGTTAGATACCGTTGTGGGAGTGATGTGTGATGTAAATTGATAAGGGTCGCCATCCATTTTATGATAACTCTGTAGGAAACGATATTTAGTTAAAATTTTAGTGTCATTCATTAATATGTCAAACAAACTAAACTAAGGGCATTACCCAAAATAATGGGGTAACATAAAGGTATTTCTGGTACTTGTTGGGATGCATCCTCTTCATTTGGTACAAGATGGCGGCGAGGGCATCGACATGATCATTACCGATAAACTCATTAAAAAGCAAGTCGTCCATCATCCCACGATCTAACAACAAGAAGCGTTGGTTTATGATAATATCACTCCCGTATTAAAATCAACCCCATTTAATGTCGCTTATGTATTAAAGATATGTGAAAAACATTATATAAAAGTTGGTGCACGTACGGCTTCTTATAATTTGTCAAAAACCGTTCAATTACATGCGCCGGTCATCTCTCGATAAGGTCTCTACCAGGATACGTTGCTATGTCTCTCAACTCTTGCCGCTCGTGCACAAATGAACTCAACTTTAATGTATGATGTTTAAATAGAAGCATATATAAATGGATTTAGTAATATTTATAGAAATACCATCGGGGGAGGCACGGGTAATTTCGATCGATACAACACTAATGATTTCGAAGTACCCGGTCGCCGGGTGCAACTTCCGTGGAGTCGGAGTGGTCAAAGACGAGAGGTGAGGGTGAGGCCTGGATCGTCCAAAGCCGGTGCATCATCCCTTCGTGGTGTCTCTTCATCGTTGGTATCCCGAATAATCTTCTCAATTAATGCGGATATCCGTGAAAGGGGTTTTGTTCCTCGGTGAGGAGGGCTCTTTCTCCGTCGGATGATGGTGTTCCTTGCTCTCTAGCTGGTTCCCGGTGAGGGGTCCGCCGGCAAGGGGTGTTGTTCCCGGTGAGGGGGTCTCCCGGTCTCGTTGTATCCTTCACCGTCTTCCTTCTTTTGAATCGAAAGGATGTGAAAGGTGATTTCACAACCTTCTTCACCCGACTCCGCTCGGCGCTTCACCCTCTCGCATCAAGCTAGGTATGGATAGTGCTACCTCGGCTCGATCATGAACATCGCTTCAACCTCGGTATGACAGCTGTCCTCCTCCTCACCCCTCCGGATTGGGAGGTGCGACCTCCCATGATATTTTCATCCGCATCGGGTGGGACTTCAACAAGTTGTTCCGGTAAAGCAAGTAGGGTCTTCAAATTCAAGCAGCAGGTCTCCAAAAGTAGTGGTCTCCAAATTCAGCAGTAGAGTTGTTCCAGCATGACCGTAGTGTCTCCCAAAGAATCAAATTCAAGACAGATAGGACTTCTGGCCGGCCACCGGGTAGAATTCTCTAGCCATTTTGGGTTCTTTGATCGATAAATGTTGCTCAATCATATCAACCTTTTGCTCAGCTTCGTAGATTCGCACTCGCATCCCCGTCAACCCAACATTTACGGTCTCGAAGTTTCCTCGATATTGCCGGACACATTGTTCTCGGCGTCCGACTAATTCATTCATAACTTCGATGTTGCGAGTCATGGTAGCTAGGAGCGAAGAAATGGTGTTATTATCTGCAGCAACTCCACCAATAGAAAATGAAGGTGAAGAGGGGATAGAAGTTCGCTTGTTGAACTCGGACCTGGTTTGGAAGGCCCTCGTCCGGGTTGGCAATCCACATAAGTTCATCGAGCAGTAACATCACCGAATTTGTCTTGCACCTAAATACGCTTTCAACAAGGTATGAAATGTTTTATTAACCATTACACAGACTAGTACTTGGTTAGAAAGTCGGGAGTGACTCACTATTTCACGTGTTTAACCGCTCAAGAATAGGTCAGCTAGTGACGCGTTCCACTTAAGGTACCTCGCCACCGCAACATTCTTGGTCTCAAGCATCGGGAGTCGCGGGAGGCACCGGAGAAGTGTGCTCAAAAACCAAAGCCGCGTGGAATCAATGTAACATTACCATTACCGATCAATCAATAAAGTAAATATAATGATTAAATAAGATACTAACCGTTAACAAAAACGAAACCCATTTATGTAGCCAATTGAGCGATTCGACCTAATTTTAATGGCAACTCGCGCTGATCCGCTCTATAAGATATTCACAGAGAGCCGCAGTGCCGCTTGTATGAGGAGAATGACTCTAAATTATCACCGTAGCATCAAGGTCCGAAGGAAAACTCGAAATTACTCGATGGAAAAAATAAGTTTGACAACGGATATTTTATGTAGAGGTTCTCAAATGGGATCGAAGTATCCTCTCTCGCATACACTAATATTCTCGTCCTTTATGTTAACAACGATTCATTGTCGCCGATGGACGTAGCTTCCACTTCGGCATCGGTCCTCCGTTCGACATCCCAATCAAAAGTGCAATTTCATCAGCAACGAATCTAAGCTCTTTCCCACCTAATTCGAACAACATTTTGTCATGCCTCCAACACTCGTAGTATTTGCAGAGCGAGAATATTGTCCCTGGGATACGGAGGCAAATCAAAGAACCGGCGAATATTCGGCCGATCGAGATTACTCATGACAGCCTTCGTAGATCGCAGCTCGACCACATCAAGTACCTCCCTCACGACGGACGGCCGACATCTACAGACTCATGTTTCTCGAGTTAAGAAACCTCGTAGAAAAAAATAATAATAAAAGCTTTAGTCGTATTATTGTAGTTTTAAGAGTTTTTCGAGTTTTATTCTAGTTGTTTTTTGATTTTATTTCAATTTTATTTCTACACTCAGCTTTATTTTCGTAATATTTATTGTTTATATGAATATTATTGTGTTTAGATGTTTTGGCTTGCGGTTACAGTTACACACCGGAAGTTTCTCGATTTTATTCGGGTCGTATTCGGATCATATTACGTATATTCGGCTTGTACTTCAAGCATTGTTCGGAGTTTAAGTATAATAATGATATCTTCTAATAAAAATACGAAGGTAGATTACGACTAAGTACTCGACGAACCGTCGCCGGTGACCATTTTGATGCCAGCCCCTTATTCTTTTTCTTGTATTTGGTCTTCGCGTAGGCCGATCGGATTGTTGCTCCTCATTCGACTCGAACCTCTCGTTTCCATCATATCTTCCGATTCCATCGCCGTGTTCTCTCGCTTCCATCGACGTAAATTCGAGAAGCCGGATAACGTTCTTCTCTACTCGACTAGAGAACGAAATACTCGTAAACCCTAGAAATTTTAATTTTGGACCGATGAAAAGTGGTGCGTAGTATTCCTCCGGAAAAGTACTCGACGAGACGTTTCGTTTCAAATTGTATTTCCGGCATCGGCGCCGAATTTCAAAAGGGCAAGACAATTTAAAAAAAATATTTTTTACCATAGTTCTTCTTGAAAAACACGGAATATTCCAAAACACCCAGTTTAACATCCGCACTTCTTCGGCTGCCGTTGTATTTAAGAAATATTACAAGAGTTTTATAGCAGTACTATATTCCAATAACCACCAACTCGAACGAATACGACCGTAATCCAACGGCGATATAATCGCAATACAACAGTATTAGATACTCCAATTCATTCTTTTTTGTAATCGAGAAAAGTTATATACTTATGTAATACGTAAAAGTTTATATTAAAGAAAATAATAATTACAAACAATCGCATAATTACGAAAATTTTAATATTACAATCGCGTAAATTTAATATCATCAAATACACTCTAAAAACGATCGAAATATTACTTGGATACAACCGAGCTCGGGCATGATTGGAGCTAAAGCGGTTGTATTGGAATATTCTTCGTATTATTCATGAAAAACGCCGGTTAGTATTGGAATATTCCGATTTTTAATCCAAATTTCGTCGAATACGACCAAAATCCAAAGGGTTGGTTGGAAAATTTTCATATAAATAAAGTTTTAATAATATCAGAATTATAATTTTTTAATAAAAATATTAAATATTTATAACTACATCCTTACATTATTATTATTTATTTATATATATATATATATATATATATATATATATATATATATATATATATATATATATATATATATATATATATATATATATATATATATATAGAATAAGCATAAAAAATGTACTGTCTTTCTTTATTGAAATTAGTATAATTAATAAAAAATCAATTATTATAAATATTTCATATAAAAATACAGCTTTTATGGATCTTTTATTCTACATCTTTTACATGTTTCTCGTTTTTATTCAATACGTCGGATATAAAAGCATTACCAAGTATATAACTTTTTTCATTAACAAAACAATACCGATTTCGCGTATTTAACACCGACGTGCTCCGCTTTTATCTCCGTTGGATTTTGGTCGTATTCCGACGAGTTGGATTAAAAATCGGAATATTCAAAGAGAACCGGCGTTTTTCAGGAATAAAATAAGGAATATTCCAATACAACAGCTTTAACTCCACCCATGCCCGAGCGTTGTTGTATCTAAGTAATATTCCCATAGTTTTTAGCGTGTATTATTTTTTTTTAAATTTACGCAGATAGTAATATTAAATTTTTTATAATTATGCAATTATTTGCAATTATTATTTTCTTTAATATAAACTTTTACGTATTACATAAAGTATATAACTTTTCTCGATTACAAAACAAGATCGAATCGGAGTATTTAACTCCGTTGTATTCAAATTATATCTCCGTCGTATAGCTGTCGTATTCCAACGAGTTGTAGTAAAACGCGGAATATTCCAATACAACATGTTTTGTTCATGAATAAAACAAGGAATATTCGAATACAACCGCTTTTACTCCACTTATGCCCGACTGTGGTTGTATCTGAGTGATATTCCTATTGTTTTTAGAGTTTATTAACCTGTATTAAAATTATGCAATTAGTAATATTAAAATTTTGATAATAATGCAATTTTTTGAAATTATTATTTTCTCTAATATAAACTTTTAAGTATTACATAAATATATAACTTTTTTCATTAACAAAACAACACCGAATACGCTGACTATTTATTCGAAACTCATTTCATCGATACAACTAAAAAAATACCACGATATTTCCACAATGCAAGTAGAGATCTATGATACATCCATCTACGATTTAACTGTGTTGAGTTCCGACTATATCGCCGTTGATACAACTAAAAAAAATACCACTCGACATCACATCACTAAATACAACCCTAAAATAACATAGGTATCGTTCAAATACAACAGAGTTAAGTCGAACTCGTCGTATCAGTATAGAGTGCGGAATATCTCTAATACTACCGCGCACGGTTGTATTAGAATATTCCGCGTTTTATTCCAACAACTGGGCGGAACGTTATCGAATACGACCGTAAAACAACATAGATATTGTTCAAATACAATAAAGTTAAATCGTAAAGATGGACGTATTAGATATCTCCGGTTGTATTGTTGATGTATTCTTGTATTTTCGGAGTCGTATTTTCCGCACCGTTCAATTTTATTTTTGTTATATTTTTGTATTATTGTCTTTTTATTCTAGTAGTTGTATTTTTGCCTTCATACTCGTTAATGACAATATTTGATTTTCAAATAACCGTAATAAAACATTTTCCGATGATGTAATAAACTGGAAAAAACACTCTTAGAGCATTTCCGATTCGACCGTTAAACCTCGCGGGGTAATTTGGAATAAACTCGTCATAAACACGGTAAAAAATCATCCAATATACTGTACGTAGCAAAATAAACTACAATACAACACGTTTAAAGTCCGTATTTCTTCCGTAGTACCGTTGTATTTGAGAAATATTATAAGTTGTTTTATACCTGTATTTTTTGCGGAAAACATAACTCCGTGATAAAACAAATATTATAAGAAAATAAAACCTAGATGTTACAAAGCAGAACGTAAATATAATCCGCAATACAAGTCAAAATGTTATTAAAATCAAACCAAAACATTGCCAACTCCTACATTAAATTAAAACTGTAGAAAACTTTACGTTGTCGCTTTCAGATGTTACTCGAATAATACTCGAATTACAACTTAAATAAAACTCTAATAATACCAAAAACAAAATTCTCAAATAAAACGTAACTTATAAGACAATAAAACCTAAATTTTACGAATGTAGAACGTAAACAATAATTTATATAATCATCTTCAAAATCCATCTTCACTCGCTTACTACCTCATCCAGGAATCTCAAGCACTCTCAGGAATAAAAAATCCAACTCATTACCTTGCGTCGTCCCTCCAAAAATCAAATTTCAGCTCCGCAACTCCACGACAAGGTAGGTCGACAAAAACCCTAAATGTCGGCATCCTAAATATAATGGAGACAAAAATGCCTTTATGATTTAGCGGGAAAATAAAGCGGCAAAAATTTCGGCAATTCCGCTCGGCTCGGGCCTGGTCGGCAGACTGAGATAAGAAGCCTTTTTTTTTTCAAACGTGCCATGGTGGGGTCCAGAAATCCACGTGGCGCGTTTTTAATGGCTACCGGACGCAGCGCTGCGTACGCGGTCCGGACCGAATAAAAATTCCATTTAGCGAGCCTTTTTGGGTCATATATTTCGTGGAGCTTTCGTGCTTTATGCAAAGATATTATAAATCCTCTTTTTTTAATGAAATGTTTTAAAATATTGTATTTTATTACTTTAATTTTACTCTTGTGATGATTATAATGTAGAAATAAATAAATATATATCTTCATTCAATTTTACTCTTTAATCAAAGAAACCAAAAAGAAGCATCTACATGCATATGACATAAATCTTATTTATTTACATGTACGATAATTAAATTTAGATTTTTATGTGCATAATTATCAATTTCATATATATACATAAAAAATATGTCAGTATTGATATTAAAGAGATCCAATGGTCAAAAAGGGAATAATACAACGAAGATTGACCCACTATCAGGAGATCGTGAGGCCCACTTGATCGACCAAGCAAAAACGTACGAGCCAAACCAACAAGACCAAAGCTGACCGGACCACGAGGAGTATAAAAAACAATTGGATGATCCAAGCATCGATCATTCAACTAGAAATGAGATAAAAGAGCATATGAGTCAACCAATATAAGAAAGAAAACCTGATAGGATAACCTACCTTCTAGTAGAGTCGATCTAAGAGAATATCAAGTTCCACAGTATTTCCAACCATCTTATAAACACCTCAGAGGCTCATCACTAGAGATCAATGATTGATGGTTAGATTAGATCAACCGATCGAACCATGCTGAACAAGCTTAGCCAACTGAGCTGATCCTATCAACCGAGGCCAACTAAGCTTAGCCGGCTAAGCCGAAAAGAAACCAAACAATAATCCTATAAATATAAAATACCACAAATACCTTAGTATTAAAATCCCTTCCAAATAGGGGCTAAAAATGTAATATCATCATTATACCTCTCCCTTATAAATAAGGGAAGTGTTTTATAAATAAGACATGTTTGATTATTGTTCATTCCTCTCTATCTCTCTCTCTCTCTCTCCTTACACTCTATTCTTTGAGTGTGATTCACAAACAAATTTGGATTCAACATTTTAATAGGTGCGGTGAGCGTTAATCATGCCGCCAACAAGAAGAGAAGCGATGCAAAGAAAGCAACCGATGATAAAGTTTGACATATCTAGCTCCAATTCGGCCCGACTATGATCTAGTCAACCAAACAAGATGTAATTTAGCCCAACCAGGTTCTAGTCAGCCTAGCTATACTCCATTAAGTCATTTTAAGTCCCAATTAGTCTGGTCAGCTCTAGTTTGGCCTAACCAGGTTCCAGATAGTCCAAGCAGATCCCGGTCGACCCGACTAACTCTAATTGGATCCGGTCAAGTTCCATGGTTCAAGATAGCCCAACCAGGTTTTCTTCTTCCCAATCAGGTCCCAGTTGGCTTAGGTCAGGTCCACTTCGGCGAGTCAGGTTCATGCTATCCCAATAAGTTTTAGTTAACCAGAAAAATTCATCTCCCACAAAATTACTTCAATAAACATCTTCAGGGAAAAAGTTTGTCTAATTAAAGATAATCACAAAGGAGTTAAACCAAACAACAAGATAAGTCAATTATATTTTTGCTTACTTCTTTAATGTAAATTTGTTAATAACACTCGGGGAACTTGCCTCTCATGAGCAAGTTTATAAAGAGTAAGATAAATGACCAATATTTTTTTATCATACTCGGCTTAATAGTTAAATGCTAATGATGACTTTAGCTGGAGTCAGCCGGAGGAGGCGGCGACCGGATGCACGACGGCTGGAAGCAGCGACGACCAAATGTTGTGACAACGTGAGTTGGTCGGGTGTAGTGGCGGCAAGAGAAGGTGACAACCGAAAGCGGCAGTGGCAACTAAAAGCAACATCAACCCAGGGTGGTAGTGGCCAAAGTTAGGGCTTTGTTGGTTGTCAGTTCGTGTCTGCTCAACTACGAATCACTGTTGTCTTTCTGAGACAGTATTGCGGGAAAGTCGCTTGTCTGTTTAGTTACGATATTTGTGAGAAAATAAACTGCAGGCGAAAATGACTAGATCACCTCGTTTATTAAAACTGTTTTAAAATTTGGATATATTTATATAGGATACGATATTTGCAAATGAAATGAATTTTTTGAAAAATTTTATATTTAAATATACAAATTAATAAATTTAAATTAGATTTTTTTATTTTTATATATTTAATATATATTTTCTAGCTTTATTATATCTAGATTATATAACGAATTATTGATTCGATACGATAATTCACTATATAGATTAAATTCTTTAAGTATATTAATAAAATATTTACGAGCTTCGTTATATCTTAATTTAATTTAATAATAAAATATTTACGAGCTTGATTATCTCTTAATTTTAATAATATATATATATATTAAAAATTTTATAATTTAAATAGATTGTTCGAATTAATAAAACATTTACGAGCTTTAAAAAATATTTTAAACGAGCTTGTTAAATTATATTAAAAATTTAATAATTTAAAAGTACTCTTGTACTTTCATATTGTTTAGTTATTTATATATATTAAAAGCATTAACAATTTTTGATATTAAATCATAAGTCTACATAAGATCTAAAACGAAAACACAGACGAGAAGCGATTGCAAATCTCAAAATAGTCATAGAGTTCTACAAATGAAACATATATTCCTCTCAAGCACGTGGTAGCAGCAGTAGAGTGAAAAAAAACTGAAGGACTATTCCAACAACAACCAACAATATAATAATGTTCACTTTAGTTTTCAGAAGCTGTAACTCCTGTTTTCTCCTATAATGTCTTTATTGACATATGAGTGAAGTCACATAAAAATTTCAAATTCATTTCAACTCAATTTAGTGAGTTATGGAATTAGTAAGCTTGAAGGGCAAAATGGTAATTAAAATTTTAGCAATTAATTAAGACTTTAGGCTTAATAAAATGAAAGAGTAAAATATTTGATCCTAACTCGATTTGAATGATTGAAATTTAAAGGGTAGGAACCTCATTAAACAATTTAAAAATAATTAAAATAAACCTTAATTAAATAATTAATTAAATTTGGAAGAATAATAAAAAAATTGGAATTATTAAAATAGGGATATTATTAGGAAGAGATTTGTTCTTTAATTTAAGAATCCCTAAATTAATCACTTCGATAATATTTAATTCCTTATTAAAATGATAATCCAAATTTAAAATTTAAAATGCTTAAAAGGCTTAATCATTAAATTAAATTAAAATTAAATTATTTAAATTAAATCCTTTTAAAATTTCAATTAAATTAATACTTTAATAATTAAAATTAAATCATTTTTAAAACATAAAAAATAAAATATTAAATTAAAATTAAAAATAAAATTAAAATAAAAGTTAAATTAAATTAAAATCTAAAATAAAAATTAAATTAAAATTAAAGTTTAAATTAAATTAAATTAAATTAAAATCTAAAATTAAATTAAATTAAATTAAAACACATTAAATTAAATTAAATTAAATTAAATTAAAACATATTAAATTAAATCAAATTAAATCAAATTAAATTAAATTAAATTAAATGAAATTAAATTAAATTAAATTAAATTAAATTAAATTAAAATAAAAAATAAAATCAAGTTAAAATTAAAATTAGATTAAATTAAATAAATTAAATTAAAATTAAGACTAAACCAAATTAAGTTAAATTAAAGTTAAGTTAAATTAAATTAAAAACAACATCACCTAAGACATAAAGAATTCAAAAATAAATCTAAAACAACTTGAACACTTTTCCAAACTTAAACCCATTAATTGAAATTAAATTAAATCACAAATCACTTGAACATCCATTTGCCCTCGAAAGCTTTTGTTGTCATAACTCCTAAACGGAGCATTAAGTGAAGTGTTACTTCATTCATAGGATATTCAAACCTCCTAGTTCACTGAGCAAGATAACAAAACTTGAACTCCCGGACGATTAATTCATTTGTATAATTAAATTCCCTTGGACTTAAAAATAATCCTAGAAATATTGAAAAGATGTTTAAGACTCGTCTTAAGCACTTCCTTGATATGATAGGATATTTATAAGAACAATTGAACTTAATTGTTCTTTGATGAAGAAAATCGTCCTCAAACCAAAACACAAGAACCTAGACATCATAGGAGGTGACTAGTTATAGGAATAGGACCTTGGTAGAAAACCATAACCTTTCCCTTAGCTTTACCTAGGAACTTGCTTTAAATGCTTAAGTATTCTAATTGTGTTTTAAGTGCGACTTGGGATGACGGGAAGACCCTCCAGGTACGCTTTTATTTTATTACAATTTATCTTATTGCAATTTACTTAATCGCATCGCACTTACCTTTCTTGCATGATAAATAACTGTTGCATGAAAACCAAAACCTTTAGGGTAGTCCCTAAAACTGAAACCAAAACTAAATTAAAAGTCATTACAAGATAAAATTCACCGCCACAACATATCAAAATATAAAACAACTCAAAATTTAATCACAAACAGAACAACAAAACTACAACTATAACTAAATTAAAACGTCTTGTTGGATGATCGGGAATACCTCGGATGATGTAACCTACGTGTTGCTAACGGGATTTCATGGTCTAAATGAAAGTGTGGAACTCATTTAGTTGTGTTTAGCAAATTCATCTGGACTAAGTGAATCCGATAAAAATAACGATGCCGGAAGGATGGAACCGTGGGTTCTTAACCGGTGTTGTTATAATCAACTTTAAGATTTGTTTTATTTAAAACATAAAAAAAAAACTTGGAAACTAAGACTTTCTCTAAACCAAAACACTTTTCTCATCTCCTGATTTATGACTTTTAAAACTAAACCTTTGCAAAAGCAAGGAGCTCGGAGCATGGTGGGCAGCACGGCCATCGTCATCAGCAAAACCTGAGTCTACTTCAGCAAAACTTTCTTAGAATTGAATAATCAAGCCATAAGACTTCGAGGTAGTTTGCCTAGTGCAACATAAATCCTCAACTCTTCGTTAGGCATTTGCATGAGCATGTCATGTAAATTAAGCCCTAACCGGTCTTAGGATTCCGAGGTTGTCGTCCGATACGACATAAACCCTCACATCTTCGAGGCTATTTGATGATTTTATCATACAAATATAAGCCCTAATTAATTAAAATTGGCAAGATTGAAACATTAAATAAACATTAGGACTT
This sequence comes from Papilionanthe hookeriana x Papilionanthe teres, assembly GCA_022702705.1. NCBI lineage: Eukaryota > Viridiplantae > Streptophyta > Magnoliopsida > Asparagales > Orchidaceae > Papilionanthe > Papilionanthe hookeriana x Papilionanthe teres. Next base: position 53,249,900 of record CM040423.1, on the reverse strand, counting down.
TCCTAAATCCAAGCCAAACAATAGGATAGTCGGGAAATTACCGAAGTTCGCTTCGAATCTGTGATTTCTCCTACCTTTCTTCCTTTGGACTCCCAAAATAAAATGTTCCAAATTCGATCCATTCCCTATTGAAATTCCAAAATTCAATCCTCGAAAACTTAAACTTTGAAATTCTTGAGAGCGAACTACCGATTATTATCGAGAGTTTTCTTAGGTGATTCCCGTCACTTAATATGTAATTAACTATAGGGGCTTGCCTTTATAGGAATTTTAAGAACCCGAGTAATATAAACCTCGTTTAATGTTTTCATATTAGGCGTGGGAACTTGTCGGCTTATAAAATTGGTTCGCAGACTAAACATATGTCACAAACCTTTCTAGTTTATTTAATTGAGCCCCATTATCAAGCAGTGTGTCTATGCTTCGGGATAGATACACAAGTTTGTGGTGTGGTGCTCGTTTATATAAACTATTCGGGATGTGAGATCAGTTTGATTTTATATCTTAAAATTTTCAAATTTAAAATTATTTTCAAAAATCAAATACTACTTTTCAAATTATTTACTTAAATTAATTTAAAAATTCGCCGACAATTTCTGTAGGCGACCCCCTTTTCAAAATAAAACACATAACCTAAAAATATGCCGACAGCGCATAACCATAAAAATTTGATGCATTTAAAACAAAAGCATATGTAGATCGGGACAAAAGAAGAGGGGAGATCGGGACAGAAGAAGAGGGAAGCAAATCCAGCAGAGCCCAACCAAAATCAACATATAGAAGTCACCGAGGACCGGGCCGCGATACAGAATGGTGGATCTAAGGTAGGTACCTTAGATTCGAAGGAATCTCGGTCGAGGAAGAAGAAGAGCAGTCGAAGGACTCTCGGGCTCGCGAGAAGGGCCAGGGCAGAGAAGAGTTCGGGGAGAGCACTGGGGCAAGGGCAACGCAGGAAAGAATTCCATGAAGCTGGTCGAAAGTCGGGGCCGCGGGTATATCCCGAGGTCCGCTTTCAATCCCGCTTCGCGGCAGTCCGCCGCGGATTCGCGGCAGTCCGCCGCGGATTCGCGGCTTCGCGAATGCAATGGGCGCAAATTAGCGGTGCGGTAAAGCTCCGCACCGCGACTTTGCGCCCCCAAACAGGCCCTTTATCGAATGCGGTGGTAGTGGCCAAAGTTAATCAGATGTATAGGTAGTGCTTAAAGTTAATTGGATGCTGCGGCGGCTGGAGAGAACAATGATTGGAAGCGACCGAGAACGAAGGCAGGGGCAGCCTGAGGCTGTGGCGATCAGATGCAACAGTAGCTTGAGGCGGTGGATCATGGGGTTGATCGGATGTGGCAACACCAGAGGTAGCAGTAATTGGAAGCAAAGGCAGCCCGAGATGGCCGCATCGAGCGAATTGCGTCAAATCTGCAGTGCAGGATGCAAGGCTGTGCTCTCTCTTTTGCAGGCTCTAAAATTCTCCTTGCTCAAGATCAAGCTCTCCTTATCATGAGGGGTTTAGAGTTTATATTTACATAGTCCAAATTATAAATACGAAAATGGATTCAAACCACTCATGATCAGACAGCCCGGAGAGATCTTCTTGATCTGACATCATCTATTGGACAATTGATTGTCATAATCATGAAAAATTTGAGCACTCTTGAGCCCATTAGATTCTTCTTGCCTATAGACTAGATACGACTATAAACATGTCATATTCAAAATATGTTTGACCTTTCAATTATGTCTGAAAAGCTTCAAAAAATAACCTAATGGCTTGATATGGGTTTGATTTAACTTGGATTGGACTGATTTTAGTGCCATCGAGTCAGTCTCGTCGAGCTGCTTAGTTTGAATCTAAGTTTTCTAAAATTAAAGTTTTGGATGACTTTTAATCAAAGTTTAAATGTACTTGCTCAAAACATTTCCCGCATGATATGTGTCATGCCTCAAGATTCGTGTCAGATGATGGAATTTTATTGAAGGTATATTAGTTGCCCTCTATTTTTTGGCGATATAAATAAAAAAATATTGAAATCCGAAGTACCCTACATTTTCATGTAATACCACGGGGGTCACGGGTTCAAGCATTGCCTTGAATTAGTCACATGGGGTTGTTTGGGGGTCCACCCTCCGACCAATCTTTTATAGATCTAGTCAGCCCATGGAGTGGGTTGCATGGCTGGTGGTTAAGTTCAGTGAGTCGGCCTTTAGTTTCAAATGGCGGATTGGTCTGTTCGTCGGTAGACAGACTAAATCTGGTCACTGACCCACAATGGCGCCACATCAGTGATCGGATTGGGTGGCTGAGATGGTCCAATCTAGACGATGGGATCCAAAAGCTCGGATTAGGCCCTTATATAAGGAGGTGGATCTAATGGGCAGGATTAATCTAAAATTAACACAATTTTGGTATATATTTGGAAGGATTTGAAGCCTTGTTAATATATAAAAGGGGGTTATGGATCATAGAAAATCTCATCAACGAAGAAAGAGTGAAAGATAAAGAGAGAGAGAGAGAGAGAGAGAGAGAGAGAGATGAAGAAAAAGAAGAAGAAGAAGAAGAAGAAAGAGAGAGAGAGATATAGAAAAAAGAGAAGGTGAAGGGGATGAGGAGAAGAAAGGAGAGAAAGAGTCCTAACTAAAGGAAGAGATGAGAGGAAAAGAAGAATCAGCAAAGTGAGAGGTAAGAAAGTACAACAAGGGGCCCAAGTGGAGGAAAAGAGATAGAAAAAAGGGTATCACAATTTGTAACCAGCAGGGATCTGTGATCTCTTTTTTTGGATGTTCTTTCATGAAAAGGTGCAGAGGGGGTCTAAGAGGAGGAAAGGAGAGGGAATACATTTTTATCATCCCCACCCAGCAGGTAATCTGAGATATATATTTTTTTCTATCTTTCTTTGTGAAAAAAGTATAGAGGGGGGCTCTAGAGGAGGAAAAAAGAGAAAAAAGTTTTTCTGATCCCTACTTAGTAGGTAATATGAGTTATCTTTTCAATCAATCTTCTTTTGTAAAAAATGTGTGTAGAGGGAGGCCCCAAAGGAGGAAAAGAGAGTGAAAAAAAAATTCCCATCCTTACTCTGCAGGTGATCTGTGATCTCATTTTTTTCAATCTTTGTTCTTGAAAAAGTAGGAGAAATTCATCCCAAAATTTATCCTAGACTCTGCCCATCAAGTCTTTCAAGATCTTCTTTCGCGATCGTCATTTCAGAAAGTTATCACAAAGATTGTTTCCGACCCTTCTCAGAAGGATCTTCGTGATCTTCTTTCGTAATACTGAGATTATGACATCTAGGGGATCTCACTTGTAGAAACCCAGAGGAAGTACTAGAAATCTGAGGATGCAGTGTTTAAGTTGATAGAGCGTGATTTGATTATGTTAAGAAGAAATACTACTTCTCGAATGATATGCGACAAAGCTGCCTATCCCAACCGATCGAGCTTACTCTCCTCCTTTAAGATACATCATTATTCACGAGATAATATTTCTAGTCGATATGTGATTTATGTCATTGCCCAAGTTCATGGACATCATGAAGGTGATCAGAGTTTGTATCGCACAGCTTTCTTTCCTAGTGACGATTATCATCATCAACTTAATCAACTATTTTAGAAGATGTAGGTCAAAATTGACGCTTGAGAATTTGGTTCGACTTTGTAGAATTGTTAACAACGCATATGACCATGTGTCTTTCAGAAATAAGGTGTTGAACTTCCTCCTAAAGGATCCGATGAGACAATGTTCTGTATGGTTCTTCTTTGCTTAGAATGACTAAGGGTTCCGCGAGAAATGTGGGATGCTTCAGCAGCTACCCATCTACCTCAATACCACTGAGAATGAAATATCACATATGTTGAGATCTTAGGACATTAAGATGACACAGTTCAAGGTTTAACACATTTACAAGCTTGTGAAAGTGTAGTCCCTGATTCAGTTCAAGCTTTCCATCCACCCCTAGCGATCTTCATCAATGACGTTGAAGAAGTCTAATAAGATGCCCACTTAGCTGGCACCTACAGTACCCCTGAAGTGTCCCCGAGTGAACGAACATTATAAGGTACTTCCTCAGAAGAAATGTAGGAGCGATACAATAGTATATATTCTAGAGTGTGTTATATCATGTGTGCACCGGTTTGAAAGAGATTGAGGACTTCACAAGTTATTTTCCTTTTTTCCTTTTTCTTTATTACAATATAATTCTTTCATCTATATAATACCAAATCATCTTTACAATTGAATAAGATGATAGAACTTTAGATGGGGCTTGACCTTGTGGTGTGCGAATGAAACTCTGAGTTTGTTAGGATCAAATTCTCCTAGGGTGAGTACGAGCATTGATATGATTCCAGACCATAAGAAGTTGCATCGTAGCAGTTACACCTGATAGATTGTAGGAAAGAATTATCTACGAGCTAGCTGCATCATCAAGACCTAGAGAAAGACTCTGAAAAAGTTGGTAGAGAAACGATCTGACGTCATTAAGAGTAATAAGAGTGTGAAGGCTCTACAATTGAGGATGTCATTCTAAAAGAGAAGTCCCAAAAGCTGAAGTCTAAGAAGAGGTTGGAATTGTTGGATTGAGCTGAGAATAGATGAGAGCTTCAAAAACTAGATCGAGTTAATAACCATCAATTAGGAGGCCCACAACCATGTAATAAACTTCAAGGTAAAATAGTAGTCGAGGTGATTCACTGACAAGGGATTCATTCAAGGCTTCCTAAAAGAGAGCTGAGCAGTGCAGTGTCGGGCCAGGGTTGTCACGGAGGGACTTACCCCTAGTTAGGCCTTGGAGGACCCTCCTTCAAATTCTAACGACGATGATGTCAAAAGTTAACTACATAAGTTCTTCACTAGTAACAAGGAGATGGAGGAGAACATCAACATCGCATAGTGTTAAGTGTTATTTTCCTTTTCCCTTTTTATCATTGTCATGCTGTATTAGCTAAACAAATGTATTGATTCCTTCTCAATTTTTGATTTTTCTACATGTTTTTCATAGTAATATTGTATTAATGTATCTATGGATGAAATTGTTTATTAGTTTTATATTATTTTCTCTCCCCAACCCCCCACCCCTCATCCCCTCTCCCAGCGCCCACCCCCTCCTCGTACATTTTTTTCCTTATGTGCACCTTCCATGTGAAGATGATGAATTATGTCTTCTTTTCATGTCTTAGTGGATGCAAGATGCAAATTAGAGGTTATGTTTTGTAAGGGGGTTGTTATGGAAAAAGATTGCTAGCAACCTTTTACTTACCCGGGGCTATATATCAGGGTATCACTCAATGATGTTAGCTCATGTGGAATAAATAAATGGAAGTCACCGAAGACTTTTAATCTTTCAAAGGTTGTTAGTTAAGACATTGCTTGCTTATTAATCTATGTGGACAAGATTTGGTCCTATTGTCAATGATAATTTTGGTAGGGAGGTTAAAGTAAAAAATAATGTTCTTCTAGATAAAAAGCTTGGCATTGGCTTCTGTAAACTTGGTGAGCAGCACAACTTCAACCTACTTGATGAAGTAGTCGATGTCCAGTAGCTACTGGAAATGGTCTTATGATTTTTACCCCATTGGGCAAAAGCTTAGAGACTCATTAGGGTCGTGAGTTCTAATGGTGGTGCATGAGTAAGCTTGGAGTAAAATTGTCAAATTTTATATTTTGAACAAAAATCCAATGCTTCTTGCTGAGTTGGACTATTCTGCATAACAAGATGTAGGTCGCTCTTCTGCATGCTCTAGCCTTCTCTTTACCTAGTATCTAGCTCCCTCAACATGAGGGATTTGGGGCTCTATTATAGAGTCCAAATTACAAATAAGGAAACAATCCAAACCATTCTTGATCGGATGACCCAAAGAAATCCCCTTGATCAGACGAAGTTTGATGGACATTTGATTGCCTTAATAATGTCAAAACTGAGCGACCTTGGGTTTGATGGATTTGTCTTATCAAGATGCTCGATTTGATTAGAAAAATGCCATATTCAAAATCTATTTGACCTTTCAAATATGTCTATAAAACTTTCAAAAGTGATTTAATGGCTTGTAATATGCTTGATTCAACTTAGATTGGACATATTTTAGTACCGTTGGGTCTATCTCGTTGAGCGATTAATTTGACTATAAATTTACTGAAATTGAAGTTTTGGATGACTTTTAATCAAAGTTTGAATGTTCATTGCTAGAAAAATTTATCTCGAGATCCGTGTAATATCTCGTGATTCGTGTCAGATGATGAAAATTTATTGAAGGCGTATTAGTGGTGTTAAATAATGCTAAAAAAATTAAAATTGACATCTCCTGACATTCAAAAAGAAATCACAAGATCTACATCTATTGCAATAAAACGCCTTATTATTAAGAGCTTGGCGATGCTTTCAATTTTAGATAGTGAATTCTATGATATATGCAAAAGAACAAATGACTACCGTGCCACACTATATGAATAAACAAGATCAAATTATTAAGCAATTTTTGTGCATTGCATATGTTTTGGCATATCAGTCAATCATCTTAAGATAATAATTAGACAACTTTTGTTAACATATGTTTTAAGTATTTCAATATTGCATGGGCATGATTATGATGGAGTCAATAATATGGGGCAATAATTTAATGGATTGACTTGAAAATAAATCTGCTCATCATATTCATTATTTTTCTCATTAACATTAATTATCATTTGTATTTATTGCTAAAAAATCATGTTCAATTTGCATTTTTTATTCAATGTGATTTCGAATTTGATGAATCTTGTTGGTGTTTCATGTAGATATTGTGAGGAAAAGCAAGGGAGAAAACCTTAAGAGCATTAAAAAATGAAGAGCTTATTACATTATGAGAATTAAACTAGGAGTTAACTTTTAGACGAGTAGAGGATATACGATGGGGTTCACATTATGAGTCAGCTGTGAGATTGATCATAATATTTTTCTCAGTAGTTGATCTATTAAAAATTATTATGGAAGATGACACAAGTTCTATATAAAGATGAGAGAAATACATTCCGGCAAGCCCCGTTGAAAGTGATGCATAAATCATTTCAACAGTGAGTCTCATCGGATACTCCGCATAGGTTGCGACAGTATCCGCCTAAAACCTTACAAAAAATTGGGAGATTCGATCGAGGTGATGAGCCAACTAAGCAGGCGAGACACGAGCCCCATAAAAAATGGAGGAGAATGGAAAATGAGTCACGAAAAAAAACGACTGATCAAGTTCAACCGACCGACCACACGTCAGGAACAAACAACCACCTCACAACCGATCACACTAGTGGACCGTGGAAAAGGACACCAAACAAGATCTCCATGCCTTTGAACACCTCGACTGACCAACATGTACTTCAGAGGACACAGACGCCTCTCTACCGATTGCCTCTATCGGCTGACTATAAGCCTTCCGATGAGTCAATTACCACCAATGTTAAAATTCAAATTGTAATGCAATTATGATAAAATCTATAAAATCAATTAGATAATTAATAACATTAAGAACGATTTTCATAATCGTTCCCTCCTTTACATAATTAAATAAGCATTTATAAGTACGGGGCAAAAATATTAATAATGGGGACTTTACCTCTTTTCGATTCTCCCTGCAAAAGTTTCAGATTTATTCTACTCTCTCTCTTCTCTCTCATTTAGTCGGCTCTAACTCTCGGAGGTAATTCACAATAATAAATTAGGACCCAACACTTATTCAAATATCAAAATTATGACCGCAGGATATGAGAGAATAAGTTGGAAAACTTCATTAGTAGAGTATTTTTATTTTGCTATAAAAAATAATTATTCTTTCATTCAATGATGAAAGGGTTGTTCCTGGACAAACTCGTTGTAGCGTTGAAGTCACGACAAATTTACATTATTTTCAAGCAGAAATATTTTACACTTATTTATATGCAATTTCAAGAGTTGAATAATCATTTTATAGAGACAAATACTAAATTATTTTTGTCTATATTATGTTTCAATCTAACCAATTCAGTTCATTTGATAAATTCCAGTTAATCAAGATGACATTTATATTAAACTGATTTCACTTCAATAGATATAGTGCTTCTTAATAATCAGTTGGAAACATATATTATTGATAATCTTTTATGTTATGCTTATTTTGAAGAGAACATGTTACAAGTTGTAAGATTTTTTATCCTATATCTCATTTGTTTTTTAATAAATTTTTCTTAAAAATCTGTCATTTTTAGTCCCAACTTAGTCCCAACTACGAATCAAAAAAAGTGGAGGGAATTTTTAAAATTTTGTTTTATGCCTCATTTTTAGATATTTCCCGGATCTCACAGCGTTATAATTTATATTAAAAACAATATAAAACTTGAATCCTTAATTATTTTAAAATTTGTGACTTTATAATTCTAAAATAAACTAGTTTATTAATTTTGGGTGATTTACATGCATTTTATGCGATTTATAGAATTTGAATATCAACAAATATTATATCAGAACTTCACACGTAGAGCTACGTGCAGAGTCCAATAAAATGACTCCATGTGACGTGACAGAAAAATTAAAAAAAACGGTGCGGTAACACGGGGGAATACTCCCGCCGTGTTATTATTCCCCTGTGTTATTCCACATTATTATTATTATAACACATATAATATTCTCATAACACAATAACACATGAATGACACATAACACGGGGGAATATTTCTTTGTCGGCCCAGTAACACAGGAAATATTCTCTCCGTGTTATTCCGCATTATTCAGATGTTATTATGTGTTATTGATGTGTTATTGTGTTATTATAACACCGAGAATATTCTCATAACACAATAACACATCAAAACAACCACAATAACACTTAATAATATAAAATAACACGGAAAAATATTCTACTCAGCTTTAAGCAGGTGTTACTGCATGTTTTTTTTATTTTTCATTACTCGTGTATAGTCATTTTATTGAACTTCCATAGTAATTTCTACATACGAGTCACAATGTACGTCTGTAGTCCGATGTAATATTTTTTCCTTAGATCCTTACATCTCATAAGAAATATCACTAATATTAATATTTTCAAAATAAATAAATATTTGTATGAATCTATTTTGATACGGCTTACACTAAAAAATTTTAAAAAATAAAAATTGGGTACAAGTACACTTATTGTATGTTAATCCTTTTGTGTATATCTTCCCTTATAATTATAGAAATTTAATTATTATTATTTTTGAAATAAGTTAATCAGAGATAATAATTATAATAATAATAATAAAATGGATATATATTTTTATACGCACACCACACAATTATTATACATTTAAATATTAAAACATAAAATTTAATTTTTATTTTATTAACATATTTATCAATAGTATTTAAAAATAAAATTCATATTTTAAGTCCTCAGACATCACTCTTACCTTCTACTGGTGAAACGACTCCAGGTGAGGCGGCGCTTTCAAGAAGCAAAAGCAGTTCCCGTACAAGTCCTCCGCATCTCTCTTCCTTCCCCCACACGCCACTTCGAATATTTATAGCACTCAAACGACGCTTCGCTGTAGGAGTACTCAGGAAAATCGAATAGATGTCTCGCAGAGGCGGTGGGCGATTTGGTGGCCGCGGTGGTCGCGGCAATGACGGTGGCGGGTATGAAAGGGATGTGCATCCGTCGTCTCACGGGGAGCGTGTTGTTAGAGGACGCGGCAGGGGAGGCGGTGTTCTTGATCTTCAGTATAGAGCAAGGGCTTCCGATGTACCGGAGTCCTCGTTAACCGGTCTAAGTAGGGATTTAGAGGAACATTGTCAAATTAGCAGTACGTCCGGTCCGATGGTTCCTAGGCTACCGGAAACCCCGTCTGGGCCTACACTTGCTGCTCCGGTAGTGTTGGGATCTGTGGATGCGGGATCTTCGATACCTCCCTCATCCAGCAAGTCTCTGGTTCACGCGCGTCGTCCGGATTTTGGAACCGTAGGGATCAAATGTAGGGTTCGCGCTAACCATTTCCTAGTCCACGCAGCGGTCAAGAATGTATCTCAATACGAGGTGAGGCTTCTTTTTACTATACTTCATGATTAGTGCAATGCAGGGTAGTGAAAGGAGTTACTGCGCGTAATCTTTTATTGAAATTTCTGTAGTTCCCTACTTATTTTTCTTTTTTTATTGAATGTGATTTTGTTCTTTTTATTTTTCTTGATTGAATTCTTAAGCGGCTTCTGGATTTGATTATGTTTGTTATTTCATATCTATTTGAGTTGTTTATTTCGTTATTTAGCGTCTTATGCCCATTTTCCTTTAGTTTTGGTTTCTGGTGGTTCATCAAAAATTGTGGTTAAATGGAAGTGAATAATTATTGATCTCATCAGTCGTACTAGAAGTTTTTTACGAGTTTCTACTTATTTGATTCATCTTACTTTTATGACGCTTAGTGTTTGGTAGTGTAAACTTAACAGCATTTATGGCTGATTTTAACTTAAATCCATCTAAACTCGAAAAGAATGTGAAATAAATACAATTTGCTAAATTCAAATTTCTCTTCTACGATAATTTTTGGAGGTAAATCCGGAGTGTTTGGTAGGATACGTTTGACGGGATTTAAATATAAATTTAAGTTAAATTCACAAAATGCCATAAATATGTTAGAATCTGCTGTTAAGATAAATATAATTTTTGTTTGTTCCCCTTATTAGATATGGATTTATTAAATCCACTTATTAGTTGAATTTAATGGATTTCGCTTGAAAAATAAATATGTCAAATAGATTTATGCCATACACATCAAATGAATTCAATCTTAATTGAACCAAATTTATTTCGGATTTAATATTATTTAGATTTGTGTAAACCAGATTTATGGGATTTACTAAATAATATTTAACTTAAAATCCTACTTGCAGCCATTCACCCTCGATTTTTAGGTGGATTTAATATCTTAGTGCACAAGAAATTTAACTTATGATAAAATGCCAAAAACTTCTTGGATTTAACATCACCGGATTTTATAAATTCTGTTTTATTAAATTTACTTAATCCAACTTAACCCTAATGCTGGGTGCAGCCGAACAACATTTTAATATGCTTTGGAGGGACAGAGCATTGCAGATACAGAGTTATCTTTTAGGGTCTTTATCTTGTTCTTCAAGCAATGTTTTGGCAGACATGGTCATAATTTGTCAAACTACGCATATGCATGCAAAGAAGTATTTATTTTTATAAGTTAATAATGGTGGTGTTTTTAATGTGATGTTAATGTTACGTGTGTTATAAATGTAAATAGGAAAGTTTAGGTCGTTAGATATGTGCATACATATGAATTGTGTGGAATCTATGAAGACATTATACTACCATGCTGTTATTCATCAATAACGTGGTTTTGTTTTTCTTCTATTGATGCATGTTGGTTGATTTAATAATCATATCAACTCGTATTGTTGTGTTGAAGATGAATTTAAGTCGTCATTTGCTTGCTGAGAATGATGAAGCACTCTGCTAAAGAAGATTTTAGACAAATTAAAATCTTAGAAGACCTGTTTCTCTGATGAATATTGCTGAATATGTACAAGTCTACATTGCATGATGCTATAAACCATAGATTATGCTTAAACCAAATCTTTTTATTTTCATTGATAACAATGTAATGTGAATTTGTTTATATTTAGTTGAATGAGTAAGGGAAGAAATGAAGATTACTTCCTTTTCATGTACAACTGAAAGATTTCTAATGATGCTTCTGTTTCTCATGTGGCTTTTATGATAAGCAGCCCATTAGTGTTCTTAGAAAATGTGAGAAATTTCCCAGTGCTTTTTAGGAATTGTCTTAACAAGGCTAATGTAAATTATGAATTGACAAATCACGAGAAGCTTTTGCATATTATTTTTTCATGTTATTATTGATCTTGTTCAGAAGTTAAATTTGTCTTAATGAGACTTCTTTTATAGAAATCTAACATTCTAGTTACCTTCTAATATTTATTTGTTTTTTGCTTTATTGACTACGTAGATGAAAATCAATCCAGAGGTCAAGTCTAAAGCAATATGCAGGGACTTGATGAAGAAATTGATTGAACAATTTGGTGAATCACATCTTGGTGGGCTTACGATTGCATATGATGGACGCAATATCTTTTATACTCCTGGTTCGCTTCCATTTACAACAAAAATGTTCGTGGTAGTTTTGTCACATAGAGATAGGTAAGAGTACATTCAATCTTCTATTTTACTGAGTTATTGTATTTTTTCTCATGTAATTAAAATGTCTTCTTTTACAAGCCAAAGTCCACGGAACTTCTCATTCATCAACTTTCAGTACTTTTATTATAGTACTTACTACTGTCCAAAAAGGCATTTTGGTTGAAAACTATTAGGAGCATGATAGACACATTTAATAAAGGTTTGAACATGTGATTTAAAGTTTGTATTTGTTGGCACAAAGAATTTGGTGCGTAAATTGGTGTTTTGAAGTGGTGCATCCATCTGTATCTTTGTACACACCTATTCTACATCTTATTTTCATGTGTATCATGCACCTAATAATTCTAGAAGTGTGTTACGGCCATAATAATTTATATTCCATTTTTTTTGAAGATTTTTATATCTCCGGGTCTGCATTTTTTCTATAATTTTATGTTTTAAATTTAATATTTTGTAACTTTTTACAGCCGGGACAAAACATTCAATATTTCTATCACTTTTACAAAATCATTTGATCTGTATGCGCTTGACCAATTTTTGAATGGGAATCAAAGGGAATGTCCTTATGATATCATCACTGCTTTGGATATTGTTCTCAGGGAGTCTCCATCCAAAAAGTATTGAAACAATTTCAATTATTTTTTATGTTTCTTTTGATGCATTTTATAAAATAATTAAATTGTTTGGTTTTCTTCTTACAGCTATGTTACAAGTTCTAGATCATTTTTTTCACGTGAATTTGGGTCGAATAATATTGGCGAAGGCTTAGAATGTTGGAAGGGATTTTTCCAAAGTCTTCGACCAACTCAAATGGGTTTATCTTTGAATGTTGGTAATGATTATTTATTTTTTCAATTTATGATTTATTTAAGCTATATCTTCTAAATGCTTGGTTTGTCTGAATGGCCCTAATTTCATTTTATCATTTTCTCTAATATGTATGACAATTGCTTTGAATTTGTAGATATTTCTGCAACATCTTTCTACAAGCCAATAAATCTTTTAGATTTTGTCTTGGACTTTTTTACTGAAAAGCAATTTAGATCGGTTCCTACAAGTTTATCTGAAAAACAACGTCTTCAGGTATTTGCTTGTGTTTTCATTTGAGACATTTTTTTTTTATTTGAGTCATATGCTCTCATTTATCCAAATTGCACATGCTTCCTCTTTTTTCGCTAAAGTCAAATCATATGTGAATATAGTTCCTGTGCAAAATATTTTGACTTTATCTTAGTTATTTACTTTAGGTCAGATTTATGACTCTTTTGAAATTTTCAGATACAAAGGGCATTGAAAGGAGTCCAAGTGGAAACAACTCATTTACTAAATGTGTATAGACGCTATAAAATCACTGGGATTACATCACAATCTGCTAACGATTTGATGTATGTTGTTTTCTTTTATGATATTTTTATTGTGTTTTATTTTCTGAAAAAATAATATAATTTTCATCCTATCGAGCTCTCTCTAGTCAATATTTTTGTTCAACAGGTTTCATCTTGATGAACCAGAGAAAATTGAAATATCTGTTGCACATTACTTCAGAAAAAAACACAATTATAATCTTATGTATGGTTCACTACCTTGCATTAAAGCCGGCAGTGATAGCAATCCAAAATACTTGCCAATGGAGGTTGGTTCTTGACAACAATATTAATAATTTTCTTTCTTAAATTGCATTGCTTTTAATCTTGAGTAATTTATTGTTCAGCTTTGACCCTACAACTCTCATGTTTAATAGGTATGCAATATTGTGGATGGACAGAGATATGTTAAGAAGTTAAATGATAAACAAGTGACTGAAATATTAAGATCAAATTGTAAGCGTCCAGCTGATAGGGAGAAGAGCATTTTGGAGGTTAGATCTTGTGATTTTAAATCTGCTTTAGAACTTTATTGTCTTTGCATTTTAGTTTGATGAGTGGGTTACTTCATTAATCTTAAAATTTGTTATGGTGAAATCTTGATTGCTTTCGCAGTTGGTCAAGAGAAATAATTATAACAATGATATGTATGCAAAAAAGTTTGGTATTGGGGTTCAACCTAATCTTACCACAGTTGAAGCACGAGTGTTACATCCTCCAAAAGTAAGTTGTTTCTCTGTCATTATTGTCATTTATTTCCTAATCAGTTCAATTAAAATCATAGAAACATTTTTTTCTTAAATGTAGCTGAAGTATCACGATAATGGCTTTGAGAAGGAGTGTCAACCCAATGCTGGGAAATGGAATATGATTAATAAGGTGAGTTCGGTCTATTAAATTTATAAATTTTAGCTCTCACCGGTCTCAAGTACTATGATATGAATTATTAATCCTATGCTTTTCTATGGTTGATTTTTTGATAATTATATTGCTAAAAATGCGTTCAAATGAAGATTTCTCTAATTTTGAAGGGGTATTTATCTTAGTATCAACTGATCTTTATAATTTTTGTTTTATATAATTGTTGTATAATTGTTATAGTTTTAAATGAATCGTTATGCTTTTGCAGAAATTGTATAAAGGCGGCACCGTTGATGCTTGGGCATGTATAAGCTTTTGTCGTCATAATATGAACATCATTCATAATTTCTGTCATGATCTAGTTTCCATGTGCAACAACATCGGAATGGTTTTTACTTTAAATTCCTTTTACCTAAAATTATGATTATTCCTTTCATGAGCTACTCATTGCCTTTTAAATGTAGGCTTTTTATAAAAACCCTGTGGTCATTCCACGTTCGTCATCGCAAATAGAAAATAGCTTGAGGGAATTGCACACCCAGTCTATTGAAACTTTGAGGCAACTAAACTCAAAGCACAAGCAGCTTCAATTGTTAATTGTTGTTCTTCCAGAAATTAAGGGTTCATATGGTATTTTCTTAGTTCATAACTTGTTCTCTTTTAACTCCTAAATTTTATTTAACTATCTATGTTTCTGTCTTAGTTCACTTTTTAAGTCTTAAATTTTATTTAGCTTTCTCTCCGGTCTTGGTTTCACAGGCATCATAAAAAAAATATGTGATACTGAGCTTGGTCTTGTGACTCAATGCTGCCAGCCAAAGCACTTATCCAGGCCAAATAAACAATACTTTGAAAATTTAGCCTTGAAAATCAATGTGAAGGTTTGTAATTGTATCTGTTTATCTTTTGCAGACATGTTATTTCTATGCTGCCTTTGTTTCTGTTATTTTTTGCAGGCATGTTATTTCTATAATGTCTTTTTAACCTTCTCTTTAATGCAATAGGTTGGTGGCTGTAATACTGTTCTTGAAGATTCCATAAAAAAACAAATCCCTTTGGTATCAGCTGCGCCTACTATTATATTTGGAGCTGATGTGACCCATCCTGCCCCAGGAGAAGACTCTTTATCCTCCATTGCTGCAGTTTGTTTCTCTCGTTTCTGATAATGTTGGTGGATTTCTAATCTTTAATTTTTATCATTAATTTGCTCTAAGGGTTATCTTTTAGGTGGTTGCATCTATGGATTGGCCCTACGTAACGAAGTACAGATGTCTTCTTTCTGCACAGCAGCGTAAAAAAGAAATAATAGAGGATCTCTTCAAAGATATTCCGGATCCAAAGAAGGGAAACTCTCCGGGGGGAATGATAAGGTTGGTCCAAGGGCAATAAATCTTGATTGGATAGTTTGGAGTTTGAATTTATAACTTTATGTATCAACAGAGACATGCTTCTAGCGTTCTATAGGGAGACAAAGCAGAAACCTCATCGCATTATATTCTATAGGTTTGTTATATGATGGTATTTAAAACTAATTGCTACACTTAAAGGACGCAACATTGATTAACCTAAGAAGATTTGACTGTTAAATACAGGGATGGTGTTAGTGAAGGCCAATTCAATATTGTGCTTTTGTTGGAAATGGAAGCCATTCGAAAAGTTAGTTTCATTTTTTTATTATTATAATTATAATGATTATTTTAAAAAAATATATTCCTTCTCTATATTCTTTTGAATAACTGATTCAAATAAATGATTTATAGGCTTGTGCCTCGTTAGAAGAAGGCTATCTTCCACCAGTTACATTTATTGTGGTGCAGAAGAGGCACCATACGCGTTTATTTCCTGAGAATGCGAATATGGGTGATAGGAATGGAAATATATTGCCAGGTAATGTTCATTTGATGGCTCGAGTATCAATCTATTGTGCATCTTCTAATAACATTTCCATGATTAGGTACAGTAGTCGATAGAAATATCTGCCATCCCACTGAGTTCGATTTCTATCTTTGCAGTCATGCTGGTATTCAGGTAAATTTCTATTGCGTAGAAACTCAAACATGCAGCGAGCCGGAGTATTTGGCTAGAATTCTATTGCGTAGAAACTCAAACATGTAGCGAGCCGGAGTATTTGGCTAGAATTCTCTTATCTCAAAAGCAGATTCTTACTAGAAAAAATGATAAATACTTGCAGGGTACAAGTCGTCCTGTTCATTATCATGTCCTCTATGATGAAAATCGTTTTACTGCTGATCAGTTGCAGACGCTAACCAATAACTTGTGCTACACGTAAGTTTATTATATATTCCAATACTAAATATATGACACCAAGACTTTAATTTTTAAATACATGCCACCTTATCTGTACATAAAAAGGTGCGATTGTAAAAGTTAAAATGGTTCTAGGTGTTGTACATGTAAATACATGGGAATTTTGTGTTATGAATGTAACGCCGCCCCAGTGAGTTGTGTACACTAAACTAATTATAAGATTTTGTTTGTACAGATATGCTCGATGCACGCGTTCGGTATCAGTAGGTAATTGACATCAACTATTTGCATCCCAACATTTGAATTTTTGTAATTTTTAATGGGTTTTTTTGTTGTTTTGCAGTTCCTGCTGCATATTATGCGCACCTTGCCGCTTTCCGAGCCCGATATTACATTGAAGTAGTCTCTGAATCTGGATCAGCTCAAGTCCGTGGAGCAACACGGGAGCGAACTGTGGCTTTCCCAGCTCTTCCAGTTGTTAAGGAGAACATTGGGGGTGGGATGTTTTACTGTTAGAAGATGACCAGGTGGATGATTTAAAAGAAGGGGAATTTACATGCATATCACAATATTTTATACATTTACGGATCTAGTTTTAAAATTTTTAAAATTTAAATTTGTTTCTTTTAAATATATAATATTTTTTTGACATGCATGTAAATCCTTCTCTAAAGATTGATCGTTTTTTGGGTGTTTTTGTTGTGGGGATTGTCATGATAGTATGCATCAGTACACGTGGAAACTAGTCCAGGAAGTTATTGCAGATATCAAGCCTTCCATTTTCTTTTTCAGCATATATTTTGATTTTTGCATTGTAAATTTTTGGAGTACACGACTAAACGTGCAAACTATACTAGGAAGATATAGCAGATATCAAGCCTTAATTGTTTACAGCCATATTACTTGATTTTGCACTGTAAGTTATTTGGCATTGTTATTTGTAGGGATGTTAGATTATTAGAATTTATTAAGCCTTAATTGTTTACAGCCATATTACTTGATTTTGCACTGTAAGTTATTTGGCATTGTTATTTGTAGGGATGGTAGATTATTAGAATTATTATGTTATTATAATAATATTATTATATACATTCTTAGTATTTATAATGAAAATTTGTATTATTATTATTGTTATTATTTATGGGTATACATCAGTTTTGGTGAAGTTTTGGTTATACTCTGCTTTGTTTTGTAGTAATTAGAGACAGTGATAATAATAATTAGAAATGAAAGAGCAGTAATAACTGGCTTTGGTGTGGGAACGATCTCATGGCATGGAATTTTTTATTTATTTATTTATTTTTTGGTCTGTGGCCTCGTCTCCTCCCTCACGCTCAATCTGTATTGCGCTCGACATTGACCCCCAATGGCGCCGCTCTGCCCTGGTCTGTCGCTGCCCACATCTTCATTCTCTGCCCAACGCTGCAGCTCGTACATAATGCTGCTAGTATCCTTACTGAAGCCACCCAAGCCACCCGACGTTGCATGTCTCTCGATGCAGCAGTTGACATCACCGGCGACGCTCGTCTTCTCTTCTAAAACCATCGGTTTACGCTTTGGGTTGAAAGTCGTGTACTTGTTGATCCCAATCTTTCTTGATGTAATTGGTCAGGATAATCTCTTTCATTGCTGCAACAGTAAGTCATCTGCAGGAAGTAGTTTTCTTTGGTGTATTGAGATGCTGATGTGACTTAGAATATGGTTGCAACACAATTAAATGGTATTATTAGGTTCCATTTTTAATTTCTTAATCTCTCTGGTAAAGGTGCGACTTTTGGGAGCAACCTGTGAGAAAACCAGTCAAAAGTACCTCTTAGCCAGGAGGCTCAATCTTCTCTCTCTCTTTCAGAAGCTGTGCCCGGGGAGGAAACACGGGTAGCTCTGCGAAATGTAACTTGATGTTTCTCATTGTAAGGTTTTAAGAAAGAAATGTGAAAAACAGAGTGGATCTGGAAATGAGGAGGTAACTTTAGTTTTTAAGTGATGGGCTTATTTATTTATGTACTGCAAATGGTCCTAAATAGTGTTGAGTAAACATGGAGTATTGCTGATTGTGTATGAATGAGGCTATATTTTGACAAGAATGAGATTTCTTAATTTGAATTTGAGGTCATATTATTGTTTGCTAACTTATTGTTTCTTTCGATGTTGTGTTAAAGCGATGCTGTTCTTGTGAGTTTTGGAGGGTGGGGCCTCTATGTTGTAGCTAAATGTTGAATGTGAATACTGCACATTCCAACCATTCTTGTTATTCTGGGTTTGTTGATGTCTACCTATTGTAACTGTTGTAGTAGTGTTGCTATAGGTTTGGTGATAATATCGAATGAGTGGGGTTGGAGAAGAATTACTGTGTTAATCTTTAAGGATGTGGGAAAGGGCATATGCTATTATTATTATTATTTGTAGAACTGGATTTTTCTTTTATGGTGAATTCACACCTAGCAATTTGATCTAGGAACGAGAGGGGAGCGAAGCATAATTTAGTATCGAGCTTTGGGGATTTATTTTCACGGGTAGAAGAGTGTCCTTTAGATGTGAAGGAATAAAAAGATTAACCTTTTCGTTAATTCTTTATTTATTTATGATTTCTTCTTTTTTGTATAAAATATATATAGGCTATGATTATTTTAAGAGTTTGAGTTTTTAAACTGCATAGGCATGTAACTTATGGGTTTTAAGATATGTTATGTAGTGTTTATCTTTTATGGGTGCGAGTTTTGGACTTGGATGCAATCTCATTTAGTCACATTAGGCTTTTATGCAGCTATTTTTCGGAAAATCTTTTATATGAGTCTTAATTTTATCGATAAATGGACTGTTATTTTAGGGTAGTCTGGTATTAGTCATTGTTTGCTTCTTTTGTCTCGTTTGATGGAGCGTCTCAACTATTTTGTGGCATCCAAAAAATGGAGAAAACATATAACCCTCGTTTGGATGAGCACCCTTGCCCAAGTTTTGCTTCCAACGCAATGTCGGCTTTGGCTAAATTTGGAATGTGACGATGTCATGACTTTCAGAATTATATTCCACGTTTGTTCGTTTGTCAATGTGATTTTCTTGCTTTTCTCCTTCTCTTATGTACCCAAATTTCCATTGAATTCAAACATTTATCTTGTTTTACTGATCGTAACTTAAATTGGAGTTTTTCTGAAATTTTCTTTTAAACAACCTTCCTAATTGTGAAATGAGACCCTTGTGTTCGAGGTTCTGCACTCAATTAATTGCTTTCGGCTCATTGGTCACACGGGCTATTTGTATTTGTATGTCACATGTCCCAGTGGATGTGTCTAAGCTTAATTTTCTTTGCTGCTTATGTTCATTCTGGCCGTATCATTTGATTTTCATCTAATACTGGCTTTTTATGATCGTTTTTTATCATACATATTTAGTTCTCCAGTTTTTATTGACTTTTGAAAAATTGTGTTGTGATAAAAATGAGATAATAAATATATTGAATTACTACAAAAAAATAAATGTCACTTATGACATGTATAATTCCTTAGATTTGATATCTTGTAGTTGCAAATAAGATGATGAGATATTTTTAGCACAAGAATCCCTTCTTTCTATCTCTCGATTTGGCTATTGGTATTCGTTTATAGCATTATGGTGGAGCTCATTGAAGTTAAAACTAATTTCTATTTGCTGGAAAGTTTGTTTACCAAGCAAAGGCGGAAAGATGGCCTCAAGAAAGGGAAAAAAAATGTGGTAAAGTGAATAAAGGGAAATTTAACTTTCGCTCACGAGGAGGCATTTTGGGCGATGCTAGTGGGGACATTTGTCTTAGCGTTGGCTTTGTTGACTAGTGATTAATCTAAGGACTCACAGTTATAAGCTGATGAGACTGCTAGACGAGCGCCCGAGGGGTTATTGCTCAGATCAAATCCCGACATCTTCAAAACTTTAGTGGTATACCCAATACGAGCTAAGAGACTGAATATTGTGTAGGCTTTACTTTTTCTTTTCTGTTTGTAGTGTATGTTACTGATAACGAGCTTTATGGTGTGTATATAATAATATAATAGTGCAAAAACAAGTAAAATCCTAGACTAGGCTTTTTTAACACTGGGATTTTTGTTTATATAAAAAAATTATAATATTGGCTAATTCCAAAAAATAAGAAACGAAATAAATAGCAGTGGTAGAACAAATTTAACAAAACCGACTTTCGTTAACAGTTGCGTACCTACCCTCTATCATTACAATACAAATATTTTAAGAAACCCTCAAAAATGTTCAGATCCTATCAAAAACAACAATCACCATAAATGAGCATACCATAAACATAAACAGCTAAAATCGACATAATAATTAAGCTATACATAATAATAGTTCTTCTTGCTCTATATATATATCTATATATATATATATATATATATATATATATATATATATATATATATATATATATATATATATATATATTGTCGTTAATGATTCTCAATTAATGAATCTAAGGTAAAAGTCGACACTTTCGTAATTAAGTCAGTCGAGATGTAGTGACTGTTCACCTATCGTATCTCACTTACTAATCACCTATCGCACACTTACCTCCCACATACCACTCTCGTCGTTTGTATAAATAGAAAGGGTGTGGGGCTTAGGAGAGCAAGGGAAGATGTGAATCAATAAGTTTGAGAACTAGGAGGTACGAGAGATTAGCTTGTAGAGGGTGAGGAGTGCATCTTGGAGGCTATGGAAGATGAGGGCTCATCTATGTAAAATATATGTATTCTCCTTGTTTTGCCTTAAGAAATTCATGAGTGATTCCTTTTCGTTGATGTAGGTCCAAAAGATCGAACTACGTAAATCATTTTTGTGTTCTTGTTACTTGTGCTCTTTGTGATTTCTTTTAGCCAAGTTACATTTCTCACAACATATATATATCTATATTACCCCCACACAATTTTGCTCATCCCAAATAGGGATGTAGAAGGGTAATTTGAGCAACTTTGATTGTATCTTTGTATTTGACTGCTTTAAATTTTTATTTTTGGAAATTAGCTCATATTCGATATTTTTTGCAAAGGTTGTTTTTGTATTGGATTTGTTTGAAATTAGCTCATATTTGATATTTTTTGCAAAGGCTGTGTTTGTATTGGATTTGTTTGAATTCAAATTGAACGTAAACCAATTTCGTATAAATTTTTAAAAATAAATAAATTCTGAATGTGATGAATTTATTATATTTATCGTCTAATCAACTATTAAATACTAGAAATATTATTTTTAAAAGCAAATAATTAATAAGTGGAGCGCTTTTTTATGTGTTCATAAGTGAGATATAGCGATAACATGCTATGTTAGACTTTTGTTGTAGAGCTCTTCACTACTTTTATGAAACCAAAATTAAATTTATGCTTTGAAAATTAAATTTATTTGTTAAAAAAATGAGGAGTATTTAACAAGCATTGCATATTTGTCCAATACAGTAACTGAAATGTCATTCTTTTTCATAAGTAATATAAGTTTTTCTTAGAAGGATGAGAATTCTAAATTCTCAATATTAGAAATAAATTCAGCACTAAAAATAATGAGATTGAAATAACCTAGGAGGGAGGCATGTAGTTGTCTTATCCTTGTTTGTGTTCATTTTTAGCTCGTGCCTGACACTAATTGACACGTTTAAATTAATTAGAAAAATAGATTTATGGTCCTAGCTAGATTCAAATCAACACCATTTCTATGTGATTAAAGACACTGAATCACATTACCACACGAGCTATGATGATTGAAACTTTTTTTTTAAATATATAGAATATGTTATATTCTATATCTATATATGAATGAATATATATATATATATATATATATATATATATATATATATATATATATATATATATATAATTTTCTTATTTCAAGTTAAAACTAGTCGAACACGTCCAAACAAAGGGTTGTTTTGTTTGATTGTGTTTGACTTGTTTATCAAATTAAAAAAATTGTTCACGATTGGCTCGCTTACCTAGCAAATGATTTGAACACAAGCTACATAACGAGCAAAATATGAGCTGTTCACAAATAACAAGCTTTTTTGATAGCCCTAATTATAATTGTTACGTGTTAGAAGATTAATGATGGTAGAGTAATAAATTAGTGTCTTAGTATTGCATGAGAATCTGACACACACAGATAATATAAAAGCAGAAGGAGGAGACAACATAATTTTTAACCCTGGAGAGGAAAATAAACATGGGCCTAGCCTAATCAAAGTAATCCACTATGTAATTTTGAGAACATAAGTCCACTCTTCTTCTAAATTATGAAAGATAGAATTACAAAAGTACAATAATGGTCAAATTTAACAACTGCCATTGGGCTACAATAAATGCACTTCTTGGTAGCTGTAATAGTCTCAACTTGTTGTAGATGCCTTAGTTGAAATTCATGGTAATAATTAGCAATATATGCCATTATTGGTAGCTTCAGAAGCGTCACTTTGCCATAGAGAGCGTAGTGGGAACAATAACAACATCAGTTGGCTACAAAGGCTATAGTTGGAAGTTATATGAGCTATGAGCCACATATGCTGCAGTTGGTCACATAAGTCATGGCTAGCTACAATAATGTCTCTAGGCCACAAAAGTCGAAGTTTGGAGCTGCATGAATTCATTGGGCGTAGAGGCCAGAGTGGGGACTGTGATAACTTTTGTAGACCGTAGATACTAGAGTTGCGGGCAACATGAGCTAAGAACCACCTAAGTTATCGTGGTGAGTTGTGAAAAAGTACGTTAGCCATAGAGGCTGTAGTAGAGGGCTGTAATATTGCATATTACCATGCAGGTCGTAGTAGGAAGCAACACTAACATCCATAGGCCACGGAGGCTATAGTTGGGAGTTGCATGAGCTGTGAGTCACATAGGTCATAGTTGGTCACACATATCATACTGGTGAGTTGTAATAACGTCCATAACCCACATTAGCTAGAGTTGAAAGCTATAATAATGTATGTAGGTCATAGAGGCTAGAGTTGAGAGCTGCATGAGTTGTTAGCGATGAAGGTTGTAATTGGTCACATAAGCATTAATGGTGAGTTGTGATAGTGTTTGTAGGCCAAAATGGTATGGTTTGGAGGTACGTGAATGTCTATAAGCCATTAAGACCATAATTGAGAGTTGCTTGAGTTGTGAGCCACATAGGTCTTAAGGACGAGCTGCAATATCGTCCATGGCCACAAGGTTGTATTTGAGAGCTGTGTGAGTTCTGAGCCACGTAAACCGTAGTTGGTCACACAGGCTGTTGTGGTGAGCTGCAATAATGTATTTAGGCTATCGATGCAAGAGTTGGGAGCTAAAATAATGTTTGCAGGTCATAGAGGTTGGAGTAGGGAGCTACGTGAACTATGAGCGACGTAAGCCATAAATGGTCACATAAATCATAGTGGTGAGTTGCGACAATATCCGTTGGCGACCAAAGTCGGAGTTAGGAGCAACAATATTGTTCCTAGGCCATAGAGGACAAAGTTGGGAGCTACAATAACATTTGTTGGTCATAGATGTTAGAGTTGGGAGCTGCAATAGTGTTTGTCGACTGTAGAGGCCAAAATTGGGAGCTACATTAGTTGTGAGACACATTGCGTGGTTGTAGTTAGTCACATATGTCATAGTGGTGATATGCAATAACATTTGTAGGCTGCAGATGCTAGAGTTGGGATTTACATGAACTATGAGCCACATAGGTCATAGTTGGTCATATAAGCTGTAGTGGTGAGTTACGACAACATCTACAGACTGTAGATGCTAGAGTTGAGAACTACATTAGTTGTGAGCCATGTAGGCCATAGTTGGTCATGGAGGTAACAGTGGTGACCTAAAATTGCATTCTTTGGCCACAAGGACTGAAGTTAGGAGCTGGACAAGCTGTGAGCCATATTGAGCTATATTGAGGCTGATCTTCGAATAGTTAGACACATGAGGGTGGCTAGGGGCTCGTATAATAGCCTTCAACCATTCGAATATATATATATATATATATATATATATATATATATATATATATATATATATATATATATATATATATATATATATATATATATATATATATATATATATATATATATATATATATATATATATATATATATATATATATATATATATATATATATATATATATATATATATATATATATATATATATATATATATATATTACGCTGTCAACAAAATCATTAACAATTATATAAATAAATCAAGATTCACTAGAATCAAATATTAGTATGTTTATTTTTTTTTAAGAAATTATGCACTATTTCATTAGTACTTTTTTTTGTAGATAAACTGCTATGATATAAACGTCTTTATAAAAGGAATAAAATAAAAAAAAAATCTTTAGTACTTTACCTCCGATGCAAGTGAATAAAAGATAATTATAAAGAAGATTTGGTGGAGAGTACTAAGTAACCAAAGAATAATGTTGCTTATAGTTTGAGGTAAGTAATTTATTTCATGAATACAATTTATATTTAGTATACTAAATTTGTTCCTTATATACATTTTCTTAAAAAGATATATTATATTAAATTAAACGTTAACGATCCAACCTATATTTATAGTATTTTATCATGAAGCTGATGATATTATTAGCATCTCAATTATTGAACTACATAAAATAAATGTGATAAATAAATTTATTTTTTAATTTATAACATTTATGCTTTATTTATCAATTCAAAAAGCATATATATCCTTAAGGACAAAAATATTATAACTGGGAAAAATATAAATTAAAATATAATACCTACATAGAAATTGTGATGTGCATTTAAATCTTCCTATATCAAAATCATTAATCTTCCTCTGTGCTTTCCCCCTCTGAAGCACCATCTTAAAAATGGATAATACATATTACATATTGCCTTATCCATCACTATGCCATGGCGGCTATATAACGCACTCAAACCAGTCTTCCCCATCCGTGTTTCTAGCAAGTGTAGTAAGATACTAAGATGTCTGGTCGCAGGGGTGGTTATGGAGGGGAGGAAAGGCAGCAGCGGCGGTCAGAGGATGAGTTTGTTGCTGTTAGAGGACGGCGCCATCGAGGCCGTGGGAGGTCTCGCGAGCAGGATAGATCGAGTTATTCAAGTGTCTCGGAGTCCAGCTCGGCGTCCAATATAAGTAGGCAGTTTGAGCAACAAACTCGTATTGCCAGCTCTTCAAGTTCTCGTCCTGCTAGTACAACGCCGGCAACGTCCTCATATGGATCTCCACCGGTGGCTGCCGGCTCTTCGCTCCCACCGAAGTCCAGCAAGGCTGTGGGTTGCGTGCCTCGTAAGGAATATGGAAGCTCGGGGAAAAGATGTAGGGTTCGAGCTAATCATTTTCTTGTCCGCGCAGCCGACAAGAAAATTTCACAGTACGAGGTGAGGTTTCTCTTTCGTACACTTATTATTATTATTGTTGTTGTGCTCTTTACGTGAATATTAGCACAATTAGGGTTTTAAGTGAGTTAAGCTGATCCTTGAACCGGTTTGAGCTCGGCTCGAAAAGTGGATCACGGATTGAGCTTGGTGAGCTAACAAGTCAAGCTCAAGTTTGCTCAGGCCCGACTCTTTAGCTAGTGAGCCGGATGGTGACCTTTTAAATCCGGATTGAAGTTATGGAATTCTTTAACATGATTTAACTTAATTTACTCAATATGTTACCGAACGATTTCTGAGATTTAATCATTTTAGAATTTACTAAATCTTACTGACTTAAATCTAACACATTGTAATCTTTAAATAAGATGTTAAATTTATCAAAATAATTTAATTGGATTTAATCTTAACTGAGCAAAAGACTACTCAAGATTTAACAACATTTGGATTTGATAAACTTGATTTACCAGGTTTATTATATTCATTGAATCGTTTTCTTTTACCAGCTTTCTTGTCCATGATGTTTTTTCTCTCTTGGATTTTCTCTTCTATCAAGCATCAATTATGTGGATCGATGCACGTAGGTTGATGTAACAATCACAGCGACTCACATTTCTTATTGTTATGTTGAAGATTAGTTCAAGTCATCATTTTCTTCGTTGAGAATGATGAGGCACTCAGCTGCATAAGAATTTTAGACAACGACAATCTTAGAAGATTTGTTTCTCTCTTGAATATTGTTAAATTCATACAACTCTACATAGGATGATGCTATGACCCAATTTCTTTTGTCAGCGCTAACAATAAAAGGGAAATTTGATTGCATTTAGTTGAATGAGTAAGAAAAAAAAATGAAGGTTAATTCCTTTACGATTATAGCTGAAAGATTTCTAATGATGCTTCTATTTCAGATAGTTTTATTTAACCACAGAAGGAGTGGTTGTTATGAGAAGCTGTCCGTAAGTGTTCTTAAAAAGATATTAAAAAAATTGTCAGTCTGTTTTTTAGAGTTGCCTTAACAAGGCTAATTTAATTTATGAATTGACGAATCATGGGAGGCTAGTGCTTATTGTTTTCTTACGTTATTATTGACCTTGCTCTTAAGCTGTAATATTTATGTGTCTTAATTGCACTTATTTTATAGAAATTAATGCCATGATTACCTTCTAATATTTTTTATTCTTTTCTTAATTGACTAAGTAGATCAAAATCAATCCAGAGGTGAAGTCCAGAGCTGTATGCAGAACTTTGTTGAAGAAATTGACTGAACTGTTTGGTAAATCAAAACTTGGCGGTCATGTGCTTGCATATGATGGGCGTAGCATCGTTTACACTGCTGGTTCACTTCCATTTACGGCAGAAGATTTTGCCGTAGTATTGTCGGAAAATGATAGGTGAGTGTGCTTTCAAACTTCTACTTTGCAAATTGTTGTACTTATTCTCATGTAATTAGAATGCTTTTATTTCAATAGCCTTAGTGCAATGAGCTTCTCTTTTGTCCTACAAGGACATTAGCAGCATAATAGACATATTGAATAAGGGACTGAATATGTGGGTTAAAGAGTGTGTTGTGGGCTCCCAATATTCATTGCCTTGGACCCTCATGCTCTGAAAGCTTTGAGTTTAATGTTTCGAGTTAAATTTTTAAAAGATAGATTGACTTATAGATAAACACAACCCAAAGATTTTTTCCTTGATTATTTTGTGAGGAATTTTTTATCTAAAGTTCGAGGTTTTCTATAGACGTGGTTAATTATCTCTCCCTATAATGGGAGAGCAATTTTAAATAAGACTAGTCATTAAGAACTACATACTCAACATATAGTAGCACCAGACAAATATTTTACGTTGATTAATTTCTCACCTTGGTTTTAAAACAGATGGTGTGAAAAATAATAATAAACTCGATCAAGATCCCATGGTACCGTTTAGGACTATCCAAAAAGCCCATCGTCCTTGAATAGCTTGTGTTCGGCTCGCTAAGTAGCTCGTGCTCGATTCGTTCGTTAAATAAGCAAGATGAATACCGATAAGTTTTTTGAGCTCGATTTATAAACTAGCATAATACGAAAAACATTTGTTTAACAGTATTCGACTCATTTTGGCTCGAAATAAATAAATAAATAAAATATAATTATGATATTTTAATATTAAAATTTATGATATGTTTAATAGGAAATTTTAAAATTAAAAATATATTAAATCCTTTTAAATTGAGTATTTTATTCAAAATTTCTTGAAACTAATCGCAGCCCTTTGATCTTAACCAAAACCCTAAAACTTATCAACATACTCACTATATAAACCTAAGCAAAAACCCTAACATTTCATCCACCTCCATTCTTTTTTATTTTTTTCATTTCTATCCTGAGGGCTGATGGTGAGGGGTGGGAGCTCCTTTCTTTCTTTTCCATTTTGAAAGCTCTCCTTTCTTTTTATTCTAAAAGGCGTGAAAGTCTTGCTAGAGTTTCTCTGATGTTGCTTCTTCTAAGTCCTATTTTTGAACCAGATTTATAAACTATAAGTTTAGAGGCATACTAGGCTTCTTCATCTTCTTTCTTGCTGCCTAATATTGACTTCTTCTAATGAGAACACCATTCAAGTTTTGTTCACCTCTCTTTTCGTCAATCATCTTATATCTAGTGGCCTAATATTAGCCTCTTACTAGTGTTTGTCTTCTCCCATCTTGTTGCCTAATATTGAATTGCGATTTGTGGATGGAGATTTAATAATTTTATTATTATTTTTTAAATGAGAAGGGAATGTGATTTATATTAATCTTGAATTTGTAAAAGCTCATTTTGAGTCAAACTTGAGCTTAAAATGAGCAAATCGACTTCAATTCAATTTAAACAGGAACATACTATTCACTAACAATTTTGAACACGAGAATAATTTATTCAAACATATTAAACATCAAAAGAGTCGAACACGAGCTCACTCAAGCTCGGTTCATTTACAACCCTAGTTTTGTTATCTTGGGTTGTCAAGCTCCATGATCTTCTTAGATAGAGCACTTTTTTGACTCAGCGTGACTGAAGAATCCTCATCAATAATCATGAGATGTGTTGTCCAATGAACTTTTATAGATTCATGGAAGATATTTATCTAAGGAGCCAAATTTTAGTAGACCCTAACTAACAAAAGGCTTATGTCAATCAATTGCATAATTAAGCTTCACAAATCAAAGGATATAAAGTAATTGCAAAAAAAAGAGACTGCAATTATGATCGTAA
The DNA here is from genome assembly GCA_022702705.1 of Papilionanthe hookeriana x Papilionanthe teres. Classification (NCBI taxonomy): domain Eukaryota; kingdom Viridiplantae; phylum Streptophyta; class Magnoliopsida; order Asparagales; family Orchidaceae; genus Papilionanthe; species Papilionanthe hookeriana x Papilionanthe teres. Next base: position 53,220,666 of record CM040423.1, on the reverse strand, counting down.
TATAATTATCTTTGTAAAATGTCAGCTTTGTAAAATGTTAACATTCCTTGGATTTCTCTAGTGCAAGTGCACACAAACTACATTCTTTTCTTCTTCCCCTCTCTCTCTCTCTCTCTCTCTCTCTCTCTCTCTCTCTCTCTCTCTCACACACACACACACACACACACACAACTCTTACAACTCTCCAAGAAAAGTCTCCCTTAAGAAAAACTAATGCAAGAAAACTTAGGATAAGACAAAACTTCCTCACAGCCCTAGAAGGATCAGCCCTCAAAAGCCAAGAAGTGCCTTAGGTCATCTTCCAAGTGGGCTTAAATAGCTTTCCTATGAATCACCTTAATTCTCTTGCCAAATTGGTCTTTAGACTCAACCTAGTGTAGGTACACCTGATTATGGACTAGCTGTACAAGATGGCAGTGTATTTACACCTCAGACTATCATAATTATACCACCTCTTCTATCTATCTTTCATGCAAATGAGCTTTTGAAATAGAGATCCTAGTGTAATTATGTGGGGGAGAGGGGTGACATAAGTGTGTCGAGCACCTGATTTGTTCAACTTTGAATTTTAGAAAAATTCCCCCATAAGTGTGTCAATCACTACTTTACGTAGAAAAATTTCACGAATTTTATTCACAAAAATTCTCTCAAAATTTCCTCAAGTAATCCTATATGTAAACTTGCTCATAAATTACTTTATGATTATCTAACAAGACTATATAATTCATAATAAAAAAAAAGTGAAAATATCATGTCAATGTTAGATTTTCATCAATCTCTAATAAACTATACTTTATTTAATTCACTTGTTTCTAAGCCTAAAAAAATCTCAACACTCATAATATTGTATGATTAAAATATTTTTATTTTCCAAAGATAATTGTAAATAAAATAATCTTCAATCAAATAATATAAAATTACTTAATTATTTAATAAAATATTTAAGATTTCCATCAAAATGGTTTTAAGTTTTATCATTAGGATATGGTTTAGACACAAACTTTTGACTGTTCGTAATCAACTTCAAGCTACTTCTTCAAAAGTACTAGGCACTTCTTTTTTTCTTGAGTTTCCCTATTGAAAGATTGTTTTGCATGATTTTTTTCTTTTCTTTTTTAATTTTAAGCCCAAAATTATCTTCAATTTCCCTAAAAATTGTCTTGCATAAATTCTCTCAATTGTTAATCCTCAAAGGCTCCTTAACATGAATTTTATAATTAAAGTTCATCACATTAAGATCAATTAATTTCTTTGAGCTCAAAACTTAAAGGCTTAACCATCCTTAATTAAATAGTCTAAGACCTTTTAGGGTTCAAATAGAAATTACTAAAGCAAATGACTCGGTTATTAGGAAAGCAATTTTAATCCTGCTTTAATGAATATCTACATCTCTAATGAAGCCGTTATATAACTTAGTCAAATTACTAGGATTCCCATTAAGAGTCGCCACTCTAAAGTATAGTCAGCAGCTCAAATATTTGAATTAATCTTACACGATTATACATGTCTAGCTCCTTCCTCAAAATTATTTTCTATCTTATGCATGCCACATGAAAAATTACAAGAATGAAAAAGAGTTTACAATGTAATAATAGGGAATCTAACTCAAAAAATAAATCACAACAAAACTAAATCATATAGATATTGATGAATGTCAAGTATAGGCTAAAATGAAGGGATTAATGTCTATCAAAACACAAGCAGAAAAATTCGACATAGTAATTACAACCAACTTAGGTAAGTCTCTAATTACAAAAATTCTAACTATAATATTCAAATAAAAAGTACAAAAAAAAAACAAATTCAAAGTATGATATACAAATATGAAAATCAATTCAATAAAAAATGGAGGGTAAAATATGCTCAAAATATAAGATAAAACTTGGGTCATCTTGAAGTAGTGCTTAAATTAACATCCTTAGCCCAACCTACAGTTAAGTCAAACCTAGATGTTCTCATTAGGATAAAATTACCTTTTTAGTAATCCATAATAAATTTTACCAAGTTTAATTATGTTAGAGAATTGCTTAAGTCATCAAATCTCGGTCACAATGTTGGATCATCTGTAATACATGTGTTCCTCTCCATACTCTTGTCAAAATTTTCTTTAATATCTCCATCATAAGCCTACAATGATCTTCCAACGGATATATTAGAAGTTGGCTCAGATGATAAATCCTAAAAAAAAAATATCTTATAATCCAATTCTCTCATCAACTCTCTCTTTCGATTAACTCGGCACAACTAAAATCATGCATGACAAGATGGAATGTTTTTCTAAAACATCATACTCAAGATGCTTAAGGGGAGTTCTCAATCCTCACTTTGGAGATCCTCCTATGGAAAGTCCTAAAGGACTGAAATATGTCATGTTGTCGATAACCTCAACAAATTCTAGGGTCCACCACGAAAGGCAGAGCAGATCCCTCCTTAGTATTTTTTATAATAAAATTTTTCCATCATAGCTTGCTCTATAAGGTATAATTCTATAGTTGTAGGAAATTGTCTATCAACTACCCTTTTTACTATTTCTACTCTATGAACTCAATCATCGTAGATTTTTTTTGGAGAAACTTCATTGGTTTAAGCACACCAAAAGCTACCTCCTGAGCATTAACTCTCACAGATAATTTTCTCTTATGAATATAAATTATTGCTCTTCCCATTGCTAAAAAGGATATGCTAAGTATAATCAGCATCTCCTTATCTTTCTACATGTCTAAGAGAAAGATAAACTTGTCAACATTCACAAAAACATCCTCTATCACCCTCTAAGTTGGATCAAAGTTTGGCATGCTAATTGTAGATTCAATTTGGTGGTTTGAGCCTCTCTTAATCCTAGTCTTTTGCAAATCAAAAAGGGGCATGAGGTTGATGCTGATTCATAAGTCGCAAAGGTCTTTCCAAAAAAATCTATTTCCATTGGCAAACGGAATAGTAAAGGTACCTGGGAGTTTTTGGGGTAATTTTTATTGTAGGATAACACTACATTCCTCAATCAGGGACACAATTTCAAAATTTTCTAATTTCTTGTTTTTCTTAAGTATATCAATCAGATGGAGATGTAATTATGTCACATCCACTGTCTCTCCTTCATGTCAGCGAGGTTTCAAAATCGAGACCCTGACATAATTTTGTTAGGGGTGATGTTGGTATTTTAGTTTCTTATTTTAGCTTTTAAAACTAATTTAGTACAATTTCATCGGTTTTTACTCCCTAAAGCATGCTCAATACTGATATTCTATAAATCATGAAAAAAATATACCTTCTGTGAGAATTACAAATCAAAACAAGGAAATAAAATATGAGATTCTTTCAGGAAAATATCACGATTTGATTTTCATCAATTACCCTGAACTTACCCATTACTTACCTTCAAATAATCTCATATATAAGCTTGAATATATTTAAATGATTTTCATAGCACTCATATGGAACTTATGATTCTTTAGAAAGACTATAAATTAATAATAAAATATGTGCAAATATCATTTCAAGGTTGAAGTTTTATTAATCTTTATTAACCTAGTATTTCTTTAATTCACTTCTTTTTATGCCTAAGCAGATCTCCAAACTCTTATTCTAATGTGATTAAATTATTTTCATTCCCAAAACATATTCGTAAGTCAATTAATTCATAATCGAATAATCTAAAATTAAATAAAGGTTTGTTGAATATAATAATTAAGTCTTTTTTCAAAATACGTTAAAGTTTATCAATTATGAAAGACTGTAGACACTTAATTTTAACTTTTTTATGCTCAACCTCAAGCTTCTTCTAAAAAAAATTATTGACCACTTTTTTTTTTAACTTTTCTCTTTGAATTATTGTCTTAGATAATTTTACTTATCTTTTTCTTTTGTTATTCTTAAGCTTAAAATTATCTTTAATTTCACTAAGAATTGTTATTATCTGTTGAGTATTTTTTTAATGACTTTGAATATCTAATCACCTGAATTGTTAATCATCAAAAACACCTTAATATGAATTCTAGAAAAGTTAAAATCAATTAAATTGTTTGAGCTGAAAATTTTAAAGCTTAATGATCCATAGTTGATTATTTATATTTAATTTACACTTTTTTAGATATTTTAAGACTTTTTAGGATTTGAGTAGAAGTTACTAAAGGGAAGGAGTTAATTATTAGAAAATTACTTTTAATCTCACTTTTAATAAATATTTATATTTCTATTGAAGTCATTATAGAACAATGAAATTACGAGGATTCTCTTCAGGGTTCACTACTCTAAAGTATACCGAACAACTCAAATATATGAATTTCTCAAAGGCAAGCATACATGTTTATTTCCATGCCCCAAACCTATTTTTTATCCAATACATGCCACATGAAAAAGTGTAATAAAGGATAAGGGTATATAACAAGTAACAACAGAGAATCTATCTCACAACACACATTAGAGCGAAGCTAAATCACATAAAGATTGACAAATGCAAATTACAACATATATGAAGGGAACAGTCTCCAGCAAAAAACAAGCAAAAAATTGAACATAACAATTGCAACTAAATCAGGTAAAGTGTCTCAACCAAAACTTCAATGATAATATTCAAATAAAAAACACACAAAAAGCAAATTCAGAGCACAACACACAAATATCAAAACAAATTTGATGCAAATACATGATAAAATATGCTAAAAACATAAGAAAATGCTTGGCTTACCTCTCAAGTAGCATTTATTTAACGTACTCAGCCCAACCTACGATCAAGTTAAACCTAAAATTTGTCCTTAAGATCATTTTGCATTTTGTATTAATCCAAGATTAGGTTTCTTAAATTTTAACCATCCTTGAGGATTTTCTTAGTCATAAAATCTCAATCATAACCACAGATATTCTGGAATTTATATGTTGCTCCCCACACTTATGCTTAGAAATTCTATAATCTCTCCATCTCACACCAAGAATAATCTTTTGAAGGATACATCGAGGGTTGAATCATATCAGAAATCCTAAAAAAATACCATTTTATCCATGACTCTCGTCAGTTTTACACTTCTTATTCAATCGACTCAGCCAACATCATGAGTGGCAAGGTGGATGGTTTTCCTAAAATGTCATACTTGAGATGCTTAGAGGGACTTTTTAATTTTAACTTTAGAGCTTCTTCTATGAATGGTCCTACAGGCTTGACATGGGTCATGGTATCTAAAAGCTCAACTATATCATTAACAAATCTAGGGTCCGCATAAAAAAGTTGAGAAGACTCTTTCTTAATGTTTGACAACGAAACTCATTTACAACAACTTGCTCTATGGGGTCGAATTCTTCAAATTAAAAAAAAAATGTCTATTAACTATGCCTTCCACTACATCTACTATATAGCTTCAATCATTGCTAAGGTCTTAGAGATACTTCATTAATTTAAAAACACCACGAGTCACATTCTAATCGTTAACTCTCCTGGTAAGCTCTCCCTTCTGAACATCAACCATTGCTTTTTACATGGCTAAAAGGTTATGCCATGTATAATTAGAATTTTCTTATCTTCATCCATGTCTAGAACAGTAAAATCAATGGGTAAGATAATCTTGTCAGCCTTCACTAATCCATCCTCTATCACCCTCCTTAGTTGGGTCAAATATACGTCCACTAATTGTAGGGTTAACTTTGTGGGTTAGACCTCTCCTAATCTTAGTCTTTTGTAAATGGAAAGGGGCATGAGGCTGATGCTCGTTCCTAAGTCACGAAGAAAAGCTTTGCTAAATTTTTTTTTCTCCAACAGCATACGAAATGGTAAAGCTACTTGGTTCCTTGAGCTTTTGTGGTAATTTCTACTGCAGGATAACACCACATTCCTTAGTTAGGGCCACCATTTCAAAATTTCCTAATTCCCTATGCTTTTGAAGTATCAATTAAGAATTTCTTGTAACTAGGCATTCACTCAAAAGTTTTAATTTGTGGAATATTAATTGATAACTTTTTGAAAAATCTCTAGAATATGGTGGAGAATTGGTCTGCATTTTATTTAAGTGCCTCTAGAAAGTAGATGGTGCTAATCTCTCCTCTACTATCCATGGAGGTGATGCAGATTTTCATGAAGTGCTAGAGGCTATGTATAGAAAAAAGAGTAGCGTGGCAAGCTAACGTCTGAGGTTGGAGACAGATGTATACGATATAGGCAGAGAGATGAGCGGCACAAGGTGCGTGGGTATAGTAGGAACCACGAGAGTAAGGGAGACTTCGGGCATAGGAGCTTCTATCTTGACCAAGAGAGCAAGGAGTTGAGGCACTGTTGCGGGTCGTGTCAGACACAGGAGACAAACGGGAGTTTTGAAGGCCTTTGCCTGCAGCAATCTCATAGTTTCCTTTCCCGCTAACCCTAGCCACTACTGTATTGTAATGGAGATGCAGAGGAGAGAAAGATGGGAGTTTCGAAGGTCTACTTATGTTTTGATCCCGCTTTGCTTCCCTAGCTAGCAATAATCACCACTGTTACTGTTTGGGGAGGGAGACGACACAAAAGGAGAGGAAGATGTAGTAGCTAGTGTTTTATTTATTTTATTTTCTCTTCCTTTTTTATTCGTTTTAACTTCAACACGTGTATAGGGTTGACACCAAGAATTTGGTGCGTAAGTTAGGTGTATTTAAGTGCTCCAAATCCATCTGCCTCTATTTTTGCATCACAGTATTACACACAAAACACAAATCCGTCTACCCACCACTTCCAGATCTTATTCTACGTGTGTGATACAGTCCTAATCATCTAGATTCTATTTGTATGAGGTTCTTGGTAATTCTTGGTTTGCATTTTTTTGCTTAATTTTATGTTATTAATTTAATATCTTGTAACTTTTTACAGCCGGGAAAAAACATTCAACATTTCTATCAAATTTGTAAAATCCTTGGATCAGTATGCTCTTACACAATTTTTGAGTGGGAAGCAGAAGGAATGCCCTCAGGATATTATAACTGCTTTGGATATTGTCCTGAGAGAGACTCCCTCGAACAAGTATTGAAATAAATCCGACCAATTTCTTTTATTTTTATTTTGATGCATTTCTTTTTTTTTTTTAAAATTTAAAGTGGCTGGTTTTCTTTTTATAGCTATGTTACAGTTTCAAGATCATTCTTTTCACGTGATTTTGGGGCTACTGGTATGACTGAAGGTTTAGAATGTTGGAGAGGTTATTTTCAAAGTATTCGACCAACACAAATGGGTTTATCCTTGAATGCTGGTAATTATTTTTTTTGTTTGTTTGTTTTTTTTTCTTTTTTTGTATCTTATCAATGCTTGGTTTATCTGAATTTTGTTAACTTCATTTCATAATTTGTAATTCTATGTTCATCCTTTGCCTTCAAATTACAGATATCTCTGCAACACCTTTCTACAAGGCAGTAACCATAATACAATTTATCATGGAATTTTATAATGATCGAGCGATTCCTACAAATTTAACTGAAAGGCAACGTCATGAGGTGTTTTTTTATGTTTTTTTTAGCCACTCTTCTTTCCTTTTTGAATTGTATGCTTTCATTTATTTTGTACAGATTGCACAAGTTTTTTTTCCGCTTTTTGCTAATATCAAAGCATATGTGCCATTTTTCCAGTGAAAAATAATTTGGCATTCTCTTAGTTATTTACTTTAGGTCAGATATATAACTTCTTTGGAACTTTCAGATACAAAAGGCGTTGAATGGAGTCCGGGTGGAAACAATTCACTTACAAAATGTGCGTAGACGCTATAAAATCACAGGAATTACATCACAGTCTGCTAAACAGTTGATGTATGTTGTTTTCTTCTTTCATGTTTTTCATTGCACTTTGGTTCTTACAAAATTTTCTATTTTTTATCCTATTTGGCTCCCTCTAGTTAATAGTTTTTTTTTCTCAACAGGTTTACTCTTGATGAAACAGCGGGAACTAAAATATCTGTGGCCCAGTACTTTAGAACACATTGCAAGTTTGATCTTAGGCATGATTCACTCCCTTGCATTAAAGCTGGTAGTGATACCAAACCGAAATACTTGCCACTAGAGGTTCTTCTTGACTACAATATTCATAATTTTCTTTCTTCCAATGCATCGCTTCTATGTTTAAGCAATTTGTTGTTCAGCTTTGGTCCTAAAACCCTCAGTTTTAATAGGTATGCAAAATTGTGGATGGACAAAGGTATGTTAAGAAGTTAAAGGAAGCACAAGTAACTCAAATACTAAAAGTAGCTTGCACGCGTCCAACTGATAGGGAGAGGAGCATTTGGGAGGTTGGTGCTTGTGAATTTAAATCTGCTTTGGAACTTTATTTTGTCTTTGCATGTTATTTTAATGGGCGGTTACTTCATTGATTCTACATTTTCTTATGGTGACATCTTCATTGCTTTGGTAGCTGGTCAAGAAAAATAATTACAGCAATGATCTGTTTGCAAAGAACTTCGGTATTGGGGTTCAACCTAATCTTACCACAGTTGAAGCACGAGTGCTACAACCGCCAAGAGTAAATAATTACTCTGTCATTATCGTTTTTATTTTCCAATTAGTTTAAACTAAAACCTTGGAAGTGTTTCTTAAATGTAGCTGAAGTATCACGATAGTGGTGCTGAGAAGGACTGTCAACCCTTTGGTGGGAAATGGAATATGATGAATAAGGTGAATTTCATCATTACTAGATTTATGAAATTAGCCCACACCATTCTTAAGTACTCTGATATGCATTGTTAATCCTATGTTTTTGTATGGTTGGTCTTTTAATAAAAAAAAAATTTTAAATGAACATTTTTCTAATTTAGAAAGGGTATTTGTCCTCGTATCAACCAATCATTATAAATTTGGTTTTATATATTTGTTTTATCCATGTCATAACTGTAAATGAATCCTTGTTGTGCTTGTGCAGAAATTGTTTCGAGGCGCTACTGTTAATGATTGGGCATGCATAAGCTTTTGTCGTCTTCATATAAATGCCATTCATGATTTCTGCCAAGCTATAGTCTACACGTGCAACAACATTGGAATGGTTTTTACCTATATTTCTTTTTGCCTTGAATTGTTATTAAACTCTACTATTCATGGGCTACTCATTAATTATTGTTTAAATGTAGGTTTTCAATCAAAATGCTGCGCTGATCGATTCAAGTCGCTCATCACATATAGAAAATGAGTTACATAGTTTTGTGCGTGCGTGTTCTAAGAAGCTTCAATTGCTAATTATTGCTCTTCCAGAAGCTAAGGGTTCATATGGTATATTCACGGTTTATAGCTTGCTTACTTTATAATGTTTGTAATTTAACTATCTATCATTTGATATGGGTTTTACAGGAAGGATAAAAAAAATTTGTGATACTGAGCTTGGTGTTGTTACTCAGTGCTGCCAGCCAAAGCACCTATTCAAGCTGAATAGACAATATCTTGAAAATTTAGCTTTGAAAATCAATGTGAAGGTTTGTAATTGTTTCTGTTATCTTTTGCAAGCATGTTATTCTTATGCTGCTTGTTATCCATCACTTTCATGTAACAGGTTGGTGGCTGTAATACTGTTCTTGAAGATTCCATCAAAAAACAAATCCCTTTTGTATCAGGTGCGCCTGCAATTATATTTGGAGCTGATGTCACCCATCCGGCCCCAGGAGAAGAGTCTTCCTCCATTGCTGCGGTCTGTTTCTCCTGTCCCTGACAAATGTCAGCTGCTCTCTAAGCATTATTTTGTAAAATTTATTTTGCTTTGTGAGTTATCTTCCAGGTGGTTGCATCTATGGATTGGCCTTACGTAACAAAGTACAGATGTCTTTTATCTGCCCAACCGCGCAAACAAGAAATTATAGGGGAGCTCTATACAACGATTGACAAGGGTGTGCCTGGGGGAATGATAAGGTTGGTCAAGTTGTGAAATAAACCTTGACTGGATAGCCTGAAATTTCATCTAACTTTACACATCAACAGGGATCATATTCTAGCGTTCTATAGAGAGACAAAACAAAAACCTCATCGCATTATATTCTACAGGTTTGTTATCTGATGGTAATTTTTACTAATTGCTATGCCTGAGGACGCACCATCAATTAACTAGGGAAGATTTAAATTGTTAAATGCAGGGATGGTGTTAGTGAAGGCCAATTCAACGATGTGCTTTTGCATGAAATTGATGCTATTCGAAAAGTTAGTTTCATTTTATTATAATTGTAATCATTATCTTAAAAAAATTATATTCCTTCTTTTTATTCTTTTGAATAACTGATTCAAACAAATGATTTATAGGGTTGTGCCTCAATAGAAGAAGGCTATCTTCCACCAATTACGTTTATAGTGGTGCAGAAGAGGCACCATACGCGTTTATTTCCTGAAAATACGAAAATGGTTGACCAGAGCGGGAACATATTGCCAGGTAATGTTCATTTGATGGCTCGAGTAATCAATCTATCGTACATCTTCTCAACATATTTGCATTCTCAGGTACGGTAGTGGATACAACTATCTGCCATCCCACTGAGTTCGACTTTTACCTTTGCAGTCATGCTGGTATTCAGGTAAAATTTCTATTGCATAGAAACTCTCAAACTTGGAGCCGGCCAGAGTATTTGGCTAGAATTCTCTTACCTCACAAACGGATTTTCACTGAAAAACTTACATTTTCCCGCAGGGCACAAGTCGTCCTGCTCATTATCATGTCCTTCACGATGAAAATGATTTTACTCCTGATCAGCTGCAGACGTTAACCAATAACTTATGTTACATGTAAGCTTATCATATATTTAGAATTTTTACGCGCAAACCACTCAATTTCTATGTATTTACATATCTAACACCCGAACTTCAATTTTTACGCGCGCCAAATGCCATTAAAAGATGTATTTCATTTTTATTAATTAAAATAATAATATTTTTTTCATATGTTAGACTAGTGAGTTGTTTTGTCGCCTGGACCTAAACTGTTGTAACATTTTGTTTCTACAGATATGCCAGGTGCACCCGGTCTGTTTCAATAGGTAATAATTGTCATCAACTACTGCTTCTCGTGCGCTTCATTGTAATGATTTTTTGAAGGCTGCTTCGATTAACACGTCTGTGTTACTTTGCAGTTCCTCCTGCATATTATGCGCATCTTGCAGCTTTTCGAGCGCGATATTACACAGATGTAGGGTCTGAATATGCATCAAGTCAACCCAGTGGACAATCACGCCAACGAACTGCAACCACATCAGCTGCGGCCTCATCAGCTGCGGCCACATCAGTTCTTCCAGCTATTCCGGAACACGTCAAGGAAGTGATGTTTTACTGTTAGAAGATGAGCAGCCAGACGATTTAAGAAAGATGAGGGGTTTGCATGCATATCACAATATTTTTATATATTTACGTATAAAGCTTTTAAATGTTTATATTTCTTTATATGATGTCTTAATGTCTAAATCATATCAAAATATATGAGGTTCATTGTTTCATGATTTGGTGGTGATGATATATTTTGATATGATTTAGGATTATGTTGTTGTATAAGTCAATATAAATATTTAGGTTTTGTATGTGACATGTATGCAGATCCCTCTCTAAGGAATGGTTGATCTATGGGGAACTTGATAATAGTATGCTTTATAGTACATGTGGAAGCTATTCCACGAACATATATATAGCAGATACCAAGACTGCCTTTTATTTTTATTTTTTTTTTCTTTTTTTTTTTTTTCAAGCACATTACTTGGTTATATACTATTAAAAACTTTGACATTTGCTTTTTAATTTTGGCACTATATTTGCTTTTGGTGTTTCTTTTTGCAATATTGTTGGTTTTTAGCGATGTTACGTTATTAGAATTGCTAAGTTATCATTTTAATATTATTATATATGTTTAATTTTTGTTATGAATTTGTGTATTATTATTATTATTATTATTATTATTATTATTATGGGTCTTTTTTTAGTTGTATATTTATTGTTGTCTCTTACCTCTTATGAATCAATAATATCTTAGTTTTTTTTTTTAAATTTGATTTTAAAATTGATGATGTCCTCGTGAGATTACATTAGTTGCATTCTTTAAAAACGATGTCCGAACTAGAGAATATCCACAAGTAAAAGTTATGAGATGAGCACATTTATCCGCAGCATAGTAGTTGAGAGTGTAGTCTCTTACTGTGAGATCACATAATTGAGTCATGCATATTGTCTTTTAGGCTCAATTTTTTCTGACATATATATATATATATATATATATATATATATATATATATATATATATATATATATATATACCAAGTCCGGCAAATATAATGGTGTTGACGGCTAGGGTTCCGCTCTTGGGGTTTCATGGCGATTCGCGGGCGATCTCCGTCGTTTAGGCGTGCTGTCCCTCCGTCCGGTCTTCTCCCGGGCGATCACCGTCGCCCGGGCTCGGTGATCTCTCCCCTTTTTTCTCTCTGCTGTTTTCTTTACTTTTTTTGTTATCTGTGATGGAGCGTAACTACGCCAACGCCGTCACGGGGGGCTCTCTTACGACCTCCAGGAGCCATTCTTGCTATTTCCCACAATCTTTTCATGAGGCTTGGGAGATGGGTGGGGGTGAGTATAGTTTCATCAAAAAGCTCGGAAGGAAAAATGGCAAGCCTGCTCTTTTTCTTTCGGAGGAGGAGACTAACATTCTTGCTTCATCATGTCGTTTTGTGTTGATTGGCAAGTTTCTTTATGGTCATCCGAAGTTAGACATCATCCGAAAGGAGTTTGACTCCCTAAAGCTTACAGGCGCCACGGAAGATAGGTTCGGTCGATGGTAGGCATATCCTTATAGATCTAACCAACGATGTCGACTACACAAATGTTTTTGCTCGTAAAGTTCTTAAAATAGACAATAGGTATATGCGTATACTAAAATGGAGCGTTGATTTCAACCCCAAAGCCGAATCCCGCGTTATTCCAGGTCCGGATAAAATTTCCCGAGTATAAGTACCATCTTTTTAACCACGAAATCCTTTATTCTCTTGCAAAAGGTTTTGGTACGCCTCTTAGAGTAGACAATCCTACGGTTGATCGTTCAAAGCCCGCAGATGCTTGTTTTTTAGTTGAGAGGGACATCACCCAGCCCTATCCGGACGAAGTCTGGATAGGTTCCTCTCACACTGGGTACTGGCAGCAGGTTATTATGGGCTCACACCCACCTTATTGCTCTCACTGTGCTATGTTTGGCCACTCCCCTTTCATTTGTTATAGACTTCACCCCCATCTTAAACCTACTACTTTGCCCACAGCCACCATCCACACTACCCAACAGCCTCTACCCGCTGAGCATCCTTCACAAATACCTGCTGCATCTACTGTCACCCCACCTCCACTAAACCTCCCCAATATCTCCCCTGTCATCATCCCCCCGACCAAACCTTTATCCTTTATGGAGGAAGACTGCAGTTCAAACTCTAATAATCCAAACAAGGTTGAGGTTACATTTAACACTCATGTTCCTTCACCTTTAGATGACCAAGTTGATCCTCCCTGTGATCAGGGGACCTCCCCATCTCACAATGCATCACCTACTTTGATCTTTCCTTTGGAAAACTCAACCCCTTTATGTTCAACTCCCAGCAACACCTCTCCTTGCAAACCCAACAATGTCCTGGGTTTGGATGACACAAACCAATTATGTTTATCATTGGATAAGAATGGTGATGCTAATTCCCACCACAACTCTACTGGTGAACTGTCTTTAACAGTTGAAGATGATCAAAATATCCAGATTTTGCTTCCTGATGTTGTTCCTTCTGATCTAAATACCCCTGTGTTAAATTTTAGATCTGAAGTGTTTCCTCTCTCTGACTCTGTCCCGCTTCCTAATTCTTGTGTTCTCAAAGAGACTAGCAATCATGCTGAGTCTAGAGGAACGTCTCAAAATCCTCCCACATCTACCCAACTTATAGACATGCAAGCCCAAGTTAACACAACACCTGCTGTTGTTGAATCTTGTCATAATGTTAATGATACTACTATATTGGAGGCACACTCTGATATGGAAACTGAGTGGATTATTCAAAAATCTAATAGGAAAAGAAGTAAGAAACAAATTCCTGGAACCATTTTAAGTACTGAACAAGTTGCCCCTAGTTTGTCCGAAAGTGAAATTTTACCTCCCTCTTCAGTGACAACTAGAAGAGGTGGAAAGCATCATGTCTAACATTATGGTTTGGAATATTAGGGGAGTGGCTGATCCTCCCTCCCTTAAGCGTCTGAAGCACCTTTGTAGGATCCATCATCTGGATATATTTGCCATTTTAGAGCCTATGGTCATTAATAATAAAGAGAAAATCTTGAAATGTTTCCCTCTTTACTCTTACCATTGCAACAATAATAATAAAATTTGGGTGTTTTGGAAAAAAAACATTAATCTTCATATCATTGAAGATGATAAACAATTTGTGCTTGCTCATTATAACTATGATTGTTTCAATGGTTGGTTAACTTTTGTTTATGCTAGCACCATTCTTGCCGATAAGTACATCCTCCGGAATAAGCTCATTGCCATAGGAAATTCTATTAATGATAGCTGGTTTGTTGGAGGGATTTTAACATGGTCATGTCCGTTTCCGAAAGGAGAGGGGAGCCAACATCGACTCTAATTTAATGCATAAATTCTGCGAGAGCATCTCCTGTGCCGCCTCTATGACTTGGGGTTCACCGGTCCTCCTTTCACATGGAGAAGAGGTCCGCTTTTTCAAAGATTAGATAGATTTTTTGGTAACCCCAATTTTTTTAACTATTATAAACTCTTTAGGGTTCAACATCTCGACCATGCTTCCTCTGACCATAATCCCCTTCTCTTACATCTTGCTTTTCACTCCAAACCAGTCAGATCCCCCTTTAAATTCTTAAATATCTGGACTACTCACCCCACTTTTCTTGATCTTATTAAAGCTCTGTGGCAACCTATGAGATGTGGTTCTCCATGGTTTGTTTTGTGGCAGCTTCATAAGAAGGTTGTCTCTGGGCTTAAGAACTGGAATCATGAGGTCTTTGGTAACATTCATACTAGAGTGGCTAACTCTTTGCATACTGTCAATAACTTAGAAGCTAATGTTAGTATGTCTGCTGAGAATGTGCAGGAGCTTGCTCATGCCCACAGCATTCTTCTTGCTGATATAGCTCTTGAGGAAGATCTTCTCATGCAAAAAGCTCATGATATTCATTTCACTAAAGGGGACAGAAACACTAATTATTTCCATGCTAAGATCAAAAATAGGATAAACACTAATATCATTAACCATATCATTGATTGTGATGGCAATGTTCTTAATGACTCTTTGGACATTGGTAGGAGTGCTGTTAGTTATTTTTCTACTTTATTTAATAGTGATGTGCGTGTCTCTTGCTTTAATGGCAATCTCTTTAATGCCGATAAAGAATATGTTACCTCTATTGGCCTCACTGATATCCCCTCTGAGGAGGAGATTTATATTGCTTTAAAGAGCCTAAATTCTAATAAAGCGCCTGGTCCTGATGGTTTTACCTCTTGCTTTTATATCAATTGTTGGGATGTTATTAAAAAAGAATTCATTATGGCTATACAAAGTTTCTTTTTGGGGGATGACCTATGCAATTATTTTTCACGACTTTGATTGTGCTTATCCCAAAAGGTAATGATAGATCTAAATGGAATAACTTTAGACCTATTTCCTTAACATCCGTGTTATCTAAAGTGATCGGTAAAATCTTGGTTGCAAGGCCGCAACCACATCTTGACAAGTTGGTATCTCCTCATCAATCGCCTTTATTAAAGGCAGGGAGATCACAGATAACATACTGCTGGCCCAAGAACTTCTTGAAGATTTGGATAGGAAGTGCAGAGGAGGTAATATCATTCTGAAACTTGACATCAAAAAAGCTTTTGACACTATTAATTGGGACTTCATCCTGAATGTTTTGTCTGCCAGAGGTTTTAATGTTAATTTCTGCCTTTTAATTAAAAGATGGCTATACAATAATCACTATAGCATCTTGATCAACGGCAGCTCTCATGGTTTCTTCTCTGCTAATAGAGGTATTAAGCGAGGAGACCCCTATCTCCGGTCATTTTTATCATTGCATTTGATTACTCGTCTAGGATCGCTTAATAATCCTCATATCAACGCATGTGCTTATTTCTCTAACAAAGCTCATTTTCCCGTTAGCCACTTGGCTTATGCCGATGACATTGTGGTGTTCTCTAATGCTTCTAAGGCTACTATTAAAGCCTTGATGAAAACCTTAGGTGATTTTGAGAAGGCTTCTGGTATGACTTTTAACAAGGATAAGTGTCAAATTTTCTTCAGTAAGCACTTATCTCATGCACATCAATTATGGGTTACCAATCATACTGGTTACATTGCTGCTAAGCTTCCTCTTAAGAATTTAGGTGTTAATCTTATTAGGGGTAGATGTAAACAAATTCAAATGGATGATGTTATTGACAAAGTTAAGCAAAAAATTTTTCACTGGAACAATTCTTTCTTGTCTAATGGAGGTCGTTTAACTTCGCTCGAATAGTGTCTCGCATAGCATTCCCCTATCTGCTCTTCAAGTTTTTAATGCAAAGAAAAGTTCCATTACTTTACTTAAAAAGGTTTTTAATAGGTTTCTTTGGGAAGGTGGGGGGGCCAAGAAGCACTGGCTCTCCTGGCGTAGGCTGTGTAAGCCTAAGTTTGCTGGGGGGTTGGGCTTCAAAGCCCTCCCCCATATTGTTGATATAAACATGTGTAAGTTGTGGTATAAGTTTAGACTTAGGGATTCGATTTGGGCTAATTACATGCATGCTAAATACTGCAGTATCGATCATCCTGCTGTTGTTAAGTGGAAATCTGGTGATTCTAAAATTTGGAAGGCTATCCTGACTCTTAGGACTAAAGCATCACAGGCAATGTTTTGGGACATTGGTGATGGGAAAGTTTCCTTTTAGCATGATAGTTGGGGTAGTCCTAATCTATGTCTGGATGCACAGTCACCTATTCAGGATAACCTATTGGTTGCTGATCATTGGTCTCATGGGAATCGGGACATTTCTAAGCTTAGATATCCGGTTGGTATTGATTCTGCTAGGCTTATCGACCCAAATTCCTATAAGAACTTCTCACCATGACAAACCTATTTGGAAGAAAAATTTGCGGCTCTACGTTAGCAAGCACCTTTATAATATTTTTAATTCCTTTTCTACTGTTAATTGGGGGATTGAGATTTGGAATCCTATTTTTACCCCCTCTATTTCTTTTTTTCTTTGGAGGTACTTCTCTTTGTTACTACCATTGGATGATATTTTGAAGCTCAAGGGCTTGAAATTGGCTTCCATCTGCCTGCTCTGTTTAAATGATGAGGAGTCCTCTCCTCATTTATTTTTTAAATGTCCTTTTTCTAAAAGTATTTGGAACAGTGTGGTCGCTTTTTTGGGCTTACTTGGCCGGTCGTTACTCCATCACTCGGTTACCCGAAGATCCGGAAGTCCGTTAATCATGTCGGGAAGAGTTTTGATTTTTTCCCTTATGCCTGTGTTATGGTTTATTTGGAATGCCAGAACGATTTCAAACATGCTCGTTTACAAACCATCTGTTGAGGTTACTTTCTCTAATATATTAGCCTATTATAACAGAGCTTCTAGGTTGTTCACTACTGATAACACTATTGTTAAGAAGCCTGTTCCTGTCAGATGTCTTCCTCCTCCTTTAGGGGTTATCAAAGTTAATATTGATGGTAGCTGGTCCCCTACTCATGCTGGTGTGGGGGGTGTTTTCAGGGATCATCAGGGTAAGTTAATTACCTATTTTTCATCCCCTGCGGTGGTCGATTCCCCACTCATGACGAAGTTCGGGCTCTCTTTCGGCTTTGAGATCTGCTATTATTTTTAAGTTTAACTATCTTTTGGTGGAAACCGATTCTACTTTGCTTATAAACATGTTTCTTAAGCCGGATGCCACTCCTTGGAATCCGTTGTTTCGTTTAGACGCATTTGGAATCTTATTGATACTTTCCACTCGCAAATGTGTTTTAATTTCATCTTCGGGAAGGCAATAGAGTTGCTGATCGGTTAGCTAAGAATGCTCGGGTGTTCTCCTTTGGTGGGCACCTCCCTCCTCGTCGGTTAGCTTCGTTTACCGCATGGTGATAGGATTAATTTGCCTTTACATTGAGATATATCTAGCTCTGCGGATATATCTTGTTCTGTCTGTTTTGGGTTCAGATTTTTGTTTTGTCATTTTCCTTTAACTTCTTGGAGGATATTTGTGCATCTCATTTCTGTTTGGCTGATGCTTCTTCTGCTCTACATTGTTGATGGTAGACCCTTTATGCATTATACTGGGTGTGCTGAATTTTCAGTATGGTTGAAGTTTTTATGTTTTGGGAATCCCTTTCTGCTTTTAGTAGGCTTTGCAGGTTTGTTTATTGCTTCTGCTGGGTTATCTTGCTTATGGTTGCATGCACGTTACAAGAAGACGAGTTTTCTCCTCATGAAGAACCAGTTGGATACCATTTTCACCTGCTTTCTCTTGGGGACCTGCTGCTTTCTGGCCAGAACCTTTACCCTGCGGGTTGCATGCACGTTACAAGAAGACGAGTTTTCTCCTAATGAAGAACAAGTTGGATACCATTTTGACCTGCTTTCTCTTAGGGACCTGCTGCTTTCTGGCCAGAATCTTTACCCTGCTGGTAATGATGCGTTTATTTTTTTGCTCATTTGCTGTTGGATAACGATACTGCTCCTTCAGTTTTTGGATTTTTACTGTTTCATGCACTTCTTACTTTATTTTGGAGTTTTTTATTGCGTGCGTTGTACGGTGGGAGGGGGATGGTAGGAGACGGGACCTCTAGGTGTGCGTTATTGTATATTTTTTTGTGTTTTGTAGTGGGGTCCTGTTTCCTTAACCCTCTCCAATTTTGTAACACCTTTTTTGAATATTAACACGTAGGGAGCCCTTTGTGCTCTTTCCCAAAAAAATATATATATATATATATATATATATATATATATATATATATATATATATATATATTGATACGTCATAAACAAATTTTCATCATCTGGCACGAATCTCGGTGCTATCTTTTGAGTAATAAACGTTCAAATTGTGATAAAAAGTCATCCATAGATCCGATTTCAGCAAACTTATAGTCAAACTGACCGGCTCGATGAAACGGACCCAATGATATCAAAACTAGTCCAATCCGAGTCAAATCAAGCCCGGATCAAGTCATTAAACCACTTTTAGAAGATATTCAGACACATTTGAATTTCAAATGGATGCCGACACTAGCAAGCCTATACTCGAATCGAGCGTCTCGACAAGATGAATCCAATGAGCCCAATATCACTCAATTCTGACATCGTTAAGGCCATAAAATGCCCCTTAAACGTTGTCTGATCAAGGGGAGCCCTCTGAACCGTCCGATCAAAATGGCTGCATTAATTGCACCAAAAACCCTATAAATAGACTCCAACTCTCACATGAGAGGGGGGAGGCTTAGAGAGAGCCTGAGGTTTTGAGGAGAACCTGCAGCTTAGCACCTCAGTCGATCGTCGTCGACTACCGCCGACCGCCGTCGACCACCGCCGACATCCTTCGACCATCTCTAACCTTCGTCACCGTCGACCTCCGTCTCCGTCGACCTCCGTCGACCACCACCTACCATTGTCGACTACCGCCGACCTTCGTCGACCTCCGTCACTGTCGACCTCCATCGGTTATCATCAATCACCACCAACCAGACGTCATCCGTCGACATTGTTGTCTGAAAAATATAATTACTCTCTCCCGTCTGTGGGACAAGGGATTTCTGTAATCATCAATCAACAGTGGATTTCACAACTGGGTCAGGCCCCGTGGTTTTTTCCTTTACGGGTTTTCCACGTAAAAACTTTTGGAGTCGTCACCGCTTGTTTCTCTTTTATCTGTGTGTGTGCTGAATTTTCGTACAACACTAAGACGATAATCCATTACTCTACCGCCGCGAATTTTTTGGCACGCAACAGTTTGGCGCCGTCTGTGGGAAATGAAGTCTCGTTCAACATTGTCTACAACTCTAAGACACCGAGCCCCTATTTTCTTTCCCAATGTCGTATTTCATCCAACAGACAAAGGAATCATTTTTGCATCTTAAAGTTCATCTCTGGAGCATTCTTCAATGTGGGGGGCAACCTTCACCGCAGTCTCGAAAGGTCGTTCACGTTAACGTCCTGGGCACGACTGTGGTGAGGATGTCATCCCATATTCCATTCATATTACAAGTCTACAAGAATCACTTCTGGACTGGGGGGCAGTCTTCACTATAAATAAAGCTTCCTCAACGCCCCCTCATCGTACTGGAGTTTCTCTTCAACTAGATCAGGAAGCTGATCTCTTCAAGGCCCAATACATGTGTTCTTTGACAAGCTCGCATGAGAAACACTCCTGCTGGGGGGGAGATTCAAAAACAACAACTAATACGTTGCCAAACATTACTCTTGAGCATGACTGCAACCATATTTCCAAGAAAACATGTGATCCATTGCGATCTACGCCTAGTCTCGAGAAACGCAGAGCATCTCTGACACCTCATTCTAGGCATAATCGATCCCAAGGGGACTCGATTCAAACTCTTCCATTACGATGTCATCGTCATCGACAAAGCTTCGACATACAGCCTCAGATAGGTCACAAATCCTTGGTGGATTCTTTTCGACCTCTTCCATTACAGGCTACCGTCGTCAAGCAAAAAGCTTCGACATACAGCCTCGGACAGGTCAAAAATCCTTTGTGGATTTCCTTCAACCTCTTCCATTCCAGGCTACAGTCGTCAAGCAAAAGCTTCGACATAGAGCCTCGGATATGTCAAAATACTTGGAGGAACGCCTTCAACCTATTCTATTATAGGTTACAGTTGTCAAACAAAAAGCTTATACATACAGCCTTGGATGGGTAAAAAATCCTTAGTAGATTTCCTTTGACCACTTTCATAACAGGTAACGGTCGTCAAACAAAAGCTTCAACCAACAACCTAGGATAGGTCAACCATCCTCAACGGATTTCATATGACTCAGTTTATTACGGGTTATTACCGTCGAGCATCTCCGGTGATACAACTCAGAACTGGTCTTACATCCTTAATGGATTCTCTTTTCTACCATGCCTCTGGAAGACGAGCCCAAGAGGCAAGTCTTGATGGGAAGCTAGTAGTGGACAGGGTCCTCACTAGAAAGACTTCATGAGAGTAAGTGGTTGACGAGGTCTCCACAAAAAGACCTCAGAAGGCTACAAGCCTCAGAAGGCACAGGTACACTCAAAGACCTCAAAAGGCTATAAGCCTCATAAGACACAGTTACATCAAAGTCCTTAAAAGGCTACGAGCCTCAGAAGATACCGGTTCAAGCTCCTTTCAGGCATAAGTCTGAGAGGACACAACCTCGAAAAACATGAATCACAAAAGGTACATGATTCTTTATTTTATAAATTTTCTGTGCTAACTTTAATTGCAGATTTTTGTATGATTGAGAAGTCGCAACAATCGTGGAAGACACAAAGAAATACATTGTCATCATCTATAAATGTCACATCAGATGATTAAAAGTGCTACAAATGTCAACAAATACTTGTACAAGGGCTACAACAAATTCGCTCATCTTCGAGCAGAGTCGACATCGCCACCTCAAAACTCCAGTACTTCTAATAATCGTCGGGGGGCCACCATATATCACCACCACATAAGCAAAAAAATCTTCCCCTAAATGCGCGACCGAAAAATACAACATTTATTCATCACCTCCAGAACGTGCAAGGGTGACATGGGAATCTCATCCAGAATACATGACATCAACACAAAAAAAAAGATCCTATTGCTTGTCTGTTATGCAGGACAGGGACGACTTTCCTCTTCATCGTAACTCAGGACTGCAACTCCGAACTGTAACTTGGTACCGCAACTCGTCGTGTCACCGCGACGCTTCGCCTCAACACATCATCGTGAAGTACCGTCACAAAGCGACGTTTCACCGCTACACGTTGTCGCGTTGCATCACCGCTACGACGACCAGCTGCAACGCGTAACCATGACGCCCCTCCGCGATGCTCTATCGCAATGCTTTACTACAACGCTTCACCGCGACGCGCCACCGCAACACATAGCTGCGTTGCGCCGCTGCGACCCATCGCCGCAACGCTCAACTGCGACTCTCCGTTGCAACACGCCATCGCGACGCGCCACCACAACGCTCTGCCTCGACGCGCCACCGCAACGTACCGCTACAACACTCCACCACGACACCCCGCAACAACGCGTCGCCACGGCGCCCCACCGCAACGCTTCGCCATGACGCCCCTTTGCGATGCTCCATCGCGTTGCATCGCCGCAATGCACCGCTGCAGTGCGCCGCCATAATGCATTACTAAAACGCTTCATCGCAACACGTCACCGTGTTGCATTGCTGCAACACGTCTCTTCGACGCCTCGCAGCAACGCGTCGCCTTGATGCCTCGCCGCAACGCTCTCTACTGTAACACGTCACCGTAAAAAGCACCGCCATAATGCGATACTTCACCGCAACACGTCGTCGCGTTGCCTGGCCGCAACGCGCCGCTACGACGACTCGCCGCAACACACCGCTGCAACGCGTTGCCATAACACACCGCAGCGCAGCGCCGCCGCTACGCATCGCCACACCGCGCCTCCGCAACGCACCGCCCGCCTCTCCGCCGCAACACACCGCGCGGCTCTCCGTCGCAACTCACCTCACGGCGCTCCGCCGCAAGGCACCGCCGCGGTGCTCCAACGCAACGCACCGTGGCTACTCTACCCTCCCTCATTTGGGCCTATTTATAGGCTCAAAAAGAGTTTTGCTATTAAATTGACATTAATATATATATATATATATATAAAAAAATTTTGCATTAAAGAAACGTTTCCATTCCCAAAGTCCATGTCATTTTGATTTCCAATTGAGAGCGGTACCGATTTCTTTTTAGCCAAAATGAAATTCAAAACAATGTTCCACCCGGCTCCACACATTTTGTTATCCACTTGCATGCATATGCATTTTATTCTTAATATATATATATATACACACATTTTGTTATCCACTTGCATGCATACGCATTTTATTCTTAATATATATATATATATATATATATATATATATATATATATATATATTAAGAATAAAATAATTTACAACGTAAAAGGAAACAAGCAGTTCCTTCTCATTTGTGCAAATTAACCTTTTAAATATTTTTAATAAAATTTTTACTTCGCATTTATTTCTGTTTTAATGAAAAACGTCTAGTTCATTTTAATTGTCTAAATAAATTCGCATCGGTTTATATTATATTGTCTCTTTTTTTTTACGTCTCTCCATCCTTAATTAAAAGGTTGTTCATTTATTTTAAAAAAAAAAATTCGATTCTTTGAAGCCTCACATTCATTGGTGCAAGTTATATAAGCATGTAATTAAGAGGATCATTAAATCAAATCAAAAGGATTATCAAACCATTAAGACGGGCGGGTCAGAACAAATAAAGGTTGGAACATTTAGAAAATTCATGTATATATATAGAAATGCTTCGGATCTGTATATTTTCGGACGACAAAAATAACCTCGCCCGAAAATAGGGGGGCAACTGATACGTCATAAACAAACTTTCATCATCTGGCACGAATCTCGGTGCTATCTTTTGAGCAAAAAACGTTCAAATTGTGATAAAAAGTCATCCATAGCTCCGATTTCAGCAAACTTATAGTCAAACTGACCGGCTCGATGAAACGGACCCAATGATATCAAAACTAGTCCAATCCGAGTCAAATCAAGCCCGGATTAAGTCATTAAACCACTTTTAGAAGATATTCAGACACATTGGAATTTCAAATGGATGCCAACACTAGCAAGCCTATACTCGAATCGAGCGTCTCGACAAGATGAATCCAATGAGCCCAAGATCACTCAATTCTAACATCGTTAAGGCCATAAAATGCCCCTTAAACGTTGTCTGATCAAGGGGAGCCCTCTGAACCGTCCGATCAAAATGGCTGCATTAATTGCACCAAAAACCCTATAAATAGACTCCAACTCTCACATGAGAGGGAGAGGCCAGAGAGAGTCCGAGGTTTTGAGGAGAAGCTCGTGCCCATGCACTCAGCTCGATCGTCGCCGACTGCCGTCGACCACCGCCGACTGCCTTCGACCACCGCCGACCGCCTTCGACCACCGCTGACCTTCGTCACCGTCGACCTCCGTCTCCGTCGACCTCCTTCACCGTCGACCTCCGTCGACCACCACCTACCGTCGTCGACTACCGCCGACCTTCGTCGGCCTCCGTCACTGTTGACCTCCATCGGTTATCATCAATCACCACCAACCAGACGTCATCCGTCGACATTGTTGTCTGAAAAATATAACTACTGCTCTCCGTCCGTAGGACGAGGATTCTCATGATCATCAATCGATAGTGGATTTCATAACCGGTCGAGCCCCGTGGTTTTTCCTTTACTAGGTTTTCACGTAAAAACTTTTGGAGTCGTCACCGCTTGTTTCTTTTATCCGTGTGTGTACTCGAATTTTTGTACAACGCTAAGACGATAATCCATTACTTCTGCCGCCGCGAATTTTTCGGCACGCAACATATATATATATATATATATATATATATATATATATATATATATATATATATAATGGGAATTCACATACATCCCACTTAATTCTTATGCATTTACACATTTAAAAATTAAAATATCACATTTACAATCATAATGTAGAAAGTTTTATGACACTATTAAATTGTAGGTGACATTAACGATTGGACTGTTTTGCATGTAAATATTGAAGTTGGTCGGGTGATAGATATGTAAATTCATTAGAATTTTGTGGTATGTATGTAAATGCTCTAAACTGTAATTGTCAGTTGCAACTCAAAACCTTGAATTTCCAAGTTATCTCTAATAGTCATTTATTCTTCTTATAACCCTTAGTTTAGTGGGTTATTTTTGAAATAGAATTTTGACGACATTACTTTCAATTAGTTTAATCTTCCTTATACATCTAAAATTTGTGCTGTCTTTAGTTATAAATGTTGGAACTATAATCTTTTATTAATGTTCTTGTTGATTTCATCAATGATATCGCTAAATTTTTTATTTCTCAATGAAATTGCTAACATTTATTGTCATATGTTTGTTTATTTCTACTTACATGAATTTTTTACTTGGATTGAGTGGTTCAAACTTATTGGTTTAAAGGATATGTCATAAATTTTGCTTTTATTACTTAGAAAATTATTCATAAATGGTCTCAAAACTTGTGATATTCTCACTTTATGAGAGAGAAATAGTAATAATCTTTATGTTCTTTGTTCTAATAGGATAGAAAATCATGATCATCTCTTTTGTGAATGTCAAGTATTTCATTTATCTCCTTCATAAATTGTTCCTAATGAGAATGTTTTTATTGTTCCTTCTAATATCTTTTAAATTTGATATAACTCTGAAAATACTTCTTATAAAATTCAGAAGAGATTTCATCTTCTTGCTTTGCAAATAACGACCTATTTCATATGGAATGAAAGAAATACAAGAATTTTTAAAAATAAATCTATACCCCTATAGATTCTATTATTCATAATATTCATTAGATAATAATATATGAAAGTTGAAATTGGAAATTCAAGAGAAATTTACCTAATAACATAATTGAATTTTATGGTACTAATTTTGATCTTCTGTTGTTTCTTCTTAAATTTCTGTTTTCTTTGATTTGTTTCTGTTTTGTTGTTCGTGTTTATATTTTGTTGGTTTTTTAGTTACTTTCTAACTTGTTGGTGTATTGCATTTTAATGAAGCCACTGTGAATATTCAATATTCATAAATTGGATGGTATTTTGAATGCTCGCCTGTTGGTTGTTGTTTGTTTTACTTGGTTATTGATTGTTGCTGTTTATTCTCCTTTTTTTTTCCTTCATTCAAGCTCTCTTTCAGTGTGTTTTTTTTTTCTGTGGATTTTTTAAGTTGGTTGAACTCTGTTTTGTTATGACGTTGGTTGTTTTTATTCGATGACTCTTGTTACTTTTGAGCTTTGGAGCTCAGTTGTTGTTCCTATATTTCGATTGACTTTTTATTTTTGCTAATTTCGTATTGGTGTCTTGGAGGTGCATTGTATTCAATACAACTATTATGAATATTCATTATTCATAGTTTTGGATGATATCGTGACTGCTCACCTACTGGTTTATTTTGAGTTCTGGTAGCGTGATCTCCTTCTGTTGGTTGTTTCTCCTCGTCTATATGTCTTTCTTATTTCTGCTAGTTGGGTTGTTGGTTATAATTTATGCTAGTTGGCTATTAGTTTTCTGCTAGCCATGTCTCTTATTTCTACTAGATGGCTTGTTGGTTATTGTTTCTCCTTTTGTATTTATTTTTGGTTCTTGTCTTTGGTATTTGAGTTTGATGTGGTGTTTCTATTTAGGTGCTCACTGATTTTTCTTCTAGATTTTTTATACGATGTTGTTGGTTTATTCAATTTTTGTGGTTTGACTATTGATAAGTTTGTTTCTATTCTTGATATTTTCAAATTGCTGAAATTGATTAATAAGCATTAATAAATTCCAATCATTAAAATTGAACCGGTTTGAGAATATATTTTTACATATTCTAAATTTTGAACTTAATTTTAATATTTTTTAGCAGGTAAGTAATGAGCTCAGGTAAATTGTTTTCTTTTCCTTTTATGCTAGTTCTTTTTGTTTATTACCATTGTAAGCTGTTAGTTGCATTTTTGTTTGTTGCATTTTTTTTGGTTTCGTTGCTTCTCTCTTGTTCATTTTTTATAGGCTCAAAGAGTTTCTGGCTTTTAAAGTGGATGTTGTATATATGACTTGTGATTGTGTTGATGCTATTGAAGTTGCTGCTGGGTCTCTTGCTGGCTGAGTGACCTTTATTTTTTTATAGGGCTTGTGTATACTTTCATTTTATTCTTTCTCTTTCTTGAGTGACTTTTATTCTGAGTTTTTCAGATGTAACTCACTGTCTTCTATTAAATAAAGTTGGGTGTGACCCTCACATTTTCTTCAAAAATAAAAAAAAAACTCTCAAAACCTTGAAATTGCGGGAATATCATTATGAAGTATCCATCTTTTGGAATGTGATCGAATATATTGAGAGTAAATTCCAATTTTCTTTATTTTAACAACATTAAAGTTATTTTCCCTGGGAAAACAATGTGCACTATCTTCAAAAGCTCTCTTAATTATAATGTAAGGGGTATTTACAAATTAAATTTCTATCTACTGTAAAGCATTTATACTTGATTCAGGAAGAAAAAAAAAAAAAAGGTTTACATTGCCTTTGAGAAATAGCTTTTGATTCTCATGATATTAAAATTCATCTTTCATTTGATTTGATTTGATAATTTTAATCATAGTCATTTAATATGTAGTAAATATATACTAATTAATGAAATATATTATTAATAGTTAATTAATTACTTCTTATTCTTTAATGATTCATGGATTTTTAAATTTCAATTTATTAAATTATTTGATTGCTTATTTTTTAATACTAATTGATGAATAAATGTTGATTAAATAATTAATTTTATTAATTATATTTAGTTAAAGATAAATTCTAAGCTTGCTAATATTTTAAAGTAAGACTTATGATTTCTTCCATAATGAATTTTAGCTTCTCATTTTAACATAATTTCCTTATTTTAATAATCATACGATGTCTAAATAAATAAATACTTTCTATAAATTATATTATTATTATTCTTATTGTTTAATAAATAAATATTTATTATTTTATAATTCGTAATTTTTTCACCTTATTAAATTTTTTTACTGTTTGATTTTTATATTAATTAACAAATAAGATTAATTAATGAAATACTTTTTAATTAAATAAAAGAAAGCACAGTCGTAAAAATATGAGACGTTAAAGATATACACTGGCTATAATAAATTCCAACTTTTCTGAGTTCTTACTTATTCGTTTCATTAATTATCTATATATTTATTTGGCGTTACGTCAATCTTTTTTTAAAAATTAATATTGCTCTTTAACTATTGCTGTACTGAGCTTTTTTATTTAAATTTTATAACATATCAATAAATTTTCTATCGTCCAACACGAATCTTGAGTTAAGACACAGGTCTTGAGACAATCTTATGAGTAATAAAATATTCAAATTTTGGTAAAATGTCAGATAGAACTCTGATTAAGCAAACTTATAGTCAAACTGATCAGTTTGACAAGACAAATTCAATGATAACAAAATTAATTTAATTTGGACAAAATCAAGCTTAGATCAAATCATTAAACCACTCTTGAAAGTTGTTCGAACATATTAGAAGGTCAAACGAATGACGAATCTAGCAAGCCTATAGTTGAATCGAGTGTCTCAAAAAGACGAATCCAACAAGCCCAAGAACACTCAATTTCGACATCATTAAATCACTCAAATGTCCATCAAACAACATCTAATTGAATGAAGCTATTCAAACTGTCCGATCAAAGTGATTTATATTTCTATATTAATTGCACCCAAAATAATATAAATAGAGCCTCACCTCTCTCATGAGGAAATGATAGCTTGAGACTTGAGAAAGAACTTGAAGCTTTGAGAAGAAGTTGAAGTCCAGCACCACTCTTGCCACTGTCGATCGCTGTCCACCGCCATGGATCACGACCGATCGCCTTCGATCACTATCGAGTGTCGTCGACAACCACTAACCGCCATTTATCACTGTCAACAGTTGTCGACCACCTCCTGCCAGCCTCCATCAATCATCATCGAACGCCGTCCAGTTTTAACAACAAGTTCATTCACACGTTGAAGTTGTAATTTAGAAGGTTTTGTAACCCTTTCCCTCTTGTGGGGCAGAGATCTCTGTAATCATCAACTTATAGTGGATTTTTTACAATTGGTTTTTGGCCTCGTGGTTTTTTCTCTTTACGGGTTTTCCACGTAAAAACTTATGATGTCATTACTGGTTGTTTTCTTTTATCAGTGTGTGTTGAATTCTCGTGCAAAGACGATAATCCATTACTCTATCACCACGAATTTTCTAGCATGCAACAATTTGGCGTCGTCTGTGAGAAGTAAAGTCCCGTTCGACATTGTCTTCAACTCTAAGACACTAAACTCCTACTTTGTTTCCCAATGATGCACATCATCCAACTGGTGAAGGAACCTCTTTTATATCTTGAAGATCATCTCTGAAGCATTCTTCAATGTGGGGGGCAACCTTCACTGCAGTTTCGGAATGTCATTCAAGTTAACGTCCCAGGCATAAATAATAACAATTTAAGTCCATGTTTAAACGAATCAATCACTATATACATGTTATGACTCTAACTCCAATTTCGACATCTAAAATTAAGAATTTTGTGGTCAAAGAAGTATATGGTGAATATAAAAAGCCTATCAAGTTTAGACTTGGTTCTAGCTCTTGTAGTTCTGAGATAAATGTAAAACTAGAAGAGGAATATCTTATGATATCAATGAAAAACCATTTTGTGTGGAATACTGAATAATTATGCCGCACTTATTTATGTTGACCGAAACGATAACGTACAAATTGTCAGTTGTCGGTGGTTTTTAAAAGAATAGGGTTATACCATGTCAAGTATTTATCCTTTAAATATTACTGGATAAAGGGGTGTTAGGACTATAAGAAAGCCATGATTCAATGTCAGCGAAATCTTATATCTAATAATAAAAAAAATGTGGATGTCATACTCCATTGAAGGAGATCTTATACAATTTCTCAAAGATGTCAAATGTTTATATGTCGGTATTGGAAAGGAATGCTATGAGACTTATATCCTATCCCAAAAGAAGAGCTAGATGAAAGCCATAACTCTATGTCAGGAAGGCCTTACATCCAATAGCAAGAGAGAATAGATGCATATTCCATCTAAGGAGGTCTTATACTATTTCTCAAAGATGTTAAATATCTGTATGTCAGTCTTGGGAAGGAATGCTATGAGACTTATATCCTATCCAAAAAGAAGAGCTAGAGTAAAGCCATAAGAGGTATACTTGGTTCTACCTTTTCGAGTTCTGAGAAAAATGTAAAACCAGTTTCCTTTAGTGATGAGGGAGATGAATGCATTGGTTGGATTTTTGTCCTAGAGAAGAAGAGGAAAGGAAAGGGGCCAAACTTGCAAGCAATTTTATGTACATTAATTTATAAGAAGAGTAAAGGAGTATACCTTGGTTGAATGAAGTAAGAGCCCTTTGATTTTTATGTTTGAATGAAGTGGAAGTCCCTTTGATTTTCTTGTTGAAGAGAGGGGAAACGGGTCAAGGGCATTCGACTATGGAGGGAAGAAGAAGAGGTGGGGAAGAAACAGGGGTTTTAGCCACTCGAGAAGGGATCTAGAGAAGTGGGAGTTTTAGTCACTTGAGGAGTGGTGGAGAGAAGGAGAAAATGGGAGAGAGTTTTGAAATTTCTTAAGAGAGGAGGTTTAAACTTTGAGCCAAAGAAGTGGAGGGAAGAAGGAAATTAGAGTGAAATTTAAAAATGGGTGGTTGAGTTAGCCAGGATGCTTAGGTTCCAAAAACACAATATTAGCTCATTTAGATGAAAAAATTTGGGAACACAATGGTGATGTTAGTTTCATTAAGGTGGCCACTATCTCAAAATATTTAAATTCAAAATTTAAATTGGGAGTTTGGGTGGTTATTGGTAGTTATGGGCAAAAATTTGACTATTTTTGATCATTTAGCTTAAAAAATTAAGGAGAACACACTGGTGAAGTCAGTTTTGTTAAGGTGAGCCATACCGCTAAGAATTTGTAGTCAAAATGCGGACCTCGGTCTAAGAGACAAAATTTTCATAAATTTTGGATGAAAGTTCTTAATGGGTTTTAATTGATTAAATTCAATATTTTAAGCACAATTTTACTCTTGTTTAAGTTTGATGTTGATATAGGCTCACTTTGAGCTCATATAGTGATTATTATTATGATCATTATTATGATTAACCTAAGTATAATCCAAACTCGTATAGTCTTGATAGACCACCAAACAAAGTTTGATATATACATGAAGGAGCTCATTTGAAAGGTTTAGATAATTCAGATACACTGACATAGTCCATTTTGAAAAATCACTTCAACAACAACAACAAAAAGAAGAAGAAGCCTTATCCCACTAAGTGGGGTCGGCTACATAAATCCTTTTTCTCCATTGCATCCTTTTGAGTTCTTATTGTCATTTAATTCTAATAAATTAAGATAATTTTTTATACAATATACCCAATTCTTTCTAGGTCTACCTCTGCCTTTCTTAACATAAGTCGAAGCTAAAACATCTACTCTCCTAACCAAATCATCAGATGGTTGACATTTAATGTCACATAACCATTTAAGGCGACTCTCTCTACTTTTATCCACTACTGGAGCTACACCAACTCTATCATGGATATATTCATTTCACATTTTTTTCTCCAAGTGTCATGCCACTCATCCACATAAGCATTCCTATCTCGAAAACACTTAATTTTGTTTTATGCTTCTCTTTTAAAGGCCAATATTCTGCGCCATTGAGCATTGTTGGTCTCACCACAATCTTATACAAATTTCCATTCAGTCTAAATGGTACTTGTCTGTCACGCAATAGGCTCGATGCATTCCTCCACTTCAACCAACGAACTTAAACTATACTAATAACATCTCTATTTATATCACCAAGTTGGCATCAATTTTTGATGTCACATTTGTGGGATGTCCACTTGAACGCATCAGGGTCGTACTTTACACAAATAAATTACCCGTAGCTCAAGAGATGCATTCGAGGCCCTCCTGTGCGTGTTTAGGGGCATGTTGTTGAGGTTTTTTTGCTAGACTCTGGCTCTCGCTCAGGAGAAGGCCGACCGCATGTCACTTGTCGGAAGGCTTCGATCGGGCCAACAGATTTCATTCGTAGTATCGTGCGTAAACTTGCTCAATTGGGCCCGTCCACTGGTGAGCATGTTCGGGTGACCCCGGACAACGAAACAGACCACACGAGTGTGTCTGGGACGTCATTATTACCTAAGGAGGGTGTCTATGTCGCTACTACTTTACGTACGGGCTCAAAATGTGCAAATTATTACTTTTTGCCCGAATGTTAAAAAGTCGTCCAAATGACCTCGAATGACGAAACGGACCATGCAAGTGTGTCTGAGACATTGATATTACATAGGTTGGATGTTCGTTTTGCTACTGCTTTGCGAGTGGGCTAAAAATACGTGAATTATTGTTTCATGACCGATCACTCAAAAAGTGGTCCGAACGACTCCAAACGACCCCGGATGACGAAACAGACCATGCTAATGCGTCCAAAATGTCAGTTTTACCTAGGGGACGTTCATTTCACCAAAAGGCCATGCCCAGGCAAAAAAATGTGTGGGGAGATGTTTAATTGAATAATAATAATTATTATTTTTTTACCTTGTCTCTCCTATCCTATTCAATCTCACGCGATTCCCTCTCCTCCTAGCCGAATCCATCGTGAGGGATCCTAGCAGCTCTGCAAACCTTCGCGAGCCCTACCTACCTCGCTTACGAGCCCCGCTGCCAACTCTGTCGCGCAGGCGAACGAACCTGCCGACGCCCTCTACCTCGTCGAAGCCTCTGCAGCCACCGAGCCGAACCGCTGGTGCGCCCTCCTCGTTCTTCTTCGTCGGCCACAGGCCGAGCGGCCCTCTTCTCGCAGGTGAATTCCTCGCATGCTGCCTTTCCCCCACTGGCAAGCGTCCCTAGTCCACGCCTCTCCTCCCTGCTGTGTGCCACCTTTGCAGCCGGCCTTATTTTTTCTCACGCAATGACATAGCTGGCTAGGACCGAGGCATGACTTCATCTCTCTGTTTCGTCGGAAATGTCGCTGATACTGTTGTCTTCCTCTCCGACAAGGATCTATCGCTGGTATGCTGGCCTTCTTCCACCGCACAACCTCTTCTTGGGCCGAAACCGTGACGAGTCGCCGAGTTCCTTCGTCGACATTCCATCTCGCTAACGGCAGATCTATTCTCTGTTGCCCGTCACCTCTTATTGACAAGCAACTCACTGTTGGTAACTTTGCAACCTCCTCATCTTCGTCAGGGTGGCGACGACGCCTTGACATATAGAAGTTTGAGCGACCCTCTTGCACGAAGGTACATTTTTTGTTATATTTTCATATACTGAAATCAAATATTTATTTGGGTACTTTGCATACCTCACTCACTCACTGGCTCTTTCCCTGGTTCACACATATTGTGAGGTATGTCGGCACGTGGACTGGAACACCACTGGAGTTCTCCGGAATCATTGGTTTTTCCTCAGCATAAAGAGAACGCGTCTGCAACTGTCACGGTGGTGAGATTTTCTTTTCTCTTAGCTGGTCCTAAGTTTAGTCCAGTCTAGGCACATGGGTTCGATTGCTCACGCGGGGTGGACTTACGGAGGACATGTGTCGACCTGCTGATCCACCTATGAGATAGATCATTGATTTTTTAATTAGAGGGAGCCATAGGGTAGGAATCACATCGTTAGCCAAGTCATAAGTGATTCTCTGTTATGAGCCTTAGATCTTTACCCTGCCTGGTTGGAATCCCAATTTCTCACCGTTTTGGTACTCCTAATCTCCCTTGGAGGGATTAGTTTAGTTCGATCGTAGAGGAAGGAAAAAACTTTATAGCTAGTCCGTCTTATAAGATTGTGAGCGTTCGTAGAACGGAAAAAGCTTTATAGCTAGTCCTCCTTACAAACGATGACGAGTTTCCCCTACAAAAAATCTGAGGGAAATCCTCCACATAGCCACGCCAATGCTGGAGGCGGCGATGCCACATCCAAGTGTGTCAACCCTAGGTATCTACATGAGGTCGTTAGGACGAGTTTGACATGTCTTCGAGCTTCAGGGTTGCATTGCATATGCATGTTTGTTTTTGCATTTTTCTTCGGTGTGTGGATCATTTGCATGTTGTATGCACGATCACGTAAGCACTTTGGGTTGATCGACCGCCCTGGATCGATCTCTGATCCTCCTTTGAGTTCGATTAACTGTCCCGAGTCGATTAACCATCCTTTTGGGTTGGATTAGTTTCCCCGAATTGATCCACCGACTTCCTCGGTCCGGCCGGCCACCACGGTCCGGTTGATCAAACACTTGCATGTTTGTATGCTTCCGCATCTTATTGTCTATTTGTTTGCATCTGCATGTTGAATTGATTGCATGTTGCATCATATCTTGTGTGTTTGCATATGCATGTGAATTTGCACCGCACTTTTGTGATTCTCCCTAATGAGAATTATCACATCTCTGGGTCACTGCCTCTTGGGCATACCCGTTTACTCTGGCCGCTGCAGTCACAGTGTACCCATCTCCGGGTCACTGCCTCCTCGGTACACCCATTTTCTCGGTACGCCGCCGCGGCGGTACCCCCACCTCCAGGTCACTGCCTCCTCGGCATATCTATTTGCTTGGGCCGCTGCCTCCACAACATACTCACCTCCGGGCCCCTGCCTCCTTGACATACCTATCTTTTAGGCCCCTGCCTCCATGGCATGTCTGTTCCTTCTAAGTCATTGTCTTCACGACATACTCACTCTCACCACTTTGGTGCAATTCTGTCATATGTCTGCTACATATCTTGCATGTTTGCATGCGTGCTCGGTGACTGCCTCTTTGGTAAGGTGTAAATTCTCTTCATAGGTATCCTTTTATTCGATGCAAACTCACTTGTAGCAGGTGTCTGCTAGTTGCATGGCACCGCGGGTCCCGGGCAGTTGTGATTCCTCTTCATAGATACCCTATTTTCACTGATACATTTTGTTTGTGTGTGTAATGTTGCATATGGCGTCCTTGCATTCATTTGTGTGATGTGTATCCGTCATTTTGGGCGCCCGTTGTGATTGTTCCATACTTCGGTCTGTTGACCTCATTCTTGGTGAGGTCTTTCTTTCATATTAGTGCTTAGGGTCTAGCCATATGATTTCCTTTTGATTATCCTAAAGGACTAGAAATGAGACCCTTTGTTTTAGAAGCTCAAACAGACTCTTTACTCATTTTAAAGTTCCGCATGTATAGTTTCCGACCTCTAACATTTAGAAGGTCGAAACTAACACGACGGAGCTCAAAATGAGTCCCTATAGGACCTTTAAGCCATAGGGTTGTTCCATGCACAATTCGCACCTCCGCACGCACGAATTTCGCAATTCAATCGTCGACACGTTCAAACATCAAAATTTACATCACACGAACATTTATTTACTTCATAACTAATCGAAATTGAAATTGAATTTTGAAACCATCGATCGCGAGACAGAATTTCGACGAAATTGAAATTGAGGCATTTTTGACCAGTTTGTCGACGAGGTTGTCCGAACGAGAAACGGACCACACTTGTGCGTCCGGAACTTCGAAATTACCTAAAGAGGACATCCATTTTGATATGATTTCGTGCGGGATCGATTTTTGTCCGAATTGACGAAATTTGAATAAACCATTAATTTAAAATAAAAAAAAGAAGAAATAAATAAATATATATATATATATATATATATATATATATATATATATATATATATATACCTAAACCCCTAATCCCTAACGCCTCTCACACCCGCCTCCTCTCCCATTCACGAAATCGGCTGAGGTCCCCCTCCCCCGTGCTCCAATCTCTGGTAAAGCTTCCACCTACTCCCTCACACGCCTCCTGCATCCTCTACCGCCACGCCTCCTGTATCCTCTACCGCCACACCTCCACGCCTCCACACCTCCACGCGACGTTTGTCGCTTCTTCCACCCGTCGTTGTCGCGCTCGGCCCACCGTCCAGGTATGTCGAAGGTGTTAGCTTCTCCTCTCCTCTTGCCATAAAAACTCCACTTGGGGGAGGATCAAGGGCTGGCCGGAATTCTTTTGGAGAGGGGAGGTGCTGCCAAAAAAAAATTCTAGGTTGTTGGATCATTGCTGGTTGTGTCTCATTGTTGAAGCTTTGCCATCCGATTCTTCCTGAGGCATACAGTTGCGACGAAGCTAACAAGGAGGCAACGACGGATTAAGACTAACCGAAACCAGTTAAACTTCCATTTCTCTCTGCATTTGGTTTCTACTGCAAATCGTTCAAAAAAAAGGGGGTTAAATTACTTCTGGATTTATGAACATTCCCAGCTCTTATTCACAGCTTTTATTCAAGTATGTAAATTAATTTTCCTTTACCTTTTTGTGCGTTTTATGACCAAGTCAGAAACATACTCTCTTTTACTTGAATTTCCTTGGAATGACACTATATAATGACCTTTCTTCACACAAAAAAAAAAAGAAAAAGAAAAAAAAGACATGATCTTTTCTTCTCAAATAGTTGTTTAATTAGAGGGGTTGATTAGGAGCACGACTTCCTTGCAGATTTAGGGTCCGTTTGGGAGAGGCTGCGACTTATCCAGAACTTCGCGATAAGCGAACTATTTGGATAATCTGCTGATACGCGGTGATTTGGATAAGTTTGTTTGTCCGTTTGGTTTGAACGTATGCGAAACAGTGATTGCACTTGTTTGTGGATAAATGATCTATTACGCACCGAAATGAATAAGTTCGCTTAGTTGTTTGGTTTATGCGGTTTGAAAACGAACTTATATTCGATATGTTTGTATTAAAATTACATATTTAGGATCCTCTTTATTAATAATATGCTATTAAGATATAAAATTTTATTTCAAATATAAATAAAATTATTTTAAAATATTAAAATTTTCTGTTAAATATAAAATCTTTTTAAAAAAAATTATATCTTACTTTCAAACATATTATAAATTTATGTATTTTATTTCTTTAAAAATTATTTAAATATATACCACCCAATCATTTCCTAATTAAAACCGGACCAAAAATATATATTAAAAAATACTTCAAAATATAACAGTACATTTAAAATACAAGTACGATACGAAACAAAGTAACTAGTTTCATGAAACTTAAATACAAAAAATATACAAACCACACCTAATAGTAGGTTTCACGAAACCTAAATAAAAAGAAAAAATAACATGATAAAATTATAAGGAGAACAATGACAACATTCATTTTATAATGTAAGAGCACGTCACGACGATCGTTGTCTGGTTCTGACGGGACAAAAGTGGGAGCAAACTTGTTCGAATGGGAAGCAGTCGAACTAGAAGCAATGTGCTGATCTTGTGATCCCATGGATCCCCCAACAACGGTGTTCGGCTGAGTTAATGTAGTAACGGACGTATTGTCAACCCACCTGAAGAACTTGCAGTCCTCTGGTCCTTGTCCCCACCGAGGGCATCTGTAGAACTGCCGCCCGTAGCTATGTTCCTTACGTGACGTGAGTATTAAGGAAGGCAATCCGCAGCGACATAGTACTTGCTCGGACTTCATTGCAGAACTGTAGCTCATCTTTCTGCAAATATTTAATATTTTTTACAATCATTTGGATAATAGAGTAAAGAAAAATTTGCATAGCATATCAAGAGTTTTAGCCCATATAGAATTTATCCTGCTGAATTTATGCTACGATCATCAACATTACAAAGTTAAGAACAGTTATCCTCAAATTTGCACGCATAAGCACGAGGTATTCAATCTGCTTCAACGCCATTGCACGAGAAAGTAGAAATGTACAATGTTACACCAATAAATACATAAAAACAAATAATTAGAAAAGGGACACAACAAATTACGTGGTTTGGTCGAAGTGACCTACATCCACGGGGAAAGAGCATTAAATTTTTTTATTACTCTAATACAAAATGATTTACATGAACCTCTAGAACCGACTAATTACATGAATTTGTAACACATTGCCGTTGCAAATCACAGCACCTAAACACCCAAAAGTTACAATTATTTACAGCTTCCCAACAAAACCATTTCCAGCAGGCAGCATACAGTAAAACGTCCAAAAGTTACGATTGCTGGTCACTTCTTTTTCATGAAGGATGATCTGATCCTTGTTGTTAGAATCATGAAGCAGACTGAATTCAGAACCAAGTTATTTAACAGAGCATAGTTTTTCCCTATCAGAGATCATGACGCAGAATAAATAGAAACTGTGAGGAGGGAATTGGGAGAGCGTTTAATTAAGCAATGAGTCATTTCCTACAATGGCTTGTCGGCATAGAGATCGGAAATTAATAAGGCTTGCACATAGCTCCAGCTGTGGTGAGATTTTCATCAAGTAAAAAAGCAATGTTGCTATGAGATTTTCAACCCTCAATATCAATATAAAAGCAGGTCATTGAAATGCCCCAGCAATATCACTATAATTATGCCACCATTGCTATTATGACATCCTCAACACCACCATTCAACATTATAGTAGCTGAAAGTTTAACAAAATATTGAGACCCATTAAGGAGCAACTTCAATAATATCAAGAGTCTTGGTAGCCTCAATGAGTCAACACACCCAAATGGAAGAAACTATATTATCATTGTCGTCATGAACAACATAAGAAATCAATTCGCGTTATCACTATAATCAAGATGTGATTAAACTATAAAATAAACATCTGTCGAAAAATAAAAGGAAGTTTTTTCTTTCATAAAGTGTGGGGCATAAAAGATATGAAGCCAACAAATTAGGGTCCCTCAACTGCTAAATATGTTTAGCTTGAATCTATAAATAAGAAAACATGAAGAATCCGCCCAACTCTCTATGCCCTTTCCTTTATGGCACCATATAAATGGACAAACAATTTGCATGTTTTAATCAAAAGATTAATCATTGATTTCAAAAAATAACTTCAAGGAGAATCAGGCAATCAATCATGCATGTTTGGAATTAAAAATCCCAAGGATCCTTGCAATGGTTGGCCCCTCAATTTATCATGAATTTTATACATTTTCATGCATTCACATCATTTACATAGCATCTCTTCTTCCTTCTTGCAATGGCTAAAGCACGTTATCACTAGACATTATGCCTAGACTACATACAATAGCAATGTCTATTTTCTTTATCATTTTAAACTCAAAGTAGAGTTCTTAAATAGAGGTATAAATATAAAACAAAAAGGTAAATATTCACTTTCATGATATAGTCACTTCTAGAAAATCAAGTTCACATCAACATTCTACAAATATAGAAAGAACTTTCATATTCAAGAGTGAAGAATCTAATGGATATTTCAATTATTATAAAGACAATAATATAAAAGCACTCTCATTTCAAAAACACCAGTGCAGGTACTTATCACAACCAGCGGTTGCCCTACGAGAGTAGGGCCATCCAAGTCGTTATTGTTTCAAAATCCGAGCCCCCAACACGAGTCCAAAGAGGGGAGCTACAATGCAACAAATAGAACACGAAGCCGAGCCCCCATAGGGGCAAAGAGGGTCTGCGATGCGATAAACGGAACACAAAACCAAGCCCCCATAGTTGCGAAGAGGATAGGCTGCAAGACAAGGCAAATAGAACACAAAACCTAGCCCCATATAACCGCAAAGAGGGCAGCTGTGAGGCAACAAAAACACGAAACCAAGCCCCATCACCGGTGCAAAGGGGCAGCTACATAAGGCCTTAAAATTTAGAAGCCGAGCCCCCAAAAGTAGGTGCAAAGGGACCAGACCATAGAGGCACTTAAAACGAGAGAAACAAAGCTCCCCAAATGATGCAAAAGGAGCGACTATAACAACATGGAAGGTCGGACTTGTTTCTCAGTTTGAGGGAAATGTAGTTTTGGCATTTTACAAGATCGGCCAAGTATTTGGCTAAAAAAATAGTGAATGTGTCCTTTCAATTCCCTTTCTTTTCAATGTCACATTAATATATCCAAATGATGGTTGCAGTCAGTAAACCTTAGCTTGAAAATCTTATGAGTTATGTGATTTTCATCAAATCATGCATGATTTATAGTCAAACAAGAATGAAATATATGCAAGATTGAGTGGACAAAAATAATTTTGAACAATTGTAAGCTAAAAAGCTTTAAAAATTTTAAATTTTGCTTCAGTGAAAAATGATCAAATAGTACGAAATCTGTTGATGGTTTGAAAAGTTTGGAAATAATGGAGCATCTTTTATAAGATATTGAAATCATTGTACATGAAGTACTATTTATATCTATTCAACTAAAAGTAAATGGATTTACTTGTACTTTTGGCAAGGTTATTGAACATGGGCTCTTTCGAAATTCCGCATGCTCAATTTATTTTTTCGAAACCCCTCCACTTCTCAAAGTCCACTACTCAAGCCACACATTTCAATGCCACATTTCATAAAATCAACAATATTAAAGCATGCAGTAAGAATAGAGAAAGAAGAAGTAAAAGAGTGATAGTTAATACAACTTTCCATCCAAAATCTCTCAAAGCTGATCTTTTAAGCATAAGATGAAATTAGTAGGGGGCATGAGGCATGTCGTTTAAAGAAAATCCCTACTTTAGCATTTGAAACTCAAATCCCATGTATTTCATGCCATTTTTAAACAAAATAACAAATTATAAAACTTACAGCAAGAAGGGAAGAAGGGGAAGAGAGAGCTAATAAAACTTTACCACCTAAAAGAGCCTCTCAAATTATAACATTCAATCCACATTAAAAACATATAACACAATACATAATGCTCGTAGGAGTAACGTACAGAGGTTCATTCGAGATTGGCTGGTGGCATTAGCTATTTCTTCTCTTAAAGCTGCCATCTCTGAAGCACCTTCACCATCTCGACTGCATGCACTACGTGACTCATTTTGCTCCTGTGGAATTGTACGACCCAAGTGATACTCAAATGCTTCAGGCGGGATATCATGTGTATCGTCATCTACGGCCGCAAATTCTTCATCTAAGCCGGAGTGGTGACGTCGAATGAAGTTGTACATTGACACTACTATCTCTACTTGTTTTGGAAATGAGTAGGTCGGCATGTCCCGCAATATCACCCATTTCTTTTTCCATACCCCCAAAGGCTCGTTCGATCACGCCGCGCAAAGATGAGTGTCTTTTGTTAAATAATTCTTTCTTGCCTCGTGCCACCCCGCTTGATCGCTCAAAATCGGGTATATGGTACTTTGTATCCGGATAAGGCTTCAGATATCCCCTTGGTAAAGGATATCCAGCGTCTACCAAGTAATATTTACTTGTTCATTTGTTCTTATTAGAATATTTAGAGAATATTTAACGAAAAATGAACAAATATAACTACCTGGAGGTGGATATGGGAAGCTGTGACTACGGTTTCTAGTTGCAGCCCGGAATACTCGACTGTCGTGAGCACTCCCTTCCCATCCGGCCATTACGAAGGTAAAACACATATTGAAATCACATACTGCCATGACATTTTGTGTGGGGAAGCCACATCGACCTATGAATGCCACCTTATCTGTGCCGGAGACACGTGCATCCACATGTGTTCTATCAATTGCACCGATACAGTCCTAATTTTGGAGGTGTTAGCATACTGCATGTGAACTTTACTTTCATAAAGAAATGTACTGCTAGATGCATACCTTGAAGAACGACATGTACCTTTGGTCATTGGAAATTTGTGGGGGAACTGACTCGAATGTTGGATCATCGGACTTTATTATCTTGCGCGACAAACTAACTAGTGCATTCAAACCGATTGAGAAATATCTGCTAATTGTTTCAGATGAATGTTGGAATCTCTCCATTGTGTGTCAAATAGATTCATTGTGAGATAGAATATACAGAGTTATTGCTAAAACTTCCTTGGCGTAGTTCTTCTTGATCCATGCAACCCATGGTGTTGACGGAGTTCATTAACTAGGTCACGTGAAAATGACCTTCGTCATGCGGAACATGTTGAAAAAACGAGTTGGGTGACCTTGGAATAACTCACCTACCCATTTATCACCAATCTGTTTGGATGTCATGCAAGGGTTTCTGACAACGTACTTAAGATGGTAATAGTATAGGAGCGTAAGGCATAATGCCACTCTGCGATTGTTTATAATTTGTTCCTCGTCGTGATTAACTTGTTCACCATCCATACTACAAATTGTACAAAGTAAGGCAAGAATGAACTTTGTAAACAAGATTAACTGAGACTTTAGAAAAAAAACGTATGAAGCGTTAAGGAATAGAGCACAATTTAAAATAAACAAGGGTTCGTAGTCGAAGACATTGAGTTCTACAATAACAAAGAAGTAAGACAAATGTCTATAACAGTAGTGTTGACCTCATTTTTGATGAGGTCTTCTCTTCTCTCTTTAGTACTTAGGATCTAGCCTTAGGCTTTTCCTTTGACTATCCTAGAGGATTAGAATTGGGACCCACCACTTAGAAATTCAAACCACTTCTTAACTCCCCGCAAACTCCACAAACTTGATTGTAGACCCCTAATCACCTAGAGGGTTGAAATTAAATGTGGAAGTTTAAAGGATGAGTTCCTATAGGATTCTTTGGCCTTAGGATCGCCCGGGTGGCTCGATGCAGTGAAGGGGCCGACTTACACACACACTACACCTATACACTACACTTTCACACACCTCCTAAAAACACACCCATACCCGATTTGACCTCCTAACTCATGCAGGTGATTCACATGGATGGTCCTTAACCCCTAAGCCCTTGGCTTAGAGGGTTAGGAACAACATAGTGGGTGCCTCAAATGAGTCCCTTCATGGCTCATGTGGGCTTGATATGGCTTCATGGCTCAACCAAAATGATTTCATTTCACTAACATTCACCCAAGCTTCAATTTTCCAAATTTTCAATTTTTGACCCCCGGGACCCTACACCCGCTTGGCCTACCCAAAACCGTTGAAACCCCCCCAAAATTTGCAAAATCACCTAAATCACCCAAAAATTCTCAAGATCAATCCTAAACATTGCCTCACCAATCAAATTGATCATCCATACCCAAAAATACCAAAAATTCCAAAAATACCTCCCAATACCCTCCAAATACCCAAAATGCCCCTCTTGGCCAAAAATCCAAAAATTTAGAAAATTCCCAGAAAATTCCAGAAAATCCCAAATATTCCCAATTTCATTTTGTTCAACTACACCATGGGCTAATTTTGTCAATTTTCCCCACTTTTATCAAAATCCCCAATTTGACCCATTTTAACCCAAAGTGAACCCAATGTCAAACCAAACATATCCAATTGACCCAAATTCTGGTCCAATTCAATTCTAATCTTCAATTCAACATCCCCAACACCAATCTAGATCAAATCCAAGTCCAATTTGATTGACATTTGAATCCAATTTCACTTTGGGCCTTAAAGCCCAATTTGAACCCATGACCCAAACTTAGCCCAAACTCACCCAATTCAACTCCAATTAACCCCAAATCTTTTCTAAACCTTCCTTAAAGTTCCCATAAACAAAACACTAACATGATTTGCCCAAAATTTAGACCCAAACCCCACTCAAATTCGACCCAAAATCAAAAGGCCCAATTTTGACCTAAACCTAAACCTAGCCCAAATAGACCCAAACCCCAAAATCAAAACCCAACCAAAGCCAAAACCTCTTTGAAACACTCCCATAAACATTTCCCAACATTAATTTTACATCAATTTCAACTTTAGCCCAACTTTGGCCCATGGTAGCCCATTTTGGCCCACCTTAGCCTCTTTACCAAAAGGCCGTATCCAACCCAATTCAAACCCAAATCACCTCAAGTTTGTTTCAAACCACTCATGACACATCCCTAAACCAAACTCAACAATTATTTGGCCCAACCTCTTTACAA
Organism: Papilionanthe hookeriana x Papilionanthe teres; assembly: GCA_022702705.1. Classification (NCBI taxonomy): domain Eukaryota; kingdom Viridiplantae; phylum Streptophyta; class Magnoliopsida; order Asparagales; family Orchidaceae; genus Papilionanthe; species Papilionanthe hookeriana x Papilionanthe teres. Next base: position 53,177,109 of record CM040423.1, on the reverse strand, counting down.
AATTTCCATCCATAAATTCATTTTTAAACTTAAAGGCCCATTCCTTAAACCATTTTAAAAGCCGCATCTTTTACCACATCCAAAGGCCCAAAATTGGTCCCAAAGCCCATATGAAATTTCTCCTTATCATCCCTTTAATTGAAATCATCCCTAAATCCTAAATTCATCATTGGATTATTCCAAAATTAAACCTCATGGCAACCCTCACCAAAATGCCAAAAGTCACAAAACCCATTTTCATGAAATTGACTAAACTTTTCCCTAAGCCACATGGAGCCATGCATGAGCCATTCACAAGCCATAGGAAGCCATGAAAGTTTGGCATGTGACCATGCCATTAATGGTAAAAGGAGGGGCTCCTTTCCTAACCTTTCATTAAGCCTTTTTAACCTTATTCATGACACACACTAAACCATGTTTAGCCACCTCATCATGGATAGAGACCACACCATCCTCTCTTGGGCGACCCAACTGATCCTCTCGGCCCAAAATCGGACCATGGGGAGGTGCACCCAACCCAAACCAATGGGTTGACCAAATTGAAGCCAAAATGACCCCTTCCCCATTCCATTTTAATTCGGCCACTTTACACATGGCAATTGCCGATTGCTTGCACCAAGCCCGACCACGACCCACCCGACCTTGAGGGTGACCCATGCACAGCCGGCCGGCCACCCGGTCGCCGGAAAACACCATGCACGAAACCTCGGGAGAGGCGAAGCTTTGGAATTCTACCTTGTCGAGCCGCCTCACTCCAAATGGCCATTGCAGTCGTTCTTCTCCTCACCTAAGCAGTCGATCCCAGCCCTCAACTCCCCCTGGGAGGCCCTCCAGCCTCTCCTATTTAAACCCCTCACCCTCTCGGCCAAAGGAGGTGATGAACCAAACCTTAAGGAAACTCTGCCAAAATCATTCCATATCACTCCCCACACATAGAGCACTTGATCCCCACTGAATTCCAGCCCAATTCCTCCAAGCTGAGCTCGATTTTGAGCTCGAACTTTAGGCCAAAAACCGGGACACCTCTTCGCAGTGAGCCGATCCCCAAATTGATTAGTCCTACACCTTCAGCTGGACCAAGAGGAGAAGTTTCCCACGGAAAGCCCCATCTCCAGGGCCACCCGGTTGCTCCGGCCTCCAAGCTTTATGATCGGGTCGTGGTCGCTTTCATAGCTAGACGATTCACCGGAGCCGAGGACTTCATCCGGAGCTTACTTGGACCCGATCGAAGGTGACACGACTCTCGGATCGAAGCTTCACTTCTCTGAGCAAAGGTATGAACTCCTTCTTCTGCCCGAGCTTCAGTCAATTCTCCATTTTGATTGGCGTGATTTCATAGCATGTTCACCGTATGGATGTATTCTTCTCTTCAAGACGAATCCATAGAGTATAAGAACACAAAAATCCGTTGAGAATCGAGTGAGTTCTTAGGGTTAGAGTGTGGACGGTCACGGGATCGCACCAGTCGTAGACGATGACCAGGAACCGTCGGATCGCGCGTGTATTGGATGGACGGCTTGGATTGCGTCGGACCGACAGATGGTTCGTGAACCGCGGGGCCCCGGACAGCCGAGTCAGATGGCGGCGCCGAACCAGGGAGCGACGCGTGTCGATTCGGAGCCGTCGAGGTTGAGTCAGCGCCGATGTGGATAAGTAGAAAATTAGGCATTTTCTGATTTATTTAAATATCAAAACTTCAAAAATTCATATCTTTGTGTAGAAAAATCACAAAAATAAAATAAAAATACCCTCTTGCTTAGTGAACAGAGGAGAATAATGTGGAAAAGAAATTAATTAATTTTGTCTAGTACTTTATTTTTAATTAATTATTTACTCCCTGCATTGTTTTAATTCTCCATGCATTCATACAATTCACCATGGCATGAGACCATAGGGCTTTTGAAGCCTCTGAACTTGGGAACATTCCCTGAATTTTCTAAGGTCATAGGTCATCCCTATGAAAAGTTATTGATTTTTCAAATGCATATTGCTATTTTGAGTATTTTAATTCCAAAAATTAGCATGTTGTGAAATAAATTCTAGGAAAATTTGGTGATGTTCCTTATGACCAGAGAACCCTAGGAAAAATAGGACTTGAGCTAATTCACTCAGATTAACCCTAATTGGCACTAAATACCCAAAATTGAACTTTAATTAATTAGAGTTAACCATAGATCAAATTGACTTGAAATCAATTCTCCACTGACCTTTAGGATCAGAGGAATCCACCATAAAAATTTCAAGTCAATTGGACTTGGTTAACCCCATCAAATGGGTTGATTAAGCCACTTAGCAAAAATTAAACTTTAAAATTTTATAACTTTCAAAATACTTTTCAAAAATTCACCAAATTGGTTTTGAAGCCTCTCTGATATCAGGGAATTCAATAAAATTAAAATTGCAATTTTCTAAAAAGTTGATTTTTTGTATTATTTTAATATTTTAATAATTAAAAAATAATAAAAATCATAAAAATAATAAAATTCACCAAAATGTCACATTTTGAATTTTAACCACTTAGGAATAAATCCCATATTTTTCTTAAGTCTCTATGATGAGATATTAAATTTTAAAGCCCTAAGGTAATTTTAAAATTAAAAAAATGTATTTTCTAGCATTCCCACTAAAATAATTCTAATAAATAAAAAAAAATTAAAAAATTGTAAAAATTGATTCTCTGATTTCCTTGATATCAGAGAGATTTTTGAAAAATATAAAATTCATTTTTCAAACTTTATTTTATTTTTAAATTAATTAATACTCCAAAACTCAAAATAATTATAATAAAAATAATATAATTCAAAAAATCACCAAACTTGGTCCAAGTGGTCCTCTGGTTATTAGGAATGTCCCATAATTTTCTTAAGGACAGAAACTTTTCCTTGGTCATATTATTAAATTTTCCTTGGAAATCCTTATTTTCCACTAAAAATAATTACATAAATAAATTAAATACAGAAAAATCACATTTTCTCCTCTAATGTCTTTATTGACATATGAGTGAAGTCACATAAAAATTTCAAATTTATTTGAGATCAATTTAGTGAGTTATGAAATTATTAAGCTTGAAGGGCAAAATGGTAATTAAAATTTTAACCTTTAATTAAAACTTTAGGCTTAATAAAATGAAAGAGTAAAATATTTGATCTTGTCCAAGTGGTCCTCTGGTCATTAGGAATGTCCCATAATTTTCTTAAGGACAGAAACTTTTCCTTGGTCATATTATTAAATTTTCCTTGGAAATCCTTATTTTCCACCAAAAATAATTACATAAATAAATTAAATACAGAAAAATCACATTTTCTCCTCTAATGTCTTTATTGACATATGAGTGAAGTCACATAAAAATTTCAAATTTATTTGAGATCAATTTAGTGAGTTATGAAATTATTAAGCTTGAAGGGCAAAATGGTAATTAAAATTTTAACCTTTAATTAAAACTTTAGGCTTAATAAAATGAAAGAGTAAAATATTTGATCTTAATCTGATTTGGATGATTGAAATTTAAATAATTAAAGGGTAGAAACCTATTAAACAATTCAAAAATAATTAAAATGAACCTTAATAAAATAATTAATTAAATTTGGAAGAATAATGAAAAAATTGGAATTATTAAAATAGGGATGTTATTAGGAAGAAATTTGTTCTTTAATTTAAGAATCCCTAAATTAATCATCTCAATAATATTTAATCCCTAATTAAAATGATAATCCAAGTTTAAGATTTAAAATGCTAAAAGACTTAATCGTTAAATTGAATTAAATTAAATTATATAAATTAAACCTTTTTAAAATAAAATATTAAATTAAAATTGAAAATAAAATCAAATTAAAATTAAAATTAAATTAAATTAAATTAAAACAAATTAAATTAAATTAAATTAAAATTAAATTAAATCATGTTGAATTAAATTAAATTAAATTAAATTAAATTAAATTAAATTAAATTAAATTAAATTAAATTAAATTAAATTAAAACAAATTAAATTAAATTAAATTAAGTTAAATTAAATTAAATTGAATTAAATATAATATCACCTAAGACATGAAGAATTCAAAATAAATCTAAAATAACTTGAACACTATTCCAAACTTAAATCATTAATTTGAACTTAAATTTAAATCACAAATCATTAAATATCATTTTGCCCTTAGGAGCTTTTACTTATTATAACTCCTAAATGGAGTATCAAGTGAAATGACACTTCACTCATAAGGATATTCAAACATCCTAATTCACCGAGCAAGAAATAAAACTTAACTCAAACATCCTCGCATGATTAATTCACTTACACGATAGAATTCATTTGAACTTAGGACGATTCCAGAAATATTGAAAAGATGTTTAAGATTCGTCTTAAACACTTCCTCAATATGATGGAATGTCATTAAGAACAAATTGAGCTTAGTTGTTCTTTGGTGAATAAAATCATCCTTAAAACCAAAATTGAAGACCTAGACGTCATAGGAATGACTAGCTATAGGATTAGGATTTTGGTAAAAAACCATAACCCTTCCCTTAGCTTTACCTAAGAAATTGCTTATAAATGCTTAAATGCTCTAAATTGTATTTTAAGTGCGAGCTTGGGATGATGGGAAGACCCTCCAGGTACGCCTTTATTTTATTGCGATTTATCTTACTTGTAATTTATTTATTCATGTTTGTATTTTACCTTTCTTGCATGATAAACAACAGATTGCATGAAAACCTACACCTTTAGGACGAAACCAAACCGAAACCCATAACTAAATTAAAAGACACTACAAGATAAAATTCACCGCCACAACATTCAAAATATAAAACAACTCAAAATTTAATCACGAAACGAACAACAAAACTACAACTACAGCTAAATTAAAACGTCTCATTGAATGATCGGGAATACCTCGGATGATGTAACCCACGTGTTGCTAACGGGATTTCCCACGGTCTAAATGAAAGTGCGGAACTCATTTAGTTGAGTTTAGCAAATTCATCTGGACTAAGTGAATTCGATGAAAATAACGGTGTCGGGATGACGGAACCGTGGGATCTTAATCGGTTCTGTTTAATCAACTCTAAGACCTGTTTTAATTAAAACATTAAAGACACGTGGATTTTAAGATTTTCTCTAAACCAAAACACTTCTCTCATCTCCTGATTTATGACTTCTAAAACTAAACCTCTGCAACAACAAGGAGCTCGGAGCATGGTGGGCGACTCGGCCATCGTCGTCAATGAAACTCGAGTCTACTTCGACAGAAACTTTCCTTAGAACTAAATAACCAAACCATAGGACTTCGAGGTAGTTTGCACTAGTGCAACATAAATCCTCAACTCTTCGTTACGCATTTGCATGATCATGTCATGTAAATTAAGCCCTAACCAGTCTTAGGACTCCGAGGTAGTCGTTCGGTACGACATAAACCCTCACATCTTCGAGGCTATTTGTATGATTGTGTCATACGAATATAAGTCCTAATTAATTAAAATTGGCAAGATCAAAACATTAAATAAACATTAGGACTTTCCTAAATTCAAGCCAAACAATAGGATAGTCGGGAAATTACCGAAGTTCGCTTCGAATCTGTGATTTCTCCTACTTTTCTTCCTTTGAGTCCCAAAATAAAATGTTCCAAATTTGATCCAAGTCCTATTGAAATTCCAATATTCGATCCTCGAAAACTTAAACTTTGAAATTCTTGGGAGCTGAACTATCGATTATTATCGAGAGTTTTCTTAGGTGATTCCAGTCACTTAAGATGTAATTAACTATAGGGGCTTGCCGCTTATAGGAATTTTAAGAACCGAGTAAAATAAACCCTGTTTAATGTTTTCATATTAAACGGGGGAATTTGTCGGCTTATAAAATTGGTTCGCAGACCAAACGGATGTCACAAATCTTCTAGTTTATTTAATCGAGCCCCATCATCGAAGCAATGTGTCTATTCTTCGGGATAGATACATGGATTGTGATACGATGCTCGTTTATATAAACTATTCGGGATGTGAGATCGGTTTGATTTCATATCTTAAAATTTTCAAATTTAAAATTATTTTCAAAAGCAAATACTACTTTTCAAATTATTTATTTAAATTAAATTAAAATTCGCCGACAATTTCTGTAGGCGACCCCCCTTTTCCAAATAAAACACCAAAACCTAAAAATAAGCCGTACAAGTAGTACTACTAATGACACGTCTAAAGTTAATATTAATGGAGACAATCAAGCATCCATGTATGTTCGCAAATATGCCGGTCGGTATTTCGGGTCCAACTTTATAAAAAAATGCACGATGGTTGGATCTCGCGACGGCTTCACATAATTAACATATATCTACGTATGCGTCGTAACATCGGGATATGCATCGAGGATCTTTATGCATTCCTCAATTGAGCTGTCAAATGAGGAAACAGGCTTAAATTTGCAGCTTTCCAGAAGTTCTTCAATTGATTCTTTTACGAATGCCACACCTTTTTTCTTCTTTTCTACTCTTGGTCGCTTCGACGCGCTTGTAGATTGAACATCAGTGTGGACTTGGGAGGGACCTCCTTCAGAATCACCTAACTGGATGGTTTCCATTTCATCAGCGAAGCTGCCAAACCCCTGTTCACTTGGGGTAAAAGCATAAGTACCAGTTGCGACAACACCTTCGAACATTTCGTCCAGCTTCTCTTCCAAATCTGGATCAATCCCGCAAAATTTAAATTTTCTGGCTTCTGGCATTACCTGTAATAATTAAAATTATCTGGTTAATGGAGTGAGTTAATTGAAGCAAAAAGTAAAGTAGGATGAAATGATACCAGTGCTCGGGAGCAGTAATAGTCCGCTTGCTAGGATCCCATCCTAGACCAGTGGATCCACCTTTTAGTTCTTTCCATGTTTTCTAGTCCTTTTTTATTGATCTCATTTATTTTTTAGTTTTGTCTGATCGTAAGCCCTTCCAGTAAGTTCATTGAATTTAATCATTATGTTTTGCTAGCCTTCCTTATTAAAATGAGTATTCGGTCTATTTCCAAGTTGAACTTCCTTTATACAGAGATCACAAAATATAATCGTAGCGTTTCTATCCTACATAGCCGAAGATCCAACCTCTTTAACCATTGTGTACTGCTATATCAATTGATTAGGACAAAAAATTTATTTCCTTCTACATCATGTACATAGAGTGAAAATAACTTACCCTATGACATCTGAATAAAAGTTAAAACATGTATTTCACTTCTGTATTGATAAGGTGGCTTTCATGTGGCAGTTGCAAGCAGAAGAACAACATACAAATAATATGAAGCTAAGCATAATTTTGTAAGCCCAGGTAAAAGAATAAAAGTATGTAAAACACAAACGACCTTGTAAACCTTTTCTGAAATAATTTTAAAACTGAGGTAAAAGATAATGGCCTTGTAAGCTTACATTTCTGATCATTTGCACTTCCATTCTTTCTATTAATAATATTTTGAAAATAACAAGAAGCCATCAGATTCTTTTCTTTGGTTTACTTCGTCATGCCTCGATTTAAGTACGAGAAGTAAGAAAATAACGAAAAACCAGCAAATTACGTATCAATAAAGATCAAAATTCCGCTCATTTGCATCTCAATGCTACGAGATCTTTCAAGATCAAGCAAATCCATTTTCGTTTATGAACTAGTCACCACTGGGAATTGTTCATTAAAGCAAACAGATGAAAATTATCAAAACCTCATAGCATTGAGGTGTTGATATTTATCAACACCATTTCATATATCATTAGTGATAGAAATTGCAAAGTGTAGTATAGTGAATTCTGCTTACTTTGAAAAATATCAACACCTCAATACTTGATAATTAAAAAATAGTGAATATGTCATTCTGTTCACTTTTAATAATCATAATTTTGATATTTATCAACACCTCATTCACATTGCAAAGTGTAGTATAGTGAATTTGCCGTTCTGCTCCGAGATTTGTTCATATTTATCAACACCATTTCACAGTGAAATTCATTTCTCGAAGCCACCCCACTTTAAGCTTTTAACAAAGAAAAATAGCAAATAATATATCAGGTGAAGCTAATCATAGCTCTGCTTATATAGAACTCTCATCATAACATAGCTAGAACACAAGCATGCAAAAGAGTAGAAAGACAATTATATATATTATTGATAACTCAAACCATCCATCCACTCTATAAATACAAGCTTACTTTAAGGGGAAATTCCATACATAACACCCGAACCATTGCTATTAACAAATCTAACTAGTTGATTTTTTATGCATTTTCATGTGTCACCATCAAATCATCGATAATTTCATAAAAATAAAAAATATGAGTTGAAATTTAAATATTCGCATTTCACTGAAATTCAAAAGAATAAAAATATGCAAAATCAATCAAGAAAGCAGTTTTGATACTTTCATCAACTTCTCTAAATAATTCTCTGCTCATATTGGCTTTCACCCCAAATCAAAAAAACATTTAAATTGCACAGAAGAAAGGACTCAAACCATAATCCTTTCCTAGTCCTGAATGTCCTCATATCTCTTTAATAGCTATTTCTAAACAACCATACTGTTTTTTGGATGGCAAATCATTCATACCATTCTATGAAAGGGAAAAGGATTAGATTCCTAGAGGCTATCACACAGAACAACCGGGCAAGTTCCAAAATTTTTTTTGTCTTCAAGAGATGCGAAAAGTTCTATGCTTTGAAATGAGAAAAAGAGCTTGCATAGATAAAGATCTTCATGACGAGCCAATCTTCACTTTTTGGAACCAGTAGCAACCAAAAAAAATTCATAACGCAAACCCTAAGACATCGAGTTTAGGGTTACCGAGAGAGATCAAGCGAGATCGGAGAGGAGGGAAGCGAGATCGAGCGGGATCGAGCGAGATCGGAGAGGGGGGGAGCTAGGGTACCGAGCGAGATCGAGGAGCTTCACGCGGGGTCACGGGAGTAGAAGGGGTCACGGGGGTAAATTTTCTCCTGATCCGCGAAAGGATAAGCGGAACGCGCCTCACGGGGCGCGTATCACGTGTAACACATAAATAAAAACGGAGTTTTCGGTTAAGCACAAATAAGTGCTAACCAAACAGTGAGGCGATGTTTTCAAAAACGCCGCCGCACTTATAAGCTCTCCCAAACGGAGCCTGGCAGCCATAAATTCAAATAATTAAATTCCTTGAAATTCAGGATAGGCCTATTTGCATAAAAGCGCCTTAAACCTTGCTATGATTGGAACTTCTTGCATCGATACGCTCTAGCTGCAAACAATCAAGAAAATGAGATATACCATTGTTTGATTGAAACACTTGGAATAGATTTCATCGAGACTCCTTACCTGGGCGGCAAAGCATCAACTTAACAGATTTCAATGTTGGGATCAGGCTCTTTCTTTGTCTGGAATAGTAAAAAAAAAAGAAAAAAAAAAATCAAATTCTTTAATACATACATATCATAATCAATATCAGATTGCTATTTATTTTAATATTTGCTTATATTTATATTGCATGATTTAATTTTTGATTTATGTTAGTTGTACCTTGTTGTCGTGCTCATGTAAACTTGGAACCGTTACCTCCAAAGAGAAGAAATTTATGAATTGTTTGAACTGAAGCCACCTTTATTGAATTCTATGATTGAGTGTAGGCTAACTTGATTTAAGCCTGTTTGTCAAGTAAGGTGTCATTGCTCACTGATTTTGATCCGAAATTGATAAAATTTTGATTTGGTATTTTACTTATATTTGAACCTTTCAGCCCTTCTTATATAGAACTCTGAATCACACATTTGTACATGTATACATGACTTGCTCTGCTGTCACCAATTTCTTTGTCTTTCTTTCGAGGTAAATCCGAGCATGTCAACAACCTTCCGTGCTTCTGCCAAGACCGTGTCAGAGGAGAGTAGGAGCTAAAGTGCGATGGAGTTTGATCTCGCTCTGTCGTCTCCACGGCAATGTCAAGCAACTCCTTTCAATGCGGCCCGTCGTCGTTCGACGACGATAGGCTTTGGGAAAATGGAGCTTTTATGAAAGGGAAGTATGTGAAAAGAGCAAGAAGAAAATGTCTTTCATGCCGGTGGCGTTCTTCGCGATTCGGAGTTAATACAATGGATCCATACTGGGAGAAGCTATTGAGACGTTGTGTAGATACTGGTTCATATCAGGGATGCACTCTTCCTCCTATGGAGAGGGAAGATTTTCGCAGGCCATTCTCACCTCATTTTCTCCACGAAGGCCAAATTCTGGAGTTGAATGGGGAGAAGAATTCACATAACCATATAACAACAAGGATGATGTAGACGTCGAATTGGGTGAATCTGTAGAGCACCCAAATGAGGGAGAATGTGCTGATAGTTCCGCTTGGAATGATTCTTCCATTGAGCATTACGGATCTACCGAAGCAGAAGTGAAGGATGAAACAAACAATTTTGATGGAGCTGGACATGAATGCTCTGCACCCTACGAGATGGAAATTGAATGGAAAGGTATGACCTGCACCTCCACAGGTTGGGATTGATTGAGCTTTGTAACGTTATTTTTCATAAATTTTGTGGAGTCAAAAGTGTGCTATTGCAGCCTCACCAAACTTTAAATTTGTTTGATTGGTTTACTAAAATGTCCATTTTAACAAGATTGAACGATAGAGAATGTTTATTCTATTTAATTATTTATTATTATTATTATTTATTTTTATATTGTAATAACAGTCAAAGTTTAATTCAGGGCATTTTGCTTGTTACTTTCATTAAACTGATTTGAACCTCAAAAAAAAATTAGGTGTTATATATGCAAATACATAGGAAATGGGTAAAAAAAATCTTGAAAGCAAAGTGAAGATAAGAGAAACTAGCGGAGTGAAGATAAGAGAAACTTGGTTGCGCCTCTCTATAGTTTATAGCATGGTACAATTAAAAGTTTATACCTTTGTCTTACATTTAAAAAACATCTAAAAGCTAAAAGATTGATATGAGACTAATGCTACACTGCTTCATGATTTTGATAACGAAATGTTTCGTAATGATATATGATTAAATGTTTTGCCTTCATTTAAGAAAAATTGGATTTTATACAACTCATGGCTTACACCAGTACTCTACTACATAATGGAACAAATCCAATTTTGGGGATTATCCTTTCCACATACCATTTGCATGGCCATAAGGCTCAAATTTGATGTAAAAAAAAAAGGATATACATACATGCCACTCGATTGATATTTATTTACATATATGATAGCAAAACTTGAACTCTTACACACGCCATCTTACTTTTATATGAAAAGGTTTATTCTTGTTCATAAGATAACGCGGGAATACTCTTGGTGTTGTGCATAACGTCTTGACAGCAAAGAATGTGAAAAATTAAATTCAAAATTGGTGTGATATGAAAAATTTGAATAGTACGAACGGAAAAGATAAAGTTTAGGAGTGGGATATGTAAACACATAGGAATTGAATAGAGTAGAATTTGAATAATCTTCTGTACTTCAAATCCTTTTGAGCTTTCATAACTATATTCATACATTTTACATATTTGAATTGAATGAATTAATTCTCCTGCAATTTTCTTAGTGTGCCATTGCGAGGTAAAACTGGTCGTGGTCAAGACGAGGAAGGATTGTGAAATTATTCAAAGACGGACAAAACGGATAACATTAAATTTTATTTCGGTGAGATCTTTTCAAAGTACTTTTAATTTCAACACTTTTCAAAATTTTATAATATACGTTAATATAACCATAAGATGATGTTTTAAATTTCATTTGATCCAAAAAAAAAATAAGAACTTGGGATAGGTCTTTCAATGGCATTATTTCTTTCTTATATCTCCGCTCTTCTCGGAACGAAGATGCGGCCGAGTAGCGGTCTGCCTTCGAGCGACGATCAAGATAAAACAACATAATGGCAGAACGGGTCTACACCAATAAAACTTTCATTTAGTTTAAATAACAAACTCATAGGGCTTCGAGGTAGTTCGCCTAGCGCGTCGTAAATCCTCACTCCGTCTTTTAGGCTTTTGCACAACTCTGTTGTGCAATATAAGTTCCAACACTTTTAGGATTCTGAGGTTACCATGCAGTACGGTATAAATCCTCCTATCTTCTTAGGCTGTTTGCACGATCGGGTATCGTGCGAATATAAGCCATAAATAAATAAAATTGGCACGATTGAAACAACAAATGACATCTTCTCAAATTAAAGTCAAACACATATGATAGTTAGGAAGCCACTGAGGTTCTCCTCGGATCCGTGACATCCCCTACTTCTTCGTTCCTTTGGACTCCTAAAATAAACTGTTCCTAATTTGATCCATTTCCTTTTGAATTTCCAATGTCCAATCTTGAAAACTTTAAACTTTGAAATTCTTGAAAGAAGAACCATTGATCTTAATCAAGAGTTTTCTTAAGTGATTCTTGTCACTTAAGATGTAATTAACTATAGGGGCTTGCCTCTATAGGGAACTTTAGAACCCAGGTAATATAAACCCTATTTAATCTCGCACATTAAATAGGGGAACTTGTCGGCTTATAAAACTAGTTTCACAGACTAAACGGATACCGTAGATTCTCTAGTTCATTTAGTTGAGTGTCACTGTTCAAGTGATGTGTTTACCTTTCGGGATAAATGCATTACTTGTAGTATTACACTCGATTAATCCAAATTATTGAATGTACGGTATTTCGTTTCATTTTTTTGAAATTATATTACTACTTTCCAAAAGTTATATCCCACTACTTTAAATTAAACTATTTTAAATCTAAAATATATTTAAAAATAACATCTTTCAAATTTCAGCGGCCGACACGGTCGAGCAGACACAATGTGGGCTTCTTACATGTCTGTTTGCTTGCTCATTCCTCGATGGCTTGTCTTGCTTGTTAGGCGAGTGACCTCGTGTCAGTCGCGATGCCTTAACAAACATTGCTCGTCGGTCGATCCCGATGAGCAATGCGAGTTAAGTCATCGAGATTGGCACGAGTATGACTGTGCTAAAGATCTAATGGATCTAACTTATGTCACCCATTTTCGTTACGCCCTTTAGATCATTCAGATCTTTAGGATGGGGCCGACATGATGAAAGATTGTGAAATTACTCAAAGGTGGACAAAACGGACAACAAACTTTATTTTGGTGAGATCTTTTCAAAATATTTTTAATTTCAGCACTTTTCAAAATTTTATAATATACATTAATATAACCATAAGATGATGTTTTAAATTCACTTGATCCATAAAAAAAATAAGAACCTGGGATAGGTCTTTCAATGGCATTATTTCTTTCTTATATCTCCGCTCTTCTCGGAACAAAGATGCGACCGAGCAGCGGTCAGCCTTCGAGCGACAATCAAGATAAAACAACACAATGGCAAAACGGGTCTACACCAATAAAACTTTCATTTAGTTTAAATAACAAACTCATAGGGCTTCGAGGTAGTTCGCCTAGTGTGACATAAATCCTCACTCAGTCTTTTAGGCTTTTGCACAACTCTGTTGTGCAATATAATTCCCAACACTTTTAGGATTCTGAGGTTACCGTGCGGTACGGTGTAAATCCTCCTATCTTCTTAGGCTGTTTGCACGATTGGGTATCGTGCGAATATAAGTCATAAATAAATAAAATTGGCACGAATGAAACATCAAATGACATCTTCTCAAATTAAAGTCAAACACATAGGATAGTTGGGAATCCACTGAGGTTCTCCTCGGATCCGTGACATCCCCTACTTCTTCGTTCCTTTGGACTCCTAAAGTATACTGTTCCTAATTTGATCCATTCTCTTTTGAATTTCCAATGTCCAATCTTGAAATCTTTAAACTTTGAAATTCTTGAAAGCAGAATCACTGATCTTAATCAAGAGTTTTCTTAAGTGATTCCTGTCACTTAAGATGTAATTTACTATAGGGGCTTGCCTCTATAGGGAACTTTAGAACCCAAATAATATAAACCCTATTTAATCTTGCACATTAAATAATGGAACTTTTCAGCTTATAAAACTGGTTTCGCAGACTAAACGTATACCGTAGATTCTGTAGTTCATTTAGTTGAGTGTCACTATTCAAGTGATGTGTTTGCCTTTCGGTATAAATGCATTACTTGTAGTGTTACACTCGATTAATCCAAACTATTGAATGTACGGTATTACGTTTCATTTTTTCAAATTATATTACTGCTTTCCAAAAATTATATCTCACTACTTTAAATTAAACTATTTTAAATCTAAATTATATTTAAAAATCACCTCTTTCAAATTTTAGCGGCCGACGGTCGAGTAGACACAATGTGGACTTCTTACATGTTTGTTTGCTTGCCCATTCCTCGATAGCTTGTCTTCCTCGTTAGGCGAGTGACCTCGTGTCAGTCGCGATGCCTTAACAAACTTTGCTCTTCGGGTCGATCCCGGTGAGTAGTGTGAATTAAGTCATCGAGATTGACACGAGCATGACTGTGCTAAAGATCTAATGGGTCTAACTTGTGTCACCCCTATTCGTTACGCCCTTTAGATCCTTCAGATCTTTAGGATGGGGCCGGCATGATGACCATGTCAAAGTCATACAATACTTAGAATTACCCTGCACTTAGGCACTAGGCTATGACACTTTTCGTTAGATGGTGTGCTAGGCTAGGATTTAGGATGCTAGGTAGTATTTTTTATGTCTGACTATTGCTCATTATTGGATTGGTTGCCCTAGCCATGCATCCTTCTTTTGCATTATGCTTGTGGTGTGATTACATGCTTCATCTGCTTGGTAGTATGTTAGGGTGCTTTTTCTGCAGGGGGTCATGCCTCTATGTGCACACAGATACCGCTATGGGGGTGCATATGATTATTTCTGACCCTTTTTGCTTACAGGTGCTATTTAGCTCCCCCACTTATAAGGCATGACTCATTATACGTTATATGCATGTGAGATTTTCTTCTAACATCTGTTTTCATGCAGGATTGAGTCTTTTCTTTTCATTTATACTTTTAGAGTCTGGGAGAGTCCTGTAGCAAAAATAAGATATGGGCATGGGTTCCGAGGTGTTTGGCGCGAGAACAATGTGGAGGGGACCAGGAGCTGATGCTCGTGCCCTGTATCTTAATTTTGCATTTTACATTGATGTATAGAATTAGGACCGGGCATGTATATGCGGAGTTCACCCGCATTTTTCTTTTATGGGATATCTTGCCGACTCAGCTGCATCGACCTTTTATTATTTTTATCTAGCTTGTTTTATTTTTTGTCACATGTTGCATGTCTGCACTTGCCTGAATTGCTTTTCTTTATTTCTTTCTATTATTTGGGATTTCACGACGCAATATAGGCTCTTTAGGACTTAAATTCCTATTTTTTCTACAAAATACTAAATAAATTATTCAAGATAATTAAAATTTAGGATTAAAATATTCATGATTTAAAAATTTCATTTTTACTTTCCCGCATATATTAATAGAGCCTCCACAATATTTAAGGACTGCTCTAGATAACTGCATTCATATTTGCATGTCCCGAGGAGGAGTCCATGTGCTTCTCCAACCTGACTGGGCTAGCATACCTTTTTATAGATGGTTTCCTAGTGTGCTTAGGGTGTTAGAAGACTCCCCAACTCATACAGAGTGTAAGTCCTTTTGTTGGGAGCGTTTGCAGATTTGTAGTTGAACCCCATTTTCTCTTCTTTCCAGAGGCATCCTTACCACTTTGGCAGGTGTAAGACCCATCTCTTGCATCTCCAGCTTATAATTATGGGATATAGTTTATTTCCTCTGACCTTAGGGCTACCAAGTTTCCCTGTGGACGATGCAATTCATGGATTGCTGACCGGGGATTTCAGGATGTGTTGAGTCGACTGCCTTCATGACTGGGTAGACTTAGAGTTCTACTGGCTTGGGATGACTGGTTCGTGGTACCCCGACTTGGCTACTTCTACCCCTTTAGGATTACTCCTTCCTTCCTTTGACTAACCCTATTGAGCCCTTCAGCTCCTTGACTTTGTTGATACCATTTTGATGGCTCGATGCCGATGAGCTGCTACCTGTTTGGAATACGACGATTTGTTCTTTGCTCTTGTGACCCGGATGTGCTTTGACATGTTGGGATACCCCTGTCAAGATGATTTATGTTATTCCGTGGGCTTCGTATGCAGATGAGCCGCTACCTCGTTTGGGATATGAGAGACTCACTCTCTGCCCGATGGCTTAGCATGAGCTTTGAAAATATCGTGACGTTCCCAAAAGGAATAACCTTCTTTTGATTTTATATACCCCAGGACTATGATAATATAAAACGAAACTTCTTTTATCGAGAGTACTCTTGGGTATCCCCCAAGGTGTAATTAACCAGTAGGAACACGTTCCTCTGGGAGTGCTCTTAACCCCAGAACATGTACATACACCCGATTCTTTGGTTATGGGTAGTCTACGTAGATACTTTTTTCGTGGATATTGATTCAAGGTGCCTCCGTCCGATCTTGTTTGGGCAGACATTCTTGACATATCCTTGCAAGGTTTATCGCACGTAGACTCTCCATCTTTTTCTTTTCTCTTGTTTATCATTTTGTCTTATGTTTCTTCTTATTTGGTTCCTCCTCTTTGAATCACTTATTTGATTTGGGAGGAAGATTTATTCAAATGGGAGAAGTATACGACGATTGACGAACTGGAGATTCCTTTTAAAGTAAAAAAGAGAAAAATAATTGCGAAAACATGTCATCACTTTGAATAATTGACCGGAGATATCTAAAGCCTTCACGCCTTTTATTGATTTGATCACCCGTAATTACAACTCTGTCACTAGAGCTACTACTACTAAAACTACATTCCATGTATTTGGTTTTAGCTCTACTAAAAAAAAGGTCTTTAGTCTCCAAAGTAGACCTCCATAATTCAAGTTTTTCCTGAACTCTTTCGCTAGTCTTATGGACAAGAAGGATATCATAAGCAAAAACAATATATCAAGGTACATCATCCTGTAAATGTCCACTAAGAGCATCCATAACTAAAGCAATAAGTTATGAGCTTAAAGCCCATCCCTAATGTAACCCAACTAAAATAGGAAAATATTGGATCAACCATCCTTCTATTTGAACACAAATAGTAACTCTAGTATACATATCTTTAATGACTTGAATATAAGTCAACTCAATTCCTATCTTCTCTAGAACTCTCCAAAGAATTTCTCTTGCAACCTCATCGTATTCATTTTATAAATAAATAAATATCATATGTAGATGCTCTTAATTTTTTCGGTCTTCTCCATCAAATCTCTCAATAAATGTATAACATCCATAGAAGACCTGCCCGACATAAATCCAAACTAATTATGAGAGCTATTTTTAATATGTGTTAATCTATATTCATTACTTTCTCCTATAATTTTAAAGTATAATACATCAACTTTATTCCCCTAGAATTTGCACACTCTTGTGATTCCCCTTTATTCTTAAAAATGGGGACCAAATTACTCTTCCTCCACTCCTTTGGCATCTTTCTAGCTCTTGAAATAATATTAAAGAGTCTAGTAAGCCAACAAACTCTCAAATCTCGTAAACATTTCCATACTTCAATTGAGTTATCATCATCAGGTCCAACTGATTTTCCACCCTTGTTTTTTTAAGCCTTCTCGAATTCTTAATTATAATGTGATGATAAAAATAAGATATTTTAATATTATTAACAATATTAAGATCATTATGTTTGAATTAGAATGTATTTTCAAAAACTTCATTGAAAAATTCTCAAAATAGCTCACCCATCTATTTTGAATATCTTTGTCTAAGAAAAGCACTTTTTATTTTTATCTTTAATATACTTGACTTGAGTTAAATCTTTATTTTTCTTTTCTCTTTGTTTGGCTAGTTTATTCATATATTTTTTTACTATCTTTAGTTTATAATATATTATAAAGATCACTAAAGTAGAATTTTATCTTCACAAGTTATTCTATTATACTCCCTACGGACCACTCGATATTTTTCCCAGTTCTCTAAACTTTTACATTTAAACTAATTTTTATAACACAACTTCTTATATTTTATTTTTTCTTACATAATATTATTCCACCGCTAACTATTTTTATTTATTGAAAATTTTCCTTTTGATTCTCAAAGTACATATTTTGTCACTTGTTTAATAGTATTTGTTACTTTATCTCACATAAAATTTGCTTATTCATGATCATCCTAAATCTTAAAATCATAAAATTCACTCATAAAAATAATTTTATTTGTTTCTTTTAGCTGCTCCTATCTAATTTTATGACAATGATTCCTAATATTATTTATCTTACAACTCTTCATATTAAATCCATAACTAATAGTTGATGTCGAGTACTTAAATTATCACTAGGAATGGCCTTACAATCTTTACATTCTTGACGATATCATCTTCTCATAAAAAAATAATCAATTTGTGTTTTATTAGATTTATTCTTATAATTAATAATATGCTCATATATTTTCTTGAATAAAGTATGAGCAACAATAAAATCATATGCTAAAGTAAAATCTAATATGATTTTTCCTTCTTCATTAATTATTCCAAAACTGTAGTCACCATTACTATTTCTAAAATCTTCTATCTCTCTACCAACATATCCATTTAAATCTCCTCCAATAAAAATTCATTCTTCAAGAGGTATCACTTGTATTAAGCCTTCTAAGTCATTCCATAAAAATTCTTTAGAAGTTATATCTAAAACACTTATAATATTAAAAATCTTGGTATCAACAATGATATTAAGGGTTATATTTCTATCTCCAACTTTACTAATTTTTACATCATCTTTTAAACTCTTGTCGGCCGTTCAAGAGTTTGGAATTAGTTTAAATATAAATATAGATAGAATTTTGGAAAAATATCATTTTTAATTTCAAAATATGAAAACAAACTAATATTATATATGCAATAATTTAAATAATGAAACACTACACCACAAGCCACACACCTATCCCGAGGAATTGATACATTGCTTGGCAGTGTGGCTTGATTAAATAAACTAAAAAATGCATTGCATATGTTTGGTCTGCGAACCATTTATGTTGACCGATAAATTCCTCTATCTAATACAAAAAGAATTAGATAGAGTTTATATTAATCTGGGGTCTTTAAGTTTCCTATAAGGGCAAGCCCTTATAGTTAATTATATCCTAGATAACCGAAGTCACCTAAGAAAACTCTCGATTTAGGTCACAAAATAATATTTTTATGATTTCCAAAAGGTAGGATTGTCCAAAAGAGTGTGTGGTAGTAGAAATTCCAATAGGTGAGTGGCTCAAGTTTCGAAACAGTTATTATAGGAATCCATAGGAATGAAAGCTTGGGGAAGTCATAGATTCAAGAAGAATCTTGGTGACTTCCCAACTAACTTATGGTTTGACTTCAATTGGAGATAATTATTTGATGTTTCATCCTGCCAATTTTAATTAATTAGTATTTACATTCACTTGATACCGATGATGTGAATAGCCTGGAAGATGGGAGGATTTATGTCATATTAAATCACAACCTCAGAGTCCTAAGACGAGTTTAGAGCTTATATTGCAAGAGGTGAAAAGGCTTAAAAGATAAAGTGAGGGTTTACTTTTGCACTAGGCAAACTAACTCAGAGTCATATGGCTTATTGCTAATTTCTAAGGAGTCTTGCTATTGAAGATGATCGTGCTGCCCACAATGTTCGCTCTAAGCTCCTTGTCGTAGCAGGCTTAATTTTAGAAGTGTTAATTGAAGAGAAAAGAAAACTGTTGTGTTTTGGAAATGTTTAAACTGATGTGTCTTAATTTTTTATTAAGAGGGAGTTTAAATTGATTATAGCGACACCAGTTAGGATCTCATGGTTCCCTCGTTCCGACACCACTATTTTCTTCGGATTCACATAGTCTAGATGAATTTACTAAACCCAACTAAATGTGTTCCATAATTTCATCCAGACCGTGGAAAATCTCGTTAGCAACCGTAGGTTACCTCATCCGAGGGATTTCCGATCATCCAAAGAGATGTTTTAATTTAATTTCAATTGAGATTTTGTTCTGTTTGTGATTAAATTTTGAGTTTTTTTATATTTTAATTGTTGTGACGGTGAATTTGATCTTATTTTGTTTTAGTTTAATTTTGGTCTTGGTTTTATGATTATCCTAAATGTTTTAATTTTGACATGCAGGGTCACATTGTTGTTTATACATGCAAATTTATGAGCAGGAAAAATGCAGTAAAGTAAAAGTGGGAAAAGAAAATGCTGAAAAACTGTAAAAGTGTACTAGTCCTCTTCTCGCCATCCAGTTGAAAGTTTAACATTTTGCATTGCATATATAATTTTGCAGGGAATTGAAATTGTATGCCAGAAAACACGAAAAAAGGACTAAAGTGCACCTACCAAATCCTTTGTCATAACTTGGTGGGT
Source organism: Papilionanthe hookeriana x Papilionanthe teres (assembly GCA_022702705.1). Classification (NCBI taxonomy): domain Eukaryota; kingdom Viridiplantae; phylum Streptophyta; class Magnoliopsida; order Asparagales; family Orchidaceae; genus Papilionanthe; species Papilionanthe hookeriana x Papilionanthe teres. The sequence continues at coordinate 53,156,771 of CM040423.1, read as the reverse complement.
TCCTATCTGTTCATTTATGAGGATGATTTCAAAAATTGTCGGTCGTTCAAGAGTCTTGATTTAGTTTAAATATAAATATAGATGAAATTTTGGAAAAATATCATTTTTAATTTGAAAATATGAAATCAAACCGATCTCATAGATGAAATAGTTTAAATAATCAAACACTACACCATAAGCCACACACATATCCTGAGGAATGAATACATTGCTTGGTGGTGTGGCTTCATGGCTTGCATGTAGCTTGGCTAGCTTGCATGGAAGTAGATTATAATAATTTTGGCATTTTTTGGAAAGGTTATCATGAAGCCAAATATAGGTAATTTCAACTATGAAATTTAGGACTTATGGTTTCAATTTAATTAAATGGATGAAGGGAGGATCTCATGTCATGTGGGCTTTTAAAATGATGGGCTTTAAAATGAAGGGATGATGGGCTTTTGAAATTATTCATGAAAGACTTGGATTTGGACTTTTAAAAATTGATCATGGAAATTTGAATTTGGACTTGGGAATATGTCATGATGAATTTCATAAATGGAGATAAAGGGTTTGGATAATTTGGAGATTATGATGAAATTTGAGCAATTTGAGAACTTTGATGGAATTTGTGCATTTAGGGGCATTTTGGGAATTTATAGGGATTTTGATATTTTTGGGAAATTTGGTAATTTGGGAAGGTTTAAAATATTTTTTTATGGAGAATTGGGTATTTGTGTTATTTTAAAGGAATTTGGGCAATTTTGGAAATTTTAGGGCTGTAGGGGTATTTTAGTAAATTTGGGGGATTTTGAGGACAGAAGGTTAAAGTTTGGATATTTTGGAATTGTTGGGTAAGGTGATCATACAAGCTATGAAGCCTTTCTCAAAGCCACAAGATCCACGGGAGAGCTCATTTTGGATCCTCCACATGTTGGTCCTAACCATCTTAACCAAAAGCTAAGGGCTTGGGACCATCCACATGAGTTTCCAAAAGAAACTAGGAGGTAGGTCAAGTGTAAGTGATCTTAGGGTTTGAGGTGTGTGAGAAAGTGTAGTGTGAGTGAGTGTGTCCTAGCTCCAGACCAGACCAGGGTTTACCCTAAGGCTTGACCAACCTATGGGGAACTCCTCTTGAGTTTCCTTATGCTTAATTTCATCATCCTAAGTGCTAGGGGCTTGAATTTAAGCACATAAAACTCCATGTGAAGCAAGGAAGTGTTTAGAATTTCTATGGGGGAGGGCTCCATCACTAGTCTTCTAAGATAGTCACCTGGAAAGTCCTAAGGCTAGATCCTAGGCTCTTCTAAAGAAAGACTAGAGCTCAACAAAAGTGAGGTCAACAACTCTTATCTATAATTACATCTACACCATTTCTAGTATGACTCCTACATGAATACCAAAGTTTAAAATCTAAATTATCAATCTCCTTTATCTTTTCTCCAACTCATTTAGTTTCTTGAATACATAAGATATTTATCTTCCTATAAACCAAAATATCTGCTAAATTCATTAATTTACCTGTGAGAGTACCTATATTTTAATATCTTATCGTAATATTAGTTTTATGGACTAACTTTTTTACGTGCATATGTCCATAATGTGGAAAATTTGCTTATTTGACATTACAACCGGGCACCAGTGTAGCGACCCTTGCACACTTTTCACTGTATTCAGGCTATACAACATGTCTAGGGGACGCCCTAGCATTTACACTTGGATCTAAAGGATTCATATTATGATTTTTTGACAATTTTTATGTTATTTATCGACTACCTAATGCAACCCTCCATTTTTCACATCTAGGCTTAGAACTCAGCAATGACAGTTGTACATAAATTTCAATGAAAAAAATTTGAATGAGTATAATTTTGAGGCATGAAAAATTAAGCAATAGTATTATGTAAAAACTACATTTGATCATCGTCAACCCCACTTACATGATTTTCTTATGCGATAATGAACATCATGTAGCGTTAAGAATGAAATTTCAAGCTCTACGATGAAACATGTACGAAATATTAATTTCGAGGTGTATTTAGATTAAGCTAATTTTTAGTTTGATTTTATAGTTTGATTTAACTTGGTTATCTCTAAATTTGTTTTAGTTTGCTTAATTTAGATTTTGTTCAGTTAGATCCTAATTTTAGATTTAAATTAGGGTTGGCTCAAATTTTAAGTTTAAATGGGGTTCATGTTCTGGCTTTTTCGGGTTCAGTTCAAGCATCTGGTAACATTTGAAAAGGGTTTTAGATTCAGATGGGATTGGATATAAACCAAGGTAAACAATTGACTAAATAGTGAGGTTAACAAAGGTTACGCTTAACAAGCCTATGGCCAAGTCGCTAGTTGTTTTTCTCTTTCAACAGTCTAAGGACGCAGTGAGGAAACCCCTACTTCTTTAGTCCAATGACAAAAGTTGTTATACCCAAGCTAATCAAACTTAACAAGTTCAAGATATCCAAATCCAAGAGATTTTCTGAATTGATCTAGCAACTGAGGCAATATCAAATGAAATGATCCACATTTAAGAAGACATCAAGTCAAACTTAACATCGTCATCTTTAACAGGTTTGTTCAAGCACAAGAGAAGACAAAAGAATCTATGTTCTTCAAACAAATCCAAAGCGCCAGGCACAAGGCTGAAGAAGCTATCATTGTGTCCGTATGAAGCCTAGGGGTATTATGTTGTCATTACATCCATTAAATCACCAAATGCTAGAGAGGCCAACAACTTTTTTTTAACTTCGCTATTGATCTTATATATGTCCTGAAAGTGAGCCCAATGTTATGCATTCCTCAATCAAGCTTGCAAAAAAGGAAAACAAAGGGCAAAATATAAGCTCAATCTTCAAGTGAGGATGAAACTCTACAATTCAAATTCAAACAAAAACAAACAGTACATCCGTATTTTAACAATTCAATATCATTTCTATAGATAAAATACAATGACATGAACCTCTCTATAAAAGGAATTATACAATAAAAAGAAATTCTTTAGTATTTTACATGTTATGCAAGTAAATCAAAGATAATTATAAAGAAGATTTAGTGGAGCATACTAAGTGCTCAGAGAATAATGTAGCTTATAGTTTGAGGTAAGTAATTTATTTGATTAATATAATATATATTTAGTATATTAAATTTGTTCCTTATATAGATTTTTATTAAAGATACATCATATTAAATTAGATGTTAAAAATAGGACCTATATTTATAGTATTTAATGATGAGGCCGAAGATGTTATTAGGATCCCAATTACAGAACCACATAAAATAATTGTGGTAAATATATTTATTAGATATATATATTGAAATAGCAATCACTACGCCCACAATTTTGCTTATCAGAAATTATATCTACTAAAAACTTGGTGGGGTCCATTCAGCGGGGAATCAGAATTTAGAAAGAAGGGTGATTAAATAAAAAAATTAATTAAGGCTTGGTAAGTATTTAAATTAAAAGTTCCCTCTCCTTAAATTTTTAAGACTATTATATATACTATTATTAAATTAAATAAAATTAATATTAAATTTTGTTTTACCTTTTAAGTTTGGTTGAGTTAATTATTTCAATGTATTATATGATATTAAAGTTTCAATAAAAATCTTGGGGTGGCGAGTGCCTCCGTGAGCCACCACTTACTCCACACTACGGACAATATGTTAAATTACGTGCTAGATTTTTTTAGATACAAATTTAACGGCGGATTAGCATCTTATTTGCGGCACAAAAAATGATTTGTGTGTGTTGGCAGGAACGTTTGAGTCAAATTCTATCTTCCACTAACATTTAGAGACGAATTTAACGTTGAAAAATGTCGATGCAATATGTTTGCATCACACTTTGCATTGAATGTTTGCTAACGCATGATAGTCACTTAATAACATTGACGACGCTGACGATAATACTGATGCTAATGTATTTGTTTTGACCTTTATCTGACGCAAATCCAACGTACGTGACTTAATCTAATCCCACATTGAAGAGCCTCATTCGCACTGCTCGACTCTTCTTTCGGTCTCTCCCCTCTCTCCCAAATCCCTCACATGTTCCTTCCACTCTTTTTGTTTCTTCGAAAACTTGCCTTTATGACCAAACACCTTCGCGCTACAACCGTTATTGAAGCTGAGACTGCAACAACGGGATACCCACATACCAAGTGCAACAGCGGGATTGTCGCATACCATAGAGACCCAAAACTCCTATTTCTCTCATGCTTTGACTTGTCTTGTAATCGAAACCATTAATTATGATACGTTTAGGGTTATGTATGTAATGCATAGGAAATTTATGGTTTGTAATGCATAACAAAATACTTGTACATTTGATGCGCATCATGGAGATCATTCGTAGTAGATACGATATTGCATATCTCTCCTAGGAAGTATATCATTGTACAACTCGAAACATGTGATTTTATGAGTTTGAGGTAGGATCATTTAATTTGAATTAAAATACTACTTTTAAATTTTTTTGTTGTTCCAATCAGCATTACATAACTTTTAATTTGCAGAATTCTTTTTACTGGCTCCCAGAGCATCATCAATAGATACGCCACCTAGAAGTAGGCATCTGTTGGGTGACATGTTCCTTACAACCCACAGGAAGGGGGAGTAGCCCATCTAGGTGGGAAAGGAGGTTTGGGTTGAGTTGACAAGAGCCTAAGCCTCTCCGGATTATCAAAGGAAGAGACGTATGAACTAACAGAACCATATAACCAAGGGGACCAGAGGCGCCACACTCCAAATTAGAGGCTCGATCATCCACATGGAGCATTACTGGAGGTCGGTAAAATTATCTAAATATTCAAAAAATTGAATGATTGATATAATTATTTGGTAATTACTATTTTCTCATGTACACAGACTAAAGAGCTTGACTGGTCACCCACCACTTCTAAGTCGCATGTTCAGACACATCGACGCCCAGAGATGCAATAGTGGGTCTTCGATCATTATTGGCTTGTCTAAGTAAAAAATTAATTTTCTATATATATTTTTTGTTATTAATGTTGAAAATGACAATTAATAATTAGTTTTCATTATATAAAAGGAGTAGGAGCAGCACCGAGAGAAGCTGAGCGAGTTGAAGGCTAGACCCTGATATCCACCAACAGCAGAGGTACTGAGTCTACCACTACAAAGTTTGATTTTGAGCTATAAACGCAGGCGGCGTGGAAAAAGAAGGAGAGAGTCTATGTCTTGGGTGTGAAGGGCATAACATTTGAGGCCGAGCTCTTGCATACTCTTGTATGTGGCTCAGAGCATGAGAAACTTGTCACGCGGGTTGTTGCTATGAATGGAGAGCTTACTTAGATGCGTAATTAGATGTGTGAAGGCTAGCAAAGAGTTGAGGATACTTTAGCACGCCCAAAGGAGAGTATCACAGATGTCGGCGTATGGGACCTATGAGTTCTTATGGATGAGGAGGAGGAAGTGGATGATGATGATGATTAGAAGTTTGATGATAGTGGTTTATGTATTCTTTTTCTTTTTACGCATGCGAAAATATATTATATGTTTAGATGTGAACTTTCACAAATTTAGATTAATATATGTTACACTATGCATTTTTATATTGTTGGTACTTATAGATTCTGAATTGAGATAATGGATAACTAAATAATTATTTTATTCAGATTTATGTTATGCATGCTGTGAAAACCTAATCGTTCTTTCAAATTTGTTTTATTTGATATAGGTTTGCACCAAACTTGCGTCAAACATTCTGATACTATTCCTTCAATTTTTTCAGATTCTCCAATTCAATTTGACGCTAATAACGACATAAATTTGTGTCTGTTATAGTTCAACACAAAGGGTCTATTTGGGGCAGCTGCAAGTTATTGAATAATCTGCTGACAAGCTCATTAAAAATAATCTGTCGATAAGCTGATTAAAAATAATCTGCTGATAAGTTAGGTGCGGTGGCTATTACAAGTTTTTATTTTTTTTGAAAAGCCAAAAGCCAGGCCGCAGCTAGAAAGCTGCCACTGCCCTTAGGGTCTGTTTGGTTGCGCTTTTTTGAGTGCGGCGCGGCTTCTACCGTGAAATTTTTTCGCGGCTCTTGTTTGGGATTCGGCTTTTCGGTAAGGTGTCGCGAAGTTTGGGAGAAAGCGGGCCACGGGATAACCCCCACGGCCCCGACTTTCTTTGTGCTTTTTGGCTAGAATTACTTGCGCTGCCCTCACCCTTCCACAAGCCTGAACTCGTCTTCTCCTCTTTCGCCCTAGAATTTCTATCCCCTTTCTCGACCAACTACGATTCTTTTAAGGTAAAAGCGTAATGCCCCTCTTTTTCCTCGCATGATTTGATGAATCTCTCTTTCTCCTCTCCTTCCCTGCACAAATATCTCTTCTCCTCTCAGTTGTTTTTAGTTTTTATGTATCAGTTGCTTTTCATGAAGAATCAAGCAAGACATTTGTATCACTTGTAATATTGTTTCACATTTTTTATGTTTAACTTGCATTTCACTATGAATTTTCCATGATATGTACATCATTTGCAGAGCATTATGTTTCAAACTATAATTTCGTACATGAAGAAGCCTCATTTGGTGGGGTGCATCAGAAAGAAATGATAGGAGATGAATTTCACTGTAGGCACATTATGTAAAAAGAGTTTTTTTCCAGCACCAACCTCTATCACTGGAAACAAGTGACAGATGAATAAAAAAAACCATGAATACGGTCATCCTCCATGCTTTTATGTTTCACCTGCATTTCACTATGAAATTGCCATGAAATGTATATCATTTGTAGATCATTATGTAACACACTATAATTTAATACATGAAATAGTCCAATTTGGTGGGGTGCATATAAAAGAAAGGTGCTACATATTCTTGTTATACAGCCATCAATATTGTCATCCTCTCAGGTTTTAGGTTTACTCACATTTCACTATGAACTTGTCAGGATATTTATATCACTTGCAGATCATTATGTAGCACACTATAATTTCGTACATGAAAAAGCCTCATTAGGTGGGGTGCATAGAAAGAAAGGAGAGGAGATGAATTTCACTGTAGACACAATATGTAAAAAAGAGTTGTTTTCCAACACCAACCTCTATCACTGGAAACAAGTGACAGATGAATCAAAATAACCATGAATATTATCATCCTCCCAGTTTTTATATTTCACTTACATTTCACTATGAAATTGACATGATATGTAAATCAATTGCAGAGCATTATGTAGCACACTATAATTTTATACATGAAAAAGCCCCATTTTGTGGGGTGCATAGAAAGAAAAGAGAGGAGAGCAATTCACTGTATGGACATTATGTAAAATAGATGTTTTTCACTCATCAACTTTTTCATCCTTCCAGTTTTTATATTTCTCTTGCGTTTCACCATGAATCTGCCAGAATCTATTGGTAACACTGACAGATCAAGATTGTATCACACTTTAATTTGATAGATGGGACAGTCCCATCTGGTGGACTGCATAGAAAGAAAGGATAAGAGATAAATTCACTGTAGGCACACTATGTAATATAGTTTTGTCCCAGTCATCAATATTGTCATCCTCCCAGTTTTCTTTGTTTCACTAGTATTTCACTATGAATCTGTCAAGATATTTGTATCAACAGCAGATCATTATGCACAAAAAATTATGTCTTCTAATAACAACCTTTACCACAGGATATTGTGATATATGAAACATGCTCGGTTGCTGGGTTGCACCAAAATTGTGATGCAAGCATTAGAGCAGCTGGTTGACCGGTTTGAGAGGAAACATGTTAGGTTGCTGGGTTGCACCAAAATTTTGATGTGGTTGTGTCAGATATTTGTAAGCCAGTATATACTGGAGTGATTTTAGTGATTACACATTTTCTTATATTGATTCCTGAGGTAGCACGACGCAGAAGGAGAAATGCAGCTATAAATTTACTTGTCGATTACTATAACACATACATCGACCGCGCGCCCTGTTATGCGTCATCTCAAATTGGGGACAAATGGATGAAAGAAATGTTTACTGGACACCCAATGAGATTTAGAAACATGTTCTGTATGTCACAGGATGTTTTCAATGACCTATTAGCAGAACTAACAACATCTCTTGGACTCCACGGGTCATCTAGGACAACTGACCGTGATGAATCTAGAGTATACTTCCCCCACCCTCTGCAAGGTACGTTGCATACCTAAGATCACTCTGAATTTTTTTGGTATGCTTAACTGAAGGCTAGCATGAGATCTACAACGTGTCATTGTTAAAAATAACATTATTATTATCTTACTCGTCGTTGTAATAGTTTTACAATTTTTTTTCACTCTACTCCTACTAGCTAGTGCTTGAGATGTCTTCATGTACATCTGGACTATTTTGGAATGCCAAAATTGTATGGCTTGAGATGTATTTATCTATAAAAACTTACAGTGTATTTGGTTTGAGATGTCTTTATATTTGTTTATTTATGTAAATAAAAATATATGTTTATATGTTTACAAAATTTAAAATTATTCTTAAAAACATATATGTTTGTAAATTTATTTTTATAGTAAATTAATTAAACATTTAAATTTAAAAAGTATCATTATTTTAAATATTTTTTATAAACAACATATTTTTATTTTTATTTTCTTTTTAAACACAAAATATCATTATTTTAAATATGTTTTATAGAAATTTAAAAAATATACGTAAACACATATATAAAACTTAAGTTTAATTCATATGAAAATTTAATACATAGTATTTTAAAAAATTTTATGAATATTAAACCTCCATACAGATAAATATATTAAAATTTTTAAATAAATTTAACAAATATGGGCAGTTTGGTCATTTATGCGAGAAAAGGCTAGCTCGTAATTGTTTTCATATAATCGAACCAAACAGACAACTAAAACTTCCCACGCATTCTCTCATGAGCGAGCTTCCGGGAAGATAATGCAAAATAGAAGATTTCCAATCTATTTTTTTTATATCATTTTAAAAAAATATCATTATCAATAATTCTTGAAACTAAGATGCTAGCTGATCATTAATCAAAAATATTATAATTATAAAAATTTAAATTTAGATATACATATATAGAAATTGTGTAAGTGCAGTCAAGCCTTCCAAGATTAAAATCAGTCATATATATGTCTCTGTCTCTATCCTTTCCCCTGGCGAAGATTCCGTCTAAAAAAGGATAAAAGTTATTGCCATTGCCGTCTTCCGTCACCAGTCTCTGTTCTTCCCCCCATCCCCTCTGAGAGCTTCACCCACACTCCATCTCTGCTATTTATCGCCCTCAAACGACGCCCTCTTACCAGTCCAAGTTGCCTCAAAGACTACTGATCAAAATGTCTCGTCAAAGTGGCGAAGGGAGTTCCCGTCATGAAAGGGATGAGTCGCATTCCCCATCACAAAGGGAGCGTGTTGTTAAACAACGCCGTGATAGACCAAGTTCTTCAAGGTACTCGGAGTCCTCTTCTACCATTGCAAGTAGAGACTCAGAGGAACAAAATCGTAGCAGAAGCTCCTCCGGTCAGCCTGCTAAAGCCCCGGCAACTTCAACGCCGGCGGCCAGCAAGGATCTGGCGCGACGCCCGGGTTACGGAACCCTCGGGATCAGATGTAGGGTTCGCGCTAATCATTTCCTTGTCAACGCCGCGGGGGTTAATAAAATAACTCAATATGAGGTGAGACTGCTCTTTCATTATTGCTATTTATTTATAAGCTAATATTAGAATTTAATAAGAGATCTCGTGAGCTAATGAGTTGGAGCGGGTTCTTTTGAGTTTGGCTTGTTAGCTCATCGAGTTCACTTCACTCACGAAAAATGTATCAAGTCGAGCTTGAACTGACTCACGAGTTAGCTTGACTTACGCGCCTAATGCAAGGTGGCGAAAGTAGTTACTGAGTGTAATAGTTTATAGAAATTTCTCTGGTTTCCTATATATCACCCTAATTATTTTTCGTTTATTGTATGTGATTTTATTGTTTTATTTCTTTTTTTTGCTAAAATATTATACATGTAAATGCTTAAAAATTATGTGGTATGCATGTAAATGTTTCCGTATAAACCTCTAAATTTTATTTTTTTGCAAATATATCATTCAAAATATTTCATATCACAGAAAAGGTATAACTATTTTAATTTTAAAGAGGAGAAATACATATTTTCCATGCATGGCTAGAGCGGCATAAACGAAATATTGCATCTTAGATGCGGAGGTGAATGGCGGGGCGCCACGTGACAAATGGGCCCCGCTACCATACACTGTCATTGGCCAGTGTATGGGGTGGCGGGGCCCACTTCCAACGTGGCGCCCCGCCATTCGCCTCCGCATGCATGCGGAGTCCGGATACAATATTTTATCGAGCGGCATATTTATACAAATTGAGGTTTAGATATTTGATACGTAAATAAATAAGAATGCATGTATATAATCTTCCTTAAAAAGAGTTCGTTAGTGTTCTTCGAAAAATAGGAAAATTTTCTAGTGTTTTGTTGGAATTGTCTTAACAATGCTAATTTAAATTATGAAATGATGAATCACCGGAAGCTAGTGGTTATTGTTTTTCTTATGTCAATATTTGGTCTCGTTCCTACAATGTAATATTTATGTGTCTTAATATGACTTCTTTTATAGAAACTAATGTCATAATTACCTTCTAATATATTTTTATTTTTTTCTTCATTGACTGAGCAGATCGATTTCGATCCAATTGCGACCTCTAAAGCAGTACGCAGGGCCTTGATGAAGGAATTGCTTCAGGAATATGGTGATTCACACCTTGGTCGGCATACAGTTGTATATGATGGACGTAATATCTTTTACATTGTTGGAACGCTTCCATTTGCGAGACATGAATTTCTAGTACTATTGTTGGAGAAATATAGGTAAGCGTGTGTATTTTCAATCTTCTACGTTACTAAATCTTTGTACTTATTCTCATGTAATTAAAATGCTTTTTTTATTCAGAATTCAGAGTGAACTGAGCGTCTCATCCTCTATATCTTGGTAGTTTTTTATTCAGAATTCAGAATTTTTGAGAATTTTTTATATGGGGTTCAAGAGTTCTCATAGGTGCAAGCCTCTGTAGTTAAAAGCCCCTATCGATATAAGGAGAGAACTTTTGATAAAGGATAGTCATTAAGAACTATTTATTCGATAGATAGTAGCACCAGACAGATGTTTTAGGTTGATCAATTTATAATCTTGAGCTTAAAGTAAATGGTGATGATCCCTCATTAAGATCACATAGTTTCATTTATGGTGGTCAAAAAAGCTCGTCGTTCGCAAGCAACTTGTGCTCAACTCGCTAAGTAGTTATTGTTTGATTCATGCATTAAAGTCAAGCCGAATATAAACAAAGTTTTTATCTTGATTTATAAACAACCTGAACACAAACAAGCATTTGCTAGATCGTGTTTGGCATCTTTTGGTTCAAAATAGATAAATAATTAAAACTGATATAATTATAATATTTTATAATAAAATGTTATGATATGTTTATCAGGAAAATTTAAAATTAAGAATATATGAAATCTATTTAAATTGACCTTTTTTTATTCTAAATTAGCTGAGATTATTCTCAGCCCATATATCTTATTGAAAACTCTAAGTCCTACTAAAATACTCACTGCATAATCCTAAGAAAAAACTCTAATGTTTCGGCTACCTCTATTCTTTTGTTTCATTTCTGTATGAGGCGAGAGGTAAGAGCCCTAAGCTCTCGTCAGTCATTTTTTTATGCAGAGGCCAACATGCCTCATTTCTTTTCGTCCTAAGTGCAAAAGCTGAAAGGATCAAAAGTCCTGCTAAAGTTTCTCTGGTTTGAATTCTTCCAAAGTGTTTGAAAGTTTTAGTTATTTTAAAAAGTTTTAATGTATTTTTAAGGATTTGAAAGTTTTAAGGACTAAATATCAAACAAACCAAACACGAGCATATTATTCACAAATAATTTCAAACACGAGCTTAATTCAAATATATTAAATATGAAATAAGCTAAACACGAACATTGACTGGGCTTACTCAAGTTCGACTTATTTGCAACCCTAGTTTTATTGTCCTGGGTCATCGTGGCTCTTGATTTACTTAGTTAAATAATGTAGTTGACCCATCTTAACTAAAGAATCTTATAAAAAACCATGAGTAGTGTCATCCAATGAACTCTTATAGATCTAGGGTTGAATAAATTCAAGTCAACCGTAGCTAACATGAGATTTATGCAAATCAATTATAGTCTTAAGGTTTACAACTCAAATAACAGAAAACTGGGGAACATACGGATTGTAGTAGTTGTCTTAATATAATTATGTTATTTAACAGCAAACAACTTATCAGATGGCTCAGATCTTAACCGCTACTTTGTAGTGTCAGTTGGAAGTAAAATGATTAGTACGACAGTGACAAACGAGTTCTTACACGAGTATTTGCGTCGATCAATTAATATACAAAATATAATCACTGAGTCCTTACATTCATACCACAATGAATGAATAAGTTTTTGAAAATGTCCAACAAATAGTTTACTATTCCAAAGCCTAATTTAAAATTTTACATATTTTTAAAATATTTAAAATGCTTAAAATCCTAATTTCAAAATGAAAATCTAAATTAAATGATAATAATATTCTAATTATGTGAAGTAAGTCTCTCTTGAATTAGTTCTATAAAATCTAAGTTCCTTCAAGTGTCAGAATCTCATGTTATAGTTTGTTCCTCGAACCCCTACAAGAATTCTAAGGCATCCACATTCCCTGTAAACATTAAAAGTCTACCGGCAATATTCATATTCTACTAAACTCACTCTCACACAAGCATAATATAAATCCCCACAACCAAGTGTTGCCTTATTCTCTTCCTAAATGTTATTCTCTTCCTAAATATAAATCCCATGAAGAAATCCATCCCTTATATGCTTTCCCACATTGGAACCATAGAGAAAGCAAAAAAAATTGCTATTTGTGGCTGGTGGGAGTGGGACGCTGACATGGTAGGGTTGGGGGGCATTGGATGCAGGCACGACAATGCTCGGTTTCATGACTTCAGATCATCAAATTAGGGCATTAGGCATCAAGGCGTTGGTTTGGGTGGTGCAGTAGCACCGGGTCGAAGCATGGCTATGTTTGGGTTCTAACGTTGAGAGGTTGTGTTCTCTTTATTTTGACTGAAATGGGATATCTTCAGGTGGTGAGTCGCCGGAGTTTGGATCGCTAAGGTGCTGAGTCTAGCCGTTGGGGCACTCTCCATTTTTTTGGGGCACTCTTCTGACTAAGGCTATTCTGTGCCGATTACTCTATATGCTTCAAATTTCTTTATATACTAAAGAAATGGGCCAAATAAACCCATAAAAAGTATAAAAATGACACAAATAATGTAATAACGATATCATACAGTACTGCACATCTTACACACATCAAATTCTCTCAAGCATAAACACTACATATTTTCTTGTACTTTAATACCAGAGTTCAAACTTCAAAAAATTTTTGTAGCTATATTCTTAGAATTTCCTTGCTCTTAAAAAATAATATAAATACTTTTTAATTAAAGTGCACAAATGTCATTAAACTTGATTTTTTATTGATTCATGCTAATCTAAAATCGCATTAATTAATACACCTCAAACACAATAAAACTTAAATGACTTTAACCTACTTTTCACTGAAATAAACTTAAAGATAATATATATATATATATATATATATATATATATATATATATATATATATATATATATATATATATATATATTCAATTTTTTTCAATCACGGAGAATTAATATGCCTAGTCAAGCTTGTTTTAATTATTCAGAATGTCCTCTATTTTAAAACTATTAATCATCTTCAAATTTTCATTCACAATATTATAGTTAAAAAAATCTGATTATTAACTAGGTAATTTAAATTGCAATCAATGAGTTTAATATCTTTGATTAAATAATTATATTTGTTGTCAACTAATTTTAAGTATTTAAGAATTATTATGCTAAAAATATTAATCTTAGTAAGAGGTTAGTCATTATTAATTAATTAAAAATAATTTTTTTATTAACTATTTACCTCACAAAATAAAAAATAAGACAAGAAAATATAAATAACATAAAATAACATTAAAAAAAATAAGTAAACACATTACAGTCGAGACATACTAACAAGAAAAAGATACAAGGTAAATAGAAATAAATACTAGGCCTAAATCACATAAATATCACATAACAATCACTTGTGTAATGCTGAAAGAAAATAATATAAGCATAACTAGTGCCCATATCAGGCTAACAAAAATAAAATAAAATAAAATAAAATGAAATAACATGCAATCATATTGATCATCCATGAATCAACCAAGCAGTAACATGCTCAAAGCCAGAATTGTAAACAATTCAGGCATCATCGCACTCGTCATCATCATCAACATCATCATCATCCTCTATAAACTGAGGTTTATTCTTGTATAAGTAAAATTTTGGTGCATAAGGAAGTTGGGTAATGTTATGTCCCTGGTACCCTGGCCATGACAGATCATTTTAGTGAAAGTAGAGTTGACTTGTACCTGGTACTCATATTGTCACTTCTACTGATTAATGTAATAATCAAATCTCTAGACTATATCCCTCTACAACTATTGATTATAACTACATCATCACTAGGAATATGCAGCATTTCAAGAATTGTCAAAATAGAGGAAGAAAGTTTGGTCGGGAGAAGCATGTCTCGAAGAAGTCTTTCCTCTATCATAGGAAGTCTTCCCAACAGGAAGCTGAAATTTTCTTAGTCATGGTTGTACTAGGGTTCATCTACTCCTCCCAACCCTCATACTTAACCTGAGCCTTCACACATAAAGTAAAAATTATAGAACGATGTCCAAGGTCTAATGTCATCACTCCCTTAATGACGTTGTGGATTGAAAGATATATACCATTCTCTATATCTATAGGGTTTTATTTTTATTTTATTTTCTAAAATTCAGAGGTTCATAATAACCCTATCCTTTATCACCTCATTGTTGTTAGTCAATAACATTAGTTTTACATAAATATAATAATGTCAAGCATTTGACTCAACATTGAGAATAGTGGAGGGTAAATCGACTATCTTCTTACTCTAAATCCTCCACTAGAAATGATAATCGGTCGAGAAATTAATAATTTCCTGAAAATCGGATTCAGTAGGCACAAATTGAGAATATTCATCCACAGTAATATCATAAAATTCAAAAAATGAATTAATTTTTAAAGGGATTAAATCAACTGCTTCCCTCTAATGAACACTTTTTCTTCCTTTATTCTCCTTAACATTGGCATAGAATTCAAAAACAGTAGGAATAACTGCAATCCCAATATTAAAAAAAAAAAAGTTTTCTCCACTTTATGCTCAAAACATAACCCTCTACCTTACCATCGGTTCAAGGAATGAGCTTCTTTACTAGCTTTTTTAATACCATGAAGTCATTATATAATATAGTTGCCTCAATACGAATGAGTTTCTTGGCATCAAAAGTAGATTGGCGTTTGACACCCTTAATTTTTGAGGCCATGGAATCCAAAGAAGTGGAAGAAGAAAATTATGAAAACTCGAAGAAAAATGAAAGGGGACGTGAAGAAAGTTACATGAAACCCTATGAATGCCCCCAACTCCTCTACTCGATGGCTATGGATCGAAGGCTTGAAAGAATCACATGAATAGAAGGGCTAAAGGAATATAGAATTAGGGTCGGTGGGCGGCAGGGTGTGGCAGGCGGCAAACGACAGGCATGATGGCGGGAAGCAATGGGGAAGGCAAGCGGCGTCTGACAACAAATGGTGGTGGAGGTGGGGGTGGGGGGTGGGGGCTTAATTCAAATTCGGTCAAATCGATCAAATTCAAAATGAAGCAAAAATGAAATAAGGAGTAAACTTTAAATTCATTAAAAGTTTACATTGTACTTCTACTTCTTCATACCAAAGACGTAATTTCCTCAAATCATGTAAATGAATTATAGTAGACCAAAATTCTCTCCAACCAAACAACCCCTAAATCATTTACAAGTCAAAGATCACTAAAAATTTTGGCAGTCTCTCAGAGTCATCCCTACTTAGGTGGTTACATCGAGGTGCCTAGCCTGCCCAACTAATCATAAGACGCACTGGCCAATGTTATGAGTTATTGCAATAATAAAGAGGTCTTCTAATCTATTAGTATGTAAGACACGTATAGACCTTTGATTAACCTACATGAAAATAATGCAAACATGATTTTTCGCCAAGCTGGAATAACCCAAACAAATATTTATAACTCTCCATGCATTTCTAAATTTGGATAAAGAGAATTAACAAGAGAGCGAGTCGAACATAATTAGGGTTGTTAATGATCCAATTTCAAGTCGAGTTGGGGTCTGCTCGAAAAAATTTGATCAAAAATTTTGACCCGTAGCTCGGCTCATTTATTTCAATCTAATCTCGATCCATACCGAAATTCAAATCAATTTTTGAGCAATTAACGATCTTCAAGTTGAATTGACTAAATTTATGATCCGAAAAAGAAATTGTTGTTAACGATTCAATTTCAAGCCGAGCTGGAGCCGACTCGTAAAAAAATTGACTCGTAGCTCCCTTCAGTTATTTCAATTCGACCTTGATCCGTGTCAAAATTTGATTCGAGCTAGATTCAAAGCCCCAACCATAATAGAGTGGCTTAGGATTCATGTTTAATGACTGGTGTGTGACTATCACTATAGAGACAATGATAAGAGTTGAGGGCTCGGATTGGGTGCATATGGAAATGAATCATGGCAGAAAGTGGGCTTCGGGCGCAGGGGTTTCATGCATGACAAAAAAAAAATTTACAAATACAGTCTAGTTATAGCTCTGCATTCGGACTCCAATAACACACCGATGGGCTCCTAAAAAAGAACAAAAATTTATGAGTCGAGATATAAACAATAACTTAAATATTGTGCACTTTACATCAATTAATTGGATTGCGGACGCAATGTAAAAGTTCCTCCTGACACAGAGAGTGGGGAGTTTAGGCACTGTAGCGTGTTGCGAGACGCATGAGAAAAACAGGCATTTTGATGGCCTTTGCTTGCAACAATCCCATGGTTGCCTTTCCTGCTAACCCGATCCACAATTATATCGCTGTGGAGATGCGCAGGAGAGAAAGACAGGAGTTTCGAAGGTCTAAGTATGTCGCGAATCCGTCGTTACTTCCTGTCCTAGACAGGAAAATGGTAGTTTTATCAACGAACGAAGAAGAATGTGGGGCTTGTTATCAAGACCCTAAGGCGGGATTAGGTAGGGTTAAATTTACTTTAATTTCTCCTTTTTGTTTGTTCAATTTTAATGGAAACGTCTATGTAAGGTTGACACTAAGAATTCGGGGCTAAATTTTTCTATATGCTTCTATTTTCCCTTTGCATCGCAGCTACACGCACACATAACACAAATCCTTCTACCCACCTATTCCAGGACTTATTCTACTTGTGTGTATTACGGTCCTAATCATCGAGATTCCCTTTGTGTGAGGCTGTTGGTAATTCTAGGTTTGCAGTTTTTGCTTAATTTTATGTTTTGTAATTTATTATCTTGTAACTTTTTTTGCAGCCGGCCAAAAACATTCAAACTTACTATTAGATTAGCAAGATCGGTTGATACGAATGCTCTTAAACTATATTTGGATAGGAGGCAGAAGGAATGCCCGTATGATGTCATTACTGCTCTGGAAATTGCCCTCAGAGAGACTCCTACAAATAAGTATTGAAACAAATGGCAGCTATTTTTTTATGCTTCTTTTGATGTGTTTTTTTTTTTTTTTTTGGTTTAATTTAAATAGTTTGGTTTTCTTTTTACAGGTGTGTTACAGTTTCAAGATCATTCTTTTCACGTGATTTGCGGGTGACTGATATTGGTCAAGGTTTAGAATGTTGGCAGGGTTATTTTCAAAGTCTTCGACCAACACAAATGGGCTTATCCTTGAACACTGGTAATGATTTTTCTTCCCAGTTGTTGTATAATCTCAATGTTTGGTTTATCCGAAAGTCGTTAACAGCGTTTGGTAATTTGCAATGATATGTGTGGCCTTTGCTTTGAATTTGCAGATATTGCTACAACGCCTTTCTACAAGTCAGTACATTTATTAGACTTTGTCATGGAATTTTTTAATGTTCGATCGGTTCCTAATAGTTTATCTGAAAAAGAACGCCGTGAGGTATTTGCTTTTGTTTTTGTTCGAGCCATTCTTCTTTCCTGTTTGAGTCCTATGCTCTTATTTATTTTATCCAAATTGCATATGATTTTTCTCTTTTTGCTAATATCAAACCATATGTGCTATTATTCCTATGCAAAAATAATTTGGTATTATCTTAGTTATTTACTTTGTGTTAGATGTATAAACTCGTTTGGAACTTTCAGATACACAAGGCATTGAAAGGAGCCCGGGTGGAAACAACTCATTTACTACATGTGTGTAGACAATATTACATCAAAGGGATTACATCACAGAATGCTAACCAGTTGATGTATGTTGTTTTCTTGTTTGATTTTTGTCATTGCACTTTGTTTCCTACGAAAATGTTTCATTTTTTATCCTATCTGGCCCCCTCTAGTCAATATTTTTCTTTAACAGGTTTACTCTTGATGATCCAAATGGAGGAACTGAAATATCTGTGGCCCAGTACTTTAAAATAAATCGCGGTCTTGTACTTAAGTATGATTCACTACCTTGCATTAAAGCTGGTAGTGATGGCAAGCCAAACTATTTGCCAATGGAGGTTCTTCTTGACAACAATATCCATAACTTTCTTTCTTCCAATGCATTGCTTCTAAAGCTTAAACAATTTGTTGTTCAGCTTTGATCCTACAACTCTCATTTTTAATAGGTATGTAAGATTGTGGCTGGACAGAGGTATACTAAGAAGTTAAGTGATTTGCAAGTAACTCGGATATTAAAATCAACTTGTATGCGTCCAGTTGATAGGGAGAAGAGCATTTTAAAGGTTGGAGCTTGTGAATTTAAATCTGGTTTAGAACTTTATTTAGTCATTTCATTTCAGTTTAATGGCTGGGTTACTTCGTTGATCCTACAAATTGTTATGGTGACATCTTGAGTGCTTTTGCAGCTTGTCGATAACAATAATTATAATAAAGATAAGCACGTTATGAACTTTGGTTTGAAGATTGAAACTCATCTCACCACAGCTGAAGCACGGGTGCTACGTCCGCCAAAAGTAAGTAGTTAAACAGTCATTATTATTATTATTATTATTTCCTAATCCGTTCAAATTAAACCTCTAGAAGTGTTTCTAATTAAATGTAGCTGAAGTATCACGATCGTGGCCGTGAGACGGATTGTGAACCCAAAGATGGGAAATGGAATATGTTTAATAAGGTGAATTTGGTCTTTACTAAATTTATAAAATTAGTTTGCATGTTTCTAAACTCTCTAATATGCATTATAAATTTTATGTTTTTTTTTTATGGTTGGGCGTTTTTTTATAAAAATATTGTTACAAATAGTTTTAAATGAACATTTTTCTGATTTAGAAAGGTTTTTTTATCCGTGGTCTAGAGGCCTTTGTTTGAGTAGAATTAAGACTGAATACATGGATGTAATTTTATTAGTAGTAGCTCTAGTGACAGAAGTGTAACTTTAGGTGATCAAATTATTAAAAGGTGTGAACAATTTAGATATCTTGGATCTATTGTTCAAAGTGATGGTGTTATAGACGGGGATGTTAATAGTAGAATTCAATTTGATTAGTTGAAGTGGAGGAATGCTTAGGGACTTTTGTGTGCTATTAAAGTACCGCTTATACTAAAAGGAAAATTTTATAAGATAGTGGTAAGACCTGCAATGCTATATGGCGCTGAATGTTGGCCTTTTAAAAAGAAGCATAATACTATGTTAAGTGTTGTAGAGATCAAAATGATTAGGCGGATGAGTGGCTTTACACTTAGAGACAAAATGTGAAATGAATATATCCATGATAGGGTTGGTGTAGCTCCAGTGACGGACAAAATTAGAGAGAGTTGTTTTAGATGGTTTGGTCACATTAAACGTAGACCATCTGAAGATCCGAGGAGATTAGTTGCTTTATATTCGACTTATGTTAAGAAAGACAGAGGTAGACCTAGGAGTACTTGGGCTTATTGTATTAAAAATGATCTTAATTTATTAGAATTAAATGAAAATATGACACTAAATAGGACGCAATAGAGAAAAAGGATTATTGTAGCCGGCCTAACTTAATGGGATTAACAATTTATTGTTGTAGAAAGATTTGTATCCTGATATCAACCGCTATTTATGATTTTGGTTTTATATATTTGTTGTATCATTGTCATAGTTTTAAATGAATCCTTGTGCTTGTGCAGAAATTTCATACAGGCGGCACTCTTCATACTTGGGCATGCATAAGCTTTTGTCGTCACAGTAAAACTATCATTCAGGCTTTCTGTCGTGAACTAGTTCTCACGTGCAAAAATTTTGGAATGGTTCTTACACTTATTTCCTTTTGTCTTGAATTGTGATTGTACTCTATCATCATGGGCTACTCATTATTTTTTAAATGTAGGATTTCAATGACGTTCCTGTGTACTTCTCTTCATGTCCGCCATCAGAAATAGATAAAACCTTATATGAATTTCACCGCCGGTCTGTTGATGCCTTGCCACGGCTTCAATTGCTAATTGTTTTTCTCCCAGAAGCTAAGGGTTCATATGGTAAATTCCCATTTTATAGCTTATTTACTTTTGTAATTTTTTTGCTTTAAATTCCTATATTTTATTTAACTATCTATCATCTGATATCGATTTCACAGGCAGGATAAAAAAAATATGTGAAACTGAGCTTGGTATTGTTACTCAGTGCTGCCAGCCAAAGCACCTACAATCGAAGCCTAATAAACAATACTTTGAAAATTTAGCTTTGAAAATCAATGTGAAGGTTTGTATTTCTTCTGGTTATCTTTTGTAGGAGAAAACATTGTATCTATCTTATGCATATGCAAACAAAGAACTGTCGACAGCTTTTCATAAATGCTGAGGTGGTGCCCAATCATGTAGAGCTGTCGCCCGGCGGTCAATCACAGTATTTTCTCCTTTTGCTAGCAAGCTTGTTTTATGTTGTTTCTTATCCTTTCATTTTATTCAACAGGTTGGGGGTTGTAATGTTGTTCTTGAAGATTCCATTAATAAACAACTCCCTTTGGTATCAGATGTGCCCACTATTATATTTGGAGCTGATGTGACCCATCCGTCCCCAGGAGAAGACTCTTCCTCCATTGCTGCGGTTTATTTCTCGTCTCTGATAATGTTTGTTACTCACTAATCATTATTTTTTAACTTTAATTTTGGTCTGGATTATCTTCTAGGTGGTTGCATCTATGGATTATTGTGTATCAAAGTACAGATGTCTTCTATCTGCACAGCCTTTCAGACAAGAAATTATAGAGGATTTCTTTAAAATGACTGACAAGGGTCCTCAGGGAATGATAAGGTCGCTCCAACAACAATAAACCTTGACTGGATATTCTGGAATTTGAACTTCTAACCTTATATGTATATTAATATATATCAACAGGAAACTGATTAAAGAATTTCTTAAAGAGACTGGACATAGACCTCGACGCATTATATTTTACAGGTTTGTTATCTGTTGTTATTTTAAACTTGTTCCCAACTTTAAGGATGCAGCATCGATAAACCCGGGAAGATTTGTTTTTTAAATGTAGGGATGGTGTTAGTGAAGGCCAATTCCAAAATGTGCTTTCGAATGAAATGGATGCTATTAAAAAAGTTAGTTTCTGTTTATTATAATTATAATGGTTATCTTAAAAAAAATTATATTCTTTCTATGTATTCTTTTGAATAACTTATTCAAATAAATGATTTATAGGCTTGTCTCTCAATAGAAGAAAATTATCTTCCACCAGTTACGTTTATAGTGGTGCAGAAGAGGCACCATACGCGTTTATTTCCTGATAATGAGAAAATGACTGATAGGAGCGGGAACATATTGCCAGGTAATGTTCATTTGATGGCTTGAGTAATCTATATATGGTGCAACTTCTCAACATATTTCGATTCTTAGGTACGGTAGTCGATAGAAATATATGTCATCCCACTGAGTTCGACTTCTACCTTTGTAGTCATGCTGGTATTCAGGTAAATTTATATTGCATAGAAACTCTCAAACTTGTAGCTGGCCAGGAATTTGGCTAGAATTCTCTTAACCTCACAAGCGGATTTCTATTAGAAAAACTGACAAATACCCACAGGGCACAAGTCGTCCAACACATTATCGTGTTCTTTACGATGAGAATCGTTTTTCTGCGGATCAGCTGCAGACGCTAACCAATAACTTATGCTACACGTAAGTGTATTATATCCTTGGAAGATTTACATACGGCCACTCAATGCCTATGTATTTACATATTAACACCAAAACTTCAATTTTTACATGTCAATACCACCTTATTTATATATAAAAAAAAGTCTATTTCACTTTTTTGTTCAAGTCAAAACGGTAGTATTTTTTATGTGGCACGAAAGATTGAGATGGCATAAATGTGAAAAAGTGAAGTTTAGGTGCTAGATATGCAAATACATATCCTACTAGTGAGTTGTTCGATCGCTTGAGCTAATTGTAAATTTTGTTTGTACAGATATGCTCGATGCACGCGCTCTGTCTCAGTTGGTAATTGTCATCAACTATTGTATCCATGCGCTTGATTTTTCCTTTTTTTTTAAAGGCTTCTTTCAACATGTTTGTGTTGCTTCGCAGTTGCTCCTGTATACTATGCGCACCTCGCAGCTTTTCGGGCACGATATTACGTGGAAACAGGGTCTGAATATGGATCAAGTCAAATCAGTGGAAGAACAGGCGAGCGAGCAGCGGCCGCTCTACCAGCAGTTAAGGAGAACGTCAGGGACGTGATGTTTTACTGTTAGAATATGAACAGGCTGACGATTTAAAAAAGAAGGGGATTTACATGCATATCACAAATTTTTTTATGTTTACATATCTAGCTTTTAAATTTTTATATTTATTTATATACTGTCTTAATGTCTAAATCATATCAAAATATATGAGGTGCAATCCTCATGATTTAATGGCAGTGATATTTTTGATATGATGCAGAGATTATGCTGTTATATAAGTCAATATAAGAATTTAGGTTTTATACATCTGAAAAATTATAAGAATTTTGTGACATGTATGTAAATCCCTCTCTAAAGAGTGATCGCTCTATGGGGTTTTTTTTTGTTGGGGGGAATTGGATAATATTATGCATTATAGTAAGTGGAAACTATTACCATGCCTTTCTTTTTTCTTTTTTTTTTGGCAGCACATTACATGGATATACACTATTAAACATGTTGTATTTTTTTTTTTTTTTTTTTTTGTCTTGGCACTATATGAACTTATGACATTGCTTGTTGCAACATTGTGAGTTTTTGGGGATGTTAGATTATTAGAATTATTATGTTATCATTTTAATATTATTATATATGTTAAATAATTATTATTAATTTGCATGTTATTATTATTATTGTTATGAATATTTTGTTTTAATTGTATGTTTGTTATTATTTTCTTGTCTATTATGAATCAATGGTATCTTAGATTGTTCTTCCATATATATATATTAATGTTATAATTTATGATGTTCTCATGAGATTATATTGGTTGCATTATTTAAATGGCTGACAAAACTAGAGAATAATTCATGAATAAAGTTCTAATGAGAGTGCACTTATATGTGGTATATTGGTTGAGGTTGTTGCCTCCCACCATGATATCACATATATCTTTTACCACAATTGAAACACTTTCAAGGTTTAATTTAAATTGATTAGTAAATAATAACAATAATGACTAACTAATTACTTTTCGTGGGCATAACTACTTACTGAGTAACTCGTGCTTCAACTGTGGTAAAAAACTAGGTTGAATCACAATAGTAAAATTTTAGCATACTTAACATTATCATTTTTTTTTACTAGCTACAAAAGTAATTACAAGATGTCAATACAAAATTAATTGTAGGATCAATGAAGTAACCCACCCATTAAACTAAAATGCAAAGACAAAATAAAGTTATAAAGCAGATATAAAATCACAAGATCTAACCTCTAAAATGCTCTCTCCCTATCAGTTGGACGCGTATAAGTTGGTCTTAATATTTCAGTTACTTTTCTATCGTTTAAATTCTTAATATATCTTTGACCATCACACATTGTCTTTTGGTCTCACTTGCTCAGAAAAAAAAAAGTTATCAGGCATTGAAAGGAGCCTGGGTGTGGAAACAAATCATATACAAAATGTTGTTCTATTGTTTATACAAAAGAAAACGTGATAAAATCACATTGATTACATCATAGTACACTAACTGGTTGATGTATGTTGTTCTTTTGTTTGTTTTTTGTGATTGCACTTTGATTCCTACAAAAATGCTCCATTTTTTTATCTTTTCTGGCTCCCTCTAGTTAATAGCTTTTCTCAACAGGTTCACTCTTTATGAACCAAAGGGAGCTGTATAGTTTGTTTCCCAGTACTATAGAATAAGACACAATTGTGATCTGATGTATGATTCACTACCTAGCATTAAAGCTAGCAGTGATAGCAAGTCAAACTACATGCTAATGGAGGTTCTTCATGACAAAAATAGTTTTAGATTTCTTTCTTCCAATGCATTGCTTATAAGCTTAAGCAATTTGTTCCTCAACTTTGATCCTGCTATAACTCTCAGTTTTATTATGTATGCAAAATCGTGGATGGACAGAGATATGTTAAGAGTTTAAGCGATAGACAAGTAACTAGAATATTAAGATCAACTTCTAAGTGTCCAGCTGATAGGGAGAAGAGCATTTTGGAGGTTAGATCTTGTGATTTTAAATCTACTTTAGAACTTTATTTTATCTTTGCATTTTAGTTTAATGGGTGAGTTACTTAATTGATCTTACAATTAATTTTGTGATGATGACAACTTGATTGCTTTTGCAACTAGTCAAAAAAATATATATATATATATATATATATATATATATATATATATAAATATATACATTATAATGATAAGTATGCTAAAAACTTTGGTATTGTGATTTAACCTGGTCTTTTACCACGGTTGAAGCACGAGTTACTCAGTAAGTAGTTATGCCCACCCAAAGTAGTTAGTTAGTCATTATCATTATTATTTCCTAATCAGTTTAAATTAAACCTTGGAAGTGTTTCTTAAATGTAGTTGAAGTATCACGATTGTCGTGAGAAGGATTATGAACCCATTGTTGGGAAATGGAACATAATTAATAATGTGAATTAGGTCTTTACTAGATTTATAAAATTAGCTCGCACAATTTTAAAGTTCAATGTTATGCTTTGTTAATTTTATATTTTTGTATGTTTGTTTTTTTAGAAATATATTTTTAAAATGGTTTTAAATTAACTTTATTTCTTATTTAGAAAAGGGTATTTATCCTCGTATTAACCAATTTTTATAATTTTGGTTGTATATATTTGATGTATCTTTGTCATAGTTTTAAATAAATCATTGGTGTGGTTGTGCAAAAAATGTATAGAGGTGGTATTGTTGATGCTTGGGTATGCATAAGCTTTTGTCTTCGCAGTATAAATATCATTTAGGATTTCTTCCGTGATCTAGCTTCCATTTGCAACAACATTGAAATTGTTCTTTCCTTAATTTTTCCTTTGGCTTGAATTGTGATTATACTCTACCATTCATGGGCTACTCATTATTGTTTAAATGTAGATTTTCAATCAATATCTTGTAAACAACTTTTTTACTTTTGTCGTCACAAATAGAAAATAGCTTATATGAATTGCACTGTCAGTCTATTGAAGTCTTGAAGCGACTGAATCTGAAGCATAAGCTGCTTCAATTGCTAATTGTTGTTTTTCCGCTAAGTGTCTATAATAGTATATTCCAAATATATAGCTTGTTTATTTCCATAATGTTTCTGCTTTAAATTCCTAAATTTTATTTAACTATCTGTCATTTGGTCTGTGGTTTCACAGGCAGGCTAAAAGAAATCTATGATACTGAGCTTCTATTGTTACTCAGTGCTGCCAGACAAGGCACCTACCACCTATGAAAAATAAACAATACTTGAAATTTCTAATATTTCCTTGTTTTGTCACCATATGAACTTTTGACATTTCTCGTTGCAACATGGTGAGTTCTTAGGAATGTTAAAGGATTATTAGAATTACTATGTTATCATTTTAATATTATTTTATATGATTAATATTAATTATGAAATTGTTTAGTAGTAGTATTATTCTTATTGATATTTTATTTTAATTGTATATTTATTGTTGCTCTCTTCTCTTTTAGGAATCAATAATTCTAATATTGTTCTTTAAAAAAAAATCCAATGTTAAAACTTATGATGCTCTCATGAGATTACAATGGCTGTCTTACTTAGAAATGATGCGTATAATTAGAATGTATTTATTCACGACATAGTGGTTGACTCAAGTTGAGATTGTAATATCTCATTGTGAGATAACATATTTGAATTGTGCGTATTATCTTTTAGACTCGTTTTTTCTATAAAAAAATAAAAATGTGAAAGCAACGTACAACTAAAAGAATGCGAGGAAAATAGTTAGAACACGAGAAAATTTGGATTTAATTTGATTGGATAATCATAATCATAGTAGTTTAGTACCTAATAAATATATTTTAATTGATAAAATATATTACTAATAATTAATTAATTAATATCAATTCTTTAATTATTCATGACTTCTAAAATTTCAGTTTATAATATTTTTTTAAACTATTTTTTTAATATTAATTGATGAAAATTGTTAATTAATGAATTAAAATTTAGTTTAACATAAGCCTAAGCGTTTTGATAAATAGATTATGATAAAATAATTTTAATATTATTTTTAAAAAGACTTACGATTTCTTCCATATTGAATTCAAGCTTTTTAATTTAATTTAATTTCATGATTTTAATGATGATACAATTTCTAATAAATAAATATTAATTAATAAACTATAATATTATTACTATTATTATTATTATTATTTGTATTATTATTATTTAATATAAGAATTTTTATTATTTTATAATTCATGATTTTTTACACTTCACTTTATTAATTTTCTGACTGTTTAATTTTTATATTAATGAACAAATTAAATTAATTAATGAAATAATTTTTAATTAGAAAAAAGAAGGCATAATTGCAAGTATATGAGTAGTTAAAGATGACATTGGCGACAATAAATCCTAACTTTCCATAATTATTCATATTATTAATGTGATATATATATATATATATATATATATATATATATATATATATATATATATATATATATATATATATATATATATTGACATGGCCATGAAACGGTCCTTAACTTTCTTTTAAAGGTTGATATAATCCTTTTACGATTATTATATTGAGTTTTTATTTTATTAAAATTTTATAACATCGCAATTCTATTTTGTCGTGCATTAATTTTAATTTGTGTTTATTTAGCCATCTTTTCATCATTTTTTATTAATATTTTCAACGCAATTTGAATTATTCATCATTTTCCATTTTATTAACTATTTTATCATTTAGTTATTTGTATAGCATATTACGTGTCTTTTGCTTTTTATTAAAAGGGCATGTTAGATCTATTTGTACACCGTCCAATTTGAAATGATAATAATAGTGTTTTGTGTTGGTAAATTTGTGGTGGTAGAGTGATATATTAACGCTTTTGTATTGTACGAAAGTTCGACACAAAGGTAAAAGAAAAGTTATATTTGGAAAACTTAAAAGGATAAAAATCATATAGCTTTGGCAGCGGAAATGATCCCATTATACGGATGTAATTTACAAGACATCTTTGGCTCTTGAATAGCCAGAATCAATAATATGTAAATGGGGGTTATCTGACTTCCGCTATGAAAGTGGCAAAATACACAAGGGAAATGGTGGCGACGAAGTACATTGAAGGAACACCGACGGTAGAGATCGTGTATCATAAAAATTGATATAAGCATTGTTGGTAGAGGTGGCTCGACAGTGGTGGTTCGGTGGCAGCAATGCTGGTGGCCTGGCAGGGTTCATTTCTTTTTCTCCCTTGCTTGGATCTATAAATACCCACCTTTAAGGTTATGGAGGGCAAACCTCTCATGCCTCTGGCTCGTATTCCAAACAACAAAGCTTTGGCTTTTCCCTGTATATTTAATTAAAGGGTCAACTTTTTTTTCCTGGACGAATTAAACTTGAAGGACTTCAAGATCATTGATCTTACGGTGAGGCAATTATCTTCCCTTGAAAAAGATGTTGACCGATCTTGTCGAACATACCAGATTAAGGCATGTAGTATTACAACGAGACAATTCTCTTCCCTGAAAAAGAGGTAGACTGACCTCATCAGACAGACTTTGTTGGAGTCAATCAAGTCTCATGAGCCTATGGAGAGGCGACTATCTTCCATTGAAAAAGGTGTGGACCAACCTCATCGAACATACCATATTGGAGGCGATTAAGGACCATAGTCCTATAGCAAGGGAATTATCTTCCCTTTATAAATGTGTTATTCGAACTCATTGGACAAGCTGTGTTTGAGGCAATCAAGGCTCATGGTGTTACAGTGAGGAAACTATTTTCTCTTGAAAGATGAGTTGACTGCCCCTATCAGACATGTTGGGATTTTACAACGATCGACATATATTTTCCTACGATGAGACAACTATATTTCCTTGAATAAGACTTTGACTGGCCTCTGCAGACATACTAGGTTAGAGGCAATTAATGTTTGTAGTCCTACGATGAGGAAACTAACATCCCTTGGTAGAGGTGTTAACTATTTTCATCGGGCAGTTGAGTGCTAGAGGAGATCAATACTCATAGTTCTATGATGATGGTGGATAAACAACAGTTAGTTTGATGATAACAACAATTGTCCAACAACAATAATTGTGGTCTAATGATGTTGATCAAACGATGATGCTAGTAGCAATAGCCATAGATGGTGACCCAACAACAATGGTAGTGGACGCAACAACGTCATTGAACAGTTGATTATGGCTCGAAAATGGCAGCGTACCATCACGATGATGATAGTGGCTAGATGAAAATAATTTAGTTAGAACAATGGTGTACCGCAAGTGCAGCAATGGCCCAATGAAATAGTCTGGCATCGTGATGATTTGACAAAAGGGCTTCAGCATGATGGTAGCTGACAATAGTGGCCCAACTACAATGGATGTGGTCCAACAGTGTAGGCAAGGTGACGATTACAGCAATAATGCCATTGACCAAATAATGGTAGTTTGACAACAATGGTGTATCGTGATGGAGGTAATGGTTGGGCGGAAATTATCAAATTATTATAGTGATGTTGATCAGTCGATGATAGTTCAACAAAAATGATGACCTGATGAAAGTGGTCCAGTACAGTGATGGTGGCAACCGTGAGAAGATGATCAAATGATGATGAAGGTGTACTACGACGACGTCGGCTTTTAGGCAATATTAATCAAGTATAACAATGTTTGAGGGATGATCTAATAATGAAGAAGGTGTACCAAAACAGTGATTGTTGTTGGGCATCAGTGATCTGGCATAGCGACGATCGAGTAATGATGATCTAGCTAGGATGATAGTGCACCACATCAACTGGGCCAACCAGATGATAGTGATTTAGCATATTGGAAGGCGAGAGATGATCTAAAAATGATAATATTGTATCAAAATTGTGGTGGTTGTTGAGCATTAGTGATCCACCATAGTGATGGCCAAGGGAAGATACAATGATGATGACGGTATACCTCAACTGTGGAAACAACCCAACGATAATGACCTAGAACTATGGTGACCAAACAATAATGCTCCAGCATGGTAACATCCAATAACGATGGTCCAACTATAATTATTGTGGTTCAATGGTGTTGGTCAAGTGACGGTGAAGACTATAATGTCATTGGTCGAATAATGGTAGTTTGGCAACAATAGTGTACCATAGCAACAAAGTGGCCAAGTTGCGGTGTTCTAGTTATAGTAGTGGTATCAGTTAGTTGGCGGTAGTCCTGTGATTGTGACAAATTAAAAAACGTGATCTAGTGTAACAATGTTAGAAATCAGGAGAAGATGATCAAGCAATAAAGACGGAGTATCACAAAAAAATACAAAAATGCTATATAATTGACCTGTAAAAAGGTGAGAAATCAAGCAATCGCCCAAAATCAAACAAAATCCAAAATGAAAACTCTAAAAACACCTCAACTACATCTGTCATCCAAAGCGGAGCAGAATTCTCTCCCACCAAAAAGAGAAAGAAAAATAAGAAGACTAATAGAGAAACTTAAAGAATGGCAGTTCTCAAAATCATGATTCCTGTCAATTTATGGCAAACAAAAAAATTGTTAGGGTGAAAGGAATTCTGACCACCCACTTGTTTAAGAAGATCTCAATACTTGAGCAACTTCGTCTACCTTTGCATCAAGTAATATAGGTGAATCCAACAACGGTAGCACTTCAGAGTCATCCAACTCTACCAACATCCCAGTAATTTTCGCAGCAAGATCTGGCTGCATTAGCCACAACATATTTCAATTACTGATAAGAGAATACAGATCTAAGCTGTTTTATAATAACTTAAGAAATAAAAAAGGATCAGAGGAAAACCTGTCGTTGGTGAACAAACGGGAATAACCGTTCACGAAGCATCATTCTCCGTTGCATTGGTGGGGCTTGGGCCAACATAGTGC
The DNA here is from genome assembly GCA_022702705.1 of Papilionanthe hookeriana x Papilionanthe teres. Lineage (NCBI taxonomy): Eukaryota > Viridiplantae > Streptophyta > Magnoliopsida > Asparagales > Orchidaceae > Papilionanthe > Papilionanthe hookeriana x Papilionanthe teres. The sequence continues at coordinate 53,126,097 of CM040423.1, read as the reverse complement.
TGAACATCCCCATCCCTTGTGGATGATATGAAGAAGAAAGCGCCGGTGGAACATTATTCATGCTATCCTGCCTTGTATTTTGTAAATGGTTAGTTCGCGCAGATAAGCTCTGACAGGGAATGAACATTTTATTCACTAAAAATCTATAATTGTATGATAAAATAGCAAATTATAGTATAGAATTCAATTATTCCAAGCAAACTTGTTTGTGGTAATTTTTGTTCGCTTGGTGTTGAGTAATGATCAACGTTGATTATTATTTGTGCTGTATGATTGCAAGCAAACTTGTTTTTTGACATTTATTATCTCGTTTAATTAAGTTTTGTTCACTTCGTGTTAAGAAGTGATTAAATAATTCCAAATTTATTGAATTATATATTCATATGTGCGCATAAAATTAAGTTTTAAAATAACAAACGTTTGTGATTTTCTTTAATAATTATTTGTTTAGGAGCTTTTTGTTTAGCTTTGTGTGAGTACTCATTCAATTAGATTGGGCAAACCATGTATAATCCAAGTTAGATCATACACAATTCTAAACAAGTCAAGTACTAATCTATATATATATACATATATATATATATATATATATATATATATATATATGTATATATATATATATATATGTGTGTGTGCGTGTGCGCGCGCGCGCGCTCGCGCGCGATAGTTCAACTAGAACTTGAACAAATAATAGCATGAAAAAGACAAATTTGATACAAATTATGCTCGACAAGGTTAGACTTAGTAAATCCTGACACTTCTTGGTATCAATTTTTGAGGTCATGTGTGTTGACAAACTTTCAAATATGATGGGAACATATAAGTTTTTTTATGGACAGACTATCACGAACATTTAATCCCACATCAGCTAGGTGTAGGGCCGAAAAGCAGTATATAAGTCCTGGGCTGCCCACCTCTCTAAAGAGCTCTTTTGGGAGCGTGAAAAGTGGTATCAGAGCGAGCATCGCCCGCGGGTGTGGGGACTCACCACGGTGTAGGGCCCCGGTGGAGCCGATGCGTGACGAGGCGTCACGTGATTGGGTGGAGGAGAATGTCATGAACATTTAGTCCCACATCGGCTATGTGTAGGGCCGAAAAGCAGTATATAAGTCCTGGGCTGCCCACCTCTCTAAAGAGCTATTTTTGGAGCGTGACAAGACACTCCAAATCACTGTAGCGTCTGTCAGCGTTAGACTCTAGTGTGATGCCCATAAAAAAAACTTATTATTTGAGTCATGCGATCATATTTTACTCATATTTAATCTTACATAACTTACATATCGCTAAAATCCTTCGTCAGACATTTTTGTGAAAATTGAGATTTTCGGGGCCAGACGGCACCTAGCACCGAGCACCGACGCATCAGGCCCTGGCGCCTAGGTGTCAGTTAGGGCTCCTAGATTCCCAACACAGCTTACAGCCTAGGTGGGCTTCCCCTTCCCTTTTAGGAAAAATTATTGCGTCCGGACAGCGTACGCAAAGTTATGTCTGGACTCCAATTATACGACGACACGTGTTCGTGTCGGCCCCATCCCTCAACACATAAAAATACAAACCGCGGGTTGTATTGGAATATTACGGATACTACCATAATACAACCGGGTATATTCCAATACAATCGCGTAATATTCGAATACAATCGATTGTATTCAAATATTCCGCGGTTGTATTGTATTACCGGAATACTACCACAATAAAATCGGGAATATTCCAATACAACCGCGGAATATTTGAATACAACCACGGCTTTATTTCTGTCGAAAAAATTGGGTCGGGTCGGGCCGCGTGATTAAATTTGTCGGTTGTATTATGGTAGTATCCGAAATATTTCAATACAACCCGCGGGTTGTATTTTTCTGTTTTGAGGGATGGGGCCGACACGAACACGTGTCGTCGTATAATTAGAGTCCGGACATAACTTTGCGTACGCTGTCCGGACACAATAATTTTTCCCCTTTTAGGGGCTGCATGGCTGAAGAGGAGAGCTCTTCTCAGCATTGCTAAGGAGTTTCTCTCGTCAGCTGGAGACCACTTCCGTCTTGCTTGAGGTGGTGCTTGAGGAGGGAGTTCGTGTGAAAGAAGGGAAAAAAAGCTTGACTTTTCTCCATCTCTTTCGTCTTCTTACAAATTTTCATATTTCTCCTCTTCATTATTCACTTCATTTCACTTCCACTTCAATTGTCTCGAGAGAAAGGTGGAATCAAGAGAACCCTTGGATTCGTCGAACTTTCCTCGTGAAGGAAAGCTTCATCCCTACAAGTGGCACAGTTGAAGCGTATGGACATGCCCAAAGAATGTTTTGCCAACCATTGTGTGGGTGAGAAAGCTTCTAAAACCCTTGCGATTTAATTCATAGTGAGCTCATTAGGTCTGGATGTTAGAGGAATTAAGCTAGGCTTTGTGTGATAGAGGCAGCCCATATGTTAGGAGATTCTACGATCCCCCTACGGATCCAAGAGCAAAACCTACCTAATTTTAGCTCCAAAACCCCGAATTCAGGATTTCGGCAATCACACGTTTGCGCTGGTGATTTCCCTTTTTCTTCTTTTTGGTGATTTATTTTTTCTTCTATTTTTTTTTATGGGAAGAACGAAATCCATTTGGAGTCCAGAGAAGAGAAATTCTCGTGATTTTGTCGTTCCCTAGACCACAAGGGTCTCCCCTTAGGAGAACACTTCGTTCTGTACTGGGCGAATGACGGCAGTTAATTGTTGTTTCACATGATGATTAACAGTTGAATTTTATTACCATCCTACACTGGACGCTAGGACGAGCCCAGTCCAATTTCTTCAAAGAAATTGATTGGTTTCTTCTTTGCCTGTGTTTGCATTCATATGGCTTGTCTTGCATGAATTTTCAAAAATGTATCAAAGATGTCCTTTTCTGCATGCGTATTCGACCAGCCGCATACCCGGACAGGTTCGACCGACCGTCTTCGTTGATTCGATTGATTGGTTGCCACCGCTACCAGCTCGATTGTTTCGATCGAATTTTCTCGTCAATTCAATTAATAGGTTGCCACTGGCCTATTTGGATGATCGACCACTTCTGTCGATTTGGTCAATTAGTCGTCACTGGCTCAATTATCTTGATTGACTATCTCAGTTGATTCGATCAATCAGCCGTCGCCGACTCGATTAGGTCGATCAACTACTTCCATCAATTCGAACCACCAGCCCAATGGTCTTGATCAACTATGTCTGTTGATTCGATCAATCATCCGTCACGAACCTGATTGGCTCGAGCGAACACTTCGGTCGATTGGATCAATCGACTGCCACGCCACTGGCCCGGTTGGCTCAACTGACCACTTCCAACGATTCAATCGATCGACCGCCACCCGCCTGAACGTCTTGATCGATTATTTCTGTCAGCTCAACCGATCGACTGCCACTTGCCAGATCGTTTCAATCTACCACTTTCGTCGGTTTGATCACCGCTGGTCTTATCATTTCGATCGACTATCCTTGTCAATTTGATGTATCGCCCACCACTGGCACGGTTAGCTCGATCATCTTCGTTGATTCGATTGATTGGCCCCCACTACCCGACCGTTTTGATTGGCTTTCCGTGTTGATTTGTTCAATCGGTCGCTATCGGCTCGATCATTTCGATCGACTCTTTGTTGATTCGATGAATCAATTCGGTGTGATCGATCAGTTGCCACCGACCTGATTAGCTCGATCGACAACTTCCTGAAATTTGTTTGATTGCATGTCACCGATCTGATCATCTATCTCCGTCAATTCGATCAATCAGTTGCCACCAGCTGATTCGCTCGATCAACCACTTCCGTCGATTCGATCGGTCAACCACCATCGACCCAAATTGGCTCGATCGACTATCTCCGTTGATTCGATCAATCAAGCACCACCTGCTTGATTGGTTCAATTGACCACTTTGGTCGATTCAGTCGACCAGATGCCACTAGCTCGATCATCTTGATCGACTATTTTTACCAGCTAGCTGATAGACCATCACTAAGCCGATTGTCTTAATGGACCATTTTCGTCGGTTCAACTGATCAGCAGTCGCTAGTTTGATCTTCTCAATCGATTATCTTTGCCAATTGATCAATCAGTGGCCGCAGGCCTAATTGGCTCGATCACTTCCGTCGATTTGATTGAGGCAGCCACCGGCTTAATCGTTTCCATCAATTATCTACATCGATGCAATCAATCAGACGCCACTGACCCAGTTGGCTCAATCGACGGCTTTTGTCAAATTCGATCGATTGGCCGCCACAGGCCTGATCGCCTTGATCAACTATCTTCATCGATTCGATTGATGCCACCACCGATCCAATCGACAAATCAACTAATCATCTTTGAATGTTAAATTGTTGCATGCTTTCCACACTACTTGCATTAGCACATTCGCATTTGCACCTTGTTGTACACCTATGAGCATATGCCCCTATATGCTCATAGTGGGTATTTGTGCCCCACTTGGGCACAATACCTTGTGCATCTTCTTCCTTGACATTCTCACATGCCATCGCGCATCACACAGTGTGCATTTGCATTTGTACCATTTCATCTTTCACATGTTTGCCTGCAGGATATACTGTATGTTTGTGCCTAGCGTGCTTGTAGTTTTTCAAATGAGCTTGTGTTCTTACGCTCTCTTTTCTAACACTCGTGTGGCTTTCTCGGGATGACTCGCACATCGAGTCTACACAGTGCTTAACTCTCCCTAACAAGAATTACGCCATCATACCTTCCTATGGTACTACTTCGGAGCATCATAGTTGAAGTTGTGTCCTTAGGCACTGGTCTTGCTTCCTAGCCTCTGCACCCTCCTAGTCAGCGATGCACCTCCACTCGGGGCACTATTCTCACCAAGCTCAGGTCGTGCTCCTCGTCCTCTGACCTTTCTTGGCACATAAGTCATAATACCCATCCTCTATGACAGTGCCCTACACTGTCACGAGCACGTTCTTTGGCACAAAATGTGTGCTTGTTTGTTTGCATGGTGCACCATACTTTATGTGTCTGTCACTTTCTTGCAGGTTTGATCACTATTGGGGCAATGTATAATTCTTCTCTGTGGCATCCTTTACGGTAGGTGACCAAGCACAACATCATTTATGCATTTTGCCTTGCATGTGCTTCCTTGCACTGTCGGCGTATTATTCACTAGTATATGCCACCAAATACTTGTGACGAATATTCGCTATCTCGTGATCACTCCTACTCCAACGAAGCAGTCACAACACTAAAGATCACTTTACATTTGTATGTGCATTTCCTGATTGTCTGACAGGGTTGTTAGCTGAGTGACACGCTGTTGGTCGAAATGCGTTAGCGAGTATTACCACGAGGATGTCTCGATGGTCAATACCAGCTATCGCACTGTTACTAGTACACATATGTTGTACTACGGTTCCAATGGGTCTAATAGGTGCCACTTAGGCTTTTCCTTCTTATGACCTATTTTAAAAATATAAAAAAAATTAAATTTTATTAAGTATGAATCATATTTCAAAATCTATTTTGGAACTATTGCATCTATAGCTTATACCATACATAAGATCAACATTTTAATGCTTTTTTTCATATAAAACTTGCATCTAGCGACACCTCTTAGCATCCTTGGTCCTTAGGATGGGGCTAAAGATGGCGATATCAAAACATACGCCAAACTTTTACCCATATCTCTGCACATACTTAGACATTGTGACTATGACAATATGTGTTAGATGGTGTACTAGGCTAGGACGGGGGTGCCTAGGTAATCTTTTTGATGTCCTGACTATTGTTCTTTGCTGGTTTGTTCTCTAGTCAGACATCTTTTTTTGTGTTTGCTGGGGGGTGAGACGTGTGCACTACTATTTTAGGGGCAGTCCTCTTACAAAGATTCATGTTCAACAGAAAACTAATGTATTTTCTACAGGTGTTGCTTAGCTCTCCTCCCACAAGGCATGACTCACTATATTGCATATAGATAGCTTTTTGTACTAACCCTGATTTTCATCCAGGTCGATTATTTTTCTTAACTTTGGCATATACTTTTTAGAGACCCCTAGGCTCGGGTCTGTATTAGAAATATGATACGAGCAAGAGTTCCAAAGCGCCTGACGGGCGGAACCACGTGACAAGGATCAAGAGGAGCTTGCTTGTCTTCCGTACCTTAGTTCTAAATCTCTTTGATATATAGAATTTGGATCAGGTGTATATATGTGATGTCTGACCACATTTTTCTAATTTATAGAATATTTTGCCAATCCAACAACACCTGACCTCTTCTTTTTTGTACTTGGCTTGTTTTACAATTGCACATCGTGCCTTGCCAGTTACTCTTTCTTTGCTTGTGGATTGCCTGGAAATCATGCGAAAATTATAATTTAGGCTCTCTAAAGACCTAAAATTATAAATTTTCTACAAATCCTAATAAAAGATTAAGACTAATAAAAATTTAGGATTAATACATTACAAGATTTTCAAATCCCGCTTTTAATTTCCTGGGTGGCTTTCAAGCCAAATCTAAATTGGTTTTGCATTGCATGGCTATGATCAAGTCATCCCTAGTAGGGCCTTCAAATTATGACTTGTGTAGATAAATGCATCATTTTGCATGTCCCGAGGAGAAGTTCTCGTGCTTCTTCAACCCGCTTGTTCAAGCATAAGATTTCTACTTAGGTGATTGTCTAACGCGTTTAGGGAGTTAAAGGTTTCCCCGACCCAAACGAGAAATAAGAGCATCTCAACTTTGTAGCCATACCTCTCTTCTTTTTTTACTCAAGCGGCTTCCCCGCAATTTTAACAAGTATAAGTCTCATCTCTAGTTTTTACCAACAGAGGGTCCTAGGATATAGAGCTTTCTTCTTTTGACTTTAGGGCTACTGAGGTCTCCTTGAACAACATAATTCACGGATTGCTAAAAAGGGACCTATAGTGGGGTTAGGTCGACTACCTTCATGACCAGATAAGCTTAAGGTCTTAATAGCTTCGGATGACGGATCTGTGTTATCTTGACCCAATTATCTCAACCTGATTAGGATTACTCTGCCTTCCTTCACTTACCTGCTTTGAGCCATGTCGCTTCTTTTGACATTTCGTTGATATCATCTAGTAAACCTCGGTTGCAGACAGGCCGCCACCCATTTGGATACGGTGATTACTGTCTACCCATATGGCCCGGTTAGATATAAAAGCATAGTGCGGACCTTATGAGGTGACCTAGTTGTTTTGTAGGTCTCGACTGCCGAGATCATGATAGACTCACTCTTTGCCCATATGACTCGACACGAGCTTTAAAAGCATCGAGATGCTCCTGTGGGATTACCATGATTTGTGACACCCTCTCACTAGTCGTCATTTAAATGTAAGCATGATTCCTTTAGTCGAGAGTATTATTGGACATCCCTCAAGATGTAATTAACAAAATGGGATACGTACCTTTGGGAGTGCTCTTGAACTCAGGACAAAAACAAATTTGTTTCTCTGGTTACTTTGGTAGCTTATGTAGGTATTTTTTCGTGGATATTTTGTTCAAGGTGTCTCAATCTGATATTTTATGGAGGTACACTCTTGACACATCGCATAAGATTTACCGCACGTAAGTTATCCATGATTCTTTTTAAATTTATCAGCCTAATTCTTTTTGTCTTATTTTCCTCTTTTCCGATCCATCATCTTCTCTAAATCATTTCTACGGTTCAAGGGAGTTCTTTGAAAATGTAATTTTAAAATGATGATTAGACAGATTGGCGATTTCAAAATTAAAAGATCCAAAGAGAACACTTCATTGATAGGCATGATATAACAAATGAAGAGGGCACCCGAAGTTGAGACCACAAACTACCAATCTCGATTGTCTATGACAGGAAAATATTTTTCTACAAGCAAACAACCGCAAAAGAATTTATTCGCTTCTCCATTCCGTTTTGTTGTACTTTACCTTTTTAGCTTGCGGGGTTTATTTGTTCTATTTTTAACGCGCTTACCTATTTTTAGCACTATGTTTGTTAGCCGAATATACATGTAGTTCCTTTTGTTAGAGGGAGTAAAAGATAAATTCCGGTGAATTGACAAACAAAGCCTAGTTAAAACCTATATCTATTTGTTCTTGTTTGATTTTTCTTCATCAAGCTATTGCGCTAGAGTGGTGTTAGAGTTGCGGCAACTAGAAAGGGATGGCAGACACCACCAATTATCCAGACAACAACTACAATCATGACCTGAAAACCCTTTAAGCAGTTCAAGCTAGCATCGCACAGAAAACAAATGAACTATCTGCTGTGTTCTTCCAATTTTTTACGGAGATGAGGTGGTGTTACAACACCTTGGAGGAAATTTTGATGAACTCAGCAAAAAAACCGGCACAACTTTTCATGAAATTTTTAGGAGAATGCAAAAGCAAGGAAACCCTCGTTGCCTTATCAGAAAACCCCCATATCAAAAAAAAGTACATGATATTAGAGACTATTTTATCAGATACAGATGATGGACATATACCAATAAACATTAGAAGGTATGACCGCCACGAATCAAATTATGAAACAAAGAACAAAAAAAAAAAAGTAGAGAGACCTGCTGGCCACTAGTGTCCCTCGAAGAAATGAAATGATGGCTAGGTTGTGTTAGGTATGACTCATATATAGGGAGTTGAAGTTTCTTGGTGAAGAGGTGTGACTCCTGGTGAAAATGAGTGTCTCTTGGAAGTTAGTGGGTTGGGAAGAGCGAGGGCGTGATTGTAATTTTATATGTGAGTTTAATATATGTCTATATATACATGTAACCTATGGGATGCAAAATTGAACTCCTCTGAAATAGTTCATTCGCCGGCTCGCTCCCGAGGATGTAAGCAATTCTTTGTCGAACCTCATTAAATCTCTCTATGTTCTTCTGATTTGTGTCGATTCTTATTCTACGCTCCGATTTTTCATAATAATTGATATCAGAGCCTCGTTCGAGGGAACAGAAGAAGAACGACGCGGGAGATCGAAGAAGAAAGAATATTTGGCTTCGAGGTCTTCTGAGTTTAAGAAATTTCGATAGTCTGCGCGGTTCTGTGGCAGTTCGTGTGACTGGATATTCCCGTTGGCGGAGGCAGCAGAGGCCGGGACGAAGCAGTTCCGTGATTCAGGCGCGCGGCAGGGGCTTCGCTGATTTCACGAAGAAGGCTTCGATGCTGGAAGTTCGGATCACGACAGAGGGTTCGCGGCAGGGCACTTCGTCCAACGTTTCGAGAACAAGAGCGGTTCAGCTGGAAACTTCCAGGCGAAGCAGAGGCAGAGGAGTTCCCGGGGCTTGCTAGGAGGCAGCTTGCGCGAGAGGCAACCGACAGTTCTTCGCACGAATAGGCGCGACTCGCGACACGGAGGTGTGCCGCCCTGCAGGAGGAGTTCGCCCTGGTTCGTCGTCGCAGAGGAACATCAGGCGGCGGTTCACAAGCAAGGAGTAGTTGCGCGGTGGAGTCGAACAGCGCGACAGGATCGCGTGGAGGTGCGAACAGGTGCGACGTCGGAGAGGGCGCGTGCGTCGATCCCGACCGAAGAGGAATCTCGGCGCGTTAAGCAGTCGGAGACCGCGGCTGCAGTGCAATTCGGAGCGGCAGTTCGCGGGAACAGTTGCCGCACAAGGTCGGTTCGCGACAGTTCGTGGAACGCGACAGGAGGGTCGTTCGCGCGACAAGGAGGGAGTTCGCGCGACAAGCGGCTGAGGCCCGAACAGGAGTTTGCGGAGGTTGTTCCAAGAGTTCGCGACAGAGGCGAGCAGTTTGCGTGACTAATTGTGAACAGGCGCGCCACCCTTAGCGCGAGACAGGAGGTTCGGGTGACAATTCGCAAAGAGGCGGCTTCGGGTTCAGTGTTGCGGACGGAGAGACGAGCTAATTTCTGCTGTGGAGGGGATTTCTTAAATTCCAAGAGAGGAATTAATTCCTGTTTGGTGCAAAGGGAAGAAAATTTTGGAGGAATTTTCTTCTCACAATCCAGGAATAGGTGGAGTTCGTGAACAGAAATTTGCGTGCAGAGAAGGAATATTATTTCCTACAGAGGAGTTCGTCCGGTTCAACAATCTGCGGGAAACAGGAGTTCGGCCGGTTCAACAATCTGCGGGAAACAGAGGCTGTCTACTGCGAACAAGAGCCTCGTTTTGCGGGAAATTGAGGTGTTCAACCAGTTAAATTCACTGGTTCGTCGCAGAAGATTTTGCGACAGGTGGGTTCGGCAGGGTGCAGGTGGCGAGCAGGCACAATTATTTCGTGAACAAGAGTTTCGTGGAGGTTTTCCTCGAATAGGTGCGAAGGGATTCGTTGCTCGCAAAAACAGCAATTGGCTGAGGTACTGGTACGAACAGGGTTTGTGCTTCGTGTGGAAAATTTGATTCACGAATCACAGGAGAATCGCGGGATAGTTGCTGCATTTGGCAGGGAAAGGTTTCTTTGAATTTATTTGCGGAGTATTTACTTTTGTTTTCAAAGCAAAGCAGGAAAAAACGGTGCATGATTAAATTCAGATGGCAATGTCTGGTGCAAAATTCGAGAAAGTGAAGTTCGGTGGAACCAGGAACTTCGGATTGTGGCAAACAAAGGTGAAAGATTTGTTGGCACGACAAGAAATTTTGAAGGCATTGCGGGCTTCGAAATCTGATGGTACTATTTATCAGCTCGTTAGGGAGTACGATTGTAGGTGGAGTACACTCGTCGGATCATATGATGGAATTGCGGCGGGAACTTTGACCGAGCCGAGGTTAGATGGTTTGGTTGCTCAACCCACTTTGGTGTAAGAAACTCCATGATCAATTTCTCCTAAAGGTTTGGATATTCGCGAGGTGGAGATTTTCTCCTAAGGGTTGGATATTCGCAAGGTGGAGATTGTTAGACGTATTTCTCCTAAGGGGCTGGATATTTGCTAAGGTGGAGATTTGTTTGGTAGACACACATACCGGGTGAAACATTTCTCCTAAGGTGTTGGATATTCGCCAAGTTGGAGAATTGTTAGGTATGACTCATATCTAGGGAGTTGGAGTTTGCGTGAAGAGGTGTGACTCCGGTGAAGAAGTTTCTCTTGGAAGTTAGTGGGTTGGGGGGAGCGAGGGCGTGATTGAAATTTTATATGTGGGTTTAATATATGTCTATATATATATGTGTAACCTATGGGATGTAAAATTGAACTCCTCTGAAATAGTGCATTCGTCGGCTTGCTCCCGAGGACGTAGGCAATTCTTTGTCGAACCTCGTTAAATCTCATTGTGTTCTTCTAATTTGTGTCGATTCTTGTTCTACGCTCCGATTTTTCATAACATGTTGTTGAAATGATGGCATAGATTGACCAGGTTGAAAACGAGAATGTTTCCGACCCTGGTTTTGTCTTTCTTGTCTAGAAGTATCAAGAATCTGAATATTAGAAGTCTGCAAAAAACTAGAAATTAGACCACTCAATTAAAGCAGTAGGTAAAAGGAATTGAAGAGAAACTTAAAATCAAATTGCTGTCATTCACAGATATTTTTTTTAAAAAAAGCATCATTTAAGGAGAACAAACAACAAGGCCTTACAACTGGCTGTGGCATCGGCTGAAAGGTTGGTCTAGTTGGGGAAACAATTTCACTGGGGCCCCATCTTGGTCTCAGCCCAAAAGGTTGATGTTGTACATGACCAGGTTGGGAAGGAATTAGCGGCACAGCTCCTGGAGAACTATAATAAAGTGGAGCATAGCCAGTAGAGCTTAGGGCAGATCCTGGGCCTACAAAGCCAGTCATTTTACGGAAATGATGATACTGCAATTGTGCTTGTCTTTCCTCTTTCCTTTGAGCATATGCAACATATAGAGGTTTCCCATGGAACAAGTTTCCTGAATGAAATGCATGCAGCTTGTTTTAGTTTGTCAAGCACAAGATATGATTGACATAATTTGGAAGTTTCAATTACCATGAAGGCTCTTCAAGGCTTTGGTAGCTTCCCCTAATGTGGTATAAGAAACAAAACCATAACCTTTACTGGTTCCTTTCTCATCACGCATAACTTTTGCTGAAATAATAGTGCCGCATTTACTGAAATGCTCCCACAGAGCACTGTCATCAACACTATCATCAAGATTCTTAACATATATATTTGTAGCCTGAAGGAAGATGAGAGTACCATAAATTGCTCTAATAGAACATAAAGAGAGAAATAAAAACGTAAATAAAAAATGAATTACCGGATTGTATCTAATATGTTCAATGCGTTCATCATCAATCCTATGCTGCAAATTTTGTTGTCGCTCTTCCTTGCTTCGGGCCTTTGCAACATATAGTGTCTTTGAACCTAAACAGAAAAAATTCACAGGCAACAAACAACCAATCACTACTTTATATCATGTGACAGCACGAGAAACTTGATTTTGATTATCAGCAGATATGTGAGGAAGTGAGAGCAGACCCAGCTGAAGTCCATTCATTGCCTCAATTGCCTTTTCAGCACTCCCACGGTTTTCAAAGTTCACAAACCCATATCCTTTCGAGTTTCCAGCTTCATCCTTTGCAAGCTTCACACTAGCAACTTCTCCAAACTCGGAAAACTTCTGTTCAATAAGTTCTTCTGTTATATCCTGATCCAAGTTTTTCACGAATAGGTTTCTGAGAAAGGTTTCAGGATTGGGTAGAATTCGCTCGCTCTTTTTGATGAAGTGACTGACATGGCTGCATTATTGCAAACAGTGATGGGAAGAAACATTTATTTTGCGAACAGGAACAATGCTAAAATGAAAGCTAGATAGTTCTAAATAGTGATAGATAAACCATAACCACTAAAGTTTTACATGGGAAGGATTTTAAATATGAAAGTGGTAGGTGAAGATAAAAGAAATGCGATAATTACATACATTTGCTTGCCATCAACAACTGTACCATGGAGATTTTCTATGGCAGCATTAGCAGAATCTTCTGAATGAAACTGTACAAAGCCATATCCTTTGCTCTTTCCATCTTCAATAGCCACTTTGCAGGACGAAATAGTCCCGAATTTCTCAAACATGACTTGCAGTTCCACATTGTCAACCAATTCACTTAGGTTCTAAATACAACACTCAAAACCAATATCAAAATCCACAGCACATTCGAAATATTAAATCATTAATCAGAGAACAGCTTGATAGGATATGATGCATAAACGTACTTTCACAAATAAATTTCCAACTGCGCTGCTCCTATCTACATTTTTGTTTGCCCGCATAATCCTAATTTGCTTCCCAAACAAGTTCTTGTGGTTGAGTTTCTCAATAGCTTTTATTGCTGCCAGAAAACAAAAACAATCTAACTGAAGAAATTAACGAATACATAGAAGTAATGTAAAGTAATACTTGGGTTTGTTTGGCAACTATTGTGGATTTAGTACATCCTATGAATACGATTTTATTAAATACTGGGGTGGTTAAATCTCAAAAAATATTTGACATGACACATGTTAAATTAGATTATGTTTGGTAACTTCTTTCACAATTTAGTTATGTTAGTTCAATTTATTTTAATTTATTATCATTTATTATTGAAGTGTACCGTTCATTAGTCAGTATAATCGAATTATAGTTAGCCTAACATAATATTTGAAGTAATCAACGTCAAACTAATTAGTTATTTACCAAATTAATCAATCATCAGTTATGATTTCATCAGCCAAATTAATTAATGATTAGTAATTCATATTCATTAATTAACTATTAATTAGCTGTAACTAGGCTGATTAATCATCAATTATAATTTTAATAACATAACTAATCATTTAAGGATTCATAAATGTAATTAAACAAGAGAAATTATCATTTAATTAATACAAATTATTAAATTAATTTAAAAGTTAAAATTTAGGCCTCTTTTGGAATAATATTTCTACTCTTTTCAGTTCTACAGAGAGTTGGGAAACGTAAAACTATTGTATGGCACAAAAACTCCAAAAAAACTTCAATCGGAACTTCAATTTAGGCCTGTTGCGGATCAAGAATTATCTATATCGCTTTTGCAGGTCATTCCCTTGTTTGGTAATTGGAAATTTCAAAGTTACTCTAAGCACGATTCACAATTTCAGGACAATCTATACCACAGTTCTTGATCGCCCTCTTGTCAGTTCAAAGAATGAAAATTTCATCACCAAAACCTTCATCAGGACTAAACTAGCTGCAGAGTTCGCACTAGCTTTCATAAGAGAATGCAGCTTCGTACCCGACTCTTCTATGAGGAATCCTTACAGAGCTAGATCCAGTCTTCTGAATGGCAAAGGTCATCTAATAGTTGATCTTGCTAGTGTGTTCTTAAGCCTATTTCTCGACAAGATTTGTCATTCTTCTTCCTACCATTTTAGTATATGAAAGGGTACCTAAACATTATGAAATTATTTTCTAAGAAAATGAGATATATATATATATATATATATATATATATATATATATATATATATATATATATATATATATATATACATATACATATATATTTCATATATGAATTATACTTATTTTAGAAGTTGTTGGTGTTTATCCTTTATGTATTTGAGTTGTGGTGATTGTTGTTATTGAAATAAAATATTATATTGCTCTAATTTTTGTGAAAAACTCATATGAATCATATCAAATTGGCATCAGAGCCTTTGTGTTTTGGATGCAGATTGGGGGTACAAAGTGTGTATTTGTTTTGCCCTAATCTATTTGGAAGTTGATGGGATTGCAAGGAGTACAAGGCGTGAAACAACAGTATAAACCTTGTGATACAATCATGATATACGGGATTGACGCGTTCTAACTCACGATACAGGTGCAAGTTCGCATGCAGTGCACAAGGCCTACAAGATATGAAGCGACATCGGTCTTAGATCAAGATAAAACCGATTCAGTCTCGATACGAGCTAACTAGGAAGCCATAAAAGAGATCACATTCTAACTTGTTATACAATCATGATTCGGGCGATCTTCTAAGCTAAGGACAAGAACACGGCTTAAGACCTCATAGTACTGTCACGATTCGGGCTATTTAAATACCAACGATGGGATCTCAATGCATAGTAGTTTCATGATCGAAACAATCTTGACAGTAATGGTAGCAAAAAAAAAGGATTTCGTGGAGAAAACATTAGAGAAAGAGACGAGGGCAACATATTTGTTTTAGGTGGAGCTAGAGTCGTGGGATCGAGTAAAAGAATTAGGATCGAATGCGAGCTGCATCAATTAAAACGATTTGTGCAATATCAGCGCAATGTCACTGTTTTAGGCAAACCAGAATTGAGGAAAAAGGAATTGAGAGCAAACACAAGTGGAAGCACTTACAAAAATTAACACAACATTCGAACTATTAGAACAAATGGAAGCGGGTATGATCGAGCAAAGGATTCGGGTGGATTCAATCTGCAGCATCTGAGAGAATTATACAACACCTAGAGGTTTGGAATGAGCGACAACATGCAATATGGAACGATATGCGATTTAGGGATGGAGAAGATCTTCGATTCGTGGCTGGAGAAGATCGCTTCAAATAATTTCAGCCTGAAACAGGAAAACACAGTGGGCGGGACCCTGATGAAGGGATGCATCCAACTGCATCTTTGCCTTTTGTAACGATGTCCTTCCAGGCGGAAGATGATCCAGGAGTAATGATGGGAACGAGAAAATGTAGAATGAGTAGGGGAGGGTGTAAGAAACTGATTTTGACATTGCAAAGTATTCATGAGAGAGAATAGATGTGGGTGTTTTGCGATGACCTCAATTTTTGCGAGAATTTGTTAAAGCTCGTGATCTTGGTGAGGAAAATTCAGGACGCAGAGCTGGGATTCCAGATTGAATTGCATAGAATGGAAGAGACACATGATGAGAACTTGGCAAGGATTATGGTGCTCGATGATCCACTGGAGGAGTTAATTGGGGCTATGATATTCTCCAAGATTATCTTGAAGTTAATGTTCCAATAAGTTTGGATGTGATCGAAGGATGTGCACAAGACTTCGTTCTTAACTCAAGAGGCTCAATATGAATTTTTGATTAAACGAAAAGGATTTTCAGATGATGACGTCGCATAAGTGCCATATGATGTGATCCAACAATAAATTTCTCTATTTTTTCTTTTTCCACAATAAGAAGAAGGTGTCATTTTGGGAAGGGGTATTATTACGCTGGCGCCTAAGGGAAATTTAGTCTTTTAATAGTTATTATTATAGGGTATGAATAAGGTATATTATTCTTAAGGTTAGTGTATGCATGTGATTGTTGTCTGGAAGTTTAGGACTAAGGTTGGAGAGATAGCCTACCTCTCGAACTGTAGGTTTAGGTTTAGGGTGTGGGAGAGATCACCTACATCTTGAATAGTAGGTGTTTATCCTTTATGTATATAAGTTGTGTTATTTCGTGTCATTTAAAAAAAAATATTTTTGTTGCCCTAATTTATGTGGAAAACTCCTCTATGTTTGTATTTGAATCTTGGGTTCGGATGTTTAAGATTGACATTGGAATGAAAGGCATTAGATCAGAATGTGTGTCTTTTATGTTTTTGTTATAGTTGGCTTCACAAGAATAGGTCTAAATCGTCTAAATGCTAGCAATCTAGAAACCTTAATCTTATCTGCACTCAAGAAACATCCAGACACTTATAGGAGGATATACCTTGGTGTATGTTTTTTTGCTCATGATAACCTTCTTGTGGATAAGACAAGAAAAAAAGCTCAAGAAAAACTTGAATTATGAAGGTCTACCTTGGAGTCTAAAGGCCTTCGTTTGAGTAGAACTAAAACTGAATACAAGGAATGTAATTTTAGTAGTAGTAGCTCTGGTGACATAAATATAACTTTAGGTGATCAAATTATTAAACGATGTGAACGCTTTAGATATCTCGAGTCTATTGTTTAAAGTGATGTGGGAATGTTATTAGTAGAATCCAAGTTTGTTGTTTGAAGTGAAGGCATGCTTCGGGCTTATTGTGTTATAGAAAAATACTGCTTATATTGAAAGTAATATTTTATAAGATGATGGTGAGACCTGCAATGCTCTATGACATTGAATGTTGACCTTTAAAAGAGAAGCATAAAACAAAGTTAAGTGTTGTTGAGATGTGAATGATTAGGTGAATGAGTGGCTTTACACTTTGAGAAAAAATGCGAAATGAAGATATATGTGATAACATTGGTGCAGCTCCATTGACAGACAAAATAAGAGAGATTCGTTTTAGATGATTTGGTCACATTAAACGTTGACCATCTGATGATCCGATTAGAATAGTAGAAGTTTTAGATTCGACTTATGTTAAGAAATGCAGAGGTAGATCTAGGAAGACTTGGTCTTATTATATTAAAAATGATCTTAATTTATTAGAATTAAATGAAAACATGGCACTAAATAGGACGCAATGGAGAAAAATGATTCATGCAGCCGACCCACTTAATAAAGGTTTTGTTGTTGTTTGTTTGTTTGATATTGAGATAATAAAATTGACTTTTATGCATAGGAATTGAATGGTCGGAACCCTTCACTGGTCGAACACCTAGTTAACGGAATTTTATTCATTTGATTGAATTTTAGACCATGATGCACGACACTCATGATTATAATCATATAGTGTTGGACGTGCCCCAGACTACACATGCACCTGACAACCCTTAGAAATTTGTCACAACCCTGATATGTCAGATTTAAATGATATTAAAAAAAGAGACGTGCTTGTCGGGCATGTCTTTCTTTTTTTAATGAATTAAAATGAAAAAAAAAAATTCCAACTAATAAATATGTATGATGCATATTTTATCATTAAAATTAAGATACGTGTGTCACTTTCCTAATAAATAAATTTTTTTGTGAATTTTTTTTTAATAATAAACGTATATGTATTATATTTATAATTAAATTTAAAAAGATAATTTATTTTTTATTTAGAGATTAAACCTATAAAGAACTATTATGTTATCCATTAAATGGAAAGTTAATGGTAACTCAAAGTTTTTTTTAAAATTAATATTATTAAATTTCTTGTTTTCTCTTTATTCTTAATATTATATATATATATATATATATATAAAATTTTTATCATAATGATATGTCGAATGCGTGCCTTATATTTTTAATAATAAAAATATCACGTGTTCATGTCTTGTAGTGTCCATCT
Organism: Papilionanthe hookeriana x Papilionanthe teres; assembly: GCA_022702705.1. Classification (NCBI taxonomy): domain Eukaryota; kingdom Viridiplantae; phylum Streptophyta; class Magnoliopsida; order Asparagales; family Orchidaceae; genus Papilionanthe; species Papilionanthe hookeriana x Papilionanthe teres. Next base: position 53,108,040 of record CM040423.1, on the reverse strand, counting down.
CTCCACATCCATATCCCTACAACATAGAATTTTGGTACTAACAAACAAATATATTGTTTTAATTGTTTGACATGTAAATCTAAAACATATATATAGGTCTATGTCTCTAATCACTCTACTTTTTTAATAAATAAAAAATTAAGATATGCTATTTATGAAGGGTATTTCAGTCCTTTTATGATAATAGCTACTACTACTAGCTTCACCAAATATATATATTTAATATTTATTTCTTTCACAAAATCACCAAAAATGCATGGTTTTTCTTTTTAGAAATCGTAAAAATCTTGTCACACTGTTATGAAACAGCCCTTCTGAATCAAGCAATCATGGTAAGGTGTCATATGCATGAAACATCACCCGAGAAAACAATCACCCTTCTTGTATTCTAATTCAATTTTCTGCGTGAATTATGCAGCGACTAATACGTCCAAAGCACATACAAATTACGTGAAAGAGATTGCTCACTGAAAAATCAAGAACTCCATTTCTCGGACGAATGAAAGATAGACAAACACTGGCAAACAAACAATCAAGAATGACCCTCGGACAAAGGAATGATAGACAAACAATGGCAAACAAACAATCAGCATTAATAGAATTAAAGTCCGTCAGGGTCTTACCATCCTGCTCAGACGCATAATTGACGTAACCGTAGCCAAGCGAGCGACCGGAAGGCCTATCCCGGCAGACACGAACAGAACTGACAGTACCGATGGTGGAAAAGAGCTCAAAAAGCCTCGCTTCAGTGACGTCAGGGTGCAGGTCCCCCACGTACAGCGCAGGAGCCATTCCGACCAGGAAGGATTAGGGTTACTCTGCCGATGATTGAGATTGAGAGAGGGAATGAGGAATCGTTTGCATGAGCGCGGGTGTTCTTGCTTCAGGAGACCTCACTCCGTAAGCATTTTCTCTCTAGATTGCAGCGGACGTGTTCCTTCTGCTCTGTAGTAGACTAGACCAGAGGGGTTTTCTCTCACATGAGGCAGTCGCTCATGGAGCTCTGCTGCGCAAAAGTTCAGTCTGCATTTGTGCGTCTCGGCTTCCGGTTGTGAAGTTCTAATTACGGATTCAGTTCTGCTTGGCATAACCCCGTAACGGCCGGTCAGCCACCTTCGCTTCAGCTTTTGAGATGAACTTGCCGCTTTGGGTTCGCTTATCCGACTTTTTCAAATCTTTAACGGCCATATTATATATGTGGAAAAAAATTTAAATGTCCCCAAATTAAAAAAAAAAAAAAATTTTGTAATCTCTCCATCAGTTTTCAAAGAAATATTATTCTATAATAATCTTACAATTACAATAACTTTAGATGAGTTTGTTATATAGCATATATTTAGTGAAGCCCTAAATTTCTATGGAAAAAAGAATAAAAGATAAAAGAACTTGTTAAAAAATTATCATGTGTTTTCATGATATATAGGTGTCACATTTGATAAGAATGACTAGGATTGTAATCGAGCAAAGTCGAGCGAAGTATAACGCAAATTCAACTTATTGAGGTTATATTATGAGTTGTTCATGTTCGGCTCAAATATGAGCCAAGTTTTGACGTGTTTGTTCAAAATTAGCCTGTTTGAGTTTTTTAATAGGGGCAGTTATGTATGTAGCACTCAATTCATATGAATTTATGTATCTCACATCAAAACTTTCATTTTTTTCATACATATCATCCAATTCTTTCGTGTCATATCAAAAAAGTACTAACTACACTTTTTTTTGGTTTTTTATACAAGATTAAAGATAAGATTAAAGATATATAATTATATTGTTAATGTGAATTTATTTAATTATTTAATATTATTTTATTTGATGGATTCAATATGCTTTAACAATAATGTATTAGTTATTAAATGGGTTGATTAATAAATAGATATTATTAAAATAAATGTATTAGTAATTTATTCCTAAAATATTATTGAAATAATAATATATTATTATAAAATTTATAATTAAATAAGATATAATCAATCAAATTTTATTTAAATAATATACTATATATAATATGAATAATCATCGTGTTTAATATCGAGTATTTAACAAATTATTTGTTGAACAATGAATGAATTTGCTTATAAACATAAATAAATAAGTTAGACATGCTTCATGTTTAATTCATTTAACCATCAAACTTTTAAAAAAATTAAAATTTTATTTATTAATTAATTTAAATAAACATAATTAAATATTAATCGAATCAGGTCCGAGTTGCTCATCGTGTGCAATGGTTCTTTTATAGCCCTAAGAATGATATTAATATATGCTAATCCTGATGGTTTTAAGAAAATATCATTATGAATGTTATTAACTAGCAGCAGCATCTATCGTTTTGTTTGTCATCTCAGCTTCCAAAGTGATCTTACACAAAATTATAAAACATAAAAATGCACTAGGCTTTTAGAAGTTATAATTAAGCTTTATGTTCATTAGATAGATCAACAATAAAAATATTATCAGTATTAATATGATATGTTACAAGAAAATTAGCTAAAACTTGTCTCTTTAACAAGAGATGCATTTTATATCAAATTATAACAGAACCATTCTTAGCTTTATTAAACATTCTATAAAACATTGTTAATAGGATATGTTCTTATGAATTCATTTTGAATCTATACAGATAAAAATTAACCTTAAATCACATAGCTAATTTTTCTTAGTCTATAGTTTTAAAAACCAGATCATTAATTTAACATTCAACCTTATTTTGTAGAAGGACTTCAAGCATATAAGTCATTGATTATTGATATATTATTGCAATATTAAAAAAAAAATTAATGGAATTTTCATAAATAACACATAATACTTGTGTTTTTTAATATAACATCTAAAATGTCATACTTACATTATAACAACTTGAATGCTTTGTCGGCATCCATGTTTAATGCCATTTGTACTCAACATTACATTGTGTTTGTTTGTAATGTCCAGTTGCTCAGAGAGTCCGCAGAATCATTAGCAATCATATCTAACCAGAGATCCTGAGTGTGTTCCCGTTCTGGTCTTGTCTGGATGCAGCCACTAGTGGTTGATATTGTTCCCGAGTGCCATTTTTGTCTTTGAATATCATATTTCAGTCATTTATGACTCATTGTGGCTCAATTAGGTTATAAGCCCCCTCTGCGAAATCTCGAACATAAAAATAAAGTCATAGGGGCCCACTGTGACCACAACCGGAATGGGTGTGGCCACTGCTAGCCCTTAACTTGAAACTAGGCGTGACCACACTGAAGCTCCAAAGAGCGTGCACCAGGGTCGTGGCACATTATAAGTGGCGTGACCACGCAACATTTAGGCGTGGCCATGCCAGCCTAACAGAGCCCTCTATGTACGTCGAGCTATGGGCGTGATTATTGGCATTTTGATGTCGCATGTGTAGGATGTCCGCTCAAGCGTTATTAAACTTTGCCAGTGAGGAAGCTAGAGGAAGGAGGAGCTAGCATTGGGGTCACTGCCTCCTCAACATGCTCACCCTCCGAGTCACTATCTGCACAATGCACTCATCTTTATTTGTGTTGTATGTTTCACATGGACATTACCGCACTATTGACACATTCGTTATTGGTATACACCAAAGTATAATTGTGACGAGTGTTTTCTATCTCGTGAAATAACCTTACACAGTCATGAGCACATTTCTTCGCATAAGACATGTGTCTGTTTGCTTGTTTGCATTGTGCATTATATCCTGTATGTGCTTATCATTTGCATTTGTTTGGTCGTTATTAGGGCAACGTGTTTCTCCCCAGTGACGTCCTATCCACTAGGCGGCCGAACACAATAACTCTTGTGTTATTTATCTTGCATGTGCATCTTTACACTATTAGCATATTTGTCGCAAGTGTGCGCCACCATGTACTCGACGAATATTCACTATCACGTGATCGCTTCAGCCTCTATGAAGCTGTCACAGTGCATTGGACCGCTTTGCATCTGCACATGCATCCCAGATCTTCTTTGCGATGAAACTTGCTCGTTAGCTGTGTGACTCCCTGTTAGTCATGAAATGATAGCTTGTATTGCCCGCGAGGAAGTCTCGGTGGGCAATACTGGCTATTGCACCGTGACTAGCACGCTTATGTTAGAGATTTAAGGCTAGCATATTGTGCTTAAAGGAGGCCACTTAGGTTAGGAAGCCATTCATTGATCAAAATCCTATGAATGCTTGAGTGTTATTCTCCTAAATCTCTGGATCATTGACCCCAAATAGTAGGAATCCGAATTTCCCACGATTTTGGCGGCTTCAATTGTTTATGGAGAGAATCGAGCACCTGAAACTTGGAGGATGAAAAAGTCACTTGGTCATTTCATTCTTCGAGTTGTGGAGGAATTTTCCTCAAAAAATTGAAGAAATCTCCTCATGTTATTCGTCAAAATCAGAGGTAGCTGCGCTACACATCCATAAATCCAAGCCTAAGATCTTATGTGAGTTCGTTAGGACGAGTCCAGTTGGCTATCAAATGCATTGGTTCATTGTTGCATGTATTTCATGTCGCCTTGATCATGTGAACCACTATAGTTCGATCAACAGCCCGGGCTCAATCAACCAACCATCTTGGTTCGATCAACCGCCCTGGCTCGATCAATCAATTGAGTAGGCTTGATTGGCCACCAAGGCTCAATCACATAACCACCTTAATTCGATCAGTCGGCCCAACTCGATCAACCAGTCAAGTAGGCTCGATCAACCAACAATGCATGATCACCTAATCACATTAGTTTGGTTGACCACATCGACTCGATCAACCAATCAATTGGGGTAAATCAACTATCAAAGTCTGGTCACCTAACCACTTTGGTTCGCTCGAACACTAAGGCTCGATCAAACAATCAAATTGGTCCAGTTGGTCATGTCAGCCAGACCGAGCCTTGATGTTCATAACAGCTGGTCGATCATCCTAGGTCATTACAATGGGTCAGATAGCCAATTGCACTCAAATGTTGCATTTATTGTACGAGTGTTTGCATTACTTGTATAATATCACTAAATTGCTTGGATTCATGTTTGTGCACATATAAAAAATATATATTTTCAAATGTCATACGATATATTAAATATCGTTGCATGATAACAAATATTAAAGCAATCATTTGTTTGTGGTACTCCTTTACACCGACACTTGCAATATCACCACACACATATGCCACCATATGTTTGTGGCATGATATTTTCATGTCTCTGATGAGTGGCGCCTAGCAAAGCTAGTCCTTCAGCGTGTAAACCTCCTAAATGGAGAACACTTTGTCTCATCTCTTATGGCATCACCTTTGATCTTCTTAAGCTATTCATGTTGCGTGCTCAATTCGGGTCGCACTTTAAAGTCACCAATTCATTGAGTGCGTAATATGTGCACACTTCTGTGTATCATTTTACATTTGTCACAATTTTGTCATTTTCATTGTGTGATATTTAAATTGTCTTTCGGCATCTGTCGTGATCGCTTGTACCTCGCTCAAGCGGTCACAATGTGTTCAATCAGGTTGCATGACTGCATAAAGATGGTCTTGTGTCTTGATAGCAAATTAGACTCTTTAAGTGAGCAACCCAATGGTCGAGCATTGCTTGTCGAGTAAATCTCAATGAGCAATATGAATTATTGCATCAGGATCAACAGACGTGTGACTGTGTTAAGGTTCCAAGGATTCTAGCATATGTCATCCTGCATGTTATGGGCCCACATTTAATGGTCCTAATTTTCAAAAATAAAAACAATATTTTCTCTATTTATGATATCCGCTTTAATTTAAAACTATGAAATTAGCAAAGGTAGGTCATATATGAGACCAACCGTTTTAAAACTCTCCTTGGGTGACAGACATTAGACCCATTAGATTTTTATGAAGGGGTCGGTATTGGGCCTATTGGCGACCCCATCGAAGTCATACGGTAGCCCCACCATTGCACTGCACACACACACACTTAAATGCGTGTCACCTTTCGGTAGATTGTGTGCTAAGCTAGGGTAAGGATGCTTAGGTAGTCTTTTTGACATCCTGACTATTATTCTTGGTTGTTTTGTTGTCATTGCCAAACATCTAAGTGTGTTTACTATGTGTGAACATGATCGCTAGTGTGTTAAGAGCAGTCTTCTTTTAAGGAGTCATGCCTAAAAGTAAGAAAAAAATGGGAGGAGCAAATAATGAAAAATCTAATACTTTATGTTGGTGTTACTATGCTCTCCTCCCGCCAGGTATGGCTCATTATGTGTTGCATGTAAATAACCCGTGTTAATCTCTTCTACAAGTTTTTTTTTTTTTTCAAATGTATTTTTAAAGTCCATAGTGATTCTGTATCGAAAATAAACATACAAGGGTTCCGAAGCCCATGGCACACCGAACCATGTGACAGAGACCGGAAGCAACTGCTCTTGTCGCGTATCTTAATTATGAATTTCTATTTCTTGTATAGAATTAGGACAGAGCATGTATATGCGAAGTCCGGCCGCTTTTCCTGCATTTTTGGGATATGTCATCGACCCAATGGAATCCGACATTTTATATATTTATTTGTCGTGTTACAATTGTACAACATGTCTGATATTTACTATTTCTTGGATTATGGTTTGTTGGGCTCATACGAAACCGCAATCTAGGCTTATTAAGGACCCAAAAATGTCTTTTTAAAGATCCTAATAATAAAAAAATTAAGATAAATAAAAAATTTAATATTAAAATATCTCAACTTTAGAATAAGCAAATTTTTTTTGTGCATTTACTTTCCTACATGACATTTGACCGGATTTAAAACGGATTTGCATAGCATGAACATATCCAAAGTCATCCCTAATAGGGTCTCCAAACTTAAAGTTAATTTATAGACAATTGCATAATATTACATGTCCCGATGAGGAGTTTCCATCCTCCTTCACTCGACTAAGCAGATCATATAACTTCTACCTGGTAGGCTATCTAGCACAACTAGGGCGTTAGAGGATGCCCCAACCCAGATGGGGGTGTAAGTCTCTTGTGGGAGTGTTTTGACTTTGTAGCTGGACCTCTCTTTTCTCTTTTATTCTAGCGACTTCTTCGTCATTTAATCAACGAGTATATGTCCCGCCTTTACCTATTCCACCTCTTAGAGAGTCACAGTAATTAGTGGTTTCTTTCCTCTAATCTTAAGGCTAATGGGGTTCACTTAGACAACGCTTTCATGGATTTTTGACAAGGAGTCTCCGGTCGGGTTCGGTGGATAACCTTCACGACTAGGTAGACTTAAAGTCTTCTTAGGTTAGGATGACAGATCCATGATATATTACCCAACTTCCTTTATTGCTTAGGGATTCCTCCCATTTCTGTTAACATCTCTTTTGAGTCATGTTATCCTTTTGAAACAATCGTTAATGTCGTCTCGTGGAACTTGCATGCCTAGGCATCGCCACTCGTAGTTGATACGATGTTTCACCCTCTGTCATATGGCCTGATATAGGTGTCCAAAGCATTGAGATTCTTTCGCTTTAAATGATAATCATTCTTTGGTTACCTAAATAACCTGATATTATAAATATTGTAAGTGAGAACCTTTTTATCGAGTGTTTTTGGGCACCCCATTGATGTAATTAACTAAAGAATATGTTCCATTGAGAGCTTCTTTTGACCCAAAATAAGCACAAAAACTTGATTCTTTAGTTATGGTTTGCTTTCATAGGGTTTTGTTCTCAGATATGCCTTCAAGTTGCTTCGATCAAATATTGCTTCGGATGTACATCCTTGAACTATCGCTCGAACGTTATTTTATGAAAGTTCTCCACGTTTTTTTTTAAATGTTTGCCTATTTTCACTATTTTCTTTCTTTCTGATTCTTCTCCTATTTAATTCAAAATAGAGATTTATTTTGAAAGATGATTATACGATGATAAGACAAGTTGGTGACTCCAAAAATTACAAAATTATGAAAATATGTTTAACACCACATAAAAATACTCTTATTACACCACCAACAACAACAACAAATATTTATCCCACTAATCGATGCCAGTTATATGAAAATACTCTTGTTTTTCTCCATTGTAACATTTTTATTACACCAAACCATTATAAATGTAAATATCAAAACTTGCATTAGATATGCAAATACATAGAAATTGTGTGGTATATATATAAATATTTTTATAAATTGTGCGTAGGTCAGACTTAAGATTGCAAATTATTTTTTTTTAAACTTAAAATTATTTTTTTAAAATATACTAATTAGTTATATTTTTAAAACTAAAAAAAAAATTAAAAATAATCATAAAACAAACATTGCAAGTATGCATGCTTTTGTTTGCTCAAAACTCACGCATGCACGCGTGCAAAAATCAATTTATTTTAATCACTTTGAACATATTCTACAAAAGAATAGGAATGTTCAAAAGAATATAATTTTCTTTTAATTATGTTGAATATATTCCACAAAAGAATGGTAGTAATAAAGATCAAATGCTTAGATTAGAACGTGCCTCAAAATTATCATGTCACAAAAAATTATGAAAGTTGAAGAGCTATATTTCATAGGATCTTGAAACATTGACAAAAGGCCATTCCAGGTTGGTAATAAGCCTGCATTACCATTCTCCATTAATTATTTTGTCCAATGCTGCAATTAAGACAGGAGATGCAAGAACAAATATGTCAATCTTATCAAAAGAAAGGCAATTTCACATACTATTTGTCCCTGTCCCCGAATAACAATAGCTTAACATCAGACAGCAACTTCAGTGCTTCCCCAAATTGCTTTTCTAAACTATCAGAACTGAAATTTGAGGAGTCATTTGGATCACTCACAGCTGGGCTGTACCTGCTATCATCCATTAACTTGCGGAGACTCTCTAAAGCCACTTTTTGGGCGATCTTCACCTTCTCCATTTCCCTCATTTGAAGAATCAGCTCATCTTCATACAGAAGTATCTCACCTTTCTTTAACTCCACCTCAAAAACACGTTCCTGATATTCAACTAAAATCCTTCCAAGCTCAGTCATCCCATCGTCAATCAGCTTGCAGAGCATCTGCTTCTCTCCTTCAACTCTCTGCCATGAAAGCACTGCTTCCTGTGATGAAACTGATTCGCTTTCAATCACTGCCTTAACTTCTTCAATATTAGTATCAAGAGATTTGGATTTCAAGAGCAATTTCGCCATTTCTTTGTGTGCAGACACCAGCTTCTCCTTGAGCTTCTTTATTTCAAAAGCAATCTTAGTTCTCTCCTCCTCAGACTTGAGCAAGTCAGTCGCTTTACAGAATTTCGAGGTCCTTGATTCAGAAGAGGTGCTTCGCTCCACATTATCAATTGAAAATAGTACCCTTTCACTCTCCTTTCTTTGAGCCTCTGTAACTTGGAGTTGCATCTTCAACCTATCAATGTTGCCGCCAAGCTCAACTTCAGACTGCTTAACCTTCATACAAGAAGTATTTATTTCATTCTTAAGGGTATAAAGACGTCTCAGTTCTTCCTTCTTTTGTTGTAAAGATGCCAAGCGTGATTCATATCTGAACTTACCGTTAATATCTCTTTCTTGCCAAAAATCAAACTTGGATGAAAGGCTCCGTAAAGCTGTTTTTAGAGCCAAAAGTTTGTTACCAATGATTGTTTTCCTCTCCTCTAGCTTGGATAGACCTAAACCAAGCTCTGTAATCTCCTGCTTCTTAAGCATAACATTGTGATTCACATTATTAAATCTATTATAAATTACCAGTATTTCATTAGCTGCTCTCTCAAGCAAACATGAAAAGTTGAAAACTTTCCCAGTAGGTGCAATGTTATCCTCAACCATGTCAAGCTTAATTCTTACTAGGATTAACTTTTCTTCTGATACTTCATGCTCTCCATGTTCTTCAATGGATTCCCTTAGATTTTGTTTAAGATGAACTCTCTCTTCATCAACTTCAACAAGTTTTTCAGGGCAATTAATTTCATCTCCAATTTCAGTTCTGGCTAGTTCATAAGAAGCCAGCATCTTCTTGAAATTATCCCTCTCCTGCATGGCTTTCTCGTATAAGCCCATCAGTTTCTCATTCTCTTCAAGTATCTCGTTAAGTTGGTGCTCCAGATTATCAACCTTTTTATCTTCTAGTTGGTCTCTATGGAAGTCTACCGCGCTGTTCTCATTCAGCTCAATCAATTTATTGTTATCTTCAATCAAAACTTTAAGCTTCATCCGTAATTCATCATTCTCTCTGGCCAACGTGATGGCTGTTTCATGAGCTTCAGCTTCACGCTGACTAGCTACTGCAATTACGTCTACCAGTGTTTTAAGCTCCATTGGATCATCAGATACCACTTTACTTTCTTTACTTTGATTTTCAACATTCTTTTGTTCTTCAAGCTGCAATATTAATTCTTCCACACGCCTATAAATTTGTCCATGAAACATAAACGGTGAGTCAAAGTGATTATTTATGAGCATATATTTAAATTAATGTAGTGACATCTCGAGTATCATGTAAATATTCTAGTACTTTCATAAGCTTTTCATTGTATCTCAATTCAAATTTCAAAATGATGTCATTTTCAAGATCATAGCTGATGAGTCTTTTTATATAATCCAGTAGCATTAGGTGACTTAAATTTGATGTAGAGCTATATCATAGCAGTTTTCAGCTCTCTATTTTCGAACAAAGGTTTGATATAAAATGTTTAAGAAATTACAAAACTGTAATTTCTAAATCCAGTTAACATGGAAAAACTAAGAATAGAGTTAACAGAAATAAAGAAGTCAAAGAGCCTTTTTTTTTGTATGGAACATGTAGAGCAAGTCTATTACCTTATCATTGAATATTAACATAATATCCTTACAAGCATATAGATTGTTCAGGAACAATATCTCTATACCTCTCAAGATTTTCTTTGGCTTCAAGACAAACTGTCAGATTCTTGCGAAGTGCTTCTGCTTCCCTCTGGTTTTGGATAGCCTGATCACATAAACGCAGAGACTCTCAAGAAATGAACTAGGAAGATAAAACTACAAAAATTATTAAAAATTCCTCTAAGTAGAAAGAATATAAATATAAATATATAATCCAGAAGACATTTCAATTATTATTATGTAGGACCACCAACCTCTAAATGGAGGAATTCATTTTCCTCGTTTACAGAAGAATCCCAAGAGAACAAGGGGTGATCCTGTCAGGAAAATATAGACGCCACTTTTTCAAGTAACTCAATAGACAAGGGAAATATAGGTAACAGCTAGAAGGATCTTTCTTAAAATTATAAAACAAAAGTAAAAAAAATAACGGTCAGTAGTAACATAAGATCGAATTTACTCTCAAAAACAAACTAAACGCACATCTGAATTCTTCTCGTGCATGAGTTTCCAATCCAAAGCTTCCAGAAGCTGCAGATTATGGACATATTTAGTGAGAAGTTGTTACGGTAGAACAAGGAAATTCTATTACGTTGCACACGAACCTTATCCTGCAAGACAGTGATCTGTTCATTCATCATTTCTCGTTCACCTTCTTCAACAAAAGACTTTAATCTGAATAACACGTAAAAGAAACATAATATCCAGAAAATTACTTCTAAAAATAGAATAAAGTTCCAACCCTTCCCCAAACCGACAAGAAAGAATATGAAAAATAAAATAAGCAAATTTGAAATATAATAGAACAAGAATACCTTCTCAGTTCTTCATGAAGCTGCATGTTCTCCATTGCAAATCTAGTCACTTCTGAGTTACGATCAGCCTGACTACGGAGGATTTCTAACTCTTTCATAAGTGCCTCTCTTTCTTGCAAAATGTGTATATCCGGCGACAATTTTGCAGAAGCAAGTGCATCCAATCTTTTTATTGCATCTTCACGAAACCGAAGTCTTAATTTTAAGTTTCTGACTTGTTCTGTTCTTTGAATAATCTAGCATGTAACATAGAAGAGTATGTCATGAATGCATGGCTGCCATAATGGTATCAATCGAATAACATGATATATAGTGGCAGAACCAGAATTTAAGAAAAGGAATGGTAAAATTAAAAATTAAGGAGTTGGAATGTTTAAGTTTAAGCTTTGATATTAAAAAAAATTAAAACTATTATAAATATTATTATTAAATTAAAATTAAATTAGTTAAATATAGGAGGCAAAATTTTCAGTGTATTATATGATATTAAAGAGTTAGTAAAAATCTACAAGTAATGAGTACTTCCCTAGGCCACTTTCTGGTTCTACCACTGATGATATATCAATCCATAAATCTAAACAAAGAACCTCATGTTGATTTGCAAAACAGTTACGTACTGTCCAAAAATAAACATTTTCAAGAAACTTCAGAAGATTTATCAACCAAAGGGCACACACACATACGTGCTATTACCCTTTTCCTTGTGCTTTCCTTTTGTTGCCAATTAAACAATACAGCACAAATAGTCTTCTAAACAAGAATTATTGCTTTATCCTTTACATCTAAAGTTCATAGTTCACTTTAGTTAACTATTTGATTGCTATATATAAATGCTATACATTGTTAATTGCCTTTATAACAATAAAGTAAGACAATGTCAGCTCATGAAACATTAGGTTGGTTTTGCTTATTGCTAACCTATCATATTAAACATCCACACCACTTTGCCTATACCCCGAAATAACTAAAATAAAAACATAACTTTAATGAGATCAATAAAAGTTTGAAATGTAGCATATCTTTAAGTTAAGAAAACTCCAGACAACATGTCATGCAAGCTATACAAAAATATCCTAAGAGTTAATGCCAATTTTTAGTGAAGGCAGAGAACTACGGATGAAAAGAAGATTACTATAAATCCTAAAAGCCTGCACTAGGAATGATTTAAGCGAAATAAACCTTCAAATTTTTAACAAATTGTGAAAGGGCAAAAAAAAATGAGAATATAACTATATTTTTTTTAACCTGTGTACATCACTTGAGACTTGTAACTTAATTCTTACCAGCCGATCTGCAGCCTCTTTCTGAGACGCCAGTGCTTTCAGCTCCTCTTCTTTATCATGGATTCTCTTTAGAGCTGCTACTAGGGCAGCTTCACGTTCTTTTCTCTAGTATTTTTGTTAGATGATTACTTATCTATCTAAATAATAAATTCAACAAGATCATCACGTAATATGCCTAAAAAGGATTCGTACTGGTGATAATCTTTTATCAAAGGTCAGTGGGCTGAATGCTTGAATTCCATTCAGTTTTAAAATTCCTGGAGAGTCTTGAGAAGAAGCATTAATACTATCACTTCCTAAGCTATCAGGTCCTCCATTAATCAATCCCCTCAAGCAATTCACTTCCTTCTGTGCTCAGTCAAGAATAACAAATTATTATCAGTAAGAGAATCTTATTGTAATGTTGTTAGGCAATTTACAAGAGAAACATTTATGAAAAATGATTCTCAACATTTGCTATTTTAAAATCTTAGTTTCCATATGATGATGAACATGTAAATGTAGTTCACAGGTAGCAAAATTGTCATATACTACCTTAAGCTGCTGTATTTGTAATCGCAGAGCAAGCACATCACCCGAAGCTTCCTCGTTTACAATTGCCTATATATGTAAAAAAAACTATTATAATGTTTCTACACATAGGAATAAAAGGATGAAAATAGAATTTCAATGTACTAACGTTATTTCTTATAAACTTGGCACGTTGTGCAAATTTCAATGTGCTAAGTGTTTCCAAAGCACAACTGCAAAAGTTACACTAAACCCGTCAGCCATGAACATTACTGCTTGCTCAGTCCAAAAAATATTTGAATAGATAAGAGTCACTCACCAATTGGAAGGGCTTACATTTGCAATAATCATTGTTTTGGAGTTTCCACCTAAGGAGTCCTGTATTGAAATGAAAAGCAATTTATAAAACAGTGCATACTATAACTTCTGCTATGGTACCAGTAGTCCTGTAAAGTTTGAAAATAGTCCTAAGAAACAAAAAGGAGAAGAAAAGTGTCAAAATAATCTACTTATTTGCCAGGAGTCATTTTAGCCCCAAAGTCTATAAAGTGCCAATTTATTCCCCAAACTCTTTTAATATGGGAAATAATCATAACAGAAAAGTATTTTAGCCCCAATTTAAAGAGTTTGGGACTAATTTGACAATTTTATAAACTCTGAAACTAAACTAAACCCATGTAAAGAGTCAAGGGAGTATTTTGACACTATGAAAGTGAGGCGGGTTTGCTGTGTTTCCGTGACTGAAGATTGATTGTCTATTCAATTTGAAAATCATAGCTATGTATCATGATTGGAAAAAAAAAAAAACGTTATTCATGGTTTTTACTACCACAAGAAACCTAAAAAAGTAAAGCTCCAGCACAACATGGAATACATCATGCTGATGACATTTTTGACTGATTCTAGAAATTCAATCCCCAGTTAAAACACTTCATATGCCATTAAAAATTGCTTGATCGAACATGATTAGCATTTTTCGATGTAGTATTTTTAAATATATGTCCATTTTAAAGTCGGGAATAAACCAGAAAGGCCACATCTATTGTAAAAATAATGAAACTTTTTTTACTGAAAAATTGGGAAGCCCCATCTCATTAAAATGAATAGAACATGGAGATAAAATACTGGAGTTTACAGAAAGAAAAAGATAAAAGGAAATAAAAACAACAATGTAGCAAAAGAATCAAACTGTAGAAAAGAATAGCCCTTTCTCATGACTATAATACATCTAAAAGTAAGCTTTGATATGATAATATCAAACAATATGTATTTTTCATCCTTAGCAAAGTCGGTAAAGGATCTAAAATTCTGCTCCTTCTGTAAAGTAAAAATAGAATGAAAATATCCTGAATCTCACTCAAAATTTTCGTGATATATAAATCTCTCTGTACAAAAAATGATGTGCCAAGCCAAAAAACAGCATCAGAATCCCTAGAGAGATCAAGTCTCCTCTATATTTTGTTTATTGTAGCCCAGAAGAAAACTAGTAATTGTAATAAATAATGAAAAAATAGATCTACAATTAAATGAGAAGAACCCTGTATTCTCTCAACAGAAAAAATAGATCTACAGGCACACAAGGAAGAACCCTGTATTCTCTCAACAGAAAATAAATGAGAAGGCCTCGTTTAGGTGAGAAGAAAACTGGTTTTATCTACAATTACTTAAAAATGGTTATTCATAACAAAGCTTAATTCAGTTGCAACATCACTGGCCATCATCGTTAACCTCAAGAATGCCCAAACAAAGTAAAATCTCTTATACTTTTCAACTCTGTGTTTTTACCAACATCAGCAGTAGATAAAATGATCACACTGGGATTCTCTATCCCCAAACAATTCTAAATGTACAGGTAACAGTCTAGGAGAAACAAGCTATGTCATTCTTATCAATCAAAAAGGAAAAACTCTCCATGCTAAAAAAATGGCAACCCTCACCAAAATCGAGTACATCAACAACCCTATGTTTTTAAAGGTTTCTTTAGATGATAAATGAATTACATAGTCAATGACAGACTAGATAGATATATTTAATCTTACTTGTAGAAGAAATGTAAGCTTGGAGTCTCGATAAGGAACATGCAGTTGTCTCTTATTTGAGATGCTAACGAGGTTCATAATCACAAGCCTGGTTCATAATAAACAAATTAAATGTTTATTAGCATCAAAGTGAAGCGATAAAGAAAAATAGTATTAAGAAATCTCACAAGTTCATCATTATATTATATTGAAAGAGATGCAATAAACTATCGTACAAACCCTAATGTTGAAAGCGACTTGTTAATGTTTGTCGCTTCCTTGAGCCGATCGCCCTCGGCACCAGAACTTTTTTGCCTGCATTTAAAGCAATATGTAACTAGAAACATCAATTATAACTGATATAATGCATGTCCAGATCTACTTCCCTTATTCTTGTACAAAAATTAAATGAAAAGAGTTTTTAATATAACTAATGTAAGGTATCTTTTAATTTAAAATAATATCACAAAATAAATAAGCCCAACTAAAAGATAATGGGCATATAATAATGGCATGTTTACTAAAAATTCTAGCAGAAAAACACACCTCTCAGATCCTGCAAGGTCTACCAGATTTAGCCTAGCAAATCTGTGATGAGAGACACCTTGCAACTCCCACTGCATAAATCAAATTTCTTATAAAAAGGATATACATATCTAATACTCCATAAGCATAAAAGCGTACCAAATGCTTTACATTAGTTGAACAAAATACTAAATTGTGTGTAGAAAGTTCAAACCTTTCTTTCAATGACACAAGTAAAAACACTATGAGAACGGCTACTAGCATGATTCATATTTGTAGCAGCCACCTTTCTATTAGCTGCGCCCTGCATTGATTTGGTTACCAATCATCAACTGCAAGAAACTATTTTTAAAGAAACTGATGATGTGTAAATCTACAACAAAAGTTTCATAACAAAATTCATGAGATAATCAAAGTTGGGCAAATTAATTGGAACCTAACTGCGCTCATAAACAAACTCATTGAATCTAGCATACCTGAATAAGCTGTTGAATAACATCTTTAGGACTTGAAACTTCATATTCCTTGAGATTTTCTACATAAACTCCTCTTCTTGCATCTTCCCTTATCTGAAAGAAATCTAAACATTAATAATCTTGGCTTCAAGTTCATAATGAAAAAAGAATGCAAAAAGTTTTGAGACAACTTTTGCACATTGATGCTAATTTTATTTAATATTTCTGCCAGGTAGCAATTAGGTATAAAACCTATTACAAATGTTGAGGACCTGTGTCTAGAACTTGAACCATTAGAAGATAATTTCATATCTTAGATAATATAACTACTGCATATTAGGTTCGATGTTGAATTCATTAGTAAGTCTCTTTTTCTATTAAATTAATGCATCAGCTGAAGGCATTAAATGTTGCCCAAGTAATATAGTATATAGAAAAAAAATATAAAAATTTTTATTGTAGGGACCTTTGCAAAACAGGAAAAATAAATGCATCTAAACAATTTATTGATAGCCAAAATTTATAATTGTCAAAGTCCAGTAACTTTATTGAATAAGCAACAAAGGAGGGCAGAAAAAAATGATGTCATGAAACTAATAGTTATACCTGCAAATTTACGGAGGAAGGATCCAGCAAATCTAAAATCTGCTCATTGTATATTTCAAGAAATGAGCATTTGCACGTGAAATGGAGCTTTTGATTACTTTGGCTCTCCTTTTCCTGTAAAAGTTGGATGTAAATTAAACAATAAAATAAAATGGTGAACAAAAAGGTTGCCAAAAAACAAATCTAATCTGCTTGCCTTATGTATCCTTGAAAAGAGATATTCAAAAACACGAGGTGTCATTCCACAGTTAGCACTGTTTCTTTGAATTCCTCCTTCTATATCTCCCAACATAGTGTGAGTTTTTCCACTCCCAGTCTGAAAAAAGCATTGTATTGGTCAGAGTTATGGCTTAATTAAAATTTAGAGCAGGAATAAAATCTATAATTCTTGTTGGAAATACTTAGGGTTGGCTTGCTAATTGAACAAGTAAATCCTACACATCTGGATTTTCTAAATCATGCCAGAATTTAGTAATTCAGGATGCAAGGCAAAAGTAAAAAAGAAATCGGATTTACTAAATCCAAAACTTAAAATTTTCCATTTTTTCTATCTGAAAATATTCAAGTTAAATCAAACTTAAATCCAATACCAGATAACCCCTTAAAATTCAGTATTAATTGAATGCTGTGAACCAAATTTTTAAACTTAAGAAGTATGAAAGAATGAGTGTAAAGGAAAACACCAGAAATTCATTAGAGAATATTTTCCACAAAGTGTATGCAAGAAATTAAACATTCAACTCACAACATAACTTACTTGACCATATGCGAACATGCAACTATTGTAACCTGCCATACAGTTTTCCACCATAGGCACTCCAGCCACTTTAAACAATCTTTCCTGGAGCAAAAAAAGATTAAAAAAAAAAAAGCAGGCTAATGGGGTAAAAACGCAAATACAGAATACAAGTTACCTGGCTGATATGTTCGTCAACAATAAGATCAAAAGTAAAACGAGACTCTGGATGTCCAATCCATGTAAGTGTTTGACAACTATCTTGTCTAATACATCTATTTTGTCCTTGAAGAGATATCTCTGTACTATTGAGAGGGCGAAGACGAAGAATAACCTACATAAAAAGAGCAAAAATCGGCATATTACGAAGTAATGACCACCTGGATTCAAGAAATCAGACGAACATGAATCACTAAGGATATCCAACTTAATGCATTTCCTTCAAACAGCTCAGTTTTCTTCTTAATTTGAATGCAGAAGATGCAATATGAGCAGAAAAACTCTTATTTTGTCAACTCAAAAGAAAAATACTGTAATTCTAATGAGAAAAACTCAGAAGCGAGAAAGCCTAATCCAGCTTCCCAAGAACAAATTCTATAGAACATACACATTCTGAACAAAAGAAATGGAAATATGGGTCAGGAACCCTATTTGAAGGATTCCGAAAAGGTTTCTCCCAAAACGACATCTTGAACCGAAACCCTAGAATACCTGGACGTTGTGATCCTTCCAGAAGTCTGGATCCTCTCGCAGCTCGAAACCCTGCGTCCAACCAACCTCAGTCTCACGGACCTCGCGAAAACCGCTTGAATCTACCTCTGAGTACTCATTCATCGATTCTTGGGATTTGGTCGTCCTCCGGGCCGCACTGACAGATTCACTGAACGCATGCATGCCGAACAACTGACGATCTAAATCGAGTTTTGTATTTTCAAACGCTGAGGAAGAAAAGGAAAAGCCTAGGGTTTTGGAGGTGGAAGAGTGAAAGGAGAGTGGAAGGAGCAAGAAGGGGTGAAGAAAGGGATTCAAAATCGTATTTTTGTTTCCTTCAGTGCGGATCGGAAGGCTGTAACGGGGGATGATTTTGATGGACGGTTGAAGATCACGAATTCAAATTTTGCCCGTTGTTCCAATTCAAACTTATGAGCCACTGCCTTCTTTATTCTCTATCATGGTTTATGTTATGTATGTTCGGCTATGATTCTTTTAAAAATGGATCCGTAAATTGTTATAGCAAAGTAATACATTTGGAAGTTATATAGAGGATGTTTGTTTGTATATATTTTGAAAAAATATATATCTCATAAAATACAAAGTAATTGAATGTATAGTTTAAAAATATTTGATTTATTTGATAAGATTAACTTAAATGCATTTATTTTTATGTGTTATAATGTAATGAATTATTTTAGAATGTTGGGCCTCATATCTTCTTGGGTTTATATATTTTGGGTAAATCTTTGTAGTAAGGAAAGATGCAAAAGAAAGAAGAGATAGGAGACCTCCTCTCAACTCTTTACCTTGTCTTTTTTAAAAGAGACTAAAGAAGAAGATGAAAGAGAAGACCAGAGAATAAGAAGATTTTGATCCCATGAAAGTAGAAGCGTGCATCTATTTATAATGATCTTCCACCCTTGTGAGATTACATAAAGAAAGAGAGAGAAAATAATATAAAATCAGAGACACGAAGCCTCTCAACAACGTCCCCAATTGAAATGGTGTCAGACGACTCATAAATGGACATGAACGTATATTCATTCTATAATTATGATCTTTACCTTGACAGTTGGTTGAAAACCAGAGGATGCTCACTCGGAGATTGGCACATCAGTTCAGCAACTGGTACATGACAACTGATGCTTTGGCGGATGAGGTTGGCTTGTCACTCCAACAACTAGAACATTATAGTTGGTACATCAGTATATGTGGTTGGCAGGCCATCTCAACAGTCAGCATGCTATGATTGTTTTCATGAGAAGATGGGCTTACTAGGCCCATGACGTCGGCTAACATTTGCATTGACCCATGAAATTCCTCTATTGGTATATAGTTGGTGTATCGATTCTTTTAACTCTTCGATAAACCATTGCAAAAAGAATAACAATTAATAAGAAAATCTTATGTTCGCTACGTATATAGCTTGGTAGAAGAGTAGTGAAGTGTCAAATCAATTTTGTTCGAGATTAGACTTTGCTCTTATTAGGGACACTTTAGCTATATCTATATGGAGTATTCGCTTAAGCTAATAGCCGAGTTTGGAACTTTCTTTTTCTTGAGGGCACTTTGGCTGGGATTAGTCCTTAAAAATCCTAAGTGTAGGCTATTATGTGCTTAGGAGCTTTATCTCTCCTATGGGTGGGAGTTCTTCCAACTTATTGATTATGCTTGATCGAGACCCAAGGGTCTTAAACATTCGAGCTATTTTTAAGTTAATAAATGCACTTATTGAAAATTATAAAGTATTTTAGCATTAATCATAACTAATGGTAATGTTCTATATCTTAATGAGTATACGATATGGTATAAAATTTGTTAAGTATGACTCATGTACCAGATAAGGGGACAGATGCTAGAACGGAACGGAGCGAGCCAACGGAGCGGAGCTCGCGAGTGGAGTGGAGAGGAAGATATTGCAGCATTTGGATCTATGAAAGCTCTATTTCCACGTAGTTGATTGTGGTTGTTTTTGGAGTTGTTAATTTTTTGAGTGTTTTACTTCAATGATGTGGATTGGAGATGTTGTTTGAAGATTTTTTTGTTTGGTGTTTTTGTGTTATTGTTTTGGATTAGTAGTTGTTATTTTATTGTTTTTGTGGTGATCGTTGTTTCCTTTTTTTTTTGTTTTTGTTGGATGGAATTGTTTGTCTTCAGATGTCTTTGTATTGAGTTGTGTTGCATTGTGGTTCTGATTGCATCTTTCTTTTTTTTTAATAAAGCTAGGTGTGAGCTTCATTTTTCCAAATTAAAAAATAATTTTAAAAAAAAGCTTAGGGGCAACATTATTGGAGGTTTAGGTGTCTTTTGAGAGAAAATATTAATAAGGATGTCCGCATTTCCAGAAGGCCAACCACGGGGCATCACATAACTCACAAATCATATGTTATGATGATTTGATGCCCGTGTTTGCCCGTCGACCGGATGTGTGGAGCATGGACGCAATATTTTTCTGTGTTCTGATCAGGGTCACCTAAGGAGATGGAAGAATCTTTACCAACCATCTCCACATCTCAACACATTATATCACATTTAACATTTTCATGGAAAAATTAAAATAAGTGCAAGCACAAGTTGCCTCATAAAAGTAGATTTGAGATTCTATCAATCAGAATGTTGTACAAATAGAAGTACAAACTTAACTTTGCTCGGTTCCATGCAGGTTGTTTACAATTGAGGTTTGTTAGAGCAAAATAATTTGGAGTTAAATCCTATAAATTTTTTATACGAAGATAAATATTAAAGTGAAATTTTAAGTAGACCCATGTGTATTTTATATTTTATATTATTTTACCTTCTTTGATATGGAAAAATAAAAAGTAAAAATTACTAGTAGTATTAAATGTCTATTTCTCATTTAATTTTGTCCTCATTATTTCTATGTGAAAGAAAAAACAAAATGGCATGAAAGAAAATATTATGTGTAGAAGATGAACATGCAGACGATGACATGGATAGCACCACGCCGTCAATCACACAGCATGGTGCGATTCACACCATCATCAACATATCTGATTTATCGAATGTAATATTTTCTCGATACCATGGAAGATTTTTCAGATGCTTTTGATTAGGAGACAACTCAATTTATTAATGGAACTGTTGGGTTAGGTGTGTTAGCGTCCGTGTATTTGGTTTACATAAATTAATTAAACAGTATATAAGATACAGAAATGTGGTTCGGTTTAGCATATTTCTTTTGTTTTCGTTAAAGTTTGTCGAACGGGCAGTTGTTGTATATTTCAATTTTTTCGTTAAAAAAAAATAATCTTTATTTTATTTTTCTTATTTCTTCTTAAGGAACTTCTCATTTTAAACATTTTAAGCATTTTACCTTTCCGTGTAAATTTTATGTAAAATTAAGCGAGTTTGTGGGATAGGGTTTGATGGGGATTATTATGATTTCCGTGATGCATGTTTTGAAAGAAACAATTGTGGTATATGATGTATTATCGTGCTGGTCAAGAACTAAAAGATTACATCAAAGTTACATGATAGTATGAGTTTGAAAGGTTATGAAGATTATTCATAGAATTTTTCTATTATAAGCTCTTTGATTTAAAAAATTCAGTTTATTTTTTGATGACAAGCACTTGTATGATTTCTCTAGTTCAATGCATGCTTCTTATGCTTAGAAAGCCTCTTTCTCCTCAAATTTATATTATGATGATTACTTTTGAAGAAGCATTAAAATTTTGGTTTTTTCTTAAACTTCATATATAACCAACCGTTCAGTATAATTAAAGAGAATTGACAACATTGGGAAAACGATGATACATCACTATATAGAAAAGCTACACAACAAAAATTTACATCCCGATATTTTTCATTTTTTATTTTTAATAAACAATTGATTAATGCTTTTTTCAATCTATTTCATAATTTAAAAAAATACATTTAACTTATTTTTTAAAAACAAAAAATATTTTTAAAATTTATATAAAATAAATAAATATCATTTCCAGTGCAACAACAAATGGAAACTATTAGCACACGCCACTGGCTGATTGGCTATCTTCTTTGCGGAAAATATTACAACCACCAACCACAACACCATACACATCATCGATGAGTCATGTGGCAGTCGTTGATGTGATAGTCGGTGATTAGTCATTCAAATGTAAGATCGAAATATTTCTTCTCATTGTACCCACTATAATACTCACAAGGAACATAATTGCCACACCATCACCACCATCACCTCCATCACCACATAAATAAAAAATATAAGTTTTTAATTTTATTTCATATTAAAATAAAATAAAATAATTAAAAATAAAAAAATAAAAAAGCAAAAAAGAACATGTTATTTTCCACTAAAAAAAATTACAGAAAAAGACCAAAATCGAAAATTCTGCTAGTCAACCAATTAGAATAAAACAACATAGACATGGACAACAAGCAAGAGGCGCAATGTGAAATTAACATACAATACAACATATTAGTTACAATGAAACTCATATAACTCCACATAAAAAGGGTTCCAGAAATTAAAACAAAGAAACAAATTTGATGATATCAATCAAACTTGGACTTCGATGAGACGATACGAGCGGTATTTTTTCTGGGTTTATATGCAAATTTACTGAAATCAACAGAAGGCTTGTTCGACCTTAGGAAAATCAAATGAAAAATAGCAGTAAATAGTTTATAATTTAAAAGAGAAAATAAATGCATGTGAAAAGTAAGATTTTACGTACCTCATGGAACAGGTATTCCTTACATCCTTTAGAGGAGGACGAAGACCGCTGGCACGTGAACCTGATGGATTGTACCTAAAAGAATTTATGAGTGAAACAAACCTTTCCATAGATTTCTCTGCTATGCCGCAGTAGTCATTTACATGAGAAATGTCACGCCCAAAGCCCTTTTTGTTCTCGTCTTCGTTATCTGCAGAATATCTCGCCAATATAAACTCAATGATAAGAGTTATTTGATCAGAGTCCTAGTAAACTCAAATCAAGCAATTGAATCGAGCAGCTCGATGATAGACATTTAATGAGCTAGTTCATCTAATTCTGAGATTATTAAAAACTAGAAGTGTTAAAAGAATTATCTATATGATCAAAAGAATTGATATGGATTTTCTAATAGAGTGTTTTAAGATCTTGGCTAAATTTAACGCTAAAAAAAAGCCCATTTTACACGTAAGAAACAAGTGCTAAGAGCTTATTCTAAACTCATGGAGAGGGAACCGTAATATGTTACAATGAGGTTACTGTGAAGTTATTGGAAGGGTATAGAGAAGTTATTGGGAGATTACTTTTCAATTAACTCATTGTAACCCCTATTAACCTTCCACGTTACAGTAAAGTTATTGAAAAATAATCTCTCAATAACTTCACTGAACCATCCCAATAACCTCACTGTAACCTCATTGTAATCTATTATAAACGCAATTCTGCGTACGTCTTACGCACGCAAATTTTTCCCCATGATGAGAGCCTGCAGCTAGTAGGGCTGTCAAAAAAGCTCGTTGTTTGCGAACAGTTTGTGTTCAGTTCGTCGAGGAGCTTGTGTTCAATTTGTTCGATAAGTAAACGAGACAAACATTAACATTTTTTTTTTCATTCGGTTAGTTAAACAAACCAAACACGAACAGTAATGCAATCATTCGTGTTCGAATCATTATTATTTTAAATATAAAATAATTTAAATAATTATATAAAAAATTTATGGTATTTTAAAAAATTAAATTTTATAAATTATAATATATGATAAATTAATAATAATAATATATTAATATAATATATTAGTAATATACTAATATAAATATTATATATTTATATAATATAAGTTATAAATATAATATAATATATTATTTATATATATTCATATTAGAGGCTATCAACTCAGTTCGTCGTTCACGAATAGCTCTCATTCGGCTCGTGTTAGACTCGTTCGTTAAGAAACGAACACGAAAAGTGGTTTCACGAACAATTTCAAACACGAGCTTATTTCAAACAAAATAAATTTCAAACGAACCGAACACGAACACGAACACAAGCTCTGTTCATTCGTGTTCGGTTCGTTTACACCCCTAGCAGCCAACAACGACACCATCACCGGCTGTTTTAGCCCAGCAACAATCCGTTGACCGTTTAATAAAACAAAAAGAGAGAGAGAGAGAGGGGAAGAAGAAGTAAGAAGGAAAAGAAATAATAAATAATATAATTAATTAGATAATTAAATTATTAATTACCTTTTTCCGCTGTGGGAACCCGCCAGAAGAAATTATTTCATACGGAGAACGTACGCAATTCTGCGTGCATACTCCAATAATCTCGCAATACCCCCATAATAATTTATGAATAACAACAAAATAGAACCTGAAGAAGTTATTAAAGGTGAAAAAGTTCTTGGGAGTTATTGGGTTATTGGAATTAATACCAAATAACCTGTCAGTAATCCCCAATAACCTGGTATAACCTGTCAATAACCCCAATAATCCCGAATGAACTAAGTTATTGGGGGTGTTATTACGCGCGCGCGTGCTAAGAATAATTTCTCGCCAAAAAGAGATAACCCCCCGCGCTCTCCCCTTCAGTTAAAGCATCGGCCCGCTCAATCACACGTCTCTCCAAAAATTTCCTCTGCACTGACTCATTCCACGTCTTCCCACTCGTTTGTCGTTCCTACTGTTTGTCACCACTGCTCTCTGCTTTGTTCTCTCCGGAGCAAAATCATCAATGTCTTCTTCACTTTATCTTCTTCCTATTTTCGCACCTTCCATCACGTAGACAATCTACACAACGAAATCGTAATCCATTTACCCATGCTTCCTTGTCCTTCTTCATCCCTGTTAAAAGCCCGCATGTTCCTCTATATTGATGTACTTCACTGGTCCCTGTTCACTTCTCTGCCCTAACTTCTTGTCGCACTTCACTACTCACCCCTTCCCGCGCTGAATAACTGCACTTCCTCCACCGCCCTCGCCTCCCTGTAGTAATTCCTGCAGTCGTGCGACAGCAGTCCACCGGAACGCGTACGAAGACTGCTCTGCCTTAACTTTCGCAGTCGAACCCACCCTCCATTACTGCACGCACCTCTCTTGTAAAGTTCCGCTTCTCTCCCTTCCTCAAAACCCTGCACCGATTCCCCCTCCTGCGTCGAAATCCATGTCTTCCTGTACTTCCGTTCCTATTCCCGCATCCAAGAACAAGCCGTCTTCGACTCTGCCCTAGCCCGCCAAGCCTCGCTCCTCGCGAAACCGAGGTTGCTTCTGGTTTAACCGAACCCTTGCTGCTTCCCTGACAACATAACCCAGCATTCCCTACTAATCCAGCTAAAGCTTTTTGTTATTTTATATTACTGTTCATTTTATTTATGTTGTATTGTACTAAAAATTAAATTAAATTAAATTAAATTTGTGTTATAATGTGTTTTATTTTGTAATTGCCACCAACGATATCGAGGCTCGAAAATGTATAAAGGTGGGATAGTTGAAAAGCTCTTTGGAAAACTTCTATCCGATGAGAGCATAGTACCTGTCTAAACCAAGAAAATGCAAACTCGATTAGAAAATTATATTAAAATTAGGGTTTCATGTTGTCCTGAAGTTATAATTTTGAGCCAAATGAGATGAAAAATTATATTTGAAAAATGATTCCAAAATTTATAAAATTTTACAAGAGAGTGAACTTTACAAGAGCATAATGATTTCAAAATTTATAAAATTTTGTGGTTATCTCCTAAATCAAATGAAAAATCTTGAAATGTAAGTCCACTCTTAAAACTTAGATGAATGCCCCTTGAGCTAAACTTGAGCTATGCATGCTTTATGGTGTTTATATAAACAAGTTAATTATACATATTTTCAAAATCTTGCATGTGTCTCATGATCGAAAATCCATATTAAATTCATGGCTTAAAATCTATGCAAGTTTTTAAAATTTATAAAACTCTTTAAGGTATTCAAATATGTAAAATTTTATGCCTGCATGTGCTCCAACCAATGTATCAGATTCTCAAATACTATTTCGAGAATGTTATGCGGGCTAATCAAGTTGCTTGTCTAAAAGACAGGGTTGTAAGTCACACCCCACTAGTCCGATCCTCCTCATCACAAGGACCGGAGTTGATAATTCTAGTAATTTTAAGATAAATGTTCAAATCCTAAAGATGAAAATTTAATAGTCAAAATCACCTAGTCTGGTCCATCTACCTATAAAAATAAAAGTCAATAAGTCTTATACTTTGAAAAGCTTAAATTACATAATTAAATGTCCCTCCATTAAATATAAAAACTTTAAAATGTTCAATACCATGATGACCGTGTTGATATAAGATTTCAATCAGAAGTCCATCTTTCAAATCAATATTTTCAAAATTAACCAACCAAATATTTAAATTAAAAACAAATCACTAAAAGCTAAAAGCAAATTACATCCACCATCTGTAAGAGTTTGTCGATGATGAAAAATTTCTGATTGATTTCGACCCACAAATAGCGAATAACATATTAAATGTATCATTATATTCATAATCAAATGAATTGCATGCCAATAAAAATGTGGCCTGAATCCTCTATCCGCATGTTTTTACCATCAAATCACACCACAAAAAAGCGGTTAAGACCAGAGCCCTTTAACTCAGTGATTGACGCCAAATGACATCATTATATTACGGTCACAGCCGTAGCCCGTATGTTCTCCAAAGATTTTCTACCATTTGAGGTATAAATCATAATATACAATGACTGACATAAAACCCTTATGTTAGCTAAGATCGACTTAAATTTGTCCCCTTAGATAAATATTTATCCCAGATCTACAAGAAAACCTTGAATGGCACAACTCATAGTTGCTGACAATGATTCTTCTATCATATTGTGTCCTCTAAGTAGATCAGGGGACCACGATGACCCGGGACGACGGAACAATGAGATCTTGAATGAGTTTCGTCTTCATTCCACAACCATCCGCTTTAAGCTCCAAGTGATGTATTTTATAATTTAAATTAATATATGTATATTGCTATTATATGTCATATATTTAATTTTTAATGGCTAAACTTAATAGAAAGTGTCATTCCAACACCGAGAAAGGTAATTAACTATAGGGGCTTACATCTATCGGAAACCTCGAACCCCTGATTAAAAAGTCCTCGTAAAATGACGGTGAAATCTTCGCGTAGTATCTTATCTACAAGCTAATCTGTTTTATGAAAATTTGACCATCCAAAACTCTCTCTCAAAACAAAACTATAAAATAATGAAGAGAGTTCACAGGGAGGCGTCAAAATTTTTTAAGCCCACGCTATCATATATAATTATTGTTGTCTAAATATAATCTCCAAGCTCTTATTGCGTTATCACTATCTCTAAACTGTTGTTGCCTAATTATTATCTTTTGTTAGGGTTGTCATCCAACAATCATTACTATTATAATAACAGGGATAAAAAAGTATTGTGATCATGCCTTCTCGTGTTAAAAAAAAAAAAGAATGAAACTTTATAACTCTAATTATATAATAGAATAATTTGACTGAGGAAAACCCCGAGATTTTTCTCCCTTTTGAGTTTTTCACAGAACAAATTTTAGCATACTTATCACTCATATCTGTGTGTGATGATAACTTGTTATTGAGCTAAGACTTCATTTTTATTTTTTACACCACTAAGAATTGTGAACCCACATTAGTTTAATGCCATCTATGAGAAACCATCCTTCGCAAGACTGAGTAAACATTTGATGGCCGACGAGTATAATACTTCTAATAATAGAGCCTCATGTTCTGACAACTACTATTTCAGAGAACAATCTCTACCAAAGACAAAAAACACCGCTCCTTTCCACCTTGATTGGCATAACTCTATTGGTAAAGCCACATTGGTTTCATCTTTAGAAGACACAATTTACATATGATAGAGGAATCACAGAATAAGATCTTTCAAGAAAGCTCTAAAACCAGCACAAATATAATACGAGAGGGTTTATCCAAACAAATGTCAACCCATTAATTGAAGATGTCCAAAATGAGAACACCCGTATGGGACCCCCTCACAAAAAGGCCAGATTTTTCCCTCCATCAGGACAAGACGTCGACTTCCCAAAAACTACCAATTTTACAAATCCATCCACATAGCCTGAACTCCACTCCAAAGTATCAGCTAGCTAACATAGAATGTCGCCATTGCTTGCTTACAATTAACAACACCACCTAGTTAACACAGTTAACCTGTTGCAGTCCTCAAATTGCCACCACCAGGCCGCTATCGTCATTTGATCACCACCATCAAATTGTTGCCTTTTGTCTATGGCCTAAGTTTTCCGACCCCGTCCCAAGTACAGCCACCTAACCTCCATTGCCCGGCTATAATAGTAAACCTATAATCGACCATATACAGCCTCCCAATTTTTCAGAATAAATTCAGGATAGAGCTCGAAGAACCTCTCCCTCAACTCGGCTCGATTTGTTTGAAAACCCTAATCCATATCTTCACAATAAAAGATCTTACATCAATATTAACATAAATCCATTTATCAACCAAGATGTGTTTAAAATTTGCCCTTTCAACAAACTTTTCACAAAGATCAATGATAGCACTAAATAATGCAAAACATTGTTAATGATAAAATTCCCTCGATTAAATTGGATTAAATACCTCCATTTTGATTAAATAGAACCAGATCAATAACAACTCAGAATAACAAAACTAAAGGATCTTAATCAAATGTGCAATAATTTCTTTCACCATATGGTATAGGCAGTAGCACTATATCCCTTTATATAATTCAAATTATTATGGTAAAAGAGTGCATCCTAAAGCCAATCAACTAACATTAATAAAAAATTCTATAATAGAAGAAATATCATTAAGCATATATGAAAAATTGAATCAGGTCACAAAATCCTTGGGAGTAAAATCTCTCGGCATAGGCCCGTTTAATACCAACTTGCCTTATATAAAATAAAAAAAAAGAAACTGAGAGAACTCGAATATCATCAATAGAATAAATAGGGATTTTCAAATCCCACATATGGTGATTGGCTAGCTCTACTTGACCTATGAACTAGACATGGCCATTAGATTTGATCAAACTTGAATTGAGTCAAAAATTGATCTGATTTAGAAAAATTTTCAATTTCATAAGGTTCTTCGTCCAAATAAAAAACCCATCCAATACAGAAGGAATTCTTCATCCAAAACACACGTTCATCATTTAAAAAGTCCAGCACACATGCAACAAAAACAACAACAACAAGCCTTTATCCCACTAAGTGGGGTCGGCAACATGAAACCTTTTTTCTCCATTGCGTCCTATTGAATGTCATATTTTCCTTTAATTCTAATGAATTAAGTTCAGTTTTTATACAATATGCCCAAGTCTTTCTAGATCTACCTCTATCTTTCTTAACAAAATTCGAATCTAAAACATCTACTCTCCTAACCGGATCATCAGCTGGTCGACATTTAATGTGACCAAACCATCTGAGACGACTCTCTCGAATTTTGTCCGCCATAGGAGCTACACCAACATTATCGCAGGTATATTCATTTCACATTTTGTCTCTAAGTGTAAAGCCACTCATCCACCTAAGAATTCTCATCTCGGCCACACATAACTTAATATTATGCCTCACTTTCAAAGGCAACATTCTGCGCCATAGAGCATTGCAGTCTCACCCCCATCTCATAATTTTTTACTTTCAGTCTAAACAGTACTTTTTTATCACACAATAAGCCCTAAACATTCCTCCATTTCAACCAACCAACTAGAATTATACTAATATCATCCCCATGTATATCACCATCACTTTGAACAATAGACCCAAGATGTCTAAAGCGTTCGTCACTTTAAAAAGTATAGATTCATATATATAAACGTAAAAATGCATATATGCATTACTTAAAATTTAAGTGTGTAATAAAATATATTTGTATATTATATAAACTAGATTCTATGTGATTACGTGCTAGATCTATTCAATTCAAGCGCCATCCAAGCCAAGCTTAGCTCACTAATTGTCATGGAGTTCACTATGACTGCATCCAAATAAAAACCCAATCCAATGCTTGGGCGGTCTTCAAAATTCTAGGCCAAATTGTTGATAAAGTAAGAATAATCCACAACTAGTAATTCATTCTGGTGCATCTAGAATTTGATTTCTCTTGTTCTCCAAAATTTCAAACTGACAAAGTAAAAGAACATCTGAGCTGGAGCCAATCCTATCCAATTTAATAGCATGTCAAAGTTCCTACTACCATAGTGCAATTTGTTGAACAGATGGCATAATAGAAGAGAGCCAAATGATTGAGAGTAACAAATGATTAGTTTATATTTTGGGCTTACTTTATGAAATGTCATGGTTTATTTCTTGCACAACGGCCAAAAGATCAAAGGTACAGTTCATATTGATGATTTTGGACAATATCTCATAAATGATTTAGACAATATGCTATAACCTTCATCAAAAAATTCTTTTAGTATTATCTCAGATCATCTTATACCTAATCAAATAAATAAAGCAATGGTTGCTGAAGAGCTCTCCTTGCTCTATTGTCCCTTTCCCTACTTCTAATACTCTCTATCCATCATACTGACCCATTTTTCCCAACTTTTAAGGCAAGCTCAAGAAGCTTTAAGGCAAGCTCAAGAAATAAAATGATTTTCTACAAATAACCATCAACATGTAGCCAAATCCAATCAAGGCCAACATGATGGAAACACTAAATGTGTTTTCATTGATATCGAAGTAAATAATAAACATAATGGTATAGAAAGATAGATTATGCCATACCTTGACCCGCAAGGACTGGATTTGACTTTACAGTTCCAAGTGGAATAGTTTCCCGCTACATATAAAATATCCAATGCATTGGTTCTAATAGAAGTAAAACAATAAAATGATGACAGAAAGGAGAATTGCATAAACTACCTCATTTTTGTTGAAAAGATGATTTGTCTTTCTTTTCTTGATTGAAGTTTCCTGAAATTTCTGAATCGGTTCACCCAAAGATACCGGATGATCATGCAAAACAACAGTGCCATCTTCTTTGTTCTTACATGAAACTTTATTTTGCTTCCTGGAAGCAACTTCAAGTAATGAGTTATTACTGAAAAAACGGCTCGTACTGAAACTTCTATTCATTGATTTTATTTCAAGACTGGTGTGTTCTAGCTCCGTTTCATGAACTTCATGTGATTTTGGGTTGACAGCACCTTGATACGATTCTATAAAAGGACTGGGGCATCTCTTATTAACAGATGTTCCTGCAACCGATTTGAAAAACAAAACTCTGCAGTTATTCCAGGTATTCTTAGGCAACAAAGTCCCCTGACTTTTGTATTTGGTCCTTTTGGTCCTAGAATTTATAGAAGTGTCAATTTAGTCCACATACTCTTTTAATATAGGCTGAAATAATCCCCCGTGATGGATTATTTTAGCTGTAAATTAAAGAATTTGGGGATTAATTTGACACTTTTATAAACCCAAGAACTAAAATGACCCAATACAAGGGACTACAATGGCATTTTACTCTATGAAAAATGCTTACCATTCAATGGTAATCCCAAAAAGCTATTGCATCTATTGGGCAATCCATCCTCCACCTAAAGCAAAACAAAAGTGGGAAACAATTATAATTGATGAGAGCAATTTAAATTCAAACATGGAGAAAAAGTATCCAAATAACTAACAGAAGTAATTACTGGAAGTCTATAATTTGAACGTCCAGACTTATGCTGGGAGTCCTGAGATTGGCCTGTTGCCGAAAAAAGGGGCCTTTCATCTGATCCAGGAGAATCAGAGTCGGGACTACTAGAATTTGGAGAAGAAGATTCCATTAGGACCTTGGGAGTAAATTTTGGAGCCATGAATTTTCTCTTAGCTTGAATAGAAGCTAAGCCTTCATAGCGTTAAGGAAATCTGAAAATTTAGGCATAAAAATGATATTTGAAGATGTAAAGCTGACGTAATGCACTTCAATGATAATAATAATAATAATAACAGCATATAAAAAATATACGCTTAACAATGTATGAATCACTGCATAAAAGAAGCAGGCTTGAGGGGGAAAACAACTTTAGACCTCTGATTAAATTGGTTTATTAGCCTATCTTACAAATTAAAAATAAGCAGGCATCTTCTCTAAAACTAAGATAAATTGAAAAGTAATAAAAAGGATACAGAAATAATTAGTCAAAATATTTTTCTGTACAGGTAACTCTAGTCTTTTTCTTCTGTCTATAGTCTCAGAATTTTTCATTGGGAATGCCTTATCAGCAGCCAATGATGAGCTTGCTGTTTCCACCTGTTAAAATGAAGTAAAAATGGATATAATTGCCAAAGATATTAATTGCACAAGTGATCATCAAATAAAGTATATCGCAAAATAACAAAAGGTAATATATACAGAAAACTTCTATTGTAAAGCACTTGCGATTCAAAAAAAAAAAAAAAAAAGAAAAGAAAGAAATAAAAAACATAATGAAGGCTGAGAATTGCAAGTCCCCACAGTTATCTGTTCTCTAATATAAAACCACTAGCCTGGTTTCCTGCAACTCTGGCTTCAAATTATTCTCAGGATGTGTTCGTCATTTCAGTACCGAAAGAGTCAATAGGCAAAGAAGCTCTTCAAAAGCTATATTTTCTACCAAAAAAATTTCTCAAATCTTGTTTTCTGGTAAGAGACTTCCGCTATCAGCAATAGCTTGCTCCAACAAGCTCTATTCTTGTTCATAAGTGTTTATATTTAAAATCAGTCCAAATATTACAGGATGGATAATAGCCAGAAAGGTAAGAAGTAATACAAATAAATAAGGGAGAATAAGTTAGATCCACAATTGCAATCATCAAGTAACCCTGACTACTAATTGTTTGTCAATGAAAAGAGAGAACATAGCATAACTGCCAATTATCAGGAGTGCTAACTGCACGAAAGAAGCAACCAACAATAACAAAAACAACAACAAGCCTTTATCCCACTAAGTGGGGTTGGCTGTATGAATCCTTTTTCTCCTGTCCTATTGAGTGTCAGTTTTCATTTAATTCTAATAAATTAATATGATTTAAATTAGGTTTATTTCAATCAGGAAAGAAGCAACCTAATATAAAGAAATAGGAGAAGAGTGAGGGCGCCAATGGCATTTTCCATTCATAGAACTAGCCATTATAAAAAACTGAAGAAATGTGGTAACAAAAAATCACGCAATGATATGAGTTGCATGATGAAAAAAAGCAAGAATTTTAATTTCAAATGTTGTATTATGAAGCTTTATATGTTTTTTATGTTGTGAAAGTTCAAATTGTTCTAAAATCCTGGTGAATATCAGCATACATTTGATCAATGTATTCTCTGTCTTCTTCATGAGAGCCATAGTAGACATAATCAACAGTTCTCTTCTTACTCTAGCTAAAAAAAAAAATCATTCATCGCCCAAGTCAGTGGATTTAGCATATGCACAATAAGTATATAAGCCCTCTTGTAAACGCTCATTAAAGATGTATATCCCAACGTATCCACTCAATCTACTAACATGAAAATTTATCACCAATGCATGATTAGAGTTCGCTCCATGAACTACGATCTTTCCATGAGAATCTTCCCATAACGTCAGTTTTCATGTAGGAAAAATAACTAACAAATTAGATTGGGATATAAAAATTTGCAGTATAGCAGAAAGCAATAAATTGAAAATGATATGGAGAGCAATTTTCCAGCTTATAAAACCTTATTAGGAACCTGGAATGGTCCTTTTGTCAATGGATCAAGATCTCCTTTAGCTATACCTTTCACGACATCTGGAGGCAACCAAGTGTGATTAGTTAAGAAAAGGCATTGAGTTAGACAAATAAATAAATAAATTCTTTTATCAAGGATATGGCCCCAAAAAGTCCAGGTCTTCTCCTATGTCCCGAGGGACATCTGTTAGATGCACTATGCATTCCTTTTCAGGATCATATACTCTCTGATGCTGAAATGCCCAAACTGCTTTCTTAAAGGATCCTTCATAAACAGGTGGGACAGAGACACCACTGTACCTCAAGTGCTTGGTCACCTAGAAAGTTGAACCATATATTCAAAGCCTAATTCATGGATCAAGCTCATTCAATCATAAAATTAACCATGCAGTTCTCAACACTACAGAAACAAATTTCAACATGTATACATAATAAATATCATGCCATATTACAACCATATAGGCCAAATTTTTGAAAAATTAGTTAACTATATTTCTATAGGAACTATGTTCAATATCATTGCAATGCTATGCATCTGCACATCTCGTGCACCACTAGAAACACAAACATCAACATAAAAATACAAAACAATGGCACGTTACAATATTAGGCATGCTAAACCACGAGCACTACTTCTCCAAATAAGTTGGGTCATTAATCTTAAAAAATACATATCAGAGTGCTATCTCATACTGATAACTTGTAGATCTGCATGGTGTTGAGAACTACATCTATAAATCACAGTTGAAAAAATCACATATTGTGCAGCTAATTCAGATATATTTACTTCAATGAAAGATTAATTCCAGGTGGAGTTGGTCAAAATGTAACGAACACAAGAAAGATGAACTTTTAGTGACTTGTCATATTGAGCATTGTAAACTCATAATAAGTTTAATCCAATTTACAGCACATGTTGAGGAAGTAAAAACCACATTTGATCAATTGACAACTAAAATAACACAGCAGATAATTTAAAGTACACGTTGCGGTGCATACAGGTTTTGCCTCACTCATGTTAAACCATCGTAGGATATTCTCAACAACTCAAAACGAGACAAAGCCATTGTATCTGCACTCATGTACGTGATGATTCTCATAGCTAGGATCTTCTTGATTGAACCAAAATCATTCTTCTCAAACTCCTTTAATAATTGATCCTTCAAGTCTCTGATCTTCTCAATACTTGTTCGTGCAATCAACATAGCATACACATACAAAAAAAACAAAATATAGCAATTGCCAAAAGTTTTGATAATGCAGCAGTGGCCTCGCTAGCACTTTATATACCATATGATATGAGCGTGCCAAACCTCCTATACCACTATCTAGGTGTTGGCTTCAAATCACAAAGGCACTTCATTAATCTATAGACTGTCTTCTTTTCTTAATATCTTAAAAATCTATAGTTGCACCATATATAATTCTTCCAAATCACTTTGCAAGGAGACTGTCATTAAATCCATATGCTTCAGGTGCAGACCTTCCTCTGCTACCAAACTCAGCACAACTCTGACGGTCATCATCCTCATTACAAGAAAAAATATCTCAGTATAGTCCACTCCTTTCTTCTGCTAAAATCTCTTAACAATAAGCCTTGCCTTATAGCGTCTGCTAGCATTTAACTCTTCTTTCAGCTTGAAGACCCACTTGTTGCCATTTGCCATATGGTAATCCCATCAAATCTCAAGTTTGATTTCACCTCAATGACTGCATCTTATCATCAATGACAAACTCCTATTCTATTGAATCTTTAACCTGAGTAGCATCTTCATAACAATCTAGTTGAACACTATCAATTAGCAAAAAATAGTACAAAGAGGAAAGCTTCTGTATCGGTATCATGATTTTGCTGGACCTACTTCATCAGTAGGTGCCTGAAGAATTTTTTGTGCTTCATCAAATTGAGGGCATCTTCTTTCTCCATCTTCATGATCACCATTACCTTATATCTCAACAAATTTGGATGACATTTCAAAAAACTAACTGATGGGCAATTCTAGGTTTTGCTCCTATCTTTGAGCATTTCTATTTCATAGAAAGACGCATCACTACTCTTAATGAACTATTAATTCTAATAATCCCAGAATTTGTACCAAAATTTATCCGAGCCATATCCAATAAAAATGAACATAATTTACTAATCTGCATAAATTGATAACATGAACATATGTTGAACAATTAAATACCTTCAAGTGAAATAGATTTACCTTTTTATCACTCCATAATTCTTTAAATAAGCATTCATTCAAAGATACCGACGAATCATAATTTATCAAATAAACTGCAACGTTCATTGCTTTTTCCCAGAACTACTTTAGCAAGCTTGGATGCAACCTCATACTCCTGGAATGGTCTGTGATGGTTCTATTGATGCGCTCAGTTACACTATTCTGTTGTGGTGTCCTTGGAACAATAATCACATGTCTGATCCTTTATGTTGCACGATAATTCCTAAACATCTGGTCACAATACTCGCATTATTATCTAATCTGAGACGCTTCAGCTTCAAGTTTGTTTCATTCTCTATCATGGTGTTACACTCCTAAAACACTTCAAATAGATCAAATTTATGCTTTAAGTAAACTCATTTTTCAGTGTGACCGTCTATAAAAGTGACAAAATTATGAGAACATCTAATAAAATGAATTGGAGTAGGACCACATACATGAGTATGTGTTAATTCCAACTTGTTGGGCATCACCATTAACCTACTTTTAGAGAAACGAAATTTCTTTTGATTGTACTATACACAGACTTCACAAAAATCTAGATATCAAGATTTTAAACCTTGAAACTTTTTTTTAAGAAACCGAGACTTCATAACTTTCTTATTTATATGGCCAAACATGTTGTGCCAAAGACTTGCATCAATCTTTGTTCCAGCCACATCGATAAATTTTGTCATCTCATTAATCAGGTTAAGAGTGGCTTCAATTTTGCCCCGAGATATCACCATTGTCCTCTGGTCACCTTCCACGAATCACCAACAAAAATAATCATGTACCCTGAACTTGTAAGCCTTCAAGTCACATTCTCTATCGCATAATTCCACTTCCTAAATACATCAAATATATCAAATTTAGGAAGTAAACTCATATCTTTCGAGTGTTGTCTTCTATAAAAATGACAAAATAGTGAGTTCCTCCAATGGATTGAACTGGAATAAAACCTCATATATCAGTATTCACTCTCGAGCTTCTTAAACTTCACCATTAACAAACTCTAAAAAAAAAACTTACTTTTATTTGTCAAACACACAGACTTCACAAAAATCTACATCTATAGATTTTAAACTCTAAAACTTAATTTTAGAAAGTAAATGCCTCATATATTTCTCACTCATATAGCCAAACCAACGGTGTCAAAGACTTGCATCAATCTTTGTTCCAACCACATTAATGCATTTTACCATCTTATTGATTAGATAAAGTGCCTTCAATGTTGCTTCGAGCCATCATCATTGCCCCTAATCACTTTCTACGAATCACCTATGAAAATAGTCAAATACCCTGAACTTGCAAGCTGGCTCACTGAGATCAATTTTCTTTTCAAAATTTGAACATATTTAAATTCACTAAGTTTCTAAACTGTTATATTTGACAATCTAATATCAACTTCATATTTTCCTATAACATTGTAACCCTTGTTATCTTCTCAATATACCTTCCTTAAATCACTCAGAGTAAAGTTTATAAACACCACTTTATTGGGGCATACATGAAAAGAAACACCTGAAACTACTATCCAATATTCAGTATTGACTAGAGATAAAACCAGGGAGTCATCTTAGATTTTCCTGTGGAGACATTTGTAGAGAAATTCCTATCTTGGCTTCTACCACCAGTCTTTTCAAAACTTTGAAGCCTTTTTTGAAATGACTTTTATTCTCGCAGTTCCAACATTCTCCCGTCATTTCCTCTTCAAAACCTAGACTTTCTTATTTTGGAATTAAATCTATCTCTACCTCAAATCCTATCAAGATTTCTTCCTCCATTCTCAACATTCAACAC
This sequence comes from Papilionanthe hookeriana x Papilionanthe teres, assembly GCA_022702705.1. NCBI lineage: Eukaryota > Viridiplantae > Streptophyta > Magnoliopsida > Asparagales > Orchidaceae > Papilionanthe > Papilionanthe hookeriana x Papilionanthe teres. The sequence continues at coordinate 53,069,896 of CM040423.1, read as the reverse complement.
AAAATTTGATAACTCACCGCTCGCCATGTTGTGAACTTTGTTTAATACTAACCTTAGGATGTTATAGAAGTTTAACTTTGTATTACCTGAGAAGTTATTCTTCTTAGTGACCAGTACAACCCAACAATCTTGCAAAAATAAACTAATAGTTGTTGATCTCATTTCTGGATGAAGTCCCCGTTTCTCTCATTAAAGCCTAGGGTCTAACTTTAGGCTTCCCCTTTATTTGACTCTTTTAGAGGACTAGTACGGGACCCACACTACTTAGAAAGTTCGAGCCACTTCTTTAACCCTTTGAGTCTCGCACGGACGGTTCCAAATATTTGGCATTTCTCTAAGTTGATTAGGACCGACATGTGAAACTCAAAGTTGAGTTTCTACATGAATAGAAGCAGCCCCTAGGGGAACCTTTGGTGCCTCGAGTACTTGCGAACACCACGATTCTCACATTGACCGAACCATGCACAAAATTGATTTGAGTCGGATCGACCGTCGAAAAGTTCGTCCGGACGACCCTGGATGAAGAAATGGCCCAAACGGATGTGTCCGAAACGTCGACTTTAACTAGAATGAACACTCATATCACCAGGGTTCCACGCGCAAGCAGTTAGCACGAAAATTGATGAATTTTTTTTTTAATTTAGTGGGGCGCGGGTCCGAGCCCGACTCAGGTTCAGTCCGAGTCCAAGCCAGGCTGAATGTGGGCTAACTGCTGCGGCTCACCTGATTTTTAAATTTCAAATTTTAAAATTCAACTTTACCATTTAATTTCATATCAATTAAATATAATCAAGTGCTAATTTTTTTCTAATTAAAACTCATCTGCGCATGAAAATTATTTAATTCCCCGTCTAATGCCCTGTAACGGACAAATCCAAAGCGCGACTATAGGATGGGTTGGGTGGCTCCTTCTCCGAATTGGACATTAACGCCTCCTTCGTTTGCTCCCATCTCCCGACCTGCTCGCCTCTCCCTCATGCAGAAACCCTTGCTTGGCTCGTCTCTCTCAGATGTTGAACCGAAGACTGCTCACCTCTCTCTCGCTCGCCTCCCCCGCACGAAGCCGCTCGTCTCTTCCCTGCTCGGCTCGCACCCTCATCTCCTCGCCCTAGTCTTCCTGCACCGCAAACCCACGGCTTGCCTGCCCTCTCTCATGCCTGCTCGACGTCTCAGCAAACTGAAACCTTCGCCTGCTCCCTCAGCTTGCCTATTCCCCGCGAGACCGAAAGCTCCCTCGACCCGCTCGCCCCAGCCTGCTTCTCCTCTCCCTGTGAGACTCTTGATCCAGTTCGGTTCGTCTCACTCACACCAAAGCCCCGCACTCTCTTGTTCGCCCCTTCTCTTCGCCACTGCTGCTCGAAACCCACCTGATCGCCTCTGCACCGAAATCCCCAGCCTTCCTTGCGCCTCTTTAATTCTCAGAGTGCAGCTGCAGCCCTCTGGGTTTCTTCTGTCATTAATACAAAGGCCCTCCATTCTCGTGTTGTCTCCTCCGACTAGTATGAGTAAAATCGAGACTACCTCTTGTTTTTTATGATTGCACGAAATCTTACATTCCCATTGGAATGCTTGATCTGTTTGTGATTATGAAAAACAATGAAAGAAAAGAGAAAGCTTTTGAACTTGCATCTCGAATCATGTGACGACGAATGCTCCATTCCATTTCTTGTGCTTTAAAATATCTTATAGTTGCTTTCTTTAGTGCTAATCTCATTGTAAGTATTCAAACGTTGCTTTTCATCGATAAAGATGCAGCTAAACCTCCATGACTTGATGTTTGGAAAAATAAATGTGAAACTTTACTTTTTGGTGGATACCTCATGGAATTAAATACAATTCATTCAGCTTTCGTCTATGATATGAAATTGATACATTTAACATATGTAGTGTTGGCTTTTTATTGCATGTATACCACTCAATTGTCATGTATTTGCATATCTAATACCTTAATTTCAATTTTTACATGCATGCCACTTTGTCTATGCATGTAATAAGTTTGTCTAGGGGTTCTTACTAAACGGTCGGCATCCCTTGATGATTCCTCGATACATTTACTGTTTTGGATGAGATAAACTTTTGTTTTTGCCCCCACATTTTCGCTGTTTTTGAGGGGTTTTGTGGGGGGGTGTGATTTGTGCTCAAATTTTTCACTGTTTGGACATTTTATTCGCTGCTTTTGAGTGGTTTTGGGGGCTTGATTTTGCTTTCCTGCTGTTATCCCCTTATTCGAAACACATGCGAAATGTAATATTTAGTTTTTGGGGGCTTGATTTTGTTCCTTGCTGTTGTTCCCTTATTCGAAACACATGTTGAATGTAATATTTGATTTTTGGAGGCTTTTGGAAATTGCTTTGGGGCTTAATTTTGCTTCCCTGCTACTGTCCCCCTATTTGAAATACATGCTGAATGTAATATTTGGGTTTTGGAGAGCTTCATGCTCCATTTAAATGCCCATTTGTTCACTGTTTTGGAGAGCTTCATGCTCCATTTAAATGCCGATTTGCTCACTATTTTGGAGAGCTTCATGCTCCATTTAAATGCCGATTTGCAATTTTGGAGAGTTTCATGCTCCATTTAAATGCTGATTCGTTCACTCTTTTTGGAGAGTTTTGGGTTCCATTTAAATGTTAATGTCCTTAATATTTTGGGGAGTCTCTGAAATATGTTTGAGCAAGTTAATTAGTTGTGTCGGTGGCTGTCCGAAGCTTTATAATTGTTGTTTGGACTTTATAATTGTTGTTTGGAGCTGGGGGAACTTCATAATTGCTGTTTGGAGCCTTATAAATGTTGTTTGGAGTCTTATAATTGTTGTTTGAACTTTATAATTGCTGTTTGGAGCCTTATAATTGCTGTTGGAGTCTTCTAATTGCTGTTTGAACTTTATAATTGCTGTATGGAGCATTAAAATTGTTGTTTGGACTTCATAATTATTATTTGGAGCTGGGGGAACTTCATAATTGTTGTTTGGAGCTGGAGGAACTTTATAATTGCTGTTTGGAGCCATATATTTGTTGTTTAGGTGTTGTTTGGGCTGTTTGATGGCTGTTCGGGTTTATTTAGATGCTGTTTGGGCTGTTTGGTGGCTGTCCGGGGTCATTTAGATGTTGTTTGGGCTGTTTAGGGGTCATTTAGATGTTGTTTGGGCTGTTTAGGGGTCATTTGAATGTCATTTGGGTACTGTTTAGACTGTATGATTGTCACTTGGACCTATATAGTGGTTGTTTAGGCTTGTGCAGGCGTTGAGGGTGTTGTTTGGGCTCATAATGCATTTGTTTTGGATCTTTATTAGATGCTGGTTTGGAGTCGGGTTTGGGGAACTCTCGCCTATGCTCCCTTTTGGTTTTCTCTTGGATTTAAATGCCCATTCGAACTAACCCACTACATCTTTGGCTTTTCTTTCTAAACTAATTTTGGGGCCAGATTAGTCGTCTTTTGCTTTTCCTTGCTTCTTGGTTCAGGCTCTAGGCGCTTATGTCTGAAATATAAGTGCACATATATGGCCTCGGCTATATATGCACCATCAAGCAAGGCCATAGGTTGGAGGGTCTTTTTTGGGGTTAAGGTCTTGATGATAAAGACATTCGATGGTAGAGTGGAATAATATTCCATCCTACGACATCTGAACCCAATCCTGGGACCTGATGAAACTATGATGACAATATTATTCACCGACACCATACTAGCAGGGCACACTTGCCTTCTTAGGTTGTTGGCGGTCTTAGCCTGACAATGTGGTCGACTTGTGGACAATCATATTTTATAAAATGATAAGGACAGATACGATAAGAGTAGATACGTTATTTAAAGAAAAAGTATTTTTTTTACTACAAAAAAAAAATTGATACTACTTTCTTTACATGCATGAATACTACTTTTCTCATATGCATAAGACCTATATGCATGCCAAGATATAAATTTTAAGTAGTATAATTGAATTGTCCACTTGTTAGTCGTTGGCACTGGGCTAAGGAGTATCCTCCAAAGTTGGTATTGCAGGAAACCTTTCTAGTTAAATGTAAAACTCTATACATACGAGTGACCGATAGTTGACTCGAAAATACCTAAATCTGAGCCTTCCCCGACCCGAACGCTTACGACATTCTTTATTTTCTTTGATTTTTCGAGTATTTCCTACGGTTTTATCGGGATCTTTGTAGATCATTTGTGATTTCCTTCATACTTTCCTCGTGCTTTCAACGGTCTTCTTCGAGTCATCGTGCGTCATTGTCGTTTTTCTCGAGTTCTTCAGGTGATGTCAGCTATCCATTCTCATTTATTTACAGAAAATAGCCGATTCGTCGGGTATACAGGTTTGTCTTATGTTTACAGCATTTTACTTTCTTTATCGCACACTTTACTGCATATACATATAATTCATGCTTGCGACATTATTGTTTACTGTTTACCGCGCTTCGTAGCATGTTTCTTTTTATTATGCATGGACTTGCAGGAACCTTTTAGGATAGAGGACAGTAGGACACCCGGTTTATGAGATACCCTATAGTGAACCACTGACCCAATAACTGTACATTTACACACCACAACCTCGAACCTATAATCGGTATGATAAGAAGCCTCAGAGCCAATTCGTGAGCAGCTCGACAAGGAACATGAAGCAAACCACAAGCAGAGGTAGTCAACATTCACAACAACACGACGAGGAGCTTGGATCGAGCAACAAGAGGACCTTCTTTAGCTAAACATTCCTAGTATAAATAACAACCCATAGGACTTCGAGACGACTCGCCCAGTGTGATGTAAAACCTCACTCTCTCTTTAGGCTCCTGTGCAACCATGTCGTGCAACGTAAGTCCTAGTTCGCTTTAGATTTCGAGTTTGTCGTCTGGTACGACGCAAACCCCTCCTGTCCCCGTGGGCTATTTGCATGATCGGGCATTATGCAAGTATGAGTCCCAAATAATAAAATTGGCAGGATTGAAATACTTAATAAACATTTCTCCAAAACGCAGTCACACAGTAGGATGGTTGGGAAGTCACTGAGGCCTGCCTCAGATATGTGGCATCCCCTACATTTTCCTTTCTTTGGACTCCTGAAAATAACTGTTCTCATTTGAGCCACTCCCGCTTGCTTTTCCACATCCTACCGTGAAAACCTAAACTTTTAATTCTTGAAGACTAGTATCTTTGATCATTATCGAGAGTTTTCTCAAATGACATTTGTCTTAACTATAGGGGCTTGCCTTATAGGGAACTCGGAACCCAGATAAAATAAACCCTACTTAATCTTTATATTAGATGGGGAAACTTGTTGGTCACATAAAAGGTGTGCAGACCAAATGGATGTCACAAACCTCGTAGTTTATATGATTGGGTCCACCGTTGTGAGGTACACTTATCTTTCGAGAAGGTGTATCATTTGTAGTATCGGGCACGATTATGCAAACTATTGGGCAAATGAGATCTAGTCGGTTTCATTTTTTTCAAAAATTATAACACCACTATTTCCAAAACTAATATTACATATTTTCTATATTAGATTAAACTTTAAACCTATTTTGCTTTCAAAAGACGGCCGACGATAGTGTTTTGACCTTGTCATTGAATTTGATGCCTACAGAATACAACTGTTCGTCATAGTGTTTAAATTATTCAAGTGCTCAGCCACCGAACAACCATCCACCATCTTCATGTTAAATAATCTCTTCATCAGAAAAATACTGAAGATTTTCTCATACAACTTTGTCAATGTCGCCGTGAGATTCATCGTTGTTTTTCAATTTATTATGTTGAAAGTGATAAACGAGAAAAGAGAAACACGGATAAAACCTAGGATTTTCGATCAACCACTTTCCATTCTATGAGTATCATTGATTCATGCTTCTTGGTGATTTCATCCAGTGGCAGATACCGATGTCATTTCTACTGATTCTCCTCTTAAGACTTGTAAAAATATAATTCATGATATCACATCCTTAAACTCTGTATGAACGCTCCAACAAATCTTCAACTTGCATTCTCTATAGCACAAAATTCGAACTGTTGAACTTCTTACCTTGTAACTCACTTTGTTGATCAAAGCTTCCACTTGAATAAAAAATCTTCAGAAAACCTCCTCGCATATACCACTTCTCTGAGACGTAAAAACCGGATTTGATCAATTAACAATCAAATCACATCAAGTAAATATAACGATTTCAGAAATCTAGAGCAAAACAATGAAATGAATCGCATAAACAAGATATCCACAAAAAAAAAAAAAGATTTAATGTGAAACAACCCGAGAACGGGAAAAAACACGAAGCCCCACCACACCATAAATTCAACCGTGAAGATTAGAAAAAATGTATAGATTACACTACGCTCATATTTTATTTATTTTATTTCTATTCTCCTCAAACTTGCAACAATTCAAATGCTCCTTCTCTTGATCGCACAAAAGAAATTGGTCAAAATCTATCCCTCAACTCCACTCAACTCGCACTTGCTACGCACTGTCGAGAGAATACACCACCAACAAGTTTTAAGAATGAAACAAGTTTTAAAATTGAATGGAAAAGAAAAACACTCTTGGCGTCAGATTGCCCATCTACAACGCCGACTTTCCACTCACTTTGTCTTGGAAGCACGATTTAGGTGTTGTCGCGCACCTCCTGCGCACAGGAATTCCAATCACTCTATTTATGGACCTGAAACGCAAAACTGTTGCGCATTTGCCCCTGAATGGGCGCAGAAATTTCCAATGCTCTGTTCACAGGGTGACTGGGCACCATTACTGGCGCTGAGGCGCTAGGCACTCGGGACATGTGTAACCCCATTAGGGCGCTGGATTACTATGCAAAACGTTGAAATAGTGGGAACTGCTAGTGCAGGCAATTAGACTCCATATACTAACAGTACAGTGTCATCTACAAAATGCACCTCATACCCAAACCATTGAATACCAAAACTCCCAATAAATAACGAAATGTAAATGTTATAATCATGCAACTTAAAAGCAAAACGGTATAACAAACTTTAAGCAGCAGACATTTTACTATTTCCAGTAGTCAAGTCACTTGATAGCAGTCCTATAAAGTTCTGAAAACCCTAAGTGTTGGTGATTTATCGATTTGAATAAATATCATCATCATCATTAACCTCATCCCAACTATTGAGATTTTATCAATCATTAGTTTCGTTTGTTCATGTTGAGTGTTATAAAAGTTATTAAATTTATTCAGCACAAATCATTACCGATTCTACAAAGCTAACAAAATTTTGAACAAAAAAGAATCCATGCAAAAAGGAGTGAAGGGGCTTTGGTCTCGCATTTCCTAAGCAAAAAACTAAACCTACCACATCTACACTATTGAGACCTGTAGGACTTCATGGCTACCATTCCAAGCTCCCTTCATCACAATTCCTTTCATCATTCCAAGATCTCTCTTTCTAGCAACATCTTATGATATCTCGCATGACACGGGATGTGGTTTCCAATGAAACCGCAATCCTGCAGCACCAGCTACCATGATCGCAGCAGTCCAACTGATCGAACAACCAAATAGATGTCATGTTTATTATTTTATTTTATTTTATTTCATTTCCTTCATCATTTCCTTTATTTTCAGCAAATTTCCTTTCTTTCTTTCCTTCCTGATTAATTCCTATTTTTCTAGTTTCTAATTAGGAGAGTTATTCTATGATTTTTTGCTATCCAGAGTGTTAAAGCCTCTTCCTCTCGCAAGTGGCATGTTTGTAACTTCCCCCGAAATAGGTGGTGGATTCCCCTTGCCATCTATACCTCGCTGATTCATCGTTCGCCTGCTACTTCCAACGGGGGGCCATAAAATCCTCTGCCACTTGCTGGTTACAGCAGGAAACTGCTCCTTTCTGCTTCTGGTTTGTTGTCCCGACACCGTTCACACCACTTTTCAACCGCCATACATCATCCCCACTCAATCCTACAACTTTTCTAACACATTTGCGCACACCTTCTAGAAGCCATAAAATGGGTGGGAGCATCGCAGAGCATAAAGGAGAGTTTTTTTTGTCACCTTTTCTCACCCCTATATGATTCTTTTTTGATACAGTCGAGAGATTAATTAATTATATTATTTTATTTTTTTACATATGAGGATGGTCTAAAACACCCATAAACGCCAAGATAAGCAAAATGAGCGTACATTACCCTCATTTAGTATCGATCCCCACATCTACACCACATTGTGATACGGTCAAATACAATAACAATGATAGCAAAAGCAGTGCTCAATGGACGTGTCACGCAGATCGAATTTCAAAATTTTCAATCGCAACCAAATCACTCAGCAACATTGTTCGTTTGTAGAAAGGGCTTCGTAAATGCATTTGGAGCATCAACATCATAAAAGAACCACTCAATTGATCTAATGGATTATAATAAAGAGAACTAACAATGCTGCTCGAACCGGGCTTGAGAGGCCTTGATCGCCTTTGATATGAATTAAATATCGTTCGTTCACAAAACAAACCATGCCATCTGCATAGAACATAAAAAACACCCAAATTACACGAGTTCCTGCACTAGCCTAAGATACAAAAATTGCCTATCAATGTCATTTAATTCAAGATAGAGTGCATAATGAATTTAAAAATATTATAATAATAATAATAATAACAACAACAACAACAAAAATAAATAATTAATTATTACTTAAATAACTTAATCAAGTTTAAATGAACCCAAATTAAATCAAATTTAAAATTTTGTTAATCACTATTGGCCTACAATATAATTAAATTTGATAAAATAAAAGAAATCCTAAAACAATCCTATCACGCCTCCCATCACCCCTCCAGTGACACAAGGCATTCTCCCTCACTTCTCACATATCCTCACTCATGTCTTCGTACTGCACTCCCTCTCCTATTCCAAAGCATTCCCACTCCAATTTCACAAACGCATGCATAGACCTCGCATCACCCACAAAGCCACTCATTTTTTCATTCACTTTTTCACTTTACTGATGCAAGAAAATCAACTTTCCATCTCCCCTCTTCTTCATCTCCTATCCACAAGCCGAAACCTCAGGGTTCAGATCCCGCACGCGCCACTACTTGTTGCTTTGCTCGATCTCACCTCATGAGTAGTCACAACCACTCTACAACCTGCAACTACTATACTCATCCCGCACTAGAACATGCTTCCCCGTTTTTGACTTGACTATGCTGCTCAAACCCCTCATTAGTCTCAGCTCAACAAATCTACCCTTCACCTCTACCCCTAACCAAATCCCTCTCAAACACCGCCTGCAATTCCCCAGCCCATCCTTGCACAAACCTAGGTTGAATATGATTCGCAATCTCAAGTCAAGCACAACACAACTCCCTTTATTTCCTACTCAACTCACTTCATGACACTGCCAGCTGCTACTTCTCCCTACACCAACCTTTCAACCTCCCCAGTTTTCTTTTTAAAACTAGAGAGAGAAAGTTCATTGTCCCACTCCACCTTCTAACATTCCCTCTCTACCTATGTTGCTCCTACGTTGAGTTTCTCACTCTCCTTACTCCCTAAAATAGGGCTGAAATCTCAATTTCTCTCTAAATAGACAGAATATACTCTCTCTCTCTCTTCCTTTCTATTTAAAAATATTCCTCTCTTCACATATATATAAATATATAGAATATAAAAATTAGAAGTATATATAAAAAACAGACGGCAGATATAAAAAAATAAAAAAAGAAGGGACAAAAAGAGAAAAAAATGTCTTTATAGTTTGCGTAGGTCATCCCTACCATCATCACAATTGCGGCATGATTAATGTTACAAGCACAACGCTTATCACGCTTTTTTTTTGAGTATAACAAGGAAAAACTAGGCGTTCTTCTGACACAAGTAGGACCCATACATTATTTTCATAACACGAGAAATATATATACATATAAGTAACTGAGCTCATTGTTCCAGTGTGACATGAAAATTTGTGCAAATTTAGAACAAAAAGATCATATATGTTTCTTAGTGTGATGAAGGATGAAGACCAGGCCAAGATTTTATACTACGCAAACAGGCGTTTTTTAGCAAGGTGGGCAGTCCCATTTTTCCAAATTGTAGCCTTACGCAAAATAAAGGTGTACGGTGGAATCAACAAACAGACCTGTTATTTATTGGAGTGAGATGAGATTCCTTATGAGGCCTGCCTCATTAAACTCCAAAACATATAATGATATAAAAAATGCCAACTCACTAGAGTAAAAGAGTCGTTCTACAACATATCCAAAAGATTTCAATTCACCTTTCGTAACTGAATCAACACTATAATTGCAACCAGAAATAAGGCAATTTTAAGAGTCCTAAAACGAAATATTTACAGGCAACCTAATGCTAAATCTTGCGTTAGCATTTAAAATTTTGGATTCATAAGCTCCTGTGGGTATAGAATGTAAATCATGCTGTAGAAATTGAATAGAAGTAAATAGAAAATCAGTAATGACAAAAAAATAAAAGCACGCATATATCCAATGTGGAAGACAATCACGTAATCGTTCAAAAATGTGTGCAATAACCAGTAAAAGACATCAATCACATCACAAAGCCATTTCTTCAATTAAGGGATTCATTTAGGAAATATACAAAGAAATCACTAACAACTAAGTAGAGTTTGGCAGTAAAGGAATCACCAAAACAGGCGCATCAAAATAGAATAACAAAACGACGTGTGATAAGACTGCAAATAATGAGACTAGAAGCTATAAAAGATAGGATAGACTGATGTTATCCATATATAAACAACAAAGAGAACAAATGCGTCCATATGGCGAGACGATAGAATTAAGTTGAAGGAATAAAAAGGATAATATGATTTCAAAGATAACATAAATCGAACGGAGAAGAAAAATCATTAAGCTAGTCCAAATTGCTAGATAAGGCTAATGATCATGATCAATTGAGATATATGCAAATATATAACTGCTAATCCTAAGTCCATAAGTGTAGGGCTGAGGAAAACATAAGTTGACAATGAAATGCATATGCCGCATGAAAGATAAATGTTTAGATCCCATAAACTCAATTTTATTAATAACATGATTTTTTAGGTATGATACCACATGGAATTTACAAGGAATGGACATAATTAAAACAGAGACAACTAACATAATGGATCATTGCATACCAATCATAAGTGAAGACCTTTACCTTCTCATAGCTTTTATATTTTTGGATTAGCGCATGAGCCCTTTTCAGTCCCATACCAGGCAGTGATGGCAGATAATCACAACCACTAAAAATACACATTTCAAGTATCATCTGTTTAGTGAACCGGGTAAAATCAAGATCTCTATTCTGCTCTAAAAATGAGCTCCGAAATTCAACACCCTGACCAAATTTGTCCATTTTAAAGATGATCTGAAAGACATTATTTTACAATTGAACATATCATTAAAAGCCCCACTGCACAAAAAAATGACTAAAGTGGCAGATATTAAACTAAAAAAAGTTACAAGGTTGGTAAGAAACACAGAAATTGGAGATTCAAAGAAGTGGTACAGAAACTACACACTCTGGAGCAACCAAATGGTACCAGATCAGAGTCCTCAGTAATGACAGCATCGACATGCTTGTACATGGATAAAAATGTCAATTGAGCATCGGCTTCATACGGCGCAACAACAAAATCAACCTTTTCCTGTTTTAGCACCTGTGACGCATGTTCATATTATTTGAAAATTAGGCTTTTGTATGAAGAGACGAGCTATTTGTGGTATTTAGTTAATAATTGTTTTAGTGGCGCACAATATAACAAAAAGAAGCCCAATGATGTACATAAATCCATATGGCAAAATTTGCCCTACCTGAATCAGCTCAAAAGCAATAGAAGGTGATATATCCACTGCTTTTTGGTAACAATCAAAGGCAGCACTAGAGTTACCAGCTGCTTCATGTTCCAAAGCACGTTCAAGATTCTCTTTCCTTTTCCTAGGATTTCAAATAAGCTTTCGACATGAATGTATTGAATTCAATAAGCAAACAAAATAAAGGATCATAAATAAAACCAAATAAATCCAAGCATTCTCTAATTTTAAGTAAATGAATATGAGTTCCTTGAAAGTGGTGCGAAGAGGTTGAATTGGCCGCACAATGAGACAATAAACACAATTAGCAGATAAAAACAGTGCAGTGACAAAACCAATAGCCCAATATAATACGTAAATCATTTATATTCATGTCCTCGACTTTAAACAAGGAAACATGAGTGAATTAAAGATATGTGCGGTTCATCTACTTCATTGACATGATGCATTTCTACTCTAGGGTGACATGAACATGGATACCATCAAGATCATTTGGTAAAAAAAACATGAGGATTAATTGGACAGCACTCAGCCTCTACAAGCCATCCTCTAGAATCCCCAAAAGTGCCTGTCACTAACCTTAGCCACAATCACTGTTGCAACAACTTGGTGGCATCAATATCATTATCCTTAGCCACAGTCGCTGTTGCAACACCTTGAAACCACCAAGATAAGGGTGAAGCTAAAGTTTGTCCCCAATTACACCATCTTCAAAACCTTGCCATCCTTCACCTCCAAATATCTTCACTAGCAGCATTAAGTCATAGTATTTGTAGTAATAGTCACAAGGGTTGGCATTTCCCAGCAAGAAGGGATATGGGAGGGTCTACTATTGTCGTTCTCAATTGACTGGGTCCATACCTCATGAAGGGACCAATACAAACTTGGATTAACCAAGCTTAAAACAGCTAATTGATCCAAATCTGATCATGGTTGTTCAATCTCCCAAACAAAAATGCTCATCGTCAAGCACAAATCATATATTTTTTATATTAACTGAGACATAAATGCCTTCATAGGTTCAAAGGAACATTAATCATTTGCACTTTTCTCCTCCTTGAGTTATCAAGATATCAATCACTGATATTATATAAAACCCATATATCAGTCATTTGGGTTCTTAACACAACTTTGAAGATGAAATGGTGTAGGCTTCAAAAATTCATATCCGACTCTTCTAAAACAATTTGTTTTCAAGCAAAATCTTTAAAGAGTAGATTGGATTGCAAATAAGACGTTGTCCAAAAATTATCGTCAATATCTTGCAAGAATTTTAAGAACCGATTCAATGTTTCTCAAAGGTGTAATGGTTAATTATCACTCTCAAAAATGTGAGAGAACTCTTGATCCAAACTAGCCAATAGGAGCTAAATGCTTAGCATATAGAAGCTAAAATTTGATTTATTGTTTTAAAAGAAAAAGCTTACTACGAAAATGACTGCGGAGTAAAAATGAATTCAATCAAGATCTTATATTTTTGTTATCACAAATCCTAGCCTGCTTAATCAAAGGATTCATTTCAAAATTTTTCAACAAATTTCACTTTGGTTGTAGACTAGCTAACGCAACCCTTCACTTTTCACATATGGGGTTTGAGAAACGACAAATCCTGACCTACTTAATAAAAGAAAATATTTGATCCAAGTGATATGTTACTTAATCCAAGAAGTTCATGTGAACATGGAACGGACATTTGTCAAAAAAATAATATAGAATTACCCTTAGCTAAGAAATGCTTCATATCTTAGTAGATGAATTTTATAATTCACTACTCAAGGATTAAGCCATTAAAAAACTTTCAAGCTTTGATCATGACTATATATTTATTTTCAATTTTTTTAACTCCGATTGCTTGCTTGCAAAAAGGATTGAGCTTGTGATTTGTATATGGTTGTCCATTTTGAACATTCCTTGAATTATAAATCTTGTCAAATTTACCCTCATGCGTAGAGGATTGAGCCCATGAGTTGAATTCCTAATTTTATTTTATAAATATGTTTACAAAAGTTTCATTTAGAAAAAAAAAAAAGTATTGAAATTTATGCAAAAAAGAACAAAATAAATTGAAGGGCTCTCACAATTAAGAGTTTGATTCCTCATGTATAATGGCAATTAACTTGCTCAATTCAATTGGGTGATGAATTTTTATTATGTTCTTATTGAGTAAAAGTTTGTCACAAGGTTCAAATTCTATCCACTTCAATTTTGTGGACATGCAGAGTTGAATGTGAAATGGGACACTTACAATATGTAATATCACTGAGAAAGGCCACTCAAGGGCATACATATATATTGAATTTGATTTTGAAATTAATCATTTATAAGGTTTCAAATTAACTACACACTTTTATAGTGAGGAAAAGATAAATTTATCTTATCTGTAGCCCCAAAATATTCTATGATTTCAAACGATTAACATGTTTATTGAAATGCAAATGAGTGAATTTATTTTTTATTGAATCAACATGTCATGCAAACCATTTTTAAAAAATATATCGACATGCAATTGTGCATAAATTGAACTTTATTGAAAATCAGTCACAAAGAGGCACAACCAATTGAGATGTGTGGAGGGGCCTCTTGTTGTAGTCTTTCATAGTTTAGTTTCATTAAAGTACTCATGTAATTCTCATTTTGAGTTCATTAGTGCTTGCATTATATCCTCTTGCATATATTGATTTATGAATTTGATTGCAATTTTCAAGAGTAAGAGTCCATTAGTGATTGCAATTTGATCTTGTATGATTTGTATTATTCGAGGTCCCACAAGAAATCATTCTCCACCTATAAATGACTCTTAGTATATTTTCATGATACATATTCAATCCACAGAATAATTTAAAGAGTACCAAGTATTTAGGAGTATCCTAGAGGCTGTGCAAATTTTCTTTTTCTACTTGTAAGTATGCTTTCAAGTTCATTACAAGTCACCTATAATCCTACTTTATGTTTAATTTCCAATCTTGTGAAGCAACATGCATAAATCGAGATTTTGCCACATTTTATTATTTTTACTCTATCATTTCCCATTTTCATCTTTAAAAGTCACATTTGACTACCACATTTTAAGTCTTATTTATTAAAAATTCTGATAATAATTCCACGGGGGGTTGTCGTGCTACATCTTCCCACCGAATCTAAAGCAATATGCATGGTCATTTGTGTTGGATCTTCCCACCGAATCTAAACCAATATGCATGGTCGATGTATAGGACATTATAATAGTCATGGCTTTGAAGTCAACTTGAAGATCGTTAATCGCTCGAAAATTGATACGAATTTTAGCTCGAAACGAGATTAGATTGAAATAAATGAGTCGAGCTATGAGCCCAAACTTTGGATCGAATTTTTTGCGAGCCGATTTCGAGCCATACATGAATCGGCTCGAGATCAGCTCCAAATATTTTTTATTTATACAATATCTCATTATTCGCACCCCAGTTCCCACTACCGAGCTTTTAATCCGACAATGGGCATATTAATGTTATCATCATCAGTTAATTGTATAAAGGGACAAAATTTTAAAAAAAATATGTGGTGATGCGCACACGGCAGTGACTGCAAAATATGATGTGGCAGCTCGAATTAAATTCAAGCCGAACACAAGACATGTCAAATTTATTTGAGACAAACATAAATCTCATTTTCTAGTCCTCTCAAACACGAGCAGAAAAAGAACAAAAATAAATTCAATTTTAGCCATCTTGTTTTGATTTCAAGCCAAATCTAGCTGATGTCAGACCAGAACAAATCCAAATAACTCAAATTTGAGCCAGCTCGGTTCGATTTCTACCTCTTCCCATCAAAAAAATATACATGGTCGGTTGAGTTGGATATTCCCACCGAATCTAAACCAATATGCATGGTCGGTGTGTAGGAGATCATAATAGGCATGACTGTGAATTAAGCTCAAAGATCGTTAATCGCTATAACATTGATATGAATTTTAGCTCATAATGAGATTGGATCGAAATAAATGAGACAAGCTAAGAGCCAAACCTTCGGATTGAATTTTTTTCGAGCCGATTTTGATCCATACATAGATCGCTCGAACTGGCTCGAGATCAGCTCCAAGTAATTTTTATTTATACAAAATCTTACATTTCGCACCCCAATCCCCACTACCGAGCTTTTAGTCCAACATCGAGCATATGAATGTTATACTGTTGTTTAATTGTATAAAATGATGAAATTTTAAAAATATATTTGGTAATGTGCCCACAACAATGACTAGAAAAGCAAATGAGGTAACTCAAATTAAACTCAAGCCGAACACAAGCCATGTCAAATTTATTTGAGCCAAACATAAATGTTATTTCTAGTCATTTCAAAAATGAGCCGAATAAGAACAAAAATAAATTCAAATGAAATAACTCAATTTTGAGCCTTGTTTCGATTTCGAGCTAGAACGGATCTAAACAACTCAAATTTGAGCCAGTTTGGTTCTATTTCAAGCAGGATCAAACACAATTCAATTTCGAGCTGAGTTGGCTCAAAATCGAACATAACGAGCCAAGAGCAGATTTCGATCCGAACCCAATCCATTCTAACCGATTTCAAGCCAACCTCATCTCAGCTCAAAATCGGCTTGTTAATAGCACAAACAATAGGGCACTTCAAATTCACTATACTTGAGAATAGGTATACAAGTCATTAAAATCTACACAGTAAAATGTTCAAGTCGTATTGGAACAAAAAGCATGATCTCGTGTAAGAATATTCTGCTGCACTAGAAGAATGCGTACGAACGCTTAGATAAATAAACTAGACTTTCTATAATATTTTACCTTGCGCGCACGACATGGTGTCGACAATTGGTCGAGGAGAAACAAGGAAGAGGTAACACACACAATAATAATTATTTTCGTCGTCCACTCTCTTTTTTGAGAGAGAGAGGGGTAGCGTAAGTGAGAGAGCAGTAGAGAGGAGGCGGAGATGGAGGGGGGGGCGGGGGGGGAGTGCGAAAGAGAGAAACGGTAGAGAGAGAAGCGAATGCCAGCATTCAAGTGTCGACAGAGATGGGGAAGGAAAAAAAGAAGGCATGTGTGGTAGCATGGTCCGAGGAGGATTCAACTTAAATCCTATGTCTCAAGGGCTCCTCTTCTCTTTCATACAAGGCGACCTCCAGTCGCAGCTTCCTCTTCGTCACGGCCCACTGGATCCGTCGACGCCAATTGCAGCAAGTTCTCTTCGCAGATACCTTGCTCCACCGGACGCCGCTGGACTTATCGATGCTTTCTTCAGCGAACTACCGTGCGAGTTCCTGGCTTCTCAGTCTTCGAAGGAATTTTTATTCCGTCCGGACAGATTAAGCAGCTCTGGGTCCGTAGAACTAATAAAAATGCTGACGACGCGATTTTTGACCACTACGTAAGACGCTTTGAAAAAAACTTTTTTATCTCAATTCTACTGACCAACTCGACCGACCTGAAATTCTCGAAATTTTTGCTGTTTTTTCCTCGCAAAGTGATAAAGACATTTTTTGTCTTCATTATCTTTGGATGCTGACATTTAGGGTTTTTGTCTGACCTACATTGTCGTGAAGTCATGAATTTGAAATTTGATTCTAACCTAAAGTCTAAAGAATCGTTCATCGCTCACACAAAAAACCACTCGATCATGTCGACAGATGAGTTCGAATCTCAAAATATATTGGACGAACAAGATTCTCGACTCAGTTTAAGAATGACGTAACATATCCTCATGTTGGTAAATTTTGTTGTATGCGATGTTTTATTATCGTTCAATCTGTTTTTAAGTTTTATTTAGAGTAGTATGCTTCGTAGATTCGGAAGAACGAACGTCAAGTTATTTTTCTTATAGAGTCATCTGTATTTTTGGGTAATATTATGGGTGTATTCGGGTAGTTTCATGAAAGTATATTTGTCAAGTTTTCTTTCAGTGATGACGTGGTTTTATTTTGGTAATTTTGTCTTGGTATTCGTGTAGTTTCGAATAGTAACTTAAGTTTGCTTCGATTTCGACGATTTAAGGTAGTATTCTAGTAGTTTGGTGGAGAGTACTTTTCATTGTTCCTCCCTCCCACCTCCAAACTACTGTGAATAGTACCTCAAATTACCAAAATAAAACTTAATAAAATTTTTTCTATGCATCGTTATTATCGTTTCACAGCTTTGTAGTTTTATTACGGTAGTATGCCTGTAGCTTCAAAAGAAAGTAACGTCAAGTTTTCTTTCATAGTGGGACATGGTACTATTTGGGTAATATTATTGGTGTATCCAGGTAGTTTCAGAAAAGATATTTGTTAAGTATTTTTTCAAGAAGTACGTGGTGTTAATTTGGTAATTTTGTGATTGTATTCAGTCGGTTCTTAAGAAGTAACTTTGCATCGATTTCGCTGTGCTTTTATTTAGGTAATTTGAAGGCGATATTATTTCTACTATTTTGGGTGTATTATACGTGATAAAACCGAAAAACACCAATGCTTTTATAGTTATTATTATGGTACCTGCGTATATCTATGTGCTTATCATGATATTATTTTTGTAATGTTGGTTGTTAAGTATAAGTGTTACCGACATTCAAATTCCGATTCAATCGCGGATACCCGAGAGAGACAAGTGCTTCCAATGATCGACTCGTAAACATGTTGCTTCAAGTCGTTATCAATAATGAGAAAGAGGCACATGAAAAATATTGTGCCTATGCACACATCGTTGGATTTACTCGTGCGAAAGGACCACATCGGTTATTGGTCAAATTCAAAGAGGATCAAGATAAGGAGTTTGTTTGTAGTAAGGCTCGGTATGAAGAGAGAATTGAAGGACAATGTATCAGCTGAGGTACAAGCGAGCGGATACAAGGACCGGTTGTCCCGCCATGATCCGATATACCGTTGATGTCCGAGGAACCGGTCGGTAAAGAAATTCATAGAAAATCATAACCATCCGTCGGCGAATGTCGGCGACACTCACCTATTGCGTTCGATGCAGAAGATGAGTGACATCGGTGCGGATGTCCTCGGATCAATGTCAAAGCAGGGATTAGAACCACCGATGCGTTTAGGCTTCCTAGCTACGAAGTTGGTGGAGTGGAGAACCTAGACTGTACGAAGAGGGATGCATATAATCTCTTACAAAGAGAGAGAACATTACACATCAAACTTGGGGATGCTAATTCCTTACTACAACTATTCACTGCACGGCAAGCCGAGGATCCAATGTTTGCGTGGGACGTCCAAATTGATGAGTCGAGCGGTTGTTGAATTTCTTATGGAGTGATGGGATGTCCCGACTCGATTATGACTCGCTTTGATGATGTCATAATATTTGACACAAGCTATAGATCGAATAAATACAACCTATGTTGTGCGCCGATTGTCGGTGTGAACCACCACCTGCGAATGTGCTTTTTGCGGTTGGTTTTTGTCGGATGAAACGATCGAGTCATTCAAGTGGTTATTCAAAGCCCTTATCCGTATAATAGATAACAAACACCCAATCACAATATTCACTGACCAAGATCAAGCAATGAGTAGAGCAATCCAAGAGTGCTTGCCGCACACTAGACATAGATTATGTCAATGGCATATATACAAGAAATTATCTTCAAAAGTGCATTGTGGTTCGGGAAAAAACAAAAGAGCACACGATCTCTTTTATAAATGCATGCGTAGTTGTGACTCAGAAGTTGAATTCGAAGAAACTTGGGACGAATTGATTGAGATAGAAGAACTTCAGGAAAATGTATGGTTGGATGAATTGTATAATATAAGGCATCGTTGGTCAACAACATTCAATAAAGACATTTTCGGAATGAGGATCCTATCTACGCAGAGGAGTGAGTCGACTAATAACATTTGTCACGCTTCGCAAGCCAACAAGCACGGTGAATCGAATGTTTTCCGGCCCTCGAACATATCGCTAAAACTTGGCGAAGAAATGAGAAGGATGAAGATTTCCGATGCGAGCAATCTGCTATTGTCCCCGCAAGAAAATGCAGCCTCGTTTTGAGGCAAGGTGTCGCTTTACTTTACACGCGGAAGTTATATTCAAAGTTCGAGTCGAGTTTCTTTATGGTTTGGGTGGACTAGCTTTGGAGGGATTTGCCAACAATGATTCGAAATTTCACATAAGAACCTTCGATAATAGAGACACGTACAAATATCGGATCGTGAAATTAGATAGAGCTAATTTGGATATCTCGTGCATTTGTAAAAATTTGAAATGATGGGTTTACTATGTGCTCACGCTCTAAGGGTTCTTCAGCATGAAAACGTGTACAAAATTTCTGAAAAACACATATTACTTCGGTGGTGTACACATGCAAAAAGGGACATATACAACAGTTTGGAATATCGACATCTTAAGGGGTCTCAAATGTTGTCAATCGTCTCAAGTGGTCTTATATATCGCACACATGTTCATAAATTAGCATACCGTATAAGTACAAGAACACAAGGCCATGAAGTTGCTGAGAAGTTTGTGCTTAGATACACTAAAAAAACTAACACTTAAAACCGATGAAATATTACATGGGAGAGAACCCCAACAAAAGGCAAAACCAACTAAGAAGAAGACTCCGTCTAAAGAGAATAACTTGAATGACCCAAGAAAGATGCGTCCTAAAGGGATATCTAATTCAAGATTAAAAGGATATTGGGAAAAAAATAAGAAAAGAAAAAATAAGTTTAGTTTGCTGAAATATTTTTTATTTCTAAAACTTATAATGTCTCTTTCATAAACTGTCAAATTTTTTGTAAAAACGGATAAAGATGCCGGTCCAAGTGATGCTACAGTTTTCCAAAATGAGGCAAACTGGTTTGGAACGTCGGATCACTTAAGTCAGGTAAATTATAATGTGGACGATGCTATTTATTTACTGTTCAATCTGTGCTGTTTACAATTTTTTTATTCAAATTACTCTAGGAACTGCATACATCACAACAGACAGAGACATATACAAGCATGCTAATGAATCTGGACGATGATATCTAGATTGCTAAAGACTTATTCTACTGATGCTAATGAACATGTAGGATAATTTGTTTGAACATAGTTTTTGATATTATTGAATGACAGACATGTTGCTTATGGTTGATTTATTGAGTTACTATTTTTGTCTCCTTGTCGTTTTACCCAATAAGTTGTGTTTTTTATCCCCAATTCGTTGCATTGTATTAATCACAGATAATACACTCGAAAAACCACCGTAATATTACTTAAATACAACGAGCATGGGCTCGTGGAATTAATGCGGTTGTATCGAATATTCCCGGTTTTATTCCCGAACAACGCACGGGCATGAGTGGAATTAAAGCGTTTGTACTGGAATATTCTTTATTTTATTCCTGAACGACGCCGGTGGTATTGGAATATCATTGGGTTTTTTGAGTTGTATGAAAATTTTAATATTACTAATTGCGTAATTTTAATACCAGATAATACACTCCAAAAACGATCGGAATATTATTTAGATACAACCACGCTCGGGCATGTTTGGAGATAAAGTGGTTGTATTGGAATATTCCTTGTTTCATTCCTGGACACATGGCCAGTATTGGAATATTCCGCGTCTTACACCAACTCGTCAGCACTACGACCATAATACAACGCCGATATCATTCCAATACACTGCGAGATAAATCTCAAATCGATTTCTCATTCTTCTCCAGATTGTATCAGTGAAAATAGCGAGGAATTTTTTGGGTCGTATTCAACAAACGGTTTCCGAAGAAATATTCCAAGATATTCAGCCTTTTTCGTAATTGAAAAAATTTACATACTTACGTAATACTTAAAAGTTTATAATAAAGGAAATAATATTTAGATAAAATTGCATAATTATAAAAATTTTAATATTACATTCGTAGTAAATTTAATAACATATAATACACTCCAAAACGATCGAATATTACTTAGATACAACCACGCTCGGCATGTTTGGAGATAAAGCGGTTGTATTGGAATATTCCTTGTTTCATTCATTGACAGCACGGTTAGTATTGGAATATTCCGCGTCTTACTCCAACTCGTCGGCACTACGACCATAATACAACGCCGATATCATTCCAATACACCGGAGATAAATCGCACATCCATTTATCATTGCTCTCCAGTTGTATTGTGGAAATAGCGAGGAATTTTTCGGTCAGTATTCGAAGAACGGTTTCGAAGAAACATTCCAACATATTCAGTCTTTTTTCGTAATTGAAAAAATTTACATACTTACGTAATATTGAAAAGTTTATAATTAAAGAAATAATATTTAGATAAAATTGCATAATTATAAAAGTTTTAATATTACATTCAGCGTAAATTTAATAACATATAATACACTCCAAAAACGATCGAATATTACTTACATACAACCACGCTCGGCATGTTTGGAGATAAAGCGGTTGTATTGGAATATTCCTCGTCTTATTCCTCGACAGATACCGGTTGTATTGGAATATTCCGCGTCTTACTCCAACTCGTCGGCACTACGACCAAAATACAACGCCGATATCATTCCAATACACCGCAGATAAATCTCACATCGATTTCTCATTCTTCTCCAACTAGATTGTGGAAATATCGTGGAATTTTTCGATTTGTTATCGCAAACGGTTTCGAAGAAACATTCCAACATATTCAGACTTTTTTCGTAATCGAAAAAATTTACATACTTACGTAAGACTTAAAAGTTTATAATAAAGGAAATAATATTTAGATAAAATTGCATAATTATAAAAGTTTTAATATTACATTCAACGTAGAATTTAATAACATATAATACACTCCAAAACGATCTGAATATTACTTAGATACAACCACGCTCGGGCATGTTTGGAGATAAAGCGGTTGTATTGGAATATTCCTTGTTTTATTCCTCGACAGCGCCGGTTGTATTGGAATATTCCGCGTCTTACTCCAAATCGTCGGCACTACGACCATAATACAACGCCAATATCATTCCAATACACCAGAGATAAATCGCACATCCATTTATCATTGCTCTCCAGCTGCATTGTGGAAATATCGTGGAATTTTTTGAGTTGTTATCAAGCAAACGGTTTCGAAGAAACATTCCAACATATTCGATCTTTTTCGTAATCGAAAAAATTTACATACTTACGTAAGTACTTAAAAGTTTATAATAAAGGAAATAATATTTAGATAAAATCGCATAATTATAAAAGTTTTAATATTACATTCGACGTAAATTTAATAACATATAATACACTCCAAAAACGATCGGAATATTACTTAGATACAACCACGCTCGGGCATGTTTGGAGATAAAGCGGTTGTGTTGAAATATTCCTTGTTTTATTCCTCGACAGCGCCGGTTGTATTGGAATATTCCGCGTCTTACTCCAACTCGTCGGCACTACGACCATAATACAACGCCGATATCATTCCAATACACCAGAGATAAATCGCACATCCATTTATCATTGCTCTCCAGCTGTATTGTGGAAATATCGTGGAATTTTTTGAGTTGTTATCGACAAACGGTTTCGAAGAAACATTCCAACATATTCAGTCTTTTTTCGTAATTGAAAAAATTTACATACTTACGTAGTACTTAAAAGTTTATAATAAAGGAAATAATATTTAGATAAAATTGCATAATTATAAAAGTTTTAATATTACATTCAGCGTAAATTTAATAACATATAATACACTCCAAAAACGATCGAATATTACTTAGATACAACCACGCTCGGCATGTTTGGAGATAAAGCGATTGTATTGGAATATTCCTTGTTTTATTCCTCGACAATCATCGGTCGTATTGGAATATTCCGCGTCTTACTCCAACTCGTCGGCACTACGACCATAATACAACGCTGATATCATTCCAATACACCAGAGATAAATCTCACATCGATTTCTCATTCTTCTCCAGTTGCATTGTGGAAATATCAGGAAATTTTTTGATTTGTTATCAGCAAACGGTTTCTGAAGAAACATTCCAACATATTCAGGCTTTTTTCGTAATTGAAAAAATTTAAATACTTACGTATACTTAAAAGTTTATAATAAAGGAAATAATATTTAGATAAAATTGCATAATTATAAAAGTTTTAATATTACATTCAGCGTAAATTTAATAACATATAATACACTCCAAAAACGATCGAAATATTACTTAGATACAACCACGCTCGGGCATGTTTGGAGATAAAGCGGTTGTATTGGAATATTCCTTGTTTTATTCCTCGACAGCGCCGGTTGTATTGGAATATTCCGCGTCTTACTCCAACTCGTCGGCACTACGACCATAATACAACGCCGATATCATTCCAATACACCAGAGATAAATCGCACATCCATTTATCATTGCTCTCCAGTTGCATTGTGGAAATATCAGGGAATTTTTCGAGTTGTTATCGCAAAACGGTTTCGAAGAAACATTCCAACATATTCAATCTTTTTTCGTAATCGAAAAAATTTACATACTTACGTAGTACTTAAAAGTTTATAATAAAGAAAATAATATTTAGATAAAATTGCATAATTATAAGTTTTAATATTACATTCAGCGTAAATTTAATAACATATAATACACTCCAAAAACGATCGGAATATTACTTAGATACAACCACGCTCGGGCATGTTTGGAGATAAAGCGGTTGTATTGGAATATTTCTTGTTTTATTCCTCGACAGCATCGGTTGTATTGGAATATTCCGCGTCTTACTCCAACTCGTCGGCACTACGACCATAATACAACGCCGATATCATTCCAATACACCGTAGATAAATCTCACATCGATTTCTCATTCTTCTCCAGATTGCATTGTGGAAATATCGTGAATTTTTTGATTTGTTATTAGCAAACTAGGTTTCGAAGAAACATTCCAACATATTCGATCTTTTTCGTAATTGAAAAAATTTACATACTTACGTAGTACTTAAAAGTTTATAATAAAGGAAATAATATTTAGATAAAATTGCATAATTATAAAAGTTTTAATATTACATTCAGCGTAAATTTAATAACATATAATACACTCCAAAAACGATCGGAATATTACTTAGATACAACCACGCTCGGGCATGTTTGGAGATAAAGCGGTTGTATTGGAATATTCCTTATTTTATTCCTCGACAGCGCCGGTTGTATTGGAATATTCCGCGTCTTACTCCAACTCGTCGGCACTACGACCATAATACAACGCTGATATCATTCCAATACACCAGAGATAAATCTCACATCGATTTATCATTCTTCTCCAGATTGCATTATGGAAATATCGTGGAATTTTTTGATTTGTTATCGACGAAACGGTTTCGAAGAAACATTCCAACATATTCAGTCTTTTTTCGTAATTGAAAAAACTTACATACTTACGTAGTACTTAAAAGTTTATAATAAAGGAAATAATATTTAGAGTTATATTGTGGATGTATTGTAGTATTTTCGGAGTTGTATCTTGTGAACCATTAAAAGTCCCGTCCAATACAGTTTTATTTTAGTTATATTTTTGTATTATTCTCGTTTTATTCTGGAGTTGTGTTTTGATTTGGAATAAACTGCAATAAACTGTAAAAATGCATCTGATACACTGTAATAAACTGCAAATCCAGGTCAAGGCACAACAAACATTGATATAAATTCTGCAATACACCCAAAAAATGACAAAAGAAATGAATCATTGGAATTTTCCAAAGAAACAACCAACATACATAGTATCCGACAACCAACATAAACACAATCAACCAAGATAAATAGTATTCGACAACCAACAATAGATCGCAAATCCGAGTCATTCTAACTACAACAGAATATTAAAGCAATAAACCAATTTCAGTCACTGTCAGATTCTTTTCGATTGTATTTAATAACAGAAGGAAACCACCTGCAGAGGTCATATGCTAGTTGAGCTCGGAATCTGGGCATTTCAGCTTGCCAATTCTGCTCTAGCCTCCAGTCAGTCGAGGTAGCACGGGTTAGTCTTTCAATATATTTGCAGACAAACATGCCGCAGTCAATGCTGTTCGTCTGTCTCAGAAAACTTTTGACGTGAGCCAGACCTCATGACGCGGGTTTCCTATTCTTGAAGCATTCCCTGGTTAAGCTTGTAAATAGGTTGATCTACAAAGTGCAATATAAAAGTTACTATTAAATTTACACAAGTCAAGAAAATTAAATTACTGTCCACCATATACTCACAACTTGGGTGCAAATATCCTTGTGTACGTCATTGGGTAGAGAATCGTAAAGTCGCCACTTTTTCTTATTTAGATCGTGCACCAACAACACCCAATGAGAATTATGCACAATAGGAAGAAATATAAAATCGAGTTTTTCACCGCCGTGGGAGTGATGTGTGACGTAAATCGATAAGGGTCGCCCTCCATTTTATGATAACTTCAGTAGGAAACGATATTTAGTTTAAATTTTAGTGTCATTCATTAATATGTCAAACAAACTAAACTAAGGGCATTACCCAAAATAATGGCGAAACATATAGGTATTTCTGGTAATTGCTAGGATTCATCCTCTTCATTTGGTGCATGATGGCGGCGAGGGCGTCAACAGAATCATTACCGATAAACTCATTAAAAAGTAAGTCGTCCATCATCCTACGATCTAACAACAAGAAGCGTTGGTTGATGATAATATCACTCCTGCATTAAAATCAACCCTATTTAATGTCAGTTATGTATTAAAGAGATTTGAAACACATCATAAAGAAGTTGGTGCACGTACGGCTTCTTATAATTTGTCAAAAATTGTTCAATTACTTGCGCCGGTCATCTCCGATAAGGTCTCTACCAGGATACCTTACTATGTCTTTCAACTCTTGCTTCTGTGTACAAATGAACTCAACTGTAACGTATGATGTTTAAATAGAAGCATATATAAATGGATTTAGTAATATTTATAGAAATACCTTTGGGGCAGGCACGGGTAATTTCGGTTGATACAACACTAATGATTTCGAATTACCCGGTCGTCGGGTGCAACTTCCCGTGGAGTTGGAGTGGTCAAAGACAGATTTGAGGGTGAGGCTGGACTGTCCAAAGCCGGTGCATCATCCCTTTGTGGTGTCTCTTCATCGTTGGCATCCTGAATAATCTTCTCAATTAATGCAACTGTGCGGGGTTTTGTCCTCGGTGATAAGGGCTCTTTCTCCGTCGGATGATGGTGTTCCTTGCTCTCTAGTGGTTCCCGGTGAGGGGGTCTCGCCGGCAAGGGGTTCGTTCCTGGTGAGGGGGTCTGCTGGTCTGTTGTATCCTTCACCGTCTTCCTTCTTTTGATTTGAAAGGATGTGAAAGGTGATTTCACAACCTTCTTCACCCGACTCCGTCGGCGCTTCACCCTCTGCATCAAGCTAGGTATGGATAGTGCTACCTCAGCCTGATCATCTACATCGCTTCAACCTCCGGTATAACGTTGTCCTCCTCCTCACCCTCTCCGGATTGGGAGGTGTGACCTCCCATGATATTTTCATCTGCATTGGGTGGGACTTCAACAGGTTGTTCTGGTAAAGCAGTAGGGTCTTCAAATTCAGCAGTAGGGTCTCCAAAAATAAGGTCTCCAAATTCACTAGTATGTTCCTGCATGTACCGTAGTGTCTCCAAAAGAATAAACTTCAACAGATAGGGACTTCAAAAGTAGGGTCTTCGACGAGTAGGGACTTCCGGTCGGCCACTCGGGTAGAATTCTCTAGCCAATTTGGGTTCTTTGATTGATAACAACCTTTTGGCTCAGCTCAGACATTTGCACCTGCAGCCCCGTCAACCCAACATTTACGGTCTCGAAGTTTCCTTGATATTGCTGGACACATTGTTCCTGGCGTCTGACTAATTCATTCATAACTTCTATATTGCGAGTCATGGTAGCTAGAAGCGAAGAAATGGTGTTATTGTTCCGCAAAGAACTCCACCAACAGAAAATGAAGGTGATGAGGGGGATAGAATTTCAGTTTGCTAAACTTGGACTGGGTTTGGAAGGCCCTTGTCCGGGTTGGCAATCCACACAAGTTCATCAGCAGTAACATCACTGAATTTGTCTTGCACCTAAATACAGTTTTAAGAAGGTATGAAATGTTTTATTAACCATTTCACAGCTAGTACTTGGTAAGAAAGTTGGGAGTGACTCACTTGTTCAGTGTTTAACCGCTTGAAGAATAGGTCAGCTTGTGACGCGTTCCACTTAAGGGACTTTGGCCACCGCAACATTCTTGGTCTAGCATTGGGAGCTGCGGGAGCCACTGGAGAAGTGTGCTCAAAAAACCAAAGCTGTGTGGAATCAATGTAACATTACCATTACCGATCAATCAATAAAGTAAATAGAATGATTAAATAAGATACTAACCGTTAACAAAAATAGAAACCCATTTATGTAGCCAATTGAGCGATTCGATTCAATTTTAATAGCAATCGCGTTGATTCGCTCTATAAGATATTCACAGAGAGCCGCGAGCCGATTGTATGAGGAGAATGACTCTAAATTATCACCGTAGGCATCAAGGTTCGAAAGAAAACTGAAATTACTTGATGGAAAAAATAAGTTTGACAACAGATATTTTATGTAGAGGTTCTCAAATGGGATCGAAGTATCCCCGCTTGCATACGCTAATATCCTGTCCTTTATGTTAACAGCATTCATTTTCGCCGATGGACGTGGCTTCCACTTCGGCATTGGTCCTCTGTTTGGCATCCCAATCAAAAGTGCAATTTCATCAGGCAGCAATCTAAGCTCTTTCCCACCTAATTTGAACAACATTTTGTCATGTCTCCAACACTGTAGAATTTGCAGGGTCTGAATATTGTCCTGGGGATACGGAGGCAAATCAAAGAACTGGTGAATATTCAGTCGACTGAGATTACTCATGACGACTTCGCAGACTCGCAGTCCGACCATATCAAGTTGCTCCCTCACAACGGACGGCCGACATCTACGCATTTCATGTTTCTCGAGTTAAGAAACTCGTACAACAAAGAAAAAAATAAAAGTCTTAGTTGTATTATTATAGTTTTAAGAGTTTGTTGAGTTTTATTCTAGTTGTTTTTTTGTGTTATTTCAATTTTATTTCTACGCTCGCTTTTATTTTCGTAATATTTATTGTTTATATGAATATTATTGTGTTTACACGTTTTGGCTTGCGGTTAGGTTACACACTTGGAAGTGTGCCGATTTTATTTGGGTCGTCTTCGGATCATATTACGGATATTCGGCTTGTACTTCGGCATTGTTCGGAGTTTAAGTATAATAATGCTATCTCCTAATAAAAATACGAAGGTAGATTACGACTAGTACCTCGACGAACCGTAGTCGGTGACCATTTCTGTCGCTAGTCCCCTTCTTTTTTCTTGTCTTCGGTCTTCGCGTAGGCCGATCGGATTGTTGCTCCTCATTCGACTCGAACCTCTGTTTCCATCATATCTTCCGATTCCATCGACGTAAATTTCGAAGCTTGGATAATGTTCTTCTCTACTCGATTAGAAAACGCAATACTCGAAACCCTAGAAATTTAAATTTTGGAGCGGTAATAAGTGCGTAGTTTTCCTCCGGAAAAGTACTCGACGAGACGTTTCGTTTCCAGTTGTATTTCCTAGGCATTGGCGCGGAATTTCAAAAGGGCAAGACATTTTATAAAAAATATTTTTTACAATAGTTCTCTTGTTGTATTCTCCGTATATTCTCCGTGTTAACGGAATATTCCAAAACACCCAGTTTAACATCCGCATTTCTTCGGCTGCCGTTGTATTTAAGAAATATTACAAGAGTTTTAGAGCAGTACTATATTCCAATAAAATCAGTTTACTTAGAAACAACCACGCTCGGGCATGAGTGGAGTTAAAGCGGTTGTATTTGAATATTCCTTGTTTTATCCCTAAACAAAGCCGGGTGTATTGGAATATACCGCGTTTTACCCCCAACTCGTAGGAATACGACCGTAATCCAACGGCGATATAATCGGAATACAACGTTGTTAAATACTACAATTCATTCTTGTTTTGTAATCGAAAAAAGTTATATACTTATGTAATAAGTAAAAGTTTATATTAAAGAAAATAATAATTACAAAAAATTGCATAATTATGAAAATTTTAATATTACTATCAGCGTAAATTTAATATCATTAAATACACTCTAAAAACGATTGGAATATTACTTGGATACAACCGCGCTCTGGCATGATTGGAGTTAAAGCGGTTGTATTGGAATATTCTTTGTTTTATTCCTGAAAAACGCCGGTTGTATTGGAATATTCTGATTTTTAATCCAACTCGTCGGAATACGACCATTATCCAAAGGGGTTGGAATATTCCAATACAGCCACTTTAACTCCACTCATGCCCGAGCGTGGTGGTATCTAAGTAATATTCTGATCGTTTTTAGAGTGTATTATCTGTTATTAAATTTACGCTAATAGTAATATTAAAATTTTTATAATTATGCAATTTTAATAGAAAATTTTCATATAAATAAAGTTTTAATAATATCAGAATTATAATTTTTTAATAAAAATATTAAATATTTATAACTACATCCTTACAATATCTTATATATATATATATATATATATATATATATATATATATATATATATATATATATATATTGAATAAGTATAAAAATGTACTTTTTTTTCTTTATTGAAAATAGTATATTTAATAAAAAATCAATTATTATAAATATTTAATATAAAAATACACTTTTTATGGATCTGTTATTCTACAACTTTTGTTCTGTTCTATGTTTTTATTCAATATGCCAGATATAAAAGCATTACGGAAGTATATAACTCTTTTCAATAAAAGAACAAGACTGATTTAGCGTATTTAATTCTGTTGTATTCCGATTTTATCTACGTTGGATTTTGGTCGTATTCCGACGAGTTGGATAAAAAATCGGAATATTCCAATAAAACCGGCGTTTTTCAGGAATAAAATAAGGAATATTCCAATACAACCGCTTTAACTCCACTCATGCTCGAGCGTGGTCAGTATCTAAGTAATATTCCTATAGTTTTTAGAGTGTATTATCTGTTATTAAATTTACGCTCATAGTAATATTAAAATTTTTATAATTATGCAATTTTAATAGAAAATTTTCATATAATAAAGTTTTAATAATATCAGAATTATAATTTTTTAATAAAAATATTAAATATTTATAACTACATCCTTACATTATCTTTTTATATATATATATATATATATATATATATATATATATATATATATATATTAAATAAGTATAAAAATGTACTTTTTTTCTTTATTGAAAATAGTATATTTAATAAAAAATCAATTATTATAAATATTTAATATAAAAATACACTTTTTATGGATCCGTTATTCTACAACTTTTGCTTCGTTCTCTGTTTTTATTCAATATGCTTAGATATAAAAGCATTACGGAAGTATATAACTTTTTTCATTAACAAAACAAGACTGATTTAGCGTATTTAACTCTGTTGTACTCCGATTTTATCTCCGTTGGATTTTGGTCGTATTCCGACGAGTTGGATTAAAAATCCGAATATTCCAAGACAACCGACGTTTTTCAGGAATAAAATAAGGAATATTCCAATACAACCGCTTTAACTCCACCCATGCCCGAGCGTGGTTTTAGCTAAATAATATTCCCATCGTTTTTAAGGTGTATTATATGTTATTAAATTTACGCCGATAAGTAATATTAAAATTTTTATAATTATGCAATTCTTCGTAATTATTATTTTCTTTAATATAAACTTTTACTTATTACATAAGTATATAACTTTTTTCGTTTACAAAACAAGATCGAATCGAGTATTTAACTCTGTTGTATTTTGATTATATCTCCGTCGTATTGCTGTCGTATTCCAACGAGTTGGAGTAAAACGCGGAATATTCCAATACAACCGATTTTGTTCAGGAATAAAACAAGGAATATTCCAATACAACCGCTTTAACTCCAGTCATGCCCGAGCGTGGTTGTATCTAAGTAATATTCCTATTGTTTTTAGAGTTTATTATCCTGTATTAAAATTAAGCAATTAGTAATATTAAAATTTTGATAATAATGCAATTTTTTGAAATTATTATTTTCTCTAATATAAACTTTTAAGTATTACATAAGTATATAACTTTTTTCAATAACAAAACAACACTGTTGTATTGTATAGGAGTGCGGAATATCTCTAATACTACCGCGCCGGTTGTATTAGAATATTCCGCGTTTTATTCCAACAACTGGGCGGAACGTTACTGAATACGACCGTAAAACAACATAGATATTGTTCAAATACAATAAAGTTAAATCGTAAAGATGGATGTATTAGATATCTCCAGTTGTACTGTTGATGTATTCTTGTATTTTCGGAGTTGTATTTTCTGCACCGTTCAGTTTTATTTTTGTATTATTGTCTTTTTATTCTAGAGTTGTATTTTTGCCTTCATACTCTGTTAATGATAATATTTGATTTTCAAATAAACCGTAATAAAGCATTTTCCGATGACGTAATAAACTGGAAAAAACACTCTTAGAGCATTTCCGATTTGCACTGTTAAACGTTGCCGGGTAATTTGGAATAAACTCGTCATAAACACGGTAAAAAATCATCCAATACACTCGCATGTAGCAAAATAAACTACAATACAACACGTTTAAAGTCCGTATTTCTTCACAGTACCGTTGTATTTGAGAAATATTATAAGTGTTTTACAGTTGTATTTTTTGGCAGAAAACATAACTCCGTGATAAAACAAATATTATAAGAAAATAAAACATAAATGTTACAAAGCAGAACGTAAATATAATCCGCATTACAAGCCAAAATGTTATTAAAATCAAACCAAAACCTCGCTAACTCCTACATTAAATTAAAACCGTAAAAACTTTTACGGTGTCGCTTTCAGATGTTACTTCGAATAATACTCGAATTACAACTTAAATAAAACTCTAATAATACCAAAAACAAAATTCTCTAAATAAAACGTAACTTATAAGACAATAAAACCTAAATTTTACGAATGCAGAACGTAAACAATAATTTATATAATCATCTTCAAAATCCATCTTCACTTGCTCTATCCTCATCCAGGAATCTCAGCACCTCCAGGAATAAAAAATCCACCTCATTACTACGTCGTCCCTCCAGAAATAAAATTTCAGCTCCGCAGCTCCACGACAAGGTAGGTCAGACAAAAACCCTAAATGTCGGCATCCTAAATATAATGGAGACAAAAAATGCCTTTATGATTTGGCGGGAAAATAAAGCGGCAAAAATTTCGGCAAATTTCGACTCGGTCGGGTCGGGTCGGCGAGACTGAGATAAAAAGCCTTTTTTTTTCAAACGTGCCATGGTGGGGTTCAGAAATCCACATGGCGCGTTTTTATTGGCTACCGGACGCAGCGCTGCGTACGCTGTCCGGACCGAATAAAAATTACAGTCGAAGAGAGTTTCGGGAAGGTTCTGATTGGACGAGACGCACTCTCAGCTTCCATGTCGAGGTGTCGCTTGTGCTGACGAGACACGACCAACAACGGGATTTGTGTGGAAAAAAGTTCGTCCGAGCGGAGGGCTTTCAACGATCACATTTGGAGAAAATATTAAATAAGAATTCTGCAGGTAAAACTAAGACTGTTCGGGGCAGCTGCAATTTATTCAGTTTATTCAGATAAGTTTCTTATTCTTATAATCTGCTGATAAGCAGCTGATTCG
Source organism: Papilionanthe hookeriana x Papilionanthe teres (assembly GCA_022702705.1). Classification (NCBI taxonomy): domain Eukaryota; kingdom Viridiplantae; phylum Streptophyta; class Magnoliopsida; order Asparagales; family Orchidaceae; genus Papilionanthe; species Papilionanthe hookeriana x Papilionanthe teres. The sequence continues at coordinate 53,036,499 of CM040423.1, read as the reverse complement.
AATAAGATGTCTGTCTGTTTGGTTTGAGCGTTTGGAAAACAACTGATTTGCACATGTTTATGAATAAATGACTTTTTTGCCCCTAAAATGAATAAGCTGTTGAGCTGTTTGGTTTGTGTAGTCTGAAAACAGTTTATATGCAGTTGTTTGTATAAAAATAACAATTTATGCTTCTTTTTTAATGAAATTTTATTAAGATATAAAATCTTATTTCAGCTTATATGCAATTGTATTTTAAATATAAAATATTATTTTAATAATTTATATCTTATTTCAGCTTATATGCAGTCATCTAATCCTTGTCCCCACCGAGGGCATCTATAGAACTCAATGAAAATATATGGACGGTCCTTGGAAAATAAAGCAGCCATAACTATAAAGCAAACAGAACTATCCAAACTATTTGTATATACATTTGTACAATTACTTGTCAAAATAAAGCAAACGTAACTATAATCAAACGAACTATTATATGTTTGAAGATTTGCATACATACCACTCAATTCATATATTCCTACATATCAAAATACCTTAACTTCCATTTTTACCTGCATGAGAAGGAATTGGATAATATGTATATAAATGCCCAATGCAAAATTAAAAAGAGAGAATTGTTCTCTACCAACTATAGTAAAAGAATTAAAGGCTAATCACATCACCATTTCTCCAACCGAATGTCAACTAGTGCACCCATATAGAAGCACAAAGGTGTGATTTTTCAACTCGCCTTATAAAATGGAGATGAAACTTATCCTTCTTCAAGCTTTCGCAGCTTAATTTTAATAAACCGAACACAAAAAAGAGCTACATACATACCACCAATTAGCAAGTGGAAATTGAGATGTCGACGAACGAATCCGACCCCGGGTCGCAGATTAGGATCGGCGACATAATTCCGACCGTGGTAATAAGGAAAGGAACCGGGGAATTCTCGCCGAGGATCTCTACACAATCGGAGGCGAGAGGAGGACGAAAAAGAGCGAGAAACGAGAGGAAAAGGAAGAGACGGCCGAGGATCCCGGTGGGCTATTGTCCATGTTGGGAAAAGTCCGCCTCGTCACTCGGCCGAGCGGAGGACGAATCATTGATCTCACCGCGCCACCGGAGCATGAAGGTGAATGCCGCAAGAGCGAGGGGTAGGGCGGTCGAAGGAGGACTATCATCGATGCAAAGCCGGCGCCGGAGGGACCGTTGGAGGAGGCCCGCGGCCTCGAGGGGCCGTTGAGATCCGCCATGAGAAAGATCGAAGCTTGGTTAAAGTAACCGATCCATTCGAGTTGCGAGAGGTGAAGGCAGCTGATGTGAGAGTGGTTCCCTTTCGACTTCAACCTGAAGATACGCTCCCCTCCCCTTGTTGTAAGAGTGGTTCCCTTTCGACCTTCGACAACAGCGGGAGTTCGTCTTGCGAACCAGGGACAACGACTGCGACTGTGATGGAATGAGGAGATTGGATCCTACGACCGAACGAGGGACGGCAACTGCGATGGAACGAGGAGGAGCGACCGGAAACCTGAGGGCGAGAGTGGGGATTTCAGAGGATAACGCGATCGGGATGCACGGAACGCGCATAAAGGTCCGCTTATCCTCTTCTTCAGAAAATTTCGCCGCGCGTTATCTGCGGTGGGAATAATCGTTCGCCGAACGTGTTTTTCAAACACCACGCCCGCTTTTTCTTACCGCCACCGCACCCATTAAGCTGTTCCAAACGGCCCCTAAGTGTGAAGTTCAGTGAAATCGTGTTATATGGTGTGTGGTAAAAAAAAATTTATCCGATAACGTGGGGAATATTCTCCGTGTTATTCCGTGTTATTCACACGTTATTGTGTATTATTCAGGTGTTATTGTGTGTTATTAAGTATTATTCTGTTCTGAGAATATTCCCGATGTTATAATAACACAATAACACATGAATAACACATAATAACACCTGAATAACGAGGAAAAACACGGGGGGAATATTCTTTGTGCTACCGGTCGATTTTTTTTTGTCACGCGCCACGTGGCGCGATTTCACTGGACTCCGCAAATAGCTCTACGTGTGGAGTCGTGATGTAATAGTTTTTCTCCCATTAGGGTCTCCAATTCAAAATTTTAGTTGGTACTTCGAGTATGTTTATTTCAATTTGGTCTTCATCAGAGTTAAACTTTAAATTAATTTTTAAATGATTAATGATTTTCAAGTTAAATTCACAGGCCAAACATCACTAAGATTGTCAAAGATTTGATTTAGAGCAAGATTGAAGTTGGCTAAAAAAAAATTCGATCCAAAATTTTAACTCATTATGAGGCTGATTTATTTCCATCAGATCTCAATTCACGCCAAAATTTAAATCAATTTTCAAAAGATTAATAATCTTAGGGCTAAATCACGACCCTAAATATGGGCATGGGGATGAGTGCCAAGTACCTATAGGAAGGAAAAGGCAATTTTCATTAGTAGGGAAATTTCCATAACTAGCATACAAGCTTTATGTATTTATATTTCCCTCATTTAAGTCTTTATATTTATATTAATATTATTTTAATTTCATAAGTTTTAATTAGAAACCATTATGCATATACATATACCAAATCTAATTTAATTTTCAATGAACTTGTCAGGCGTTTTCAATTTTTATCTCTGGCACAAATTGACTTTCACGTCATAAACCATTTCAATTCTCAAGCAATAATTTTGATGATATAATGATCTTTTTAGATAATATTGATGCTTGAATAAGTTAGCATGATACATTTAATAAAGCAAACAATAGTGTATCTAACTTGGTTCATACATTAAAACAATAAAAAATACCTTAACTTGGTTCATACATTTGAGCCACAAGTCTCATCCTAAATTTTATCATGCCATTCAAACTTCCATTGAAATAGATAATCATTTAACAGATTAATTGTAAAGCGAGAACATACAGATCCAATCACTTGAAGAGCATTGGAAGATTTGCAAGGAAAACAAAAGGGTTAACTAATTATAAATTATCTTTCTATCAACTCCAGACCCAATACCCAATATGATTTTCTAATAGGAACAGCCATAAACCAAATAAATTATTTACTTTCATGTATAATCATTCCCCATTATGAATGACAATTGAAGGGCATAGCTCTCATGTATGAGCATATTGTTTAGAATTGTGCAATTTGAAGCATGCCTTTTTCCTATATTAGACAATTTGGTTTGACACTTTAACCCAAAGCTGCAAAAAAGACTCGACTCTCACCCTCTCACACAAAATTTCCCTAGAACTTTTCATGATAACATTCTAGTCGGTCGTGTGGGCACCACACCTGTTAGTTCCACTATTGCCGTCGTTGCTTGCTACTTCTGCCATGGACACCGCCTTCCTACACCCCTTGTTGCACAAGGTCTACTCTCACACACATAGTACAGTTGTCCCAAAAACCGCTGCCGCTGCCACATGCTGCTTCCGCCGCCATATCGTAGAATGTTGCTTCTAGCACAACTTTCATATCCGCCTATTGTTGTTATTGTCCCTACTCCCTTCTCCTCACCCAATAGTCTTCTTTCAAGTTTCGCGAGATTTAAAGTAATTACGACTCAAAACCCCTATGCATTTAAACTATTTAAATTTTGAAACAAAATTTTTATTCTAGGTTTTTATAAGAAACAATTAAAGGCAAAATGAATTCCGTCATGCGTCAACAAAAGGATCCATGTATTATTCTAGTATCCCTTAATGAACAAATGGCTTGGTGATTCTTTCTCTTTTGCCTTTCTTTTTCATAGAACCCCTTAGGGAGATTGGAAGAGTAAGAGGTTGATTGATTGAGAAATAATAATAATAATAGCAAAAATAATAATAAAAGGATGCATATATTTAATAAAGAAAATTAATATGAAAAATTTCCGAAGAAAAAGATGGACAAGAAGTGATATGGATATAGACAGTGCCAAAGAATTTTCAAAATAAAAAATTAAAACTAGTAATCCGAACGAATGGACATTGAAAGCCCAAACCAAACAAGTAGGGATAAATATGTTATTGATGATGATAAAATCTTCCAAATTGGAGGTAGAAGAATGACACGACTGAACATGATGTGTTATAAAATAAAATGAATGTAAAGTGTAGAGTAGAGGATTTAAATCAACAAGGATCATGGAAATATGAAAAATATGGGTAGAAATGGGTTAGGTTGCGACTGATATCATTAGAAGTTGATGGAATAAAAGGGTTAAAATGAAGACCAGAATAAATTTCAATAAGCAAAAGGGACAAGTTATACAAATAAATTTGAAATATATACATTAAATCATACTCTTCATTTAGCAATATATATCCAAATCAAATAGAGATCAAAATAAACTGCAATCAAAAGAATAAAATAAAGTACAGCCAGTTGAAAAAATAAATGTATGGAACTGAATACAAACATAATTGAAGAAATTATAACAAACATGATAAAATACCTTGCCCGTTTAATTTCTTGGTCAGCCTTCATTGGTAAGAGCCCTCCATCAAATACTAGAATAGGTTTGACACCATGATGTTTCAACAATTTGACCCTATGCATGCAATAATTAATATGCCTGCCAGTTCAAAAGTAACAGTTAGACGAAGTTAAAAAATGCAAGAGATTATTTCAACAAGCGACAAGAATTCTTTCAAACGAAAGAGAAGCTTTGACATCCATAAAAGGGCTACGTACAATTCAATTTCTGAAAAATATATTCTAAGTTTACTTTGCAGTAATCTTGGCGTTCATATTTATCTCAAATTTTCTTCCCCCCACATACGCATTATCTCAAGGAGCAAACAATTAATTCACCCTCCATAAAAATAACCACCCTTCTTCCTACCTCCATGCCCATCGCTGACCCTTAATAACCATTTCCCCACATACTCTCCTCTTTGAATCGCCCAATATAATCCTTAATGAAGACGTTATAACTTTTCATACTCAATGGTTTTACATATTATTTGAAGATTGTAGGAACTTTGACTTACGATCCAATAAAGGCATGTCCCAAGAAACCCTGCTTGGTCCGCACAAGATTTGAAGCCAATGTAAACCTAGATTAAGGGGTCCTTATTTAGTTATACACGTTAATTGTTGAATGTTTTGCTTTTCATTTAATGTTGCATAATAACAAATTGAAATACAAATTAAATTTCAATTATGGGGATCACATTAAATCTTTACATGTGTTAGATCCCTTTTTGGTTACCTACATTAATTAAGGTATGCCTTGATTTGCATTTTACAAGGTATAATAACAATTAAAATCAAAATCAAATTTAAACTTTAGTGATCACATAAGAATCTTGCATATATGTTAGACAAATTAGATGGTGGGGTTACTAAGTCGATGATTTTACAACCATAACTTCTCCTACTGAGACTAGCCAACTACAATAAGAACCCATCAAATATTTGAAACATAAAAGAAACCTTGTTGGGAGTGTAATTTCTCCTACTGATAAAGATGATGGCGAGGAAGGAGAGAAAGGCGCGAGTTTCGAGTCTCGGTTAGCCATGATCCTTCGCGTCGAAGCCTTCCAAGTTACAATATCGCCAACAACGACCCGATCCCGTCCCACTTCCAATTAGCGGCCGCTCTACACGAAACGATCCCTTCCCGTGATCTCGACGCAAAATGGGACGTGAAATCTTGGCCAGAATGATGGAGTGGTTAATTTCTCATAATTTGGAAGCTCTTATACTAATTTGATACGATTTGGCATAAAAATAACCACAAATTTTTATAGAAATTAGGGAAAACGCATTTTTTTATAATAATCCAAACAACTCAACAAGAATATAATGATAAAAACCTAAAATTCGAGAGGTAGGAGATCTCTCCCAGTTCCTATAATTCGAGCGGTAGGCGATCTCTCCCAATTCGTACAATTTGAGACGTAGGAAATATCTCCTAAAACTTAAACATAAGACTCACAACTAATCTCATGCATAAACCTAACCCTAAACATAACAAGACTATTTACACCAAACAATAATAATGATAAAACACCAAATTGCCTTTAGGCATTCAAAAGAAAAACTTGCCCTTAGGCATACAAAAGACAGACTTGCCCTTAGACTAGGCATAGATGTTACAATACTCCCAACAAGATTTATTCTATGTTTAGAATATTTAATGGGTCCTGATAGTAGTTGGCATGTCTAAATAAGAGAAATTAAGGTTGTAAAATCATCAACTTAGTAACCCCACCATCTAATTTGTCTAACATATGCAAGGTTCTTAAGTGAACACTAAAGTTTAAATTTGATTTTGATTTTAATTGTTATGATACCTCGCAATGCAAATCAAGGCATATCATAATTAATGTAGGCAACCAAAAAGAGATTCCAAATCAATCTAACACATTTAAAGATTTAATGTGATCCCCATAATTGAAATTTAATTTAGATTTCAATTGTTATTATGCAACATTAAATGGAATCAAAACAAACAACAATTAACGTGTATAACTAAATAAGGATCCCTTAATCAAGTTTTACATTGGCTTCAAGTCATGTGTGGACCAAGCAGGCTTTCTTGGGACGTGTTTATTGGATCGTGGGTGAAAGTTCCTACAATCTTCAAATAAGTGTAAAGACATTTAGTATGAAAAGTTATTTCCCAAGCCATGCTTTAGAAGCTTCCACAATATAAACTCTAATCATAGTGTTCTTCGCATGGTACTAATTAGGTAAAAGATATCGTCTCCACTAATTTTTTTCTGAAATGCAGACCACCATTTTGAATTCTCTCTTGACGACAAGAAAAAGATTACAACTCTTAACAAGTACCGTCATCTAGAGGTCTAGTTAACATCATCTTATACAATAGATCTTTGTGATAGTAGTCATCTTGTATGTAAGATTTAATATTAGCATGTAATTTGTTGTGTGTGAGCACGCTTGATATTAAAGGCTGATAAGAGTTCCTTCTTTGTGAACACTATATATTTTGGCTTATTTGTTGGTGGATCGGATCCTCGTTCATGTCCCAAAGAAAACCAAAGCAAAAAAATAAAAATAAAAAAATAAAAAAATAAAATATTGATTCCTTTGTATTGTTTATTTAGTTTGTAACGCGTTGAAAGCAATCCCGATCATGCTTCCACATTGAATTTAGCACCTCGATACACCATTACAATATCTGCTTGAAACTACATTTAGATTGTCTCTATTGTGACCAAAAGTTCATGAGTTTAAATCAAAAAAAAACTATGCCTCAAAAACGTCGTGTGACTATGTAAATTCTTCAAACCTTGCAATGATGCAAGGTTATACCTTTATGACCTTTTGTCTCCATTAAATCATGCAAAAATTATGCAAATTCTTCAAGCTACGAAATGACCAAAAGAACAAGAGTTTAAATCACAAAAAAGTATGCCTCTAAAATGCAGAATGTGAATATGCAAATTTTTCAATCCTTGCAATGATGCTAGATTATATACTATTTCCCTTTGGGTTTCCCACTCATACTTTGTATTGGAAAACAGCGAGGGGGTGGTAGTGGGGGGTGGGAGGATAGTGGTGCCGTGTTGGAGCAGGAAAAAAATTGCGTACGTAAGATGCACGCAGCGCTGCGTACGTTTGAAGGTTAGAGGGAGGTTATTCAGAGGAGTATTGCCAGGGTATTTATGTGTTCTATGCCCTGTAACCTAATGTAACCTACCTGTAACATCCATGTAACCTTCTTGTATTTGTAGGTTACATGTAGGTTACAGTAAAGTTATAGATACGTGGTCATCTCCTATTAGATAACATAACGTACGCAGTAAAGAACTATGAATATGATTTCATGAACGGGCTATATAATAACCGAAGACAATAATAAAACTAAACTCATCAAGAAGTCTCCCGTAATGATCCCTCTTTAAATCAAGAGATGCCCCGTTTTAAATTATATCTTTCTCAAAAACCCAAGAATCTAGTGATCAAACAGATCCAAACCCTTTCCGCGCCGTTCCATTCCAAAAGAAAACCCCTCAACTCCCAAAAAAAAACTCATTTTGACAACCTCAAGGCATATCTTCCCAAATGGGTTTCAATGGATAACAAGTCAAACCGAGAAAAAACACAAAAGATTAAAGAAACCTAATTCATCCCAAAACCACAGAAAAAAGAAGAATGCAAATAACTACTTGGTAGTAGGGATGCCCTTGCAGAGCTGGAGACTGCAAGAGACGGCGCCCTTGTGAAGCCATGAGTAAGTATCCACCGCTACGGTCTGCCCGCAAAGATCCTGCACATGAACCGGCTGCATGATTGATTTCAGCTGCGGCAACAGACCCTGGATCCCCATCACTCGCCGGCCCCTTTCTCCTCTCCAAGCCCTACAGCGATTTCTCAGTTGCCCCAAAGCCGAAGCGCAGCTGGATGAAAGGATCAAAAGAAAATACGCAAACCCTGCCACAGTAGTCTACCAGGCGCATCAATGGCGGGAAGCGCAAAATAAGACGAAATGGTTTCAATAAACGAAATAAAAATCGAATTTTTACTCAAATTCGACCAGCTCGTTACTGTAGAAAGTGCCCTATTGTTCCATTGTCCATTACTCACCCAGACGGGCCAGGCTCCTAATGGGCTCCTGGTGGGCTCTAATGTTCTGACAACTCACCGTTAATTTATTGAGCCCAGTAAACTTGGAAAATAAGACTGGGCCCTAGAAACCTAATATTTTTACAGAATTAATTCGTAGAAAAAGTTATTAATTATTGCCAGAAAAATATTTGAATCAATTTAAGAATTCGTTCTCAAAATAAATAGATGGATATTTTTTAAGAAAGCAAAGTTACACAAAAATATTAACATATGTTGCTTGTTACAATGTTAAAAGATACTATGTTAGTGAATTATATTTACGGTCGTTAATGATTCGATTTCAAGCTGATTCGAAATCAGCTCAAATAAATTTAGTGTGGCCCGTTATGTTTGATTTTGAACCGAGCCTGCAGGAAATTGACTTGAGCTCAAAATCAGTTCGATCCATCCCCAAGTTCATATTGATTTATTTTGATATGTTCCATCTCAAAAACAGCTCTAAATTACCTTTTGATTTGTTTTCTTCAATTTTACTTAGCATTATATATATTTTAATAAAAAAGTATAATCGAATCAGCTTAAGACGATTCAATTATGGCTCAAAATAGGCACAAAAAAAACTTTTGATCCCAAGTTTCAGCTCATTGTTCAGCTCGTTTATTTCGATATGATCATGATTGGAGCAAAAATTTTAATAAAATTATGAGCGATTGACAATAATTGAGCTAATTCACAATCTGAATTATATTGATCGATAATATTTCACTTGTATAAAGTTTAATAATAAATAAAATTATAAGGATTTGGTGATTTATAAAAGTTCATTTATGTGCGACAATTAGTCATGATCAAATGCTTGTAGTTTGGTCTTCAAATTGCAAGAGCTAAGTGGTCACAGATAATGTTTGGAATTAGGGTTCCTCATTCAAGTATCATTGGAAGATCACTGAGCATCATTTAGAAAATTTCTCCAAAACTTTTTAATTATTGTGAGGTTTCCTAATCAACATCAAAAGTGTTTTTGTAATCATAAATAATAGATGAGAGAGTTCTTGTGCTTTTGTATGATGGTGTTTTTGGGGTTGAACATAATGATTTGACCAAATATGCCCCATCTAAATTAGTTGAGATCGATATAAAAATAAAATACGGCAACATTTGTTATTATCAGTGTCCCATATTTACATTCTAAATATATCACATTATAAGAGAGAATTGTTATACGAAAATAATGTGGAAGCGTAGAAATTCACACAACAACAATAAAACACGAATGATTTATGTGATTCGGCGTTAAATTGGTTCACATGTGTCCATGGGGAGGGAGATTTCACTAGCACCGGATTGGGATAAACAAAACTGCTTGAGGTTACAACTAAGCACTTATCACACCATACACCATACCTCTCATGAACCCTAAGTTCTTCTTTTATAGAGGAGGATTAGGGCATATAAGGAAAGGAACAAAAAAAAACAAATCAATTTATAATAAAATCCATAAATATAGTAATTTCCACCTCATCTCTTACATCTAGATAAGTGAGAGATGATCAAATGAGCTCAAAACTCTAAATTAGCTGCACCAAGTTAGTTTCCTACTTAACCCTCCCCCCCCCCCCCAAGCAATAAATCCTGAGCTCGAATATTCACCAGATTCCTACAATAGGTGAATTTTTGAATTGGTACTACCTTCGTGAGCATGTCTACCGGATTCTTCTTCGTATATATCTTCTTCAAAATAACCTTATCTTCTTCAATCAAGTCCCGAACAAAGTGGTATCTTACGCCAATGTGTTTAGTACGATAAATTAGATTTTTGGTCGAGAATATCATACTCTTACTATCACAGAACACTGTCAGAGACTCTTGCGCAACTCCCAAATCATCTAATAAGTCATGCATTCATATTATTTTCTTCATCGCCTCCGTGATTGTCATGTATTCAGCCTCTATAATATACAAAGAAACATTAGACTGAACGAATGACCTCCAATTGTTAAGACCTCCTATTAATGTGAATAAATAGCTCATCATAGATCTTCTCCTATCTATATCATCTACATAGTCTGAGTCAGTGTATTTTACACACAAATTTGCACTAGATTACTACCTCTCAAATACTAAGCCAACATGAAATGTATGCTTCAGATACCTCATAATACTTTTCACAACCTGACAATGACTCCTTCCTAGATCATGCATAAAGCTGCTCACAACACCAATTGCTTATAGAATGTCTGGTATGGTACAAACCATGACATTCATCAGACTGCCCACTATACTAGTATAAGGAACTAATCACATATCTTTCCTTTCTTAATCATTTTTAGGACACTGATCTGAAATCAACTAAAAGTGAGATACAATGGGTAGACTCACCACCTTGCTCGAGCCATTAACCCTAAATTTCTTCAGCACCTTTCAAACATAAGCTTCTTGCGAGAGCCAAATCTTTTCAGCTGGCTTGTCTCTGAGAATCTTCATGCCAAGAAGTCTACGAGCTTCACTCAATTCTTTCATTTCAAAATGTGTGGACAGTTGAGTTTTCATCCTATCAACCTCAATCTGACTAGTAAATGCAATCAATATATAAAAGCAAGTAAATGAACCCACTGATGGCCAACTTCTTGAAATATGCACAATGATTATACAAGCTCCTTGTGTACTCCCGTTCCCACATGAACTGATCAAATTTTTTATACCACTGTCGTGGTGACTACTTCAACCCATACACAGACTTGTCTAGTTTGCAAACCAAATCTTTTGATGCTTCATATTCAAGCGGTTTCAACATGTAGATCTCTTTTTGTAGTTCTCTACATAGAAATGCAATCTTCACATCGAGCTGTTCCAAGATCATAATATGTTGTGCCATAAGTGCTAAGAGAACACAGATTGAGGGTTTCTTGACTACTAGGTAGAATACTTCGTCATAATCAATCCTTTCTCGTTGCCCAAAGCTTTTTGCCACTAATCTTTCCTTGTAACACACATCAGTCTCATGAGACCTTTCCTTATATATGCAACTAATACTCAATCAACAAATTTTCATCGTTCAGCACGTACCTGATGCATGACACAGATCTCGAGATAATTTTTAAGCAAAAATCATTCAAACTTCAATTAACAGGCATCCAGAGCTTCGATTTCAGCAAACTTACAATCAAACTGATCGGCGATAATAGCGAAATTGGTCCAGTCCAAGTCAAATCAAGTCCCGATCAAGATATTAAACAGCTTTTGGAAGCTTATTGGGCATATTTGGAAGGTCAAACAGATGTCAAATCTGATAAGCTTATAGTCGAATCGAGCGTCTCGAAAAGATAAATCCAACGAGCCAAAAATCACTCAATCCTAACATTATTAAGACACTCAAATGTCCACAAAATGTCATCTGATCAAAGAAATCTCTTTGGGTCGTCAGATCAAAGTCGTTCATATTTCACCATTAATTGCAACTGGAACTCTATAAATAGAGCCTCACTTCTTTCATGAAAGATAGAAAGCTTGAAGCCTGAAGAATAGCTTGAAGCTTAGAGATTTTCTTAGAGATTTTGATTACTTTGTTATAAAATAAGATAAAACCAACTAACCCTTTAATTACTTTGTTATAAAATAAGAGATAACATGTAACTTTCTTAGAGATTTTGATTTTTTTAAGATTGCTTGGTCGTTGTCCTTGATCTGAAGTTTTGTTTGGATGTTTATGCCTGGATGCTATTTTACAAAATTTTAATCTTGAAAGAAACTTATACCGAACTAGTTTATCAGTTGAAAACCCGACGACATATATGACTACTGATCTGAAGAATGTTGAAATAATACCACATCAATCTGGTGCAACAATATCTCATACTGCTCATGTTATACTTATTTTATAATATAATATTTTTTATGTTTATTTAAACTAGTAATACTCTACACATAAGAGTCACTTAAGTGTTAATATGACATCTAGTTCACGTTTTAATTCTATTTTATCTAATTCATGTTCTACAAAAATTTAAAACATTAAAAATGCCAAAATATCTGAATATTCTATCAATGAAGAACTTAATAAATAAACAATTCCTAAAATAGAAAAATCAATGTTAGATAAACTGGAACATTTGATTTTCAAGGAATGTATTCTATTAAAACAGTAGAAAAATTGAATACTATAGAAACAATATTTAATCTCTTATTTTCAGAATTATAAATATATCATATATGTTTAGCTTAATAATATTTAAACCCTTAAACCTTAGAGATTTAGGGCCCGTTTGGTGCAGCTAATTTGGTGTGATGGCGTTTTGAAAAAGCACTTGGCCTGTTTGGGTAAACTGCATTTTGGCAGCTTATGTGTTTTCAAAATGCTGAAAACAGCTTTTTCACACAACACCTATCTATTTGAACAATATATTTAACAACAACTGACGCTTAAATTTTTAAAAATAAAATTTATATTTATTAGTTTAAATATTTAAAATATAAATTTTTTTAAAAAAAATTGCATTTGCAAATTCTGTATATCATATAAATAAATCTAAATTTTCAAACAGCTTTTAATAAACGAGGTGATCTCGTCATTTTTATCGCATAATGTTTTTCCATGATTACAATCAAATAGACGATCAATATCTCATGAATTGCTTCATACAAGCAATATGACTTCAATTATAAGTTGAAAAGCTGAATGAACTAAACAAACCCTATGTGTGGTGGCAGCTTTCTGTCTGCGGTCCGATTTTTTCAAAAAAAATAAAAATTTATAATAATCACCACCTAACTTATCATCAAATTATTTTTAATCAACTTATCAACAGATTATTCAATAAGCTGCAGCTATCCAAACGGACTCTTAATGCTTCAATTTTAGCGTGTTTAAGAAATGGATGATATTTAAATTAAACCTAATCATTAATGGGAGTTTTAGAAACAAATTTATGTGTTGGATCAGTTTATTTTGATACTTATCTACATCTAAGCATATCTCTTACTGATGTTAATTTATTCAAAGTTGCTCAACTACAAATACATATGCATGGCTATGAGGAGTCTTTGAAATCAGAGAAGGCGAGTTTAAAGCGCATAAGCTCTGTTAGTCTTCAGTTGGGTAATCTTCTCAAGTACATTGAAGGGGAGTAAGTTGCCGAGGGATAGCCGACGTGGCACATGGACATGGCTGGCAAAGCGATTAGTGGATGGGTTCCTTAACTTTGAGAGATTGGATAAGGTAATCATGAAGAAAGTAGGGAGAAGAAGTAAGAATTCATTACAAAATATGTGCTTTGTAAATTCTTTTTGCTCGATTTGTTTTCTTTGAGGAGCAACTTTCGCTTTTGCTCTCAACTAAAATTCTAAACTTTCTCACTGTTATAATTTTGGTTCTTAGAAGGGAGAGGCTCTAGATTGTAGTGACGTTCCTTCGCATCGACCAAATTACCATGTTCTCTTTATCGTCATCTCGTTCATTTTGATGTTTCATACTTTATTAATCGCCGCATCACCAAATTAACCACCATCTTTTATCTATTTTTTCAAATTCTCCTCGAATATCAAAATCTATGGTAAAACCCGAACCCTTACATAGCTATGATAGTTTTATTGCAAATAACACTGCTGCTCATGGGCATAATTAGCATCCAGAATCAGTTGCAAATCAGCTGTTTTTCAGATGCACAAACCAAACAACCAGCCAGCTTATCTGGATCAGCTGCTGATCAGCAGCTTATCAGGATAACCTGGATAAGCTGCAGCTGCCCCTAACAGACCTACGATTTGGAACATCCTTCACATTTTTCTGAACATAACTGAAGCTTTCTTGTTAAAAAATTTTGAAAACAAGCCATCAATATTGTGGAATTCCAAGCAAAATTACAATGAAAAAAATAAATAAATAAGCTCCCCATCAGGCAGACAAAAGAAGCTTGCTAGTCCTAGAACTTATGCACAGGATCTAAGATAAACATCTACATAACTTCTATACATCTAAAAAAAAAAAGCCAGCAAACTCAAGGGGAAAGAGCTACAAGAACTGCAAAACTATTCTCCCGTATCAATCTCAATGAGAATTTCTACTTATTAGTTCCTTACTTTAAGGTTCCAATCAAAATGATACTCTCTCAGAACAATCATCAAATGGATGAATCTGCAATATCTGCCTTTCTTTTCTTTAATTAGTGCCCTGTTGGGCATTTTCTGGGCCCTTAGTTGAAGAGCACCGGTTGAGGTGTGAAGCTGGAAGAGCTACTACAGATGGAACAGAGGGGTCTGTACCTGAGGCTTTTGGAGCTTCATTTCTGGCAAGCAACACATTTGAGATAGTAGCAGCATCCTCTTGATGTAGGGCAAGGGACTTGGAAACAGATTGGGTATCCTCCATTTCAACTGGAAGCATCATCATTAACAATTTTATTTCCCAGCCTAATGTACAATAAATTAAAGGGGCATTTACGCAGATACCACACAATTTTTATCTATTTACATGTCTAACACCTAAACTTCACTTTCTACATTTATACCACCCAAATCCTTCATTTTTATAAAAAATATCACTACTTGTAACTTTTAAAAAACGAAATACACTTTTTCATGCACAGGAAGGTGGCATATATGTAAAAATTGAAGTTTAAGTGTTAGATGTATAATACATGGAAATTAAGGGTATGTATGTAAATCTTCGCCATATAAATGTTCAAGAACTAGGGGAGAGAGAAAGAGAGAAAGAAATGAACCTGCATGAATTGTACCAACAGGTATATTCCCCTGTGAAATAATCGGTGATGCAGCTGCTCCCCTTCTCATTCTCGACTGCATCCAAATAATTTAATGAATTAAGACTTTTTTGTTTGTTTGTTTTGGGAACAATATAGGATGATGTGCTGCATATACCTTAGCATTTTCTTCACAGAACTTCAAAACAATTGAAATATTCGCATACCGACCATGGAACAAAGTGTAAGCCCACAAAAGAAGCTTCCTGGGTATACTGAGATCAAGGAATTCAATCTTTCCCTTCTCCGGGGGAAGCAGTCCATCAACAGGTGCATGAGATGACGAAACTGTGTATAGATTGATGCCAGATGGTAGTGCAGCAGATGAGCTCTCTCGGAAGAAATTGTAGGAACATCTCATGAGAGCAGCTAAGGCCTCAAGGTTCTCTTCAGATGCCTGTCTAACACAAACATCCTTAATTTTTGATAGAATCTGGTACCAGTTTAAATCAAGACCTTTAGAATGTGTTAATCCTTCCAATAATGCTGTGCTGAAAAACTCATCTGGTTGGAGGTCAACATAAAGTAGGAGGTCATTCTCTGAAGCAGCAGCCTGATGAGACAGATCAGGTGGGTAAACACCATCTGGAACAGGGGTTACTGAAGCCAGCTTCATAAGAAGTGCGCGACACCAAGCCAAAGAAGCGTGCTTATATATTTTTGCAAAGTTAGTACTGGACAATTTTGAATTTTTGAAGCGCTTTCGGATCTTCTCGTTAATTACTTCTAGAGCATCCAATCGGATGTCGCTCTCAAGTAAATCAATGTATTGATGGATATAACTGTAACGAATGCTAGCTTAAAGAGGCTGATAAAAAATCCCGAAAGAAAAAATAGAAGGGCATTTACATACAGACCACTCAATCCTATGAATTTACATATCTAACACCTAAACTTTGCTTTTTTACATTTATACATCCCAAACCTTTCATATCACATAAAAGATACCACCATTTTGACTTTTAAAAAGTGAAATATACCTTTCATGCATGGGGAAGGTGGTATGTATGCAAAAATCGAGATTCAGGTGTTAGATATGTAAATACATAGGAATTGAGTGAAATGTATGTAAATCTTCCAAAGGAAAAACAGAAAAGATCTACTGAAGTGTTCTCCTTACCCACACAGATTTGCCTCTGATATTTCAGAGTAATTTATCTCAGGTAAACCGGTCAAGTCTGCCAAGACGCTGACATGATCGATGAATAAGTTAAACATCCGGTCCAACAATTGCTCGAGAGTGTTCTTATCAGTTGATCCAACAGCCCCAGCAGTTTGAATTGATGATGCCAAAACCTGAACATATTTTCCAATAGCTATAGGGACAATATCACACAGGCACAAGTAGAACTGCAAGGAGGCAAACATCTGTTAGATCAGGAATGGTACAATAATAATAAGAGGCATTTAAATACATGGCGCACAATGATTATATATTTACATATCTCGCACCTAACATTCATATTTACACATATAGCACTCAAATCTTTATATCACATAAAAAGTAGCACTATTATCACTTGTTAAAGGTGAAATGCACATTTTCATGCATGGGCTTAAAATACTGACATGCTAAGCATGTAAATATGAATGTTTAGATGTGAAGTAGGTAAATACATGAGAATTGTGTGCTAAGTATGTAAATTTCTCTAATAATAATGCCAACTATGGGACATGTTCACAAAAGAAGATTTAAAAAAGAGAGAGAAACAACATTATGAATTGTCTATTCTCAATTTTACATGCCTTTTTATCAGTCCGCAGACATGTATAAGCTCTCTCTAGAGTAGACAAGTCCCCAGTCCTTCCCAACAAGTCCAAATAAAATAAAAGGTACTTCCGAATGCAGGTGATAAATTTCCGAGAACTTTCTGACAAGCTAACCTCAAGATTTCTCTTATTTCCACCATGACCTGGATATTTCCGTCTGATAACAGAAAAATAAAAAAAAAATAAACCCATCAGTTAACTGCAGAACATAGGAATCAAGGAATTAAGCCCCATAAAAATCAATTGTAGCCGAAAGTCAAGACAACTGGCGAGTATCTATTCCACATGAAACAAGAGGCCTTTAGATATGTACTATCCAATTCTTATGAAGTTACATATATAACAACTAAACTTTTCTTTTTACATTTATAACATCAAAAACTTTCATATCACAACAAAAATACCACCATTTTAACTTTTAAAAAGTGAAACACACCTTTTCATTCATAGGTAAGGTTTCATGTATGTAAAAATTGAAGTTTAGCTGTTAGATATGTAAATACATAGAAATTGAGTGGTATGCACGTAAATCTTCCATAAAAAAAATCAACTTCAACCCACAGAATGGAATTCACCTGCCCTTTTTCGTTGCACCATCTATCTCCCACATGTTTATCGTAAAAGCAGACCGTGATGACTTAAAGCAGAAGGAGAGTTCATCCTTTGCCCTCTCCACATCACCAGGCTCACCCCTCCTATATAATCCCCGGGCAAGCATGTATCTTGCCTTGTGAAAGTGTTTCAGTTCACCCTCCACGCAAATTTGCAGAGCACACAGGCAATCATCATAAAGTACATGCCATGCATCATCCAACAGAAGTTCAGGGTTCCCTTTCTCGTTTGAGTTTTTTGGAGCTATATCTTTTGCACCATCAAAATTTAGAAGATCATCCGAAGTCCAACCGAACATGTTGAGGACCATTTCTTTTGCTTCTTGATTGAAAGCATATGCAGCAACTACCTGGAAAGAAAAAGAAGCCCTGAGCATCAATTTTGGAGGTGGTAATGGGTAATTAAAGATTTACTCACATCACAGTATATCAACCCCAAGATCATATATGGCTCAAGTGTTCAATTTCAATGCATTTAGTTTCTAGCAATCATCAAGATGAAGATTGATTTCCACTAAGCAACTTGAAGCTTTGAACACTTCAAGACAAGCTCAAGGTTTTCATCCATCACATTCAAGGAAAACGTGAAAATCCATGATTTAGGTAGCTTAGCGTATGTGTTATTACTTACTCTACAGCAATTGGGTATGATTTCCCAAACGTCTCAAATTAATCTATATTATTCTAAATATGTTTTAGAAGCCACAAAAATAAGAACACAAGTAATTTGATTTTCTATTTATATGATTGATTCCCTATTTACCTGTACCGAAAAATGTCTTTATTATTTTATTTAGTGATCATATGCTTAATAAGCTCATCATCATGACGCTAACCAGATATATTTATCACATGGGATTAGTTTTATTAATTACATCACTAATTCTCTGATTAAAATTTAAGTGTTTTGCATTTAACAACTTTAACAAGTTTAAAGATTTGGTATATTTCATAATAGGTCTTAATTGCTATAATATGCACAATTAACTGAATTAGATTTTAATTTTGATGCAAATAGATTCATTTAGTTGTTTACATACAATTTGATAAATTACATTATACATGTTGGACTTAAATTCATTTAACTATGTTAAAAGTTAAACATAGTATTGATGATTAAAACTACCAGCACATAGTAGCCCAGACAACACAGAATTAGTGCAAAACAGAGAGGGTTCAACATACACATGGCAAGGTCCCAATAAGCACAAGCTAAGGTAAGACGCACACAACAAGGGTTGCAATGCCATAAAGAAGAATGTCTCAAATATAATTTTTCTTTAATGGCCGATGGTTGGAATCTTGTAATGGAAAGAACTTGGTGAACGTTTTGGAGAATTATCCTAGAGGAACAGCATTCATAGAGAGTCAATTGATGCTAGTTCTTATTCAAAAAAATGTAATGAAGATGTTTGAATTTTAAAGGAAGTTTATTAAGGATATTGGACCACATTGTATTATTCAAGCAATCACTAATAATACTTATGAGAATCTTTTTGTTGGTTAGTGATTAAATTTTTAAACAAATTTTTATTTGATTTAAGTTTAATATTTTTGCATGTCAATTATGGATTGGTGAATGTTTTGTGATATTATTGTAAGGAGTTATTGATGGATAAATAATAACCCTTATATTAGACTCATTGTGCTGTTCATTATGTGGATTTTATAATAAAAAAAGACCTTCAAATTCAAGGATTAAATAAAAATTTTAAGAAGGTGGTAGCTGTACATAGTTTAATATATTCAAGGCATCGATTGCTTGACTTAACGAGATGAACAAATGAAAGATCACTTGTCAAGCCTGTTAAGAATCGATTTGCCATGTCCTTTACAACAAATATATTTGAAGAGAATTGTTGATGAAAATGTTCATATGTGAGGAATTTGTGTTGGGCCCATGTTCAAGGGAGGTTAAGGCAAAACAAGCATAACAAAGTATCTTCAAGCAATCTTTTTGGAATAGTGCGGTACATGTGCTCGAAGTAGATGGCCCTTCATTGAAAGTCCTTAGATAGGTTCGTAAAGAAAAAAAGTCTCTGATAGGCTATATATATGAAGTGACGTATAAGGTTAAAACAACCAGTGCCGTTAAAATTTCCAAAATTAATAGAACGAACAAATTTTAAAATTATTGAGAATATGAGAAGTGCAACTTCTTTGACTTTGTATGAAGCTGCATTTTTCTTAAATCCTGATTATTTTTTTAATAACCCTAATATTATAAAAGACAGAAATGGCTAATAGATTATATGCATGCATTGAAGTTAGCTAAGGATACTAATGAAAAAGATAAGCTTAGCAGTGAGTTAAATGCGTATATTAGACGAGAAGGATTATTTTGACATTCCTCTAGCTACAAGTCAATGGACCAACCGATCACGAAGTTATTATGATTTCAATAAAATTATAACTAATATTAAATAATATTTTGAAATTTAAATAATACTAAAAGTTATCAATATTTTCAGCTAATTGGTGGTCAGCATGTGGCCAGGAATCTCCATACTTGCAAAGCTTTGCAATTAAAATGCATAAGTTGCAGTTCATCTGCATGTGAGCTTAATTAGAGTATATTTGATTGAACACGTAAGCATGAAATAGAAATTCTGCATCTATTATTATCATGAAACTTTATAGGTTACAAATTTTAATATCTTTTAACTGCATCTTCATAGCAAAAGAAGAACAAAATGAATCATGACCACCATTAAGATTCGGTTTATAAAAAATATAATAGGATTTTAATTCTCAAATATAACCATCATGGTGTTATCGACCCTATATATTAAAATGATACGGATGATGCTAATAAGTCATTAACAAGAAAAAATGGAGGGCTATTCAGATGAAGATAATGAATTTGTTACCGGTGAAGAAGATTTGACATTAAAATTATTTCAAAAGCTGTTCTATTTATGCATGAAGCTGTAATATTCGAGAGTAATCTTCATCTAGGCTTAATATTATTACGATCCAATATGAAGATGATGAGGGTGATGAAGAAGAATAGGATTTAGGAGCTAATGATGATGTAGATGAAGAAAATGAGACTTGTTTGACTTATCATAATGATGATTCTTTAGATGATTGTTCAAAATCCTATGAAATATTATGCTTTAAAAATAAATTATATGATTTTGAATTTTAAACGATGGACATGTTGACTGTTGAATATTGAAATTAAACATTATTTTTGTATTTTTTTTCATTACAGTAATGTGGTACCTTTAAATTTAATAATTTCCCGCATTTATTCATAATTTTTTAATACTGTGTTCTGTTTAAAATGATGCATGCTACGCCATGCGCTATGACTCCACCATGTCCTTTACTCTATGTTGCACTTTTCACCATCAACAAATATGTTTAAGTTAAACTCCAGATGTTTATTTCAGCATATTCAAGGAGGCAAAGTGAAGATCCAAGTTCTAAGTATCTAAATGTGTGTCTTAGTATATATTGTACATTAATTGGTTTTATTTATCAATGGACTCAAGATGGATGTGCTACTAAAATTAATCAGCATTATTATAACTAGATTTTAGAACTTGCAACATATTATGAATTTAATTAATATGATTATCTATTTGTATAATTGATTCCCTATTTACTTGTATGCAAAAATCAAATTAAATATTATTTCATTTATTAAACATATGCCTAAATCGATCATCATCATGATGTTGAGCACATGTGTATTTAACAGGCAAATTAAATTTAAATTTTGCACTGTATACATTAATTTCATCATATATGTTAAAATTTATTAGTTATATCTTTAATCGCATAATAAAGGAAAATAAGCTTAATTATATTATCTTCAGTATTCTGGGCCGAAGACTTTTATATGATAGCAAAATTATTAGAATAAAAAGTTTAATATATTTTTTTGAATTTTCTTTATTAGGCTAAATAGGTTATTAATGTGATTATATGCATAGTTATTTCATAGTTAATGAATTTGATCTTAATTTATATTCATTGTATCCATAAAACTGTTCAGATATAATTTGACGTATTATATCATATGTACTGAATTTTGTTTCACTTATTTATGTTAATAATTAGACTTCATATTAATATTCAAAACTGCCATTACATAGTACAAAAGACTGACAAAATATGCGCACAACAAAGCAGGTCTAGGGCACACAAGCTCAGTGGTAACACAGCAGGGAAAGAAAGCTGTTGAAATCGCCGAAGGGAGAAGAAAAAACTGCAGTGGGAAACCAACCAAAAACATAACAGAGAACAGGAAACAAACAGAAGCAATGCACTTCAAGGATTCATGGATGAGAGACAACAAAATGGCTAAAGTACCACCTGAGAGCCACCTTAGGATACAGCAGCAAAGAGGAGGCAAGAACACCAAGACACCATTTTGGAAAAGAAAGAAAAGTCTTCAAAATCTGACCTCCTAAAACAGCATACAGCTCTTTTTATAGTTAACATAGGCCCTTCCTAATTACAAATTTGCCCTCCAAAGAAACAACACTTCAGAAAACACGGGACACAAAAGAATGAAATATAACAGCCACAAAAGACATTAGGACAGCAAAAACTTCAAGCTCCGGCATCCTTCTCCCAAGGTCAGAGAAGACACTTCTTGTTGTCTAATGTCTGAGTCCTGTGTTGAGTGAATTTCATGACCGAATAACTTGTGACAGGAAGACGTATCCCTTGGTGACATCCTATAAAATAGATGGTTAGGAATGACCGAACCAAATATGAGTTCCATGGCGTGTTGTATTTCCTACAAAGGAGGTAAGCTGACTGGAACTTTCTATGAAAAAATGGCTCTATAACTACTAGAAACTCTGCCCAGCAGTCCCGATTTTCAGCAATCAGCAGGAACTAACCCTTGTATCCTTCATCTCTTGTTGTAACAATATAGCAGTCGGACTGCAGTTTGCAGCAACTGAACTGCCATTTGCAAAAACCAGACTTTTAGTTTAAGCTTTGTCCTACGCCTCCTCCTTCACTGGAACCACGGTAATTTGTCTTCCATCCTTAGCAAAATAGTAGGTGTAGGTAGAACCATTGTGGACAGTCTGGATGCTATATTGCAACAGTCTCCCAAGCAACAAATGACAAGCAACCATGGGAATGACATCACATTGAACTTCCTCTTGGAACTTTCGGCCAATAGAAAATTATGCTAGACGTTGTCTAGTAACTTGGAGATCATTCCCCTTCTTTAGCCATGTAAGTTGATAAGGATGTGGATGTGGTTATGTGATCAATCCGAGTTTCTCTACCATTGTAGTAAAAATAACATTTTATTCACAACTTCCGTCATCGATGAGGAGGCTGCAAACTTTATCCCACATAATACATCTTGCCCTAAAGATATTGTGAGGAAGCCATTCTGGATTAAGAAAGGGCTTGGCATTCAAGAGCCTATGTAGTACTAATAGTTCCCCCTCATTCACATTCAACACCTGCTCTCCTGTAGGGCTGTTATAACCCTCCTCCGGAATTTCTTCCCCTTTTGAACTGTTTTCTTCCACCAATGAAATTATTTGGAGGTTAAGACAATTGGATGTTATATGTCCAAAACCATAGCACTTAAAACACCTTTTTGAATAAGGGTTTGCAACCATTTTTGTTGTTCTTCGTGGCTGAAATACAAGTGCTGTGGATTTGTCCGTCTTCTCATCTGGTTCGACCCCATTTATTCAGTTCTGGACTGAACCGATTTTTCCCCCATGGGGTGGTCTAGGGTGCACTTTTACTCCATTTCTGTCATCGTTTAACCTTGACAGCAAAGTTGATGAACTCTTGTAGGGTCTGTAATTGAACCACATTGGCTATAGATGGTCGAAGTCCACCAAGAAATACGCAACTGTACGTTCTTCGGGATTGGAAAGGTTACATTTCAGTCGCAGTTGTTCGAATTCAGCAGCATATTCCTCCATGGACAATTCTTGTTAATGAAGGTGATATAGTTGAATGAACACCTATAGTAGATACTGTTCCAGAATGAATTTTCATTGTAATTTTTTCTTCATCTTGCTCCAAGTAGTAATCATGAATCGACCATACATTTGCTGCTTCACATTTTCCCTCCAAAGAGAGGAGTTCTGCCTCAATTTAATCGCTACAAGCTTCACAATTTTTTCTAGGGGAATTCTCTCAACAGTATGCCAATTAATAAATTCATCCGGATCTAGTTGGGCATTCAGAATTTAAAATGTCAATCTTGATACCAAAATCAACAACCTTGTTGTGTCTTTCCCTCCTACACTCACGCAGAGGCAGTGCCTCATCGCTGGAAGGCTCTTTGTGAAAAGGATTTTCACCTTCTTCCTTTGCCGCATCCACATTGGATTTCTCGGTCCTATCCTCAGTGTTTCTTTGCTCCAAAACAGCAAGCCATTTCTGTACTCACCGGATTTCAGTTTGTAAGTCTTCTATAGCCAGTTCTTGATTGGATCTTGCAATATTTCTTCATGAATGTATGTTTGAGAGCAGAAAGAAATCGCAAACAAATGCAAGGACTGAAATCTATTCACAATTTCTGGGCAAGAAATAGAATCAAGAAGCCAATCAACAGTCTTCTGTGGCAGTCCCGAAGTGACCCACTGCGGACAGCAGCAGCACCTGGTTCCAGCCGAACCCAAGAAAGAAGGATTGCTCTGATACCAAAATGACAAGGAGAAGAAAGCTGCTGGAACCGCAACAGAGAAGAAAAAAAACTGCAATTGGATACCAACAGAAAACCGCAACAAAGAACAGGAAACAATTGGAAACAATTGGAAACAATGCCCTCCAAGAGTTCATAGACGAGATAAGATATAATGGCCAAAGCACCACCTGAGAGTCACCTTAGGATACACAACAAATGGGCAGCAAGAACACCAATATACCTTTTGGAGAAGAAAGAAAACTTTCCAAAATCTGCCCTCCCCAAAAAGCCTACAAGTCCTTCTATAGTTAACATAGACACTTTCTAATTCCAAGTTTGTCCTCCAAAGAAAAAAAACTTCAGAAAATACAGGACATATAAAAAACTAAAATATAGCAACCACAAAGGACATCAGGAGGCGTCACCAAGGTCTGTGCATGCCCTGATATATAGCCTATATTTGTGAAGAAAACCACCTAATGAACTTGTAAATTTAAAAATCTTCTATGTAAAATCATGTTGAGAGTAGTCAAGACAAATTTACCAAGTGTCTAGCAATCAAAAACAAATCCTTCAGGAGATCAATCTTGCCAATATCTTACATCTTTCAATCTTTTAGAATTATTGTAAGTTTGGCTTTCACATTGTATGCTTTTCTATTTTCAAATACAGTTTGTATTGTAGTAAATTAGTGGCTGAACTTGATTCACAACCAAAGTTCAAGAGCACAATGGAGTGGACTTAATGTAAACATTAAGTTTTGTGGAACTGGACCTTGGCAGAGTTTTGAAAAGCTCCCGTGTGTTTCAAATCATATATAGGTACCCTTGCCTTCTAAAAAGAAAATGTAGATTACCCACCTACATGAGTAGTAAAGAGGAAAATTACAGTTGCAAGTTTTATTTGTGAAATTCTAGATCGAAGGAGGGCCTATGCAAGAATGTAAGTTGCAAGTCTGATTAGTTGAATTCTAAGTTCAAGGAGGGCCTAGGCTTGAATGTTAAGTTGGCTGGGTGAAACCACATAAAAATAGTATTATGCAATATCCTTAGATTTTGGTCTTTACATTCCTTATATATTTACTTATTTGCTTGTTCTTGATATTTACTTGGCCATTATTGCAATAATTACTCTTGTGCCAATGTGTAGTTGAATAATCAATTTATATTGAGATTAATAGTTAATCACTCTCTCACTTAAGTATTTAACCTACGACATAGTTAATTTGTGTGGTATATTTGTAGACCAGATTATTTAATTAGAAGTGCACATATACTAATATGTATAAGTGCAGTTTCATATTGAGGTTATTAGTTAATCACTTAAGTACATCATGCGTTAGAATGCTCGTAGATCTACATATGAATTTAACAAAGAGACGGAAATCTCATAATAGAGCGTGGGAGTGGAGGTAGTACTTTTCTGAAAATGCGTGGAGCTAAAGAAAATCCACATTTTTTAATAGAGCATTGAAACATGGCAATAAAAATAATTAAAGGTTTAAAAATATTAAGTAACCCAAAAAGAATGAAACAGTTAAATGTTTGCCATTTTTGAAAATTTGATGGCTCCAATACTATCCTAAGGAAACGTCAAGATGGAGTTAGCCGCAGAATTGATAAGGAATTGAAAGTAGAAAGGTGATTGTAATGATAATGAAGATAATTGATAACATTGAGTGTGTCATGCGCATAGATGAAAAAGAAAGATTTAGATTTGGGGTCTGCTTAGGCGACTATAGCTGTCAGTGAAAGTTTTAGAACTAGTTTTTTAAAAATGTGACGGTATTATTAAAGGATTTTTCCCTTTCAAAAAAGTAAAATAAGTTTCTTATTGCTTCCATACTCTAGCATATGTAATTATAAAAAAAATGTTCTCATTACAAAAATTCTGAAAATAACAAGAAAATTGTTGTAAAAAATTATTAGAATATTAATATGTAGAGTTCGGTATTAATTACTTTAATTTGTTGTTAAATACTTTCCTTTTCCCCTTTATGATGGTTTAATTTGTTTCCTTACAAGTAAATCATGTAATGGGTATTTAGAACCCTCTTTGTATCTATAAGAATTATCTAGGTTCTATTCTAACATGGTATCAGATCTATGACCCTAAACTAGCTACCATCGAACCTATCCATGTTGTTGGCTGGCAAGTCTAGATCTCCCTTGTCGCCCAGCTAGTAATCTGCTACTAGCTGATATTTTGCTGCCATATCTCACATCTAGTGTCGTGGTATTTTGCTACCGCCAGATCTCATGTACCCGATTTGTTACTGCCGCAAGATCTATTGGGCCTTGGTATTCTACCACCTAGTCTCTGCCATATTTTGCCAAGTCGCCTATATTCTGCCGCCATAAGCTGGTAAACTACCGAGCCACCCATATATATTCTATCACCAAAAGTTGGTATACTGCCGAGCCACCCATAGTCTGCCACCCAAATCCTCCCTGCCGCCAGTTTTTGGAATTCTGCTACCCAAACCTTCTGCCTTCTACAAGCAAGAGATCTAGTCCAGCCAGAACTATACGATGTCTTAACAACCTAACAACTCATTTCGATCAATCAGTGTCACGGCAGACTCCTCTAGCACTGAACCGTCATCAGAAGATGTTCTTGATTCTACCGGAGGATCAATTATGACCTCCGATCCTCTGCAGACCAGAGGACAGAAAAAAAACATTAACTTCTTGATCACAACTCAAAAATTAAACGACAATAACTTTCTTCAATGGTCCCAATCTATGTCTTAGTTTATCAAAGGGCATGAGAAATTCAATCATCTCACTGGTATGATTAGTGAACCTCCAAAGACTAACCCAGCCTGGAGCTTGTGAAATGAAGAATAACATAGTCATGTCGTGGCTAATCAACTTCATAGAGACTTCGACTGTCTGATCATATATGTTCATTCTTTCCGCTAATGCCTTCTGGACAACATTCCGTGATACCTACTCGGATGTAGGGGATTATAGTCAACTCTATGAGTTGTCTAAGAAAATCTATGAGGCAAAACAAGGATCCAGAACCGTGACCTGGTACTACAATGACCTAGTTGTGTTATGGATTGAATGCGACCTATATTATGACTACACTTGAGAATCTTTAGCAAGCCTATCTCTCTGCAAGAAAATTTTAGCAAATCACCGCATGTTCCGATTTCTGGCAAGTCTCAACAAAGATCTTGACGAAGACCGGGGTCGTATCCTTGGCCGAGATCCACTTCCTTCTACTAGCGCTGCTTTCACTAAGATTTATCGCGAAGAGAGTCAGAGACTTGTCATGCTTGTTGCTTCCACTCCTACCGAGGTATCTGCACTGGTCTCTAATAGTGCTCAACCTCGGGATGGTCACCTTACTTGTGAGTATTATCACAAACCCAACCACATTCATGGCAATTATTGGAAGCTCCACAGGAAACTTGCATCCAAACCTTCGACGAAATCTTCAACTGCTAAGGGTCTTGCTACAGAATCTGAATCCAACATTGTACAGTGTGTCTCTATCCAGAGCAATATGGAATCATCCAATTCTCTTAAAAGTCAAATGTAGCATTTAATCAAGATGTTTGGATCCAGTCCACTCTTTTCCAGCTCGTCGACGTCACATGTTCGTCAAGGTACCAATCCTATAACATTCATTTCTTTTGCCCCTTCTAGACCATGAATTATTCATACAAGTGCCATAGACCACATGACTGGAAGCTCTCAAGCCTTCTCGACATATTATTCTTGTTCAGAAAAATATACTGCTAAAATAGTTGATGTGTCCCAAAGTTCCATTAACGGTAAAGGGCCTGTTGGTTTAACAACATATCTAATTTTGGAATCTGTGTTACATGTACTTTTGTTGAAGTGTAATATTTTATCTGTCAATAAGTTTACATATGACATTGATTGTGTTGCTCATTTTTTCCTCTGATGTCTGTGTTCAGGTTCGTCGTTTGAGAATGATGATTGGAGTTGCTAAGCGGGTAGGGAGGTCTACTTCTTCCAACAGAAAAACATAGAGAATGAGGATACTTCAACCAGTAGTTGCAATTTATCTCAGTCCACTCAATGTCCTATTATGTTATTACACTATCGTTTGAGTCATCCTAGTTTTCACTATCTAAAACAATTGTATCTGTTGATGTTTACTAATAAAAATACTTCTAATTTCAAATGTGAAATATGTTAAGTAGCGAAACATCATTGTGTTTCTTATTCACCCTACAATTACACATTTTTCACCTTTTTCTTTCTTATTCACAGTGACTTATGAGGATCCTCTCGCACCCATAGCTATACCAATAAACAATAGTTTCTTACTTTGATTGATGATCACACTCAAATGACGTGTTCACACTTTAATTTTGACACAATTCAAAACTCTTATACAAGTTCTTCGAATTGATAATGGTGATTTTGTATCTTTATATTAGGAGAATTCTTGGTAAGGGCATCCTCCATCATAGCTCGTGTATTGACACTCAATAAAATGGGGGTAGCCGAGATGAAAAACTAACATCTCCTCGACGTTACTCGCTCCAATATGTTTCATTCTAATATTTCAAAACATTTTTGAAATGATGTCATTCTTAACGTCACTTTTCTCATCAATAGAGTTCCTTCAAAAATTCACAATTTTCGTACCACTTTAGCCGTCTTAAGATTGTGCTTTCCAAACAATTGTGTTTGTTACACTTTAAATAATAAAATTTTTAAATGCACAGCCTTTTTTCAGAATACGGCCCCAAATCGGAGTAAACTTGATCCCCGATCAATAAATATATTTTCCTCAGATGCTCAGCCACTCAAAAGGGGTATCGGTGTCTTTGGAAAGTATTATTGCTACTTCCTTTGAAATGAAGAACTTGGGATCTCTTTGGTACTTCTTAGGCCTGGAAGTTACTTGGTTATCTAAGGATATTTGCCTGTCTCAGCGGAAATATCTAATTGATTTTTTGACAGGGAACAATCTTCTCTTGTGCAAACTAGTGGTTGTCCCGATTGATCCTAATGAAAAACTTCTTAATATCTCGAATGCAGTTCATGTAAACAAGATTCACTACAAGTGGCTCGTGGAAAAATTCATTTACCTTGCCCATAAACGCTCTGACATATGTTATGCAGTTGGGATAGTCAGTCAATTCATGCATCATCCTTATGAGCACCATCTACAATCTGTTTACCGGATTCTCCCTATTTAAAAGGCACACTGGGCTCAAGCTTGTTCTTTTTCCTGTCACAACTCTAGTTCTATTGCAGTTTACACAAATGTGGATTGGGTCAGGTCCATCCATAATCGACACTGCTCATTTGTGTGGGAAACATGATCACTAGGAAAAGTAAGAAGCAGTCTATAGTTGCTCGAAGCAGTGCGGAAACCAAATTTCAGTCCATGTCCCAGGGAATTTCTAAAGCTCTCTGATTACGCATCATGCTCCACAAACTACGTATGACAACTCCACTCTCCTACAATTGTTCTGTGATAACAATATTGTCATTAGCATTGCTACAACCCGGTCTAGCATGATCGCATCAAGCATGTTAAGATTGACCGTCTCTTCATTGAGGAAAAAACACGAGTCCGTGAAAATTTATGTTTTGTTTGTGCCATCTAGCGGCTAACAGACAGATATTTTCACAAAGAACCTTCCTCAGCCACTGTTCGAAGATTTTAAATCCAAGTTGTGACACTTATGATTCAACTTGAAGGAGAGTATTAGAATATTAGAATATTAATATGCAAAATTATGTATTAATTACTTTGATTTTCTGTTATTTACTTTCCTTTTCCCTTTTATTCTGGTTTTATTGGTTTCTTTACTAGTAGATCCTGTAATGGGTATATATGCCCCTCTTTGCATCAATAAGAATTATCCTATTTCTATTCTAACAAATATAACTATCTGGCTATTTGTATAGCGAAGTTATGAAAAGCATTACCCCAAATAAGGCCATATTGAGTAGACTGACAAGTCACGACACCGTGAAAAGGAGAGTTAAAAATTTTGATTGTTGACTAAGATCACTGAAATGAGATGATTCTTGAAATGGCCATACCCTATGATGGTGGGCAAGAGACAACGACTACAAAAAGTGAGATCAGAGAAAGCATTGTGCTTGGTTGCGAGAGCCAAAAACAACCATAGTTGATGCGTGCAAGAACAAGTTGATAACAATAGGCACTACATATGGCTGCGATCAACGGTACTCTAGAGTGTGTGAGTAGGACTATTAAGAGGGTGCAAATAAATCAAGGAGTGGCTTGTAAACCAATACCCAAAGAGTGCACAGGAACAAGAATGTAGCTAGAAGGTCACACAAGAATTAGAGCAACGAACAAGATAAGGGGTGGCAACATAAGAGCAGGGCAACTGGTAGTCTGAAAGGGCAGGCAAGTCTGACACACAAAATTGAGTGCATATTTGCTGTAAAACTGGGTTCAATAGCTGGATTGCTTGTGGGATCTAACGCGATGTGTCACTATGGGAGCAATACTGCATAAGAGGAGCAACATTTGATGGAGATATAGGAGGCCATGGCTAATATGGCTCTGATACCATGTTACACAAGAAACTTTGGGTGTATTGTCAAAAACCCTTATTTATAAGAGGAGGATAAGTACAGCATGCCAAGGTAAAACGAAATAAACCCACATCAGCCACTATATATAGTGTCTTCCCATATAAAAGTTCTAACAAAAAGAATGTGCACGCACGGCTCATCAATAAAACTAGTTCTAAAGAAAAAGCATCAATCAAGTGAAACTCATAACCGTTGAGAGATCAAGACTGTTTTGAAAATAATATAATAGAAAACAATCTTTCAAGATCGAGCTAATCTGGAGAATTTTTCAGAGAGTATATTGTAAAATAGGGCAGCAAGGGACGGAGAAATATATGAGGGCGAGCCATAAGAGGAATTGCAGCATATGAACTGCTGAGCATAACAGATTAAAAATCATATTTTGGACAGGCGCGTATTCACAGACATGTGCAATCAATGGAAATAACAGGAGCCTAAGAAGATTGTGAAAATAAGTCGAAACAATGAATTATGACAAACCTGAAGAACATTTATATTTCTTTTCCCACAAGTATATAGCAACTTTAGGCGGGAAGCATGTGTTCTATATACAGGATCAACTGCAGAAGGATTCAAAGAAGCAGCTTTACTATAAAATGAAAAAGCCCGATCATATGAATATCCCAGCTTTTCGCTGAGCTTTCCCAAGTAAAATAAAGGAAGCCAATCAGGCCTGCAAATTGTGAAGAAAAAACTTTGTTAATCCATATGGTTATTGGTAAAAATCTAAAATAAAGGAATAACCAGAAAGCAATAGCTAATTACTTGAGTGCAAAAGCCTTTTCAAAATGTTTCATTGAATTCTGACAAGAAACCCTCCATGTTGTATCCCTTTGAGGCACATGAAATCTTTGATCATAAAATGGAACAACATTCTGAATATTGTCATAGTAAACTAGTGCAAGCAATTCATGTATTTGGCTCTGGATGTACAATTAGAAAATAAGGATGATTTATCTTAAGGCAAAAACTAAAAGAAGCAACAATCAGTCATCTGGAAGAGCAGAAAAACAAAATAAAACCTGCTGATCCGAAGACTTAGCTAAAGCTAAACTCATTAGTAAACACCGTCTGCTACGCCTTCGGCCAATTTCAACTCTTTGAGGCAGACTAGCATTCTTTCTCCAGTCCAGAATGTTTATGTGCTTACTTCCATCATTTAGCAACAAGTCCACTTCCTACTTTGAAAACAGGAAGAATTCCATCAAGTGACGTAATAAATGAAATACCAAGCAAATCTGAACCTTAAAGGTCGATCAAGCATACTAATAAAATATTTTAAAGAACTTGTCAACTGTCAAAATATAAATATTTTGCAGAAACGTCTTAACTCTTACCTCGTCATAGATATTAGCAAGCTTATGCCAGCTCTCAAAACGTAAAGGATTGTACAGTAAATCATACTTAAAAAAATTGGCATTTTGTTGAACGAATTCTTCACCTTCCTTTTTGAGTACAAAGCCAGGATATTTATCAGTAGCACTAGTATCCTCAGCCTGGCCACTAAGATAATACAAGTTTCCATAAACCTCCATGTATTTTTCTGAGCTGCAGCCGCTATAAAATAAAAAAACAATAGGAAAAAGAAAAAAATGCTTTGCCGTTAGATGTTAAAATTTTAAACTGAATACAATAACTAATGGAAAAAAAGGAATACCCAATATCTGATGATGCTTTTAGTGTATCAGGCCATCTACCATTAGTGAAAAGTAGATTCATGACTGCATCATCATTGTCATCGGTTCCGGATAATTCATACAGCCAATCCTCACATAAGTCAGTGCTATCTAAAAATCTATATATTGAATTTTCCAACAATAATTCATCTGGTGGTTGAGGGAAGTGTTTCCGAATGGCTCTGAACACTCTTCTAAGTTTCACCAAGCCATTTCTCTGTAATCAATTAAGCAAAAGCCGAATTATTGAACTAATGTAGAAAGCATAGGCACAATTTGATTTATTCTCATTAGTTACCAAGAGAGTTAGGTACAGTTCTGTTAATCTTTGTTAGTTGATAATAGATATTTGACACAATTCATTTAACTAATTAGTTGTTTATAAAGCAAAACAGAAAATGCAATAAAATTAACTACGCACTGATAAAGCTTTTGCATATGGTAAAACGTATTGAAAGACATCAGCACACTGTTCCTTGGTCTGATAATCTCCACGACTAGTATTTTTATGTAAGGCTAAGTCATCTTCACTTGAAGAATCTGGGTTTATGTTAAGGCCATACAAACAGAAAAAGCTCTGATCTAAAGCATTTTCAATACCCATCTGCACTTTTTCTATTTCAGTATCAGTTATCTGGTTAGTAATTCCGTTAATAGCACGTGCTCCATTTTTCTCTCCAGTAGAGTCAGTGTTCAAATCAATCTGAAACTTTCCATTTTCAACATCATCCTTGGGCAAGCAACAATCAGCATTCATTCCTTCTTGCCCATCTCTTTGTAGTATTTCCTCTTTTCCGTTTGAACCTACATCCAAATCAGAAGATAACCTAGAAAATTTCCTGTCTTAACAAACATTGAATACTTTTTGTCTGTTCCAGTTCAAACCTACCATGTAATGATCTCAATTTCATATCTAAGGCCAAAAGATGCTTGATTGCAAATTTCAGAAATGCCCCTTCTTTTCCATTAATGTCCCGACCAGCACAGCAAAGTCCATATTCCGCAAGCAGGTCATGGACAGCCACAATAAGATCTACCTGGCAAGTTCCACTTTATTGAAATCTGAGAAAATACAAAGACAAGTAAAAAAGAAGTAATAAATTCATAGAAAAATGGTGGTCATAATTACTTGAGCTTTGCTAGGAATTGAAGGTTGAAGATGTTGCAGCTTGCAGAATGCAATAGCAGCATCAACAAGAAGACAGCATTCCGAGTGATCAGTGGTATTTAAATTTCCAGGTATTGAGAATTTCTGGTTGAGGATTTTTCCGACGGAACTACATATAACTGTTAAAAGCAGACTCTGAATATTACCAATAACATTATCCAGAGAATCCATGCAACCCTGGAAGAATAAGAAAGGGCTTTCCGCTTCAGTTTCAATGAAAGCTCAAGATGAGGTTGGAATCATGAGAAACATTCAGTAATAAATCACACCAGTAAATCCTTCTAAGCAGGATTCCAAGTCTTTCTACAGATCTCAACAGTGCCACTTAAAAAAAGAACAAGCAATAGAATAATGAAAATGGCATTATCTAACAATAGTTTTTATCGTTTAATACTTGAAATTTAGATCTCATTTAGAGAAAAAACAAAAGCAATCGGACAATATCAATACTCCCCTAAGAGTATAAGAATTTAGAACTTCAAGTAATCAGATAACTTGTAAAAAATGATTATATCATGTATGCTTGATACAGAAACAAATCAGATGCAGCATACAATTGTAACTTACGAACTTTTATCAGGGGAGAAAAATAGATTTTAAAACCAACGGAAATATTAATAATGAGGCTTGGACATTTTGAACACATACTAATGCAACATCATCATCATCATTTTCTTCATACCACTAGCCTTATCCAAACCATTTGCGCATCACAAACTATTGCTGCATCTTTAACTGAAAATAATGTTTCAAATATAATCATTACGAATATTTAAATAATATAAGTAAATACAGCTTAAACCTTATAATTATCAAGAAAGATAAAGTGGACAGTAAAGCAAGGTAAAACCTTTCTTTTTCCCCTATGATTTATACAATAGGCTAGAACCAAAGAAAGAAATGGGCGAGGAAAAATAACTATGATGGCATAAGTGTTCAAAATTTTTTTTTTTATCAAATTAGATGCATGTAAAGGAAAAACAATTAGATCTCAGTTAAAAACGAAAATTTTACTATAAAAAATTACTTTAATAGCTTAATGACTATAATAATGAGATATATTATAGACATCCAAATAAGTGATGTAGAGTTGGCTCAAAAAAGATGCATACAACAAAACTTTGGATCCATAAAAGATATTTATTAAGATTTGGACAGTTTTGAATGGCATTGCAATAGCTTGATTAACAAGTTTTATAATGAGATTTTGAAGACTATGCAAAAACAATAATTAACAAAACTTTTTAATATATTATTTATGAACCAAGCAGACGTTTATTGATAGATATAGAGCTGTAGCAAATTAACGAGTCATTAAATTAGGACGAAGAGAGTAAGAAAACACACAACTAAATTACATCAGTATTAGGGAATCAATTTGCGTTTGTGACAAAAATATTCACTACAAAAAGTTTCTTTCTTTCTTTCTTTCTTTTTTTTTTTTTTTTTTGGCTAAGGCAAGTAAAGAGAAAGTATAAATAGCAAAAGAGAATCCCCATGTGATTTTAATATCGGAGAACCAATTTCATTTTATGTCAAGAATATTAACTATAAAGGCGATTTATTTGCAAAGGGAAATAATGAAATAGTATAAACACAAAAAAGAGAATCACAACTGATCAATGTTGATCATATATATATATATATATATATATATATATATATATATAGTGCCGCGTATTTGGCGCAGTGGGGCGGGCTTGTAGCAGACCCCGAAGGTCGGGAGTTCGAATCCTACCAGGTGGCGTAGGGGATTCGGTTTGTTTAGAGCACGTAGCGCGGCTCTCATCATGAGGCCTAGCGCACGGGAAACCGATATTTGCCCTTGCCAAATATCGGCTTCCTTTAATATATATATATATATATATATATATATATATATATATATATATATATATATATATATATATATATATATAGCGAAAATAAAAAAATAAAAAAGAAACCTTTTATAGAGGATACTTTTGTCATAAAAGCAAACTGATTCCCTAATATTGATGTAAATTTTTAATCTCTTCATACAAATTTAATGACTCTTTTGGAGAGTTAATTTAGTCTCAGAGTTTATAAAAGTGTCAATTTAATATCTAGACTCTTTAATATAAACTGAACTAGACCCCAAAAATGATTATTTTAGCCGCCATTAAAACAGTCTAGGAACTAATTTGGTATTTTTATAGACTCCGAGATTAAAATACTCACATGTAAATAATAAAGGAATTATTTTGACACTTTACCCTGTGATAGAAAACTGCATAGTAATAAAAGTAATTGTGGGATTACATAAACTTTTTTCAATGAAAGAATCACAATTAAGGATCAACATTAAGTTTGTATAAATTTATGTTGATGGTTAAGATGCTAAAAAACGATCTTAAAAGTGCATTGATATATGTTTTTACTAGATAACACAATTCTTATCGGCGAGAATTCAGCAAATAAAAGTGAGAACTTAGAACAATAAAATATTTCTACTAGTTGGGACCCACACTTACCAAGTGTTTACCCCAAGAAGTTTCGAGCCCATTTCCATTCCACCCTTCAAAGTTAACTGCATCGATTCTACCCTACACCTTATTAGATTTCCTTGTTTAAATAGGATCCAAGCTGATATCTCAAATCCATGGGAATATTATAATTATTTCATAATTAATATTTCTCCTATTTTGTATCTTTCCTATTGGAAGCTCTCTAAACACAATACAAATAATAAAATGAAACTCAACCATGTCTCACCAATGATTATCATAATATTGAACCTTGGGCATTTTTCTTAACATTCCATAAGTTGCAGCTTTCGTCGATAATTCACTTGCCATAGCAAAAAGAGAATCTTCATATGTTTGTGTTGACCATAACAAGGAATGTGATTATTAGATCTTCAAGAAGAAATATGATCAAGCATCATGAGAATAAACTTGGTTACAAAAGAAGGTGCGTCAATTGTAGTTAATGATATAAATGATATAATATTGACTAGTATTAAAAAAATATGGGATAACTAATTTTTTCCAATTAAAGAATTATAATAAAGATTAAATTAAGTTTATATAACTTATATTGGTTATGATAATGCTTAAAAGCATATTAAAAGTGTAATTATATTTTTTTTCATAAATGACAATTCTAACCGATGATAAAGCTAAAATCTTGGAACAAGAGAAATTTTAAATCAAAAAGGTCTAAAAATTGTGAGAAGGCAACATAATTTTCATAAGTAGGATTACACTCACCAAGGCTTCACCTAAACAACTGCCACCGAGCCCACTTTCATTCCGCCTTCCACCCTGCTCGATTTCATTCTTTTCATTATCACATTATAGATCAATGAATCCTTTGTCATCTCAACAATCTCTGAGGCTATTGTAAATCTTCAGTAAATGTTATTCAATGAATTTATATGTTTCCAATTAATAATGACTGCAGATATATAACACAAATGTTGAGATAAAATTCGAATAATTCTCTCGAATGCTTGCAATGATATCGGTTTATCAAAACCTTAAGCTTTTTTTCTTAAAATTTTCATAACCTATAATATTTATTGACGCATTGTATATATCCTGTAGTTCATTATTGTTGTTCTTTTACTTCATTTCCCATATTTTTTTTTATAAATACAGCCTTTATCACTACATTGCAGCAAACTATTCCTATCATTGCATCCTTTATCATTGCATTGTCGTGTGACATGAAGCATCAATTTCGCCAGTTCTACATTTGCGGAATCCAGCGTTACCACAGAGGATCATGTGAGGTCGCAAATAGGGCTACAGTGCAGCCGACAAAGCCACCCAAATTTTCTTATTTTCAACATATTTCTTTCCTTTTTTATTTATTTCTTATTTATTATTTATTTATTTCTTAATTTTCTATTTTTTTACTTCTAATTAGGCTCTTTCTACTAGAAAACTATTTATAGGTGGCATTTTGTTGTTTGAAGGAAATTTTGGAGGTTTTATGTTTTTTGGAGATGCTTTCTCTTTTTTTTTTTTCAATTTGAGTGTTGTATCATTGAATTTCTTTCAGGTGGTGTGTCTGTAACCTGATAGGATTGAGGTGATGATATCTCTTGAACCTTCAGAGACCTCCTCTGTCATCCAACTTGCAACAACTCCTATTCGCAAGAGTGAAACTGTTGTTTTCTATTACGATTTGTTGTCTTGTCATCCTCACCGAAATTTTAGCTGTCATCTATCCTCCACATCTCGTTACCTATCCTACAACTTCAATAACGTCTTTTTTTTTATTCACTCAAACCTTTTAGGCGCCCTAGAATGGTGTCATATGGTATCAGAGCCTGACAAACCCTAATTTTTTAAAGATTTTTCATTCTTACACTTAAACCAAGAATCTATACAATTAAACCTAACGCCCTCATCAAAAAAAAAAAATCACATCATCCATCTAGCCTTAGCCTTAACCTTCATCCTAACCCGAACCCTGAACCAAAATTATATTTATATTCCTTCAAAACTTCCATTACAAGAATTAGATGCAGTGCTGTCAAAGAAAAATTCGCAATGAGAAGTTCAGGAGCTCACTATAGTGAATATATAACCAAAATCCTCCAACTATAATAGAGATTTATTGAATTTGAAAGGAGACAATATGATGAGGTCACCCATAGCCACAACGGTAACTCGCTAGACCGAGATGAGAAAGTGAATTACTTCCACCGTGCAGTTTCTAGAGATGAAGAAACAATATCCCGAAAATTTGGCATGGATATCAGAGTAAGCAAAAAATTTTGAGTGAATATTAATTTGCCAAATTTGGACGGTCGCATAGATCCAGACGAGTTTATCAAGTGGTTCCAAACAATGAAGTGGGTCTTTAAATGCAACGATGTTACACCTGACAGAAGGATAAAGATAATCACAAATAAGTCAAACAAGAGTGCATCTCTATGGTGAAATTTGAAACGTCTACTCCAGCAAAAAGGATAAAGCAAATACCTACCAACTCATTACAGAAGAGACGTGTTCTTAAGACTTCACCATTTATAACAACAAGATCTCTCAATAAACTACTGAATTCGAGCAGCTTATGTTAAAATGTGAGCTAGTGGAGCCAAGAACACCATAGCTCAATATCCAGGGAAGAAGAGGGTTGAGATCGCCTATTGATAATGTGGTACAATTGCAGTCATATTGGACATTAAAAGATGGTTAGACTCTAGCCCTAAAGGTGGAGAGATAATATTGCAAAATCAGGTCCACAGCACCCTACAAATAAGAGTCAACCATCACATCAAGTCGTGAGTATACACAAATTGGAGCGCCCAAGCCAATCCCACTTGACAAGAAATCAGTCCAAAATGAAGAAAGAGTGGAGACTTCCAGACCACCAAATTCCTCATATCCAGAAAGTGCTTTGAGTGCCACGAACTTGAGCACATCGCATCCGATTGCCCAAACAAAAGTTGGACTCTTTCACGGAGCATGTAGTGGAACATATAGATAGTGATACAGAGACACTGGAGAATGTGAGGATATCAAGGAGGGGTATTAGGCTAGTAGCCGGGAAGGGAGGGATGCTATTGATTCAAAATGGGCCCATTAGAGAGAATATATCAAAACTAACATTTGTTGTCCAAGAAGTTAATGAGTTTGAGATAATGGGTGTTCATACAGAGTTGTGACTGTCATGCCATAAGCTACCTTTTTGCAGGTGTTAAGAGTCGATGGGACTGACGGTTGTCCAATAGGATCATGAATTTGAGGAGCTGATACTATATATCGAGCAACCCCAAACAAGAAAATATTAAGATTTTCAGACATATAGCCTACCTCTTGAGTTGTCACTATTGAGGGAGGTCCAATATGTCAAAGATGAGAAGCTTTTGAGCTATTTCTAAAAAGTTAAATAGAATAATTTGGATACTAAATTCCATTTCAATTCAGCAGTGTCATCCAAGACCGATGGTCAGATAGGTGCCAAGTGGAAAAGAACAACCGACAATGAAATTCAGGTCCCTCCAAAGAAGAAGTTTCTCTTAGCTCAAGAGAATGACGTAGAGCATCAATTCTGATAATTCCACAATTGCAGAATCCCGCATTTCCACGAAGATCGCCGCAAGGCCGCGATTCGCACTATAGTGTAGCCGATAAAGCCACCCAATTTTTTTACTTTTTAGTATCTCTTTCCTTTACTATTTATTTCATATTTTTTATTTCCTAATTTTTTATTTTTTATTTATTTATTTTTATTTAGACTATTTCTTATTAGGATGATGTTTTGTTGTTTGAAGAGACTTTTGTCAACGTTATGTTATTTAGAGATATTTTCTCCTAAAATTTTCAATCAGAGTGCTGTATTTTTAAATTTTTTCAGGTGATGTGTTTGTAACCTGATAGAATTGAGGTGGAGATCTCTACCAGATATTTGGAGACCTCATTCGTTGTCCAACTTGTAGTAAACTAATGTTCACAGTAGGGAAAATTGTTGTTTTCCATTCTAGTTCAATGTCTCACAATAATCCACGTCAGAATTTTAGTCGTCATCCATCCTCCCCATTTTGTTACCCATTCTACAATTTTTCTAATATTTATTTATATTCCATCACACCTATTAGGCACCCTAAAATGGTGGCATCATGTTTCTTTCATTCCCTATTTTTTTCCTGTTAAGAGAACCACACCTTTATAAGCTTAGACTGAAAAAAAAAAATTATAAGATGGTGGTGAGGCCTGTAATGCTCTATGATGTTGAATGTTGGCCTTTAAAAGAGAAGCATAATACTAAGTTAAATGTTGCCGACATGAGAATGATTAGGTGGATGAGTGGCTTTACACTTAGAAACAAAATGTGAAATGAATATATATGTGATACGGTTGGTGTTGCTCTAGTAATGGACAACATTAGAGAGAGTCGCCTTAGATGATTTGGTCACATTAAACGTTGACCATCCGACGATCCAATTATAAGAGTAGATGTTTTATATTCGACTACTGTTAAGAAATGCAGAGTTCGACCTACGAAGACTTAGGCTTATTGTATAAAAAAATGATCTTAATTTATTAGAATTAAATGAAAATATGACACTAAATAGGACGCAATGGAGAAAAAGGATTCATGTAGCCAACCCCACTTAGTGGGATTAAGGCTTTGTTGTTGTAAGAGAACCACAATTTCCCCACTATGAACAACATTAATACTAAGACATGCCCTTGATCTCGAGTTCTCATGAAATTAAGGGATGCAAGCAATACCCAATAAAAAAGTTACAAAAAATCCATAGACAAATACAAAAATGGAAAAAAAATCATTTGAGTGGTTAAAATTAGTCTGTAAGTTCTTATAAATAAGAACAACAATAAGTCTTAATCCCACTAAGTGGGTTGGCTACATTAATTTTTTTTCTCCGTTGTGTCATATTTTTATTTAATTCTAATAGATTAAGATCATTTTTTTTTACAATATGCCCAAGTCTTTTTAGGTCTACCTCTGCCTTTCTTAACAAAAGTCGAAGCTAAAACATCAATTTTTCTAACTGAATCATCAGATGATCCATGTTTAATGTGACCAAACCATCTAAGACTACTCTCTCTAATGTTTTCCTCCATCGGAGCTACATCAATCTGATCCTAGATATATTCATTTCGCATTTTCTCTCTAAGTGTCAAGCCACTCATCCACCCAGGCATTCTCATCTCAGCAACACTTAACTTTATTTTATGCTTCTCTTTTAAAGGCCAACATTCTGGATCGTAGAGCATTGCAGATCTCACCACCATATAAAATTTTGATTTCAATTTAAGCGGAACTACTGTATCACACAACAGGCCCGAAGCATTCCTCCACTTCAAGCAACAAACTTGAATTCTCCTAATAACATCCCCATCTATATCACCATCACTGTGAAAAATATACCCGAGATATCCAAAATGTTCACATCTTTTAATGATTTGATCACCTATAATTACAACTTTGCCATTAGAACTACTACTACTAAAATTACATTCAATGTATTTAATTTTAGTTCTACCCAAACGAAGGCCTTTAGACTCTAATGTAGCCTCCATCATTCAATTTTTTCCCGAACTCTTTCTTTAATCTTATCCATAAGAAGGATATCATCAACGAAAAGCATACGCCAAGGTACATCCTCCAAAAAATGTCCAGTAAAAACATCCATAATTACAGCAAAAAGATACGAGCTTAAAGCCGATCCCTGATGTAATCGAACTGAAATAGGAGAATACTTGGTCAATCCTCCTCTTCAAACACAAGTAAAAGCTCTAGTATATATAACTTTAATGACTTGAATATAAGTCATATCAACACCTTTTCTCTAGATTTCTTCAAAGGACTTCTCTTGGAACGTTATCATAAGCTTTTTCTAAATCAATAGAAGTCATATGTGGATCCTTCTTATTATCTCTGTACTTCTCCATCAAACCTCCCAATAACTGTATAGCTTCCATAGTAGACCTACCCGAAATAAATCCAAACTAATAATAAGAAATCATTGTTAACACGTCTTAACCTATGTTCAATTACCCTCTCCCATAATTTTAAAGTATGACTCATCAATTTAATTCCTCTAGGATTAGCACACTCTTGTGCAACCCCTCTATTCTTAAAATGGGGACTAAAATACTCTTTCTCCACTCCCTAGGTATCATTTTAGTTTTTATAAATAAGAAGAAAATAAGATTATTTATGAGGCATGGAAAGGTAAAAAAAAAAAAAACTAGGAGCACCTAAATAAAACATCTATTAAAAGTACTTGCTGACATTTTCACCAAAGAATTATTAAAACGCAATCTTTCAGAAATTATCAAATAAGCTTTGAATAATGATATCCATTCTTTTGCTTCAAGGGTAGAGTGAAATAGTTGCAAATTTTCACCAATTGAGGCCCACACTCACCAAGACTTTTGCTCTAGCGCCTATCTCGTCGCACTTCCATTTAACCCTTTTTAGCAAGCTCCATGGATTTTCCTTCCACCTTGCTCTGTTTCTTTTCATTTCATTGTCACCTCAGGGAATCATGGGATCCTTGATGCAATTTCACTAATCCATGGGATTATAGTAATTATCTTCTCTAATTCTATATAAGAAACACTATATGATGTACAAACGTCATACAAATATTCAAATGAAAATCATCCAATTTTCTTTAACTCTTTAATTTACCTAAAAAGGAATAAACACCATAATCTAAGACAAAAAAATGTACTAGCGTATGCATTTGCAAATAAAATAGAGAAGGGAACTGCATGAGAGGCAGAGCTAGTCAATTGGGAGTGTTATAGTATGGGATCATAGTCGTTTTGAGAGAGAAAAGTCTAGAATAAAGATCAAAAGAATCATCAGTAGTATCAGTGAGCAGATGGCGGATAAGCAAATTTTTCAAAGATTATTTTCTAACAAGATGATATGAAATTATATACAAAGTCATATATAACA
This sequence comes from Papilionanthe hookeriana x Papilionanthe teres, assembly GCA_022702705.1. Lineage (NCBI taxonomy): Eukaryota > Viridiplantae > Streptophyta > Magnoliopsida > Asparagales > Orchidaceae > Papilionanthe > Papilionanthe hookeriana x Papilionanthe teres. Next base: position 52,993,379 of record CM040423.1, on the reverse strand, counting down.
AATATCATCCAATATTACCTAAACGTAATGTCATACATAAAAGCTATTAATTTAAGCATTCTGAATCAATAATACCAAAGAATATAGATATAAGGAAAAAAAATAACTTCTAAAGTCAAGGTTAGGTGACTAAAAAGGACAAACGTGTTCGAAATATCTAAAAAATTGTTGTGAAACAAATTGAACAGACCAATTTAATTACTGACTTAAGAGTGCTAAATGTTAATGGCTCGGACCTAAAGCCTCTTGTGATTTCCCTAGCAATGATGCCTTCTATTTGCAATGGTTTAAACAACCTCATTCATTTGTCCTCTTGAATAATGTATACGAAGGTCAATTAGGGCTCCCCTTACTCTCAATGTCTTTCCACCCTCGTAACCATCTTCCTGGACAAAACAACCATCATGTGAGCTTTCTCCCCATCATTTATTCTTCCGTTACAGCAAGCCTTCTCCTCATCTACCTCCTAGACCAATAGGAAGCAACGAGTCCTCTTCATCATGACATCTCCCTCCGCTTCCCCATCCCTGCACCTATGTAGTTCATCTCCCATGACCAAGTGAGTAAGAAAAATCTAGTTTCCTCAAAATTTGTGTTAGATTAAGTAAGTTTATGTTAAATTAAATTGGCTTAAAATTTATTCAGATTATTGGAATTATTTGTATTTTAGAGCAAAATTATGGAAATCAGACAAGACATTGAACCGGAAGATGTTCAAGCTTCACAGTTCAACTGAGATTGAACCAGATTATGCAATAAATATTAAAATTATTTTAAAAATAATTAATAATATATTAGTGATGAACTAATGATATTTTTATCAATTCATATAAAATATTTTTATTTAACACACTTCACTTTTGAATATTTGAATATTAATCTAAATAAAAAAAGTTTAAGATATTACATCTTAACCATTTTAGTTTAAATCTTTTATGTCTAGCTATTCAATCAAAATAAAAAAGCTAAAGTGATTTATACTTGAACTAGATGGCTCAAAACTCGGACCAATTCACCGATTCAACTCTAGTTATGATCGATTCAATCTTGGAGTTGTGTAGAGTCAGTTTAGGCCAAGTCGTGTAGAATCAGTTTAGGCCCTATAGCAAACAAGTTGAAGAATCGATTCATGGTTGAACTAGCTGAACCGGCCGATCCAGTCCGATTTTTAAAATCATGTTCGATATTATAAATTTAGACTACCGATTTAGAAGATAAATGTTACTATATGGTTAAATTCAAAATATTAGAATTTTTTATTTCATAATAGTATTAATTAATCCAAAGTGAACATGAGGTGACATATCTTGAACATAATGATGTTAAAAAATATATATGTTGAATAGATTGCACTTATTTCAATTAAAAAGAGTTTAGGTCTATTATTTCATCATATCACTTATTATTGTGGTGTACCGGCTCTAAAAAATGAGGTGTTAAATAATCTAACATCACTGAGATTTTTTTTTTTTTGAAGGGTGAACACTCTCACCCGACATCTTGAGATTGTTCACTTTGTTTCCAACTAATTTGCAATGCATCCGGGCACACATCATTGAGACTTAAAAACAAATTTAACAAAACTACATGCAGCTTGTTAATATAATATGGATGGGTTGAATGGTAAAGAAATCACTTATAAATAAATTAACTAAATTGAGAGTATTAGAAATGAGAATGCTAAAATAGATGTGCAGCAAAATCCAAAAGAATATATTGAAATTTGACTACAAATGATGATTGGTGGAAGTAAAATCCTTTCAAGTTAAGGCAATGAAAAATATAGAAGGCTTGGGTGTGCACAACAAATGGTAAAATATAGCAACAAGATGCATATTTGAATTTACTTTGGAAGAATTAGAAAGGAAAATGAGTTGAAGAAAGGAAAAAGAGATGGAATTTGTGCAGATAAATGCAAAAAAAATAATAATAATAATAACTCATGCTTCACTTAGCATAATGATGGGAGAATCAGAACTCGGAAATCCAACCCTATATGGTCAAGATAAGGGTAATGATTATGTTAAGCATAAATTATAAAGAAAAATAGTGATGACAAAGGGCCCTGGCTATAACCAAACTTTCATAATCCCATAACCGAGGCAAAATACGGTCAAGTGGATTTGTTAGCTAGCATTGCACAAACATGCCAAACTCTGTTCAAGGGAGCAGGTGGAGCAAAGTTCGGCCAGTAAAGGGGGCTGTTCAAGTAATGAACTAATGATGAAGAGCCCACTTGGCAAAGTGAGGCCTGAATAATAGCAAGTTAATTAAGCTTACTTTGAATTTAAAATGCCTGAATAACAAAATTTGTAACCATCTGCGTTTGATATCCCAATGATTTGGAGATACACAACTGGAACTAACTCCCACTTCTTAGATGCATCATATTGAGGATTCAGGGGAAGTGAAGAAAAGGGAATATGGCAACAAGCTAGCATTCAAAACCACGGCATGTTAATGGCATGCCTATTATGGAACATTTTGGACTTCAAAAGTTATTAGTTAATAAATTTTAATTTTAGATTGCAATTAGCTGTTCATATGTTGCCTGCTTAAAGCCAACCAAGATGTCAACAGACAAGAAGTATAAGGAATAATTTCAAAATTTTGGAATAATATGCATGCTTATTTTCTCTTAATCGAGATACTAATTATCAAGGGCATGAGATTCCCACAAAGATATAAGTAGAATTCTTCTATTGAAAACTTACATGAGTAAAATTTTGGTCAATCATAGCCCTCATCCTTGACGCTATTTGAGATATATCCTTTATTTCTTCAGCAACCATTTCTAACCACCGCTTATCCACAGACTCTGGATTTCCCAAATCAGAGGCATGGCTTGTTTTGAGAAATGAGCTTCTATCATCATTTTGAAATGCACGACAACCTAACATACCAGCAGCAATAACCAACTGCATTTTCCGTCGGTGACAATTTAAATAGAGTTCAGCATTCATCGGCTCTGTTTTTTGGCAAGCTGATATTAAGACATCAATAGCCCTTAACTCGAGTGATATTACCCCTTCACTTTCCTTTGAGGAAGCAGATACCACGTCAAGGTAGACATCCTTTGTGGAAAGTAAGAGTGGGGAAAGCATTTCTATACATTTTGCATATAAGCCTTTCTCCATAAAGTCCCCATTAACCTTTTGAAGCAATGCATCTAACGTTAACAAATTAATTTCATTAATAACCTTGTCAATAGTAAGTGCCTTAACTCTACAATGAGGTAAAGGCACAGAATCTGATGTCTCACTATTTTTTCTCAAAATTGATAAGCAAATGATGAATTCCTTCAATGCTTTTTCCTTGCTAACATTCAAAAGAGACAGGCAGCCACTTAACCAGAAGAAACGAGCCCAAAAAGTGCAGTCATTTGTTAGTGCAGAAGTGACATCTAAAACGCTTGAGTGGAAAATATCTCTGAGAATATTGCCATTCTCTGAAGAGCAACTCAAAGGATCTGTTGCTTTATTAGTAAAATCTATACACGAGTTGCCTTCGGAATTACTTTGATAGTCTTGTACACCATCTAAGTTATTCGATGAATCCATAACCAACAACTCAATGACTTTACATAGATGATAAGATGAGTCGGACAAAAAATCCACTTGCTTTGATTTATCAGTAGATACTGAACCTTGATCAAAACATAACTCAGCTAGAAACAGGCTGCAAGATGGCGTCCTATCCTGGCCCCAGTGCCTCGTCAACTTTTCTATTTCCAGGATCTTAGCAAAACAAAACTGAATAGGAACATTCACTTTAGATATCTCTTCTAGCAACATATGTCCTATATGGTAAGCTCCACAATTTTTCGAAGCCTTAGATATGAATTGAGTAACATCATCGCATTCCTGAACTGATGAATATGTAAGAATGTCAGCATAAGAAAAATTAGTATTTCCAGAATAATCAACATTGCTTGTTCCAGACTTATTGACTATAAATGGTTCTAAAGTTTGCAATATAAGTTTTGAAGAATCCTTTCCACTTGAAAATTCCAACTCTTCTTTCCCTGATTTGCGACTTCTTAGCCTTTCAAGGCGCATGCTTCGCCTTTCTTGATGATGTTCTTTGTCCGCACAGATTTCCTTATCTTTAATCATTCTTGTTTCATCAAAACTACAAGAAGAGACAGTCATAGTTTCACCGGAAGGAAAATTCACTGGTCTAGAAGAATCCACAGTAATTTTCGAATTTGAGGACAAGTGAATGTTTATTCTTGAATTAGTAAATGCTTGAAATGCTTTTTCATCAAAGTTGTCAGTATCCCCTCGCCTGCAACCAACTTTACCAGTAGGTAAAGTTTCTTGTCTTGATAACACTTGCTCGGACAGTATACTCCCTGAAGGAAGCAATAAGCCTAAAATTGCATCGGCAAGAATTGCCCAACTAGGTTCTGACAATTGTAGTTCAACACACTGTTTTAGTTTCTTTGATGAGACATTCTCATCAATCATGTCATCTGCTACTTTTCTCTTCTCGGGAAACTTCAATCTAATATGCTTAGGCTCCAGCTTATCTATACCACGAGGTGCAAATGGTAACAGTTCTGCATCTTCGATTATCTTCTTGACATGCAATGCACGGGAATGTGAAGGCCAGTGCCTCAGTATCAGCTCTGCCACAGAAAGGGATGAAACTTCATCTCCAATGGCAATTAAGATCTCCAGGAGTTTCTCCATGCAGTTCCCTGAATGTAAAAGCATTAATTATATGGTATTTCATGAAAACTGAAGTAAATGCCATACGGTATATAATAGAGTAACAAAAGAAAAATGAACAATGTAAAGGATTACAAATTCTTACAGTTGTTGGGGCTGCATAAAAGCCCCTGTTCAAAAGCCCAGCGTGAGGTACTAAATAAGCCCATGGTACAAGCCAGCGTTCCAAGCTGATTCCAAACAACTGAATCCTTAGAGTCAATCTCCACCGCCTGAAGATAGCAGTGAAGAGCACTGTTGTAATGATCGAAGCCTTGTTTGAAAAAAACCAAAGCAAGATTCTTCAATGACAAAAATCTGCAGACATAGTATGAATTAATAGTAGCACATCAAAATGAAGAAAAGAGTTAACTTATCTATTACAAAGATGAGACATAATAAAGTGTTAAGTATATGCATCCGAACTTTAAGATAAGACATAATCGAGTGCTAATTATACTGAAAGAAAAGAAAATCAATGTAACCTCCAAAACAAACAGAATCAGCCCACAAAGGAAGATCATTAAGAAAAATGAACAGCCCCAAAGATAATCATATTCTAATATAATGCAAATCCTTGCAACAAACAAATGTAAGCATTCTATAGTATAGGTGAACCCATACTCCTGAGGCAGCTGCAGGTTGCGGAGCAGAGGAAAGAGAAAGGGGGAGAGATGGAGAAGGAGATGGAAATTCGGTAGCACCATTATTTTATTCTATCAATCAATGATTCAACCTAAACCTAGAAGTCATTATTTGTAATGAAAAAAAACCCAGAATTACAACCAAAAAATGCAACAAAAATAAGACAGAATAAATCTTAATAAGAAAATTGTAAGGCAAAACATAAACAACACAAAACAAATCCAAATATTCCTTAATTATAAATATTTGAATAGAGCAAGTAACATCGCTGATGTCTTGTGGAATTTATAATCAAAATAACCATCATTAACACCCCTAGATTGTAAAAAACTCTCCTGAAGCGTTATGTTTGGGTAGTCATCCAGAATGCCAGAAAGAACATAATACCCCACATACCAAACAAACTAGATTGCCATTATATATATATATATAATCAAGTTTTTGATACTGAATACACAGAACATTTGAACTGCTAAATGATCAGATAAGATTATGTTTAATCATTAAAGCGGGGAAACAAAGAACAAAGAAAGCCAAAATTTAGGTGCATAAATTATAATTCAAGTCAACAAACAATATGCTTTTAATGACATAAAGGAATTGTCACATAATAACCCTCATAATATAGTAAATGACATAAGCAGGGATAATTAATAAATAATTAATCCAATATGCATATACATAAACTTTTCATCAGTCTAGATCATCAAACAATCGAATAGTTGGGTTGATTGGATGAGGATCCCACCCAAATAATTTCCGTTGACCATAAATAGCAACTATTTTATCAAGAAAATAAACATTGACCACTTGGTGTTTGTTAATTTAGCTCTTCAGTCCTCCAAACTTGATTGTTTAAACAATGGCATGATGATAATAGAAATGGATTAAGCAACAAATTTGTGATTCATAATAAAACAAATGTAATATTTCATTTGAATACCTCAGCTGCAACAGGTGGCCGTCACCAGCATTCATACCAATCTAAAAGAAGAAAAAATGAATAAGAAGCAACTCTTCAATCAAAAATAATATACAATATCATGCATAAACCATGCTTACCTGTGAACTCGATATGAGAGGATCTTTTAATACAGCCTCAAAAAGCTCACGGGCCCTTACATAATCCTTGTCTTGCAATTTCAGAAGCCCCTCATGATAACTCTGAGAAAGATGAAATTCCTGGAGTGGTGCAGCAAAATATGCTCAACAAATTACAATTAAGGCACATGAAATGGTATTTTGCAGAAGCAGTAAACAAGCTAAGATGGGAATGACCATCAAAGGAGAGGAAAAGCAGAATAACTCATTAACATTTAATTTTTCTTAATTATAAAATGATAATTTTCCAGAGCATCCACCAACATTTGATAGTCTTTTACCATATCTGTAAATATAATCATCTATATCTAGTTTCAATTAGAAGGACACTCAACGAAAATCCCTAAATCCATTGACAATTGACTTAGTAGCCTAAAATTTATCTTAATATAAATTACATAACATGGTTAGTTTTGTCAGCTTCTAAAACTAACCTTCCACGAGGTCATTTTCAAGACCAAAACCATATATTCTACTAGCATAGACACAAGAATGAATATTTTGTACTATCCACTTCCTTCATTTATGTGACAACTTCTTCTGGAACAGGTTGGTATTGCATATTTCCTTCAAAATGACAATTTTGAGCAAAGTTGTGGTTCCATTTGGAAATAAAGATCTAAAGTAGTGAGCGTGCCCATTTCAGAAACTAAATTTAGCCCCAATTCAAGCTATACTGTGAGTGAGTGCATGACCGTTCATGTAGGAACAATTTTCAAATCGCAAAATTTGTTCAAAGCTATGTTATGTGCGCCTCATCCCTTTATTTTCTCTTAAGAAGGGCAAAACGAAAGCAGAGAAAATTCTTTCCTGGTTAAGAAAAGTGGTTAAAATAGTAGATTTTCCATACTATGTTTCGGCCCAAATATTTACAGCGGTGGAAACACTACTTTTGAAATATAATAAAAGGCATTGCACTTAAACTCTTCATTTAACAGAACGCGTAATTGAGCATACTGACGTAAAACATATCTCAGGCATAATTCGCTGAATACTGCTAGAAACATCATAGCAAATGAAAGAGATGAAACATTAATTCCGTTTCTTTTTTCTCCAAAACAGCTCAATTCAATAATCAAAAAGTGACGCATGTATGATACGAGCGGAGGGAAACAAATAAAGAAGTTTGTCATGCCTGGGCTTCCTTGGTGGGGGCAAGAGGCTCCCGCTGGCCACTGGAATCGGAGTCGTTGATAGCTGCGATGGAGAACTGCGGGAGCACGATGACGCTTCAGATAGAGCAATGAGGAACAAAATTAGAGAAGGGGTCGGGGAAGAGAGGAAAGAGAGAGAGACTCACCATGGCTGAAATTGGTTCGGAGCATAAGTAGGGCAGTCGAGGAAGACAGGGATACTCGACAATTCCTCGAAGGAAGGCCGAGAGAGGAGATGGCGTCGAATCTCTTGAAAATGAAATTGCGATTCGAACGGGTCGAACTAGCAGAAAAGCTCTCCTTAGGAATTCTAGTTGTTAATACTTTATATATTATAGGGATAATTATTTATAAATTCTATGTATTTATGTGTGACATGATCAATCATACGGTATTTTGTGAATAGCAATGTTTAGGATGCTTTGTATATAATTGCCACATTTTAATAGGTTGATTTTATTTCTTTTGTTGTATTTATCTGGACTAATATTCTTTGTACATTTTTACAGTTAAATATCTTCCAAACTATTTTTTTATCAAGTTGAGAACTTTTTTTTTATTTGTTAGGTAACTTGTTCAACCTTTATCTAAATACAATTCAACTTAAGAATAGTGGGTGACGCGAGAGCCCCATCTTTTTGCCACTGCTTCAATGTTGCAAATTGCTATAGTATTGCACATGTTTCAACGATTTGCTACAGTCCCGCGACGCGTCATGTATCTGTGTTCATGCTTAGACCAAACCAGACTAGATTTTTTTATTGTTGTGGAGTTTGTCGGTTGTCTTGAGTCACTCCTCTTTATCCCCTTATGATATATTTACTTTTCTAGTGCTATAGGTTTAGTTTTTTATGTGTTTTATATCGGATTCACATTGGATGTCTCATCTTCCTTTTAAGGGTTGCATCTTGGTTTCCATGTGGTGCTTCGATTGTATCTTGGTGTTTATCCTTCCCAAGCTCCTTTCCATCCTTCCTATTTTGTTGTAGCACACCTTGACAACAACCCTTTTGTTGTTTTCTTGTGACTTCCTCATTGTCCAACCCTTTTCCTCATTATCTCACCCAAGACTGACTTCTTTTGGCTCTCTGGTAGCTCATTGCATCCCCCATCGTCATTCCTACCCTCCATCTTCGCTAATATTGCCTCAAGCCAATCATCAACCTTGTTGACATCTCACTAAAAACCCACACAACTCGCTCAATCAATTGTCGCTCCTTCCGGCCTTCCTCACAACCTCCCCACTCGCTAGCAAACCATTAGTTAGCTTTGTCAGTCGCCAGTTGGGATCTGTCGGTTGCTTTGAAAATAATCTAATTTAATACACAAATAATTTTATTTGAAAAGTAATGTTTTATTTTTGAAAAATGAGACAAATAGATCTCATATATTTAATAGTTTAAGCAATCAAGCACAACACCATAAGTAATACACCATCCCGTGAGATAGACATACTATTTGACGGTGAGCTCGATTATATAAACTGTATAATTCATGACATCTACAAACCTTTGATGTGACTAATAGTTTTCTCTATATAATATTAAAGATTATATTGAGTTTATTTTATCTGGGTTTCTAATTCCCTATAAGGGAAAGCCCATATATTTAATTACATCTTAAATGACCGAAGTCACTTAAAAAAACTTTTGATAATGATCAGGAGTTTTGTCTTAAAAAATTTAAAGTTTAAGTTTTCAAGGTCGGATACAGAAAAGTCAAATGAGAGTGGCTTAAATAGAAACAGTTATTTTTTTAATCCAAATGAACGAAATGTAGGAGACTTCACAGATCTTGAGGTGAATCTCAGTGAATTCTCAAACTATCATATTGTTTGGTTTTACATTTTAGAAGTGAAATTATTTAAATGTTTACTTTTGTTATTTATTAAAAATGTAGGGTTTACACTTGCATAATATTCGATCATGCAAATAGCTTGACAAAATGGAGGATTTATGTAATACTTAATGACAACCTCGGAATTATGAGAGATTTGGGACTTATACTGCATAACATAATTGTGCAAAAGCCTAAGAGATGAGATGAGGATTTATGTCGCCATATGCAGACAACCTCGAAGTCCTATGAATTTATGTTATTTAATGTTAATGAAAGTTTTGTGCAGTAGATATGTTTCATTGTTGAATCTTGATAGTCGTTTGAAGTATTCGTCCATATGCTTGCATCTTGCTCCCAACTCCTTGTTGTGATGATTGCAGGTTTAGGGTTTAGGTCTTACATTTGAATGAATGATTACTGTTGAGTCCTACGTGCAGTGTTCCTTCTAAACATTTGGCATAATGCAATAAATGCATTAAATTACGCATGAATGAAACATGTAGTAATAAAAATGCAGAACATGACCGAATCTCTGGTAATTTTCGAGGTAAAATGAAAAGTTTAAATTATCTTTATGACAGAAAAGTTAAGAATTTGACTCTTGATTATGGCAAGTTGATGTTTCAGTTACATAGGTCGGGCTGAGGATTACACCTTGGTTGCCCTGCTGACAACTTTTTATCCTATATTGGGTCTCCCATACATGATGCTGACGGTTGCCTGTGAATGTCCCTCGAAAATTACCAGAGATTCGGTCCTGATTATGAGCTCCCCCTTTATCAAAATTCTTATACCGAACTTTGATCTTTCATATGTGTGCCACCTGATATTTTTTTACACATGTGATAATATATTCTAATTTTCTTTAATCTATCATAATATTTGCATGCTTTACTTGTAATCTTAACTCGTTTTAGCAGCGACATTGGAGGCAATATGTAAGCACTCTTACATTCTCATTTTGTGTATTTTTGTTTATGCATTTTATTAAATGTATTACCAGCAGGTCACCTGTTTGGGAGGGTCACTACAACAAGACTCGGTGACCCAACAATAACAAACATTTGTCAATTCAAACAAATTTCTTAAAACCCAAACCCATCAGAAACAAGGAGCTTGAAGCGAGCTTTCCGGGAAGCAGGATGAGGATACAGGCAGACGGAGGATGACTTTAGATGCAAAGCAAGACTTAACAATGAAGAAGATCTACTTCAACAAAACTTTTCGTAGTCTTAAATAAAAAAAAACCTTAGGACTTTGAGGTCATTCGTCTAGTATGATGTAAATCCTTATAGCATCTTCAGGCTTTTCACAATCATGTTGTGCAGTATAAGTCCTAACTTTTTAGGATTCTGAGGTTGTTTGTTCGGTGCGACGTAAATCCTCATAACTTCCTAGGCTATTTGCACGATCAAATATTGTGAAAGTGTAAGCCCAACATTTTAAATAAAATGACAGAAATAAACATCAAATAAATATCATTTCAAAAATATAAAGCCAAACAGTAAGATAGTTTGTAAAGTCATTGAGGTTTCACATCGAGATTATTGACATGACCTAACCCTTGCATCTCTAGTCTCCACAATAACTGTTTCCATTTGGTCCATTCCCACTTGAATCTTCTTATAAGAAATTGTGGAAACTCAACTTTGAATTCCTGAAGATGAAACATCTAATCATTATCAAGAGCTTTCCTAAGTAACTTCGGTCATTTAAGATATAACTAACTATATGGGTCTGCCCTTATAGGGAATTGAGAACCGATGAATATAAATCTTATCTAATATTTATATTAGATAGGGAATCTGTCGGTCACACAAAATGTTCACAGACTAAACGAATGTCATTAATTATTTAGTTTATAAAATCGAGCTCATTCCCAAGTTGTATGCCTATTTCTCAAGATGATGTATTACTTGTGGTGTCCTGTTCGATTACTTAAATATTAAATATATGAGATATATTCAGTCTAATTTTTTAAAATTAAAATATTATTGTAAAATAAAAAATTATATTTGTATAAATTAAAAAGAAAAACAACCGGTAAATTCCAAATGACGATCGAAAATGTATGCTCTGAAATAAAAATATATAAAAATTTGTTTTTATTGAATGATTTACACACATACTAACACTTATACTTGAACTTTTACATACATGCCACATAGCCTGTGGAAAATGTGTATTTCATTTTTTTAAAAGTTAAAATAACGATATCTTTGTTGTGATTTAAAAAAATTTGGGTGTTGTATATGTAAAAGCCCCTTTTTAAATTTTATTGCATGCTATGCAAAATATTGATTTGTAACATACTATTATTTTTCAATAAAATTATTTCTTTATTGAATCCTTGAGGATGTAAAGTTCCGTATTATTCATGAGTTTATACAACCCAGTGAAGACCTTGTTGTTCATGAGTTCATACAACCCATTCAAGATAATATTTTCAAGAGGAATGTATGAAAGAAGATCATAATGTATTGTTGAAGCTCGTGTTTCTCACTTTATATTTTCTGGGGCTGCCGGGACTAACTCAAAGAGGGGATCTTTGCTTTTGATGTGGGGCAGAGAGAACCATTTTGAGATCTCAAAGGAAGAAACCATAAGACTCATTTTGACATCCCTTTTAAACATAAGATAATAAATATAAAATCACGTTATGTATAGTGCTATACATATATGCACAGGAGAGAGAGAGAGAACCAATGACACAGACGTCACAGGGTCTTTTTTTAGATATCGAAGGAAGATAACATGAGAGCCATTATGACATCTCTTTTATACATGAGATAAAAAAAAATTTACATTATCTATAATACTATACATATACGCACTGTCTTGGCGAAAAGATCGTGATGCATGTGCCAGGTGACACCATAAGTAATAATTGACACATGTAGCGTGAAGTATGATGATTTTTTTCAGTAGCTTGTTTGCCCCAAACTAGTCTAAACACTTTGACAAAATGACTCAACTCAATCGCTTCGACAGTTGGGCTCAACTCCACTACTTCAACATATGAGTTTGACTTGATTGTTGATACATGCCTTCCAAACCCATAAAGTCGGTTAATTGTTATGTGTTGCCTTTAAAAAAGGTCTTATTTAAGTACGTGATTGCATTTGCGTATACATTATCGTAGAGACTAATATATAATTTTTTAAGAATTGTTACACCTATAGTTGAATTTATTATCAAGCATATGAAAAAATATTTTATTTTTTGGTCTAAAGAATACTAGAAGTAGTTGATAATTTATAATTTAAATGTAATGTCTTGTAGACTTGAGTGGGTTGGTTTTAAATTGATTTCAAACTTTTATATTTTGACCCATTTAAATTTGACTTGAAATAACACAAATTAAACTTTAAAATAAAATATATATTACTTAATATAAATTTTACCATTAATCAATTTAATTTTCTAAAATATATACAATTCATGAAAAATAATACTATTAACATAGTATTTCTTTATACAACTATATATATACACGAATATATCTCAATATTATATTTCTACTTACATCAAATTTATTTCGAGTAAGGATGATCAGTAGTTGGCTTGGTGATCCCGAAGAAATTATTACATAAGGAGCACGTATGCAGGTGTTGAGTGTAGAATAACTTTCCAATATCTTTATTTTGAAGGTATTGAGAGGATATGGAGAGGACATTGAGTCTTGAGTATTGAGTATTGATTATTGGTTATCGAAGACTTCGTACGGGCTCCCGGGAGTAGTTGCCTTTATTCTGTCTTTCCCTGTCCATGGCCTACCCTATCGCTCTCGCCCCAACTTCTGGCCTCTATGGAAGAAGAAGCAGCGTCTCATTATTCGCATTCACCCCACGAAGAACACTACCTCCCTCTTCTCTGTTCAAAGCTCTCGATCGACGAATCCCACCGCCCTCAAAATGTGCTGTCTCCTCGGAAACAGTCTCCGGTGGTCTTCCCAACAAGGTAAATTATGCTTTCTTCTTCTATCAAGGTTCTTCGTTTCAATTTAGCACTGCTAATTTCTTAGCAGGTGAAGATCTGGTGCACTGAAATCATACCGCAAGAACGGTCGTCAGAAGTACCAGGCACTGTTTCTGTCCTCCAAAGGATTCTGCCATGCTTCTTGCTGTACATTTTTTTATCATTTACCTGCGGCACTTCTCTAGCAGCGGTTGACGACTCGATTAGAGCTTCTGGGTTCGGGCTAAAGGTAGCCACAGGCTTGAGAAAATCTGGTTGGATCGATGAGGCCATTGTGTTCTTTCTTGCTAGTCTCCCAGTGATCGAGCTTCGTGGGGCCATCCCCGTGGGGTATTGGATGCAGCTAGATCCGCTGAAGCTCACCATCGTCTCTGTTCTAGGGTTTGTGGTTCAATTTTAATTTACATTGTTAGTTAGTCAAATTCGTGAAAGCTATTGAAGTTAATAGATCTCGGTTTCCTTCTCGTTCCCTTTTTCATTTAGGAATATGGTACCGGTGCCGTTTATAGTGCTATATTTGAAGAAATTTACTGCTTTTCTTTCAAAGAGGAGCTCTTCGGCTACTAGATTTCTGGAGCTTTTGTTTGAGAGAAGTAGAGAAAAGGCCGAGCCAGTCATGGAGTTTCAGTGGCTGGGTTTGATGCTTTTTGTTGCTGTGCCATTTCCGGGAACTGGAGCGTGGACTGGGGCCATTATTGCTGCTATTTTAGATATGCCATTCTGGTCTGCAGTTTCTGCGAATTTCCTTGGCGTGGTTCTCGCTGGGCTTCTGGTTAATTTACTTGTGAATCTCGGTCTCAAGTATGCGGTCATGGTGGGCATACTTCTCTTCTTTATTTCCACTGTAATGTGGAGAGTTTTGCGTAGTCTCAGGAGCACTTTGAACAGCAAGTAATGGTAACAATGCCATAACTCGCTGTTTTTATGGAGACTGGTTTTATTCTTGTACAAATTAATTTTCCTAATTTGAATGTTGATATTGTTAGATAATATAGTATTTGCATTTTTATTATTTTACCCTACTTAAGGGTACTTTAGTCTTCTTGCTTACTAAGGGTAGTTTAGTCTTCCTATCTATTGTATATATATTTATCTTTTACTCTTGTAATGCATGGTTGATGTAATTGAAATCCAGCCACTTTGTGTTCTCTCTTCTTCTCCTCCTCTCTTCTTCTCTTTCACTTCTTCTTCTTTTGTTTCTTTTGCACTTCTTACCAGATATATTCCTCAATTAGTTTAGAGTGTGAAGATAGGTCCATTACAATTTTTTTTTGGTTTCCTAATTTGAATGTTGGTGTAATCCTTATTCCTTAATTAGGCTCTGTTTGATAACACAGTCACATTCCATCCTCTTGAATGAACATTGATGTATAAATTTATATTTCGTTCGATAAAATAGCGTATTCCGACGTCTCCCCAAATTATTTCAACGGAATAGTGATTTTTCCCCATTTTAAAATGTAGACGATGATGCCCGTTCCGGCATATGACTTTTAAAGAAACTCCTTCAAAAGAAGCCTTAAGAACTAAAGTGATGATGGACGATTTTCTTTATTGGACCTAGATACATCCACATGGTATCATATGGATGTGGCATCAATTTCTATTGCATTACACTTTTTTTGGCTTTCTTACTATGACATACTACAACAATTCACACATTTCTACAAAAAATGATTACATTCTGTGTTGATTACAATCGTAAATAAACTTGATTTTGATCTTAAACTTGATGTAGGTCCAAATTTAATTTCACCACAAGCTTGACTTGTTGTATTTAATGGGTTTATTGTAATTAATTTGTTTCTTTTTTGGTTTTTTTTATATGCTTTAGGCCTCTTCTATTAAAGAGGATTTGGTATTCTTGAGAGAGTTATGGTGAGAAGTGTTGAGTTGTAATCTCAAGCCACTTTTCTTTCTCCCATTCGGTGTTAGTGGAATCTTTTTCCCTGTGGACATAGGCGAATCGATGTAATGCCGAACCACTTAAATCTTTTGTGCTTGATTTTTGTTGCGTGAATGTCCGCATTGTATTCGCATAACAATTAGTATAAGAGTGTTGGGCTTGAGATCAGAATGTGTTTCAGCTTCAACAACAACAAATCCGACATATGTTGCTAGAGTTTTTTTGCATCACTTGGTCTGAGGTTATTTGTTGGCAAATTTTCAGGTTTGCCTACAATTTGACAGCTTGGGCGCGAAAGTCGGCGTGTCACAGAAGGGATCGCGACGTGGCTATTCCGGTGGGTCTGGCAACAACAAAAGACAGTTAGATGTCCTACATGGTTTGGCGGTAGTTCAGCGGTGGTTTGGCGAGCGATAAGCGTGAACCGACAGACCACAAATGTTCAAAATCGAGAAGAATTTAAGGAAGGGAATCTGAGGGAATATTCCCTCATCCGCTTTTCTTTTCTATGATTAGTAAAAGGCTTAAAATGAAAGGAGGAAAGAAATAATTTCAAATTTTTTTGGCCAGGAAAATTTGGGAAATTTATTAACAAAATTCTTTTTCTTTTCTAAACTTCATTTTTTAGTTGATTTTTTTTGTTTGTTTATTTTCTTTTTTTTCATATATTTTGTTAAAGAAATATTTTTTTTGGGAAAGAGATTTCAATTGTGGGAGCAATAACACGGCGTTGGATACTTAAAAATCCACTATAACGGTAGAAAATTGATTCATCAGATGGTTATACATCCCGTTATTTTCAATGTGAAGAAATTTGACTGCAAATGAAACTTTGATATGTTGCTATGCGAGGTGATGAATGGATTGTGTTCTCTGAATCTAGAGATAGTTTTGGATAGTGATGAATGTATTGAAGAGATGTCAGAGATAGATTGGTTGAATATGAATACGAGTGCTTGTGGTTTGATTCTAAATTATCTAATCCGGGAGATCAAATATGGGGTGATGATGGAGACTTCTACAGAGAAGATGTGGAGGATGCTGGAGAATAAATATCTCACGAAAAGCATTGAGAACCATCTTCATATGAAGCGTTAGTTCTGCAGATTTTAAATGAGACGGGGGTTACTATTAATGATCACATGAATGACTTCACAAAGTTGTTGACAGACCTGTTAAATTTGGATAAGGAGGTTGGAGATGAAGACATGTCGCTTCTTATGTTGAATTCACTTCCATATGAGTACGAAAACTTCACGATGATACTTATTCATGTGAATGAGCTCTTAAATTATGACTTAAGTGACCACGACACTGTTGAATCACAGGTTCCGTCAAAGGACAAGAAATCTGCAAAGATGAACTGAGGCACGTACATTTCAATGTGACAGATCTGAGAGGAAGAAGAATTAGACAAAGAAATATGACAACAACAATACTTCTCAAAAGAGGGGCTAGTCTCGCAGGCGCAACCTTGGGAAAAATCAGTGTGCTTACTGTGTAGAGACTGGTCATTGGAAGAAAGATTGTCTGAAGCTGAAGAAGAAGGGAAATGAAGTTACATCTGAGGCGAAAGTCAATTTCATTGCGGAAGGATGTGAAGAGGTGTATTCAGATGTATCGTCATCTGCAGTTTCTCACAGATTATTTACAAATGATTCATGCTAAATTTTGGACACAGGTGCTACGTATTAGATTTATCCCCATCGAGGGTGGTTCTGTTCGTATTAAGAGCTGGATAGGGTGCAGCGACAACAATCAAACTTGTCATAGTATTGATGTACGAATATGTTTATTAGGATGCATGATGATACTGTGAGAGAGTTGATCAATGTGGAACATGTTTCAGATATTAAGAACTTGCTATTAGTTAGAGCTTTAGGGTGCAAGGGCTACAAAGTAGTTATTGAGGCAAGAGTTCTGATGATATGTTTATGAAGAGAGTTTGTCATCGTAATCTTTACTATCTTCAAGGTAGTACGCTGACTGAATGACTGCTATTTCTGATAATTCTTCTGACGCCACTATGTTATGACATATATGGCTAGCTCATGCTAAAGAGGCTTCACTTCGGACTTCGGTAAAGAAAGAATTGATCAAAGGAGCGGATGCTTACAAACTTGATTTTTGTGAACATTGTGTATTTGACAAGAAGACATGAGTATTATTTGGAACCGTCATCCACAGTACAATAAATATTTTAAAATATAGTCACACATATATTTGGGGCCCGATGTAGACAACATCATTCATCGTGCGAAAATATTCTCTTTTATTAATGATAACTCCAGATATGTTAGGTTTACACCATGATACGTAAAAGCAAAGTGCTGGAGATTTTCATTATTTGTAAGAAGTGGATTGAGATTATACTGGTAATAAGGTCCAATGTATCAGATTAGACAATGGGGATGGGCACACTTTAGATGCGTTCTTGCAAGAGTGTCAGGGTCTGAGATAGAACACCACTTCACTCTTTAAGGGACACCACATCAGAACGGGGTGGCATAGATGATGAATCAGACTTTAGTGGAGAAAGTTCGGTGTATGCTGTTCCATGCTGGGTTGGATATATACTATTGGGCCAAAGCCATAGAATATGCTCGTCATTTGGTGAACCGTCTGCCTTCTGCAACTATTGAGAAGAATACCCCAAAGGAATAAGAGTACCCTGCTAGAGATTATGAGCACATGAGAGTGCGTGTCTAGCTTACTAATACACATAAAATGATAAACTGGAATCACGAGCAAAGAAAACAATCTTCATTGGCTTTAGGCGTAAAGTCAAGGGTTTCAAGTTGTATGATTAGTCAAAAAAGAATGTTGTCATTAGTAGGAATGTTACATTTGACGAGACAAATTTGTTGAAAAATCTGGACACAAAGGATGTGGAAAGTTCTATTGTACCACAGATATGCTACAGTAGATGGAGTTTAATGTAACTCCATTTATTCCATAGACTTTGTCCACTCGACTCAAATATCTGATTCAATTGCAGTTCATGAGGTATTTGTTAACAGTGCTCAGAAGGTGGAATAACATGTTGATGATGAGATTTTTGCTCAGGAATGTATTGCTAGGAGTAGGACCAGCCACCAAAATGTCCCAAAACCAGCTTGGCTGAGGGATCACAGTGCATTTGCATTTTCAACAATAGAGGCAAAAATTCCTTGTTACTACAAAGAAGCAGAGAAGAGCCCAAACTGTGATTTTTGGAGAGATGTAATGGATACAGAGATGGATTCTCTTCGGAAGAATGATACTTGGAGGTTGGTTAAGCTTTCTCTAGGAAGGAAAGCCATGATGTGCAAATGGGTGTGCAAAGAAGGAAGGATCTCAAGGAGTTGATGTGCTGTACAAGACAAGTCAGTGGCCAAAGACTTTGCATAATGAGAAGGGATTGATTATGACGAAGTTTTCTCTCCAACGGTCAAACATTCCTCAATCTATGTTCTATTAACACTTTTAGTACAGTTTGGTCTGATCTTGGAACAGTTTGATGTGAAGACTGCATTCATACACGGAGAATTACATGATGAGATCTACATATTGAAATCGCTTGAATATTGAACATTAAAAGACTGCTGGATAAGTCTTTATATGAGTTGAAGTAGTCACCACGACAGTGATATAAAAAATTTAATCAGTTCATGAGGGGACAAGAGCACCAAGGAGCCAGTATGATCATTGTGCATATTTCAAGAAGTTTGCCAACAGTTAGTTCCTTTACTTGCTTCTATATGCTGATGATATATTGATTCCATCCGCTAATTAGATTGAGGTTGATACGATGAAAAATCAACTGTCCAAACATTTCAAAATGATGGAGTTGGGTGAAGCTCGCAAAATTCTTGGCATGAAGATTCTTAGGGCTAAAACAACTAGAAAGGTTCGACTTTCGCAAAGAGCTTATGTTCGGAATGTGCTGAAGAAAATTAGTCTTGATGACTCGAGCAAGACAGTGAGTCTACCAATTACACCTACTTTCAGTTGAGTTCAGATCAGTCCTAAAGATGATAATTAGAGGAAAGATATGTGATCAGTTCATGTATGTAATGTTTTGTACTAGATCAGATATTGCACAAGGAGTTGGTGCAAGAAGGTTCATGCATGATTTAAGGAGTCTTTAACAAGTTGTAAATAATATTATGAGGTATTTGAAAGGTACAATTGATGTTGGTTTGGTGTTTGAGAGACAATCATCCAATGCTGATTTGTGTGTAGGCTACACTGACTCAGACTGTGTAGATGATATGAATATGCGGAGATCTACAACTCTTTATTTTTTCACATCAGCAGGAGGTTCATTCGGTTGAGGGTTTGTTCTTCAGTCTGCTGTTACTTTTTCTACTACGAATGTTGAGTAAATGACAATCACGGAGGAGATGAAGAAAACAATATAAATACAAGGCCTATTGGATGAATTGAGAGTTGTCAGGAGTTTCTGTCTCTGACAGTGTTCTGTGACAATCATAGTGCAATATTCTTGGCCATAAATCAAGCTCATCGTACCCGTATTAAGCACATTGATGTGGGGTATCACTTTGTTCAAGACTTGATTGAAGAAGACAATGTTATGTTGAAAAAGATAGATACAAAGAAGAATCCATCGGACATGCTTACGAAGTTACTACAAGTCCAGAAAATTCACCTACTGTAGGAATTTGTTAACGTTCGAGCTTAAGACTGATTGCCCAGGCGGGCATTTTGAAGAACTGTGCGAGGCTTAATTCCGTCGGGAGGTGGCACGTAGGCAGCTATCTCGGTACAGCTGAATTGGAGTTTGGAGCTCATTTGGTCACCTCTTGCTTTTCTGGAAATAAGAGATGAGGTGAAGATTGTTGTATTTAATGAGTTTATTATAATTGTTTCGTTTCTTTTTTTGGTTTCTTTCCGTATATGCTCTATGCCTCTTTAAAAGATGGCTTAGGGTCCGTTTCGCGCAGCTCAGTTTGCGTTGTGCGGCGACGAACCGCGATTTGTGGCATTTAGTTTTTGCGTCACGGCGACATTTTTAAAATAATTCGGTTGTGAGTGGTTATTCCGGTGACTCTTACATTCTTCTCCCTCTCCTTTTTTTTCGCTCGAATTTTGGTGGTTTGTGCACTCTGTGCTCTGTGTGGCAGAGAAAGTTCTTCGGTTTGGTAGATCACTTCGGTTGGTGATTATTGCATTGAGGTTTGTATTCTCTGATCCCCTCTCCCTTCTCTTCTTTGGCTCGGTTTGGTGGTTGTGCGCATGACCAGCTCTGTGTGGTGTTCCCTCTTCTACCCGTCTTCTCTGTTCTTCTCCTCTTTTCTTTCTTCTCTGTGTGGAGACAGTTCTACAATTGCCCTCGCATAATCACGAAAAACTATGAATTTTTTTGGTGGGCAAATAGGCTGGAAGATTCCTCTGCGGAGAGTGATCAGGCATGGAGAGTACCTCTGGAAGACGACTTAGCTCGTGACATACGACGTCTGCCTTTTAAAAATAATATTATCATATTATTAGACGTTATTTTAATAGTGTTTTTATTAATTATTGAATCACGATATCTACTGTTAAGTGAAGTATATATATATTTTTTATCTTGTTCGGCAGTGGATTTTTGCTTCTAAAATGTAAAATATATTATTATGATAGTTTTGTTACAAACAACATTACAATACACTAACAGAATAATCATTTATTTAGAAACAGCTGCAACACAATTGTTTTCGAGTACGCAAATAACAAACGGACATCCAACTTATCAGTTGGTAGAATTTACGCAACAACTTCTCGTGATAGTCAGCAATAAGCAATATATTATTAAGTCATGCGCTGTCCTAAATGCAGCCTTAGTGTTCTTGAGAGATTTATGGTGAGAAGTGTTGAGTTGTAACCCCAAGCCGTTTTTTTCTTTCTCCCATCCGGTGCTAGTGGAATCTCCCTCCCTGTGGACGGCGAATTTATTTAATACTGAACCACGTAAATCTTTTGTGTTTGATTTTTGTTGTGTGAATTTCTACGCTTCCGTCTTATTTTCACATAACATGAGTTGTATTATTTATTTTTCAGCGGATTGGCTGAAAACACATTTTCTTGCAGAAAAATATTCTCGGCAGTGCGTTAAAAACTGAAGAGCATATGCTGTTTAAAATCATATTAATATCGTTGTTAATTATTTCACATGAATATGCCAGTATGTTCTGAAGTACTAGAACTTCGGTATACTATTGACTATCAATAAAGAAAAGTACGTGTCCAAATGGATCCTTAGTTATTCAGAACTAATATGAGTATGGTGTTGTGATGTAGAATAGAATGGTAATGCAATTTAGCTGGACCATCACCTTTATCAAAGCATTTGGGACCAGTTTGATGAATCCTTTATTTCAATTCACTCTATAGTGTGCAAAAGAAGAGTTAGGTCTGTTATTTATAATTTCTTTTCAACAATTTTTATTCATATTACCTTATGTCCCTGATTTTTTTTAATCTTTAAATATTTTTTATTCAGTTGTGTAGGCATGCAACTCCTGTAGATAAACCATCAATCACAGCAAGCTAGAATACAACATTAGTAGAATTCTCAAATGAGCGATTTGACTCAGACTAGATAAAACACCGACACATTTTTAAGTGTTTATACTGGATGTCATATTTTATTTGTGTTGGAAACCTTGCCTGAAATGGTTGTCATCTTGTCCTCATTTGAGTTCAACTAATTTTCTTTCTGGTATTCATACTAATGTGTTCACACTCATATTTTTCTTCTTTTTATTCTTCTACTCCAAATAAACCACTGCACTTTTTATGTCACAGCACAATCATGCAGACACCCGCACTATTCACTCTATATATCATTATTGTATGTACTATCTATTCTGGAAAGTGTACCCTAAAGGAGGAATGCCTTCTTTTTTGGATATGTAGGATTGCCGTGTGACTTGAAAGAATTTAGTGGCATCTTGGGAGTAAAGATTATGTAGAAGAAAGAAAAATAAAAGTGACATGTATTCAGGAGAGAGAGACATAATCTTGCGGTCATTTTTTGTTGATATCACTGTAATGACAATAAATAACAATTTAAAATAGAAAATGACTAAGAAAAATTAGGAAAAGTGCTAATTTTTTCCCCATGATTTGGATTATGGATACCACTAAGATTTGAAACAGAAGTGTATAAAAACGCACATCTAACCTGTATTGAATTGCTAAATGAGTGTTTTATGAGTTAAACTGGAAGCACTTTGTTGAGAATTTAGTGTGGAATAATTTATGGCTTTAGGTTTTAGTGAAAAGAACATGAAAAAAAGGTATTTTGAAGGAAGAAAACTGAATGCTATTGAGAATGGATAGGAACGCACATCTAGTCTGTTATAAAGTTAGGGAATGGTAATTGAATAAGCCTCGGACAATATATTACTTGGATATAACACAATGTTCCTTCATGATACACATCACAAATACATTCATACACACATGCATCATCATACAAGCGTAGACATAAACAACAAACCCATCACATACACTACAATAGATACTACCTAAATAAAAGGAAATTCTTCTTTGCTGTTTGTGTTAAAATAGAGAGACCAAGTAAATAGAAGAGAAGGTCCGATTGTAGTGTTATTGTGACAATGAAGGCCAAAGTACACTATTTATAGGCAATCAAGAAAGCCCTAAGACGCCTCTCCAGAGACTTGAAAGAAACGAAAAAACTAATAACTAAATATAACCAAGAATCAATATTTTTCTAATAGAATTAAATGATAAGCAAAATAGAACATAATAAGGAAGAAGATAGGTTCATATGGGAGATAGTTTGGGCAGAAATTCAATCCCCCACCTTCAGGCTATAATCAGCTCATATGCGCCAAAAGAGTTAGATTTGATTTTTAAAATCTTGATCATTATTTATGGAATTGATACATGATTGATTTTGGTAGATTCATTTTGTTCAATGGTCCTTACTTCCTAATGATGAAGCATTTTAAGGTGGTTGATTGATAATTTATAATTTGGGAATACATATTGATAATCATTTGCTTAGAAATAAGAATATTGGATTGAATTTGATTTGATTTAGACCCTAGAGCATGTTAGAATTTATGATTCAAATTCTGTTGGGCTTGGATCGAAAGTTCGCAATGCAACATATGTGATTCAGCCAAAATATCTAAAAATTCTTTTGAGGCATCTGTCGTAGTAGCAAAGAGATTGAACTCTAAAAGGATACATACCTGAGCTTCTATGCTTAAGGCATTTTACCTACATTCGATGATCATAGCTTGCTCCTCTTTCTTCTACCGCTGCCTTTACCTTTACTGCGTCTAGATTAGAATTAGGAATTTCATTGTAAATATATTTTTATGTCAACTGAGTTATATGTAATATATCAAAACTACCCATTCATGTATTTACTTCTCCGTCCTGTCCCGGTTTATAATTAAGCAGGCTTGTAATAGATATAACATAAATTAAATTTTTTTTTTACTCAACCTTCTTCAGACTTGTTCACAGTTCTCCTCCTCCTCTTCTTCTTTATATCCTCGTCTAGCTTATTTCTATATATGGTATTAGAGCCATAAAATCCTCTTGCAAGGATGGAAGTAAACTCTACCACATCCACACAAAAAGGTCAGCTAGACGTAGCACAGTTCAACAGAATCAAGGAAGATCAACATTCCATCATCCCTCAGATTCCTAATGTCTCATATCAAGAACATCGCTACTATGCCTCTTACACAGGAAAACTATCTGGTTTGGAAAATACAAGAAACAAAACTTCTCACAGCAAATGGATTCGATTCCTTTCTTGAATGCTGCACCCCTCCCCCACCCAGATTTATCTCTGATGGAAATGGGGTTCAAATCGAAAATAAAGATTATATTCTGTGGCAATTAATTGACAAAAACCTTGCTGCCGCCTTCTTTTCCACCATCTCCCTCCTTCCATTTTTCCCTATATTCCCCACCTCACCACCATAACCAAAATTTGGCAAACATTAGCTAATAGATTTAAGCTACAAACAGATCACGAGTCATTCAATTTAAGAATGAACTCCACAATATCACCATGGCCACCAACACCATGACCTAATAACTAGTCGTAATAAAACTTTGGTGGATAGCATAGCTGCAACAGGTTCTAAAATTGACACAGAAGATATAATTCTCTACACATTAAATGGGCTACCACCCAGTTACAAAGATTCAAGGCAGCCCTCCGCACCTCTCTAACTCCAATTACCTTGGAGGAATTTTACTTTCTATTACACAGTCAAGAGTGAAACCTGACAAATGAATCTACCAAATTACTCAACATAAAATCCTCTTATCATTCAAAAATAAAGGAGGTATTCATGGCTCGAGAAATTCTTGCAATAACTCTTTCACCAACAAGAACTCTACTATAGGCAATTCATTAAAAAATAAACTAAATGTGACTTGTCAAATGGGCAACAAAAAGCGTCACTTTGTCTACCAATGTTGGCATAGAGCCAATCTTCAGTACAAGCCCTACTACTGTTCTCAATACTCAATTGCAACCACAACAAAAAAAGAATGGATATTAGACTCAGGCGTTACAGCACATTTAACACCACACTTCAATGATCTTCAACAAACAACACTTTATCAAGGCACAGACCAGGTTTAAGGTGCAGACTAAGTTTTTGTTGGAAATAGACAACAAACAGACATCACGCATGTTGGTAAGGGTATTCTTCCCACCACCAACAGTAAGTTGACTCTCTACCCTCTTTTCTATGCACCTAAATTATCTTACAATCTCTTATCTATAAACAAACTCATTAAAGATAACAATTGCCAACTTATCTTCAATGCTAATATATTTAAAATTTAGGATATGAAAAACCAAGAAGGTACTTCTAACTGAAGCAGTTGAACAAGGTCTATACCCCATTACTGCTCTTACCACTACAAAAGGCCCAAACACATGACATCATCGCTTGAGACACCTACACCACAATGTTCTCTCCATGATTGTTCGCTCTCACCCTCAACTGAACATTCCTCTGCTCAGATTTAGCTGTTCTGAATGTCATCAGAACAAATGCCATAAGCTGCTTTTCTCATGCAGTAAAATTACTTATAAGCTTTTACAAATGATATATTCTTATATTTGGGGACCCTTCTCCCATCCTTCTCTTGAAGGATATCAATATTATGTTAATTTTTCTACTCTTAATCTTGTTTTTGTTTGTGCATTCTGCTAAAATAAAAGATGTGAAACTATTTCACTTTTATATGTCAACACAACATGATAAAAAATCATTTCAATAGAAATATAAAATATCTCAGAATTGGCGGCGGCGGTGAGTAATTTTCACATGAACTCAAACAATATTTTCAAAACAATGGAATTATACATCAGCTTAGCTATCCCTACACTCCGGAACAGAAAGGTATTGCTGAACTAAAACATCGATGACAACACGAACTTTGTTAAATACTGCTCATCTCTTTACCAAATTTTGGATTGATGCCTTCTAAACTGCTAATTACCTCATAAAGCGTCTTCCCTCTACCAATACTCACAAAGTTTCACCTTTCCAATTACTCTACAAAACACCACCTAAATATCAAAGCCTCAAAACCTTTGGTTACTTATGTTTTCCCTAGCAAAAACACTCGAAGACCCACAAATTTTCACCGAAGGCCACACGATGTATTTTCTTTGGATACAACTCACAACACAAAGATTACAGGTGCTTTGATATTCAGTCACAAACTCATTATATTTAGGCATGTTACGTTCATTGAATCCTCTTTTCCCTAGAAACAACTACCACACCCAAATTCTCCTCAATCCTCAACACCCACAACTCACAAAATTCTGAACCCCCTCCTCAAAATATCAACAAGCACTCATTAGTAACTTGATAAAAAACTGGCAATTTAAAACTCATAAAAATCATTGATTTACAACATGACATTATTTTCACAGATGACCTTCACACTTACAATCAATCAACAAAGTATCCTCACTGACATCAAGCAATATGCGAAAAATTTATGACACTTCAACAACAAGACACCTTGGAGCCTGTCCCACATGCTGCACATCAAAACGTGTTAGGAAGCAACTTGTTATTCAAAACAAAACACCATGTCGATGGTTCCATAGCAAAGTACAGAGTACGACTTGTTGCACAAGTTTTCTCGCAACAACAAGGTATCAACTATAACGAAACTTTCAGCCAATTGCTAAATTTCCCACCATATTAGCTACTTCAATAAAATGTAAAATTAGCAACTAGATATCTCCAATGCTTTTTTACATGGACAACCTGAAGATATTGTGCTCATGAATAGCCTCCTGATTTTTTGATATAAATTATCCGCACTATGTTTGAAAACTACAGAAACTTTATATGACCTTAAACAAGCATCCAAACAATTGTATTCCACTTTCTTCACCTTCCTTTATTCTCAAAATTTTAAATCAAACAAATCTGACCCATCTTTACTTGTCTACAATCATAATAATGTTCATATGTATCTTCTAGTATATGTTGATGATTTTAATTACCGTAAAATCACAAAACGCTATCAGTAACCTCATTCATCTTCTTAGTTTACAATTCAATATTAAACAACTAGGACATATCTCAAAGTTTTTGGGAGTACACATTCAATAGATTTACAATGGGTACTTTTTACACCAAACACCATATTTACTTGAAGTTCTAAAAAAAACCAACATGCATCAATCAAAACCTATACTCACATCTCTTTCCAAACACTCTTATCAACTCACTAACCCGTCCACACCAATTCACGACCCCAACATATATCGATAAATAATTGGATCTTTACAATACTTAACTGTCACAAGACCCAACATAACCTTCACTGTCAACTACAGGAGTCAAAGCATGCACACTCCAACCATGCTACACTACCAAAACCTAAAACACCTTCTCCAGTATCTCAAAGGCACCTTTAACTATGGTTTGCTGATAATATCTGGCTCGTTCTTCTTATGCGCCTATGTAGACGCTGACTGGACCAACGTCAACAAAGACAAGAAATCTCCCTCTGGCTATTGTATATAGGTCGTACCAAATATTATTTCTTGGTATGCAAAAAAATAGCTTACAGTTACACGATTCTCCACCGGAGCAGAGTATCGGGCCCAAGTCACCACAACCACCGAAATCTTATCGCTACGAAGGCTTGCTCAGGAACTCGCTGATTAACCGACATCATCCGCCAAACTATACAATGACAACACATCTGCAATCGCCCTAGCACATAACGAAGTATTTCATGCTCGCACTAAGCACATCAAAGTCAACTATCACTTCATCCGCGACCATATCAAACTTAATCATATGTTTTTTGAACACATTCTCACTGAAGATCAGTACGTTGACATCCTTAAAAAGTCCTTACCGATAAAGCACCATCATGATATCACTCGCAAACTGATGCTCAATGAAATCGGTCGTCAGTTTAAAGGGGGGGGGGGTAAAAGGATACATATGTGAGATTCTCTGCTTAAGGTATTCTACCTACACACGATGTTCAGAGCTCGCTCCTCTTTCTCCTACCACTGCCTCTGCCTCTCCTGCGTGCTGATTACAATTATGGATTTCACTGTAAAGATATTTTTACTAATATTACAGAAGTGCTGACTACCCTTTCATGTATTTACTTCTCTGCCCTGTCCCAATTTATAAATAAGCGGGCTTACTATGTAATAGATATAACATAAATAAAATTCTTTTCACTTAGCTTTCTACGGAGTTGTTCATCGTTCTCCTCCTCCTCCTCTTCCTCTTCTTTGTCTCCTCGTCTATTTCATTTCTTTATAAACTCTATCCCATAGCCATAACATCACTGATATTACAGAAGTGCATAGCAGCAGCCCTCGCGGTATATATTTTTATATTTTTCATAGTGTCTGTTCTATGAGGTCGCTATAAACACATTTATGTATGCATGTTTGTAAAGAGAGTTAGCCGCTGCCAAATCCTAGGTTCTCTATTTTATAATTGTCTCTGAATGTAGTAATTTTTTTATCATCTACCTATTGTTTTTCCTATATAAGGTTTTCCAAGTAAGTCCACTTATTCCTTTTGCTTATTTTGTTATTCATCAAATCAATTTCATAATAATGAGGATGTATGTCGTCTAACATTTTATATAGGGTAGAAAATTTATAAAAATCTTGCGATGCAAGTAATTTTGAGTTATTGTAGAATGACATTAGGCAGCTTCTTGGCCAACTTATATCAATTGAAAATTATTTTTGATTTGTTAATGACATGCCATTAATAAATTTATAACATTTACACGAATCTTGAGATAATCTTTTGAGCAAAAAATATTTAAACTTCGATTATGAGTCATCCAAAACTCCGATTTCAACAAACTTACAGTCAAACTAACCAGCTAAATGAGGACCCAATAGTACGAAAATTGAACCAATCCAAATCAAATCAAACTCATATCAAGTCATGACACCACTTATGAAAGCTTCTAGGTATATTTGGAAGGAAACTAATGTCAAATCTGGTGAATTTATGGTCGAATCGAGTGCCTCAACAAGATGAATCCAACAAACCTAAGTTCACTCAATTCTATGATTCCTCTCCATAGCAGAGGCGGTTCTCCAACACCCCATCCCAAGGGGCTGTAAGCTTCCGAACATCGACACCTAAAAAGGGGGTAATTGAACCTTGCGATCATGTTGACCACTACTGAACTATCATGCACATTCAAAATGCTCCCTTCTGGTTATACTCTCTTTCGGGAGGCACTATCAACACCTTTAACGAGCTTACCAGACCGTTCGTGAAACAAGTCATAGCATATTGGTGAATCATCAAGGAATCATTGTATCTCTCGGAAATTCACTAAAATGAGGGAAAATCACTCAAGTACTACTTCCGCAGGTTCTATATTGAAGCCTGTCAGATTCCAGGAGTAGATCAAAAGTTGCTAAGAGAAGTATTCCTTTGGGGTGCTCTGCTCGGGACCTTTCTACTTGTTGCTGATGCGAGATACAGTATGCTCTTACGCCGACCTTGTCCACTATGTTGAGGTCCAAATCACTGCAAACGATGCATCGACACACATAAGGAGCAATTTGAACAAATCGGGGGGAAGAGTAAAAATAATGCTAGAGATGCAAATAAATCCTAACAGAGGAGAAGTCCGAATATCAGGGAATCGTGACGTCCTTCCTTGATATGCAAGCTATGAAATGAGCACCAAACCAAGAAAGAGTATACACAGCTTAATACATCGCACGTTAATTTCTTAATGACCATAAAGGATGAAGAAACTGTTAACTGGCCTCACCTTCTAAAACCTAACACAGAGAATTAGGAACAATACTGTCATTTGCATCGGAGTCGTGGCCACACCGAGGCATGTAATCAATCCATGGAAGAGATTGAAAGGTTGGTTCGACACGAATATCATGGTCAATTTGTGTAGAACAAACCAACTGGTTTTGATGACGATACTGGGGGGGGGGGCAACAGACAAAAAGGCAATAACATGACAGTTACCACATTGTAGGTGAAATTCAGGCAATCGCCAAAGGCCCATTGCTGTTTGACCGGTTCCTTATCACTGCACCTGGAGTATCAGTGCAGAAGAAACCACGATTTGAGCCCATTACTTTTGATGATTCTTGTATGAAAGGAATCCAAGTCCCCCACCAAGAATCTCTCTTTATCATCACAAGAATTTATGAAGCCTGCTACAATGTGAAGCAGATCTTGATGCGAAGAGGATCTTGATCGATGATGGCAGCTCTGTCGGTGTTTTGTTCTGCTCCATTTTTCTCAGCTTGGGACTGACAAGGGAGAGGCTTCAACCCGCTTCCGGACCGTTGTATGGTTTGACAATCGACTTATAAGGTTCGAAGAAATAATAATTTCCCCGTTGTTATGGGAGGCATTCCTCGAAAAAATGACCCACTCAATATAGTTCATCGTCGTCAATTCAGATTTGACAAACAACACCATCTTTTGGAGGCCCTCGCTGTCCATTTTCACATCTCAAGCTCAAGTTCTCAACCCTAATATGGATTGACATCGTGTGAGCAGATCTGCAGATAACACAATCATGCTACTTCAGGCAAGCCCACCCACACCCATCATTAACACTTAGCATCAAGAACTTTGATCTCAGGGATGAAGATGTATCCCAATAGGCTTCTCTCATGTAAGACTCGGTCCACGTTCCACTCTTCAAGGATTAGCCCTCACAGATGGTACAGCTTGGTTCCCTACTCTTTGATGAACAGAGGATGAAATATGTAGTTCTTCTCAAAAGGAACAAAGACATCTTCACATGGATCCAGACTGACATGTCTGGAGTCGACCCAAGAATAATCATGCACTCTTTAAAAGTGGATCATACTTTCAAACCCATCATCTAGAAGAAGCACAACTTCGCTTCAGATAGCTTAAAAGCCATTGAACAGAAGGTCAACAAGTTTCTGGAGGCTATGTTCATATGGGAAGTGCATCTCCCCACGTGGCTGACCAATGTTATCATATTCAAGAAAGCTAGCGGTGTTTGCAGGATGTGTGTCAATTACATTGACCTCAAGAAGGCTTGCGCAAATGATATCTTTCTTTTATCATGCATGGATCAACTTTTTGATGCCACGTTTGGATATCATATGCTCAATTTCTCGGATGCATAATCGAGGTACAATCAGATAAAGATTAACCCAAGAGATGAGGAGACCACCTCCTTCCAAACAGACAATGGTTTGTACTGCTACTAGGTTTTGTCATTCAAGTTGAAGAATGCAAGTGCAACATATCAACACTTAATGAACAAGGTTTTCAAAAACCTCCTAGGGCATATGATGGAGGTGTACGTCAATGATATGTTAGTGAAAAGCCTTAAAGCATCTCAACTCATTTCTCATATGGAGGAGTGTTTCTGACTTCGTCAGTACAACATGCGCCTCAACCCAACTAAGTGCTCCTTCAGACTCACATTGGGTAAGTTTATGGGATCATGATTACTCATCACAAAATTGAGGCTAACTAGAAAAGATCAAGGCGCTGAGAGACATTGTACCCTAATGAACATCAATGAGGTGCAATGTTTCAATGATTGTATAGTCGCCCTATCTCGCTTCTTGGCTCATTTTAGGGATAAGTATTTATCATTCTTCAAGATACAGCGAGGTGCTAGGAATGCCAATTTTCAGTGGACAGATGACTGTCGAACCACTTTCAAGCAACTAAATGCATATCTGGCTTTGCTGCCTCTCCTTTCAAAGCCTGTCTAAGGAAAGATGTTGTATATGTACCTGGCTATTTCACCTTATGCGATGATTTCTGTCCTAGTTAGGGTGAGGAACTCTGTCGAACGTCCAGTCTATTACATCAGCAAGATTCTCTCTGACACAGAAAGTTGGAACCCGTTAGCAGACAATACTATGCTAATCTTGATATTCTCAGCTAGGAGACTCCATCCGTACTTCCAGGCCCACACTATCAGCGTCTACACATAACTTTCTTTGAAGGCTATCTTGCAAAAACCAGAAACATCGGAAAGATTAGTTAAATGGTCGATAGAATGGAGAGAATTCGACATCTGTTATCTACCACCACAAAACATCAAGTCGCAAGTGTTTACCAAGTTTGTGCTGAAGTGCACAGTGTGTGCTTCTGATGAGCCACTTCTTTCTCTTCCACTGTCACCTTAGTGGACATTGTACGTGATTGGAGAGTTTGGAAACTCTGGAGTTGGTGCTAAAAGACTACTCATCTCCCCAAAGCAGGACATCTTGGAGTACGGGCTCTGCTTGAAATTTTCAGCCACTAATAATGTCGCAGGGTATAAAGCCTCATTGTCGGACTAAAACTCACCATCTACTGTGAAGTACAAAATATGATTATCTACACCGATTCATAGCTCATCGCATCCCAAGTAGAAAGAGATTTTGACATCCACAACTCGCAATTGATGTAGTATCCCAGTTTGCTAAAGACACTTCTCACCCATATCACAACGTGATAGATCGTTCATATACTTCGAAAGCAGAACACTCGAGCTGATGCCCTCTTCAAGCTTGCGACCTCGACAACTGGAGATCTCTTTAAAAGGTGCATTTTCCCAACATCCAAGGCACTTGACCGATACTGTCTATAGAAGACCCGAAGGAACTATCTTAGATGAACCCCATTATCTCTTTCCTCCGAGATGGAACATTGCCCGATAATGCTACCGCGTCAGTTCGCCTCTGACGCATGGTCACCAACTTCATCCTTATTGAGGACGAACTATATAAAATGCATTTGTCGGTCTATACCTTTAGTATCTTCCCCCAATTGAAGCTGATTATGCTATGCATGAGGTTCATTTTGAGATATATTGGGAGC
Organism: Papilionanthe hookeriana x Papilionanthe teres; assembly: GCA_022702705.1. Classification (NCBI taxonomy): domain Eukaryota; kingdom Viridiplantae; phylum Streptophyta; class Magnoliopsida; order Asparagales; family Orchidaceae; genus Papilionanthe; species Papilionanthe hookeriana x Papilionanthe teres. The sequence goes on along the minus strand of CM040423.1, from coordinate 52,960,684 downwards.
ATCTCGGGGATAGAGCCATCGCCCTTAAAATAATGAGATAAGAGTCCTACTGGCCCACGATCAAGCAAGATGCTTTGGAATTTGTATGACAGTGTAAAAGTTGCCAACTAAACTCCAACCTTACGCATGCACCACCGATATAACTCTTATCCTTTCCGAATCCTTGGCTTTTCGCCCAATAGGCGGTGGGCATAATGTGACTGTTTCCATTAACTACCAGACAGTGAAAGTTCATCATCCTAGTTGTAGACTACTTCAACAAATAGGCTGAAGCTGAGTCGCTTGCTAAGATCATGAAAGCCACTGCTAACCAATTTATTTGGAAGAATATTATCTGTCTCTTAGGTCTTCCTGCAAAGATTATCTCCAACAACAGAACTCGATTCTCTGGGAAGGTCTTCACCTCTTTTTGCAAAAGACCTCCATATTCAACTAGTACACACCATCATGGCACGCCCTTAGGCGAATGGACAGACGAAAGTGACAAATCAAATTGTGCTCAAAGGGTTGAAGACTCGTCTCAAGAAGACTTGGGAGCTGTGGGTTCAAGAGCTCAACAATGTCCTCTGGGCATACCGCAGCAAATCGTGAATTTCAACTGAGGGGACTCCATATAACTGTGCTTCAACACCGAAGCTGTCATTTCAGTTGATTTTAAAATTTCAAACCCATGAGTTCAGACTTTCAACTCAGATAGTAACGAGGAGAAGCTTCGACAACACTTAGACTTCCTTTCTGGAACATGCTATGTGGCCCACCTTAGGGCTGCTTCCTATCGCTAGAGAGTTGCTCATAACTTCAACTGAAAAGTCAGCCCTCAACCTATCTCCATTAGGGTTCTAGTCCTGCGCAGTTTAGAAATACCTAGTCATGGTCTGCAGCGAAATAAATTGTCCCCCCTCTGGGAGGGCGCCTACATCGTCACTGCCGTGATCAAGCATGGAATCTTCAAGCTTAAGGATTCAGAGGGGAAGATCATGCCTAAGACTTGAAATGCAAAAATCTTCGTAAATACTATTAGTAACATTCTAGTTATGTTGTCTTCGTTTCGTATATAATGTGTCTTTTAATGTTGTTTATTTTCAACGGTTATTGTATTTGAATCTTACATTGTTGTGTTCCTTATCTGCGCTAATGTGCCCCGAACTTATTAAATTAGTATGATTCTTTTGTTTATTTCTACGTGGGTGATACTTCCAGAAAGTGTAACAGTTCATTTATGAACCACCTTAAGCTTTCGACCTGAGAAATACACAACTTCGGTTGCCTCTTAGGTAGAGCTCGATTAATCATAGTGGGATTCTATCCAACATCTTCCAGTCAGGTTAATATCGTTTAATTTTTTACTCCGATAAATAACTCTAGATAAGTTAACAGTCCTCGGTGGATTGCACTCAAACCCTTCGACACAAGTTGATAAGCAAGCAATGCTCCAACTAATGATCGTAGATGGGTTGAAAAGTCCTTGGTGGACTTATATTGACTTCTCCCATATGGACTAACTTCATTAAGCAATACTCTGATGTGTAGTAAGTCGAACGCCGTTGACAATTTTTTTTCTACAACAACCTCTTTATAGATTAGAACCTCTAAACGACATCCACTGTGACTGAAAAGAAAATAGTTCATTCTTATCACAAGAAAGACACAAAATAAAGAGTGAAAGATGCTCGAGAGGTAAATAGTCAATGAAATCAAATAACTAAACATGATCATCAACAAGTATATCATTATTGCTCATACAACATCATTCTGACAAACATAAAAGCAAAAGCTGAAAATAAATAGCTCTATCTGGATGGCTCATATAATAGGACGCATACAACGATACTAAAAATAAAGAAGAAGAGTAGAGAGCTAATCGACATCAACGTTCTCCTCCGCTCCCTTGTTGTCATTGGAGAACACTTCAGTTAACTCGCGGTAGCCTCACTGTCACAATCTAAGGGAGAATCCTCTGAAGCTTAGCTAGTAGCCCCTCTACGACAACCCCAGTTTGGCGTTGCATCGCTCGAATCTCCTTCAAGAAGCCTTAGATAAATCCCTCCTCAGTGAACCACCTTTGTTACTCCTTTGCTTCAACATCAATTACGTGGTTGCGGGCCTCTTGGACATGATCTCGAATAATGGTTTTTAAAACAAGCGAGTTCTTAAAGCTCTCAACTGCTCATTGATTGGCGCTAACAATGTCGACTTCCCTCGCAGACCTCAAGTTTCAGTTCTCTTTCTTCTAGGCTGACATTGTCGACCGTAGGACCTTCACGCTCCTCTCTAGCTTTCTCCAGTTCTTGAAGCTGCAATGACAAGAAAATTGCCATCGTAGACAACTCTGTCCTCAATCTGCTAACTGAGACTCCAAGGTCACAACTCCTTCAGCTCCGAAATCATGTCAGCATTTATGCTTGCCTTGGAGATGCTTTATTTTAACAAACTTGGCATTCCAATCTTTCAAGGACAGTCCAAGCCTCATTTGGAGCTCCATCATTTTAGTCATATAAAAAAAAGAAGAAAAATTTAAGATCAGACAGATGAAATGATTATGCAATAATAAGAAAACAAAAAGAGGAACTATCAAAGCCCTCGACCTCCAGGAGTCTGGTACATGCATGAGACAATACACTTTTAGGAATATGAATGGTTAAAGGTTTGGATAGATGTTTCCTTGACTCTTCACCCCTCTTGCATTGTTTCTGCGGGAGTATTTCACAATAGCATTCGGTGGGGGCCACTTTTCAAGTACCGTTGGGACTGGTTAAGAATGCCCCTTCCTAGATTTCTTCAACATCGTGCCCACTGATCACTCAGGTGGAATGAAAGTCCGGCCTTAAACAATGACTCATCTTTAACAAAATTATAAGTTTATTGCACTTCAAACTACATCTCTTTAAAAACCTAGAATCCCATCATCTGCAATATTTTATCCTCGACGGTCTGGAAGGAGATGTGCAACTGTTGAAACCTCTCTTGCCTTTTATGTAGCCCCCAGTCATTCTTCTCAAAGAAAAACCTCATGGACCACTGCCTTACTGATCTTTCAATTGGAATTCAATGCTTTGTTCCTAAACAACACATGATCGTGTGTGACGCTACTAAATGCGCATAGTCAGGCCAAGATTTACGGTGTCAGCTTCGACACGCACTTCCTGAAGAAGATGATCAATCTAATAATGACTGTCATTACTCAACAAGAGAACTGGACAATGCATACACAAGCCACTTTCATAATCTCCGTTAGCTCGATCAGGAGTTATTACTTTCACCACCATATTGCTCAGGAAATAGTACTTCTGAAACAAAATCAGGCCACTCTCTGTCAGGTTCGATACCGCATCCTTCGAGCTCTGGCTCTTCTTCTGGTTCTTGATAAGGCGAGGTTCCCCAGATGTCACCTTCCTAGCAGTCTGAGAGAAGACTGCGAAAGAAAATCTCAGAGATTTTGTTAGGCAGGGCCATGGATAACTTTCAACACAACTTTCTCCTACTTCTCCATGAGAGAGAACAGCGAAAGGAAATCTCGGAGGTCCTGCTAGACAGGTTTGGGAATAACTTTCAGGACGACTTTCTCATGTTTCTTCACTAGAGAAGACCGTGAAAGGAAATCCTGGAGATCTTGCTAGGCATGTTTGGGGAGAACTTTTAGGTTGGTTTTCTCTCACTTCTCAACGAGAGAAGATTGCAAAAAAATATCTTGGATGTCCTGCTCGACAGGGTCGGGCATAATTTTTAGGATTGTCTTATTGTGCTTCACATGTGAAGACTGTGAAAGGAAATCCCGGAGGTCCTGCTAGGCATGGTCAGTGACAACTTTCAGGTCGATTTTCTTCTGTTTCTTCATGAAAAAAGATAAGGAAAAAAAGGGAAAATTCCATATAACCTACAGGGATGGGAACAATCTTTTTTTTCTTCTCATTTTCTACTTCTCTTAGACTGAATTTCTCTCCCTCTTTTCCCCTCCTTCCTTTTCCTCCCTCTTCTAGTTTCTCTTATCTTGTCCTCTATTTATAGGATAAAAAATCTTTCTTATTGACGACAAAAACAATTAAAACAAACTGAAATTTGTATTAATTCTCTTATTTTTTCACCTTCCATCTTTTTCATCCCAGATTTATAAAGAAAAAAAAATCGATAAGCATAAAAAAAGAGTGAATTCCATTCGCGAAATCAATTCGGGCCATACCGCCGAATTTTGGGGAAAAAGATTGCGTACGTAAACCGTACGCAGGAGTTGCGTGCGGAATGGGGTACACAGAGGTTACAATCGGGTTACAATCGGGTTACAAGCGAGTCATGTAACTCATTTGTAACCTGCGCTCTCCAATTTTACAAAGGTTACAATATGAGCGCGCAGGTTACAAGTGAGTTACATGGAGGTACAAATGTGTTACTAACTCGCTCATAACCCGATCGTAATCGGATTGTAACTCGATTGTAACTTCCGTGTACTCTCATTGCGCGCTCCTATTTCATCTAGTTGTAGGTTACGAAGGTTACAATATGAGCGCGCAGGTTACTGAGTGAGTTACATGAGAGTACGAAAGGGGTTACGAACTGCTTGTAACCCGATTGTAACCTCCGTGTACCCCATTCCGCACGCAGCTCCTGCGTACGGTTTACGTACGCAATTTTTTCTCGAATTTTGGACGGTTCCCTGCTGCAGGATTTATTGGAACCGATAAGGCTTTGTTTGAGAGTGCGGCACGCCTTCTTTCTATCGCCTAATGCCGAGAAAATGCCCGCCGTTCATTTGATCTACAAACTTTGGAAGAAGAGCTTCTACCAAAACGACAATATTCACCCTTTTCATATTGCGGAGATGGCCCTCCGTTCTGATGTTCAACCTCCCGATCTGATCTTTTAGCCTTCTGAGAGAGGCCGCTGCCTTGCCTTCCCCCACCACCTCCCAACAGAAGTCTTTGCCAGCAAAGGTAAAATCACCAGAAATGACAGCGGCCCACCCGCCCAAATCACCAAAAATGGCTCGCCCGTCATCCACTTACCGCTTAAAGCATATTTTCATATTTTCCCTTTGAAAAGTATGCCTTCACCTCTGTCCTCTGCTACCATTCCTTTTCCTCACCTGAAATCAACCAACCATGAGCTTTCTCTATTCCTAAAATCAGAGTAAAATATTATATAAAACAAGGGGTAGAGGAGGGAGAGCGGGGAGAACGAATTGGTTGCGGATTTATGACAGAGCCATTTACAGCTCGGCTTCAAATACTATGGCTTCAGTTTTCTCAAGAGGGGAAAAATTATTCCGTCCAGAGCTGTGTCCGGACGACGGCTGTGATACAGTTGAGGTCGGCTGTGATACAGCATTCGTCGTCCGGACACAGCTCACGTCCGGACTCCGGACAAAATAATTTTTCAGAGGGGAGTCCACGTACTCGGAAGAAAGCCTACTCCTAGCCTGCTCGCATAGCGAGGAGAATTTTTTTTTTCTACTTAATTGTGTTCATAAGAAGATGCAGTTATATTAGGCCTTTTTTTTCCTTCAATATTTTAATTATTAGTGTGAAAAATTATAAAAAGAAATTTTATATTCAAATGTTTTACCAACCGTTATTCGGAATGCTGCTTTTAAAGGGCCGTACCAGAACGGTAACTCGCCGGAGTCGCGGTTCAGCAACTGCTGGTCTTCTCCGCCCTTCCAAAGCCCGACTGCTGTTCCGAATTCGATGGCCCGCCAGCCCGCCAACGGTTGAGCAAAATGTTTTCTTTTTTTTATGAAAAGTATGGGATTCCAACCTCCCCGCCTTCCCACGGCGCGAAAATAACTCCCCTTATATTTATTATTATAGCATGCTAATGGTAATGTATATAATAAAAATATTAATCCCAGATTTTAATATTTTCATATGACGAAATTTTGATCTCACCGAAAATAGAGGACAAGTGATATAACATCAATAAATTTTCAACATCAGTATGAATCTCGAGGCAATCATTTGAGCAAGAAATGTTTAAACTTTGATTATGAATCATCTAGAACTCTGATTTCAATAAACTTAAAGTCAAACTAACTGGTAATGAGACCAACCGAACGGTACCAAAATCAATCTAATCCGAGTCAAATCAAATTCATGTCAAGTCATTAAATTAATTTTAGAAGTTTTCCGACATATTCAGAAGGTCAAACAGATGTCGAATTTGGTTGCCACCAACTACTGTCAATCACCACTTGCAGAACGCCGCCGATCACCATTAGATGCCGCCTATTTCCTGCGATAAGATCCTTCACGCACCAACGTTGTAAATCAAAAGATTGTAGAACTCTTTTCCATCAGTGAGACAATGATTTTACGTGTAACCTTCAATTTATAGTGGATTTTTTTCAACTGAGTCAGACCCCGTAGTTTTTTTCCTCTTCGATTTTCCATGTAAAAACCTATGGTTTCTCTACTAGTTATTTTCCTTTGTGTGTTGAATCTTCGTACGACGTTAAGATGATAATCTATTACTCTACTATCCCGAATCTTCTAGTATGCATCAATTAATATTATAGGTTATAGTTTTTAATCTAAGCTTAGCTTGCAAGTCATAATACAAATTTAGAGGCTTAGGGGAGGAGAAAACTATTAATAAACTTTCAAGTAGCTGGATTCTAAATTAAAACAAACGATTAGAAAAAAAAAAACAATTTTTTAAAGAAACTATATGACTTTAAATAAGCCAAACAATTAATGGCTACAATTATTCATGGATAATGCTTGAACAAATAAAGAACTCAATGTAATAAGCTCTCAATTTTCATATTATTAAAACATTTATAGTTTAAGGTAAATGGTTTATGTTTGAGAGAATCAACATTGTTCATTTGATGAAATTTTTGCATATTTTTGCAAAATTAAAAAAAAAACTAAAGATATGATAACTGCAAATTATAAGAAAGTTATTATCGAACTAAAAAAAAAGAGTCGTCCCATATTTTTTTCTTATAAGAAAGTTATTGTAGTTGTCTCATGGAAATCCTTCGTCGATAAATACATTAGAAGTTATTGCCAAAATTCTAAAATTGAATTCCATCTATAAGAAATGCTCGAACAGTCAACATTTCACTCTCATTTTATAAGGGCTTTAAGATCAAGAGTTCTAGGTTTAGCATAGGTGCAATCCCTATGGTTAATTAGCCCTCCATAATGGGAGAGTACTTTTGATTAAGGCTAATCATTAAACTTTAAGTACTCAAATTTAGCATATAGTAGCAGTAAATTTAAAATTTTAAACTTACCAAATTATCATTCTTAGCTTAGAGCAGAGGGTGGGGCAATTGATGATGCAAGAGATCAAGATTCTATGATTCCGTCATCACATGTTATCTTGGTTCCTGGTCTACTTAGATTAGATATTAGACCCATCCCGACAGAAATATCTTTGTCAGCAGCCATGAGTTGCTCCGTCTAAGGGAATCTTGTAGACTTGGGGTGATTGTTTATCTTATGAGGCCAATTTAAGTCAACCTTAACTTACAAAAGAATTTGTGTCCTATCAAATATACCATACGATTCATAACTCAAAATGGATATGATACCATTGGGGAACATATGTGTTGTAGCTGTGACTGTTATATAATAGAACTTAATAGTCAAACGACCTAATGCAGCCTGCAGGTCAAATGGGTCTAGTTTTAACCACTTTTTTGGAGCCAACTGACCAAATTAGGCAGATAGATGGCTCATATTTTATGAGCTTGAGTTAACATTAATATTATACGTGATATGTCATTCACTCTTTGTCAGTTTGAGTCAATATTATATTTATTATCATTGATAAATAATTATAGTGTGAAGTGATTTTGCTTTAAGTGATAGAATTATCAGTCAAGTATTTTTTGAGATTTTTTTATAATTTGAAATTTTAATTTTATGAGTTGACCTCTCTTATTAAAATTCACAATCAATAAAGTCATCATTAGGGAGATATTTAAAATTATTGGAATATTGATATTTGATGTTTAATTAGATATTAACATTTAAATATCACTAAATATCACTCTTGTGAACTTCAATCTTCATGAGGTGGTGGATTTGATTAGTTTAGTGAAAGGGGCTCAGTTTTGTCAACTCCAATTCTTGTTAGGAGGAGGATCACATCGATCAAAGTGGGGGCTCAATTTTATCAACTCCTGCCTCTATAGGGAGGAAGATCGGATGGGCTTAGCAGGACTTATCACCTTGCCCTATACGAAAGGAAGCCTATTTAAGAGCATCTATAATTTGGTAATTCAAATATGATTTTGAAAAAATAAGTTGTAAAATTTAAATATTTTTGCACGCTTTCTTGAAGTCATAATCTAGCTTAAGCATATATTTACTTCACATAATATTCTTTAACACTTGAGTTTCATGGATAAAGGCTAGAATGGAGCATATATGGGGTTGTGATTAATATGCATGAATTTTGATGTGTACATTCTTGCGCGCTTTTTAATGCTCTCCACAATATATCTCATGATGTGCACATACTCTAAATATTTGATTTTTGTTAGTTACACAAAAACAATATCATTAAAATATGCACAATTATTTCACTTTGATTTTACATTTTTTACAATTATTTCCGATTCAGTGCCGATTAAAAAGAATATTCGTAGATATTTAAAGGTGTCGTCAATTTATTCTTGTAGGGTTTTACAATGGGGCTCGACGAAAAGCATGAAGTTCATCAAGTTTTGGCTAAGACATGACTTGCTTCAGTTCATTTCACCATTCTCTTGATCGTAGAAATTCTTGAACTTTGTAGTATTCAAAAAGTAATGTTATGAATATCAAAAGGCAAGCTTCTAAGCCTTATTTTGTTTGTAAAGCAGTTATCAAATCAAACTCTTAGTACTAAGTGAGTTGCGAAATTCATTGTAAGCATCTCCGCTATTTAATTATTTGTTCGTTTTACATAATCTTAAGTATATGATCAAACTTAGGCTAAGATATTAAACCACCTATTGCTATTATATATTTTCTTTTGCTTTAAATATTGAATTCCTTTAAAATTTTACAATTTTCATTTTTTATTTAGGTTATTTTGTATTTAACATTTATGTGTGTTCTTTCCAGTACAAGTCAGTTTAGTCGAAAATCCAGTAGCCTCCTCGGAAAAACTGGGTGATGTGTTAAAAATGTGCTTTGATTTTTCTTACATATTTTCTATTATTTGTGTCATTTTTATATTTTTTTGTGGTATTTGTGATTATTTATGCAAGATACTGGTAAGAAAAAAAAGCTAAGAGTTGTGCCTAGAACCAGGAAGTGTGGTGCCTAGACCAAAGAGTGTGGCACATGAAGCAACGAGTGTGGCGCAAGAAGCAGGAGGTGCCTGAATGAAACCCCCATTTCACGTGACAAGATAGAGCAATCGGAAGTGCGGCGCCCGTAACATGAAGTACAATGCCAGACCAAGCAGTGCAACTCTAAGGCTTGGAAGTGGGACTCTGAGATTCGCAGCTTGACATATTTTGACGGTTCATCCATGTCATTTCGCATCAGGTGACTTAAATACATTGGATTGATGAATTAAGTCACATCTGGATGCTATTCTCTTAAAAATTTTTCGTGTGTAAAGGGTTTGTGAGTGTAATGAGTGTTTAGGGAGTGAGTTTGTGAGTGATTAGTGAGGGTTTGTGAAGGAGAAGGAAGAATCAAATCATCTACGTGGGAGATCCAGCTAAACTGCATCTAAATTATAAAGGAAGAAGTATGGTGGTACAACAAAGTACTTTTATAGGGTTAATAGTTCTTTGTCTGTCTATTACCAGTAATGGACCAATTGTAACCTCCCGGGACTAAAGACTTTCAACTGCCACTGTAGAAGCTTTTAAATCCCACCGATGATTGAAATATCTCCCAAAACACATGAGAAGCTTTTCTCCATTTGTGACAGTGATCCATATTGGTCCAATCTTCCTGGAGCATGCTACTAAATTCAACTTGGCCTACGTGTCATATATGTTATAAAATCCTCCAAAATTAACCCAATGTTGGCTCAAACTGAACTGAAGTGAGGGTAGCCCGAATCTCTATGAATGGTGGCAGCTATGGCAGTAAGCTATCAAATTGGATGCCATGAAACTTTCTTTGTACTAGCTATCCAGTGTCTGAAGCTTGCTCTTCTATCTCGCTTTCCTCTATCATCTCCAAAATGAATCCTCCCCACGTTTCTCTGCCAACACAAGAATCTATAACCTTAAACTCCGTAGAAAGTAAGGGGACGATGCGCTTTTCCAACCTTCGTGAATTAGTATGTGTTCTTGTATCCATGTGTTGAGTCTTACGATCATACTGACATAGTCTCCCCAACAAAAAGTAGCAGACATCCATGATTATCATATTGCACCAAACCCAATCTTGCAGCTAACTCCCAATAAAAAAAATTCACGAGACCCCTCTTGTCAATGCTGAACTTATTTTCCTCCTTTAACCACATCCGAGAATACAGATAGGAATGCCTCTGAGTCATGTGGCTCAATTTGTTCACCATCTGTGTAGACACCATATTCTTATTGCTCCCACCATTAATGATAAAGAAGCATACCCTTACTTTGAAAATGTAATGGGTGCATAATATATTACAGTGAAGCCTCTGCTACTTCCTTGTTTCGTCAGTCGGTCAAGACCCTCCAAATCACCAACATCTTGCCCCCACAGGTGGAAACTGGTACTCCTCACCTTATTATTCAGCCTCCTATTCATTACTCACTTCCTCTACTACTCCCTGCTCGGTGAATGACACAGCTTGGCTTGTCGAGCAAATGAATGCGATGTGTCAAAAACTATGGCTTCTGAAGCATTTCTTAGCTGAGAATGTAGTGGGCATGCTACTCTTCTCAGGTTTCTTCTCACTTGGAGTGGCTTTGTCTTGTTCCTAAGTATTCTGTTCCACTCCCTAAGGCGGGCTCCTCCAAAGTTCACCCACTATGGGTGGTTGCCTGACTGGCAGTGGTTGCCTGCTCATTTTCTTCCACTTCTCCACTTTTAGTGATAAGGTCCGCAAGTCGCTTAACATCCAATAGGTTTGCAGTTGGACCACATTATTGACTGGCAGACTTGAGACCTCCCAAGTACCTTACTATGGTGTGCTCCTTTGGCTCCTTCAGTGCATACTTCAATTTAAGCTGCATAAATTTTATTGTGTACTCCTCCCCTGATAGCTTTTGTTACTGTAGGTGGTAGAGCTTCAAGAAAATATCCTGGAAATAGTAGGGAGGTAGGTACTATCGCTGCATCGCCTTCTTCATTTTATTTCAGGAAGTGTTTCGATCATGTTTTTTTTCTCTATTATCCCTCTTTAAATTCTCCCAACACAAAGATGCAATCTTCTTCAGCTTTACGACAGCGAGCTTCACTCATCTGTCATCAGGCACCTCCTTCTATTCAAAGATCAATTCTATCATTGAGCACCTTGTTGTATTTAAAGATCTGCTCAACCTTCTCCATCCACTCAAGAAAATTATCTAGATCTATTTTCCCCTTCAGATACACCTCCTCGCCTTATTCCTTTAACATCTGTAATTCTCCAACCAAAGGCTTTTCTAAAATTCCTCAATACTCTCATTAACTTTGTGATTCGTAGTGTCGTGAAGCACATATATAAATTATGCAAGTATATGTGTCGATTAAGTAGGATTTGAATTAGGAATAAGTCAATTCTCAAATAGGTCAAATTACTAGTCTACTAATCTTAGGTTTAGTTCAAAATGATTATAATTTTTACGGTTTTTGAAGGTGTCTAAAATCCTAATTTCAACAGAAAGGGTTAATGCTAAGTGGGAAAACAATATAATAGGTTTGAAATGACTCTTTGAATTGATTCAATGAATTCTAGATTCCTAAAAAATATTTTTCTACTATAGTTGTCAAATAGGGCCTATTACTTTTTACTGCTTTTCAAAATATAATAAGCATTGAAATCACAAATTATAGTTAGATTCCCTCTAATCCGGTGAGAATTTCTAAGCATCCACACCCTCCTTTAAATTTGCAAGAATCTACTGACATTATTTCTATTCTACTAAACTCTTGTGCTTTAATCTGATTGTGCTTCTAGTATCTTCCGACAGTCCTAGATTACAACTAGTTTTAACTATCCAAATGACCAATTGAATGTAAGTTATGTTTGGAAGGTTAAAGCAAGAACTTGAAATCATATAAAAGTTTAAATCTTTAACATGGACTCCTTAACGAATTCCAACCTAAGGGAGCGAATGTGTTTAAGTGCTACGCATGTTTTTGAAAGAAAACGTGTTTTGTATCTAATACATGAAACCAATATACAAAATAAGTATGAATTTGGGGCAGTTGCAACTATTTGAAGAAGCATCTGTGAAACTGTTGAAGAAGAAGTTGCGGTTCAAAAAACTGTGGTGGCTATTACAATTTTATTTTTTTTTGAAAAAATCAGACTGTAGCTTTCTAGCAGCCACAACAGGTAGTCAGATCTGGTGAGAAAATACAATTTTCAGCTGCTACTTTTTGAGAATGCAAGCAAAACACAATTTTACCAAATAGGAAAAATTGTGGTGTCGCATCGCTGCCCCAAACACACCCTAAATGAATAGAAATCAAGCCTTGATGACCACCCAAGATCTCGTCCTCACTTAATCACACTACTTACTCATACACTCACACTAAATGGAAAAAAAAATAAAATTCTTATGTATTTACATTAAAATTTTTTAAAAAGTTATAAAATAAATAAGGAACATTTACATATATTTCTCTCAATTCTTAAGTATTTATATATCTAACTCCTAAACATTAATTTCCACATTTATGCTATCTTACATATGCATTAAAAGTTGTATTTCACTTTTTAAAAGTTAAAATAATGATTAATTTAATATAACATGAAAATTAAGGTGGTATGAATGTAAATAAGTTTGAAAAACTGTTGTGGCTATTATAAAGTTTTTTCTTTTTTTTTTTCAATAAATCTGATCACCGCTTTCTAGTCGTCACTGCATTTAGCCAAGTCCAGTTGCAATACACAACGTTCAACTGCAATTTTTTTAAAGAAACAGTTAAAATACAGTTTTGAGTAGCAGAAAAAAATAAAGCACGACACCACTTTGCCACCACACCACCACCCCCATACACACCCTCGGTCACACCTTAAAATGAAAATAGTGACCCTTTACATTATATATATATATATATATATATATATATATATATATATATATATGATTTCAGGCCGATTTAATCAATTAAGTCGATTTGGGCATCGATATCTTAGGGAACTTGTTTACTACAACGTCCACGTACATTACTGTCATAAATGCTTTCATTTTATCTAAACTAATGCGATATCTATTTGAGTAATTGGTCACAATGATAAGAGACAGTAGAAAAGAAAAAAAAAAATAACATTTATATTCATACCACCCAATCCCTTTATGTTTACATATCTAACATGTCAAATTTATATTTTATATTTATATCACCCAATCTTTATATCACAAATATATATATATATATATATATATATATATATATATATATATATATATATATATATATATAATAACTGCTTTGAAGCACCATCCTTTCCGTGGACCGAGTGCCTGACGCTTTTGTGGTGGTTTGTGGGTGCGAAAGCGGCACACCTGCACCCCTAGGTGTTGCTTTCTCGAGTGCAAGGTGCTAATGCACCCAAGTTCGGGCGCTTATGTGCCCTGAACAGTTGGTGCGAGATTTCTTGTTTAAAGACCAAATTCAAGCGACAAATGCATATCTTCAGTGTGTGAAGTTCGTGAATGTGGAGAGTTCTTCGACATATATCCCGGTGAAGGTGAGAAATGTTGGAGATGAGAAATTTGATGGTTTTGAGGTGTGTTTCTCACGCTAGATCAGAAGGAGAAGTGTGAAACAAAGTGTTGTATGTTTCCTAAATTGTTGAGAGGAAATTTGAGTGTGTTCTTTATAAACCTTATGCATTTCAAAGTGAAATTTATTGATGGTGTAGCTCCGTGATTTTTTCCCATTTTAATGTTTCTCCACGTTAAATTCTCTTATATTTTTCTAATTTGTATTTGTTGTCCAAATAGAATAGTCTGGAAGCTTACTGAAGTTATATATGTTTCCAATTGGAAGAGAAATCTTATTTCTATGAGCCAACTGACACAGTCAAGATCCATGACTACTTTCACAGGTGATTAGTGGAAAGTGAATAGGGGGCACTGGTGATGGCTTGGGGTAACATTGAAGGCACTCTTTAGCTGATCAATGAAATTACTGATTTCAATGATGCGGTTGAAGCTAGGGTTGATACAAGTCTGTGGCACCGTAGGCTTGGCCATGTGAACGAGAAAAGTATGAAGTCCCTGCTTTCTAAAAAAAAGCTTCAGGATTTGAAATTATATGATCTGAATTTCGTGAAACTTGTATATATGACAAGCATAAGAAATTGTTTTGCTCTAAGATTGGGTCAGTGGTGAAATCAAGGAAACTGAAGTTAGTGCAAACTGACATATGAGGTCCTACTCCAGTTCAGCCAATTAGAGATTCTCATTATTTTGTTACATTTATTGATAACACGCCAAAAATATATGAGTTTATTTCTTAAAGAAAAATATGATATATTTGAGGTTTTTAAGAAGTGAAAGACTATGGTAAACAATGAGACATGCTTGAAATTGAAGTGTATCGGATAAGATAATATGGGGGATTATCGTGATTAGAAGTTCAGGTTTTTTTGTGCTAGAGAGAGGTTCAGGCATGAGTTCACTATTCGAATGACACCGTAGTGGAATGGCGTGGCTGAGCGCATTAATAGAAGCAAGCAGTAAATACTGCAATTTATCTGATAATCCATGGCCCATCGGTATCTTTAGAGGGAGGCTTACTTGAAGAAATAGGGAGTGAAAAAAAAAGTAAATCTATCTCATTTAAGAGTATTTGGGGGTTCTGTATATGTGCATATTGATGCATGTTTCAAAAGTAAGCTTGATTGAACATGGCCCATATGAGTTTGGGTATAAGTTTTAGGATTATCAAAATCAGAAATTCATTGGGAGCAGGGATTCCACTTTCAATGAAATGGAGATGTAGAAGGATAGGGTGAGAACTTAGGACAACCTATCAACTAATTCTGAAGTGTCCAGGTAATGTTGAGATAGAAAACACTGATGATCAGAAGGGCGGAGAGACAAGTAGTTCTCAACCAAAAAGAGCATGGGAGAATGAAGTCAGGAGAACTAGTAGAGTGATATGACCTGCACACATGTGTTCTCTTTTATTACCCTATTTGTTATTAATTGATAGCGCTGAACCAGAATGCTTTGAGGAAGCCACTCAAGTTGAAGATTCAAGGAAGTGGGAGATGCCATGATGAAGAAATGCAATCTTTAGAATCAAATCAAACTTGAGATTTGACGGTATTACCAGATGACAAAATAATACTACACGAAAAGTGGGTCTACAGACCGAAAGAGGAGTCAGATGATAGCATGTGCTACAAGGAAAAACTTATTGTGAGTTATACAAAAAGGAGTGAATTATACAGAGGTCTATTTCCCAGTGATGAAGATGATAACTATCAAGGTTGTACTGAGTCTGATAATAGAAGAAGATCAACATCTAGAGCAGATGGATGTAAAAAAAACTTTCTTACATGGAGATTTGGAGGAGGAGCTATACCTAGTGCAACCACAGGATTACAGTTGGTCTGCAGTTTGAAGAAGAGTACCTATGGCTTGAATCGGGCCCCGACACTGGTATAGAATGTTTGATAGGTTGTGTTAGATAGTGGGTACATGAAATCTCAAGCACATTACTATTGCTTCATCAAAAACTTCAGTAATTGTTATATCTTGTTTTTTTGTATGTGGAGAAAATCAGAGACTTGAAGAAACACTTATAAAGAAAGTTCGAGATGAAGGATTTAGGTTCAGCTAGGAAGATTCTAAGGATGAAAATCAACAGGGATAGGAGTGCAAGAAAACTAAGTTGTCTCATGCAGAGTATGTTGAGAATATCTTACAAAGATTTAACATAAGTGAGGCAAAACCCTTTAGCACTCATTTAGTTGGTCACTTCAAACTGTCTAAGGAGCTATCACCTAACTATGAAGCAGAGCAAATACAAATGGAGAAAACCTTGTATGCTTCAACAGTTGGAAGTTTGATGTAATCGATGATTTGTACCAGACCAGATATTGCATATGCAGTAGGATAGTAGAAGACATGCATCATTGTGAGGTGGTAAAGTGGATTCTCAGATATTTGAGGGGAACAATCAATAATACACTTTGCTTTAGAAGTGCAATAATTAGTCTATGGAGATTTGTAGATTTAGATATGTTAGGAGATGTAGATAGTAGAAGAAGTACAACGAGATATATCTTCTTTAAGGAACAAAATGGTGAGCTGGGTTTCTATGTTACAAAAGATCGTTGCACTTTCAACTACAAATGTCAAATATATTGTTATGACTGAGGCTAGCAGGAAGATGATTTGGCTACAACATTTTATGGACGAATTGGGCAAGGATTAGAAGACTGGAAAGCTTCACATTGACAGTATGAGTGTGATTTATCTTGCGAAGAATGCTACTTTTCATGCCATAACAAAATTTATGCGGTTGAGATATCAATTTATTTGCTCTCTCTTAGAAGATGGGTAGTTGTTCATTGAGAAGATACACACAGCTCAAAATCCTGCGGATATATTGACGAAGGTGGTGGTTGTTAACAAGCTAAAGCTATGCTTGCCTTGAATTAAGTTTCATGAAGCTTGAGACAGGGGTGAGCCACACTACGTTACGAGATTATGAAGGTGATTCAGATGGATATGCAAGTACAGAGGACTGGTGCTGGGTGTAATAGGTCTCAAAGTGGGAAATTGTTAGAAGATGGAGCCTAATTTGAAGCACCTTTATTTCTGTGGACCGAGTGCCCTACACTTTTGTGCTAGGTTATGGGCGCTCAAGTGCCCATTCCATTGCGACAAAGGAGGGGTGCTCAAGCGCCTCCCTTTGGGTGCCTAGACACCCAATGTATGGCGCTTAAACACCCAATTTTGGCACACATGTGCCCTTAGTTGTTGCTTTCCCGAGCGTAGAGCGCTATGGCACCCAAGGCTAGGTGCCTATACACCTGGAGATTTCCTTTCTGAGGGCCAAATTCGATCGACAAATATATCGCTTTAGTGTGTGAAGTTTTTGTATGTGGACAGTTTTTCAACAAAGATCCCGATGAATGTGAGGAGTGTCAGAGAGGAAGACTTTGACGATTTTCACTCGTGTTTCTCGCGTCGGATTGGAAGAAAGAGTGTGGAGCAAAGTGCGGTAAGTTTCTTTGATTGTGGAGAGGAAATTGGAGTGTGTTCAATGTAAACCTTTCTAAATTTCAAAGTAAAATTTTTTTTATGGTGTGGCTCTGTGATTTTTTTTCGTTCTCAGATTTTTTCACTTAAATTTTCATGTGCTTTTCTAGTTTGTATTTATTGTGCTGTTGTTTTTAAGTTTGTTCCAGTTTTCTCGGATCAACATAATCCTGTTCCGCGATGAATTTGAAAAGGGATTCTTCCGAGTTCCTCAACACACATATATTTTGAGAGAGAGAGAGAGAGAGAGAGAGAGAGAGAGAGAGAGGTGTAAGGTACTTTGAGAAGAAATATTTTTCGTTTGGCACCCTTATCCTTCCAAGTTTAAAAAACTAATCAGAAAATATGATCACATTAAAAGTAAGAATGAATGCAATCTGAAGAAACTTTCCAATATATTTATTTATTCTTCATCTACATAGTCTTAAGACCAATACAGTGAAGGCCTTGAGGCGACTTTATTTACATAGCCATAAGCCTGAACACCACTATAATATCCTGTAAATTCATTATGTACTTGATTTACAGCAAACTTTACACTGCACCGCTTTTATAGCAAACCAAACAGCTCTTAGACAAAGGAAGAATATACAGTTAGACATGCTTATTTTGATCCCCACTAACACAAGATTTATGCTTATAATACAGCAGATACAAACGTCAAAAACATAAAATGCACCTTATACTGTGTCTCCCATGATTCACACCAAACGAAGGCAGAATAACCAAAAGCTTGGGAGAGTATAATGGCTTTATTGGGATTACTTGGAGTATGGAATCATACCGTTAGATTCAAATTTTTTTTCCCTTCACTTCAACTGCAAAGCTTCTTTTGGCCTACTCAAGAGGGACAGGGCTGTCGCCGCAATATGGTTTGAAGAGAGCCCTGCTTCATCAATCTGATCCTGTAGTGATCCATGACCGATGTATCTATCAGGAAGAAACACTGATCTCAACTGCAGCAGTACAAAAAATTGGTGTAGTTAGAAGTGGAAGAAGAAGGAAAGTAATACATTTTGACTTTTACTCCAACACCACAACCTTTTTAGAATTTATGACCCAAATTTTATCGAGCTTGAATGATTGTGTTTGTGATTTGTCTATGTTTTATTACTCTTTCAACCCCAACCTTTAATATGCAATACTGCTCTTTTCTATATCTTATTTCAAATATCCTTAGTATTCTATTTCTTATCATTCAAGTTAATTAAGGGAAAGTTGATTATAGTAACTAAGATTAAGTATAATAACATAAGTGGCCCTTCCTACGAGTAAATATATTAGATTGAGAAAATAATGAATATCCCTGATGGAACATAACTTTAGAGGAGAAAGTCTATACCTTGAGATGCCCATCAAGGAAACCAGCCAAGCTTAAGAAATGAGCAACATGAGAGCCAAAACCTCCAATAGATCCTTCTTCAGCTGTGATCAGAAACTCATGCTCCTTTGCCAGTCTTCTTATGAGATCCACATCAAGAGGCTTGCAGAATCTAGCATCAACCACAGTTACAGAAATATCTTGATCTTTTAAGCTCTTTGCAGCCTTCAAACAGTTCTGAACTGTAGACCCATACCCAAGAATCGCAACCCGAGTTCCTTCGACAAGAATTCTTCCCTTTCCAATCTAACCCAGGGAAAAGTATTATTCAGCTTCCGAACAAGTTCTGAAGAGAAGTACTAAAGTAATGAAGAATTTTACCTCAAGAGGAATGCCTTTGTTTCCAGTAGGAAGGGGAACCCCAACTCCATCTCCTCTAGGAAATCGGAAGCAGCTTGGTCTGTCATCTATTGCTGCTGCTGTTGCAACCATGTGCATCAGCTCAGATTCATCAGCTGGGGCCATCACAATCATGTTTGGCAAGCATGCCATGAATGTGACGTCGAATGCTCCGCAGTGTGTTGGTCCATCAGCACCTACAAGGCCTGCCTGATCTATCGCAAAGCGGACGGGCAGCTTCTGTAAGTCGACATCATGTGCCACCTTGAAGAGTAAACATACACATGGGTTTGTTAGATGGCAAGGTTTGTGTAGGCGGAAAACTCATGAGCTTGGCAATAAGGCAAGCTGGCATCAACTTGTAATTAAGGAAAGCCGCGTTTATAGCTCATAGAAGAATACACTAAGCTGTCAAGCAATCTGTATGTCAGGATGATTGCTAGTATCAGCCTTCCAATAATTCATGTATTCTTTATTTTTTAATCATAAATTTTGTTCCTTTCTTTTATAAATTTTAGGAATACTAATTGGTAGTGTTCAACGCCTATAAATATGTACCTGTTCCAGTTTGAAGCAAGTCCATAAATTATTTTCTCAAACTTATTGTCTCAAACTTTTACATTTTCAAAATGACAAAGTTTTGTAGCAACAGTTTTTACCTGATCATAGCCTCTTTGGAGGAACGATGAATATATAGCACAAAAAGGCTTGAGACCTTCAGTAGCCAGACCTGCAGCGAAAGTCACAGCATGCTGTTCTGCAATTCCAACATCAAAGCATCTTTCAGGAAACTTCTTCTGGAAATAATTAAGTCCTGTGTCACCTCCCATAGCAGCATGGATGGCCACAATCTTACTATCCTCTTCAGCTTCCCTTAGAAGTGATTCTGCAAAGTACTGAGAGTATGTAAGAGTGGCCTGCTTGGGCTTCGCTTGTTCCCCTGTCCTCGCATCAAACTTAGCAACACCTGCAAAAGTTGAGTTTGATGGAAATGAGAATGATAAGAAGAACCAGCATAAAACTAATGAGTTTTAAGGGAGAACGTGAAACTTTACGATGCATCTTGTCGGCGGCGACCTCCGCAGGGGGATATCCCTTTCCTTTCTCAGTGACAACATGTATGAGAACCGGGCCAGGAGCAGGCATAGACTTGACCTTCTGCAAAATTGTCACCAGCTCATCGACGCTATGGCCGTTGACAGGACCTATGTAACACATTCCAAGCTCCTCAAACAGTGAAGATCCCGAGGCGCTAATCAATCCTCTTGCATATTCATCAAGTTTAGCCGCAATTTCATGCGCATGCCCTCCAATTTGCTCTGCCAAGCTCTGCTCAAATAACATATATTATAAGAGAGAGCAAATGTACTGTTACCGAAATTAAAAAATGTTTCAGATTCAATCTTTACAGTTTTTTTAATATTAAATAGAGGTGAATTCTGTTCTGATTTGAAATTAAATGCGAAATGTTGGAATAAAGAATATTAATGTGATCCACTTCCACTAATAAAATATACACTCCACTTACTTATATCACTGGAAGCATTACAAAAAATATCTCAAATCAAAGCACTCTTTTGTCTCACAGGCTACATTTTCCAAACTTCAAGCTTAAAAAATAACTTCCATCAGGAAATTTGCAGAGTTTAAAATGAACATTAATTCACAAAAAATCATCCAATAAAATAAGGAATACAGTAAATTCACCGGTTTAAAAAACATTTTTGTTGAATTCAAAAAGAGCATAACCTTCGCAGCTTCCCGGAGTTCTTTGAGCTTGGTGCTGGCCTGGAGATTGGAGAGGGCTCTGCTGAGAGCTCCCACCGGTGGTGCAGGTCCATCAAGGGTGGCCGTCGGCACAGATACTTGCCTGTTATCATTCAGCACAATTATGTGATTGGAATTGAGGAAACCTGAGTTGTTCATAGCTTCATAAGCTTGTCCGGCCGTCATGGCTCCATCTCCAATCACAGAGATGACATGGTTCTTCTTACCCAACAAATCCCTCCCAACCGCCATTCCTACAAACACATTCACAGCAATAAAACCATCAATTACTCCATTTTTAACTTTTTTAAGAAAGGAAAACTTAAATTTGATTACGCAAAGCTATAGTATAAACCAAGTCCTGCAGAAATGCTTGTAGAGCTATGACCAGCCCCAAAAGCATCATAGATGCTCTCTTCCCTTTTCGGGAAACCAGCTAGCCCAGATGTCTGCCTTATAGTTAACATCCTTGACCTCCGTCCTGTCAAAATTTTATGCGGATATGCCTGCAAAAATTTAATCTTTTCAAACTCAAACAACGTGCGCCGACAGAACAAATTCCGACGGAATAATGAATGGTTCTATATTCCGCAACCTGATGGCCGACATCCCAGATGATCTTATCATGAGGAGCATTGAACACATGATGAATTGCCACAGCAAGCTCCACCACTCCAAGACTAGCGCTCAGATGCCCCCCGGTTCTAGACACTGTGTACACTATCTCGGCTCTTAGTTCTGCCGCAAGTTGTTCTAAATCCTAAAGAGAAAACAATAGATTCATCAAAAAGGAAGGGAAAAAGATGATAAAAAAAAAAATGTTTCCAAGTGGAAAAACTGAGTACATGAACGGAGAGATTCTTCATGTGGATGGGATAGTTAATGGTATCCAATAAAGGAGTCTTCGGCTTCTCCCCCGAGAAATCAATCTTCCTCTCAAGCTTTTCTTTTCTAACTGCAATCTCCTGATCCCCATCGCCGCGCCCTGCTCTCACACAAACCTGAAAAAAATTGAATCTTTTTTAAAAAGAGAAGCCAAAAAGTGAGACAGGAAAGGGATGGATATAAAAGGTTCGATCTTCTGCAAGCTCAAGATGGCAAGTGGAGAAAGATGGGATCTTTCGTGTCTCAACAATACCTGACGCCGGAAGCCGGCGGTAGGTAAGATAGCCGGCTCAGTAAAAAAGCACTTGGGGGTCATTAGAGATTTAGATAACGCCATTGCAGTAAGGAGACTACGTCGACGAAGGAGAAGAGGAGAGGAAGGGTTGGGTGGGCTGTAAACGGCAATGAAGCTAGAGGAGCTAGTGTTTTATAAGAGGAAGTTGCAGAAGTGGATCAAACTGGAGGCATGACGGAAAAATTATTGCGTCCGGACAGCGTATGTAAAGTTGTGTCCGGACTCCAATTATACGACGACACGTGTTCGTGTCGGCCTCATCCTTCAAAGCACAAAAATACAACCCGCGGGTTGTATTGGAATATTCGGATACTTACTATAATACAATCGGAATATTCCAATACTAACCATGGAATATTCAATAC
Source organism: Papilionanthe hookeriana x Papilionanthe teres (assembly GCA_022702705.1). Classification (NCBI taxonomy): domain Eukaryota; kingdom Viridiplantae; phylum Streptophyta; class Magnoliopsida; order Asparagales; family Orchidaceae; genus Papilionanthe; species Papilionanthe hookeriana x Papilionanthe teres. The sequence continues at coordinate 52,938,338 of CM040423.1, read as the reverse complement.
TGACCGCGGTTGTATTCGAATATTCCATGGTTGTATTAGATACTCGGAATACTACCACGATAAAACCATAATACAACCGGAATATTCTAATACAACCGCGGAATATTTGAATACAACCATGGTTAGTATTCGAATATTCCGTGATTAGTATTGTATTACTGGAATACTTCTAGCGATAAAACCGTGAATATTCCAATACAATCGCGAAATATTTGAATACAATCACGGAACCACGAACTTTATTTCGTCAAAAAATTGGGTAGGTCGGGCCGCGTGATTAAATTTGTCGGTTGTATTATAGTAGTATCCGAATATTCCAATACTAACCCATCTGGTTGTATTTTTGTGTTTTTAGGGATGGGGCCGACGCGAACACGTGTCGTCTTGTAATTGGAGTCCGGACGCAACTTTGCGTACGCTGTCCGAACGCAATAATTTTTCGGCATGACGAGACTCCGCATCAATTTGGTTTCTTGAAGCAATCGAATTTTATATTTATTATAAAATTGTTCATAATTAGCGTCCAATAGACCAGACAGAAGACGGCGTGCGTTTGATTCCCGCTGACCCCTAAGACTCATAATCAACATCTTTTACTTTTTATTCTTCTTTATTTCTCTTATATTACATAAAAATTTAGGAATTTATACACATACCATGCAATTTTTATATGTTAACATGTCTAATACCTAAACTTTAATATTTAATATACAATATATAAATCTTCAACATTACATAAAAATATGACTAATATTAAAATTTTAAATTATAAAATGTATTATCATTTAAATTTTAATGTTGTGATAGTAAATTTTAGATGTTAGATATTTAATAAATTGTGTGATATTTACATAAATTCTTCAAAAACATTGCAGATAAAAATCCTTTTAAGATTGTATATACAGGAAGATCAAACGGCTCAGAGTGAAAAAGGTGAAAGGTCATCGGATGACCGAAGGAAGATCGATCAACTGAATTTTTGCCCAACTATCGAAGAATCGTCCAGACCAAAGACTTTGAAGCTGATCAACTTAGAGTTGGTCGGTTGCCGCTTGAAAGGCGCTTGATTTTCCAGAGCAAAAGCCAATTGTTACTCATAAGCAATAAGTTAGCCTGAATCAAATAAGTAGATTGGTTCAAAAGCACACCGATCGGAAAAATTAGACTCACACAAAGTTGTCAATATCAGTTATTAATGTGAAAAGATTTTAATGTCAGTTATAAATGTGAAAGAGTGTCACTATCAGTTATAGAATCAGAAAGAGGCCAATATTTGTTATAATTACCAAAAGGCGCCAAAGAAGGTAAAAACTATTATGTAACACTTCTAATAAAATAAAGACAAATAATGAGTTGTAACGACCCATTAAAATGGGGTAAAAAGGTAATTTTATCAAGGGTCTACTATGATTATAAATATTGGTCATTTTATGAATGAAGAGACAGATCTTTCCTGAAACTATTCATCTTGCACTCTAGTATTCTAAAATCTCTCTCTTCTTTCTTTCTTCGATATGCTCTATCCCTCGAGGCGTGTTCACAAATCAGGATTCAACAAAGACAAAATTATATTAGTAGAATAATTTTATATTTAGGCTTTATATTTTTTGAAATTGTGTTCAATAAAATTAAAGGTGATAAACTTATAATTAATCTTTTATTTCAGATAGTCTAATAATATAAGGGCATGTTATTTAAGAAATTTGTTTCCATTTTTAAAATTTCATGTAAATATCAAAATTCATAAGAAAATCTCAACCAATATTTTAATTATCAAATTTTAAATGATTTGATCACTACACTGAGAAGGATACAGATTCAATGATTCAAAAACTAATAAGAATACAAAATTCATAAATAAATAAATTCAACATCACAATCATAAATAATTATTAAGGCAAGTGGCCTACTTTTATTATTAATCGTGTTACTTTTGATTATCCACATAATGAAGTTGGAAAATAAATGGAATGCTCCAATCATGTTGGCAACAACAAGTAAATTATTTGGCCGAATCAAAATTTTTGGTATCTTTGTCAAGGAATTTTGATCATAAATTTTATTTGGAAAACTAATATGTGGAATAGGCTATTTACTAATTCAAATTTTAATTTTTGTGTTATGTACATTATTTGTTATCAAACATGTTTAAATTGTCTTGCTTTGTTATATGTTCATGTTGTGTAGCTTGTCTTGTGTAGTTTAAAGTCTTTTATTGATTTTTGAATGAGTGCCTCAACACTGTGCTCTTGTGTTTTTCTTCATCTTACTTTTAATTGTTGTTAGCTTCTTTATTAATTTTGTGAAGTGTTTAATTACTATTAGTATCTGTTATTGTTATTTATGGTTGACTTTTGCACATCAAACTTAGCATTGCAATGTAGCAATCGTAGGATTGAACATAGCAATTTAGTACTGATTGATCATGAGATAGAAAAAAAAATGCTAACAAACTTTGAAAACTAAAAAAGACAATATAATTTAGGGTTATGGCAATCCCATTTGTAGAGAATGATCAACCTAGACCACTTAGAGATGTTGTCAATCATTTATTATAAGGGTGCATCAAAGCATAAATATACCAACTATAATACTAATTACTTTGAACTTAAACACGTAATTGTCTAGATGCCTCAAAAGAATTAGTTTGAGCATTCTCCTGTAGAATACTTAAATTTATACATTTTCAGTTTCTTAAAAATATTTACAACCTTTATGTATAATGGTGTCTTTTATGACGTTGTTATGTTAACGTTTATTTTCATTTTTTAAAGAATTTAAAATTTTGGTTGGTATAAATTATCTTAAGAATTCATAACCACTTGAAATGACTCAGAATTTTTTAGCTAAGTACTTCACGCATTCTAAGATCACCACAATTAGGGATTGTATCAGTTTTGCACTCCGTTAGATAATAATTCCATTTATGAAACTTAAGAAAAGTTCCAAGATTTGCTTTATAAATGCCCACACAAGCCATACTTGATTAGCTTGTCATGCATATTTATTATGATGGACCAGTGGGATCAAATGTCCAAATCTTTTGTTGAGGCCACACGATTTAATTAAAAAATGATGATTAATAATTTTCAATGACTTTTAGATAAAGTTCACCTTAGGAGGGGTTATTATTGTTGAGGATATGGATATCTTAGCTATATCGACTTCATAGATTGTTGCCATTACAAAGAAGTTAGACAAATTAGGTCTGAATTCAATTCAAGGTGCACTTATGAGTGAAGAGAATATTTATGGATAAATAAATAATCCTTGTATTTCAAATTTGAACTCAATGAACCTAATAAAGAAGAGACCCAATAGCCTTTATTCAAACACTTACAATCTTGGTTAAGAAAATCACGCAAACTTTAACTGAAATAAGAACTAAAATATTAAAAAGTAATAATTAGTTTAGTAACCACCACAAAATCTTAGGAACCTAAAACAATTAGTTTAGCAAACCTAACCCTAGATCTAGTTACCTCCTCGAATCACTTTTAATAATCAATGTAAAGAAATTTTTTTTGAAAGAGTTAAGTGTTATAGACAGAAGCTAGTTACAGAGTTAAGCTGTACCATTATAAAAACTGAAACATAATCAGGATAGTTCACTAGCTCATTGAGTAGTAAACCTCAAGGGACCTTATTTAGTAATGTTGAAGTGAATTCAATTAACAAAAAAGTGTGTGGATGGGGGGGGGGAGAGGAATGTGAGGTGATTTAGCTTAGGAGTGAGAATGAGAAAGGAGAGATGGGTGAAGAGAAATGGATAGTTGATGATTTTTTTCAACATTAACTTAATGGCCTAAGGAAATTAATGGGTCATCCTGTAAAAGACAGAGAGACAGAGAGATAGAAGAACAATTAAATAGGAAGCTCGTTAAATGACCACCATCATCTTTTCCCCAATGATTACAAAAAAAAAATATATATATAGACGATATTTTAGATTTTTAAGGAGGGCAAGAAGCTCACAGTTGATATCATATTTGCAAAAGCTCTTGAATAGATGCATATCAACTTTAAATTTATGAAATATATAGTAAATAAAAAATATAGTCTATGAGAATTTGAAATTCTAGTGCTAAGTGAAGAATATAGTGTCATTATCTAGTGAAAATGTCACAAAAGCTAAAAGGTTATAGTAGCATTGCCATTCCTTGCACCAAAAGGGATAAATTTGGAAAAAAACTTTATGTGATTAGAAGCTAGCATTAACCTTATGCCCTTATCTATATTTAGGAAATTTGAACTTGGAAAGTTACAACCAACTAATATAATCTTAGAATTAGCTGATAAATCTTTAACTTATTTTTGAGGGGTGATAGAGGATGTGTTTATTAAGAGAGATAATTTCATCTTCCCAGCAAATTTGTTTGTAAAGATATGAATGAGAATAAATAAGTATTTATCATATTAAAAAGACACTCTTTAGTAATAAAAATGGCTATGGTTGATGTTCAGAAAACAGAATTTATTATGAGGTTTCAAGATCAGAAGATAATTTTAATATATTAAAATCTATGCAATTTCTTGATGACTCTAATGAGTAATGATTTAAGTTATATGTGGCTGTTAGGTTAGTGAATTAGACATTCTTGTAATAATTTAAAAATTAACACATTAGAGCAAGTGTTGACTATAGAGAATTTAGAAAAGATCAAAAGAAACTTGCTATACTTAAAAGCTACACTTATACTTTTGAGATTTTAGATGATTCATCACTAGGAGAGCATTTAAAATAATTGTAAGAGGATGCACTATGCTTGAAATGAAAATTTTACAAAAGCATTTGAAGTATGCCTTCTTACGATAAGCAATTTTCCCATAATACCTTATGTTGATCTGGATGAAGTAAACGAAGAGTAGTTGATTAGAGTTCTACAGACTTATAGAAAGGCTTTTGTTTGGAATATTATGGATATCAAGGGAAATTTTCCTTCCTCGTACATGCACAAAATACTTTTGGAGGATAATCATCAACCAAAAATAGACTCACAAAGAAGGCTTAATAAAATTATGCAAGAAATAATTAAAAATGAGATTTTGAAGTGGTTAATTATGAGTATTATTAGCACTATAGTTGATAATGCTTGGGTTAATCCTATTCACTATGTGCCTAAAAATGGTGGTTTGACTGCCATATATAATGAGAATGAGCATATATTAACTTGGATTGTGATTAGGTGGTGTATTTATATTGATTATAAAAAGTTGAATAATGTCATTACGAAAGAGCATTTTATATTGCCCTTTATTAACAAGATGTTAGATAGTTTTTCATGGCACCATATTATTACTTTTAAATGGATATTCAATATATCATTAAATTTTAATTGCACTTGAAGACTAAGAGACAACTATCTTCATTAGTCCTTATAACACAATTTCAATTAAGATGCACTTTGTTCTATACAATGCACCTGCTACATTTTAAAGATATATGATGTTAATTTTCAAGATTTAATTGAGTAAGAAATTTTAATTTTTATGGATTATTTCTTAGTATATGAATTATCTTTTGGTATTTTTTTCTAAGTCTTGAATTTAGTCTTGAAGAGTTGCGAGGATATTAATCTTGTATGACAGAAGTGATTGCTCTAGTCACAAGATTTTGAAGAATTGTTTGGAGATAGTTAAGAAAAATATCAAGATGTAGAAAATATACCCCCATCAACATTAGTGAGAGGAGTTAGGAATTTTCTGAGCCACAGAATTTTATAAGTGATTTATTAAGAAATTCACTAAGATAGAAACATGTTTATATTATTTATTAGAGAAGGATATGCTTTATGAATTAAATAAGGAATGCCTAGAAGTTTGTACACACTTAAGAATCAGCTAGTTAGTGCACCTATTATCACGACATCATATTGGACTTACCCATTTGAACTTATATATTATGCAGTTGCATGAGTTTTATTAAGACAACATAAAACTAAGATCTTTCTATAAGTGTACTATGTTAGAAGAATCTTGAGCGATGCTTAAAATCAATTATGTTACAACTAAAAAGGAACTGTAAACTATAGAATTTACATTTAATAAGCCTATCACTTATCTGATTGTTACTAAAATAAAAGTCTATACAAATCATGCTGTTGTTTAGTACCTAATAGCAAAGAAAGATTCAAAATATAGATTAACACATAAGTATTTTTATTATAAGAAATTTATATAGATATTCTAGATTAAAAAAATATTTAAAATTAAGCAGTTGATCACTTATCTATATTGCAATTTGGACATTATGACTTAGAATATTTAGATATTGATGAGAGCTTTCCTTTTGTGTATTTGTTTAGTGTGAAATTTTTTGCATCATATGATGAAATTGTGAACTTTCAAGTGATTGATATTCTGCCTTATGAGTTGGCTTATAATTAAATGAAGAAATTTATCGGAAATCTAAGTTATATTATTGTGATGATCCATATATATTCAAGAGAAGTAAAGTTCAGATTATTAGGAGGCGCATGCTTTTAAAAGAAATTGATAGTTCTATTAGGAAGTGCCACGAAGCCAAATATGGGTTGGGGGGAGGGCAATTTAACACATAGTAAAACATTGACTAAGAAATTTTAATATGAATTTTATTGACATATATTATTTAAGGATGTGAATGAATTATTGGGAGAGAGATGAAATGTCCCTTAATTATATCCAAGAAGTTAAAAACTTTGATGTGTGGGTAACTGATTTCATGGGACTTTTTATATTGCTCATGCCCTAATCTAGAATCCTAAACCTAATTGATCAGATGGGTCATTCCTTTACAAGAACTTGATTTAGAGATTTATATAAAAAAAAAATGTTATGAGAATTAAGTAGTTGACCATTTTGTTTAGGCTTGAGCTGGAAGATTCTAAAATTTGTCATGAGGATATCAATAAAAGTTTCCCTAATGAGCAGTTACTTGCACTAATTGAGAACTTATTCCTTTGTATACTGATATAATCAATTATATTATTAGTGGTATCACTTTATGCACTATCTTATACATAAAGGAAGAAGTTTATTTATGGATGGTTAGAACTTGCAGTACCAAGGAGGTCGATGTTCTGGAATCACGTCGTGGTGGGAGGGGGCCCATATGGGCATCCTCGAGCGGGTAATTCCCTATCGACTATCTATTTGATGGCTAGTTAAACTTCACATAGGAGTCGGAGAATCTCACATTGACTTCTCCATCATGCAGACTTGGTCATCCAAAGACAGACTTGAGGTGCCTTTGCTAGCTGGATAATGCATTTCATGGAGGGAAAAAGCAGAGGCTTCACACCTTTGGCTTTGACATTGTCCCGTGGAATGACAAGTGCTGGAATTGGAAGCTACTTCATCATGAGTACCGTACTTCTTAGCAATCTTGCAAATTTTAAAATTCTTTCAAAGGTGGGATTGTTTTTCCCATAGATGCCGCCAAATTGTTATGTGCTCGTAAATTTATAATGGTAGAGTGATATATAAATATTTTAGTGTTGTATGAAGTCCAATATATATATAGGAAAAACCAATAGAGATGAACATAAGGGTTTTTAGGTGGAAAAGTCAAAAGAGAAAAATCATGGTCCAACTCAGTTAAATTGGTTCCACCATACTGATGTAAGTTATGAGACTTTGCTCACCCCTGAGTAGCTAAAAGAAATATTACATAATTGAGGCCTATCAGCTTGTCTTCAATTAAGACTATGTTTGTAGCAGTTTGTGTGTTTTAAGATAAGCAACTTATCCTGAAATAGGACCTGCGGGTAGACCGCGGGGTTCGACCCGCAGCCTGTTTGTAGTGTAAAAAAACGCACGAACCAAACGGTTAGACAGTATTTTTAAAAAAGTCACCGCACTTATAAACTGCCCCAAACAGACCCTAAATGAGTTATAGAAAATGTTGTGAAATTAGGAGAGACTTGAACCAAATAGACTACTAGTTAACTGCTTTAAATTTGAGGGCCGGGGTTCGTCGATTAAATAATGCAACTCGTCGATTTTCTTAAAAGCCAACGTGATAAACGATTTGCATGCGGACTTATTTGAAATTTTACGTCCTTTTTCACGGAACCAAAAAAACTAATTAAGAAAAAATGAACTTCGTCGATTTTTTTTGCCTTTTAAAACCAACGTGGTTGATAAACCATTCCAATGTTCCCATCTGAACAAACCAGACTGCCATATGGTCATTACAAAAAAAACAAGAATAATAAATAGGAGAGTTGAGGTGGATTGGGCAAAGGAAATTGCTTCAGATGTCCCGTTGGACCACCTCTTGAAAGCGAATTTGATGCAACTCATTTATTTCATTCGGATGACTTTATTATTTTCATGTACAAAATATAATTATGGAGAATTTGATAAAAAAAATAATATTAATGATGATTTAATTACTACTTTTTAGGGCTGTAAACGGTCGGCTCGTGCTCGGCTCGTTCGATACTGGCTCGAGCTTGAAATCAGCTCGTGTTCGAAATGGCTCGTGAAAGGTGTGTTCTTGTTCGGCTCGAATTAAATATTCTTGTTAGTGTGCGGCTCGAAATTAGCTCGTTAAAATTAATTGAAAAAAATATATGCATAGTGCCAGATTCGAACCTGGACTAAATGAATGGAAACAAAATGCATAACCACGTTACCACACAAGCAATTATGATTTAAACTTAAATATAAATATATATAATATATTAATATATAAATAATATATATAATAAATTATTATATAAATAATTATATGATTATTTTTTTATTTTGAGCTAAAACGAGCCAAACACGAGCGAACAAATAGTTGTTTGTGTTAGGCTCGTTTGTAATTCGAGCTTAAAAAATTTGTTCGTGTTCGGCTCGTTCACTTAACGAACGAACCGAACACGAGCTACTTTACGAGCCGAACACGAGCTGTTCGCGAACAGCGAACTTTTTTGACAGCCCTACTACTTTTTATTTTTTTTTTCTCAGTCAAAATGAATGCTCTTTAAATTCCAGCCAATGTGCTATAATATTGGGAGGATTACATACATAACTTCCAATTCTTATGAATTTAAGTATCTCAAACCTAAAATTTTATTAACACTTTATATATTGATGAAAAGATGAATTTGATTATTAAAAGGTGATAATGAGTGATCTCCTTTGGACTATGATCGAATCATTTTTTGTATCATTGGGTTTGAATGTCAAGATGCTTAATTGGATTATAAAGTTGTTGAAATCAGAGCCTGAATGTTCTTAAATTTAAATCTAAATGTTATCATATTTTATATGCATTGAGATTCATGCTTGATAGGTAGATTATTATCTTATATCAAATCTATATTTAGTTAATCTCAATCATGACTTAACCTAGATAAGAAATTAATAAATTTATTTTGAAAAAAATTTAAACTCTTCATATTTAAGCTCTCAAGTTGAACTAAATGAGAAACCTAGTTATTAAAATTAAAAAAATGCATCAAAAGGAAGGTGATTGAGACTTCACTTGACTCATATTTATAAATAAAACAATAACAACTATCAGCTTTGAACCCTAATTTGTTTTGTTGTGGATATGACAATTATAATTATTTGACTCCAATAAGCATAATGATTCCTAAGGAGCATTTGTGAGGATAATGTTGGTGGAGATGGTATGAACTAAGAGGATCTTCCATCACGAATCTACTTGTGATTACCTCAGAAGATTGTCCTCGGGATTCTGCCGAGGGTGTGGATCGATGTGCATCTATCGAGAGTGAGACGTGTCAAAATAATTTTAATAATATTGTTAATAAATTTTTTTTTGAATTTGAGAAAATATGAATGAGAATATTTTGGTTTATGTTCATGTCCACCACATAGATTTTGAACATTTTAATTTATCTGAATTATCAAATACATTATAAAAAGAGATATACTATCTCAAAAGATAGAAATACTATATTATGATATATTAAATTACTCAAATAAATAATTTCAATCAATACTTGATGGATCTGTATTTAATCGACATTTCTTTCCCCTACTTAACCTAAAGACTAAATTGAGTTAATCTGGGGTTGCAAACTTCATATGAAAATAAGCCCCTATAGTTAATAGTATCTTAAGAAAAAAATTATATTTAAGCCTGAGGTTTTGTCTTTAATAACTTCAAAGTTTAATTTTAATGATTGTTTATTTAGGATTTCAATTGGAAAAGATCAAAGCGTAATAATTTTTTTGAAACCCGAAAGAGAAGAAGTGGAAAGTGTTTACATACTGAGAAGCTTAATGACACTTCAAATATCTTATTATTTCTTTTATCAATCTTACAATCAAATAATTTATTGTATAAGTTGTTAATTTATTAAAAATTTTAGGGCTTATATTCTAGGCTATCTGGGTGTATGAAAGCTTAGGTGGTGAGGTGTTATGTCGTAACAGGATGATGGACCTCCGAACCTAAGACTAAATGTGAGGTCTACTTAACAAGTAAAGCCTCAAAACTTACTCTCGTGATAAAATACAGCAGCATTGTAAGTATGTGTATACCATCTCTAGTGAACTGCAATGTAAGTAGGCCATTATTTATTAGAGAGAAAACTAGGGCTTATAATCTTATTATGAAAATCATGATGCTTAAGGTATTACTGATATGCAAATATCTTAAACAAATGTAGAATATTTATTTAGAGTTTAAAATTTATCATTTTTAATTATCTGATTCAAACTAAGTGATTTTATTTGGTCAAAATTTTAATATTTAGTGACAAGTTGTGTATATGCAAACAATTATTGATGATGCACGCATAGATGATTAATTTAAAGGTCAGGTTGAATATGTAAAGACATGCCCACTTTATGAGAGCGGTGATACTAATATGATAGATTGCCCATTTCTTTGCAGTAAGTGAGGGTTTGAAGACAGGAAAAAAAACTAATATGTATGTATATGTTGAATGCTGATCTTTCCGTGTCTAATCCTAAATTAAGGGGTTACTAGTTGTTTTCATTTTATTCCATTTTATTATTTACGTGTTATAATATTTTTAACGTGTGAATGCAATGTTTTTTTTTCGTTATGAGATATAATTTTTAAAAATAGGTTTTGAGTTATCTAGATTGGGTAGAATAAATAGACATACATAACCTACTGAAAAATGATATAGGCTAAAACAAGCACATCACTATTAAATCTAAAAAAAATATAAATCTAAGTGAACATAAAAATAAAAAGCAAGACACATTGATTCAAACAAAACAAAAGCAACAAAATTCATTAAAGAAGTATGTAACAAGTCTTATAGATTAGACAGACTATTCAGTCGACTAAGCTCTCTAGATGTTTTCAATTCACGTTTTGGTACTTTAAGGTTCATCTTTTAACAAGTCCTCGACCCAGAGGATGATCAGAGCTTCACTGTGTGAAGATTGAAGGACTGCAGTTTTGGAACTTGGTCTTGCGACCAAGATGAAGGGTGCTATGCAAGATCAGGTTGTTCGGAAGGTTGATCATGGCATGCAACAAGCCTAGAGGTCAAAACCCTAACAGGTGAGTCGCTCACCTTTCCTTCATATTTTTTTGGAGGATTTTTAGCCAATCGGACTATGTAACCTAACCTTCCACTGTTGACCTCACTTTTGGTTGATGTCTAGTCTTTCTTTAGAATAGCCTAGGGTCTAGCCATAAAACTTTCCTGATGACTATCTTAGAAGATTAGCAATGGAACCTTTACCCTATAGAAAATCAAAACACTTCTTTGCTTCACTTGTAGTTTTCAAATGTTTAAAGTCTAACCTCTAAATGCTTAAAAGGATGATACCAAGCATTAGGAAGCTCAAGAGAAGTCCCTAAATGAAGCTTAAGCCTTAGGACTGACCCTGTTTGGTCTGGAGTTGGCACACGCGCACATTGCACTCTCACACACTACCTCACAACCCTAAACTAAACATACCGAACTTCTCCACACATGATCCCCTGCTTTTTTGGAAAATAATGTGGGTGGTTTTCCTAAAGCTCTTAGCCCCGGGCTAGGTTTTGACTAGTACCCGCCCATGGAGGATCCAAATGGGAAATTCTCTGGGTCCATGGCTCAAATGGGTTATCAATCTCACCCAACTCCAAATTTTACCAAAAGTTCTAGTTTTTGACTCCTTAGCCTTAAACTCTACCAAATGACCAAATTACCCCCAAAACCCTAATTTTGCCCAAAATCCCCAGCATCAACCAAAATTACCAAAATCCTCTAAAAATCACCCAAACATTCCTCACCACTCAAAATACCCAAAATACCTCAAATCTACCAAAATACCCAAAATGGTCCAAAAACCCTTTCAAATTAACAAAATGCCCCTCCTAGCCAAAATTTTCAAAAATTCCGAAAATTCCCAAAAATTTCCAAAACCTCCAAATATTCCTATTTTCAATTTAAACCACTTTATTTGAGTTAATTTTGACCAAATTTTCCTAATTTAACCAAAAGCCCCAAATTGCCCTTTAAGGCCCAAGATGCCTAAATTACACCCAATGTCAACCCAATTAGCCCCAATTTTGCTCAATTTAAATTCCAAAGCAAAATTCAACATTCTTAGCCTCAATATAAACCAAATCCAAACCCAATTTGACCCATTTCAACCAAATTGGACCCAATGCCAATCAATTTCCCCTCAATTTGAATTCCAAATTTTTTCATGACACTCCCCTAGGCCAAATACAACATTCAATTGCCTCCAATTTGAGCTTAAGTCTCACCCAAGTTAACCCAAATCCAAAATCCCTAATTTTGCCCTAAATTGGACACATGACCCAAATCACACCAAATTGGATGCCCTAACCCTAAAATTACCACCCAATTTATGTTGGGAACTCTTCACCACATCCCCATAGATCTTTTTAAACAATCAATTGGGCCTAAACCCGACTCTAGCCCAACCTAAACTCAAGCTAACCCAACTTACCCCAACTTGACCAAAATCCTAAATTAAGCCAAATTGAACCCCCAAATCAATTCAAAACTACTCCAATCCTTTTCTAAACTCTTCATGACAATAATACACACCAAATTGCTCAATCATTTGGACTCAAACCAAGCTCAAACCCAACCTAGCCCAACCTAAACCCAAAATGAACCAAATCAAGCCATAACCCAAATGTCACCAAATTTAGCCAAATTGATCAAATTGACTCCACCACAGCCAACCTTGGGACCCTAAGGACCAGCCAAGACCAACCAAACCCAACCCAAATGAGCTATGGACCAAGGGTCCTTAGCCAAAGTCAATTCCTCTTTAAATGTTTGTTAAACCCATTACTCCAAGCAACCACTCCTCAAGCCAGCCAAATAGCCATCATTTAAACCTCTCTTACCTCCCATCAGCCTATCAGCCACCTTCCCTGTCCTTGTCGGCCGACCTAACCGCCGGAATGGCTGAGCCTAAGTGCCCCATAACCCTTTAAACCAAAAACTGAGCTTTGTCAGTGTGGTGTCCCTTTATTGATCAATTGCACTGTTCAACCCTCTCCATAAGTAATCCAAAGCACCCACATTGGCACCCCAATCGCTCCTGAGCTCCCAATTCCGACCATGGCTTTAAATAGCCCTCTTCACGGTAAAAGTTGAGGTGCTGAAAAATTTCTCAAGGAAACTCTACCAAATTGCCTCCACAACTTCTTTAAGGCCTCTTAAGCTCATCTTAGCCACCTCCCTGCTCTAATCCCCACTGTCTGAAACCAATTTAGAAGCTCAAAATTGGCCTGAAACAGGACACTCCCCCACAGACCTCCATACTTGATAAAAATCAAATTTCTTGCACCCACACCATCCCCACAGTGAATGAAGACGATCCCCCATAAAATCTCCTTCACAGAGACACCCTAGGGCAGACTTTGATCAACACCCGAAATTGAACTTGGTCAAACTTGGGCTTAGGAAATTCACCACGGCTTGAGGCTTCATCCCTGAGCTCCTTGGATCTCCACGAAGGTGAAGAGCATCTTTGATTAAGGCCTCCCCTCTCAGGGCAAGGTATAAACTCTTCTCCCTCTCCCAAGCTTCATTTGATTCTCCAGTTGTATAGGGTTAATTTCGTAGCATGTTAACCATATAGATATGTTCTCCATGCTTAGACGAATCCATAGGATCAAACCACACCTAATTTGGTTAGGTATCGAGTGAAATTTTATGGTTTTAGTTTAGACGGTCTCGGGTTCACACCAGTTGGGGATGAAACTTTGTGGTTGTCGGATCGCACGTATCATAAATGAAAGGCTCTTACGGCATCGGACGAGGAGATCATCCGTGAATGTGCTGCTAACCCAAACCGCGCTACCCAACCAGAAGACGTCATGAGGTGTGTTCAAAGCTGCCGAGGATGAGTTGGATAAGTGGGAAAATAGGGATTTAATTAAATCAGAAAATACACCCCTAACTTAAAAAATACATAACTTGGTGTAGAAAATTCACAAAAATAAAAGAAAAATACCTCTTGCTCAGTGGACAAAGAAAAATAATGTGAAAATAGTTTCAAGCTTATTTGATGCATGTGTGATTTTTAATTAATTAAATACTGATTTGAGTCTTTTGATTCTTCATGCATTTAAACATTTCACCATAGCATGTCATTTAGGTTGTTTGTAGCCTCTGTCATAGAGGATCTTCCCTAATAATTCCAAGGTCAGAGGAGACCTCCATGGGGAGATTTATATTTTTCAAGTTATCATGCATGTTTGGATGCAAATAATTATAGAAATTAGCATGTTGCTTAGAAAACTACAAAAATATTTTGGTAAGTTCCCTGTGACCAGAGGACCTTAGGAAAAATACCAATTTGATTTAACCCATTAATAATCACCCTAACTTTAATCAACTCATTAAACCTAAAGAAAATTAAATAGAATTAAAATGAACGGAAATAGCTTAAAAATCATTCTCCACTGTGGTTTAGGGTTAGAGGGACCCTCATGAAAAATTTGAAGTCATTTGCAGTTAATTGAACCACTCAATTGAATTTCCTAAGTTAAATGACATATTTGACATTAAAATGACTTTAATAATTAAAATACAAGTAAAAAAAATTATGAAAATGATTTTGGGAGTTCCACATGACTAGTGGAATTTTATAAAAATAAAATGGTAATTAAAATAAACAATTCATTTTTTAGCATAAATTTGAATTTTAAAATATTTAAAATAATTAAAAAATGATAGAATTCACTAAAATATCAAAAATCATTAAACTGTCACACTTGGTCTCCTGATCATTTAAGAACCATCCAAATAATTTCCCCAAGTCTCTAAGTCGAGATATTAATTTTAAAAGACTTAAATTAACTTTTGAAGGCTAAAAAAATAAATTTCCTTAACTTTCCACTAAAATAATTCTAGAAATTAAAAAAAATCATAAAAAAGTGAATTTCAATTTTCTGGTCTCCTGACCTTAGAGAGATTTAAGAAAAATATAAAACTTAATTTTAAACATTTAAAATATTTTATAATTAATTAAGACTCCAGAACATAATATAATTCTAACAATTAAATTAAAGTCAAAAAGTCATGAAATTTGGTCCAAGTGGTCCTCCAGTCTAGGTCTACCTCCAATAAAAATTTCAGAGCTAAAGCTTCTGATTTTGTTAAGTTATTGAATTTTCATTGAAAATCTTTATTTTGAATTAAAATAAATATATAACTTAGATTAAAATTTGAAAAATCACATTTTCTCCTTTGATGTTTTAATTAACCCATCAGTAAGGTATCATAAAAATTTCAAAGTCATTTGAGTTAAATTTGATGAATTATGAGGTGATAAAACCCTAGGGGCAAAGTTGTAATTTTAAGATTTTAGCCTTAATTAATATTTAGGCTTAATCAAAGAATAAAATAGGTAACGAATGATCCTAAATGACATGTTGAAATGATTGAAACATTAAGGAATAAATGGTAGAAATCCACTTCAACTTTGTCACATAAAAAATAAATGTATAATTTCTTTAATTATTTTAATTTGGAAGATAATCAAACTGAATGATCCTAAAGACGGGTTGACTTTGGGAATTAATAATCCACTGATATAACACCCCTAAATGACATTTTGAATAATAATCCAATATTTTGATAAAAAAAACTAAACTCACATAACTTACTTTTCCTAAAAAGAATTACAAATTTATTCACTAAATATTAAGGGCTTAGTAGTGAGTTAGGTCTAATCAAATTTTGTTAAAAGAAGTCTAGAAAAGTGAACATAATCAAACTTCAAAAACTTGGAAACACTACAAGTCCAATTCTGAAATTAATTGGCCAACTTTCCTAAATAAATTAACTTTGCCCCAAAAAATTTCCACCCACATAAGTATTAAATAAAATAACAAATGATAATTACCTCACTTAAAAGAATAATCAAAACATTAATCCACTAAGCATAAGGGTATGAAATAGATGAATCATTTAATAACTATGATAAGTCTAAAAATGAACTCAAGGAGGCTCAAAAGGATTGTGAGATATCTAGGTACTCCTTGGATCTTTTCACAAGTCTTCTGGACACCTTATAGAACTACTGAACCTGTCATACTTATTAAATGAAAAGATCTCTTAAATGAACAAATAGGACCCACCAAGTTATGATATAGGATTTTAAAAGCTTGTGATGAACCTATCTATAGACTTTACTTTCCTGCAAATTATAAATGTTTATTGCAAAAGATACTAAAGTTTCAGGTGGAGGAATGAGAAGATACGTCAGGTACACTTTTATAAGTTTACAGTACATTCTTTTAGTACTTCCTTTTCTGTACTTTTCTTGCTTATAGGCTTGCATGTTAAATAATAATGTCACTCTGCATGAAACTAAACTATTAGGATAGCCACAAAACCAAAGCCAAAATTAAAATTAAAACCAAAACAAGATAAAATTCACCACCACAACATTCAAAATATAAGACAACTTAAAATTTAATCACAGACAAAACAAAAATCACAATTACAACAAAATTAAAATATCTTTACCGGATGATCGGGAATACCTCGGAGGACACAACCTACTACTGCTAACAAGATTTCTCATGGTCTAAACGAAAGTATGGAACTCATTTAGTAGAGTTTAGTAAATTCAATTGGACTAAGTGAATCAGAAGAAAATAGTGGTGTCAGAATGAGGAAACCGTGCGATCCTAACTGTTGTCGCTATAATCAACTTTAATATTCCCCTAAATAAGACATTAAGACATCTTAATTAAAAAAATTTCAAAACATGAAACTTCTCTTTTCTCTTTGATTGATACTTCTTTAAACTGAACCTGCTACGACGAGGAGCTTGGAGCATGCATAGTGGGCAGGCCATTTTCAACAACAAAACTCCTTAGAATTAAAACAAAAAGTCATAGAACTTCGAGATAGTTTGCCTAGTGCAGCATAAACCCTCACCTTATCTTTTTAGGCTTTTGCACTTTGTGCAATATAAGCCCTAACTAGTCTTAGGATTCCGAGGTTGTCATCGGGTGTGACATAAATCCTCCTATCTTTTAGATTATTCACATGATCAGTATCAAGTGAATATAAGCCATAAGTAATAAAATTGGCAGGATGAAACATCAAATAAATATCTCAAATTGGAGCAAAATAAAATAGGGTAGTTTGGAAAAAAACCAAGATCTCTCTTGGATCTATGTCTTTCCCTTAGTCTCCTCTTTCTTTGTATTCCTACAATAATAATTCTGAAACTTGAGCCACTCACCTATTGGATTTCCGTTCATCACATTTTCTTGAAGAATCCTACTTTTTTAGAAGTCATGAATATAAATATTTTCTGATCTATATCAAAAGTTTTCTTAGATAACTTTGGTTATCTAAGATGTAATTAACTATAAGGGCTTGCCCTTATAGAAAAATTAAAGACCCCAGATTAGTATAAATCCTATCTAATTCCTTCATATTAGATAGGGGAAATTGTCGGTCAACATAAATGATTCGCAGACTAAACAGATGTCATGAAATCTTTAGTTTATTTGATCAAGCCTGACTACCAAGCAATGTATCTATTATTTGTAATAGATACATGTCTTGTAGTGAAGCTCTTGATTATTTAGGCTATTGATTATATGAGATCGGTTTGATTTCATATTTTTTTCAAAATTAAATTAAAAATAATATTTTTTAAACTGTACATACATACCTTAAGTCAAATATACATATATATTTGAAATGGGTGTCGGGATACTCTTTATGCTAATCGATAATTTCTACTTCCCAACTAATCAACTCTTTGCAGCCGACATCCACTTGGTTCTTGTTGCAGTCAAGTCGCTTAACTTATCTCACAGTTTTGGGTTGGCTCCCTTTTCTTCGCCTCTTCGTCATCACTGGCTTGTCCATGCCTCGGGCCATCTTCCATATCCCAACTTCTTTGTTCTGGACTTCTCGCCCTTTGGGCTGCTAATTCCTTTCAGCAGCTTCGTCTCAAGTTCCCTCTCAAAATGTAACTGCAACACATAAATACCAAAGGCTTTTGCCAGCATGTCCTCGGTAAGGGCACATCCATGAATTCATTGCCTCTCTCCATGGAAAAACTCTTGAAGTCAACCGACTGGGAAGCCCACTCTCAAGCAATGCAGACAACAAAAGCACTGACCATGCTCTATTTATAAAAAGTCATGGACGCATAATTCTAGTGAGTTCCATTATTGAAACTAGGATCAAGAAATAAATGAGTCTTATTTTTGCATTAAATTTTCTTATTCTTATCACTACATGACTTTTAAGAAGTGAGAGAATCGATAAACAAAATATGTATGTTAGAAATGTGTTAGCATAAATATGGAGGAAATTTAACAGATTGTTGGACAAATGTGCAGTCAATGATGGCTCCAAAGAGGAAGATCAAAGGTCACGCTAGCGGAAGACCATAATTGACTAACTACAGCTCCCTGGGAGCAAGATTCAAAGTCGACCAATAGAAAGCTGCCAAAGTTGAAAATAAAAAACATTCAGCCAAGAGAAGGCGACAACTGAATTATCATGCTGATATCACTTGTCATCTCATAAGAGCCTCCAAGACCCTTCAAGAGTCATAAGACTCTCATGATAATATACTCTACAAACACTTCATGTAGACCTTCTATTAAGTTGTAGGATACGATCCAGCTCGGCTACTATCACAATAATTTAACTCCTGGTAATGACACCAAAAAACTTGATATGTTCCCTAGAAAATTGATTAAATTCTTAAAATCAGATTTTCTTATACACTAAGGTTTCTCATGCAAGTATACGTATCGTTTTAATAATATAGGGATCTAAAGAGTATGTATTTTCAAACCCACATGAAACAATGGGAAGCTAAAGTAGGAAAATGTTCTAGTTAAATAAATTTGTTAATTGTTTGAAATTTTGAAATACTTGAGTTTTGCTAACAAACCTACTGCAATTATCTAAAGTAACACCAGCTGGAGTTCTAACTACGATATGTGAAGTGGTTTTGCTAAGTGCTAAGAATATATTTTCTTATAGTGTTAATAGTATAGTGTGGAAGTAGAAGAAATGCGAAATATGGTAAAGTTTTGTGACAAATAGAACCACAAATCCTCTTTACCAAGTTCCGAGCATATATAGAGGCTCGATTAAAATGACCTTATTTCCTTAAGTCCCACTTTGAACCCAATGAAAATATCTCACTATTTATTTTCATCTCCCTACAATGTACTTTGATTCATACCTTATAGTTTAACGTGAGTTTCCTAAATTTTCATGTTGTAGCTCTTCTGAGTCCTTACGAGTTCACAACACATTTTTACAGATCAATTGTCCAAATTGAAAAGTAAATTGAGTGCAGAAGGAAATCTTCACAATTATGGAATATAAACTATTTCAGCATTCAATCCAACATTCCTACACATATAAAACATGACCACAAGGAATAGCAAGTAAATATACTCAGAAAGTGTGGATAAAACAACACAAGAATGCATTGAAACAATGAGCTTCAACATACAAATGTGTTTTAGAAAACCACAATTCCAAAGCACGAATATATTTATCTCTCTCCCTTAATTTACCTTAAGGATGTTCCACCCAATCTCTAGCTCTTCTCTTGCAACTCCTTACATAGCAGTACTCACAAATAACCACAATTCACACCCCTGGACATGCTTAGATTAAGCCTAGAACACTTCATACACTCGAGGAAAATCACTCCTAAACACTCCAACACACTCCAGAAATCACCGTACACACACCCTTTTTCAATTCCTGGCCCAACTCCTTCAAGTTCTTCTTCTCTTTCTTCTAATTTACCTCCAAATTGCTCTAAAAACCAACTTGAAACAGTTGTTAAACTTGTATGAACCTTCTCGAAACTGTCCAGAATTCGATACTGGCGCCACTATATTCTGGTGCTATCTGATTCCGATATTATTTAAATGTAAGGATTTATGAAGTTGACACCACTACTTGAATATTTTAATCCCCGACAACAGCGCTAAAAGCTTGATCTTAATATACGAATACAAATATATTTTTACGTGTGGTAATAAGATTATAATTATGTATATGATATAAAATTTCCTTGTTTACAACGACACCAAAAACTTGATTCCAATGTAAATAAGAATTCAATAGTTATATTTAAATTTAGAGATTCTAAGCAAGTATACATATCGCTATCAATTAATATAAGACTTTCTGATTAAGCCCCGAAATATCGATCCCACGTGGGAAAGTTTTGATAGTTAAAAGATAAAAAGATTTTAGATCACAAAATCTATTTAGAAAAAGACACTTAAACATTTCTTAGATAATAGATAACTTGAAAATGCGATTCTTTTTGGTATTTTCTTTAATTTTGAAATAAAGTAAACAATTAACTAACTATTATGAGATTTTTATAAGATTAAAGAAGTATAGATAAAAAATATATTTTTCCTTATTATGAATAAGTAATAAGTATAGGAGTTCTGTTGTGGAAGTATTCAAAATATGTTGTGTCAAATAAGAGCAATAATATTATCTACCCTTACTAGATATGTCATAAAAAACATTGGCTAATTTAAAATTTGAATAGTTTTGAAGACGGGTTAGGTACGGAAGATACTGGCTTTCACTCTAGAGTTCCCACATTTTCCTCCACCTGGGTCTAACATCCCGCATCAAAACCTAAAACAATAAACAAATAAATAATAATCAGTCCTCAACAAAAAATATTATCAATTTTATAGCTTTCGGGAATTTTGTAATTTAGATCATGTTCTTATGTGAAAAATGCATCAATTTTATGATCTGAAGATGAACTTCAATATATTCTGCAACAACCAAAATTGACACGCCTCATTGCAAAATCCCAAATATTGCTAAAGATTTCCTCCTAGATATAATAGAGAACAAGTGTTATTTTTATGGTTTAATTAGATTTTAGGTGCCGTGTGTGTAAATTCATCCATATAAATCAGATAAACATACAACAAGATACACAACAAAAGTAGCAAAAGCTAATTTTGGATCTGAGTTTATTGCAATCCATACCAAATGACAAAGCAACATGTGGATCCAACAGCAACGATAGTGACATTGGTAAACAAGAAACAAGAGATAAGCGAAGTCATTCAACAGTTCAACTCATACTTTGCTTCACGTAAATCAAATGGAAAACCAAAGAAAAAAAAGAGCGAATCAACTGAAGAAACACCAAATATGAAAAAGAGAGATGAAAATAAGAGCTAAAGAAAAAATATTAAGTGCGGACAACAAAAGTGCGGATTTGATAATATTATGATTGTATTATGATAGTAATAGTATCATCGATCTGAACTTACATTATCTGCACGTAATATTTCCTCCTAACCAACAAAGCGATGTTTCCAAGATAAACAAGTATCACTTTACCAGTATTTATACGAAAAGAAAATAGAAAATAGTGATGCATTTGTCACTGATGTAGATGTTTTCTACAAATGAAGAAGAACAATGATTCTAAGAATATTTACTTATATACCTCTCAATTCCCACATATTTAGCATTCTGAGACGCAAGCAAATCACATTTGTAGGCGCTGACCCATAAGCTTGGCATATAATTGCCAAAGTCCAGACACCTATGTGCCCAGGGCAATTGGCACGCGTTCTAGTTGAATTTAAGCCAATTTGGGTGGTGTAAGTGCTGTAATGTGGGATTTTCTGAAGAAATGAGATGTCCCTCAATTATATTTTGGATATTGAAATATTTGAAGTTTGGGATTAGATTTCATGGGACCATTTAAGAAGCATTCCGGTGAAGGTGAGAAAGATCGAAGAGGTGGATTTATATAGTTCGACATGATTTTTTCGTCGGATTAGAGAATAATTCTAGGAATATAAACTTATATACCACTCAAAAATAATAATAATTCTAAGAAAACCTATAATAATTCTAAGAATATTTACTTATATCACCTTTTTAGCTTTCAAAATGTGAAATGCAAGTTAAGGCGGTATGCATGCAAAAATTGAAGTTTAGGTGTTGCATATGTAAATACATTAGAATTGAGAGTTATGCCTGTAAATATATTTACATATCTAACACCTAAACTTGGATTTTTAAATACAAGTCATCTTATCTATGCAAGAAGAATTTCACTTTTTAAATGTTTAAATGGTAGATATGAAAATTTTGAATGATATAAACGTAAAAAGTAAAGTTTAGATGTAGATTTGTAAATAAATTAGAAATCTATGCTTTAAAAATAGGAAATTTTGAGATTCACCGAAGAAAATCGAGTTGGGCGTGAATGTGTGGTCACAGGAAGCAAATGTCTAACATAGGTAATTATGTACCAAAATTAAGGAAGATTTACATACATACCACTCAATTTTTATGTATTTACATATGCAACACCTAAACTTGAAAGTTTTACATACATGCCACAATTACTATGTATGAAAAGGGGCATTTTTCTTTTTAAAAATTAAAATGATGATATTTTTGATGTGATATGAAAAATTTGTGGAGCCTGGTTGGAAGGAGGAAAGTCCTCGCATAAGTGCTGGCCATAGGCGCCGTGGGCGCTCAAACGCCCATATTGGGCGCGGCTTACAATAGGCCAGTGCATATGCACCCACTTGATGTTGGCGTGACAGAGAAGGGGGCACTTATGCACCCCCCATTGGGTGCTAACTTTGGCGCTGACCCATAAGCTTGACACATAGGTGCCAAGTCGGACACCTATGTGCCCGAAGCAATAGGCACGCGTTCTTGTTGGTTTTAAGCCAATTTGAGTGGTATAAGTGCTGCAATGTGGGATATCCCGAAAAAATGAGATGCCCCTCAATTATAGTTTGGAAGTTGAAATATTTGACGTTTGGGGAGTAGACTTCATGAGACCATTTAAGAAGCATCCCGGTGAAGGTGAGAAGGGTCGAAGAGGTGGATTTATATAGTTCGACGTGATTCTTTCGAGGGATAGAGAATAAAAATTGTGGAGCGTGTTCTGTAACTTTTTTTTGTGTATAGAGAAGAGACTGATGTGAGTTCTTTGTAAAAACTTTCTGATATTCATAATGGAATTTTTTGTAGTGTGGCTCTGTGAATTTTTCCCGTTATCAGATTTTTCCACGCAAAATTCTCGCGTGCTTTTCTGGTTGTTTTGATTGTGCTTCCGTTTATAAATTTTCTTCTGGTTTTTCTCAAATTATGTGTGATCCTATTATTCCGTATTTTAGTTTCTAATTGATCTTAAGCCTCAGTAAAGTTGAGATTTGTTCTTGAAATTTCCTATCAAATGGCCCCAAACAAGTTTGCCTTTTTGTCTCATTTTTTCCACGTTGACACTTAGAGGTATGTCCCTCTTTTCTCCAAGAACTCCTTAATATCCAACTTACACTTTGCTAATAATTTTCTTGTTATGGGAGAAAATAACTCACAGCTACGTACCCTTGCTCTCAAACATATTCTCACAGCCTCGCTGTATTTCTTGGTATAAAAATCAACAATTGAAATGAGCCAAGCTTGTTTATCCAAAGTAGTCAATATTGATTCTAATTTTTTACAATTGAAATGAAACAATGCTTAAGCCTAATATATGGGTTTTCCTCTTATGGCGAGGCATCACCAAGCCAAAAATTTCACCAATCTCCTTAATAAACTAAATTTTTTGGGCAGATTTGAAACTTAAAACTCCCTCTCTTAGAAGTACTCTCTTAGAAGTAAGCTTTTGCTTGCCACTTCTTCCATCAACAAATACTTGTCTTATCGGCTAAGATTCATATCCATTCATGAATGCTTCCTTAGGCAAATCATTTTCTTTTCCTGAATGTTCTTTTAAGATGAAGTGGATCACATGCACCTCAGCTCTTAGAATCAATCCACTTTGCCCAAAAGGTGAGGATGAAACTCGGTGAAACTCCTTAACACTACAGCCCTCGTTTCAGTTGGTGTGCTAATCATTATGGTTCAATATAAAGCCATAACTATTCCAAGATTTCACCTTCCTAAAAAGAATTAATAAGATTTGCTCTAATATTTGAGCATAGCCTCAACTATTGCATTGGGAAAGGTTTCACTTTTTTCTTATAATCCTAACTTTAGTGTAAAGGCAAATCACTTTTTGAAATATTGGCTTTAAGTCAGCTTTGTCATTTTCACAATCCCAAAGATTGCATGTTTCATTCGACATTTACTTGGAAGATTTATATACGTAAAGTTAAGAAAAAAAAAACATGATTTGAAAAATTGTTTAAGGTTGGTTGAGCTAATAATATTTTATTGTAGGGAAACTCTATTAAACATTCTAACTTATTTATTGGATGACTCCTATTAGAGATTTGGAAACTTCAGACAATTTAAAATTTAGTGGCTATATTCAAACTTTCTAACAAGTTTCTCATATCACACATCCATATATTTTTTGGTTGTTATACATCCACGTGAGTAATTAGAACTTTCCTCCCTCACAAGTGCACATTATTTTTTCCGCCAATCTTGCAATAAGTTTTGAACGCCTTATCTTGCACGAATCAATAAGCATTTTAAAGGTTTACTTTACAAATTACTCCTTTGTTGGTTATACTATTTGGCTTGAATAGAATGACAGAGCTCTTAATGATAAAACCTCTTACCTCATTGATTAAGTAGTGAAAACTGTTATACCCATAAACATCATAGATTGAAGTTCAAATGCGCTTGGCTTAATGATATTGTTATTATATGTGAGCAATGGAGGTGCTTTTAACTGCTTAAGCAGCTATTACTTTTTACATTCTTGGCTCAATTTTCTTTATTGACTATTTTTTTCTTATAAAGATCCGTTCAAATTCCGAGTTGTGACATTCACATCTCAGCATACCAAATGAAGAGAGCAAATATTTTTTTAAGTTTGGGAGGAACTGATAGAATAAGAAGATTTTGGGATGCAGGGGATTAAGACCTTGCCAGTCATGCAGAAGAAAGGAAAACAAGGGTTGGTGCAAATGTGGATTGAGAAGGGCAGCCTGCACTTGTAGATGGACAAGCTTGAATGACATGTATTCATGAACTTATGTCTTGATGGCAAATTTGGTGGTTTACAATTTATTTTTTCTTCTTTCTCTTCCTCTTTGATTATCATTACGTAAGAACAAATCAATGAAAAATCAAGCAGCATTGTTCCTTTTCTTTTTCTTCATACAAAATAATCAGTTTATAGGTTATTTGTTTTAAATCATGGCAAGCATACATAATTAACATATGTAAGGGATGCATGTTGTATAACTTGAATTTATGGGCTTAAAAAAGCTCTATAATTCTACTCATAAATGTAGGCACCCATACTGGACCACAAACATATTTACTCTTGCTTATCGACAATTTTCTTGCTGATTATTTCTCTAATTACTTTAATTCTGATGTATTGCAAGGTTCTTAATTGATAGATATTTTATACACCAATATTGTCGGCACAAAGCTCAAAATAATTGAGCATCTAAGGATGATGATACGCAATCGAAGAGTTAAATTCAAGAAACATGATCTGAATCGGCCATCAGAAAGGTCAACAAATTGATCAAGTCTACCCTCAGAGACTGTGATCAGCGGGCCTATCTACGGTCGGTATTCACCTAAGCTCCATAAAGGCCAGCCGAACGCAACCGGCCGATCGACTGCTCATACCTCAGCAGAAAAGATTCCCATGAGACTCAATGTTTTGGTCAAATAGAACATGTTGGCCGGTTGTGAAGTGAAAGAAACGAAAAATCGCAAGAAGATTGAAGTACATAAGAGATTTTACGAGGTTCGGCAATTGGCCTACGTCCTCGGGAGCAGAGTGGTTTCACTATACTAGAAAAATTCAATACATACTCATACGGTTACAAATCAAATATATAGATAAAACCACAAATAAAATTACTAAAATACCCTTGTATAGTACCGCGGGGGCATTGCCCTCGCACCCCAACCCACTTAACGAAACTCCCCTGATTAAACAGATGCTTCCGCTCCAGCATCTGTCTCTTATATGGTATATGAGCCATATCTAACAAGTGGATTACCGCCATATCCGAATTTGAGTTGTAATGTAAGTTTAGTATTAAATCAGCAAATTGATTACAGTGAGGGCTATTTCTATAATTGCTTTCATCTTTCACTAATCAAGGGTTATTTCTATAATCACTCTCTCTCTCTCCTATAATTATACTGGAATATCTCCTATAAATAGAAGACTCGATGAACATAAGGACCGCGGTCTGAGCAGTTTTCCCCCGGTTTCTCTACTGATAATTTACTAGCATTTTTTCTCTATATCAACTCTTTCTCCCGGCTCTAACTCTCGAGGAGTGTATCTCCAAAGGACAATTATAGTCTACAAGGAAACATGTAATGAATTAAAATTAATGTATACATAGACATATATCCTTGGCGAGAATAAGTTTTGTTTAAAGTCCGTCTTATCATCGCATTATCTACTGTTAAGAGTATTAATTCTTCGGTTGATGAGAATGCTTACCGTGACTTGAAAAGGAAGACGTAATGGAGTGGTATTTTTTATGGACGAAGAAGATTAGACGGTAGAATAGTACATAATAGGTTTAGGTATTAGATAGGTCAATGGAATATTTTTTTGTGTCGTTTATATTTTAAACTCAGAAAGTGTGCTCGTATTCGGCTCATTTGCTTAGCGAGCATAACACGAGTTGTTCACGAACAAAGAGTCGTTTAGACAACCCTAATCTCATATCCATAAGATGTTAATGGTTGTGAGAAAATTTAAAATTTTTTATTTATATTAAAACATCATTTTGAATCTAATTTAATATTTTTTATTCTATTTAATTAATTAATACTTTTAATTGATTATAAATTTTTATAGCCTTGTAATCAATTAATCTTTTTAAAAATAGTACTCATCAACACACACATACAGATATATATATAGATAGATATAATTGATGAATAGTATTTCAACTTAAAATGAGCCTAATACGAACAAACAAATCTTTGTTTGCGTTTAGCTCGTTAACTAAACGAACGAGCGTAACACGAGCTTCTTAACAAGCTGAACACAAGCTGTTCGCAAACAACGAACCGTTTTGACAACCCTACATGTAAATCCCCCAAATTAAAAATACCTATTTGAACATTTGTTTAGCTGCAACATGGGTTTAATAAATCCAAAGTTGGAGATGGAGCTGGCGAAAGATACGAGTTCGAGAAATGGTGGAATATATCATTTGCGCAATAGGATTTATTAAACCCAGAATTACATCGTAAAAGAGATAAAATGCGAGTGAAGGAGACAGAACGCGAAAAAGATTGATCTAATTGTTTTTATTGTTTTTGATATTTGACTGAATTTAGCTTAAATATAATGCTAATCTTAATAGAACTGTGGTATCGAATACCCTCTTAAAATATAGCTTATATCTGAATTTATCGCTAGGGTTTTGTGCAAGTATTGTTGCTCATCTGGTTTGCCTTCAGCCATGCCTCACCGAAGCTCTGCAGGTATGTTCTTTTCTAACAGCTGCATGCTTGAACAAGCTCGATATATTATTGAGGTTTTGAGTTTGTTAGGATTTTCGTTACTCTGAAAAGTCAAATTCTTACTTTTACAGATTCGCTGTTTTTCCTCGTCGGCTGTCCTTTCACAAATATATTCTTATTTCGATTGAGGCGTTTGGTAAGTGGTCATTCCTCTTGGCAACGATTAAAGCTCATCATTCGTGTCCTTATTCTTGGATTTTTTTCTTTTTCGCTGCCAATGTTTGGAAGTGAATGTTTGCCATTGTAATGTAATGGGGGATCAGAAGTTTATTAGTATACGTGAGGAGTTATTTTGTTTATTGGTATAAGTCCCGCCCAACACACACCCTGAAGTGAGACATTGCATCAAATAGCTTAAGAAAAATTTATGACTAATGTTTTATGCAACCCTACTAAAATTCAGTACTGATATCTCTTGAGGTATATACTGAGAAAATATTATAAGGAAAAACATATATCATCTTTCCCATCATATTTATGCCCACTACTAGGAGACATGTGTAGCTATGGTCTGTTTGAGCATGCTATTGCAAACTGAATTTCAAAACTTGAGTTAAGAAAAACAAATTCTTCAATCACACAGACACACTCTGAAGTGAGGCGTTGCATCAGATAACTTCAGAAAATTATATGATAGAATATAATGCATAGCTATTGAAATTATGTACTGATATCCCTTGGGACAAATTATGAGAATATATTGTCATAAGCTCATATCCTCATTGCTATTATCTTTATACCCACTGTTATGAGACATGTGTAATTGTGGTCTGTTTGAGCATGCTCATGTAATTTCCAAACTTGTGCGAATTGTTATGCATGTGGAGCCTGGTTTACTGATAATTAAGAAAACAATTTTGCTTTGGAGAGTCACACCTCTTCACAAATAACCACTCCCACCATCTTTTAAATGCATGCAAAAAAAGTTACGGTTTATGTATGAATTAAAAGAAAAAGTTGGTTGTTCTCCTCCTCTCTTTTATTTTTGGCATGAAGAGTATCGTAGGTGTCAAAGGTAGAGAGAATTGCAAGTCCGGTGCTTCGCTTGGCGTTTCCTTTCCTCGTCATGGCTTCGGCCATTTCTTCCTTGGTGGCTTGCGGCATAAGTGAAATTGGATTTCTCTTGTACGTGAATTAAGGTGCTTCCCCCATTTTTTTTCTTCTGTGTGGATCTCGAGAAGAAGAGAGAGAGGGGAAGAGACAAAAGTTCTTTGTAAGTTAACGTGGTCGATGATGTAAATTTCTCAAGTAAAAAATCCTCTGCAACTCTGTGGACGTAGGTAAAAATTGCCAAACAATGTAAATCTGTGTGTGTTCCTTTATGGTGTGAATTTTTCCGTTATATTTTTCACTTCGTCGTCGATCGTTCTATTTTATATATATACCACAACAATTGATACCAGAGCTAGGTTCAGATCCGAGGAAGAATGATGACAGGAGATGAAGTGAATGTTCTAGAAATCGAGAAATTTGATGACCCAGACTTTGGTTACTAGATGATATAGATAGAAGAATACTTCTATGAGAAGAAACTTCATCTTTCGCTATTGAGGAAAAAACCAAAAAGGATGGATGAGACTAAATGGAATTTGTTGGATCGACAAGTTCTAGGGGTTATTCGATTAACTCTGTCAAGAATTGTTGCACACAACATCGTCAAAGAAATAACAATTGCAAATCTCATGAAAGCTCTATCAGGTATGTATAAAAAATCATCAACGAATAACAAGATATATTTGATGAAAAAGTTATTCAATTTTATGGAAGGTACATCTGTTGTATAACACCTGAATGATTTTAATACTATCAAACATCAATTATCGTCTGTGGAAATTGAATTTGGTGATGAAATAAGTGCACTAATCTTGATGGCTTCATTGTCAAATAGTTTGGAAGATATAAGGATGACTGTTAGTAACTCTGTAAGTAAGTATAAACTGAAATATAATGATATTCGTGATTTGATTTTGGCTGAAGAGGTGCGCATGAAAGATTCTGGCGAGATCTCAGGTTTGAGTTTGACACTGAATGTTGATTTCAGAGGGAGTTCACAGGACAATAACTCAAATATAGGATGATCAAAATCAAAACACAGATGCATGAGTAAGTCAAGGCCTGATCAGAAAGTAACTTGCTAGAATTATGACAAAACTGGTCACATTAAGAGGAACTGCAGAAATCTAAAGAAGACATAAAATGATGGCGCAAATATAGTAACTGAAGAAGCACATGATGCACTACTACTGACAGTTTATAGTTCTATTGATGATAGGATATTGAATTCAGGGGCTTCTTTCCATACAACATTTCATCGGAAATTGATGTGGAATTATGTTGCAGGTGAATTTGGAAAACTATATCTGATAGATGGAGAAGCGTTCAATGTGGTATGAATTGAAGATATTGAAATTTCACTTCCAATAAAAAACAAGTGGACTCTACAAAATGTCAGACACATTCCTGAACTAAAGAAAAACCTCATTTATGTTGGGCAGCTTGATGAGTGTGGACATTCAGTAGTGTTCTCAGATAACACCTAGAAGGTTACTAAAGGAGCACTGGTTTCGGCTTAGGGTAAGAAAACAGGTACGTTGTATATGACTACTGATTTAATTAACAATGTTGATACTACTGTTGCATAGAGCACAGCAGAGTTGTGGGATTGTAGGCTTGACCACATGAGTCAGGGGGGTATGAAAGAACTTCAGTCCAGAGGCAAGCTACCAAAACTAAAGTCAGTTGATCTCAACATGTGTGGGAGTTGCATTTTGGAGAAACAGAAGAAGGTCAATTTCTTGAAAAGTGGCAGAACGTCAAAGATAGGAAAGCTGGATCTTGATGTATTGATGTATTCAAGACTTAGAAGGCCATGATTGAAACAAAGACATGATTAATACTGAAATGCCTAAGATCTGTTAATGCTGGTAAATATATTGATGGTGGGTTCAAGGAGTATTGTGCAGCTCAGGGCATCAAAATGGAGAAGACAATTCCAGGACACCACAACAAAATGGTGTTGCAGAGCGCATGAACAAAACCATTAATGAGCGGGCTAGAAGCATGAGATTGCATGCCAGACTACCACTTACTTTTTGGGCAGAAGTGTTCAACACTGCAATTTATTTGATCAACAGGGGGCCATCTCTTTCATTCAACTGTGAATTACCTGAGGAGATCTGGAGTAGGAAAAATGTAAAAATTTATTACCTTAAAACTTTTGGTTGTCTTTCATATGTTCTAATTAATCTTGATGCTCGTAGTAAGCTTGAGGCTAAGTTGAAGAAATGTTAGTTCATTGGCTATAGAGACGAGACATTTGGATATCATTTCTGGGATGATCATGATCGAAAGATTATAATGAGCAAAAATGTGATTTTGAATGAGAAGGTTATGTACAAGGACAAGTCCGGTACAGTTTCTGAAACAGTACCGCAGGAATCTGAGTTGGTAAGGTTTGATGAATTGTCAGAGGTCACAGTGTAGGGCAAAGATGCAGGTGATGAGGAGAGTGGGTCCAAGGCACCCATTCCTATTATTTTACAGTAAATTTCAGAGCAGTCTACCCCTGCAGTTGCGGTTCATAGGTCAGAAAGGACTAGACATTCTCAATAGCGTTGCTCTCCAATTTTCAACTACATTCTGTTCACAGATAGTGGAGAACCTCGGAGTTATGAAGAAATATTGCAAGATGAAAATTCAAACAAGTGGGAGCTGGCCATGTAGGATGAGATAAATTCTCTGCTAGAAAATTAGACATTGGAGCTGACAGATCTTCCACTAGAGGAGAAGACATTACACAACAAGTGGGTGTACCGGGTGAAGACTGAGCATAATGGAAGTAAGAAGTATATTGCTAGACTTGTTAAAAATAGCTTTCAACAAAGGCAGGATATTGCTCATGCAGTGGGAGTTGTGAGCAGATACATGAGTAACCTAGGAAAGAGCTTGGAGGTACAAGACTATGTTGATGTTGATATGTCAACTGAGGGTGTTACTCTTGAGCAGCTGAAGTCTCAGCTGGACTTCTGGCATGAAGAACGGGGCTTTAGGCTGCAGAGGTGGAGGATATTACATTTGAAGGAAAGGGTGACACCCTAGTGAATGATATTAATTTGAGGAAGAAGACGTAGCTAGTGTTTCGGTCTCAAAGTAAGAGATTTGTTTTGTATATGGAGCCCAGTTTATTAATAATTAAGACAACAATTAATCATTTATTTGCTTTGGAGAGTCACACCTCTTCACAAATAACCACTCCCACCATATTTTAAATGCATGCAAAAGAGTTACGATTTATGTATGAATTAAAAGAAAAAGGTGGCTGCTCCCCCTTCTCTCTTTTCTTTTTGGCCTGAAGAGTATCATAGGTGTCAAAGGCAGAGGGAATTGCAAGTCCGGTACTTCGTTTGACGTTCCCTTTTCTCGTTGTGGCTTCGACGGGTTCTTTCATGGTGGCTGGCGGCAGAAAAGAAATTGGTTTTCTCTTGTATGTGATTTAAGGTGCTTCCCCCGTTTTTCTTCTTCATCTGTGTGGATCTCGAGGAGAAGAGAGAGGAAGAGACAAGTTCTTTGTATTTGACGTGATTGACTGTGTAAATTTCTCAAGTAATGCAACTCCGTGGACGTAGGCAAAAAGCACCGAACCACTTAAATCTTAGTGTGTTCATTTTTGGTGTGAATTTTCTCGTTATATTTTTCGCTTCGTTGTCGATCGTTCTATTTTATATATGTACCACAAAACGAATAAAGTATATTTTATTCTCTCTCACACACACACTGAAGTGAAGCATTGCATTAAATAACCTCAGAAAGATTATATGATTGGTGTATTATGCAGCTCTACTGAAAATCAGTATTGATATCCCTTGGGGCATATAATGAGAAAATATTAGAATAAAAGACATATCACATTTGCCATCATTATATTGCCCACTACTATGAGACATGTTTAGATGTAGTCTGTTTGAGCATGCTTGTGCAAACCGAATTTCCAAACTTACATTAAGAAAAATAAAATTTTTAATCACACACACACTGTCTAAAGCGAAATATTGCATCAGATAGCCTCAAAAAGTTCTATGATAGAATATAAGGCATTGCTACTGAAATTCAATACTAATACCCCTTGGGACATATAATGAGAAAATATTATAATAAAAGACATATCATCTTGGCCATCATATTTATGCCCACTGCTAGGAGACATGTAGTTATGGACTGTTTGAGTATGCTCATGCAATTTCCAAACTTATGCTAATAAAAACAAATTTTTCTCTCACACACATTCTGAAGTGAGGCATTGCATCAAATAATCTCAAAAAAATTCTATGATTGGTTTATTATACAGGGCTACTGAAATTAAGTACTGATACCCATTAGAGCATATAATAAGAAAATATTATAATAGAAGACACATCATCTTTGCCATCATATTTATGCACACTATTAGGAGATATGTGTTGTTGTTGACTGTTTGAGCATGCTCATGTAATTTACAAATTTATGCTAATAAAAATAAATTTTTATCACACACACACACATTCTGTAGTGAGGGCATTGCATCGGATAGCCTCAAAAAAATTATATGATTGGTATATTATGCAGGTCTGCTGAAATTCAATACTAATACTCCTTGGTGCATATAATAAAAAAATATTGTAATAAAAAACACACATTATCTTTGCTATTCTATTTATGCCCATTGCTAGGAGACATGTGTAGGTGTGGTCTGTTTGAGCATGTTCATGTAATTTCCAACATATGCTAATAAAAGCAAATTTTTCTCACACATGCACACATTCTGAAGTGATGCATTGCATCAGATGACTTCAGAAAAATTATGTGATTGGTGTATTATGCAAGGCTACTGCAATTCAGTAATGATATCCCTTGGGAAAGATAATGAGAAAATATTATAATAAAATGCACACATCATCTCTGCTACTACGGACTTCAGATTTCTCTGCTTATGTCACGTCAGGCGCATAGCTATGATAGAAAGTTCTACAGGTGCCCGCGCTGGGCAGACGGTCCGGAGAAGTTTGAGTTCCTCCGGTGGGCAGACAGTCTGGTTGATTTCACTGCCGACAATGATCAGGATTGGATATCATCTCTGGAGGATGACGTAGCTCATGATGTGCGTCGTCTGTATTATAAATCAATATTGTCATATTCCTAATTGTAATTTTGATTGTTTTTTCCTTTTTGTAGCGTACTTGATATTTACAGTTACATGAGGTGTTTATCTGGATTTTTCGTACCGTTCTGAAGTGAATTTTTGCTTTTGAGTATCAAATATATAGTCAGAACAATTATGTTACAAACAATATTACTACACAGGGGTAGAATGATAATTTGTCCAGAAACAGCTGTCGCACGACTATTTTCAAACCGAAGAAAACAAACAAAGAAGTCAGCTTCCCCGCAGCAGCTTACCGAGGTAGCTTGGGCAACTAAGCTGCAAAAGCTTATTGATAAGTTGCAACAGCTCTACCCCAAACAAACCCTGAGACTTAAAGCTAGTTCTAGCGGCTGATTTTGATTACTTTTTCGGCTGTTGTCAACTATGTTTCTTCCTTGTTTTGGTTTGGCCGGCTTTTTGTTTTTAATTAGTTATTGCTCACCTGGCAGTGTATGCAATTTTTTTACAATTTATTCGAAGGAGCTTTGAAAATCTAACTTTCATGATAAATAATTGTTTATATTTTAAAAGCTAAGCCGTGGTTATTTTTGAGAGTATTTCTTCTATTAGGGCCAAGGTTTGAGATTGCTCAATTAGGCATTGGGGAAATTTAAACTTTCTTTGTACGAGTCTAGGCCTAAAACTTATTTTCCATTCTCAAAAAAGGATGGGAAAATAATTAGGGCCTAGGATGCTATAGGAAAGCATATGGATTACAATCCAAGGGCTTAGAGAGACAAATTTAATTGTATAGTCATTAATTGTGACTTAACTAATGTTATAGAGACTCTATTCGTGTGTTTTGATCTAATGATATAGAGTCTCAATCCCTGCACCTTAAATTTTTTATTATCATTATATTATAAATTTAAGATTTCCCCTTAAACTAGATGATATATTTTCACAATTCGGAGTTTGTTTATGATATTTTTAAATGTTGGGTTGGAGAGTACTTTATTAAATATGTAAGCCACGTGATTTCTTGTGGACTCAGGGAATAAAAATATGATTGATGTTGTTGTTATTTCAAAAGCTTTTATGAGATGGAGATAATTTATGAAATGAGCTATATTGAGAAATGAGATATAAATGAGGGGTGGTGAGTTAAATAGTATTATCTAGTAATGGC
Source organism: Papilionanthe hookeriana x Papilionanthe teres (assembly GCA_022702705.1). Classification (NCBI taxonomy): domain Eukaryota; kingdom Viridiplantae; phylum Streptophyta; class Magnoliopsida; order Asparagales; family Orchidaceae; genus Papilionanthe; species Papilionanthe hookeriana x Papilionanthe teres. Next base: position 52,903,117 of record CM040423.1, on the reverse strand, counting down.
TCCGAGTCTTGGACTTGTTGAAGAAGTTGGTTAGACTTGTTCCCTTTTATATAGACTTGAAAGGGGTTGGTTGATACAAAATTTGTATTTGAAGAATTTTTTGTTACAAGAATGTCAATATAAAAGATATCATCAAACTTACCAAGATGGTAATTCTCACTTTGAATATAGAGTTTGAGTGAAGAAGCTATTTATTTCATCAAATATGACATCCATTGAAGTGAATAATCTTTTTGTGGGTGGTTTATAGCATTTGTACATTTTTTGTGTAATAGAATGTCCATTGAATATGTATTTGTGAGTTTTTTGGTTAAATTTTTCTTGGTTTTGTTTATGAATTTGAACATAAGTATTGTTTCCTAAAATTTTTAAAGGAATTTTTGAGAAGTTATTCATAGGAAAAACCCATCAAATAACTTCATGGAATTTTAGAATCAATTGCTCTTGAGAGTATTTTGATATTTGATTGTGAAAGAAAAGTGTCTTAGTTACCTCCAAAAATTGATAATTTTTTCTTTCTGCAAATTTATTTTATTGGGGAGTGTCAGGGCAAGAAGATTGATTGACAATACACTCTTTTAAAAGAGTGATGTTAATGTCTGATTAAAATAACCATGAGCATTATCAATCCAAAAAATTTGATTTTAGAGTTAAATTGATCTTTTATCATGACAGTGAATATAAGAAGTATATAATTAATATTGAATTTCTATTTAATTGAATATACACATGTCTTTCGAGTGAAGTCATTAATAAACATAATAAAATAGTGATTTTAGAGATATTGAGAATTTTAGAGGATCTCCAGATATCAGAATGAGTTAATACAAAAAGACTAGAAGATCTAGAGTTACTTTCAAGAAAGTAAACACGATGATTTTAAACAATTTCACAAGTTTCATAATGAAAATGTTTATGTCGGCCGTTAAAAATTTCAAAAATAGATTTAATTTAATATAGTGCATATATATTTATAGAAAGTATCATTTTTAATTTTTAAAATATGAAATCAAACATATCTCATATAAACAATAGTTTAGACAATTAAGCGCTTCACTACAAGACATGTATCTATCCGAAGAGTAGATACATTGCTTGGTGGTGAGACTTGTTCAAATAAACTAAACAATTCATGACATCTGTTTAGTCTGCGAACCATTTATGTTGACCGACAATTTCCCCTATATAATATGAAAGAATTAGATAGGATTTATATTAATCTGTGGTCATTAAGTTTCCTATGAGGGCAAACCCCTATAGTTAATTACATCTTAGATAACCGAAGTCACCTAATAAAACTCTTGATAAAGATTAGAAAATATTATATTCATGACTTCCAAAGAGTAGGATCTTTAAGACAATGTGATAGTATGAAATTCAATAGGCGAGTGACTCAAATTTTGGAACATTTATCATGGGAATCCAAAGGAATAGAAAGCTAGGGGAAAGACAAAGATCTAAGAAAAATCTGTGTTTTCCCAAACTATCTTATAGTTTGGCTTCAATTTGACATAGCTATTTAATGTTCAATCCTGTCATTTTTATTATTTAGGACTTACATTCACTTGATAACGATCATGTGAATCGGCTGGAAGATAGGAGGATTTATGTCATATCCAATGACAACCTCAGAACCTAAGACATGCTAGGTCTTATATTGCACAAAGTACAAAGGCCTAAAAAAAGGATAAAGTGAGGGTTTATGCTGCACTAGACAAGTTGCCTCGAAGTTCTTTGACTTGTTGTTTTAGTTCTAAGGAGTTTTGCTGTTGAAGATGACCGTGCTGCCCATTGTGCATGCTCCAAGTTCCTCGTTACAGCATGTTCAATTTTAGAAATGTCAATTGTAGGAGATTGAGAGAGGTAGCATGTTTTGGAAATTTTTGAATTGAGGTGTCTTACTGTCTTATTTAGGGGAATATTAAAGTTGATTATAGTGACACCGGTTAGGATCTCACGGTTCCCTCATTCCGACACCATTATTTTTTTCGGATTCACTTAATCCAGATGAATTTACTAAACTCGACTTAATGAGTTTCATACTTTTATTTAGATCATGGAAAATCTCGTTAGCAGCTGTAGGTTGCATCCTCCGAGATATTCCCGATCATCCGATAGAGACATTTTAATTTAGCTGCAATTGTGATTTTTGTTTTGTTTGTGATTAAATTTTGAGTTGTCTTATATATTGATAATTGTGGTGGTGAATTTTATCTTGTTTTATTTTAGTTTTAATTTTAATTTTGGTTTTGTGGTTATCCTAAAAGTTCTGGTTTTCATGCAGGGTGACATTTATTGTTTAACATGCAAGCTTGTAAGTAGGAAAAGTAAAGTAAAGGAAGTACTGAAAAGAAAGTACTGTAAACTTGTAAAAACGTAACTGTCGAGTCTTCTCGTTTCTCCACCTGAAACTTTAGTATCTTGCAATAAACATTTATAATTTGCAGAAAAGTAAAGCCTGTAGATAGGTTCTTCACAAACCTACAAAACCCTATGTCATAACTTGGTGGGTCCTATTTATTCATTTGAGAGATATTTTTCTTTAATAAGTATGATAGGCTTAGTAGTCCTACATGATATCCAGAAGACTTGTGAAAAGATACATAAAGTACCTGGATATTTCACAACCCTCTTGAACTTTTTTAAGTTTATTTTGAACTTATCATAATTATTAAAAGATTCATCCATTTCATACCCTTATGTTTAGTGAATTAATGTCTTAGTTGTCCCAAAAGGTGGGGTAAATATCACTTAATATTTAATTTATGAATTATGTAAGTGGGGGCCCCTAGGGGCAACTTAACTTATGAAAGAATTTAACCAATTTTGATGGACTTGTAGTGTTTCGAATGTGTTTTAAAATTAATTGTGTTTTGTTTTTTTAAACCTCATTAGTAAAATTTGAATAAGCCTATTCTCACTACCAAACCCTTAAGACTTTAATGAGTACATTTGTAAATTTTAAAAGAATTTAGTTATATGACTATGATTCTTATCAAATTAATGAATTATCAATGAACCATTGATTAGGAGTTTTAAATCATTAAATATCACATTCCAAAGATAAAACCCCTAGCTTTAAGGATCATTTAGTTTAATTTTCTTCCAAATTAAAATACTTAAGAAAATTGTCAATTATCTTTTAATGTGACAAAAGTGAGATCGGTTTCTACCACTTTTCCCTTTATAGTTCAATCATTCAAACATGTTTATTAAGATTATTCATTACCCATTTCCCACTTTAATTAAGCCTAAATATTAGTTAAGGCTAATTCTTTAAAATTACACTTTTGCCCTTAAAGGCCTTATCACTTCATAATTCATTAAATTTAATTCAAGTGACTTCAAAATTTTTATGCCACCCCACCCATGGGTCAATTAAAGCATTAAAGGAGAAAATGTGATTTTTTTTAATTTAATTTTTATATATATTTTTTATGCAAAATAGGGATTTTTCAAAGGAAATTTAATAACTTAGTCAAAACAAAGTTTCTGTCCTTATGAAAATTATTGGAGGTTCACATAGACCAGAGAATCACTTGGACTAAATTTCATGATTTTTTTAATTTATATTTAATTATTATATTTATTTCAATTTTTTGAGTATTAATTAAATATAAAATATTATTTAATTGATAAATTAAGTTTTATATTTTTTCTAAATCTCTCTGAGGTCAAGGAACCCAGAGGACCAAATTTTATATTTTTGTGATTTATATTTTAATTATTAGAATTATTTTAGTGAGAAATTAAGGAAATTCTATTTTTAGTGTTTAAAAATAATTTTAACCCTTTAAAATTAATATCTTTATTTATAGAGATAGGAAGATTATTCCAATTGTTCCTCAATGATTAGGAGACAATTTAGAACATTTCTATCAATTTTATTAATTTTGTAAATTTTATTAATTTTTAATTATTTAATTAATAAAATAATATTTAAAATTAAAAAATTGATTTTAATTACAATTTTATTTTTTAGAGACTCCTCTGATCACATAGAACTCTCAAAATTAATTTGGTAATTTTTTGAAGCTTATTTTAATTATTATAATTATATAAGTGTCCAAAAATGTGATTTAACTTAAAAAATTCAGTTAAGTATTTAAATTAACTCTAATTAAATTGAAATTTTTATAGGGAGTTCTTCTGACTTTAAATTACAATGGAGAGTGATTTTTAGTTTAATTTCATTTATATTTAATTCATTTTATTTTTATTTAAGTTTTATGATTTAATTACCATCAGGATTATACTTAATGAGTTAAACCAAGTTTATTTTTTTCCTATGTTCTTTTGGTCACAGTGAACCTACCAAAATTTACTTTAGATTTTTTTGATAAATATTTTAATTATTATAATTTTTATACCAAAACAGACACATACAACTTAAAAAATAGGGATCTCTTCATAGAGATCTCCCCTGACTTTGGAAAAATCAGGGAAGATCTCTCATGACAGAGGGAACAAGACACCAAAGATCATAGACACATGAAGAATCAAAATACTCAGAACTGTATTTAATTAATTAAAAATAAAATATACATCAAATAATCTTCAAACTAATTCCACATTAATCTCCTCTATTCACTGAGCAAGAGAGCATTTTTCTTTTATTTTTTTGATGTGTCTACACAAAATTATGATTTTTTAAACTTCCACTGATTTAAATAAATCAAAATATCCTTATTTTTTGAAAGACAACGCGGTGCTTCCTGATTCGACACCGCCTTTTGACTCAGACTTCGCTTTATGCACCATGCTCCCGTCCGACTCAATCTTGATCGTATAAGCAAAACACACGTGATCCAACAGCTCCTGGTCTTCGTCTTCAATTGGTTCATCCTGTAAGCCGTCCACCTTCTAACCTTAAGATCTCAAGCTATACTTAACCAAATCATATGAGGTTTGTTTCTAGAGCTTCGTCTATGCAAGATGAATCTATCTATACGGCTTATACGGTATGAAATAAAGTATACATTCATGGAGGACAAAGAATAGCTCGGGAGAGGGAGAGAGTTCAATACCTTTGTCTAAGAGGAGAGACCTCAATCAGATGGTTGTAGCAACTTCGATTGGTCTCAGCGAACCTCCAGATGAAGTCTTTTACTCTGGTGAAATACCTGGACCTGAATTCGACTAAGGCCGATTTCAGGTGTTGATCAAAGTATGGGGTAGAGGCTCTCTGTGATGGGGCTTTGATGGGGGAACTTCTTCTCTCAGTGCTGTGAATGTGTGGGCACAGTTAGTTGAACTTTGGTGCAGTGTGGAGCTGTGCTAAAAAGTGTCCTGGTTTCGGCTTGAATTTCAATGGGGAAATTAGCTTTGGAGTGTGGGGATGGGTGTCTGAAGACAGTGGGATTACACTTAGGAGGTCTCAGGGAAGCTATGAGAGAAATTTGACAGAGTTCCCTTAAGAAGATTTCAGCACCATCTCTTGGCCGTGGAGAGCTCTATTTATGGCCGTGGCCATTGGGCTGAGCTTAGGGCTTGCTAGTGGGTGGAATCAACTGCTTAGGTGGAAGGCAGAAGAGCTTTAGTGGCAATTCAGAGCTTGACACATTGGATGGGTCAATTGGGTGAAGAATCAAGTAGGGTGGCTCTCAGTTTTGGCTCCTCCGGCGACTAGGTCGACCGGCCAGGCCAGGGGAGGTGGCTAGGTTAGTTGAGCTAGAGGGCAGGTCATAAGTGGGGTGAGCTTAAGTGGTTAAGTGCTCATTACAAATCTCTTTAAGTTTTACCCATTTAAGGGAGGGGATCCCCTAAATCATGGGATCTTTGGTCCATGGCTCCACTAGAGCGGGCTAGGTGAATTTAGCTCAGTCCTAGGAGTCCAATGGCTGGCTATGGTGAGCTTGGTTTGGTCACATTTGGCTTAATTTGGTTAATTTGGCTCATGGGCTCAATTTGGGTTACTTAGGTTCAAGTTGGGCTAAGTTGGGTTTGAGCTTGGGTTGATTCAAAATTGATTGTTCAATATGGTGTGTATGATTGTCATAAAGTGTTTAAAAGAGAATTTGAGTAGTTTGAATAGGTTTGGGGGATCAATTTGGCTTAATTTGGGTATTTGGTCAATTTTGGGCATGTTGGGTTAGCTTGGGTTTAGGTTAGGCTAGGGTTGGGTCAAAGGCCAATTTATGGTTCCAAATGGTCTATAGGGATGTTAGGAAAAGTTCTTGATATTAATTGGGTGGAAATTTTGGGATTGGGACATTCAATTTGATGGATTTTGTGCATGTGAAACATTTGAGGCAAATTTAGGGATTTTAGATTTGGTTGAACTTAGGTGAGGTTTGGGCTCAAATTGGGGATAATTGATGATTCAATTTCGTTTACGGGAATGTCCTGAAGAGTTTAGAATTCAAAATTAGGGGAAATTGATTTATATTGGGTTTAATTTGAGGAACTTTGGTCATATGGTCAAAATTGTGTCTTTTTGATTTTGGTTGAAATTGGGTTCAAATGTAGGTCAAATTGGGCTTGAATTTAGTTTGGGATAAGGTTAAGCATTGTGAATTAAAGTTTGGAATTGGAATTGAAGATGATTGAAGTCAATTTAGTGGACATTTGAGGTGATTTAGGCACTTTGGGCTTTAAAGACAAATATGGGACTTTTGGTCAAATTGGGAAAATTTGGTTAAATTGGGTCAAATAAAGTGATTTAAATTGATATTGAGAACATTTGGGGGGTTTTGAGAATTTTTGGGAATTTTTAGAATTTTTGGAATTTTTGTGCTAGGAGGGGTATTTTGGTAAATTTGGGTATTTAAAAGGTATTTTGAGAATTTTGGTAAATTTGAGGTGTATTGGGTATTTTGAGTGGTGAGAAATGTTTTGGGATAATCTTTGGGAGATTTTGATAATTTTAGTTAATTTTGGGAATTTTGGGCAAAATTGGGGGTTTAGGGGTAATTTGATCATTTGGTGGAGTTATGGGTCAAAAGTTTGGATTTTTGGTAAAATTTAGAGTTTAGTGAGATTGATAACCCATTTGAGCCATGGACTAAGAGAATCCCCATTTGGATCCTCCATATGCTGATAGTAGTCAAGCTCTATCCACGGTCTAAGAGCTTGGGTAAACCACCCAAATGAGTTTCCAAAGGAGTAGGGGATCAAGTGTGAAGAAGTTTGGTTTAGAGTTGTGAGGTAGTGTGTGAGAGTGTATTGTGTAAGTATGTGTGTGAGCCTCCCCTAGACCACCCATGGTAAGTCCTAATGCTTGACCAGTCTATAAGGAACTCCCCTTGAGCTTCATAATGCTTGGTCTCATCCTCCTAAGCATTTAGGGTCTGTTTGGTTCGGCTGCAGATTCTCAGTTTTCCAGCTGCAGCTGCGCTGCCCCTGGAATCAGCTGCGGGAAGTTGGTTGTCTGTTTGGTTCAGCTGCGTGAAAACTGCTGCGGGGCAGTTTTTTCATATAAAAATGACTAAACTGCCACTGTTTATTAAAACTGTTTTAAATTTTCGAATTGAAATAACAGATGCTAAAATGACTACTAAAATGAAGGAATAGATACATTAATGTTGCAATCTAAATTCCATATAGAAGAGATAGGAAGCCTTCATGTGATGTTCACTACTCTAGAAAGAAGTGATTAGTCCATATACACTTCCATTTCAACATAAGGATTACTGTAAATAATAGATCCTGATGCAAATAGGCAACCAACTATTCAATATGCATTGCCTGAACTTCACCATAAGGATTACTGTAAACAATATGCATTTCCTGAACTTACGCATTTAACCAAAGCATGTAAATATGTTGCAAATTCGGTTAAGCGAGGAAAGAAACAATCATAAGCTGCTCCACCGGCACCATCAAAGCAATCCTGCAATACTTGTAATAAATAATGGCGTGCAGTTAAGATAAAGTTAAGTTCAATAGCATATAAATGCAGCGGTTATGAAGAGCTTATACCATGGTAATCCCTGAATATTTAGCACCTCCAACTATGGAATTACATAAACCTTGTCATTCCCATGGAATTCATAATCAAGCCGCTTTGATTTTGGCATGTTAAAAAGGTACAGTGATCTCTAGTGGGGAAGCTGCCCAAAACGTGGGCGAGTTTCCCACTCCAAACACACGTTCAAATTGATTTACTCCATATTACTAAAACAATGAAGAACATAAAAAATTAGATGAAAAGCCTAAATATACTGCAGTGAGTTTTGCCATTAAAAAAAAAGACAAACATGCCCTGAAAATTCTTCCCAACTACAAGAAACAAACGCATTTTGTAACTACCAACCATTCTCCATCATTTAAATTTAAAATTGAAGATGATATATATAGTGTAAAGATTCCATGCAGGGGAATGAAAGAAGTAGGCTTCTCATATCCACATAATTGTAAAGCAGAAAATTTTTCCACTTTGGGAGGATTTTACAACACCTGGACTAACCAAACACAAAAAAATCCTTCAACCGTGACATAACATGAGAGGAGGGAGAAGTCATGAGAGGAGGAAGAAGAGGCGTTACCGTGAGATTCGTCGGAGAGGAGGAGCGAGCAGTTTGGAGGAGCGGCACAGATGGAACGAGAGAGCCACTGAATATTATCGGGTACGGTAAAGAAAGACTTATCGCGGGGTAGCGAAGGTAAAAAGCCGCGTGAGAAAGCCAGGTCACGGGACCCTCTTCACGGCGGGCGTTCGAAAAATTCGTGGCGGGATTTCGACCGAATTCGGCGGGATTTCGACCGAATCTGCGTCCGCTCTCGCGGCGCTGTGCCGCACCACACCCAAAACACCGAACCAAACACACCCTTAGATGTTAGAATTTAAGCATTTGAAAACTTCAAGTGAAGTAAAGAGGTGTTTTGAATTTCTATAGGGTGAGGGCTCCATTGCTAGTCCTCTAAGATAGTCACCAGGAAAGTCCTATGGTTAGACCCTAGGCTATTCTAAAGAAAGACTAGACCTCAACCAAAAGTGAGGCCAATAGTTTATAAAAAACGAATGAAACATACTTTGAAGATTTTTATATGAACGATGTCTTGATCTATAATAATGGGTCCACATATTGTCAGTAGTATGCGAGATGAAAGAGTATCATAGTTTTCATCGATTTTCAAGAAACCCATCTTTTTCTCTACTTGCCCAATCATTTTCCCCATAGTGACATCCAAAAATGTAGAATAATTAGTAAAAATATGATTTTCGCAATTATAGTATTTGGTAAATTTATGAATAGATAAAATGTTAATTTCAAGGTGTGTGATATGTAATATGTCACTGAGGGTTAAGTTGAGACAAATTAAGATGTCTACTTGTCATGTAACAATTTTCAAAGATCTAGTTGCAACTTTTATTTTTCTATCGCGAAAAAAGGGTTTGTATGTTTGATGTTTGTCATGTGGTTGGTGGCCTTCGAATCTTGGATGCATGAAAGGAAAAGATCTATTAGGGGTATTAAAACATAAAAATAGAAGTCAGATCATTATGAGCAAAGAGAATATGATTCTGATGATTTTTCTAAGAAACTGTCAAAATTCTTTAATTTATCAATTTTTTATTTAATTGCATCCTTGACGTCACTATACAACAGCAGCATCAACAACAACAATATCAATAACAAAAACTTTATCCCACTAAGTGAGGTCAGCTAGGTGAATCATTTTTCTCCATTCTGTCATATTGAGTATTATATTTTCATTTAATTCTATCAGAGATAGTTTTTATACAACATGCCGTGTTTTTCTATGTTTACCTCTATTTTTCTTATAAAAAATTAAATCTAAATTATCTACTCTCTTAACAAGATCATTAGATTGTCGATGTTTATTTGATCAAACCATCTAAGATGACTCTCTCTAATATTGTATGTCACATGAGTTATACAAACCCTTTCATAGGTATATTTTTTCTGCATTTTGTCTCTAAGTGTAAACACAACTCATCCATCTAAGCATTCTCATCTCTGCAACGCTTAGTTTTATGCTTCTCTTTTATATACCAACATTCTGCACCATAAAGTATTGCAGGTCTCACCATCATCTTACTAAATTTTCCTTTAAGTCTAAACAACACTTTTCTATCACAAAAAAAGGCCTCATGCATTCCTCCACTTCAACTATCCAACTTGAACTCTACTAATAATGTCCCCATCTATATCATTCTCACTTTGAACAATGGACCCAAGATATTTAAAATGTTTACTCCTTTTAATGACTTGGTCACCTATTGTTACAACCGCGTCACTAGATCTGCTACTACTAAAGTTAAATTCAATGATTCAGTTTTAGATTTACTCAAACAAAAGCCTTTATACTCTAAAGTTGACCTCCATAATTCAAGTTTCGCTTAAACTCTTTCTCTAGTCTCATCCACCAAAAGGATATCATCAACCTAAAGCATACACCAAGGTATATCCTCTTGTAAATGTCTTGTAAGAACATCCACAACTAAAGTAAAAGATATGGGCTTAAAGATGACCCCTAATGTAATCTAACTGAATATGAAAATACCTAGTCAATCCTTTTATTCAAATATAAATAATAACTGTAGTAAACATATCTTTAATGACTTGAATATAAGTCATGCCAACACCTTTCTTTTATAGGACTCTCTGAAGTATTCTTTTGGTACCTTTTCATAAGCTTTTTCTAAATGAAGAAAAATCATATGTAATCCTCGTTATGTTCTCTGCACTTCTCCATCACATCTCTCAAGAAATATATAACTTCATAATAGACTTGTCCGCCATAATTCCAAATTGATTTTGAGAAACCTTTTTTCTCGTCTTAATGTATTTTCAATTACTTTCTCCCATAATTTTAATGTATGAAACTTTTAACTTAATTCCTTTATAATTTACATACTCTTGTGCATCCCTTTATTATTAAAAATAGGAACCAAAATACTCTTTCTCCACTCTGTAGATATTTTTTTAGTTTTTAAAATAATATTAAAAAGTTTGGTAAGCGAAGAAATTTTTAAAATCTCTAAATATTTTCATTCTTATATTGGGATACCATTATGTCCTATTGATTTTCTAACTTTCATTTTCTTTAATGCTTTCTCAACTTTCATTTTACTAATACGATATTAAAAGTAAAAAAATATTATTATTATTATTAATTATATGAATATCACTAAAATCTATCATACTTTTAACTTCATTAAAATATTTATCAAGCTATCTCACATTTATGCTGAATATCATCATCTAAGAAAATCACTTTTTGATTTTCATCCTTAATACACTCGAACAAATCTTTGCTTTTCTTATTTCTTTGTTTGACTAGTTTATATATATATATATATATATATATATATATATATATATATATATATATATATATATATATATATATATATATATATATCACCCTATGTAGTGTTATTTTTTTGTAAAGATTAATACAAATAGAATTCGTAATATCACAAATTGTTCACTTAGACACCTTACGGGTGACCTTATTATCACAAATTGTTCTATAAATTTTTACCAATTTTTATAACAAAGCTTCTTATATTTTATCTTTTCTTGTACATTATTATTCTAGCACCAATTATTTTTTATTCATAAAAGTTTTTCTTTTGATTTACTAAAAACATCGTTTGCTACTTGTTTAATAGTGTTCGATATTTTATACCACATTGCATTAGTTTTTTCATGAATATCCCGAATCTTGTGATCTTGAAGTTTACTCATAAAAATAATTTTATGTGTCTTTTAGACGCCCCCATCTAATTCTATTATAATGTTTTATTGTATCTTTCATCTTCAAACCCTTCATCTTAAAGTCTAAAACTAATAATCAATGTTGAGTACTTAAGTTTTCACTTGAACTAACCATCGGTACAATCTCTCATGTTTAAAAGTGATAATATGCTTATCTCATTTCTTAAATAAAGTATTACCAATAACAAAATTACTAGTTAAAGCAAAAATCCAATAGGGCTTTACTTTATTTATTTGGTATACCAAAATTGTAACAACCATGAATATTTCTAAAATCTTCTATCATTCTATCAATATGTCAATTTAAATATTCTCTAATAACAATACTTTCTTTTAGTGGTAACATTTGTATTAATTATTCTAGATCATTCCAAAAAGATTCTTTTGAACACATATCTAGACCTACTAGGCATATATCTGAACATATATGCATCTTTGACCACTATGCATGTTTGTCCTTTTTTATTTTTGCATTAATTCCACTATGATCTTGGAGTTTTCTGTGCAATTTTCAACTCTCGTCTTTATTGTGTTTTTCTTTTTGTAGTAGTTGCATCAGAAATTTTCTTTGAAAGAAGGATGTAGAAGCTATCATGACAGATTTCTCAAGGGCTAGAATATTGATTATCGCTATTCTTCTTCAGTCTAAGAGAATACTTCATTAAGGGAAGGGAGATCTTCTTTACTTAAGACTTGAATTCAAATTTGGCCAAAGTTATTGTTGAGTCCTGCCAAAAACTCAAAGTTCCTCTCTCATCCTATAAATTTTGTAAGGATTGCAACATCCTCATAGCAGAGCATCTTGAGATCTTTGTAGTACTACTCAAATCAGTTAACTTTCATGGTGTTAGAGTATTTAATGATAGGAAGGTTATCTTGTTTGGTAGTAGCAAGCTTTGTCTTGATTTCATAGATGGGTGCAACATCTTTCATTTGAGTAATTTTGTTTAACTGCATCCCAAACTACTTTTGAGGTATAGAGAAACATGAACGATTCATTGATTTTCAGTAGTTTGTTCTTCCACAACAATGTCATGCACAATTAATTTCTTCCCTAAGTAAAAATTTTGGGACTTTGGGCTCGGAGGTTGATCCACAAGGTGTTCGATGTTTTCCTTCCTTTTAGAAATGTCTTCACAATTTATGATCATTTTAGATAATTTTTTTCCATTCAAATGATAAGATGCTTAAAATACATGGAGCTCCCTTTTGGTCTGATTTTCATCATTAATGATGGCTGAATCTTTTGAATGAAAGTCAAAAAGCACAAGCATTATGAAAGAAGTAGAATTCGACAAGTGGGATGAGTTTGAAATTAGAAAATTAGAATAAATGTTGGAAGGAACATTCTAACATCTCTTTGATATCATATAGAAAACAAGTAATGGGAAAAAACTCTCAAGAATTTCATTCATTTCTTTGTACAAGTGGGAAGGTATATATACAACTCTCAGTGTTATTACAAAATATAAATAAATCAAAAAAAGAAGAAAAATTGAGAATCAGTGATTATATTAGAAAGCACACAAATTACAATTTGAGTATCATAGAGAGACAAATCTAACATTACAGTGCTTCTATCCGTGTGCCTTAATGGCTTGATCTAATAGTACGTAGCCTTGATCCTTGCGCTTTGATCTAACCTGACAGAGCCTCGATCTTTGTCTTAAATTCTTTATTATCATTGTATTAGAAATTCAACATTATGCATGCTTTATATGTTGTTGATCGTCTTTATTGTTGGCTGTGCTCTGAAAGAAATATTGTTTTGGTACAAAAGAGAGTAAATATTGTTTTCATTTTTTTATTAATTTTTTTGTTAGAAAATCGTTAATATGCAGTCACTGTTATCAGTTGAGTGTGTCAATGTTTGTATCATTTTTTGTTCTTTCTGTCATGAAATAATGGCTCCAAACTACCCTGCAGGATGACCAGCCTCTTGGGCTGAATCACGTGCCTCTTTTGTCAGGAAGCCTCCTCAACCGGGTACTAATCTAACATTTTCTTGTAATTATTTCACGGGCTGCATCACGTGATGTTTTGTTTCTATCGATCAAGTTTCCCTGTATTGTCGGTTTGATGGTTGTTCTTCCTAAAATTATTACTGATGTTTTGTTTCTATTTATTAAGTTGTTCTGTATTGTTGGGTTGCTGTTTTTTAGAATACGTGGGTTGTGGAGTGAATTCTAGGATATATATGACGTCCATTTCCTTTCTTGCAGCTTTTGTTCTATAATCATAATTTATAAGGCTAACTTAGCAATTTGTGATTAAGTCTTGATTCACATTTTTAGTCACTATGTTGAAATATTAAATGTTTAATGTTAAGAGAACTCTTAAGGTTTTCTGTTTTGTGCTTGATTTTATTTTTAGGGTACTAGAAAATTAGTGACTACAAATATTTAAGATGAATATAACTCATTAAAAAATGTATTTCTTATTCATTCATTTGATGAATTGGAATATATAGTTTATAACAGAAATTTACTTGTAGGAAAGTCAGTTTTTACAAATCATTTGCGAAAGCTATTTATTTAAACTTTATGCTCCCTTTTGGTTAGAATGTGTGGAAATTTCATTTGATGAAGGTGGTTGCGAACTTTTCTCTTAAGTTATGTGGTAATCATGTACTAATTCTAGTTGGGTTTCTAGAATTAAAACAAGTTAATACTCAGATAGGAATGATATAGATAGGAGATCCTAAAAGTAGAATCACCCTACATTTATAAAGAGTCGAACAAAATAAAGGTTTAAGGGAAACCTTGCTTAACCTCTAAGTTTGAAAATCTAAGAGAAATAACTATGAAAGGACATCATATTTCTCTTAAAAAATAACCTATTCACTAAAAAAATCACTCACTGGAATATTACGCTTCTCTTAGTAGATAGATGAGATGACTTGATTAGGAGAGGTTATTTATAAGGTATTTACGCTTAGTCATAAGGGCTAGTCGAGAGAGGGATAAATGTTAATTTGGAACATGTAAAGCACCTGAATACATTTGTGGTCAGAAATCACATAGACTCACATCTGACCTAAGAGAAAAACGTGATGACTAAATCATAATAGAAAGCGCTGAAACTTGCATCTAAGCTGTGAGCTAGTCGGCTGGATAGGTTAGGAAAAAGAAGCACAGGATGGAAATGGACCATAGGGTTTTGGGTTTCCAAGGGTTCTCCTGTGATTTGCAATGACTAAAACTAGACAGTAATCGTACAGACTTTGCATTGGCCTTGCTTAGCTGAGACATTGACCTGCTGGGTTAGTCGTTGTAAAATGAGATCAATGAACCAGAAGAGCAAAATTTCTTGTTCAATTTGGCAAAAGCAAGGGGCTTAATCCAACAGGATAGCACCGGGGCTTAATCCAACAGGATAGCACCGGGGCTTAATCCAACATCGAAGAACCAAACTGACTTGTTTTATGACCAATTCACACTAGACTAGGCACAAAACTCCTAAACACAAAACCCCTAAACCTAAATTTTGCAATGATTGAAACTATGTAGTAATCGTGCAGATCCTATGCTAGCCTTGCTCAGCCATGACGCCAATTCTTGTCGAGAACAGTTTTGTGAATCTAATCTTGAATTGGTCAAATAAATTGATGAGCAAAAAAAGGACGCTACATAATTAGTGGAATAAATATAGACTTGAATTGATTACGCAATTAATAGAATAAATATGGGCTCTATAATATGCATGAATTGATTACACAATTAGTGGAATAAATATAGGTTTATAATAGGCGCGAATTGATGACACTTAATGCCTGCGATTATTGTGTACGTTTTTCCTTTATTACGTTATGTTTTGGTTAGTATAAATAGGTTGTTTTGTTACAATGTAAGAAACTATGAAGACCTGTATTCTTCCTTCTTCAAATAATAGAAAGAAAGTTCCCGAAAGTCCAATCTCATTGTTTCTTTTCAATTTGTCCTTCAGCGATCCATTAACTTTTAACCAACATTTGGTACCAGAGCCACTAGCCGAAGGACATGTCGTCACCGAGCAAAGCTATCGTAGGAGATATGATAGCAAAGAAGATCGGAAGAGAAGGGAACGTGATGCTCACCTATACGTTACTCACGAAGAGTAACTACTTGGTGTGGGCGTTGAAGATGCGTGTGAACCTATAGGCTCAAGGAGTGTGGGACGCCGTGGAGCAAGATGAGGTCGAAGAGCGTAAGGATAGAATGGCCATCACTGTCATCTATCAAGCGCTACCGGAAGACGTTCTTCTCATGGTGGCAGAGAAGGACTCCGCCAAGCAAGCATGGGAGACACTAAAGATGATGCAGGTCGGCGTGGAGCGAGTCAAGGAGGCGAAAGTGCAAACCTTGAGGACTCACTTCGAGGCAATCCGCATGAAGGATGGAGAGACGGTGGATGATTTCGCCATGAAATTGACTTCCATTGTGACAGGCATCCGCTCGTTGGGAGAGAAGGTGGAGGAGATCTCCGTCGTCAAGAAGTTCCTTCGAGCCGTACCACAAAAATACATGCAGATCGTCACCGCGATCGAATAATTTGGTGACCTCAAAAACATGACCGTCGAGGAGGTCGTCGGTCGTCTCAAAGTCCACGAAGAGAGACTTCGAGGCTACGGAGACCTAGAGGAGGAGAAGCACCTCTTGCTCACGCATGCAAAATGGATGTCACGAATGAAGAAAAACGGAGAAGCCGATTTTTCTTCTGAATCGTCGAGTAGCGGCGGCAACGGTGGAGTTAGCCGAGGTTGTGGCAAAGGACGGGGACGAGGGCAAGCTCGAGGCGGAGAAAGCTCACCTCGACAGGAAGACATCAAACCCCGCAAAGACAAGAGCACAGTGAAGTGTTACGCTTGTCAAAAGTACGGACACTACGCGTCTGAATGCAGTAGCAAGAAGCTCGAAGAGGAAACAAACCTTACTAGCCTCCATGACGAGGAGCCAGCGTTGATGTTTGCCGAGAGAGTGGCGAATCCTTTGTCCGAAGACGAGAAGGCAATCCTCGAAGAGTTCACGCAAGAATCGTCCAAGGAGGAACCAGAGGTGGTGTTGCTCTATGAAGAAAAAGTCATGGCGAACCTCCTTGCAAGTGGCGAGGAGTATAATCACACCGACGTATGGTATCTTGACAACGGAGCAAGCAACCACATGATAGGTCATCAAGAGAAGTTCAATGAGCTCGACGAGAAGATCACCAGAAATGTGAAGTTCGGCGACGGCTCACTCGTCGAGATCAAGGGCCGAGGAACCATCCTAGTCGTATGCAAGAACGGTGATCAACGTCTAATGGCCGAGGTATATTACATTCCAAAATTAAAAAGTAATATCATAAGTCTCGGTCAAATGATAGAAGTAGACAACACGATCACCTTAGTCGGCTCGTTCTTGAAGATGTTCGACCGAAATGGCGTCCTATTGATGAAGGTGGAGAAATCGCCAAATCGATTGTACAATATCTCCCTCGAGACAAGCCAACCCGCTTCTCTATTAGCATCACTAACAGATTCGGCTTGGTTATGGCATGCGAGACTTGGGCACGTAAACTTTTATGCGCTCAAGATGATGGGGGAGAAGAAGATGGTCATAGGGTTGCCTAAGATCACACACCCCAACCAAGTGTGTCAGAGTTGCATGATTTCAAAGCAAACAAGGCTGTCGTTCCCTGCCCAAGCCAACTTTCGAGCCGAGCATCCTCTACAACTTGTGCACGCGGATCTGTGTGTTCCGATCACCCCGACATCACTCGTTGGTAACAATAATTTCTTTTTACTTGTTGATGATTATAGTCGTTGGATGTGGGTGTAAATGCTCGGGGAAAAAGGAGAAGCCTTTGAATCATTCAAGGAGTTCAAGAAGCTCGTGGAGAACAAGTTGAAGACTTTGCGAACTGATCGAGGTGGCGAGTTCACTTCCCAGAAGTTCGCAGAGTTCTGCAAAGAAGAGGGAGTCGAGCGTCACCTCACAACACCGTACACACCTCAACAAAATGGTGTGGCGGAAAGGAGAAATCGCACCGTAATGGGCAATGCGAGAAGCTTGCTTAAGAGCATGCAAGTCCCGGCGAACCTCTGGGGAGAGACAGTACGACATGCGGTTTATCTCTTGAACCGCTTGCCAACAAAGGTGCTGAGAGATTGTACCCCTTACCAAGCATGGTTCGGCAAGCGACCTCATTTGAAGCACTTGAGAGTGTTTGGATGTACCGCACATGTGAAGGTTGCAGGTCCACATCTCAAGAAGCTCGATGATCGAAGTCAAGCAATGGTGTACCTTGGTGTCGAAGACAGAAGTAAGGCGCACAGATTTCTCGATTCACCACGCCGAAAAATCCTTGTGAGCAGAGACACAGTGTTTGAAGAGGAGAAGAAGTGGGAATGGTGCAACGATGATGAAGAGCACGTACAAAATTATGTGGATTTCGCAACTTTACAAGATGACGGAGAAGCAGCGGACTCGACTTCGCCAAACCACTCGACCTCGCTAATAACACCAGTAGTCACGCCGAACTCTCAACGACAACAAGAGAGCTCGGGAAGATCCACAACTGAAGATACTCCCAAGGAACTCCGCTCACTTGCCAAGATCTATGCGGAGGCACCTCTAGTAGAGATGGATCTTGATGAGCTGTTGTTGCTCACTACCAACGAGCCAACAACATATCACGAGGCAGCAACCGAGGAGGCATGGAATGAGGCCATGCAGAAAGAGTTCGAGTCCATCGAGAAGAACAAGACGTGGGAGCTCACCGACTTGCCACCCGGTCACAAGCTCATCGGCTTAAAATGGGTGTTCAAGTTGAAAAGAGACAGCGAAGGCAACATCCTCAAGCACAAAGCAAGATTGGTGATGAAAGGTTACGTGCAGAAGCAAGGAGTTGATTTCTAGGAATCCTTTGCATCGGTGGCAAGACTCGATACCTTCAAGTTAATTCTGGCCCTCGTAGCTCATTGTGGGTGGGAAATCCACCATCTGGACGTCAAGTCGGCGTTCCTAAATGGTGATATCGAAAAAGAAGTTTACGTCACCCAACCTGAATGATTCATTGCCAAGAATAAAGAGCACAAGGTGTACAAGCTGTCCAAAGCTCTCTACGGACTACGCCAAGCACCAAGGGCGTGGAACACTTGCCTTAACAAGAGAATGATGAGTCTAGGCTTCGTGAAGTGTCCTCGAAGCGAGTCGTGTACACGAGGAATCACGGAACGAAGCACTCATCGTCGGCGTATATGTTGACGATTTGATCGTAACTGGATCCAGCATTACTGGTGTTGAGACATTCAAGAAGTAAATGATGAAGGAGTTCGAGATGAGTGATTTTGGGCTGCTCTCATACTACCTCGGTATCGAGGTAGACTAGAAGAAAGACCGCATCACAGTGAAGCAATCGGTTTACGCAAAGAAGGTGTTGGAGAAGTTTAAGATGATGGATTGCAACCCGAGCAAGTATCCAATGGAAGCAAATTTGCAGCTCGGAAAGGATGCGGAAGGAATCCCTGTGAATCCCACCGAGTATAGGCGTGTCATCGGGTGTCTCAGGTACTTGTCCCATACTCGACCCGATATCTCATACGCAGTTGGCATGGCGAGTCGTTACATGGAGCAGCCTACCACTTTACATCAGCAGGCGGTGAAACATATTCTCCGTTACGTGAAGGGAACAATGAGCTACGGGATGCAATACAAAAGAGAACAAGGAGCTGAAGAGCTCGTCGGCTTTACTGACAGTGATCTAGCCGGAGATATAGATAGCAGGAAAAGCACCGGAGGGATGGCATTTTATCTCAACGGGAATCTAATCACTTGGCAATCTCAGAAGCAGCGAACCATTGCTCTATCATCTTGTAAGGCAGAGTTCATGGCAGCCACTGCGACATCATGCCAAGCATTGTGGCTGAGAAGTTTGTTGAGCGAGGTGACCGGAAGCGAGCCAAAGCCGGTAACTCTCTACGTCGACAACAAATCTGCAATAACATTGATAAAGAACCCGGTGTTTCATGGACGCAGCAAGCACATTGATACTCGATTCCACTTTATTCGCGAGTGTGTCGAGAATCAACAGATCATCGTGGAGTTTGTAAGCACCGGAGAGCAACGTGCGGATATTCTCACCAAGGCTCTAGCAAGAGTCAAATTGGCGAAAATGCGAGAACTGCTTGGCGTAAACAATTTCAAACCAAATCAAGCTTACGGGAGAGATTGTGAATCTAATCTTGAATTGGTCAAATAAATTGATGAGCAAAAAAAGGACGCTGCATAATTAGTTGAATAAATATAAACTTGAATTGATTACGCAATTAATGGAATAAATATAGGCTCTATAATAGGCATTGATTGATTACACAATTAGTGGAATAAATATAGGTTTATAATAGGCGCGAATTGATGACACTTAATGCCTGCGATTATTGTATATTTTTTCTTTTATTACGTTATGCTTTGGTTAGTATAAATAAGTTGTTTTGTTACAATGTAAGAAACTATGAAGACATGTATTCTTCCTCCTTCAAATAATAGAAAGAAAGTTTCCGAAAGTCCAATCTCATTGTTTTTTTCCAATTTGTCCTTCAGCGATCCATTAACTTGGAACCAACAAGTTTTAAGTCGACAAAATTAATGGATTTTAGAAAGGAAAATTTCCTTGGTTTGCGATGGGCTACACTGGGAAATGGGTCATCAATGGACTTATTCTAACTCAAAATTACTAACTCAAAGCGTTGATCTATGTAACCAGCGTGACAGGATCAACGTCAATGTATTTAATAACATTGTGATGGTATGCCATGAAGGGCTTGCTCTAATACTGATGGACCTAAAGTAAACCGATGGAAAGCCTGGTCAAGGCCAAATTAGGTCTAGCTACCTTATTTTTAATGTTTGCTATGAATGTAATTAAGGAGTTGTTGCATGGACTCTACACTGACCATACTTAGCCAAGGTGCAGACTATGTAGTTAGCTGCAATGAGCTCGAGGTCCATGAACTCGGGAAAGGAAATATTTCATTTGTTAAGATTTTCTATAAAATGTACATCATAAATGGGCTTTTTTGTCCTATCCTAAATTTAATAGTCTTAACCACCGAGTTGATTGAACCCAATAATTCAATAGAATCAGCGAAATCATGCAGATCATTTTAGTCTAGTCTACACTAGACTAGGTATGACACTCTTAACCCTAAGATTTGCAATGACTGAAACCAGAGAGTAATTGCATGGACTCTATACGAGCCATACTCAACCAAGACACTAGTTTTTTCGAGGTTGGATTAGTTGACAAAATTGACGCATCTAAGAAAGAAGGCTTCTTCTTTTTTGGTTTGCAATGGGCTATACTAGGAAATGGACTGTCAAGAAACTTATCTTAACTCAAAACTATAAACCCAAAGAATTGACCTGCATAATCAGTCTTAATTGAGGCAAGATTAATTAATCCGATCACATCTTGATGGTGCCACAAAGGGCTTGCTCCAACATCGATGGACCTAAAGTTAAAAATGTGGAAAGTATGGTTGAGGGTGGACTTTGTCTAACATTCCTAACCCTAAGGTTTGTACTGACTGAAATTAGGGAGTAGTTGCATGGACCCTGTACTAGCCATGCTTAACCAAGGCACAGACCTATGCAATGAATTATATTGAAATCAAGGTATATGAACTTTTAAAGGAACGATTTCATTTGTTTGTTTGTTTATTTATTTTTTTGTTTGTTTTGATTTTTTACTATTCTGTTAAGTAGAAACTTCACGATTCTAAAGTTAAGATTGGTCGGGCTTCTATGAAGAATGGTCAGACATAGAGTTTCCTAAAAGAAAACCACCCAAGTCATGGAGAATTAGGGTAAGAGATATCTAAAGTATTATAAACTGGATAGACTTAAAAATTCTAAATAATTTTGATTTAGATTTTCAATTGGTACTTGATTTGATGTTCTTGTTAATTTTATTTTTTATTACTACAAATATATCTTCGTTGAGATGATATATTGTATTTTGCTCATTTTAAGTAATCATATGGTATATCAAAGAATCTAACGAAGTTTTTCAATATGTTAAAGTGCTTTTATGCTCCTATCAAACAATCAAATATGATGCCACCTCTTAAGCTTATCAAGCCAAATGATCATGTTTGTTGCTTCACTTTCAAAATTCAGAAATAACATTTCATTCAATCGCAATTGCTTTGAATTTAAGAATCATCCAAAGCACTGATCTCCCTTTTGGTGAAGAGATGGGGATCTTTTCATTAATCTTAAAAATATACATGATGAGTTGTAGAGAAATTGTAATATCTATAATGTTGTAATAAATATTTGTGTATATGATTTGTGAATATAACTCCACTCCTTAATCTACTAGTGGCCTAATAATGAAACTACAATTGATCATGCGTTTCTAATATTTATAGAAGCATGATGTTTCCAACATAATCAATGTATCAATTGTTGTAGACCCTGCAGCTCTAGATCTGGTCTGACATCTTGTAATTATCCATCTTCCGGAAGGTTATGAAAATCCTCTGATATGACACTGCCAGAACACCATGTTTGGAAGTGTCAACACCATTACCATTTAACACTAACACTGAGCCAAGTGGTAATGGGATTTCCACAAGTCTTATGAATTCACTAGGTCCTCTGATCTTGAGCTATGTTTGGAATATGATATTGCATTCACTCACATTTTGCAGAATGTTGTGTCAAGAATCAACCTTGTAATGAACCTTTTCAAGAGGGGAGAAATGAGGTCTACATCCTCGTGTTGAATAATTCTGGGAAGATTCTCTCCATATCAACAACGTAGTTGTATCTACAACTAAATTGAATGGTAATTCATCCCTTTCCTTTCATCTACTTTCGGGTCTTTGAATGTGTCCATTTTCGAAGATATCTCGCTCTTCCTCTATCCCTCAAATCATATATACTGAACTATCTTCTATTGCTCCACATCCGAGAACACTTTAGTGTGTAGTTTAAGTCCCTAAAGATGTTCACGAGCTTCCCATTAATCTATTGAAATTATTCAAAGTTCTATTTTTTATCACTTTGAAATCTTTGAGTTCCTCTTCAAAAATGTTCTGTCTTGTTATAGTTTTTTTGTAGAACGTGAGCATCATCCACGAAAGTAATTTCCCTGGGCACATACTCTTCACCTCTTGTAAGCATTCCAACTCTTGCAGTTCAGCTTTTCTCTTTATTTTCTCATTTTTGTTACGTCGTCTCTTATTTTAATTTCTCCTGTCTTGGTTTGTTATTTGTAGATCCCATATGAAAAGTCGTAAGACTGTATAGTGGGTCCTCCACTGCCAGGACATTCTTTGTGCTTCTATGTAGTCTTGGAATATTTAACTACTTGTTTGTCAAGTCAATTGTATTATTTGTTGTGATGTCTTTAATTTTTCTTTTCCTTAGTATAAAATTGTCTACAACAACAATAACAACAACAACAAGCCTTTATCCCACTAAGTATGGTCGGCAAGCTGAATATTTTTTCTCCATTGCATTCTATTGTGTGTCATATTTTCATTTAATTCTAATAAATTAAAGTAATTTTTATGTTACTTGCCCAAATCTTTTTATATATGCCTCTTATTCTTAACATAAATCAAATCTAAAATATCTACTTTACTAACTGGATCATTAGATGGCCGACGTTTAGTATGACCAAACCATCTAAATTACTTTCTTCAATCATGTTTGCCATTGGAGCTACACAAACCCTTTCATGAATATAGTGGTTTCGCATTTTGTCTCTAAGTGTCAAGCCACTTATCCCCCTAAGCACTCTCATCTCAGCTTAGACATAAAAGAAAATTTTATAAGATGGTAGTGAGACTACAATGCTTTATGGCGAAGAATGTCGGCTTATAAAACAAGAATCTTTTTTCTCCACTGTGTTCTATTGTCATATTTTCATTTAATCTAACAAATTAAAATAATTTTTATGCAACTTGCCCAAGTCTTTTTATATCAATCTCTATTCCTAATATAAATCAAATTTAAAACATCTACTCTCCTAACCAGATCATTAGATGGTTGACGTTTAGTATCAAAAGTTCATCTTAGATGACTCTCTCTAATCTTGTTTGCTGTTGGAGGTACACAAACCCTTTCATGAATGCAGTCGTTTCACATTTTGTCTCTAAGTGTCAAGCCACTCATCACCCTAAGCACTCTCATCTCAGCAACACTTAACTTTGTTTATGCTTCTCTTTTATAGGTCAACATTCTACGCCCTAAAGCGTTGTAGGTCTCACTACCATCTTATAAATTTTTTTTTAAGTCTAAGCTGTACTTTTCTTCACACAATACGCTCGGTGCATTCCTCCACTTCAACCATTTAACTCGAATTCTACTAATAACATTCCCATGTATACCACCAGCACTTTGAATAATAGACCCGAGCTATCTAAAACATTCAATCCTTTTAATGATTTGATCACTCACTGTTACAACTCTGCCACTATGTATAATACTACTAAAATTACATTCCATGTTTTCCATTTTAGATCTACTCAAATAAAGGCCTATAGACTCTCATGTAGGCCTCCATAGTTCAAAATTTTCCTGAACCCTTTCTATCTGTTTTCAACTTAAATTCCAACACCAGTTTTGATGTTCCGAACTTCCTCTTGATCTGCCACATTGAGAGGCGATCCATTATAAGAACTCTTTAGATGTTCAAAGCCTAGCCAAATTTGATTATGTCCCCACCGTCGTTGAATGAGAATATTTAACTTTCTGCAGGCATCTTCCTGCAATTAAAAATTATATAGATAATGTCAGCATGATCAAGTTAAACCAAATTGTATTAAAAATTGTATTAATTTTTTATGTGTTTCAGAATATTTAATTTTGTCTGAATTGATCTAACAAGATAGACCAGAAGAAAGGAATAAATCTTAGATTATAAGAAAAGAAATGATTGAAGATCAATTTTGATGTTTTGAATTTTGAAGATTTGATTTAGAAGCAAATTTTATTGATTTTTTATTAGAATTTGGACCAAGTTATAGATAAGTCTATACGTTGTGCGTTACAGAATAAAAATTTATTTCTAAAATATATTCTTAAAAACTGCAATACATAATATTTTTCTTAACGTTCATTTGCTGGGAGCATTGGACGTTCTCATTTATAGTCCATGATTGGTATTATCCTACATAAAATACTTTATTAATTACGGAAGCACTTTTATGGTTAGTACAAACTTACCACAATCTTAAGATAGGCTAAAATTGGCGTTCAAAGAAACTAAAAATGTCAAGTTATCTACTCGAAAAGTTGTAGAGGAGACCGTTTATTATAAGTTTGAACCATTTTAGCTAGTTATAACTCAAGATTTTGTTGGGCCAGCAGACGCTTCCCTTTTGAACTCTCAAGTTCTTCTAAAACTTAGTTTTAGCATTTTCTTCTACTGTGATTTTTTTAATGAATGTTATTCTCAGTGAGGGGAGCTGAATTCTTTAGGGAGTACAGCTTAAGACCCGTACACAAAGACATAGGGTGCTGATTGAGTTGTAGTTATGTACGTTATCCTGTAAGCCCATAAAACTTCCGACGACCAAGCAATTTTTCTTCAGTATTTGGACCAGTGTATTATTGACGGCCTTTGCTGATTCATTTGTGTTCGGATAATAGATTAGAATATCTCTCATTCAATTCCACCTTCTTGCAAAGCTGTTGTTCTTTGTGCTTTTAAATGTAAAACCATTATCGGATATTCTTCGACGGGAAATGTCGAACCTACATACGATATGGTTTTTGAAGAACTAAATAACATGGTGTGCTTTAGCTTCTTTTAGTGGTATGTCTCTGCCTACTTGGAGAAATAGTGGCTTTTAGAATAAACATGTGCTCTATAGAGGAAGGGGGATCTATAGGACCAATTATAGCTATACCCTAACACTCAAAAGGCCAGTAACCCAATTTTCCTTATTTCTATAATTATGTTTTTTATCTATTTCCCTTATGTAATTTATTATTAGTCACATTAATGCCCTTATTTTTATTCAAAGGTGATCAGTGAAAAGTCTGATTTTTTTTTGAATAAACTTAATTGTTCACCAATGTTACGTGATTTCAAATTTTTTCTAAAATTGTCTATTATTTATGTTCATTTCATCTTTATTTACGCTTAAAAACTGCTAGAGCATGCTTTTTTACACCAGCTTGGAGGTGTGCTGTTGACAATGAGAAAATATTTCATACGGACAACATACGCAACGTTGCATGCGTAATAACCCCCAAATAACATTCATTCGGGGTTATTGGAGGGTTATTGGCAGGTTATTGGATATTAATTCCACTAACCCAATAACTTCCAATAACTTTTCCACCCCCAATAACTTTCTCTGGTTCTATTTCGATGTTATTCATAGGTTATTATGGGAGTATTGCGGGATTATTAGAATACGCACACAGAGTTGCGTACGTTCTCCGAATGTAATAATTTCCTGTTGACAAGGTATGGACTATACACTGCAGTAATAAACAAACTATGCATTCAACGAGCTAATTAGCATCAGCTGATTCTCTAGATTCTAAATTGCTGATCACAAGGGCGATTGGGATCACTTTTATCTTTTATCTTTTATCATTTATTTCATTTTATTTTATTTATGTTTTAATTTGAATTTAAATATATTTAATTATGATTAATTTTTTTTACAACCATTCGAAACATATTTTAAATATTTGGTGTATTTTTTAAAAATAGTTGATTTATTTTTAAAAATAAAAGATAAAATATGTTTAAAATTATACTAATTAAACATATTTCAATAGATAAAAATTAAAAAAAGAAAATAAAAATGATGCCAAATGGGTACGAAGAGTTTATGATCAGCTTCGTAACAAATGCCATTTGTTAAGATTTAAATGCTATTTATAAAATTATTGCTTACGGATGTCATCAAGTAAATTAGCTGACATGCATTCATTTCGTAATTTTTTATACTATAAAGCTGCTGTCCATAAATCAAATAACTGAAAATTTATTTTTATTTCTTTCACTTTCCTCAATATAAAAAATGGCCTTTAGGTTTTGTTTGCTGCCTTTCCTCCAATGGCCTTTAGGTTTTGTGGACACTTAGGCGGCAGATGTTGGGGAAAAACAGATAATAAAAAAAAAAACAATGTGAAAGTAGCTGTTCCCGCCTCCGCCTGCTCCCGCCCTCCCGCGAAGCTATGCTTCGCTTGGCGCTCCTTCCACTTCAAATTCACGAAACAGACAATGTCCCGCTTCCCTTTTGTCGCGATTTCATGAAGTAGAAGCAGGCGACAGCAAGAAATCCAAGAGGAAAGTTTGCGGCCAGAATTCGCAGGAAGCACAAAGATATTTTTTTTTGGCGTGAAGTTCTTTGGTGCTCTTGGCTGAGATGAAGGAAAAGGATCTCGGTGTCTTCTGTTCTCCAAATGCTTCCTTTTTCGTGTGTTTTCTTTACGATAAAAACAAGGGAATCACAAGTTTGTTATTCTGGGGTACTCTTCGGTGTTGTTGCTCACGGGTAGTGAGAGAAAGAAGAGGGAGAGATTTTTTATAAAAGTCGAATTCAACGACGGTGTAATCCTTAAAGCCAATAAAATTTTATGCAACTTCATGGACTTGAAACGTAAATCTGCGTGCTTCTCTGTTTTTTCTGGTTTACGAATTTCTCATTTTAGTTTCATCATCGATTGTTTTATATACACCACAACAACTGGTATCAAAGCTTTATTCATATCTGAGGAAGGACGATGACGAGATGAAGCGAAGGTTTCAGGGATCGAGAAGTTAAATGACACAGATTTGGTTACTGGAAGATGCAGAAAGAGAATTATCTCTATATCGAAGGAAACTTCATCTTCCGTTATTGGGGAAAAAATCGGAAATGATAGATGAGACTGAATGAAATTTGTCCAACAAGTTTTGAGGGTTATTCGATTAACTCTGTCAATATCTGTTGTACACAATGTCGTCAAGGAAAGGACTACTTTAGATCTCTTAGCAGCACTGTTAGTGTATGAAAAGTCGTTGGTGAATAACAAGATATATCTAATGAAAAAGTTATTCAATTTGAAGATGACGGAATGTACGTCTGTTGTACAACACTTGAATGATTTTAATACTATCACAAATCAATTATCTTTAGTGGAAATTGAATTTGATGATGAGATACATGCACTGATATTGTTGGTTTCATTGTCAAATAGCTGGAAAGCAGTGATGATGGTTGTTAGCAACTCTGCAGATAAATCCAAACTGAAATATGATGATATTCGTGATTTGATTTTAGCTGAGCAGGTGCGCGGAAAAGATTTTGGCGAGATCTCAGGTTCAAGTTCGACACTGAATGTTGATTTCAGATGGAGATCACAGGACAAGAACTCAAATAATGAAAGATCAAATTCAAAACACAGAGGTAGGAGCAAGTCAATGCATGGTCAGAAAGCAACTTGCTCGAATTATGGCAAAATTGACAAAAACAAGAGCAAAATTCGCCGGAAGTAGAAAGAAATTCCTTTTGGAGTGGATCTCAAAGTCTTCAGTGCTCCAAAATCTTTCTTTTTCGTGTGTTGGCTTACGACAAAAACAAGGGAATCACAGGTTTTTTATTTCCGGTTGTACTTTTCAGTGTTGTTGCTCACGGTAGTGAGAGAAAAAAGAGAGAATTTTCTTGTAAAAGTCAAATTCAACGACAATGTAATCCTCAAAGCAAATAAAATCCTTTGCAACTCCGTGGACGCAGACAATTTGTTTCTCTGTTTTTTTGTTTGTGAATTTCTCGTTCTATTTTTCGCTTCATCGTTGATTGTTCTATATGCACCACTGATCTACCTAAAAAAGTACATGTTTTTAGTGCACTTTTTATGAGTATTTTATGAACAATTTTGATGATATTGCACTTTAAATGAAAGTATTTTGCGTGTTTTTTGGTTTCAAGTACATGAAATGAACATTTAGAGAAAATGAGGGAAAAATGAAACAAAATTGGGCTACTTAGTG
Organism: Papilionanthe hookeriana x Papilionanthe teres; assembly: GCA_022702705.1. Classification (NCBI taxonomy): domain Eukaryota; kingdom Viridiplantae; phylum Streptophyta; class Magnoliopsida; order Asparagales; family Orchidaceae; genus Papilionanthe; species Papilionanthe hookeriana x Papilionanthe teres. Next base: position 52,874,459 of record CM040423.1, on the reverse strand, counting down.
TGGCGCTATAGCACTACTTTTGGCGCCATAGTGACACTCTTGGCACCATAGCACCACCATACAGGCGAATCCGACATTATAGTGCTGCATTCTTGCGCTATAGCGCCAGTAATTACCATTTTAGAAGATACATTGAATTTGATCGAATTTTGAAGATTTGGTTGAAACAACCCTTGGTTATTTTCAGAGATATATTAAATGGGTACGTTTTTTGCCAAAAAGATAGATTTTGGAGGCTTTAGAGTTCACTTTTGGAGACTTTAGTAAGATTTTTAGTGTTTTTTTTAGTGTGTGTGAGTGTGTGAGTAATTGTTGTGTAAAAGTTTGGAAATTCATGGAAGGAAACTCCAGAAATTTGTTTGAGAAGAAGACAAGATATTTTGTATATATGTTTAATTTTTTGTTACAAGACTTAGATTTCAATACAAAATAATTTTTTTTTCATGAATTATGAGTTGTTCCATTTCTTTCTCCTTACATATGAAAATTAATCTTGTGGGATTAGTGTGATTTAAATAGTTCTAAAATGTGTGATGATATTTTCACCGGTCATTCATTGACTTTATAAATTGGTCACTTGTGAGGTTAAAAGCCGTTGAGAAACATAAAGACCCGGGCGAGCTATGATTTCACCCAACTAGTGAATATTACACTTCAACTTGGGCAAAACTGTTGCGATCATTTGAGGGGAGTGCAAATAGATAATGATATAAGTTTTGTTGGGTGTAGAATTGATATTTTTAGGGTGACAGAGTAGATTCTTTTTATCAATTTGGTTTAGGGTTTGAATCGTAATGGACCCTAGTAGGTCTTATATAGAGGGTGGGTAATCTGAAGGTGAGATGTTATAATTTACTCAGCATTACTACATAAGCTGGTGAAAAACTCTAAATTAGCCAATATTCTTTGCTAGCACAGAGAGGGGGTGAAGGATATGAATGCTCGTATTTTATCACGATACCACATTTTGTATTTTTAATCATTCAAATCATACACTAATTAACATCTTTATCGCAAGGGGAAAAATCTTTTCATAATATTCAAACTCGTTTTTATATTTAATTAATCTTCTGAACTTTAGTACACTTTTAAACCTAGTTGTTACATCTTGTTTAAAATTAATTTTACTATTACAAACATATCATATTTGTTCTCACATTATATTTATCTGCAATTTAGATAGAATTTTGCAAGTTAATATTGAGAGTTACGGTTTTCCTCGTGGGGTTGATACTGAGGTTTTTAAGGAAAATCTCATATTACTTGAAACGATACATATACTTTCGTAGTACCTATATTATGAAACCATATTATATAATTTCTAAATTATTATGTTTCTTCACACTAGCCGCCAAGTATAAATTGAGAGAAGATTTTGGTAATTTTAATAATTATAAATATTAACGTAATTGCGGGTTGGGTTAACTACAATTATAGATTCACTGAATAAAAAATGAGAAGCTCTACATTTTAATGCATTAATCGGCCTAACCCAATGTTATTTGAATGGTATTGTAGCATTTTAGTTGTTATTGCAAATCGGGTTGTGTTAGTTATCGAAAAATGAAAGAAATATTTACATACATATCACTCAATTCTTATTTATTTACATATCTAACACCTAAACATCAATTTTTTCATGCACGCCATCAATTTTTTCATGCACGCCATCGAATGGATGAAAAATGTTTATGTCAAGTTTTAAATAATGAAATTATGGTATTTTTATGTGGTATAAAATTTTTTGGTAATATAAATTTAAAAATTTAAGTATTGGTCCGCGATATGTAAATATAAGAATTGAGTGGTATGTATATAAATGCCAAGCATAAAAATATACAAAACATATGGTGTTATTATGATGTTATTGAGGTGTTATTGCAGTATTATTTTGGGATTATTTGATGTGTTATTGTGGTAGTATTGTGATGTTAATTGAGTAGTATCACGACTGCTGTGGTGATATTCAACTGTTATTATTTTAGTATTATTATGATATTATTGTTGTATTATTATAGTGTTATTCAGTTGTTATTAACGTATTATTATTGTGTTATTTGAGTGATAGTGCGGCTGCTGTAGTGTCATTCAACTGTTGTTATTTTAGTGTTATTATAATGCTATTGTTGTATCATTGTAGTGTTATTGATATATTTGAGTGGTATTGCAGCGACTGTGGTGATGTTTGACCGTTAGTTATCAAAAAATAAATGGATGATTTACATACATACCACTCGATTCTTTTGTATTTACATATCTAACACCTAAACATCAAATTTTTCATACATGCTATTGGCCCTATGGATAAAAAAGTTTATTTCAATTTTTAAAAATTAAAATGATATTTTTAAGTGATATAAAATTTTTTGGTGATATAAATATAAAAATTAAGTATATGTGCTAGATATGTAAATACAAGAATTAGGTGGTATGTATGTAAATGCCTACAATGAAAATATATAGAACATAAATATCACATCATTCTTACATATTAGAGCATCCACATCTTTATATTTACTTATATAACACCCAAATCTCTAGATCACATAAAAAATATATTAATATTAAGTGATGAAAGCAGATTTTCAAATGTTTATTGAGGTGTTGTTTGAGTTTTATTTGAGTGGTATTGTGGTTGTTCTATGGTGTTAATGGATTAGTGTTATTTCAGTATTATTATTATGTTACTGTGGTGTTATTCAAGTGTTAATGCAGAACAACATAATAACACCAAAATAATATCGCTAGAACACTATAATAACACCATAAGTTTTGATATTTGTGTTATTATAGTGTTATTGTATTATTGTGACGTTATTGAGGTGTATTGCGGAATTAATATTACAGAATTATGAATTATTTCTTATAATATCACAATAATACCGCAGTAACACTTCAATAACATCACAATAACACTGAAATAACATCAGTCGAATACCATCATAGAGCCGCTGCAATAACAATTAAATAACACCACAATAACACTTCAATAACACATCACAACTTGCAATAACATCTAAAACACTGCAATACCACTCAAACAAGCCGGGTCAGGCCAGGTCATGCATTAAAATATAGATTTTTTCTTTATTCAGCGGGCATGTCACTTGCACGTGTTGAAATTTCATTGGAGTTCGAACGCATTTATACATTTGGACTCCTGATATAATATCTTCTTTGGCAATTGGGCGTCGTGAACAGCTATGTTAAAAATAATAATAACAAAAGTTATATAATAAAACATTCATTTAAAACAAAATCTTAATGAAGAGATAAAACATCCAAAATTCAAATTTTTACTGTTAACCAAATTGATAAGATAGTGGTGGTGCGGTGGCGGTGTGACACCAGAATTTTGTCTAGTTGGGTAAATTGTGTTTGATAGCATTTTTTGAAATCTATGTTTTCCCTCTGGCCCTAGCTAGGTAAAATGGTAGCTTTCTAGCTGCGGGGAAAACTGTGGTCTGACTCTTTCAAAAAGAAAAATTGTAATAGCTATCACAGTTTTTTGAACATCAGATAATTTGTCAACATCTTCACAACTTCTTTTTAATAAGTTGCAGCTGCCCTAAACAAACCCTAAAAGATTAAATGTAAACAATCTTTTTACCTTTTCAACTAACCAAAAAAAAATATAACATTTTAAATAACTGCGAAGAAAAAATATTATACCGAGTTACTTTATTCATAACTGTATAAAAAAATATCTGAAAAATTTTCACTAATAAAATTCATACATATGTTTGAGTAAGTCGTACAATAATAAATTCTCACACCAAGTTAATATAATGCAAAACATGACCTACATAAACAAAACTCATCTTCGAATACAAAATGAGATAATGTAATAACAACAATACAATAACTTCTGAATAGTCTACGAGGAAGAAAACCTATGGACATGTACATATAACACTACCAACACCAAAAATCCTATAACACCACAAATCATATGTCAAATTGAACCTATTTAATGCTCCTTGTAAAATGGTTTGCACTTTATCTTTCTCCCTTCTACACGTCTCAATACAATGAATCTCCATAGTTTTTTTAGTCCCAAGCTGCAAATCAAGACATAAAGCAAAAGATATCTGAAGCCTACCCATTCAACAATTTGAAAAGATAAATCATGCATCAAAATAGCTTCATTAATATTTCCTTGAGCTACTCATGATCAAAATTTGGAATAGATGAAGTCATAAGAGAACTGTCATGTTGTGTTGGAGTTAGTCGACAGTCTAAGCTTCTCCTTCCCATCAGGTTGTCGGTGCTTCATGTTACCAGTTCCAAACATGCTTTCATACAAGTAGCAAGTCCCACAATTTTGGTCTTTGCTGCCTATCCTTCTCAAAAGGGAGCAACTAGAAGTACCCCCAAACGACAGATCAAAGCCTTCTCTTAGTCGTGATGCCAATATTGGTTGTGGTTTCCACATCTTTAGGTTCTATGACATTATCTGCAATGCAAAAAAGACTACCTTGATTGATAGAGTTCCAAACAGTATGTTTTGCCATCTGAAGGTTTAGTAGAAAAAATAGTATCATAAACCAGAAAGCAATAGCATAAGGCTTGGTAATAACATGAAGTTTCAGCAATGTTAACATATCATACAACAAAAAAGGGGGCATTTAACATGCATACCACGCAATTCCTATGCATTGACATATCTAAAATTTACTTTTTGTAATTGTACCACTAAAATCTTTCATACCACATCAAAATTACCACTTTTTAACTTATAAAAAATGAAATACACATTTTTATGCATAAAAAAGTGGTGTATATATAAAAATTGAAGTATAGTTGTTTCGAACAACCATTATGCTACACCATCGAAGGCTGTTGTCATGACGTGCAACTATCTTTGGGCCACCACCGAGCTGAATCATTTTAGTTGGGTTGCTGCCTTGATGCACCACCATTGGGTCGCCACTATTTTGAATCATCATCAGGTTGTTGCCATGATCCACTACCATCATAGGACCACCGTTGCGTTGGACCATTATTGTTAGGCTACTATAATGATGCACCTCCATCAAGCCATGACCGTGTTGGTCCACTATTGTTGGATTGTCATTGTACTAGACACAAATGTCATGTCACTATATTGTTGGACTGTTATCACCAGGTCACTGTAATTGCTGGAATACCATCACATGGTTACTATCGCTTTTCGATTACCATCACAGCTACTCGACCATCATCATAGGAATATGGGCCTTGATCGCCTCCAACCCAGTATGCTTGATGAGATCGTTCGACATTGTTCTTAAGATAAGACAATTGCCTCATTATAGGACTATGGGCCTTGATCACATCCAACCTGGGGTGTTCGATGATGTTGGTTAACACCTCTTTTAAGGGAAGATAGTTGCCTCACGGTAAGGCCACAGTCCTTGATCACATCCAACCCATCCTTAGACTCACAAGCTCTGATCACCTCCAACCCGGTAGTAGAATCATGTGTCTTGATCACCTCCAACATTCTCGTAGAATCATGAGACTTGATCACCTCCAACATAATCATAGAATCACGGGCCTTGACTTCAAGTTTAATTCGTCCATCAACAACAACCAATCTTTTTAGCTGGCAAAAGAAGGCCCTAGCTTCACCATCTGGAAGAGGAGAGGTGTGACCTCCATAGCCACCACCAACTGGTCGCGGAACTGCTGCTACCATGCCGCTGCCTTCGTGTTGCCACCACTTTAAGACCACCATTGTCCGATGATCGCCGTCGAGCCATTGCCACAGTAAGACCATCATTGCTTGACTACTGCCTTCGAGCTGTTGCCACCACTGAACTGTCGTCTTTGTTTCCCAATTACTACAGTTGATCCTCCACTACCGAAGTCACCTGCAATAAATTTTCTGGCATACAACCCCTACAATCATTTTTTTCTTCATAGTTGTCTAGCTACACCACTTCCTCAATATTTTCTACAACTTTCCTATAAAAGTCTTGTATTATTCGGATAATATTGCTTCAGACTATTCAAAGGTCAGTACAGTGTTGTAATCTACGTCAGCATAGTAGAATCATTTCAACTGGATCAGGCCTCATGATTTTTGCCCCTTATAGTTTTTCATGTAAATGTATCACTCTATTGCATCAATATTTGATTCTACTTCCATGAATTTTAAGATGTGAATATAACTCTATAGTCATAAATTTATGAGCATGCAACATTCAGATAATATATAGGGTAAGTCAAACACTTATTTTTAAATATGTTTTATCTTTATTTTACGTATTGGAAAATATTTTTTTCAGGGCCAGCCAATGATTGTGCATCTCACTTTAACGAACAGTTGAGTCCATCTCAAGTGTTGAGTTAGGTCTAAACACGCACGAACATGGCTGCATGTGCATGGGTTAAAGTGGCGACTTAGGTCTGAACACGTAAGTGGATAAATTTATTTATTTATTGGGACATTTACATACATACCACTATGGCTCTCAAAAAAGCTCGTTGTTCGCGAACAGCTCGTATTTGGTTCGTCAAGGAATTCGTGTTTGATTCTTCCGATAAGTAAACGAAACGAACGCCAACAAATTTTTTTCGGTTAGTTAAACGAACCAAACACGAACAGTGATGTATTCGTTTGTGTTCGAATCGTTATTGTTCTAAATATAAAATAATTATATATAAAAAATTTATGACATTTAATAATAATAATATATTAATATACTATATTAGTAATATACTAATATAGATATTATATATTTATATAATATAAATTATATAGTTAATATAATATATTATTTATATATATTAATATTAGGGTTGTCAAACGGGCTCGTTGTTCGCGAACAGCTCGTGCTCGACTAGTTCGTTAAGAAAAAAATACAAACAGTGACTTTACAAACAATTTCGAACACGAGCTTATTTCAAACAAATAAATTTCAAACGAACCGAACACGAACACAAGCTCTGTGTGTTCGTGTTCGGTTCGTTTACACCCCTACATACCACCCAAGTCCTATATATACTAACATATATAACACCTAAATTTTATTTATTGCATTTATACCACTCAAACATTTCATACCACTTAAGAAATACCATTACTTAAAACTTTTCATACATATATAAGATGACATATATAAAAATCAAAGTTTGTGCTAGATTTGTGAATACATAAGAATTAAGTGGTATGAATGTAAATATTCCTCATTACAAAAAATTTAATTTAAAATAAATAATTGCCCATACTATATAAGTCAACCTAACAATTTCGCTGCCGATAATGTACAGCAAGAATTCTTAAAATTCTCCAAGTGGAACTCAACTGCACCTCTTTCAATAGAGCGATGTGATTCATTCATTTCATTTTTAAAGGGGGGAATAAATCCAATTAATTTATCATTTTCTATAAATCTCTTAGACTTCGTACGAGGATTTACTTTTATTTGGTAAACACCTCCCAAAATTTTTTTTATCATAATGTAAATTTCTTATCGTTTTAAAACTCAGATTATAATATCCGTTGTTCCGCCACACGACTTTTAAAAAAGAACGAGTCTTGATTTGTCATCATAAATAATCGGAGCAAAGTGATCGGTCAGTTTGTCTAGAGGCTGTAATGTGTCGGCTCCTAAAAAATTTTCATGACAATAAAAAAATATTGGACCCTTAATTTAGCGGAAAAATTTTTTGTTGGGACTCCGGACGTAAAGCTACGTCCAGGGTCCTATAAAATATTGCCACGTGGCCTATATCAGACTTACGTTATAATGGATCTGCGGAGGTTATTGCAGAGTTATTAGAGGTAAAACTTTGGAGGTTATTGTGGGGTGATTTCGGGATTATTGCGGGTTATTGTAGGGTTATCACGTGGGTTATTGAAATAGAACCGTGAAGGTTGTTGATGAGTTATTTCCGGATTATTGTGGGGTTATTGGAGTTAATATCATAATAAAACTGAAATAACCCCTCAATAACCCGACAAGAACTCTCAACAACCTCCGCGGTTTCCACCCCAATAAAACCGTGGAGGTTATTACCAAGCTATTGCGGCGTTATCACAGTTAATACTCCAACAAAACTGAAATAACCTCGTAATGACCCGACAATAATATTCCAATAACCTCTGTGGTTTCCACTCCAATGGAACCGCAGAGTTTATTGTCGGGTTATTGCTGGGTTATTGGAGTTTCAAAGTATACTTTAATTATTAGATTTGGACTTATTTGGATTCAAATCAAAGTGCCCTTAGTATTGCTAGAGTTATCTCATCTAAATATTTGTCTTGGCTATAAACTCATTAAAGTTCATGTGACCTTGATTTTTAAGTTAAAATGTTTTGAATTAAAGTATTGTATTAAGATTTTTGTTGATTAGATAAAATTGTTTAATTTTTCATGATATGATTATTTAATTTAAGAAGTTTCTTATGTAGTTTTAATGTGATGTTATAATTATTATTGTTATTTTTTGTTTGACCTAAACCTCTATATTGTATTATGACTTAGAAGCTAAGCTTCAATTAATAACTATAATCCCTAACATTATCATGTTAGAAGCATTTTTAATAGCATTTTCAATTGAGATAAGTAGGCCATGAAGCTGCCCGATGTCACCATGCAATAGCTCAAAATTCCTTGCATAGCAAGATTTTGCTAAAAAAAAGATTTTCCAATCTATTTGATACACAATTTTGGTGTAGTTACATATCTAATTCTAACATCTAAACTTTCATACTTACATGGATAATACTCAAATTTTTATTATGGTATCAAAACTATCTCATTATTAATTTTTTAAAAGTAAAATGTGATAAAGGAAATGAATAAATAGTTTAGATGGGTCACCTATTGAACATTCTTGACAAGGTATTCTACTAACACCAAACTATATGCTAAATCTCTCAAAATTGTTACATACACGTAATATATCTCGCAATATGATATCTATGTCTCAATTAGCTCATGACAATAATTGTATGAGTTTATTTTATGCTAATCGATATCAAATAAAGGTTTGAACCACCTACCAACTTCTACTTCAGGGTTTCCTACAGTTATGGACTCTATCGGGTTCAAACCAATCCTCAAGCTCTAGCATCTGCTACAAGTCAACGAGAGGAATGGCATCCACGGCTTGGACATGCTAGTACACAGATTCTTCAACTCATTGCTAAACAACAACCTGATTTACTTTAGTTCAATCATGACAGAAAATGGGGGAGAATACACTAGTAATCAATTCTAACATCTACTTGCCACATATGGTATTATGAAACAAATTAGCTGCCCTTATAATGTGCAGCAAAAAGGGATTGCAAAATGGAAGAATCGACATATACTAGAAATTGCTCGAGCTCTACTAACAGATTCCAACATACCCTCATCTCTCTGGATCGAGACAGTGCTTTGCAGCAACGTATTTGATCAACTGGTTACCATCTAAAGTTTCCTCTAATCACTCTTCATATCAGGTCCTCTATGGTTTGAAACCTGATTATAGTCATCTAAGAATATAAGAGTCAATGTTTTCGTTGGTTTCCATCTTGCTATCGAAACAAACTTCGACAATGGTTTATACCTTGTGTGTTCCTTGGATATCCTCTTCATACCAAAGGGTATAAATGCTTTCACCCCAACTCTGGCAAGATGATTATTTACAAATGTGCATCATTAATGAAATTGTCTACTCCTACAAACAATTCAGTCCGACTATTCCATCCACTCAAAAATCATACAACTCTACTCCATTTACTCTATTACAAATTTCTAGCATTACATACCTTACAGATCTACCTCAAGTACTACTTTACCTCTAGCACCTCATACTTTTGATGCAACTTTACCTTTAGTAGGTGATTCCAACTTTCCCAACTCGTCTACAGATGCCATCCCTATCTTCTTACCCCCACATAGAAAATCTCCTCCACATAAGCATATCATGGTCATAAAGTCTCAAACAAGATCCCTTACAAATAAGAAAATCTTTGACTTGTTACGTGTGTAACACTCCTAAAGGGAAACTATCACGTATAAGCAAGCTATTAAGCATGCTCATTGACAGCAAGCCATGGAAGAGGAACTCCAAGCTCTGCAAAAACAAAATACATGGAAGTTGGTACCTATACCTATAAATCAACCAAGACTCGGAAGTAAATGGACCAACAAAATCAAAAGAAACATAGATGAATCTGTGGCAAGATGCAAAGCAAGGTTAGTAGCTTTGGGATATCAACAACAATATGAGTTCACTACACAAATACTTTCAGTCCTATTCCTAAAATTCCTACTATAAGGCTACTCTTTATTATTACTCTCCATTATAAGTGGAAAGTATATTGGATGATGTATCAAATACTTTTCTTCATTTTTAACTTCAAGAAACGGAAGATATGCATCAACCAACATGCTAAAAATATTCAACCAATCCCTCACATGTTTAGCTTCCACAGAAGTCTATCTTTGGTCTAAAATAGGCTCCTCGATAATGAAATCACACATTTTCCACACATGTCATCAGAATTGGCTTTAAAGCTAGTAATGCGAACCAATCTCTCTACATCTACCACCACAACTCTCATCGGCTCTATCTTTTACTATATGTCAATGGAATTCACTTAAACATAAATAATTCTGATTTGATACAATAACTTCAGCAATATTTACAACATACCTTCTCTATGAAATCTCTGCACGCAGTCTCTACGTTTTTAAGTATCAACATAGCACAAACCTCCTATGCTTATCATCTCAATCAAACAAACTATGTTAAAGATATAGTAAATAAGGTATGTCTGAAAGATTGCAAATTTCTTCCTAACCCTAAAACTCTTCCCACCAAACTGTCTATAGAAGTAGTTCTCAATACAACTAACTTATCGAGTCACTAAAATGTCTAACCTTAACTTGACCAGATATCATGTTTACGATCAATTCACTCTCCCAGCACCTTTAGAAACCAATTCAACTACATTATCAAGTAATCACATGTCTCATATGATATCTTCAAGGAACATTAGATTTGGGCATTCCTTTAAAAGTTAGTTCACTTATTCCTCACACTAATGCCAATGCAAGCTGAGCAAGTGATGTGAATGCAAGAAGCTCTATCACAGGGCATTGCACATTTATAGTCCTAATTTACTGTCATGGAATGTGATGAAGCAACTCACTATGGCAAGATCCTCTATAAAAGCCAAACTATAGAGATATATCATCAGCAACCACATAAGTTATTTAGCGACGAAGACTTCTATAGGATTTTCTCATTCCAAGTCCAAAACCTACTAAAATACATTGTGACAACAAGTTTGTTATGAGAATTGCTCACAACCCCGCCTTTCATGTGAGAATCATATTGATATTGATTATCATTACATAAAAGATCACATCAAAACCAATGAATTCAATCTACAATATTTGGCTTCAGAAGAACAAATGGTAGCTATATTCACAAAAGCTCTCCTTACTCCACGTTATCAGAAAGCTTGATACGGCATGATAAAGGAAATGAATAAATGGTTTAGATGGGGTTCACTTTCCTTTTAGTCTCGTTTTCTTATGGTCTGTTTGGGGCAGCTACAGCTTATTAAATAATATGCTGGTAAGCAGCTTATTAATAAACTGCAGATCAAAAGTTTATCAGGATAAGCTGGCTGGTTGTTTGAGGCAGTTGTTTGAAAATAGCTGATTTGCAACTGTTTGTAGATAAATGACCATTTGCCCCTGTTAAGTAATGATATTTGTAACAGATTGTCTTGGCAATATATTTGATATTGTAGAAATAGAAAACTAATACAGAACAGTAAAGAAAAAAATTACTAAAATTACAATTAAAAGTAGGATAATATTAATTTTAAAAACAAGGCAGCATATGTCATGAGATACACTGTCCTCCAAGGATACCATCAAATCCCAATCACTATCAGTAGTGGAGCCTGGTGGACTGTTTGCCCATCAAAAGAAAGCACACTTCTCTATGACGCTCTATGGCAATTGTAAAACCGTCTCCCGTAACTTTCTGGCCGACGTGACGTCAGTAAGAAAGTCTATAGTCCATAGTGACAGAACACACGTCGGGAGGTCTCTGAAATATTGGAGCTCATGTTCCTTGAATGATGCAGGAGAGAAAACATTAGTCAGCTCATAAACAAGCACTCACACACATAAGCACACACACACACTCACATGCCATCAACAAGCCTCCATCTGCCACCTACACAGCCTCCACCATCACTGAAACACACATACTCACATGCCACGAAGAAGCACATCACTCACAGGCACACACACACACACACCCACGCACATGCCACCAACCCACAAACCCAAGTCCATGCACAACACGAACCCAAGGCCACCGACAAGAACATCATGCACAGACTCCAATGCATCCTCCAGCCAAAGCAAACATAGCAACAGAGCAACCCTAAATAACCATTCAAAAAGGAGAAGCGTTTAAAGCCTCATTCACACAATTGACCTCAAAATTATCCCAAAAATGTAAAATATCCCAAAGGAATCCCAAAGAATATAGAAAACATCACATTATAGATTACTCATTGCAACTAAAACAAACCTCAAGCAAAAAAATTCATTGCAATCGAAAAATTCCTCAACAGAGCAGAGAGATCACCCATTGCAACAAAAAATTATGCAAAAATATAGAAAACATTGCATTATAGATGTTTCAACTAGAAGTGAGCCAACTCACAAACAAGCAATCCAGCAAGAAGCGAGGAAGAGAGGCGAGTGAGGGAGAGAACTGAGGGATGTTACCTAGGGCAAGAGCGATCTATCAACCTACGACAAGAGCGATCGAGCGAGAGGCGAGGAATGATACCAGAAGGGCAAGAGCGATCGAACGAGGGAGGAGACAGGCAGAAGAAGGAACGAGAGGAAATAATCCACTCGATGTGGATTCAAGACGCCGGCCGCAGGGTTGATCCCACAGTCCTGTCTATTAAGGAAATGCAAATGGCGTCTTCCAATAAGCACCCCGAACGGACGAAACAAATGGCATGGCGGCGCGCCTATAAGCTGCCCCAAACGACCCCTTAGTCATGTATAAGTACTTTAGTTTCTCTACTGTACACGTATGTATAAATACTATTTCTGTAGCCAAGGTTAGTATATATAATAAAATCAAGATTATCTCTCTGTTAGTTTACCTTTCTTCTTTTTTGTTTCAGTATTGCTCTTCTTTCTGCAGGAATTTCAAAATACGTGACATAAAAATGGTACAATTTAAGTCTATATAAAATGATGGTTAAGTAATATGTAAGTCTCATATTTAGATTATAACCAATATTAGATTTTGTATTTTGTCGTTCTCTCATTAACATGATATTAGCTCCTCATATATTCACATGGCCAAAATTTCTATTTAAACTATTTAATTTAGGAAACTTTACATACACATCACACAATTTTTATATATTTACATATTCAAGTCATAAATTTTCATATGTATATTTATGTTTATATCATATTGGCATCATAAATTTACGTTCTAAAAGTTATATTTCAGCTTTAAAAACTAATAGTGATATTTTTATGCAATATTAAATATTTCAAGGATGTATAGGTAAATATAATAGTTAGGTGCTAGATGGGTAAATAAATAAGAATTGCGGGGTATGTATGTAAATGCCCCTTTTATTTAACCCGTCAGAATTGATAATGTGCTTATAAAAGAAACATCTATTTAGGAAAATTTTGTTAACACAAAAAAAAAATTTATAATTAATTTCATATATCAACTCATTCATTTTGAAATAGACTTTGTTGGTTTATTATTAAGGACGGTCGCTCATTGACCTGACTCCTAACAACTTTTCATGTTGATAAACTCGAATACAATATCTCATTAGAGAACACAACCTCTTTAGCTACAATAATGACAATATTCCTCAAACTCAAAATCTCAAACTCAAATCACAAAACCTAGGATCAACAAGATTAACCTTTGCTTCACTCAATGTTGGTACCTCTCATAACTTACATAGCCTCCCCATATCCTCTTGTGATGCATGATATTAAATTGGCCACAATGAAAGCGATTGTAATTTTATATGTTCTTTCTATAGGAAAAGAAAAACTATCCTTAACAAGTTATCATAAAAGCTCAATCAAACTCTAAACTCTTGTTGACATGGTTTCTTGTTGAGCCCCACTGCAATGAGGTGGCTTATCCTTCAGTTCATGAATGACATTGGGCTAGATTTGAATGAAATTAATGGAGTTAATCAATAGAACAACTCATCTCTTCTCTAAAAATACTTGTATAAACAAATACAATTATATACCTAAACAAGTTTTTTTTTTTATATATACAGAGTTTGACACGGAGGCTAACAAGTAATCAAAACTGAGCCCACATGCAGAAGTAGATGAATTATGTCCACTTGTCAAAGATTGAAGCACCTACATTTATCTCTTCCACGAGAGAAACCTAATACATATGGGGAGGGACAACTATCAGGGATGGTCATTATTATTTGCAAAGAGACAAGTTCATACGTCTTTAAATGCTCCGCCTGACGCCCACATTACAATCCTTTTGCCAAGACATCATAAATGGGTGAAGTAGTGTACCAAAATATATTTTTTTTTCTCTCTCCATTATGTATAAAAGGGAATTTAAAAGAGAATAAAGGGCTCAAGACTAACAGAAACTTTATATCATTCTAAAATATGCTCTCTCTCTCTCTCTCATCCTCCCTCTTTCTCTCTCCATCCTCTCTCTCTCTAGAGGAAACATAGTAATCTAAGAAGCCCCCTCTGAGCCATTTTTTGTTGGCTTATTGGAGGTTCAAGCTCAATAGCAACAATTAGAGACACTCTCTCAAGCATCACATCCACCAATTTCTTCCACATTGCTTCTAAAAACATTGTCTCTGCCGACTTGTATCTACTCATGAATAATACGATATCATAACTTCTAAAATGACTCAACAATACTCAATCATCTTCCTCTTACCTTCTTCACTTCATGTCACCTAGAAGATTCTTGAGATTATGAAAGGCTCATCAATCCTCAAACTAATACAGTTACTATATAAATATTATTCAGACATATCATTAATTCGTGGACTACTAAAAATATTTTGTCATTATTATTTCTTGATTTTATGTGTTTCCTATAAGATAATCTTCTACAATGATAAAAATACTAAATAAATATTTTAATGAAACAAAGAACCAATTCTTTCATTTTTTTTTCAATTATACCAAAAAAATTTGTGCATTTTTTTTTCAAAAAATTTTCTTATAATAATATTTAGATAATTTGTATCAATGTCTCAAATGTCAAATGTTGTGTCCATATAATTGATGAATAAAATTAATGTGCAAAGATTATGAAGGAAATTAAATAGCAAGCTAAAAATTGTTCAAAAAAGACTAATGTAAATGAGAGTTAATGATTCATAAACTCTCAAATAAATTAAAGGTTATCTATAAAGACCAACCCTAAAAATTGGGTAATTGTAAATGATGATATGAAGAATATTGTTGACCATTGATCAGTTTGATTAGATGAAGGGCCCGATTGAGCGGCTTATAAGCGCGGCTACGCTGCAGTATTGTTTGGATAATATATTTTGCTCATTTATCCGACAATGCAGTTGGGTTTTTACACTAAATGTAGGTTGCGGGTCGAACCCCGTGGGCCGTGTTTCAAGATAAATTGTTTATCCTGAAACGCACAAGCTCCTTAAATTCAACAAGTAGTTAAATTAGAATTTTTGTGTGTCGTCATTTATTCACTTGCTCCGCCTTTTTTACTACATAAATTCGGATTTAGTAAAAATCTGATTAACTGATGAATTTAAGAATTTCTTTCTGTCGTAGCTCACAAGTTCATATTCGTCGCACTGATGATCAGCTTTATTTGATTTGAAAAATTATTTGGGGCAGCTACAGCTTATTGAATAATCTGCTAATAAGCTGATTAAAAATAATCTGCTAATAAGTTAGGTGCGGTGGCTATTACAATTTTTTTTTTTTTGGAAAAACAAGACCGCAGCCAGAAAGCTATCACCGCACCTAAATGGGTGCAGTGTGAAAAAGTTATTTTTTGAGTTTTGAAAACGCATAAGCTGCCAAAACGCAGTTTACCCAAACAGACCAGATGTGTTTTCAAAACGCCACCGCACCAAATAAGTTGCCCCAAATGGACCCGAAATCGGAGTTCAAATGACTCCAATTTTATTATAATGTTTTGAATATAAATATTATGTTAAGGCAGCGTTTGTCTGCAACTTTGATTTGAGTTAAATAAGATTTATCAAATCCAATAAATTCAGACTTCTAAAAGCCACAGTGTGACTTTTCTGCTTGCAAATGACAGCAAAATAAATTCGTCTTGCAATCAGATTTTATTAAATTTGGATTTACGTCGTGTGAGCAGCGGAAGGCGCGATGAAAAAGATAGAATGAGAGAAAAATGGGTTTGATAGAGCATTGGATTTATTTTATTATTATTTTTTTTTATGTTTCGCAGGATTTAAGTTAAATACATAACTAAATTCAATTAATAGGATGCCACCAAACACCGCGTGTTGATAAGATTAAATTTTCTAGTGATGAATCTTTACCTAATATTTCCACCAAAAAAATTTGTCCAAAATTCCAACTAGTTGGCAGGAATTAGTATGCTTATGCATGCATATAACTATACAAGTGGCCGGCATTTGCCAACCCTTTCTAAGGTGCATTTACGTACAGTTCACACAACTCTTATGTATTTACATATCTAACCCCTAAACATTCATATTTACATACAAACCACTCAAATATGCATCACTATCTTTTTTTTAGAAGGAAAATATATTTTTTCATGCATATATTAATGACACTAAACTATTGTAATTTCAAATATTAACCTTTGAACCTTCAACATATAAATAGAAAAGAAATTTGTGGTATGTATGTAAATTTTCCCTTCTAATTTCTTTTTAACAATATTTGGGTTTAAAGTCAAATGGAAGCATTCATGCCACTATGGAGTCGCTGCACGATTCCTTCTTCTCTGCGTATTTTCATTTAATTCTAATAGATTAAGATTATTTTTATATAATATGTCCAAATCCAAAATAAATAAAAATAAAATAATAAAAATCCTAATTGTTTGGCTTATCTCTAATTTTCTTATTGTATTCTCATTAATTTTATTGTTTATTTGGCTTTTTTTTTTTTTGGCTGCATTACAATTTAATAAGCCGTCAATGACTTGCAAGCATAGAAAAAAGTTTTTAGTCTAGAGGGAAGCTGTCTATTGTCACTTTGCAATAGCTGAAAATTTTTTAAAAAAGGTTTGGTAAGATTTCCTCGGTTAAAAAAGAAATTCGGTATAAATATTAAAATCAAATTTTAGGGGTTAGATATGTGATTATAAAGAAATTGCGTGGTGTGTGTGCACATGCCCCAAAATTTTGGAAGATTTACATTAATATCAACATAATTGCTATGTTTTTACATATATATATATATATATATATATATATATATATATATATATGTATATATATATATATATATGTATATATATATATATATATATAGATAACAACTAAACTTCAATTTTTGAAAACATGTCGTTTAGCCGTGATGTGTTGAAGTACTCATTATCATGCAAGTATATGTGTTTGATGCGTGTTAGAAAATTTGAGGCAGTAGAGTGATAGATTATTGTCTTAGTGTGGTAAGAAAATTCAACACACACTTAGAAAAGAGAAAACAACTAATAATGATACCTGAAGTTTTTATGTGGAAAATCCAGAAAGGAAAAACACACAGGGTCCGACCTTGTTAAAGAGTTCCACTATAAAAAAAAATGATTAAAGTTGCTACTAATTGTCCCACAAACTAGAAAGATTTACTAGGTTTCTCAATTTACAACGTTGAGGTGTTGATGAATTTGTTGCTAGGAATGAGCGGCGATTGATAGTGATTGGTTGCGTCCGGTCAGTGGTTGGCGGTGATCGACAGCGGTAGGCCATGGTAGACGATAGTTGGCGGTGATCCACCGCGGTCGACAGTGGTCGACGGAGGTCAGTGGTGGTCGACAACGATCGTCAAAAGTTGGCGATGGTGAGTGGTGGTAGACGGAGATCAATGGTAGTCGATGACGGTCGACGATTATGGTGTTGGACATCAGCTTCTTCTCAAAGCTTCAAACTCTTCCTGATATCTCAAGCTCTTCTCCACCCTCATGGGAGGCATGGGTCTCTATTTATATTATTGTGGGTGCAATTAATGTATAAATATAAACCACTTTGATCGGACGATCCAGATAGCTTCTTTTGATTAGAAGATATTTGATGGACATTTAAGTACCTTAACGATGTCATAATTGAGTAATATTGAGCTCGCTAGATTCGTCTTGTCGAGACACTCGATTCGACTATAGTCATGCTAGATTCGACATTCATTGAACCTTATAAATATGTCCGAAAAACTTCCAAGAATGGTTTAATGACTTGATCTGAGCTTGATTAGACTCAAATTGGATTGGTTTTGATATCATTGGGTATGTCTCGTTGGGCTGGTCAGTCTGACTGTAAGTTTGTTGAAATAAGATCTTTTGATGACCTTTTATCGATGTTTGAATGTTTCTTGCTCAAAATGTTGCCTTGAGACCTGTACTATGCCTCGAGATTTGTGTCGAATGATGCAGATTTATTGGAGGCATATCAGTGTTGATTAAATAATATATACATTATGAGTCCATGTATCGATTACATGAGGAGCTACTTAAATTCTCAAATATTCTAATTACTAGTTTATTAGTTCTACAATTAGTTTGAAATGATTTAGTAGATTGTAAAAGTTACTAAAATTCATAGAATTTAAAATTATGCCAAAGGTTGTAGATTTGTATAATAATAAGAAAGATATTTATTTGAAATGGATCATGTGGATATTCAATTTTCTTCCATAAGATTTTCCTCATTTAATATTGACAATCATAGACAAATAGTCCTTATTTTATTCTTAGATATAAGAAGTGTTGGAGCCACATTTATGGTTAAGTCCCCTTAACCCTGCAAAGTCTCACAGGAATCTGCATTCCCCTATGTGAATGCAATCTCCTAGTTTCAATTTTCCTATTAGTGTTATCTTATTTGTTCTTTTAGCCTACGGTCAATAGTCCTAGATCATAAGAATATTTAATTTTTTTATTGGTAAAAAAGAAAGTAAATAATACTTGGAAGGTCGGCACAACAACATGAATTCAATTAGTCTATAGAATTGTCTTGGAATAAACATGAATTTTCACATTATGAAATTAAAGTAACATAAGGGATTTAGTTCTTACACATGCTTAAGGAAAATATAAACGATTGTTGACCTCACTTTTGGTTGAGGTCTAGTATTTCTTTAGAATAGCCTAAGGTCTAGCCATATGACTCTCCTGATGACTTTCTTAGAAGACTAGTCATGGAACCCTCCCCATAGAAATTCAAAATTTTCTTACTTCACTGGGAGTTTTCATATGCTTAAGGCTTAACCTCCAGTTTTAGGAGGAAGAGACCAAGCATAAGGAAGCCTAGGGGAAGTCTTCTATAGGTGGTCAGGCCATAGGATCTACCCTGGGAGGTCTGGAGCTCACACCACACTCACACCACACTCACACTACACACTCATAAACCCTAAACAAAGCAAATTACCTTTGATCCCCTAACTCTTTGGAAACTCATGTAAGTGGTTTTCCCAAGCTCTTAGCCTCAGGCTAGGGTTTGGCTAGTACCAACACATAGAGGACCAAATGAGGGTGACCCTTGGTCCATGGCTCAATTTAAAAAATTTCATACTACTCACCTCCAACCAATACCAATTTTTCCAAAAATTCAATTTCTAAACCCTTTTGCCCCAAAATACCTAAAATAACCCTAAAAATCCACCCTAAAATCATCCAAAATTCCCCAAAAATTAACCAAAATTTCCAAAAATCCTCAAAATCATTTCGAAATAGTTCCCACCTCTTAAATCCACCAAAACACCCCAATACACTTCAAATAACCTTCACATACGCTAAATACCCCTTTTGGTCTAAAATTCCAAAAAAAAATTCAAAAATTCCCAAAACATCCCAAATATTCCCAATTTCATTTCTCTCAACTACCACATGACTCAATTTGGCTAATTTAGCCCAATATAACCAAAAGCCTCAATTTGACCCATTTAACCCAAAAGTGCCTAAATCAAACCCAATCTTGACCCAATCGATCCCAATCTTACCCAATTTCAATTCTAAACTTTAATTCAATATTCAAAATGTCAATCTAAATGAAATCCAAGCTCAATTAACCCACATTTGACTTCAGTTTCACTTAAACCCAAAAAGCCTCAATTTTGCCTAAGTGACCCAAATCCCCAAAATTGACCTAATACCAATCAATTTCTCCCCAATTTCAATTCTAAAACCTTCATAACACTCCCATAAATTGAATTGAATCATCAATTTCCCCCAATTTGAGCCCAACTCTCACCCAAATTCACTTGAACCAAGTTTACCCAATTTTAACCCAAACATGCCATATGCCCAAAATCTCCTAAATTGATTGCCCTATTCCCAAAATTTCCACCCAATTAATGTTGGGTACTCTTTACCACATTCGCATAAACCATTTGAAACCTTCAATTGAGCCTAAACCTCACTCTAGCCCAACCTAAACCTAAGTTGACCCAACTTGCCCCAAATTGGCCAAAATCCCAAAATCCACCAAATTGAACCCCCAAATGAACTCAAAACTACTCCAAGTCTTCATGAAAAATCTTCCTTACAATCATATACACAACGTTGTTCAATCAATTTGGCCCAACTCAAGCTCAAACCTAAGCTAGCCTAACTTAAACCCAATGTGACCAAAATTGGACCTATGATCTAATGACACTTAAATTGAACCCAATTGAACCAATTTGACCAATCCAACTCCATGGCAGCCAACCCTAGACCTCCTAGGACTGGTTTGACCTGACCTAAATACTATGTCGACCTTTACTTATGTAAGAATTTATGAATTTATATTTAAATATTTATAATAATTATTGTAAAAGTCACAATTTCAAACGCAAGTATACGTATCGTTTCAAGTAATACAGGGCTCTATTAAAGTCCTGGTTATTGATCACACAGGGAAGATTATGAGAAAATTAATTAAAGAAATAATTTAGATTTTCAAATTAAAAGTAATTTTTATTTTTATTTCTTTTCAAAATTCAGATTTTAAAATTTAATAAAATTTCTACTAAATGTGAGTAAGCCGTAATAAAGTAAAGATTAATGCAAGTATAAATAAAAAAACTTTCTCTTTTTCAACCAATCCAAGACTTTTTAGAATAATTATCATTTTTGGAGAACTTAGATTATGATATTGTGTCAAATAGAAGCATTCATATTCTTTACCATCGCTCGATAGTATAAAGAATATTGGCTAATCTATATATCGGTTCAGGATGTTTTATTAGTAGAATGGGTTAATCTAGGCTCACACTTCTGGATGTCCAAGGGTGGCTATGGTCGGCCCTACCAGTGACCTGTTCCCTTTTTATAAACCAAATTATTAGAATTTAGTCCGTCACTCTAAAAACTAATTAATTCTACGCCCAATAAACAATATCTTCCTATTTATTTGCACTTCACCTTGAATAACCTGTATATAGCCTTCGATTACCCAAGGATTCATGTGATATCTACTAGTTAAGAACTCATCTCCGGATAGGTCTCAGAATTCTTCAACATGTTTTAATAATTTAAATGGCCAGTTTAAAAAGTAAATTAAGATCTGGTATTAATATCATCTTAATTTTTATAAATATTTTAAGTTAAGTTCTCCAACAAAATTTAATTATCTTATTATCTTTTCACATTTGAAAGGAGAAAGAAAACTAACTATCAGAACACATTGAATTCACACAACAAAACATATTTATAAAACTTTGAACCAAGTTACAAATACTTATCTGGAATGTTCATTCAAATGATCTGCTGACTCCTACTGACTCCAATGCAAGGCACAAGACTTCAACAAAGAACAATACTTTAAAACTCACACTTACTAATCAAGGAATTGAGTAGTAATACTCAAAATAAACTCACTAAATATTAAAGAAAGTGGCTCCCTAAAAGTGTTTGAATGCTAGAGAGGGACTAAAGGATGTGTGGGGAATATATGGTGGTAAAAGGGGCACTTTTCTCTCTAGAATTGACTCCTATTTATAGAGCTCCGAATTTGACCAGAGGTTGCTTAAGGCTCCTCTTCAAAAATTGTCTAAATACAATGTATCTTCTAGAATGTAATTATCGCGCCTAGGCGCCGGAGTCCGTGACCAAGTATTCGCACCTCTTCACTTTGGATCACACCTCTCCGCGATTAAAACCGTTTCTCTGTGTCCAGATGCATTGTATCACATGTCCTATATATCAGGAGTAACTTCCAGTCTTCTAGAAGGTCTGATAACCGCTTAAAACCATCAAAATAACTGCCTAAAGTAGTCAAAAATTTTATCTGCTTCAATATCGAACTGGCGCTTAGGCGCCGAAATCTGGCGCCTAGGCGCCAGACCTAAAATTTCGGTAACTTTGCTCTTTAAGCTCTATTTTTGCTCCTTTTTCTTTCTTAAACTCTTTTTTTATCACATACATCCAAAAACATAAAAATGCCTTTCATTAAAGCATAATATCCTTAAGAATTGAAACATAATTAAGGCATACAAATAGGTATTTTTTAAGTGGATCAAATTCCCCCAAACTTAAATGTTACTTGTCCTCAAGTAACCCTTTTAATTACATAAAATGTATAACATTTGGAATGAAGTTTAAATATTTAAGATTCCTTGTAATTTTTAGTTTTATAAATGTTTTAGCAAATCATTAACTAAATTTCACTGATTAAGTTTAATTTTAAGTATTAAATAATATTCAACTACCAAATCTTAAGACTTCCAATTTTTCATTTATTTCAAGAATAATTGTAATTTATCATATTAAGGTCACATAGAATATTTACAAGAAAAAGACTTTCATGAAACATTTTTTTAGTAAAAATATTTGTACATAAAAATTAAGTTAAAAATGTAATTAGTTTTCTTTCTATAAGATAATTCAAGTGAAACCATTTTTTTATTAGGCATTTCCTCAAGTTTCTCCTCACATTTCTTTCTTTCTTTTCTCTTTTTTTAATAAGGATATTTTTTCAATCCTCCCCCTTTTTTTTTAATTTGCGAGGATTACTATTTTTGGATAGCCTGTTAATGATTTTGAACTTCACTATCCTTAACTTATATTTAAAAACTTATACATTTTTACTTAATAAATATGACATTTTTAATAAGTATTTTTTCAAAAATTATTTCAATCTTTTTATTTTTCAAGTAATAATCTTGATTCCTTAGTATTTCAAAAATACAATTCTCTTTATTATAAATAGAAAAATTCTTAATCTTATTATTCTTTAAGTTAAATAATTTCATTCTTAAAATCAATCAAAATTATTGAAATATTAATTGAGTTTACTAAATTATTTATAAATTAAAAAATTTAAGTAATCTTAAATAGATTTTTCATTTCTTATGTTATGTTAATATTTTTAAAGAAAATATTAGTTCATTAAGGACAAATAATATTTAAATTTGAAAAATATTTTTCCTTCCCCCAAACTTCAGCTTTAGTATAAAATGAATCATAAAAATTTTTTAAAGCATGATAGAAAGAAATAAACAGGAATTTATCTAGGTACAATGATGATGTAGTAAGGAAAAACTCATTTCTACTTCTACACATGCTTTAATATGCATATAACAGAAATGATTAAGCATATTTATAGAAAAGTTTGCAGAGCAGGAGTTAATTTCTACAATTTTTTTTTAATTAATTTTTTTAATAATTTTTTTATTTTAATTTTAATTTAAATATAAAACATGCAAAATTACAAACTATTAAGGAATACTAAATAGTAGGCTGAAACAGAAATAAATATTTATCATAGGAAATAAAAATTCATCCATACTTCACTCTTTAATACATAACACAATAAATGATCTAAAACAGTCTAAACTTTTAAAGTCCACACAAAGTTAATTACACCATTTAACACTAACAAATAACAATAAAATCTGACTCATTAGTACTAACATACTAGAAATAAAATACTGAAAACAGAATCAACACATCTCAAGAGGTAAATCAAACTACTAATCACTAGCTGTAGCCTCGTCGTCATCGTCACCAAAAGAAAATTTTACATCCTTCGGATCTACATAAGGTAAGAATCTAGGACAGGTAGGGAACTGAATATCATGATCACCCTTCAGGAATCTAACAAGAGACTCAAAATACTCAGCATCATAATCACTCTTCCTTTGGGTGTACTCAGAAAGATGATCAATCTTCTTATCGATCGTATTTACTCTACAATGAGTTAGAAATAACTCATTCTGCTGCTCCATAAACTTATCATGCATGGATTCCCAAAAACTAGATGGTGGCTCAGCAGCAGAAGTAGAAGGTCTAGAAGTAGAAGGTCTACCAGAAGTAGGTAATGAACTAGAAGGTGCGGTAGAACTCTTACCTCGAAGTCGATCATAGATACTGACACTTTCTCTTCCAATGGGCGTTGTAGACTTGAGCTTTTCCTCAGAAAGCTCAGCAACAACTCCAGCACTTTCACAAAGAGAATAAATCAAAGATAGGAATCCCAGTCCAACAGAAGTGCTAGAACGAGCAGTGGCCTCTACAGAATCAAAAAGGATGCTCCCAACATCAATCGGCTTCCTCTCTTGTATGCAGTAGTTGAGGATAGCTCTGCCCTTGGTAACCTCACTCAAATGATTGGATGGAAGGAGGCGAGCGTAAATAAAGTAATGTCATACCTTTGAAACACCATTTAGCTTAGAAGATGAAAAATTTACCTGTTTTTCGTTCCAGATCTTTCAAGCTCTAGTACCATCTGTCAAGTAAGCAATAATCATCTCTAAATCTCCCTCAAATGGAGATAATACAAATTAATAGCACTCGATGTTCGGCGACAGTCCATAGAAAATGTTGATTCGCTCCGGAGTGAATCCCACTCCAACTCCTCTTACGAAGATCTCAAACTCTTCAGCATCCACGAAATTTGCATAAAACTCCCCGACGACAGGAATAACAGCAACATCAGTGAAATAACAGAATCGTTACTAGTTGAGTGCAACTATCGTTTCTTCAATTCTTCCTCCAAGATTGTAAAAACTTCGTTCCGAGATAAACTTTTTTATCGTAGCAAAATTGTTGTACCGAAAATGTGCCGCGACAGTGAAAACTTGCTACAATCAAAATTTTCTCGTTCCTTTCCTCGCTTAGATTTAGGTGTCATCTAAACGTGAAATAAAAACGCAAAATAAATTTATAGGATCAAAGGGAATGAACTAATTTAAGCTTTGCAAATTTGAAAGAGCTTAAAAATCCATGGATTTAACTCTAAAAATAAATTTTTTTCTCAAAATTTTGATTTTCTTCAAAGAGAGCAAAATCCATGGTGAAAATAAAAAATAATTGGTTTAGAATGTAGATCTGACCTTGGGATGAAGAAATCGATTTATTTCAGGCTTAGAAACTTGAAAACTCGGCCTCAAATGAGATCTCTAGGGTCGATTTTCGTGAAAACGGGAAGAACAGGAAGCTTAGGCGTCAAAAATGGCGTTGGGGGGGGGGGAGGGGGGGTTTAAGAAGATGAAGTTTCGGGTTCAGGCCGAACCGACGCCTAGGCGCTAGACTCGCCTTTCCAAAATTCGTTTTAAATTTTCTATTTTCCACCAAAACTTATCAAATTCAACTTCTAATTACTCATATGAGAGTATTAATCCAATTTATATCTTCCAAACATATCCAAAATAAATTAAAATGATAACTTAGATCCACATTTCAAACACAAAATATAACTAAACTCTTCAATTCCAACTCATATTTTTCAGTCCAAGCTCAATAAATTCCAGAACAAGACTATAACAAGATTCATCATTCTATAAACAACACAAACAACATAAATTCAAAACAAATTTTCAATACAACAACACACATTGAACAATTAAGTAAACACGCAAACTCGATTTTCGACACACTAGAACTTGACTTAATCACACCTAGAATACATAAAAGATCAATTCAACACCGAACTTCAATTTCCATCTCTTTTGCAATGAAGTTTGCTAGGCCCGCATGGATAGAAAACCAACGCCCTTGGAAATTCAAAAGCCGTCTTTTCATCAATCCACTTGTTCTTCTCATACATTGCTACTTGAGCGTCTTGATAGGTCGCCATATGATCAAACTGAAGTTTCGTTTGTCATTCCACATACTCAATTTGATGATACATCTCGTGCAAATGATTTCTAATGCTTTGAACTTCTGCTTCAATCTTTTCCAAACGACTAAATTACCTCTCCATACTGACTGCAATAAAATCATTAAAATAAGGTTGAGGATCTTTGGGGGATTTGTCTCTTACCTCATTTCCATGATTTCCTCTATCCATTGCTTTCAAACTCCTCTTAACTCCTCCAAAATGGATTGCTTTGGTCGTAAATAAGGCTGCTTAGGGATTGGGGACGATGGTAGGGCAATTTATAAAGAGATTTCGTGTGAAAATTTGAAGTTTTTCGGCTTTTCCACGATCCGCAACTGTGGCGCTTAGGAGCCGGAATCTGGCGCCTAGGCGCAAGACTATCAATACCAATGGTTATTCTGGCGCTTAGGAGCCGACTTTTGGCGTCTAGGCGTCGAAACCACGTTCGACTCCGTTTCGCCTATCGTCAAATTTTACAAAGTTTTGGTCTTAAAAATTATGTCTATTAAAAGGGTGTGATCAACATACAAACAACAATTAAGATAAATTCAAATCACAAACAATCACAATGATAATATATGAGTTGTCTCCCACAAAGTGCTTGGTTTAACGTCATCAGCTCGACCTAATCAATTAAATTAATCGGGTAAACTCAGTTTGTAAGCCTCATTGTAATTTGGTTTCATTTCTCCCATTTAAGGCTTCAGTCTTAATCAATTAACTTTAAATATTTTTCCAGTTTTGGGATCCTTAATATCCACAGCTTCATAAGGGTATACTTTCTCAATTATAAATGGTCTCATCCATTTAGATCTTAATTTTCCAGGAAAAAGTTTTAAACGAGCATTAAATAATAATACTTTGTCTAAGCTCAAATATTTTCCTTGAAATCTTTTTGTCATGCAATTTCTTCATTCTTTCCTTATAAATCTTTGCATTTTCATAGGACTCATTTCTTATCTCTTTTATTTCATTCAGTGGTAATAATCGTTTCTCTCCTGCAGCATTCAAATCGTAATTGAACTCCTTTATCGCACAGTAAACTTTATGTTCCAGTTCAACATGTAAATGATAATGTTTACCATAAATTAACTTCTAATTTTTTTTCATGCTTATTTTAAGTAACAATCCTGTTCTACCAAATGTCCAAATTGTTCATGAAGCATTGTAGTCATTAAATACTTGGTTTTAAAGTCAAATGGAAACCTTCATACAGCTATGGGGTCGCTACATGAATCATTCTTCTCCGTGTATTTTTATTTAATTCTAATAGATTAAGATTATTTTTATATAATATGTCTAAGTCCAAAATAAATAAAAATAAAATAAAATAAATCCTAATTGTTTGGCTTATCTGTAATTTTCTTATTGTATTCTCATTAATTTTATTGTTTATTTGGTTTTTTTTTTTGGCTGCATTACAATTTAATAAGCCGTCAATGACTTGCAAGAAAAGAAAAAAGTTTTTAGTCTAGAGGGAAGCTGTCTATTGTCACTTTGCAATAGCTGAAAATTTTTTAAAAAAGGTTTGGTAAGATTTCCTCGGTTAAAAAAGAAATTCGGTATAAATATTAAAATCAAAATTTAGGGGTTAGATATGTGATTATAAAAAAATTGCGTGGTATGTGTGCACATGCCCCAAAATTTTGGAAGATTTACATTTATATCAACATAATTGCTATGTTTTTACATATATATATATAACAACTAAACTTCAATTTTTGAAAACATGTCGTTGAGCCGTGATGTGTTGAAGTACTCGTTATCATGCAAATATATCTGTTTGATGCGTGTTAGAAAATTTGTGGCAGTAGAGTGATAGATTATCGTCTTAGCGTGGTAAGAAAATTCAACACACACTTAGGAAAGAAAAAATAACTAATAATGATACCAGAAGTTTTTACGTAGAAAATCCGGAAAGGGAAAAACCACAGGGTCTGACCCTGTTAATGAGTTCCACTATAAAAAAAATGATTAAAGTTGCAACTAATTGTCCCACAAACGGGAAAGAGATACTAGGTTTCTCAATTTACAACGTTGAGGTGTTAATGAATTTGTTCCTACAAATGTGTGGCGACTGATAGTGATTGACTGTGTCCGGTCAGTGGTTGGCGGTGATCGACAGTGGTAGGCCATGGTAGACGATGGTTGGCGGTGATCCACGGCGGTCGACGGTGGTCGACGGAGGTCAGTGGTTGTCAACGGAAATTGGCAAAAGTTGGTGATCGTGAGCGGTGGTAGACGGAGATCAATGGTGGTCGAGGACGGTCGACGGTTATGGTGTTGGACATCATCTTCTTCTCAAAGTTTCAAACTCTTCCTCATATCTTAAACTCTCCTCCTCCATCATGGGAGGCATGAGGCTCTATTTATATTGTTATGGGTGCAATTAATGTATAAATATGAACCGCTTTGATCGGACGATCCAGATAGCTTCCTTTGATTAGACAGTGTTTGATGGATATTTTAGTACCTTAACCATGTTTGAATTGAGCAATCTTGGGCTCGCTGGATTCTTCTCTTTGAGACACTAGATTATACTATAGGCTTGCTAGATTCGACATTCATTTAACCTTCTAAATATGTCCGGAAAACTTCCAAGAATGGTTTAATGACTTGATCTGAGCTTGATTAGACTCAAATTATATTGGTTTTGATATTATTGGGTCTGACTCGTTGAGCTGGTCAGTTTGACTGTAAGTTTGCTAAAATAAAATCATTGGATGACTTTTTAACGATGTTTGAATGTTTCCTGCTCAAAAGGTTGCCTCGAGACCTGTGTTATGCCTCGAGATTTGTGTCGGATGATGCAGATTTGTTGGAGGCATATCAATGTTGATTAAATAATATATAAATTATGAGTTCGTGTATCGATTACATGAGGAGCTACTTAAATTCCCAAATAGTCTAATTACTAGTTTATTAGTTCTACAATTAGTTTGAAATGATTTAGTAGATTGTAAAAGTTTCTAAAATTCATAGAATTTAAAATTATGCCAAAGGTTGTAGATTTGTATAATAATAAGAAAAATATTTATTTAAAATGGATCATGTGGATATTCAATTTCTTCCATAAGATCTTCCTCACTTAATATTGACACTCCGAGACAAATAGTTCTTCTTTTATTCTTAGGTATAAGAAGTGTTGGAGCCACATTTATGGTCAAGTCCCCTTAACCCTACAAAGTCTCACAGGAATCTGCATTCCCCTATGTGATTGCAATCTCCTAGTTTCAATTTTCCTATTACATCAAGTGATTGAGTGTTATCTTATTTGTTCTTTTAGCCTACGGTCAATAGTCCTAGATCATAAGAAATTTTAACTTTTTTATTGGTAAAAAAGAAAGTAAATAATACTTGGAATGTCAACACAATAACATGAATTCAATTAGCCTATAGAATTGTCTTGGAATAAACATGAATTTTCACATTATGAAATTAAAGTAACATGAGAGATTTAGTTCTTACACATGCTTAAAGAAAACATAAACGACTTCATTGATAAAATTATAAGGTATACAACTAAATTCTCTTGCTCCTATTCGTCTCGACTTGCTTCTTCCCCTTGAATATCGACAATTCAATCCACACTTTGAATACAAACACTCACTTACAATCATATAAGTGGACTCTCACAATATGTAGGAAAATTTCCTCTTCAAGTGATGGATGTCCCTCTTCAAGGGTCTTTTCCCTCACTCATTTTCTAAGACTTTAGAAGTCCAAATGAAATCGAAGAAGTCCCATCCCATGAAGAAATCTTGCTTTTTTATCTTCTCCCCAGTTGAACTGTCAGAAAACCATAAAAAATACCATATGTAGGAAAAAGGAAAAACTTAACCAAATATAATAATCCTCATTAAAAGTTAAAAAGAAAAATCAAAAGTTTTTTTTTGGAAAGGCTTTAGTATTAAAAAAAAAAGAGTTTTAGCGAAAAAACTTGAGATTTAGCTTAATTCTAAAATTGGTATTAATCCCCTTTTTAAAGTCAAAGAATCAATAACTTAATTTTAAATTCAGATTGTTGTTTTCAAAAGATAATAACTATTAACATTACTTAATCGATTAGTCAAAGCGAATTATAAATATTTGAGTAGTAATCTTATTTTAGTCAACCCTACATAAGTGATTTAGGGATCATTATATAGAAGAAAATAATATAAGTCATGTTACATATTATGAGATTTTAAGGAAATTTTATCTCAAGAAGAGGTTTGTGCACCATGAACTTTCTCATTACTAACGAACACTACAATCTTAAGCCATAATCTACCACTACTTTTTAAGAATCCTAACTTTATGTATTGAATTACTTGAGGATAAGTATTGTTTAAATTTAGAGATGTTTGATGTGTTGAAAACGTGTTGTACTTTTTTTTATTTTCTTTTTGTTATTTGTATCATTTTTATGCTTTTCTAGGATATATTTGTTGATATATGTTAGTTACATGGTGAGAGTTAAGAAAGATAGGCAAAATGAGTCAAACACATGCTAAATCCTTGTTAAACGCCTCCTTGTCAGTACAAGCAGCTCAGCACCTGGACTAGGAAGTGCCTTGCATAGACCAGTGTCTAGGCACCCAGCTTGAGAAGTAGGTGTCTGAAGAGGAAGACCAACCCATTCAACCAAAAGAATAGAGCAAGTGGAAACACAATGCTTCAACCAAGTGCCAAGGCAACCAAAGCAAGAAACTTGGTGCTCAGTCTAAGCCCTATGCCCGAACATGAACTTCTTATGTCATCAAGCTTGAGAGACTGGAAAGTCAGCGCTCCAACCTGGTACCAAAGTAGCTAAAACTAACCTAGAAATTTTAGTCGTTTCGAAAAGTTTCACTCCTTCGTGTGCTTAAATAACTAGAATCTTAAATAAACGGGACTTTAGGGACTCATTTTATTTCCACTCATTCACTAATATAGAGAGAAGAGAGGGCTTGGGGTGTATGAGTGAGTGTTTTGAGAGTGTTTTGAGAGTGAGTTTTGTCTGTGTTATGAGTGTGCTTGTGAGAGCAAGGAAGGAGCGTTATAATCAATTAAGGAGGATAAACGAACAAAGTACATAACTTGGGAATAAGGATTGCAACATTTCCCAATTCTATATGTCTTACTTCTTGTACCGTTGATTTGATTTTGTTAATACGAGCGATGTTTGTGCTTAAAGTCATACATAATATGTAATTTTCTTCTCTCCCTTGGATTGATTTTCTTTGAATTCTTGATGAATTCATGCCTTAATATTTAAAAATTTAAGTTCATAAATTTGTTTTAAAATTTTGATCTTAATTTACATTTAAACTGATCATTTGTATAGTTAAAAATCAGTATATTCTACGACCTGTGACCGTTACTTGAAGTACAATTAGGTTAAAGCATAAGAGTTTAGCGGAATAGAAATATTACTAGTAGATTCTTACAAAACTTTGGGAAATATGGATGCCTAGGAATTCCTGCAAGGTTAAGATCACCAAACTAAGATATGAGATTTCAATGCTTGTTATATCTTGAAAGTGATAGGCCCCATTTGACAACTATAGTAGAAAAGTCATTTGGAATAATTTAGATTTCTTAGGTCCAATTTAAGAGAGACTTGCGACTAATAGAAAACTCTACACTAAAATTTAGATTTTTATTTTGTAATTAAGAATTAGAAGCTCTAAAAAAATTACATAAGTTCAACTCTTCAAACTAGACCTAGGATTAGTATACTAAGACTTTTTAACCTTTTGCAAAATTAACATGTTCTTTGTTGGATCAATACATGAACTAAAAAATTTTTATATTATTTGATTGTCATGTATACTCGCGTGATTGATGCGTGCATCATTACATCTCGAATTCACATTACATCGCGTGATTGATGCGTGCAAAATTCAGGTCAAAGTTGTCTAACATTTTGGATAGCAACTACATGTACAAGCAAAATTGACAAAACATCATTTTTATGAATATTGACTACTTTCATATGATTCATTTTCTAAAAATATTATTGAAAATTATTTATAGTCATCTCCTCAATCAATTTATAGTCCTCCTTCAAAAGTTATGACATTAATCATCTCCTGACAACAACATCTATTATGGACCTCAATGATCTCACCAGCCCATTGTAAAATATTTGTATAATCAATCAATCAAATAAAACGAGTTGTAGACATTTTCTTAGTAGTTTTGATCACTCACAGACTTCATAAACTACCTCATTATCCATCAAGATAAAAGAGGTAATGTCATTTTTAAGCCTGACAATTTTAGAAGGCCAAGTCATTCCAAATGAATATGAATCCTTGTGTTAAAGAGTTAAACCACATCTTAGCCTTGCCACTAAGTAAAAATGGGAACAACCTAAGTCTTATAACATTATTTGAATCGTTGCTATACCTAAAGGTCACACATAATTCTAGAAAGTAGCTACATATAAATTTAGGTTTCCAGCAAGTGAACCTCCAAATCAATTGTTTTGGACCATTTTAATTATGATAGTTTATAGTTTAAAAATATTGGCATATATGGTAAAATTGTGAATAATCTATCGACGTATTGATAAAATTCTTAAGTTGTCTAGGCTAACTTATTTCCCTAATGGTTTGTCATTACTCTTAAAGCCTTTTTTAGTTTTGCAAGTCTTTTAAGATTTCTAGTGGTTTTTTTCTATTTTATGGTCAAATGACACTAGTTCAACAAATTAGTCCTACACATACAACCTAGGACAAACTAGTGATCTTATAATAACAAAATAATATACAAAACCAAACAATAACAACAAAAAATTAAGCAAATAACATGCAAAAATAACTAAAAAGTGCAAAAATATTTTTAGATATTCTACGACTTAAATAATAATACAAAAATATCCTAAATACAAATTAATATATTAGACAAAAAATAATAATAAAGTTTTCAAATCTAAACCTTAAATTATCAACTAAAATTCTCCTAAACAATGGCGCAAGAAAATTGATCCTTATTGTTGCGACATAGGAATTATCATGCAAGTGTACTTGTTGATCAAGTAGTATACGGATTATGAGTCTGTGTATCGATCCCATGAGAAACTAGTTAAATTTTCAAATAGTATAATCACTAGTTTACTAATTCGACAATTAATTTGAAATGATTTAATAGGCTCTAAAAATTTCTAAACTTCATATAGTTTAAAAGTAATAACAAAAAGTTTAGATATTTTTAATACTAAGTGTGATGCCACCAACAGATTTTCATCATCCAACACGAATCTTGAGACATGACACGGATCTCGAAGCAATATTTTTTTAGCAAAAAACATTCAAATCTTGATAAAAAGACATCCAGAGCTCCGATTTCAGTAATCTTATAGTCAAACTGACCGACTCGATGAGACGAATCTAATGATATAAAGTTAGTCCAATCTGAGTCAAATCAAGCTCAGATCAAGTTATTAATATATTCTTAAAAGATTTATGGACACATTTGGAAAGTCAAACAAATGACTCCAAATGACGACACTAGCAAGCCTATACTTGAATCGAATGTCTCGACAAGACGAATCCAACGAGCCCAATATCACGCAATTCTGACATCGTTAAGGCTATCAAATGCCCCCTAAACGTCGTCTGATCAAGGGAAGCATCTGGACCGTCCGATCAAAATGGCTGCATTAATTTTACCCAAAATACTATAAATAGACCCCCAAGCCTGACATGAAATAGGGGAGGAAGCCTAGAGAGAGCTTAAGGCCTTAAGGAGAAGCTGCAGTTTAGCACCACCGCCGACCGCCTTCGACCACCGCCGACTTTCTTCGACCTCCGTCACCATCGACCTCCGTCACCGTCGACCTCCGTCACCGTCGACCTCCGTCACCGTCAATCTCTGTCACTGTTGACCTCCGTCACCATGAACCTCCGTCAATCATCGTTAATCACCACCAACCAGTAGGGCTGGCAATTTGGCTCGTTGTTCGCGAACAGCTCGTGTTCGGCTCGTTAAGTAGCTCGTGTTCGGCTCGTTCGTTAAGCCTAACGAGCCGAACACAAACAAATTTTTAAGCTCGAAATGTTAACGAGCCGAACACGAACAACTGTTTGTTCGCTCGTGTTCGGCTCGAATTGGCTCGAAATAAAAAAATAATCATATAATTATTCATATAATAATTTATTATATATATTATTATATATTAATATATTATATATATTTATATTTAAGTTTAAATCATAACTGTTTGTGTGGTAGCGTGGTTATGCTTCATTTTTCCATTCATTTGGTCCAGGTTCGAATCCGGCGCTAGACATATATTTTTCTAATTAATTTTAACGAGCCAATTTCGAGCCGAACACGAGCCGAACACGAACAAGAATATTTAATTCGAGCCGAACACGAACACACCTTTCACGAGCCATTTCGAACACGAGTCGATTTCGAGCCGAGCTAATTTCGAACGAGCCGAACACGAGCCAAGCCTGAGCTCGCTCAAGCTCGGCTCGTTTACAGCCCTACCAACCAGACACCGTCAGTCGATATTGTTGTATGAAACATATAATGACTCTCTCCCGTCTGTGAAACAGGAGATTTCTATAAACATCAATCAATAGTGGATTCTCGCAACTGGGCCAGGCCCTGTGGTTTTTCTCTTACGGGTTTTCCACGTAAAAATTTCTGAATTCGTCACAGTTTATTTTTTCAGCTGTATGTGTGCTGAATTTTCATACAATGTTAAGACAATAATCTACCACTCTAAAGCCGCAAATTTTCTAGCACGCATCAGTTTGGCTCCGTCTGTGGGAAACTCTCAATCCCACCACTGAAGTACTCGCTCAATTTCCTACATGGCAAACAGAAACAATATTTGAGACAACAGAGTAGCTCGCTCCAACACCCATCGTTTCTTGCTATCACGTAGTTAAGGGCGACATGTTTCTTCATCTTCCCGTCCTCGAACACGATATCCCACCAACGAGGGGGCTTCGGGTCCTTCTATGAAAGAACGAATGTGTAGAATGGAAGAGTCTCAACTGCAGATCTTACATCTTTTACGTGGGACCCAACAACTGTCGATGAATGAAACTTGTTTACCATTAAATATGCGTCCTACGAGAAACATGTCTAGAGGAAGTCGTACCGGCCCCCTCCCCAAGAAGGAACACTTCCCGTGCCAGGTCGTGATGCTGAACTCTTACCGCAAATTCCACTCATCCATTTCATACAGCTCGCCTGGCACCGCCACATCCTGTGGTCATTCCAGATGACGTCATCCGTGACGAACTACGTCGTCTCATCCGGGAAGAGTTCCCCCTTGAGCAAAAGGATCGCTTCCACACTGACCATAACATCAATGAATCCTCTCCCTTAGAGAATGCGGTCCTCCAACACCCCATCCCAACTGGCTTCAAGCTACCGAACATTAACACATATGAAGGGATAACTGACCTTTATGAACATATTGATCATTATCGAACCATCATGCACATTCAACGTGCCTCTGACGCGCTTATGTGTTAGGTGTTCTCTGCCACTCTTAAGGGACAAGCTCGAACCTGGTTCTACTCTCTATTGGGGGGCACTGTAAACACATTTAACGAGCTGGTCAGACTGTTTGTGGAGCAGTTCATAGCAAATCGAAGGATCATCAAGGATTCGTCCCATCTCTCAAGAATTCGTCAAAGTGAAGGAGAGTCGCTCAAAGACTACTTCCGCAGATTTTCTGCTGAAGCTCGTCAAATTCCAAGAGTAGATCCAGAGTTATTAAGGGGGTAGTTTTCTTGGGGTACTTCGCCCAGGACCCTTC
This sequence comes from Papilionanthe hookeriana x Papilionanthe teres, assembly GCA_022702705.1. Taxonomy (NCBI): domain Eukaryota; kingdom Viridiplantae; phylum Streptophyta; class Magnoliopsida; order Asparagales; family Orchidaceae; genus Papilionanthe; species Papilionanthe hookeriana x Papilionanthe teres. The sequence continues at coordinate 52,838,412 of CM040423.1, read as the reverse complement.
TACTCATTACTTATGCGGGAGACAGTTCATTCTTATGATGACCTTGTACACCATGTTGAGGCACAAATCTCTGCATATGAGGCCATCATTGCTCATAAGGAACAATTTGAGCGATTGAGGGTTAAGCACAAGAATAACACTATAAGATATACCAATCAAATCTCACAACAAAAAAGTTTAGACCGCAGGGGAATCGCGAGCAACTATTAGAAAAAAAATACACGTCACGTGTTAACATCTTAATGGCCATCAAGGATGAAGAGACTATCAAGTGGCCAAAGCCATTAAGAATTCCAAATGGTGGAGACCAGTCTCAATATTGTCATTTCCACCGTGCAAAAGAAGATTCAACAGAAACATGTTTTCAATTAAAAGAAGAAATTGAACGTCTGATACGCCAAGGTCACTTGGTTCGCTACTTACAAGAACAATATGAGGGGAACCATAAGAGAATCATTGGAGTTATCGAATGAGAAGTATAACTCCAACTCATGTTATCTGAGTAAAAGACTGGCTTATATACTCTTAATTTTATTTTAGCAAAATTTTCATGTTGCTTTAAAATGTCATTTCATTTAACTTATCTTATTTTCTCATGAAAGAATTTTTGTGTAGAAAGTCCTCTTGATGAAAAGAGATGACATACCCCGGAAGTGGAGCCCAAGAGGCAAGACTCGACGGGAAGATACGGTACTCTTGAAAGTCAAGTCCAAGAGGCAAGGCTCAATGAGAAGTTATACTCATGGAAGACGAGCCCAAGAGGCAAGTCTCGATGGGAAGCTAGTAGTGGACAGGGTCCTCACTAGAAAGACTGCATGAGAGCAAGTGGTTGGCAGGGTCTCCACTCAAAGACCTCAGAAGACTTGATGCCTCAGAAGGCACAGGTACATCAAAGACCTCAATAGGCTACAAGCCTCAGAAAGCACAGATACACCAATGACCTCAGAAGGCTTGAAGCCTCAGAAGGCATAGGTACATCAAAGACCACAGAAGGCTTGAAGCCTCAGAAGACATAGGTACATCAAAGACCTCAGTAGGCACAAGCCTCAAAAGGCATAAGTACACACCAAATACCTCAGAAAGTATGAAGCCTCGGAAGGCACAGGTACATCAAAGACCTCAGTAAGCTACAAGCCTCAGAAGGCGCATATACACGACGAATCAATTCATCTTCAAATAAAAATTGATATCATCTTCCTAAAATTCAATTACTTATGATGATGGTCCAGGGGTCTTCAGATATCGCCACCACATAAGCACTAAAATTCTCCCCTCATGGCACGGCGAGAAAACTACAACATTTCTTCATCACCATCAGAACATGCAAGAGCGGCACCGGAATCTCCTCCGGAATACGCGACATCATGTACATGATCCGCGATGCTTCACCGCCACGCGTCGCAGCGACGCCCCTCTGCGATGATCCACCGCAACACATCGTCGTGACGCTCCACCTCTACGCGTTGCGTCACCCCGACACCTCGTCGAAACGTGTTGCCGCGACTCACCATCGCAACGCGTTGCCGCAACGCACCGCCATAACTTTCACGTCGCCCCAATGCCCCGTCGCAACGCGTCGCCGCGACGCATCACCCAATGTGTCTCTGTGAAGCTCCGTCGCAACGCCTCACTGCGATGCACCACTGCAAAGTGTATCCGTGACGCTCCACCGCAACGCGTCGCCCTGACGGCCCACCGCGACACTCCTCTGCAATACGTCACAACAACGCAACACGGCAACATGTTGCCGCGACACTCCGTCGCAATGTGTCCGGTTGTCGCAACGCCGCGACGCGCTGCCGCAACGCGTCTCCTTGACGCCTCGCCGCGACTCTCAGCCGTAATGCGTCACTGTGATGCCCCATCGTAACGCTCCGCCGCAGCGCGTCGCCGCGACGCCTGGCCAAGACAAACCGTCGAGGCTTCTCCACAATGCGTCGTGTCGTTGCAACGCTCCACCGCAACATGCCGCCGCGATGCCTCACCACGACGCACTGCCACAACGGGTCACGTGGCCGCACCACCCTGTCGCGACGCTGTGTCGCAATGCATCATTGCGATGCACTACCGCAACGCGTCGCATCGTTGCAATGCTCCGTCGGCGACGCGACGCTCCGTTGCAACGCTTCACCGCAACTCTTCGCCGCAACGAGAAATAAGATCCCGTTGCGTGTCTGCTATGTAGGACGGGGATGACTTTATTCTTTTGGGAAATCTCGGATCACAAGCTAGGCAGGGACTTTGTGATAAAATTAATTAGAGTCATTAAAAAAAACGGCTGTTTATTAATAATAATAAAAAAAAAAGTTCTTCATTAAAGAAAAAATGGCGGTTTATTAAAAAAAAAAACCAACTCTTCTTAAAAATAATATTAAAATAAAATAAAATAACTATTAAAAAAAACAGTTTTTTTATTAAAAAAAAACGGTTAATTATTAATAAAAAAATAAATATTATAAATAAATAAATAAATATTATTATCATAAATAAAATTATATAAACTGCTTCCTGTTTGTCTCCGGTAGGATTTGAATACTCATCACTTGAGTGAAAAAAAAATTGAGTCATGCCAAGTGAACTGAGATCAACTTCTTATATATATTAGGATATAAATTATTGTTATATACATAGTATAACTAATATATATATGTTGATATAAACAACAAAAATAAAAAAGCTCTAGATCTGAATATTTTCGGACGACTAAATTAGAGTCGCCCGAAAATATGGGGCAACTGATACGCCACCAACAAATTTTCATCATTCAGCACGAATCTTGAGACATGACACGGATCTCGAAGCAATATTTTTGAGCAAGAAACAATCAAATCTTGATAAAAAGACATCCAGAGCTCTGATTTCAGTAATCTTATAGTCAAACAGATCGAGTCGATGAGACGAACCTAATGATATAAAAGTTGTCCAATCCGAGTCAAATCAAGCTCAGATCAAGTTATTAATCCATTCTTAGAATATTTTTTGACACATTTGGAAGGTCAAACAAATGCCGACACTAGCAAACCTATACTCGAATCGAACGTCTCGACAAGACAAATCCAACGAGCCCAAGATCACTCAATTTCGACATCGTTAAGGCCATCAAATGCCTCCTAAACGTCGTCTAATCAAGAGAAACTCTTTAGACCGTCCGATCAAAATGACTGCATTAATTGCACCCAAAATACTATAAATAAACCCCCAAGCCTCACATGAGAAGGAAGAAAGCCTACAGAGAGAGCTTAAGGCCTTATGGAGAAGCTGCAACTTAGCACCACCGCCGACCGTCGCCGACCACCGCCGACCGTCGCCGACCATCGCCGACCACCGCCGACCACCGCCGACCGCCGTCGACCACCTGAACTTTCTTCGACCTCTGTCATCGTCAACCACCGTTACCATCGACCACCGTCACCGTAGACCTTCGTCACCGTCAATCTCCGTCACTGTCGGCCTCCGTCACCATCGACCTCCGTCGCCGTCGACCTCCGCCAATCATCATTAATCACCACCAACCAGACATCGTCAATCTACATTGTTGTATGAAACATATAATTACTCTCTCCCGTTTGTGGGATAGGATTTCTGTAAACATCAATCAATAGCTGATTCTCACAACTGGGCCAGACCCCGTGATTTTTCCATTTATGGGTTTTCTACGTAAAAACTTCTGGAGTCGTCACCGCTTATTTTTTCATCTGTATGTATGTTGAATTTTCGTACAATGCTAATACAATAATATGCTACATTACCGTCGTGAATTTTCTAGCACGCATCACTAAGAAAGATGTTAGTTTGATATGTATCACGTGAATATTTAATATTCTTCCAAAATATTCTCCCCACTTAATGTTGATAATCAGGGATAAATACTCTTCACTTTATTTATACATAAAAGTAGTGGTGGGGCCTTATATTATGGTTATGGTTGTGGGTAGGAGACACATCTAAGATAACAAATGGCAGGAAACTATACATACACACCACAGAATTTTTATGTATTTACATATCTTTCACCTAAAATTTGATATTTATATTTATCACACTTTGGTATCATAAACTTATGCATAAAATATAAAAAATATAATGATAATCATATATTTTTTTTTGTGTTGTCAGAAATGTGACTTTGTTAGGTATGACTCATATACCTAATAAGGGACAAATGCTGGAGTGGAGCGGAAGCTTTTGTCCAATCGAGGGAGTTTCGTTAAGTAGGTTGGGGATGCGGGGACAACACCCCTGCAGTACGATACAGAGGAAATTTTATAATTATATATTGTACAACAGAGTTATATGTTATAATTGTAACTCTACTAGGGATTTTGTAGTATTTTTTCGTGAAATCAAAAGAAGACCGCCGTTCTGCTCCCGATAATGTAGGCATATTGCCAAATCTCGTTAAATCTCTATGTTTTCTTCTTGATTTGTGTCGATTCTTGTGTTTTCTCCGCCCTAATTGCTCAAGACTTTTTAGGAGTTAGAAAAATAAATACATTAAAAAATGCGAAAAAAAAATCTACTGCTTAAACATAGTAATTAGAGAATAAGTAAATCTCTTTGGAGTAATTGGAACATTATGATCACTAAAGCAGTCAAAAATAATTGTAATTTTGATGAGCTAAAGCTTGGAGCATGCTTGTTCTTCATCTGATTAATTTTTCATACTATTAACTTCATAAAATTAAAAGTTTTAATTATTGATTTTTAATATCATTCTACTTTACATTGCATTTACTTGTAATATTACATTATTAAAATGTAATTCTATTCACATAAAAATTGTCACAGCAGATGACAATTTGACTTCAGTGATGTTTATGAACTATATTGTCTAAACAAATGTTTCGCTTTATTCAAATTTCTGCCATGTGAACAAATTTTTTATAATTTATGAGCACATAAATTGATTCTTGGAAGATTGTAGGATATGTTTGGACAATTTTCTATCTGTTTTGTGTTTTAGATCGGCGCAATAACTCCGTTCGATACTTTCTAAAAATTTCTATGGTAAAAAGTTATCTTTACAATATATTTATAAAGAAAAAAACCATAACGTTAGAAGTAAGAATGATTCCAAGCTGAAGAAACTTTCCAATATATTTATTTATTACTTATCCTGAGCCTTATGACCAATACAGTAAGACAACTGAAGAATATACAAATAGGGAGGCCTATTTTGGACACTAACCAACACAAGATTTATGTTCATAAACCAGCAGATCAAGAGACCAAACAACATAAAATGCACCTTTTACTCTGTCCCCATGATCCACACCAATGAAAGACAGACTAAACAAAAGCAACTGTTGGAATCAATTTGATTATGCAATCAGACCGTTATATTCTACAATTATTTCTTCTTCTTTTGAATTTAGGGAACTTCACTTCATATGTAGAGCTTCTTTCGGCCTACCCAAGAGGGACAAGACCGTCGCCGTGATGTGGTTCGAAGAGAGTCCTGCTTCATCAATCTGATCCTGTGGTGCTCCATGATCTATGTATCTATCAGGAAGAACCAATGATCTCAACTGCAGCAGTAGAAATAATTGTTGTAGTTAGAATAGGAATAAGAATAAGAAAAAAAAAATCTTTTTTTGAATTTTACTCCTGCATCCTCAAGGAGAAATAGTAATACCTTGAGATGGCCATCAAGGAGACCATCCAAGCTTAAGAAATGAGTAACATGAGACCCAAAACCTCCAATAGATCCTTCTTCAGCAGTGATCAGAAACTCATGCTCCTTTGCCAGTCTTCTTATGAGATCCACATCCAGAGGCTTGCAGAATCGAGCATCGGCCACAGTTATTGAAATATTGTGATCTCTTAACCTCTTTGCAGCCTTCAAACAGTTCTGAACAATAGAGCCATATCCGAGAATCGCGACTCGAGTTCCTTCAACAAGAACTCTCCCCTTTCCAATCTAATTAACACAGGGCAAAGTACTATTGAGCTTGGGAAGCAGTAATGAAGAGAAGTTATATATATGAAGGATTGTACCTCAAGAGGAATGCCTTTGTTTCCAGTAGGGAGGGGAACTCCGATTCCATTTCCTCGAGGAAATCTGAAGCAGCTTGGTCTGTCATCGATGGCTGCTGCTGTTGCAACCATGTGCATGAGCTGGGCTTCATCAGCTGGGGCCATGACGATCATGTTTGGCAAGCATGCCATGTATGTGATGTCGAAAGCTCCGCAATGGGTTGGTCCGTCGGCACCGACGAGGCCAGCCCGGTCCAATGCAAAGCGGACAGGTAGCTTCTGTAAATCAACATCATGTGCCACCTTGAAGAGTAAACATACACATGGGTTTGTTAGATGGGATGCTTTGTGTGGACGAAAACTCATGAACTTGGTAATAACTCTAAGATATTTTAATCTCTCACAGTGTTTGGTAGCATAATATTAACAGAATTTAGTCATGAATTTAACTTCAATTCAACCAAATAACATAAAAATGAAAAACTAAAACGAACGTCCGGTTATATCGAATTTTCTTGCATTTTGTCTGTTTTAAGACGTAAATCCTCCATCATCACTAGTGAGCTCCTCCTCCATCTGCGACTTGATTTGACAAATCCTATTTAACATAAATCTAAGCTGCAGCCATACACTGCTTAAATCATATAAAATGAAACACCCTTTTTCACATATATGAACTTCATAATTTGGACGTTGGGATGTCATTGTCATACAGAGAAATACAAGGATTTAAGTGATGGATATGTAAAGTTGTAAATGCATAAGAATTTTGTAGGATGTTGGTAAATCCCCCCCCTTTTTTTTTAATGCAAAAAAACAGCTTTTATTAGAAATTTTGAGAATTTCTAGTACAAATCTGTACAGAAGAACGTGGAAACTATTGTGTGGAATAATTTTGGAAATAATTCTAGTACAAATGCATAAGAACTATCTCCAAAAAACAAATAAATGGTAGGCTGTCATCTTCAACTTGTAGTAAGGAAAGCGAATTAACTAAATTATTGCCACCTTCATAATCTCGATCAGAATACGGTAAACAGTGGTGGAGAAAACAACTTTTTAGAAGCTGCAATACGATCCAAAGGATCAAACAACTTCATTACAGTTATCATATTTTAATAGATCACGTTGAATAACAAGAAAACAATAGCTAAACAATTGCTCAAATAAAACTATGATGACGACCGAAACTTAAAGCATAACCTGCCAAAAAGACCATAATTAATGTGCTAGATTAGTCGTTTGTAGATGGAAAATATGTTGAAGAGACAATCATTATTATTACATTATTGTCCGCATCTGCAATCCATTTGATCCGGTCTTCTTTAATTATTTCTTATTATGTTTGCTCCCTTAGTTTCTTAATTTTTGGACTAGCATTTGGCAGCGTTCTGCACCTATAAATACTTTGTCAGATTTATAGCATGAAACAATGCAACAGATTCTTATCTCAAAATTTAACATAATTTTATTTCAATTCACCAAATCAAAAACATATTTTCAAAGGGAAAAAGTTCTGTAGCACTAGTTTTTTACCTGATCATAGCCTCTCTGGAGGAAAGATGAATATATAGCACAGAAAGGCTTGAGACCTTCAGTAGCCAGACCTGCAGCGAAAGTTACAGCATGCTGCTCTGCAATTCCAACATCAAAGCATCTTTCAGGAAACTTCTTCTGGAAATAATTAAGTCCTGTGCCCCCTCCCATAGCAGCATGGATGGCCACTATCTTACTGTCCTCTTCAGCTTCCCTTATAAGCGATTCTGCAAAGTACTGGGTGTATGAAAGAGTGGCTTGCTTCGGTTTCGCCTGTTTCCCCGTCCTCACATCAAACTTAGCAACACCTACAAGAAATGTACAATGATGAATGAGTATTTCTAATGGAAACAAATAAAAAATGAAAAATAGATTATATCAAATACATAGATCTCTGTCAAATCGTCGAGCAAATCTAATCGGAAACATATCTGAATCATTGAATAGCAACTATGAGTTTATTAGTCTTCCATGAAAAATTGCAAATGAGAATCAACAACTTAGACTGGATAAATATTTGCATACGGAGAACGCACGCAGCTCTGTGTCCGTAATAACCCCTCCATAACCTCCATTTCGGGTTATTCAGGGGTTATTGATATGTTATTGCGTTATTAATGCAATAATAATACTCCCACAACCTCCCAATAACCTTCATGGGTCCCATTTCAATGTTATTGATAGGTTATTATGAGGGTATGAAAAGGTTATTGGGAGTACGCACGTAGAGCTTGCGTGCTCCGTATGCAAATAATCTCTCTTAGACTGAGACCATTATCCTATTTATACTTGAGTTTATATATTTTGTTTTAACTAATCATTAAAAATAAAATAAACACTAGATTTCTACACAATATAAATTTGATGCAAATATTAAGAACATTCGCATAAGTCAAATAATTAATTATTATTTAATTACAATTTAAATAGAACTATGGAAAATTAAGATATCACATTATATATAATTATCATATATGGACCTATATATAAAAATTTCCTAACAATTACTTCATACAAGTAAAACAAAGTTAATTTGGGGTGTTTATGGGACAGCGGTGTAGTGGTAGTATAGTGCATATGGGTGTAAACGAGTTAAGTCGAGCTCAAGCTCAGCGGGAGCTTGAGCCTGATTAATTTTATCGAGTTTGAGTTTGAGCTCGAGCTCGAGCTTAATTAAGTCGATGAGTTTGAGTCGGCTCACTTAAAGTAGTGTTATAATAAAATGACAAATAGAGCAAGCAATTGGCAGAGAAATAATATGAAATCACTTAATATAAAATATAAAATATTATTTTTTAATATTTTTAATACTTTAAAGATAAAGTCTTCAAATTTAATATATTCTGAGGGTCAATTCTTTATATTAATATTTTTTAAAACGAGCTGGCTCACGAGCAGATTAGTCGAGTCGGGGTTAGCTTAAGCTTGGCTTGTTAGCTCATTGAGCTCAATTCACGAGCCACTTATTGAGTCGAGCTTGAGCCGGCTATTGAGTGGGCTTAACACTTTCACTCTGGTCCCTAAGCGGAGCCCCACACATTTTTTTGTGTTTTGACAACTGTATTTTGCATTATTTTTCAAAAAAAATTATGTTTTGCAACCTAACTTAACTTTAAGTATGGTGGCCGCTAGAAAGCTGCCACCAAACAGACCTAGGTTTAAAGATAAAACGTTACCATGCATTTTGTCGGGGGCTGCCTCGGCAGGCGGGTATCCCTTCCCTTTCTCGGTGACAACATGGATGAGAACTGGGCCAGGAGCAGGCATGGACTTCACCTTCTGCAAAATTGTCACCAAATCGTCGACGTTATGGCCGTCGACGGGACCAATGTAGTACAATCCAAGCTCCTCAAACAGTGAAGAACCCGAAGCGCTAATCATTCCCCTTGCATATTCATCCATTTTCGCTGCAACTTCATGCGTATGTCCTCCAATTTGCTTTGTGATGCTCTGCTCCAATAATATAAATTAGAAGATAGAGATAGAGATAGAGAGAGAGAGAGCACATGTTTTGTTATAGAAATTGAAAGAAATGATTTAGATTCAATAGTTGCACAATATTTAAATGATTTTTGGCCGGAGACCCATGAGCTCCACGCTTTGCAGTTTTTCTATATTAAATAGAGCCGAAATTCATTCTGATTTGAAATTAAATGAGTCTTAAGGTCATGATTGATGAGAGTTCCATTCGCACACTAAATATTAATCTTAATGCCCTTAAGACTCATTCTTCCAAAAAAACAAAGAAAAAAAAAGTGATATATATTGGAATAAGGAATTGATTACCCACTTCCACAGATAATATATATTGATGACATTGGAAAAATTGCAATAAAATCTCATAGTTTAGGCCGGCATAAACTCAGCATCTTTTTTCATTTCTGCTTTGTTTGTCGTTTACACGCATTGATTACATAAATCACCAAGTAAATGTAAAAAAAAATTAAACTTTGAGCAGCATGATGTAAGAGAATTCAAAGCTATGATCTTTAACAAAACATCAAGATCCCATTTTGGTTGCTTTTATTCAGGAAAAAAAAAGGAATCTATAATGAAACTGGTGATAAAATTTTGACTCGATTATAAGATTTTGTAGAGTTTAAAATGAAAATTAACTCATAAAAATATAGTAAATTCACCGGTTTAGAACAAAGTGATCACCTTTGCGGCTTCCCGGAGTTTTCTGAGCTTGGTGCTAGCCTGGAGCTTAGAGAGGGCTCCGCTGAGAGCTCCCACCGGTGGTGCAGGCCCGTCAAGAGTGGCCGTCGGAAGAGATACTTGTTTGTTATCATTGAGCACAATTATGATATTGGAATCCAAGAAACCTGAGTTGTTCATAGCTTCATAAGCTTGTCCGGCCGTCATGGCTCCATCTCCAATCACAGAGATGACATGGTTCTTCTTGCCCAACAAATCCCTCCCAACTGCCATCCCTACAAACAGATTTACAGCAATACAACCATCAATTACGCCCTTTTTAATTTTTTTAAGAAAGAAAAACTTAAACTTGATAAAACAGAGCTGTCGTATATACCAAGTCCTGCAGAAATGCTTGTAGAGCTATGGCCAGCCCCAAAAGCATCATAGATGCTCTCTTCCCTTTTCGGGAAACCGGCCAGCCCAGATGTCTGCCTTATGGTTAACATCCTTGACCTCCTTCCTGTCAAAATTTTATGCGGATATGCCTGCAAAAATTTAATATTTTCAAACTCAAACACCGTGCGCTGACAGAACAAATTCAGACAGTGTAATGAGTGATTCTAGCTTCCGCAACCTGATGGCCGACATCCCAGATGATCTTATCATGAGGAGCATTGAACACATGATGAATTGCCACGGTAAGCTCCACCACTCCAAGACTAGCGCTCAGATGCCCCCCGGTTCTAGATACTGTGTACACTATCTCGGTTCTTAGTTCCGCTGCAAGTTTTTCTAAATCCTACAGAGAAAACAATAGATTCACCAAAGAGGAAGGGAAAATGATGATGAAAAAAAATAGTTTCCAAGTGGAAAAAAACTGTTACATGAACAGAGAGATTCTTCATGTGAATGGGATAGTTGATGGTATCCAATAAAGGTGTCTTCGGCTTCTCCCCTGAGAAATCAATATTTCGCTCAAGCTTTTCTGTTCTAACTGAAATCTCCTGATCCCCATCGCCGCGCCCTGCTCTCACACAAACCTGAAAAAAAATATTGAATCTTTTTTTAAAAATGAGAAGCCAAAAAGTGAAACGGGAAAGGGATGGACATAAAAGGTTTGATTTTCTTCAAGCTCAAAAAGTAAAGTGGAGAAAGGTGGGATCTTTCGGGTCTTAACAATACCTGACGACGGAAGCCGGCGGTAGGTAAGACAGCCGGCTGAAAAAAAAGACAATTGGGGGCCATTAGAGATGTAGATAACGCCATTGCAGTTAGGAGACTACGTCGACGAAGGAGAAAAGGAGGGGAAGGGTTGTGTGGTTTATGAGCGGCAATGGAACTGACGAGGTGCTGTTTTATAAGAGAAAGTTGCAGGAAGTGGCGCAAAGTGGAGGAATGACGAGACTACACTTGGGAACGCTCCAAATAATTTCTTAATATCGCCGCAGAATAGGCTTTTATGTGAATATTTGAGAAGACAAAAAAATTACGGAACTACATAATAACTACAGATTACTATCAGCATGTAATTCAAAAAATTTTATAGTTAACTCATAACTTTTTTTTCTACACTTATATGAATAAATTTATAGGATAATCCACAATCTTGCTTCTTTGATTGTCCGGCACAAACAACACACATCAAGATTTTAAAAATCCTCATTTGTTCATCTTCTCTAGCAAGCTAGAAAGTCGTCGAAGACTATCAAAGAAAGACTCGACAAACAAGCAATTTTTCACGCGCTTAAAATCAAAAATCCTGAGTTAAATGCTTTCGATTGACTAGGTGCGCCCATAAATGGGTGCTAGGCGCCAATAGACCAGTGCATATTTTATGTCGGAAACATAAACGCTCAAAGCCGGCACATATGCAATGTTGAAGGTTTGAATGTTGTACGGATGAATATTAAAGTTTAGGTATTAGATTTGTTAATATATAAAAATTGCATAATGTGTATATAAATTTCTCAAATTTTCATGTAATTTGAGATAAATAAAGAAGAATAAAAATAAAATATAATAGAATTTTCAGATGAAAATGAAGGCTTCAGCAAAAGGGTTAAAACAGAGAGAAGGAAAACTGTAGCCCGATTCCATCCACAGTGGTTAATTCCAATACACCATCTCACAGTTACAATAATAAGAAAGATACATGGAGAATAAAGAAGCTTCTAGAGAGGGTTACTTACCTTGCCTTTATGTTATACCACAGGAATAGTTTATGGTAATATGATCTAAGAATGTTATATCCCATTTAAGTTGATGGGTTTTGGAACGAACATGAAGCTTGGATTGCAGGAAATTAAACTGTTGTTTTGGCAAGGGTTTACTGAAGATATCGGTGGGTTGGTCTTGTGTATTGATATAATAAATTTGAATTAGGCCGGATTGATTTTATTGTGGTATATATAAAAATAGAACGATCGATGCGAAGTGAAAAATAAGAACATCAGAAAAGAACATAGAGATTTACGTGGTTTGACAATTATTACATACGTTCACGAAGTTACAGATAATTTTATTACTTGAGGATTTTACACCGTCGATCACGTCGACAATTACAAGAAAATCTCTAGCTTTCTCTCTCTCTCTTTTTCTCCACTATAAGCCAAGAAAGAAAATTGAGGAGAACAAAAAAAGAAAGAAAACCGAATAAGAAAAAACATTTTTATTCTCCCTGTCTCGCCTTTATCTTCTTCCCTTGATTCCAACTCTTTCACCGTAAAGCACTCACACACACGCAAGAGACAAAAAGTTGTGAAGAAGCAATATAGGAGAACCAAAAGCTTGCTTTACGCATGCGTCACTTTGATTTCTTCAGCCTTTTGCTCAATCACGTGAAGAAGTAGAAGAATAGGAACTGCTGCTAGAACTTGTGTATAAAATCAATTTCTTCTACAGTTCATTTAGATGGCGGGAACCACCAAGCAAAGAGCTGTGCCTCTTCCAAAAAATGAGAGGCAGGAACAGTTATTGTCTTTCCTCTTTTTTTTTTAAATGTAACGGGCTCCACTCAACAAATCTCCCACTTGGTGACCGGTACACAGGTTACAACGTCTTCTTCCTCAAACTGATATCCTCCACCTCTACAACTCAAAGCCCTGGTCTTCATGCCAGAAAAAACAGCTGAAGTCGAGCACAACTTCAGCTTCCCAAGAGCAACACCCTTAGTCGACGTATCAGCATCAACATAGTCTTGTACCTCCAAGCTCTTTCTTGGGCTACTCATATATCTGCTTGCAACTCCCACTGCACGGGCAATATCCTGCCTCTGCTGAAAGCCTTTTACAATAAGTCTAGTCTTATAGCTCCTATTATCATCATGCTCAGTCTTCACTCGGTACACCGACTTGTTGTGTAATGCCTTCTTCCCTGGTGGAAGATCTGCCAACTCCCATGTCTGATTTTCTAGCAAGGAATTCATCTTCTCCTTCTTGGCTAGCTCCAACTTGCTTGAATTTTCATCTTTCAATGTTTCTTCATAACTTTGAGGTTCTCCACCATCTATCAGCAGAATGTAGTTCAAATTTGGAGAGTAACGCTGTGGAGAACGTCTAGTCCTTTCTAACCTGCAAACTGTAAATGTAGGGGTGGACTGCTCTGAAACTGACTGCGGAACAATAGAAATGGGTGCTTCAAACTCACTCTCCTTATCACCTGCATCTCTGCTCTGCACTGTGACCTCTGGTAAATCATCAAACCTTACCAACTCAGATTTCTGCAATGTTGTTTCAGAAACTGTATTGGACTTGTTCTTGTACATAACCTTTTCATTGAAAGTCCATTTCTACTCCTTATGATCTTAAGATCTTGATCATCCTAGAAATGATTCCTAAATATCTTGTCTCGATAGCCAATGAAATAACACTTCCGTGACTTAACCTCAAGTTTATTTTGAGCATCAGGATTAACTAGAACATAAGAAAGACACCCAAAAGTTTTAAGGTGAAAAAATTTTACCTCTTTCTTACTCCAGACCTCCTCAGGCGATTTACAGTCTAATGGAACAGATGGCCCCCTGTTGATCAAATAAATTGCAGTGGTGTTTGCTTCTACTCAGAAAGTAGGTGGTAGTACAACATGCAATCTCATGCTTCTAGCTCGCTCATTAATGTTTGTATTCATACGCTGTGCAACACCATTTTGATGTGGTGTCCCTGGAATGGTCTTCTCCATTCTGATGCCTTGAGTTGCACAATACTCCTTAAACCCACTATCAATGTAATCACCACCATTATCAGAGCTCGGACATTTCAGTTTTAGTCTTGTCTCTGTCTCAACCATGGTCTTCCAAGTCCTAAACACATTAAATAGATTTGATTTATGCTTCAATAAATAGACTCATACCTTTTTGCTATGATCATTAATGAATGTGATGTAGTAACGAGAGCTTCCAAGAGATGTCACTTGAGAAAGTCCCCACACATTTGTGTATACTAGATACAGCTTTCCTGCCTTTGGCATCCTGCCACTTTTCAAGAAACTGACCTTCCTTTGTTTCCATATAATGCAACTCTCACATATGCCGATATCAATTGACTTCAAATCTGGTAGCTTGCCTCTGGACTGAAGTTCCTCCATACCTCTCTGACTCATGTGGTCAAATCTGCAATGCCACAACTCTGTTGTGCTCTCTGCAACAGTAGTATCAACACAATTAATTAAACTAGTAGTCTTATATATCATGCATATTTTTTTGCCACGAGCCATCACTAATGATCCTTTAGTAACCTTCCAGGTGCTATCTAAGAACACAATTAAATGTCCACACTCATCCAGTTGTCCAATAGAAATGAGGTTCTTCTTCAACTCAGGAATGTGCCTGACCTTTTGCAGAGTCCACTTGTTCTTATTAGGAAGTGCAATGTCAATGTCTTCAATTCCTACCACATTCAAAGATTCTTCATCTGTCAGATATACTTTCCCAATGTCACCTACAACATAATTCCACATCAATTCCCAATAGAATGTTGTATGGAAAGAAGCCACTAAATCCCGTATCCAATCGTTAACAGAATTGTGAACTGCCAGCAGTAGTGCATCTTGTGCTTCTTCAGTTACCACATTTGCACCATCATTTTTTGTCTTCTTAGAATTTATGTAGTTCCTCTTTATGTGGCCAGTTTTTCTACTCCAACAAGTTACTTTGTGACCAGGCCTTGACCTGCTCCTGCTTCTGTGGTTTGATTTTGATCTTCCTCTATTTGAGTTATTGTCATGTGATCTCCCTCTAAAATCAACATTCAAAGTCGAACTCGAAGCTGAGATCTCGCCAGAATCTTTCATGTGCACCTCCTCAGCCAAAATCAAATCACAAATATTATCATATTTCAATTTAGATTTACCTGCAGAATTACTCACAGTCGTCCTCATGGCTTCCCAACTATTTGGCAATGAAGCCAACAATAACAGTGCATGTATCTCATCATCAAATTCAATTTCCACAGACGATAATTGATTTGTGATGGTATTGAAATCATTCACATGTTGTACAACAGACGTACATTCTACCATCTTCAAATTGAATAACTTTTTCATCAGATATACCTTGGTATTCGTTGATGGCTTTCCATACATACCTGACAAGGCTGTCATAAGATCTGCAGTAATCCTTTCTTTGACGACGTTGAGTGCAACAGACCTCGACAGGGTCAATCGAATAACTCCCAAAACTTATCGATCCAACAAATTGCATTCAGCCTCATCCATCATTGTCGGTCTTTTCCCCAATAATGGAAGATGAAATTTCTTCCCATAGAGATAGTCTCATATCTGCATTCTCTAGTAATCAAAATTCGTGCCATCAACTTTCTCGAGCCTTGAAAACTTCACTTCATCTGTATCCATCATCATTCCCCATATAGGAACAAAGCTTCGATACTATTTGTTGTGCTATATATATAAATAAAATGATCATTGAGAAGCGAAAATAGGAAAGAGAAACTTCACACCATAAAAGAACACAGAGATTTACGTGGTTTGGCAATTTGTGCCTACGTCCATTGAGTTACAGAGAATTTTATTAATTGAGGAATCACATCGTCAACCACGTCGACAATTACAAGAAAATCTCTCTCTCTCTCTCTCCACCGTAAGTCAAGTAAATTGCAGAGAACAAAAAAAGAAGAAAACCGAATAACAAAAAAAAAAATGGGAGACGGGAACAATTATTGCTTTTCCCCTTTTTTTATGTAACGGGCTCCACTCAACATATTTTTGGTCTCTAATGAAGTAGTAGTCGATCTCTATGTGCTTCTTACATGCATGGAACACCAAATTATTAGAAATTGTCATTGTCGAGATGTTACCACATGAGAACTTTGTTGGATGGGGTTGGTCTGCACGAAATTCATGGAGAGTCGTCTTAACATAGTATAGAAGCTATTGTCACTGCTAGCGCTCTATACTCGGCCTCGGTCAAAGAACGAGATATTATATGTTATTCTTTGACTACTCACGATATAAGAGAATTTCCCAAAAATGTGCAAAATACAATGGTAGGCCGACAATTTTTAGTGTCTCCAACCTAATCTGCACTCGTGAATGAGTGCAAGGTTAGATCTCCATGGGAGATCTTGATACCGAAGTCAATTGTGCCATGTCGATATTGTAATACTCATTTCAAAGATGAAAACAGTGGTTTGTCAAATTGTGCATTTGTTGGCATAAGTGATTCATGAAAAACGAGATATTTGGTCTTGTGATGGTTAAGCATTGGAGTGCCCCTATTATTTATCAGAATTCAGTAGGATTCACCAAGGGATGAGCATTTGTATCAATGTTGTCCTTCTTGGTTTGTAATTGGTTGGATACTGATTTACAACCCAACATATTGGATTGAAGATGAATCCAAGTAAGATAACTATGCTGATCTAGAAATATGGAACTGTTCGTGGGAGTAACATTAATGTCAAGAAAGTGGGAGACAAGATCAACTTGTTTGACTTGAAACTTGTAGTTGAGATGAGTGGTAAGGGATTTCATTTTAGTGATGCTTTCCCTGGTAATTAATATTTCATTAACATAGAGAAATATAAAGGTCTTGGGTTCAAAATGGTGTAAGTTGATCAATGATGGATTCGCTTTGATGATGTGGAAAATGTCCTAGTAAAGAAAATCTAATATAATTATTAACCATTACAGCAACGATTGTTTGAGATTGTACAATGCCATTTTGAGCAGGCATGCATGATTCAAGAATTGAGAGTTAGTATAACACGTTAGTTGCTTCATGTAAATGATCTCAAGCTATATCCAATTCTTATTAAAAGAAATAGTTAAGAGTACACAAAGAGTAGTCATCTTGGCCATCGGGCTGAGAATCTCATAATAATTGACTTCATGTTCTTGATTATAGTCTTTTGGAACACGGTAGGCATTATACCTTGCCACTGTCTCATCTGAGTAATATTTTGTACAATAAGTCTAACAACACCCAAGGATCGATTGATCCGCTTGTAGTACCATATGCCTGGAGGGCGAAGAATTCCTCAGTCATGGTTGACCTCCAATGCCATGCTCGATCACCTGCGTGTAAGAGGTCAGATCTAGATGTTGTTTGAGTTGATGCATGAGGTTTATTGTGGTAATCAGTTTTAAATATCCTATCTTGCATCGAGTAAGCATGGGATGAGTTTAATTGTTCCTTGTAGGTCGAATAGCTAGTTTAGGCGGAGCTGTAACACATGGTAATGGGAAATATGTGTTGAGTGAGGTTCCCGACGTTTGTAAAAGAGGATTTGAATCACTCGGCAGTAAAATGGTTGGTTGATAACATGTCGAGGGAGCTACAGGGAGTAAAGGTCTATCTGTGGATATAGGTTGTGAGATTGTTCTAGTCGTAGGGGAGGGTGATTGGTATGAGAAGACATTTTCATCAAATACAAATTTGCTAGAGAAAAAAAAGTTTCCCTAAACAGCATTGGCAGCTTTTTTATCCTGTGAAATCGGTTGTTTGACTAATGTTCGGTCGTCTAACATAGATAAACATATCGTTGTTCACTTACATTTTCATTCGTCTAGCAAACTTCTGTTGACGCATTGGCCGAAAGCTACTCGATCCCCGTTGGTACGAGCAGTCATCTTTTGACCAAACAATATCAAATCACATGTTAGTTATCAAATGGTAAAAAATGCCCTTATTAATAGTATTTTAAAATAATTAAAATCTGTTATTATCAAATTATGCATATAAGACAAATAATTCCAACGTACAAATAATTGAAATTTTGGTGGGAGCTCTGAAGAAGTGGCATAGCCACAAAAATAACGTGGAATAGTCACATATTTTTGTAAAACGTGTTGGTGTTGTGGCCATGTGGATGTATTGCCAGCCAAACCCTTGGGCCGACCGGTACAAGTACTTCACTTGAAGTGGACAATAAGCATCGAGAAAAAAAAATAACCTTTCTTTTTCGGTTTAACGTCAAATCTTAAAAACAAGTCACGAAAAAAATAAGTGAAACAACGAAAGGTCGAAAAGTTGATACCTTTCTCGAGTTTGTGCCCCAATGACTTCAGTCTGACAGGTGAAATTTGACTCGACGATGGCTCTAGAATTTTTCGATTGGGATTCTCCTATATCTCCAGGTGACATGCTGCAAGAATGACTTTGATTGGCTTTCAAGTGATTTGCCCATCTCAGTTGAGAACTCTTTTTTGTATAGGGTGGCCCGTTCTTATTGAGAGCTTCATATCCAAACATCTTTAGTATGGCATATATGTCACATAATTAGTATAAATCTAATATCTTACTATTCAGATTTACATTCACAACAATCAAAAACTTTAATATAACACCCTCATTATCTTATATTTTTAAAAGTGAAAAATAATCTTTCATGTATAAATTTATGACACTAAGATATCATAACAGTAAATATCAAACTTTGGATATTAGATATATAAATACATAATACATAATAATTGTATTATATATATATACATTTTTTATTATTTTTTTAATTTTTAAATCATGTTAAGATTTTTAAATTTATAAAATCCAATTTCATGACCTAAAATTCATGAAATACTTAATGACCATGTTCTTTGAATTCCTAATTTTCACATAATCATAAATAATATAAACATACATATATTCATGATTATAAAATTCGATCTGAAGAGATGAAATTTTTCTCTATAATCCTTATTACTTTTTTGTACTTTTTTATTGAGAGAAAAGATACATTATTAACCTTTCTCTTAATTATCCATTATTAATCACCATTCATAAGGGTTGTTACTGCCCAATATGATTTAGGATAATTTAATTAATTAACTAAAGTGAAATGATACAGTGTTTCTTGAGATGAGACATGACCATTCTCTCTTTAGTTAGTTAATTAAATATTATTAAATTAAATGATGATGGGCCACACAAATAAAATAATGAAAACTAACATTCTCATACTTGGCCCACGTAATATTTAATAAAGACATAACATACTACACAAAATGTAAGCTAAAATTATTCTTTATATTGGTTAAATCATCAATAAGTATGAAATTAATATGAATTATGACCGTTGTGTATCAATTTATCGACACAGTCCCTTCCATGTATCACAATATTAAATACATACTTAACATAATGAAAAATAATATCATTGTCTCATAATATCTATTAAAAGAAAAATCTTATTAAGCATCACACAACATTAAATGTATACTAGCGATAAAAACAAGGTCCATAAATATCATAAATAAAAATAAATTTAGCTCAAAGTATCAAACATAATGTGCAATAAACATAACTAATAAATGGTTTCAGTAATGCACATTCTCACTATATGTTCGTTAAATGTATGAGGTGGCAACCCTTCGTTAATGGATCCCTAATCATAAGATCGATGCTAATATTCTCAATTGATACTATATTTTTTTGAACTTCTTCTTCAACAACAAGGTAAGGTACTTTAATTCCATGTGTTTAACACCTTTGAAATACCCTTCGTTTTTAGAAAAGAAGACTGTTATAGTGTTATCGCAGTAAATTTTCAGCGGCTTGACAATACCGTTGATAATTCTAAGTCCTGAAATAAAATTCTGTATTCATATGCTCTGCACTGTAGCTTCAAAGCATGCCAAAAATTCAGCTTCCATAGTGGATGCAGCAATGATAGTCTGCTTCAAAATTTTCCATGAGATTGCTCCTTCAACCAAAAGGAACGGATAGCCAAATGTTAATTTTCGGGTATCAACACATCCAGCAAAATCTGAATCTGAATATTCTATCACTTCAAGATCATTAGATCTTCTATAAGTGAGCATGTTGTCATGTGTTGCTTGTAGGTACCTCAAAACTTTTTTTGCTGCTTTCTAATGATATATTTCTGGATTACTTTGATATCTGCCCAGCATCCCGACAACAATACTAATGTCTGGTCTGGTACAACTTTGAGCATACATTAAGCTTCCAACAATAGATGCATAGAGAATTTCTTTTATTTGCTTATGTTCAAAATTATTCTTTGGAAAATGCATAAGGCTGATTTTTTCTCCTTTTCGAATTGGAGTAACAATTGTAGATTATCCTTCCATATTGAATATCTTAAGAACTCTATCGATATATGTTTTCTGAAACAGTCCTAACAATCCTTGTGATCTTTTACAAAATGTTTCAATTCCAATTATATAAGATGTCTCACCCATATCTTTCATTTCAATGTTCTTAGAGAGAAATTTTTTATTTCATATAATAAGCCAAGATCATTAGTCGCTAGCAAGATATCATCAACATACAGAATGAGAAATATGAGCTTACTCCCAATGACCTTCAGAGATATACACCAATCAACAGTGTTTTCTTTAATTCCAAATGAAGTGATGGTATCATTGAACTTAAGGTACTGTTGTCGGAAAGCTTGCTTAAGTCTGTATATTTATTTCTTTAGTTTACATACCATGTGTTCATTTCCTTCAATCAAAAATCCTTCAGGCTGACTCATGTGGACCGCTTCATCAAAGAACCCATTCAGAAAGGCAGTTTTTACATTCATTTGGTGTAACTCCAAATCATAATCAGCAATTAATGTCATGATAATTATAAGTGAATTTTTCTGAGAAATCGAAGAAAATATTTCTTTATAGTCGATGTCATCTTTCCGAGTGAAACCTTTAGCAATAAGTCTGGCTTTATATCATTCAATATTGTCATTTGACTCGTGTTTAGTCTTAAAGACTCATTTACACCCGACTCTTTTACAACATTCAGGCAATTCAACAACATCCCAGACTTTATTGTGATCCATCAATTTCAACTCAGCTTTCATTGCATCTAACCATTTAGAAGAATTTGCACTTTCTATGACTTGTGAAAATGAAATTGGATCTTCATTGATGTCCAAGTTAAATTCAGACTCATGTAGATAAACCATATATACATCAGAATTAACAGAGCTTCTTTGTCGTTGAGACCTTCTAGATACTACTTCATATGATTCATCTAAAGTAGGTTCATTAGTGACAATTTCATTATGGGGTATTTGATCATTTATCTATTGTTCCTGTAAATTGTTAAACTGTTCAACAGTTGTAGGAATAACAACTTAAGAAGAAATTTAGACTAAAGGAACTTGAACTCAAATTTCTTGAATCTCCACTTTATGTGGTTTCAAACTCCCACTAACTTCATTATTTTCAATGAACTTAGCATTTCCTGCTTCAATAATTCTTGTAATGTGGTTAGGACAATGAAGAAATTACTGGTTGTTCTTGAGTCCAGTTTCCTTTCATGTGGATTATAAATCCTTATTTTCGCTGGGCAACCCCAAACATGCAGGTGCCTTAAACTAAGTTTCTTTCCTGCCCACGGTTCAAAAGGAGTCTTTGGAACTGCCTTAAATGGAATTCTGCTTAACAAATATGCAGCGGTCTTTAAAGCATGCATCCATAATGATGAGGGTAAAGAAGAATTTCTTATCATACTCCTAACAATTTCTATCAGAGTACGATTTCACCATTCCGCAACACTATTTTGTTATGGTGTTCATGGTATAGTATATTGAGCACATATATCATTAGTTTGAAGAATTTTAGCAATGAACTTGGACATTGACTGCGATTCAATGTATCTTCCATAATATCCACAGCCTCGATTAGACCTGATGATTTTCACTTTTCTATCTAATTTTCTCTCAACTCAGTTATAAGCACATTTATGGCATCTAGTGATTGAGACTTTTAATGTAATGAGTAGACATACCCATAACGTGATAACTTATCGATAAAGGTGATAAAATATTTTCCTTCACTAAAAGATGGAACATTAAAAGGTCCACAAATATCAGTGTCTACAATTTCAAGGAGTTGTGTTTTCTTGACAGTTTTCTTATGTGTGTGCTTTCCCTTATTACAATCCACACATATGCCAAGATCAATGAAATCCAAATCATTAAAGATTTCATTTTTTACCAATCTTTCAATTTTTTCTTTGGATATATGACCCAAACATTTATGCCACAAATAAGCTGAACTTTCATTCATAAAATTATCTTTAGTAAACATTATGATGCGAGATCATAAGGTCTCAGCAAAAAAGTTATCAAGTTTAAGCTTATATAGACCGTCACAAAGAATATTATAACCAATAAGATGATTGTGATTAAATAAACTGAAACATTCATTCCCAAATTTAAAAGAGTATTCAACAAAATCAAATTTAGATAATGAAATCAAATTACGAGAAACATAATAGACATAAAGTGTTTGAAAGATGTCTAAATGATATCTAGTATCTATAATCAATCGATGGGTTCCAATGGCTTCAATTGGAACTTTGACTCGGTTTCCAATGAAACAAACTTTTCTTTTGAGTTTATGCTTTGGGTTGTAAGGAATCCTTGCATCGTATTAGAAACATGAGTGGTACAATCAGAATCAATCCACCAAGTACTATAAGGAACTTCTACTGAATTTGATTTGAAACATACAGAAACACAAGGTTTACCTTTCTTTTCAAATCAGTCTTTGCACTTTTAACACTCATTTTGATAGTGTCCAAGCTTTCTATAAAAACGACATTTAATTTTTTTTATGTTCCTCTTTGTGAATTAAGGCAGATGACATATTAATCTTGAGTGGTCCTTGCTTGCCCTTTACATTCTTCTTTCTAAATTTTTGTATAGCTCTTTCTTGATAACCCATGAGATTAATGAAGTGATTTCCTCCTTTCTTAAGCCTTGCTTCCTCTTGAATGAGCATACATTGCAGTTCATTCACATTATACTTATCTTTTATAGTGTTATAGTTCAGGTGAATTGGACCATACTTAGAAGGCAATGAGTTAATGATAAACTGCACAAGGAAATTTGCATTCACTTCCATTCCCAAGGTCTTAACTCTTGCTGCTATGTTCGTGATTTCAACGACATGATGTGCAGTTAATATACTCAATAGTGTCTCAGCAAGAGATTTATCAGCAAAGTCGGACTGAGAACATTCCTCAATTTGTTCGATTTCTCCCAAGCTTTATGGATAGATTTTTGCTCAGCACTGCTAAAATCAGTACGAGCAGGGGGCTTTTTAGTTGTGAGTGTCCAATCATGATCCATAAAACCAAGGTGATGCTGGACTTGCTCGTGCCATTTAGAGAAATTAAGCCCATTAAATTTCTGAACAGATGTAGCTTGCGAATGAAGATAAACAGGTATAGATACCACAAATAAATAGAACGTGCTCATACATTAATGCTTTGAGTATTAAAACTAAATAGATATTCATATATAATCAAATTAAATGAAAACACTAATAGTGTATTGAAAATCTCTTTTTGGTGATATAACAATACAAAATAATAAACATAATTAATGCTTGAATAATTGTTTAATATAATGACAATTGTTTATACTTAAATAAGATGTCTATTATTTTTGGATATATAAACATATCTAATCAAGTATATAAATATGTCACGATCATATTCGAACATTATAGAACAAATAATCAACATTTAAGAAATCCACAAATATTTTATAATCAATGAATTTCAATATACCCATAATTAAATACAAAATTGTTTCACAATAAGCATCACATACTTATGAGTAACTGAATTTATTCAATTTGACATCTATTAAACATACTAATTTGACAACTTTAGTGACTAACAAATTAAACATAATATAGACATCAAATAAATAATAATTTGTCAATTCACTGATTAACTTTAGTGATTTAATTCCAAGATCTAATTTACAGCAGATATTTTATGCAATTAACATAAATTAAATTAAATGGAAAATCACGAATTCAACAATAGAGGCTCTGATACACATGTTAGGATTTTTTTTTAATCATATTAGGATTTTTAAATTTATAAAATCCAATTTCATGACTCAAAATTCATAAAATTCTTAATGACCAAGATCTTTAAATTCATGATTGTCACGTACTCAAAAATATGATAAACATACA
Source organism: Papilionanthe hookeriana x Papilionanthe teres (assembly GCA_022702705.1). Taxonomy (NCBI): domain Eukaryota; kingdom Viridiplantae; phylum Streptophyta; class Magnoliopsida; order Asparagales; family Orchidaceae; genus Papilionanthe; species Papilionanthe hookeriana x Papilionanthe teres. Next base: position 52,813,845 of record CM040423.1, on the reverse strand, counting down.
TGTATTCATGAATTCGACCTGAAGAGATAGAATTTCTCCCTCTAATCCTTATTACTTTCTATACTTTCTGATTGAGAGAAAAAATACATTTCTTATTAGGAGAGGGAGATGATCCTTCTCTTATTTATCAGAGAAAAGATAAGTGTCGAAGAGACACAATCTTTCTCTTAATTATCCTTTATTAATCACCATCCATGAGGGTGGCTACTAATCAATAGGATTTAGGATGATTTAATTAATTAATTAAAGCGAAAGGATGTCTTTTGAAAAGAGACATGACCCTTCAATCTTTAATTAATTAATTAAAGAAAATTAAATTAAATGAAGGCTGGCCACAGAAATATAATAATGAAAACTAACATATATATATATATACACATATATACATACTATTATTATTATTTAAGATTATCCTTATTATTTGATTGAGTGATGCTATCTTTTATTTTTAAATTGAACATCTAATTCAACGAAAACATATATTAAAATCTCTTAAATCAATATTAATTTTTTTTAATTAATAAATAAAATATATTTTGCGATTTTGGAATAAGCTATTTGAAAAGTATTATGTAATTAGTATTGTGTTAACAAATTTGATGAAACCTACTATCAGTACTTGACAAGTGTATCCGAACCGCAGGATGCCAAGGAAAATTATTAGGCAGGTGGGGGCACGTGCCACACTATATATACATATATATAATTTCAATTTTAGAGTCGTGTCAGAGTATCTATTTCACTAGCGTAAGACTTTCGTGCCGTGTTCGAATTTCTCCAGCGAGTTGTCTGTTATACTAAGTAGATTTAATCGGATGGCCACGTGTCCAATCCGAAGCTCTAACTGTGATCATGAGCCCAAGAGATTGGTTGACAGCTCCGGCTATCGATCTTTATATATATATATATATATATATATATATATATATATATATATATATATATATATATATATATACAGTTCTAATTTTATACTTGAAAGTCATAATATTGGATTTAAATGATAAGAAATTTATTTTTCTTTTCCTAAGATGTATATATATAGTGATGCACGTTTTTTTAAGCTTTTTACATGTTTTTAATCACTATGATAAATTCATGCATTTAATAAATAATTAATTTTTTATAAAATTTGATAGAATTCAAACCTATATATAAATCTTTAAAATTGAAGATTAAAATCTCATAGTTAGACATGATTTTAATTTAAGGTTACATCGTGTGATTAATATAATATAAGAAAATATAAAGGCAACGGTCAATTTTACAATAAAAAAACTCCATGTTTTCAACGTGTAGGCTTTTCTTGTACAATTATCTTTGATTATTTTAAATTTAATCTTCTTTATTTTGTGCTCTAATAATATTTAGATATGTATACATCAAAATATAAACATTAAAAAATATTGTTGTGCGCAGAAAATTCGTAGTATTAGAGTGATAATTTGACGTCTTTGTGTTGCACGAAGATCTCACACTCACACATAATTGAAAAGTACAAGTATGAGACACTGTAATATTTATGTGGAAAAACCCTATAAATGGAAAAAGAATGGGGCCAAGTATTGTCAAAGAAATCAATTATGTAACTAAAAGTACACGTGTTCAATCTTCTCCTAAATTAGAGATCGAATTACAGAGCTAATAATCACAGATGTATAATAATAGTTCAACTATAATAGTTATAATTAAGCTACAACAAAAATGGTTCTTGGCTGCAATAGTAATAATTAGCCACAAATACCGTAGTTGGTTGTTTGAAAGTCAACAATTGGTCATAAAAGATGTAATCGGTGGCTCAAGAATAGTACCCGACCATTGAAGCGGTTGTTGAAAGTTGTGACATGACGTGTTTTTAAATGTTGTATAAAATGACGTTAATTCTTTGTATATCATATATAAATGTTAGGCTTTGAGGAAGATTTTTTTATTGTTTTGCAGGTTACGAGAAAAAAGGGGATCGAATGGGACTCAAAAAGATCAAATTAGAGAAAGTGTGGTCTGGCACCTAGGCGGCAGACCAGTGGCGCCTAAGTACCAGTCCCAGTCCAACATGTGCAATTTCTCGAGTGCTTAGAATGTTAGCGCTGAAGAACAATACACCAACGGCTATTCGCCACGATAATGGCGCCTAGGTGCCAGATGATATGGTATGAATGCTACGGGGTACCACTATTTTATCCCCTCTTTAGAGTAATATTGGTGTCGTTCTCTAGTAGTATGCTAGAGGATTAACATTATTACTTTAGATTGGGTAATGTTTATTTTGTGTTACCCTCTAGCATACTACTAGAGAACGACATAAGCACCACTCTAAAGGAGGGATAAAATAGTGGAACACCGCGCCCCCCCCACCCCCCCCCCCTACTTTATCCCCACTTTAGAGCGGTACTGGTGTCGTTCTCTAGTAATACGCTAGAGGGTTAACATTATTACTTTAGACTGGGTAATGTTTATTTTGTGTTAATCCTCTAGCATAATACTAGAGAACGCCACAAGTACTACTCTAAATGGGGGATAAAATAGTGGAACCCCTCCCCCCTCACGCGGTTCCTAGGAAACATAACCCAAAAATTGACAATATTAAGCAGTTCAAAACTTGAGTTAATGGGAAGAAGTATAAAAAGCTTGAGCACGAAATCAGAAAGGCTTTATCTTACTTTTCTGTCATTCTGAAAGGAGAAACTGAGAGGAAGAAGACATAAGTAAATTCAATAGTGGAAGGAGAAGAAAGATTGCGAGATTTTAAGAGACTTTTGCTTGTAGTTCATCTTTTCTCAATAATGAAGAAAGGGAGATAAGTTTCTATAGTTTTACTTTGTGGATTGTGTTGTTTTACCTTCAAGACTTCTGATATTGAATTTCTCTTTCAAACAAATGAGCTTATTGGTGTGTTTAAGCATGAGTAGTCAGTAAATTCTTTAGTTCTCCCTTGGATGAGGACGTAAGAATGATGGATCTGAAAGTTTTTGTACATATTTTTAGTGTTAATGCTTCTGGTGATGATTAAATTTGAGTTCTTCATTTACATTTTAATTTCTCATTTGATTTATTAAAATTTGTTGTGAATTACGAGTCGCGTAAGAGATCATAGTACAATCAACTAAGTTAATCAAATTTGCCTAAAGGAATAGCGATATATCCTTTAGGGTAATGCAAATTTATTGGAGAAACGTTGTGATTGAGGTAGTAATAGGATTTATAGAAATAAACTTATTCTCTAACCAACTTTTTTATATTATTGGAAGGGGTAACGAAGAATTGTGCTTCCACCTTGATTTCTTGTAAGACACGTTCGCATCAAATAACTTACTTCAACCAGCTCAGGGCAGTACATTTAAATACTTGAAATCATTAACTTTTCTTTAGGATGCTTGCGAGATTAGACATGTTTTTCATAACCTTAGGATAGGTTTAAAATTGAACTTACATTTCGAACCTTTCAGGCTAAGACTGAAAAGTGTAGGCTAGAACATTTCCTAATAGAGTTCATCTCATTCCCGGAGGGATTGATACACATAATTTAATTTTGTATACTACTGATATGCCAAATATACTTGCATGAGCCGCCCGTGCTTATTAGCACTTGGTGCGTGTCATGACAGTAGTAATTAGTTATAAAGCATATAGTCGGTGACTGCAAGAGCAATAGTCAGCCGCTGAGGTCATAGTTGAAAACTCTGACATAATCATTAGCCACAAATGCCATAGTTGGTGGCTACAATAGTGGCAATTGGCCATTATGGCTTTAAATGTAAATTGTGACAATAGTAGTTAGCCACAAAGGCCATAGTCGGTTGCTGCAATAGTGATAGTTGGCAACAGAAGTAGTAGTTGGAAGTCATGAAAGAAATGGTTTGTCGCCACAAAGGTCATAATTGGTTGCTACAAAGATAATAGCTGGATGCAAATATAGTAGTTAGCCACAGAAACCATGGTTGGAAGCTACAATAGTTTCCATTAGCCATAGAGACTATACTTTGTAACTGCAATAGCGCCAATTGGTCACAGAGGTCATAGTTCGTGACTGCAATATCGTTGGTCACCAAGGTTGTAACTTGTGACTGCAATAGTATCAGCTTACACATAGTCAAAGTTGGTGAGTGCAATAAAATCAATTTGATAAAGAGTTTGTGGTTGGTGATTGCAACATTATTAGTTAGCTACATTGCTAGTAGGTTGTGACTAAAATATCATTAATTGGCCTAAAAACCATAATTATAAGTTTCGACAATTATAGTTGACTGCATTGGCTATAGTTGGCGCCTATAATATCATCAGTTTTAAACATAGGTCGTAGTTGATGTTTGCAATATCATTAGTTGGTCTTAGAGATCGTACTTGGTGACTGGATCCCTTCTCTCAAAGCGAATAGGATAATAATTTTACATTCAACAATGCATTTATCTATATACAACGTAAAAAAAAATACAAATGCTACGAATAACCACCATATTATAACTAAAATGATCATAAGCAGTGGTCATCGGTTCTATGGTAGGCGACAATAGGTGGTGACAACTGGCAATGGCCGGTTATGGTCTACAGCTACGGAGGCTAGAAGTTATCATCGGGCCTTCTATATGTGTGTAACACAGTAAGTAGTATTTGGGATATGACGTTTACATGCATGTGTCTCCTATGATAGGAGATTGATGGCAGCAATAAGGTACGACTGGCAGTTGTTGATGGTGATTGGTAGGCCGTGCCTGAAGTTGGTTGGTGGCTACAAAGATCAGAAGTTTTCGTCAGGTCTTCAGTGCATAACGGGCTCTCGAATTCCTCGTCTTCTTCTTCTTCTTCTTCTTCTTTATTTTTTTATTTTTTTTTCCTTTCTTAAGTTAAGATAGGGGTCAATTTATAGCCTCTGCAGAGGTGCATTTGGTTTTTTGAAAAAAAAACTTCTCCAACCACATGATCGGATAGCCAATATTAATTAAGTGTTTAGGGTTTAGGGTTACTTAATTAATTTTACTTGCTTAATGACCTTGGAAGCCAGTGAGCTTAGGCTCGTCGAGACGTTAAATTTCACTATAAATATGTCAAATTTAGAATATGTTTGGCTATTCAATTGTGCTTAAATGACTTGATCTAGGTTTGATTGGACCCAAATTACATAATTTTTATATCATTGGGTTGGTCTTGTCCAGACATTTAGTTTGACGATGCACTAACTGAGATTGGACTTTTAAAAATACATCGAGATTTATCATGGACGATAAAAAAACTTTAATTGTGCATCAAATGTACTTATTTTTATAAATAATTTAGTAATATTTTTTGTCGTTTATTATGTGTCTTATATACTTAAATATTAAAATTTTAGAATTAGAAATATAAATACATACATAAAATATAATGACATTTATATTAAAAAACCAAAAAATAACAATATCTTTTGCTACGTTGCCCGCCCATAAATGGACACTCATTTAATTCATCGACACATTTGAGATATTGGTATTTAAAAAGAGATATTAAAAAAATAAAGTAAAATTCTCAATTGCTAAAACAATAATGTAATCAGCTGAACAAATTATCATTTAGATACATACCATACGATTCCTTGGTATTTACAAATCTAATACCTAAACATCCATATTTACACCCTTTACCACTCAAATTTTTAACATTTGTAGGACGTAGATGCTGAAATTGGGAGCTGCACAAGTTGTGGACCACGTAGGTCATAGTTGGTCATGTAGGTCGTAATGGGTCACATAGATCGTAGTGGTGACTTATGATGACCTCCATAGGTTGTAGAGGTCGGAGTCGAGAGATGCGCAAATTGTGCACCATGAAGGTCATAGTTTGGTCATATATATCATAGTGGTTAGTCGTGATGATGTATGTATTTCGCATAGGTCGGAGTCGGGAGCTACACAAAGTTGTGGACCACATGTGTCATAGTGCTGAGCTATAGTGATGTTTACATGATACAGAGGTCAGAGTTAGAAGTTACACAACATGTGAACCATATTCGTCATAGTTGGTCATTCAAGTCATAATGGGCCTCATAGACCGTAGTGGTGAGTTGTGATGATATTCTTAGGTCGTAAAGATTGGAGTCAAGAGAAGCACAAGTTATGGACCACATATGTCATATTTGGTCACATAGATCATAGTGGTGGATGTGATGAATTCTATAGGACACAGAAGCCAAATTCGTAAGCAGCATGATGTGTAATCGATGAAAGTCGATTACACATCATCTTTGGTGAGCTATGAAAAGAAATATTTAGTAGTTCGAAGAAACTTGTCATCTTTGGGGTGTATTTTTACACTGTCTTTGAAGAGGTCGTTACACTATATGTAGTTCGCATTGTTACACCATCATTGGGGTGTTTCATGAGACCATATTATGGATGCTTCATTGCATCATATACGCTGTCGTTGCGCTCTATTTGGGGCTGGAGATGCGAGATATATTTTTACACCATCATTAAGGTGTATTATTATGCAATCTTCAAAAGGCGTCATTGCACAGTATGTGGGTCGCATTATTATATCCTTGTTATGGTGAGTCGTTGTGTCGTATGTGGGGCGTGTTGTTACATCGTGTGTGGGACATGTCGTTACACGATGGACATAATGATGTAGTACTCCTTCGAGTGCACGATGGACCACGTAGGCCGTAGTTGGTCATGCAGGTCGTAATAGATCACATAGGTCGTACTGGTGAGCTATGATGACATCCATCTGCTGTATAAGCTGGTGTCAAGATCTGCACGAGATGTGAACCACGTAGGTCATAGTTGGTCATGTTTGTCTTAGTAGTGAGTTATGTTGAAGTTTGTATACTGCAGAGGCAGGAATCAAGAGCTACACACTATGGACTGTATAGGTTGTAGTGGAGCTATGAAGACGTCCGTAGGCTACAGTTGTTGGAGTTGGAAGCTACACGAGCTATAAAACATGTAGGTCATAATTGGTCATGCAGGCCGTAGTGGGTCTCGTAGGTTTTAGTGGTGAGTTATGATGACATTCATTGGTCGTAAATGCTAGATTAGAGAGTTACACGAGCTGTGGACCACACATTTCGTAATTGGTGATATAGGTCATAATGATGAGTTGCGATGAATTTTATAGGATGTAGAGGCCGAATTCGTAAGTTTCATGAGATGTAAGCCACATAGGTCGTAGTGGTGAGCTGTGAAGAGAGAGCTTTAGGAGTCTGGAGAAACTCACTATCTTTGGGGTGCATTTTTACATCGTCTTTGAGAGGGGTCATTGCGCTTTATGTATGTCACATTATTACATCGTCATTGGGGTGTTTAGTTAAACAGTATGTTGGGCGCTTCGTTGCATCTTATATGAGGTGTGTCGTTGCACCCTATTTGGGGGTTGGGAATGTGGGGTATGTTGTGACACCATCACTGTGGTTTTTTTTTACACAATCTTCAAGTGGCCTCGTTGAACACTATGTGGGTCGCGTTGCTATACCGTTGTCGAAGTGTATCGTTGCACTGTATGAAGGGCGCCTCGTTACATCATGTGTGCGGCGCGTCGTTGCACGATGGACCAGACAATGTACTCAACGCGCATTGTGAAACCGTAAGGGGCTTCACTATAAGAAGCAGGTGATATCCGATGTTGGTCGATGTCGGCTGGTGAGCGGTGGTCTATGGCGGTTGACAGCCACCGAAGCGAGAAATGTTCGTTGGATCTTCAATGCAGAAATGACATTGTGTTCTACCGTCCCACCCTACTTTAAGCTCGGCGAGGGGGAGGGGGAGGGGGGGTTGGCACATTGTAAATAAGGAAGGCATCTGGACCACTTTTATCGGGTGACCTTTGAGGTTGTCTCAATTGGAAGGTGTTGCCTTACTTATACCATAATTGAGTGATTTTGGGCTTATTGTATTTGTCTTATCAAGAAACTTTATTTGACTATAAGAATGTCGGATTTGGAACTCGTTTGGCATTCCAATTACGCACTAAAAGCATGAAATAGTGATTTAATAGCTTGATTTTGGTTAGATTTGACTCGAATTACACCAACATTGGTATCATTGGGTCCATCTCGTTGAGTTGTTAGTTTGACTTTAAGTTGGCTGAAATAGGAAATCTATATGAGTTAATCTATGTTAGAATATTTATTACTCAAAAAATTATCTCGAGATTTATGTCATATCTAGAGACTCATGATGGATGACGGAAATTTGTTCATGTCGTATCAACTGTCATTGTCTTTTCAAAAGTTAAATACTCAAATTGAGGAATAGATTTATGACACCATGTTATAAAGAGAGATATCAAACTTTGGTTGTTAAGATATATAAATACATAAGAATTTTTGGCATGTATGTAATTTTCCTTTTATATTAAGAAGAGATTATTTGTTAACACGTGTGCGTGCTCGTAAATTCGTAACAGTAGAGTTATAAATTATTGTCTTAATATTGTACGAAGATCTGATACACACAGAAATAAAATAAAACTGTTAGAGAGAACAACTAGGCTTTTTACATAGAAAACTCAAAGGGGGCAAAAACCATAGAGTCTAGCCCAATTAAAATAATTCCACTATATCCATCAGTCACAAGACTTTACCGGCCCTTTAATAGCTAGAAGCAATATTACACAAGTTGGGTGTGACTTTCACTACGAGAGTCGCAGAAAATACTGTGGAAGTGGCGATGACCCGGGTCTTGTGAAGAAAAGCTTATGGTAGAGGTCTGAGTGCCGTGAAGTTTGATACCTGTGTCAGAGGCAGCAGCAGCAACGTGATGGCTGGATAACAGAGGTCTGGTGGTGGCGACCGTGTAGCCCATCGGAAACTACAATGATCTGGCGTCAGCAGCAGTGGTGGTCCACTGCCAACAACGATTAGACGATGATGGCAACCAAATGCCTATGTATGGTCGTCTACCACACGCGTCTTCTTCTTATTAATTATACTCATCTCTAATCAATAATCAATGTCATATATCTTTTTATATATATATTTATTTATTTTGTATTTATTAAGTAATATGTTTTATGATTACAATCATCAACTAACAACTTGAAAAAGAGGTTGCCAATACAATTTCGAATTCCCCATTCCGCAGGAGGTTGTGAAGAGCTTGGCTACCTCCAGGCCCCTTGCAAACGGCGCCCTGTCAATCTATCATTTTCTGCAAGCCCATCAGCAATGCACAAACCCTAACAAGACTAGCGGCAGGGATCATACTTTGCATGTTTTTCATGCATTTCTCACTGCTTGGATGCAGATTTCTTCAGTTAGGCGGCTTTCTGGTTTGTCATTTCTTCATTAATTCTGCTCAAAGCGTGCTGGGAATGGAATTTTTTAATCAGCATTAGCAGATGACGATGAGGGAGAAGAATTATTTAGCTTAGGACTTTTCCTCCTCTTAATATTTTTTTATTGTTATCATAAAATTTGATTATTAATTGTTTCATATTAAGTATTTAAAATTAAGAGCAAAGTTTTTAGTCTATTGTAATCTTTGATTTACAAGCTATTGCCTTCCCCGTATCTTAAGGCATTTACAGACATACCAAATGGTTCTTATGTATTTATATGTCTATTGCCTAATTGTTTTAATTTGATACATCATCACAACGTTATCATCATCATCAATCTCGAAGCATTTTGTGCGAGGAACAATTCGGATGGCGATTTGATGATTATCCAAGCTTCGGTGTCATCAAACTTAAAATTAAATTGAGCGCGAGCTTATTGAAGCCAAAAATAGTTTAAGTTGTGTATGATTAAGGATTTAGATAAAGCCATTTATGTGTGAGTTGAAGTTTGGTATGGGTAATTGAATAGTCAAATGGATATCAAACATGACAAGTATATAATCAAATTAAGTGTTATCTCGTCGAGCCAAATCTAAAGAGCCAAAAATCACTTGATTCTAACATTATTAAGGCACTCAATTACTCATAAAATATCATATGGTCAAAAGGGATCGCTCTATGTCGTTTGATGGAGTGGTCTAGATTCATACAATATTTGCAACGGATGTCACAAACAAAAAGTATAAACAAACCCCCACTACCTTCATGAATGAGAACTCAGGACTTTGATAGAGAGGCGAAAGCTAAATGATCTCCAAGCTCTTGAAGGTTTTTAAGCTCCACCATAGCTGGAGCACCGCCAACCAGCCTCCGCCATCGTCGAACCAATGTTGCCTGGCCACTGTCTTTGATTCGTCGCCTCCACTAGACCACAATCGTCATTTCTCGACCATCGCTGACTTGTTGTCACCACCTCCAGATTGCAGCTGCCCGACCATCGTCATCGAGTTGCTGTCATCGTCAGACTACTGTCACAGCTTCTAGCACACTGCTAACCAACCATCCCCACTGCTAAACCACTGCTACTCGGCCTATGACATCAAGTCACTGACATGTCAGACCAACATCGTCACTTTCATGCCACTGCCACCGCTGGACTGCCACTGCCCGACGGATGTCATTAAGTTGCAGCTACCTGGCCACCGTCCTTTGGCCATGACACCACCATTGCACCATTGTTGTCTGGCCACCATCGTCGAGCCTCCATCTCTGCTTCCTGGCCACCATCATCTTTCTAATGCTGCCAAAGACACTCACAGCATAATTTCTAACACACTATTTTTATTGTCGTCTTTTCTTGGCTGAGTTGAGTCACTGCCACTTCATCTATATTTTCTACTTCTCCAACAAAAGTTACATCCCACTTACATAATATTGTTTCTGACTATTCTAAGTGTAGGTAATGTTTTGTAACATAGGCATAGAAGAATCATTTTATCTGGCTCAGTTCTCGTGTTTTTTACCCCACAAAATTTTTCACGTAAAAAATTATGATATCTTTTCTGTCAATATATTTTTACTTTATATATATATATATATATATATATATATATATATATATATATATATATATATATATATATATATATATATATATATATATGATCTTTTAAGATTGGTACTATTCTTAATGTTATCGATGATTCTATTGATATTTCTCTTTTAAATTAGAATTCTAAAATTGTTATACAAATTTTCTTTAAGCTATAAATTTATTTAGATCTTATTATTGTTTATTTTTTTTATTATAGTTATAAATGAAATTATGGTTGAAAACACTCCACTAAAATTTACCATATCATTTGCCACGTTTCTATTATTCCATTTATAAGCTGTTTATTTTCTTGAAAAAATTTAATGCAAATGAAATGAAATTGATTTATTTTAGAGTTATTTGATTGGGTGTAGAATAAATAGATGCATTTAAGAAAAAAATCAATGTAAAATATGAGAGCAGACGCGTGATGATACAATAATTGGCATGTTGTAGTAACAATTAGTGGGTAGTGAACATGATAATGATCGACAACGGCAGTCGTCAACCATAGGTTGGCATTTCTAGATACTTAAAAGATTTTACTAAGCATTCCATTTTTCTCAATGAAACATCCACATTTACAAATCTAGCTCTTTCTTTCATTCATTTTTCAAATTCAAATAACAAAAATTCTAATAAACCCTGAACCCATATTTTTCATTTTCATCAAATTCTCAATGATTAAATCGTGACACCTCTAAATACATCGATTCATTAGTTTAAAAATACCATATCAAAACCAAATTTTATAAATAGTAATATTTTGAGTGCTACATATATAATTATCCCTTTAAAATTAAAATTTCAAGTTGAATGTATTGCTTATAATTTATGCCTATCATCGAAACCAAAAAATCCAATTTAAAACATTATTTTGTACATGTTTATCACTCTAATTATCTACATCACATAGAAAAATCACATTGTTATAACTTCTAAAAATTAAAATGCACATTTTAATAAAGTTTAAGCGTCATATATGTTTGTACGTTAATCTTTCGTTTTTTAAAAGGCCAACGTGATATTCATGAACAATATAATAAATGAGGAGATGTGGACGTAAAAGGCTACGACGGGAATACAAAAAATACTGTTCCTCTGTCAGATGTCGGATCGACTCAAAAGTCGTGAAAGCGAATTAATGCAACTGTTCATTCATTTCAAGCAGTAGCGTTATTTTTTTTTAATTCGTGTTTCTGTGTCAATGTATTTTAATTGTGATATTAAATTGTGAAATTTATCCTTCTTATAAAAATGTTCCGATTGTGTATCGTGAAATGTGCATTTTAATTTGTATTAAACGCGAACTCCTTTTTTTGATATTTTGAAGTTAGGGTTCGTTTGTGAGAGTTTATTTGGTGTGGTGACGTTTGAAAACGCACTTAATTGCTTCGAGTAAACTCGCTTTTGATAATTATGTGTTTTCAAAATGCAGAAAAGTGCTTTTTCACACCGTACCAGCTTTCTGGCTGCGGTCTGTCTTTTCCAAAAAAGTAAAATTTTGTAATAGCCAACGTACTTAGTTTATCAGCGGATTATTTTTAATCAACTTATCAGCAGATTATTCAATAAGCTACAGCTGCCCCAAACAGACCCTTAAAAGCTTACCTCTATGCCCTCGTCGTCGCACTCTCTTTGGCCTTTGCCAAAAAATGTCCCTGCTATTCACGTCTGTCTCTCTGCACTTTAGCTCAGCAAGCCATGGCAAGGAGAAGAAAAGATCCAAAGGTTTGTTGTTGTCTCAAAATCAATATCCATGGAGTCTTGTCCTATATAATCGTCCTATTTGTCGCATCCCTTGTGTCGTCGTCTCCGGTTTTTTCTCCTCCCCACTCCGATAGCGATCACCAGTCGAGAACACTTACAGTAACACAATTGGAGCAACTCAAGTTGGAAGAAAATGTTGTCGAGATCTACCGTGTACTTTTTTGTGCAACCACTCATAAACGAACCCATCCTGGCATTTAAATCCTACTTTTTGTTATCTTCATTTTCATCTCGGCTCATTTATTATTTTCTTGATTATCCTTACATTTCCCCTTCGAGTAACCTGTCTATAATTTTTCAAACTCGTGCCTGGCCCGTTCAAAATTAATTATGCCCGAATTGGATCCTGTTCAAAATTGCTTGTAAACAATGTGTTCTAGTCTGATTGAAAAACTAATACTATCATAATTTTAATTGTAATTTTAATAATTTTTTCTTTTTTAAATAATTCTTAATACTCACTCATAAGTGAGGTCTCTATTCTTTTTTTTTTTTTACTGTTTTTTCATTGTTTTATGTTTCTCAAGTATCATATATTTTGCAATGACATTTTTTTACATAAATGCTTTTATCACAGAAGTACAGTAATAGTCATTTATTCGAAATGTATCCAAACCCACAAACTAAACAACCAGTCAGCTTATTCTGATCACTTATCTGGATCAGCTGCTTATCTGCATAGCTGCCCCAAACAAACCCTTTATTATCTTCATAAACATATTTATTTAATGCTTAACAAATAGATTTTGAGAATTAGATAAAATACATCATTAACAATGAGCTAAACACTCGCTTGTTTGTTTGTCTTCATAAATATATTTATATGAAGCTTAACAAATAGAATCTTGAGAATTCGATAAAATACGTAATTAATTAATAATGACCTAATTGATTATTTAATGATTTGGTTTATGTTGCCGTAATAAAATTTCAATATCCAATATATTTTAAAAAATTATGATTATTATGACAGGCGTAATTATGCTAAAATTTTCAAATAAAGAGCTAAACGCAAAAATTTGAAATATTTTTTAGCATTTTTATTTTAACAAATAAGTTAAATAAATCGTGTGAAGGCCCTGACTCATTGGCGACAATTTCGGCGTAAGACCCTTGGGTCAGGGGTTCGAACCGTAAGTTCGAATATAAAGCACACTGGGAGACATATGGGAGTAGAAGTGGGGTCCGTAAAAAGAAGCATATAAATGCATATAAAAGAAAAGAAAAAGATTATTATTTTAGTGTTGTATGGAGATCCGGCACAAACGCATATAAAAGAAGCATCAAAAGGTGACACTATAAATTTTTGAAAATTTTGAAAAAAGAAAAACCACATGTATGGCTTGACCTAATTAACATATCCACTATATATATTTCAAGGTGCATGATTTCAACAATGTCTCTAAATAGAGAAGATGGGGCTACAGAGTTTTAACTGAGTTAGAAAAAGGAGCAATGTTCATTTCAGAATAGTAACCAAGCTATAACAACCACCACAACAATCTACAATGACCATCAGTTTCTTCCATTCTTCAAAGTGTGGACTAATTTCTCAGCTTCGTCTCTCTTTTTCTGATGAAAATGAGGACCAATTTATAGAATTTGAGATAGACATTTTGATAATTTTAGCCAAAATTCTGTGGCACTCTATCAAATTGTTTATGTTGATTTATTTGATCATAGATTTTTGTTTTAACATGGGCTTGAGCTCATTGGATTCTACTCGTTAAGATTATAATCATGCCACATTTAAAGATCCAACGACAGGAGAATGTGAGGCTTATTTATTTGATTGAGTGCAGTCATCTAAGCCAAAGCCGATCGAGCTACGAAAGATGATCAAATACCCGAGTCCTAACATGTCCGTCTGAAATAAGGCAAAGAGGCATCTGAACTAACTACCACAAAGAAGTCGACCCGAGAGAAGGTCCAACCTCTCAGCATCTCCAATCAGATTAAGGTCTTTTAAAAGTCTCCCTCTCTATTATCAAGGATAGATAGTCAAACTAGATAAACTGACCAACAATGTCAACCAAGCCTAGTAGACCGAGCTGGTCCTATCGACTCGAAGCAAATCAAGTTTAATTGATCGAGCCAGAGAGCAACCGAGCGACAGACTCGTGCATGTAAAAGACCAAGAATACCCTATACAACATCCTTTAAAGTATTGACAAAAATATAGCATCAATATAACACCACGAGAAAAAAAAATGCTATAACCAGCAGTAAAACCAAAAGCCTCAGTTTGTGTTGGTAAAAATGTTCGATCTTTTGATGGTCTAGCGAAGGTTTTAGAATTGAGTTATTTTTTACGGCATAACTACAGGATAAGTCATCGCTTATCAACAGTAATATTTTTCCAAAAGTTTTAATCATTACTGACACTTTAAACTGTCGGTTATAAGCAAATATTAACCAGCGACCATATTTTTTCAGTTATCATTGAAACGGCCATTTGGCAGGATATTAAACAATGCATTTTTATAATAAGCGATGTTAATGACCAACAGATTAGTAGTATAAGAGGTTATAAATAATACATTATACCGTCAAAATCGAGGCCATCCTAGTCTTGCCCTAATCATCTTCCATGCCTACTCATCTCTCCTCGAAGCCCTCTACACCCTGAAACCCTCGCATCTCCCTCCACCCCCTCTGTTTCGTCCAAAACCATCACATTCGTCAATGAACCCTCGTGAGACAGTCACAACAGGAGCTAACTGGGAATGCATCGACGAGAATTAGACTTAAAGTGATCGGAAAGTCACATTTTTCTCCTCCTTCTGCTCCTCTCCTATCTAAAACTGTAGAGGAAGGTAAATTCTCCTTTTCATTTTCATTTTCATTTTTATTTTCATTTATTTGCAGAAATACGGTTAGGGTTTAGTGTTTAGGTACTAGATAGAGAATTCACTAAATATTTTCCTACTTTAGTTGGATTACATCAGGGATCGGCTTTAAGCTCATATGTTTGTGTTTTAGTTATGGAGGCTCTTACTAGAAATTTACAGGAAGATGTACCTTGGTGCATGCTTTTCGTAGGTGATACCCTTCTCGTGATAAGACTACAAAAAACATTTAGGAAAGACTTAAATTATGGAGGTCCAAATTGGAGTCTAAAGTCCTTCATTTGAGTAGATCTAGAATTGAATACATGATATGTAATTTTAATGGAAGTAGCTTTACTTGCAGAGTTATAACTACAAGTGATCAAATCATTAAAAGGTGTGAACAATTTAGATTTCTCTGGTCTCTTGTTCAAAGTGACGGTGATATATATGAGTATGTCATTAGTAGATTTCAAGTTGGTTGGTTGAAGTGGAGGAATGCATCTAGCTTATTGCATGATAAAAAATACTGCTTAAAATTTTATAAAATGGTGTGGAGAGATCCTCATTGTTCTATGGCGCAGAATGTTGACCTTTAAAAGTGAAGCAATGAAAAAAAAAATTCTTGTAGGCAACTCTACTGAGTGGGATAAAGGTTTGAAGACGTTGTTGTTGTTAGCGACAATATGCGTAATGAATATATCCATACATAGGGTTGTTAGAGAAAAATATGTGTAATTCCTATGTATTTAAATATCTAACACTTAAATTTTGCATTTTAATACAATTTTTTTTGTACACAAAAAGTTTTACATGTGTTACATAGGGCAGCTCTATTAATTTAGCTAGAACAATGACTATCGCTCAAAAATTAATTTAGGATCAAGTTTTTATTGAGTTGTCCTTCGACCAGATCAAAATCTGATCGTTTAATATCACATTGATAGTAAGTATATCGAAGATTGTTAAATTCATTGAGATTTCTCATTTTAATATTTTCTGCAACTGTAGCTACTTCAAACCTTTCACATATACATTTGTTTCGTATTTTGTTTCCAACTGTGAAGCCAACCATAGACCTGATCATTCTCCTCCCTGCATCCCCTTACGTGATTAATTGCACAACTCAAAATATTTTTTTAAAAGAAGATATTTCATATGATTGAAGAGTGTTCACTGTTTCCTCCATTGCGAGTCAAATTTCTATCTCCAAAATGAAAATTCTCTTTGAAATCTAATTTGTCAGGTCTAAAATAGAAATTCACTTCAAAAATCTAATTTTCACTGTCAAAATTTCCAATTTGGTGATTCAAATTTGATTTCAAAGTGAATTTTTATTTTAGAATTGGCAAATTAGATTTTGAAGCAAATTTGACTCGATGAAGCATCTGCCTGTACATTTCCCCTATGAGGCATTGATTGAAGGTCCAATGCAATACAGTTGGATGTATATGTTTGAGAGGTAATCACTTTAGGACTGGATAGTTAATGACTCATTTATAAAGAAAATTGTCAATATGTAATAAGCAACATTTATTTTTTATATTTTTGAACAAACTGAGTAGAACTTTGAAGAAGAAGGCCTGACCAGAAGGATAGATATATGAAGCATATTTACTGTAGGAGACGACGACATTCTGCTTCTACTATTTCCTAGGAGGAAACCATGAAAGAGTCATTGGCTTTGGTGCTCCTACCCTTTCTATTTTCCGGTAGTTATATGAAGCAACGGGGAGGCGCACATCATCTTACCTTAATGATTAGGAACTTCAAGCACAAAACTTTATGTTCTTCTCCATTGCGCTGAAGTACAACCATTTATTAAGTCATTTTTCACTATACAATTTCACTAATTTAACTAAAAAATGTCATAATTAGCTATTTCAATGATAATTTAATATATGAACAGTTTATTCGTATATTCGTTAAATTTAGTTGAATATGATAACACGAGCAGGGAGATCGAGAATAAATTTCTCAAGTGGTTCACAAGGCAGGTGAGTTAAAATTGATATATTCATATCTCATGCGACATGAGGATTTTCATTAACATGAGATTTTTTATGTATATATTAATAGATTCACGATTGAAGAAATAGAGTGACAGATCAAGGTTGATAGATCTTCCTTGGAGACCTATGCGCATCGTGGAAATCTGGCAAATTTATGATATAAATGAGTACAGGTTTCATATGAGATTCTGGTCTGAAGGAAAAAAGACTTTTAATTCCTACACTGGTGTTAAAGCAAACAATAAATCAAACGACAAGATAGGCTATCATGGGATTCTGGAAAAAATTGCTAAAATATATTATCCAAGCTTTACCGGAGGAAGTGTATGTATATTCAAGTGTACTTTGATTGATCTTGTTCCTAATTGTGGAACAAGAGTAAACCAACTTTATAATATCGCAGAAGTGAAAATGAATAGAATGTATGCTAAATTTGATCTTTGAGTTAGGTTTACTATCTTCAATATCCACATAGAGCAAAAAATAACTTTGACTATGTTGTTGTCATTTAGAGTAAACCAAGAGCAACCATTAAAATTCAAAATAACATTGAACCCGCTCATCAAGAAGCTGAAAAGCAAGTTTCTATTTTCTACTTGATGTAATAGATGAAGTGCCTAATTCAGAGGTTGCTAGTGGCGAATACGAAGAAATTAATCTTGGTGATGAGTACGACTCCAACGATGCATTTGAAAAAATGATCATAATTACGTCCTTCAGTCACTCTTCAGACGATGCTGAGTGAGTTGGGTAAGTTTCTTTGAATATTAAAAGCTTTAGTCTCATGAGTCTGTAGATTGTACTTTTCATTGAATTTATTATTTCAGTTTACTACGTACTTTTCTGCTTTTAATTTATTATAGAATTTTTTAGTATATGCACTAATTAATAAAATTTATTCTCTTAGTTGTAGATGTCGACTGGAGGCAGGGACGGTCTCCCTCCCCACTTAGAAGGGGAGAGGAGAGGGGTGGAGCACAGTGCTAATTGATGAAGAAGCATGTCAGCAGAGGCTGACCAACTTCGACACCCACTACCACCCTCGCCCTTACCTCGACCACCACTAGGGGTGTAAATGAACCGAACACGAACGAACAGAACTAGTGTTCGTGTTCAAAATGTTCGAACACATCACTGTTCGTGTTTGGTTCGCATAACAAACCGAACGAAAAAAAATTGTTCGTGTTCATCTCGTTCGCTTATCGAACGAATCGAATACGAACTTCCTGGTGAACTGAACACGAACTGTTCGCGAACAACGAGTATTTTTGTCCGCCCTAGCTTTGATAGCATACTTCCGCAAAATGGAGCAAATTGATCAGGTATTTTGTACACATCAGGTAATCCATACTTCCTTAAAATGAAGCAAACCGAATAAGCGTTTAGGATTTTGTTTAGGGTTTTATTTTAATATATATTATAGTATATTAATTAAAATATTATAATATTTATATTAATATAATTAATACTATAATATTATTATTGTCATTAATAACTTATCATATATTATAATTTATAGAAGTTTAATTATTTAAAATATGATAAATTTTTATAATATATAATTATTTTTAAAATATCATAATTGTTTATATATAATTATTTTAAATAATTTTATATTTCGAACAATAACGAACCGAACACAAACGAACACATCACTGTTCGTGTTTGGTTCGTTTAACAAACTGAACGAAAAAAACTATTTGTGTTCGTCTCATTTGCTTATCAAACGAATCGAACACGAACTTCTTAGCGAACCGAACACGAACTGTTCGCGAACAACAAGCTTTTTTGACAGCCCTAACCACCACCCCGACCCCCACCTCCGCCCTGCCCCCGCACCACCCCCCCAATCAAGTACGACTCAGCGTACTTGTCTCGATGGGCATTCGAGATCTTTGGTTTCAAAAGTTTGTAGCATTCACAGATAACGTAAGTTGTTTTTATTTGTTTATCAAACGAACATAATCTTTCTAGTTTTGTAGAAACAATTCTCCTCGCGCCTTGAGCATGAGGCGCACATCCAGCGCAAGTGCAGTGAACGCCTTCGGGATATGTTTGATGATATTCGGAAATCGCGACAACGTCCTCTGTCGCTCGGAGAGGATGTTGTTGCCACACTGCTTAGGGCTTGTGATGCCCCAGACCACCTGAAGAAGAAGGAGCGGGCAAAGCAGAACAAGCGGACATACAAAATATAGAACAATGAGTTACTACATATGTAGGAGACTTCGTAACTCAAATGAGTACTTCACTACGCTTCAATATTTGTTGTTACTCCACAGGATACTTCGTTACTCCGAGAATATGACATTACTCCACAATGTGTTTTGTTATTCTGTATTGTGTGTCATTACTCGTTAGGATACTTTGTTACTATGTAACGTGCATTGTTGCTTTGTAGGCCGAACTTCATTACTCTGCAAAGTCCACCAATGACAACAAGCAAGGGGTGACTGACAGTGGTCGAAGGCGCCCGACAAGCGGCTATCGGGGCCTGCAGAGGTTGGGAGTTATTGTCGTGTATTCAGTTCAGAATAGCACTAGAAATAGGCTCATGCTTCTCCTTCATCCCTTTCTCCACCAAGTGAACACTGGGGTATATTTATAGGTTATTGAGCTAGGGCATTTTTTTTTCTTTAATGAATAACCACCATAACCCTATTTAAACAACTCACGTTGATACCCCTTTATCATATAAGACTTTTTATGATCTTTTTGACTTAATGATCTCAAAATCAGATGATCTTGGGCTCGTTGGATTCTTCTCATTAAGACACTTGATTTGACCATAAGCCCGCTAAATGGAGTTCATATGCCCCCCAAAATAACCTACCAAAGCCTCCAAAAATAGTTTTAACGACTTGAGCGTGGATCAATATTGGTTTCATGAGTTCATCTCATTTAGTATGTTCATGAGTTCATCTCATTTAGTCTATTACTCTGTAATGGGTGTCATTGCTCCGCAGGATACTTCGTTACCAAGTAATGTGCATTGTTGCTCCGTAGGCCGAACTTCATTACTCTGCAAAGTCCACCGACGACAGCAAGCAGAGGGTGACCGACGGTGGTCGACGGCGGCCAACAAGTGGAGATCGGGGCCTACGGAGGTTGGGAGTTATCGTCGTATGTTTAGTTCAGAATAGCACTGGAAATGGGCTCCTTCTTCTCCTTCTTTCCTCCACCAAATGAAGATTGAGGTATATTTATAGGCCATTGAGGCCACTCGTTTAAATAGCTGACGTCGATTCTCATTTATCATATAACACTTTAAATGATCTTTTGGTCTTAATGATCTCAAAATTATGTGATTTTTTGGGCCGGTTGGATTCTTCTCATTGAGACACTCGATTTAACTTTAAGCATGCCAAACTTGGACTCTAACTAACCAACTGAAGCCTCAAAATATAGTTTTAATGGCTTTAGCTTGAATCCATTTTGATTTCATTGCGTCCGTCTCCTTTAGTCCTATAAATTTACTTAAAGAAGAATTCTAGATGAATTTTAAATTGAATTGAAATATTTCTTACTAAAAAAAAACTCGAGATTCATGTCAAGCTCCTGGTGATTCAAGCCAAACAATAAATTTTATCTATCATTCATCAACTATGTTAGAATAGTTTAATTAAAAGTTTGCTCAATCAAGGATCTCAAAACCTCTGGAAATATTTAAAAACTGTTGCAATGCATGTGTGCTCAAAACCCCAAAGCATTGAGTAGCCGTGGAAAGACTTGTTTATGCTATTCCTGCCTCGCATTGATATCACCTTCCGCCAGATCACCCTCCATTGCCTCCTGAATTTGTTGCAGGGAGAGGCGCACAGATTATAAAATTGATAAGCAGACATAAAGCAGTATGGCCTAGTGCTTCGGGAGAAATTAATAGCCACCACCTGTCAAGACTTGGTTGAGTCAAAGTAGACATTCTATCAGCTAAGCTATTGACTCTGCTTTACAGATGTAATACTCTCTTTCATCTTTTTTTTTTTATTTCTCCTTCCATTTTTAGAATTCAGCATAACGTCCATTGGCAGCAACATTTATTGTCTTAGATCTGAACTTTTATATTTACATACGTTATGCTCGCATATTTAGGCTGCATTTCGGACAGCTTATTGGCAGCGGTGGCGTTTTTTAAAACGTAATTTTAAGTTTGGAAAAAACTTTTTGTTGGCGTTATAAAAACACATTTTTTTATTTGCATTAGAAGCGGAACGCGGTCATCGCGTTCCGCTTATTAGCGCCGCTGGAACGAGCACGAACGCATCTCCTGCCCTCGCACGAACGCCTCTCCTCCTCCTCCTCCTCCTCCTCTCGCCATCTCCTGCCCTCCTCCTCTCTCACGCACGGTCTCCGGCGGTCTCTCTGCCCTAACCTTATCTTTCTTCCGCCGCTTATTGGATTCATTTTGCAAGGTATGTTTCTGATCTGACGCCATTCTTCTCTGCTTCGTAGCTTAGGGATTTCATATCTAGTAGCACGAACACATCTTCCGCCGCTTACTGTGTTTATTTCTCTTTGACCACATTTTAGTGATTTTTCTTTGAATTTTAGTAGTGCGTATGTAAAATTTCTTATGGGTTGAAACCAATGCTCTAATGCGAAAATGTATGATTCAAAGATCAATTGAGAAAGGCTTATGGAACATGCAGGGAAAATTTTAGGTTTGATATACCAGGGGTTTTTTTTGTTCTCTGCACCTAATGGGGCTTTTTTTTTCCTTCATTGATCATTGCATTAATGTATTTTTCTTATGCTTTAAGTAAGCTGTATGGGTATTTTTTGGAATTTACATTTTTGCAATGATCTTAATAGGAGAATAATTTAAGATTCTAAAGTTATGCATCAAATCTCACTTTATCGTTTTGCTGAATAGTAGCTTATTTCATCCTCCATTTCTCATTTAGTTCTCTAGTTAAACAAATGAAACAAATAATTATTTACTACATGGATTCAATATGGTAATCTCTGTTGTATTTTTTTCACTCATGAAGTATGATATTTAGTGTCATAACCTTATGCATGAAATGTTTTTTTTCACTTCTAAAAAGATTGTGTTGGTGATATTTTTGATGGGATGCTAAATATTTAAGTGTTATAAAACTGGGGCAGATTTGTCATTTAGTCAGAAACAGCTGCAATTCAGCTGTTTTCCAACAGCTCAAACCAAACAGACAGACAGATTATCCGGAGTATCAGCAGATTATCATGATAATCTGCTTCTTATCCTGATAATCTGGATAATCTGCAGCTGCGCCAAACAGACCCTTAATGTCAATTCAAAAGTTATACATGACTGATGTGTCATCAATAAATTTTTATCCGGAATGAATTTTAATACATTTTTATAAGGGATCTTCTAAATTTAAATTGAAGATTATTTGGGTCTTGATTTCAGTAAGTTTATTGTCAAATTGACAGTCTCGACAGGACAAACCAAATGATGTCAAGCCAAGATCAAGTCATTGAAGCACAATTAAAGGCTTTGGTTTATCGATTGATTGGTGAAATAAACTCCAAATTTGAGAGATTTATAGTTTGATCGAGCGAATGGATGAAAGGAATCCACTTAGCCTAAGATCCCTCAATTTGGATGTCATTAAGACACCTAAAACATTAAAAAACACAATGATCAAGGAGGGTCAGTATGAACCATCTGATCAGGCGGTTAGAGAAGTTATGTGCCAAGAGACCAATTTGCCTCTCTCTGACATTGTCCCTTCCATCAAAGTTATGGCCATAACAATGAATCATGTTATCAACCTGAAGATGAGATCGAAATGTTAATTTGATAAGCATGTTTAGGTCAATTCCTGCAAACTAAACTCTCCCACATGAATAACACCCTTATTAGGGGGCAACGAGTCCAAAAGCAACATTAATCATTGTTAGTGAAATTAGAGTGATCACGAAGGGACCATTAATATTCAAGCATGATCTTATCATTGCCTTTGCTGAATCTAATCTTGAGGGGATCTAAATCCTTCACCATAATTCTCTTATTATAATCGTTGGAATTAGAGAACCTTGTCATAATATAAAGAGAATCATTATTGATGGAAAAAGTTTAGTTGATGCCTTATTTTATTCAACCTCCATTGGTTTATGATTGACGAAGAAAAAACTTCAACTTGCTACGAGAACACTTTACGATTTTTATAACTAGCCGGTGAGAGTTGAGAGAACAATCACTCTCTCTGTCATATTAGGAGTATTCCACAAGCAAATGACTCACCTGATTTAATTCACAGTTGTCAAATTAGAATCAATATACAACGTCATCTTCAGAAGACCCCTCCTGTCAACCTTCGGCGTCATGGCTTCAATATTGCTCATCAAATGAAACTTCCAATATCATCTAGAGTTGTCGTTACATGTAGCGATTAGAAAATAGCACAATTGTGCTAACATAAACAAGCTCAACATGAACCTTAATGACTCTTAGCATCAAGATTTTTGACCTCCAGATGAAGATATATCCCAACCGACTTTAAGTCTATAACAATAGAAGACTTGATATGTATATCTATGTTAGAGAAATATTCTCCGTCAACAATGCAGCTCATTTTTTACTGTCTGATGAGTAAAAGTTGGAATATGTAGAATTTTCATAAAAAAACGAAACATATTTGTCGTGGAGCTCTATAGGTATGCGTGGAGTTGACCCAAAAGTATTTATGCACTTCCTAAATACATACCCCATATACAAGATGATCATTCAAAAGAAGTAAAACTATTTATCACAATGCCAACAAGCAATCAAACAAGAGTTCAAGAAACTTCTCCGAGTTAATTTCATACAAAAAGCACATCATCCAATCTAGCTACCGAACATCATTATGGTTAATAATGCTTCTGGAGCATTGAGGATGTGTGTCGACTATACATATCTTAACAAAAATTTTCCAAAAGATAGCTTCCCTCTTTTTCGAATAGATTAATTGGCTGATGCTACTTATGGAAACCAAATGCTCAATTTTATAAATGCTTATTCTAGTTACAAGCAGATAAAAATGAATCTCGTTAATGATGAGGTCACTTTCTTCCAAATAGATAAAGGCTTATATTGTTAAAAAGGTACTCTTCAGGCTAAAAAATGTTAGTATAACATACAAGTGTTTTATGAACAAAGTCTTCAAAGACGTCATTGAACATATCATGAAAGTATATATCAATAGCATGTTATTCAAGAGTTTAGAAACCTATTAACATATTTTCTACTTAAGAAAATATTTGCATCGTCCTTGGGAGTATAATATGCACATCAACCTAGCTAAATGTGCTTTTAAAATCACATTAGGCAGATTATTTGGATTCATAGTTATCCATCGCAGAATCAAAGTAAATCCTATGAAGATTAAGTCGCATAAGGATATGATGCCTCTAAAAAATACTAAAGTGAAACGGTTGAAAGGAAGGATACAATCCACATCTCACTTTCCAGCATTATTAGGAGATAGATATCTATTATTTTTCAAAATATTAGAATGTCAAACTATTTTTGATCTGCTCAAGTCACATTTAATTTCGCCACCTCTGTTATCAAAACCTGTGCAAGATGATATGTTGTATCTTTATCTTACGGTGTCTTCGTACGTGATAAGTTCAATCCTAGTTATATCTCACATCTATACTTTCATTTTTTACAAACATAGCACTCTGATATTATAAATCTATGCGAGAAAATGTGAATTTCATTTTTAAAAAGTAATAATACTATTGTTTTTTTGATGTGCTCTTGAAGATTTGAGTACTATATATGTAAATATGAAAGTTTGAGTGTGACATATGTAAAATACATAAAAATTGTGTGCTATGTATGTAAATGCCCTTAAAAATTATAATAGGAGTTTATAACTTTTTAAATATATGTCAAATTTATATTCATGGCATGCTTAAAGATTTGTCCAATAAGTTTATCCATGAGATTCCTAAGACATGTCTGATGGCGGTGCGGTAGTTTCTATGAAATGTTACGAGGGAATTCTGTTCAGAGTTGTGCAAGGGATATTTTACGAGCGTAAAGGTGTGTGCGTCTAAGATTTTCTTATTTGGGGCAATTACATACAGAGGACTCGAAACATTTTTCTTTACAATCAAGCATCATATTTCATACATTATTCAAATTTTCACTCAAACATCAAAATTCACGACGAAACCCTAACCATATTTCTAATGTCTAACAATTTCTCGATAGTTTAATCATGGCATAAGTAAATGCATCGTTTCAGTAGTTCAAAAAATCACCTGAGTGCATGATTTCTAAATAGCAATATTTTGGGTGCTCTGTATCCTTTATTTTTAGCTGTAATTGATAAATTATGTAGCTCGAATCCATAATTTTAGAGAGAATTTTCTTTGTCAATATTTTGGGTGCTCTGTATCCTTTATTTTTAGCTGTAATTGATAAATTATGTAGCTCGAATCCATAATTTTAGAGAGAATTTTCTTTGTCAATGGGTCACATGTGCTCGGTGCTTCCACTCCTGCAAGTATCTCAGTTTCTTAAGGAAAATTAGAGTCAAGATGTTACTTGTAAAACATATTCCTTAAAAAATAAAATTATCTATACATAGGACTAAGATACTTGTAAAACACACACACACACACACATGTTAGGTATGTGGCTCATATACCGGTAGTTGGAGTTTTCTTGGTGAAGATGTGTGTCTCTTCATGTTTAGTGGGTTGGGGGGAGCGAGAGCGAGTTAGTAATTTATCCGTGGGTTTTATCTATAAATAGATGTGTAATCCTATGTTTATGTTTGAATTGGATTTGTAACTCCTCTGAAATAGTGAAATTCGCCGCTCTGCTCCCGAGGACGTAAGCATGTATTTGCCGAACCTCGTTAAATCTCTGTGTTCTTCTTCTGAATTTGCGTTTTGTTCGCCCTAATTTTCATAACAACACACACACGCATATATATGTGTGTGTGTGTGTGTGTGTGTGTGTGTGTGTGTGTGTATATATATATATATATATATGTGGAAGATTTACGTATATAGCAACTAATTATTATGTGTTTACATAAATGCAATCTTATCTATCCATGAAAAAATGTATTTCATTTTAAGAAGGTATAGTGATATTTTTTATATGATATGAAAGATTTGGGTGGTATAAATGTAAAAAAAAAACAAAGATTAGGTTTTAATTATGTATATACAAAACAAAACGGAGATATTCTGATAAATACTCTATTAATATTTTGTTTTAGTTTTATTTATTAGTTGTTTAAGAGTGTAATGCAATGCATGTGACATTACAAATTATATATTTTAGAATAATAGTTTAATTAATATTGTATGCGTCTGGAGCATCTTATATTTAATAATAAAATATATTTCAATCAAGTTGACGTTTACATGTTGAAACTAACGGTCTGATTGAGATAGCTACAACTTAACAATAATAAATTGTTATGCAGTAACTGCGATAGAAAACTGTTGTGCAGAAGGCTATTCATGATAAAGTTCGATCGTCTATTTCGTTTTTTTTTTTTAAGCTTTTAAAACAAATTGCAGTCAAGTATTATTTCTGACAAACGATCATTTTACCTTCAGATTGATGTTGTTTGCAACAAAACTGTTCATAAGAAAGACATTCTATACTTTAAAAGTAAATATCAAGTACAGAACATTACAAAATAAAAATAGAAACCTCACTTAACAGTGAATAGCAAGACTATTAAAATTAAGAAAAAGACTATTAAAATAATAAATAATAATATGATAAAATTATTTTTAAAATGAAGATGGCATATGTTATGACCTAAGCAGTTCTCCAGGGATACTCTCCATGCCCGATTACTCTAGGCAGTGAAATCTTCCAGCCTATCTTATTACAAAAAATAATCAGTTTTTCGTGATTTTTTGCGGGCACCTGCAAATTTGTCTTATGTAGCTATGTGACTGACGTGAAGTTAGCAGGAAACTTTGAAGTCCACAATAGCAGTGTGACCCAACCCGCAATTACGTAGTAAATTAACTTCCAAAAGATGGTAAAAAACATGACCCGATTTATAAATAGCGGCTAGTGTGCAAAATCTTAAATGATATAAAAATTAGAAAATATATTACACACTAGGGGTACTACGCAAGTATACGTATCGTTTCAAGTAATATAGAGTTTTCTTTAAAAACCCCAAGTATCGATCCCACGAGAAGTGAAGTAAGTAAGTCTTTAATCAAATTCTAGTCTATCGCTAATAGTCCTTAGTTTGGAATGTCGATTAAAATTGTGTTTATCTAGCAACTATTCCTAAATACAAGTGTTAAATGTAAAGATAGTAACTATATCTAAATGCAAATAATAATTCTAAAGATAACTCTTTTTGGATGAGTTGGTTTGGAGAATTTCGAGATATTAAAAACTACTATTCTTACGTAATGAAATAGATAACGTATGTGATCGAGATGCATTAAATATCAGTATGTGCCAAATAGGAGCAATCCTATTTTTTACTCTTTGGTCCAGGCATAAAGAACATTGACTAATCCTATGTTTGTTTACTGAATATGCGGCTAGGCTGGGAGGATACCGGCTCTCACTTCGGAGCTCCCACGTTCCCCTCGCCTGAGGGCTAACAATCTACACTTCAAGACTCCAAACGATAGGACCGAATTGAGGATTTTAGCCTGTCACTCTAAAATCTCCAATTCTACTCCTGATAATTATATTTCCCTATTTATTTGCATTCAATCCTCATGAACTTCACCATCTATGGAATTTGAATGTGGTTTCACTTTGTTGAGAAGTACACCGCCCTTTCGGGTCGATGCAATTACAACGAATTTTAACACTACAATGGGCCCTTATTGCAATGTAAATGAAGTGCAAGTAAAAACCATCACATTTATAATTAAATTTACTTCTACCATGCATCACAAAATCCTAAACATGATTTCTACTCATTACAAAAGAAAAGTAAAAGGAAAAAAATGACATAATCTTCTTATGCCACTATTTCCAAAGAAGAAGAAAGAGTAAGAGAGATGCGTCACAAAGCACGAAGAAAACATAAAAGAAACTTCATTTAACAAAAGCAAATCCACTAAATAAATGTTTACAAAATTATAAGATAATGAAGAACAATACTTAGCTTTTTCCCTTTGAAAGAAAGATGAAGATCTCTCCCATAAAGTCTCCCGACGATCCATGCAATGCTAGCGAAATCCCTTACAAATTCTCTCAAAATCTCCTCTCAAATCTCTCCAAAAGGGTAGAAATCTACATTTCTACTCTTAATCTAAGAATCTTAAACATTCCTCTAAGTTTTTCTCTCCTTTCCTCTATTGTTTCTCACCCATTTCTAACATATATTCGCCATTTTAAAGAGTATGGACGAATTTCAAGAGTTTCCTTAAGCACCCATTCGAAAAAGCGTCCAAATACGTCGAATATTGGCCCAAAACCGCCAAATGTCGGTTCATGGTCATCCAGGCCGCTGTCGGCGGGTTCTAGGCCGCTGTCGGCGGCCTTTTCGGCCATATTTCGGTGGTCTCGGGAAAATCTCGCCGTCGGCGAGCAGGCTGCTGCGCGGCTCCACGGTTTCGCTCCGTTTGGCTCCGTTTCAACTCTGTTTCGCCTCATTTCAGTTGCGTTGCGTTCGTAACAGATAGCCCTACAAAATAAGCATAAAAATAACCTTTCTTTAAAGTATAATCTCATTCAAAAATATGCAAGAAGTGTAAAAGAGATTAAGCATCAAAAGACTTATCGAAAGGTGTCAGGGCAGAATTTCATTTCTTGCTCGTTTTTGCTTCAAATTGCACCGCTCCAATCACCATTTCTTGTACCTAAAACCAAAAAAACATACAAAATATCTTCCTTTAAAGTGTAATATCTTCAAAAATAAGTAAAATGATATAGCAAAATGAGTATATATTTTAGGCGTGTCAAAATCCCCCAAACTTAACTGTTACTTGTCCTCAAGTAATCCTTTTACTACATAAAAATATAACTCAAGGCAATGTACTTTTCACCTGTAATACACTAAAAATTTTTTATTCAAAAGAATAAATTGGTTAGATTTTTAGAAAGAAATTCAATAACTCAGGTTAACGCTACATGTATAATAATATTTAGTAATCAAGTCTAAGGGTTCTAGTCTTCTATTTATTTCAAGATAAACCATAATTTATTACATTAAGAATGCCTTGAAAGATTATGTGAAAAAGAAGTTCATGCAAACTTCATCAGAATGTAGGCTAATACTTTAAATATAAATTCAGAAATGAAATCAAGTTCTCCCTTTAGGGTGACTCAAGTGAAGCCAATTTTTGATTAAGCATCTCCTCGAGCTTCTCCTCATAAATATTTTTCTTTCTTTTTTTTTTCTTTTCTTTCTTTTTTTTTAATGAGGATTACTGTATCTGGAGAGCTCTGTAATGATTTTGAACTTCACTCTCCTCTTTCTAAAGTTCAAACTTGAAACACATCCTTACTTTATAATTAGGTATGAGCTTTATTATTTCATCATAAAGACACAATCTCTTCTTAACACACAATACTTTAAGTCTCTTAACATTTCAAAAATACAGTTTTCTTTACTTTAAATAGTTAACTATAATCAAATTCTTTCATACCAAATATCTCACCCTTATAAAATTAACCATTATTACTAAAAACTTTCATCCAATCCTTCTATAATATTCAACTGAAATAAAAAGTTTTAGTTATCTCAAGCGATGTTCAATTGTCAGAAGTTATGCTAATAATTTTTGAAAATATAATAACTGAGAACAAATAAGAGTTAATATTTTTCTTCCTCCCAAACTTAAATTTTAAAATATTTTGCAATTAATTCCATAAAATGTAGCAGGAAGAAAAAATAAAGGTTGAATCTACTTGCTACTACAACATCCTATCAAATTCATATACATGCATAATCAGGATAGAATGACTGTAGGAGAAAGTAAATCTAACCTAAAACATGCTTGTAATAAAATTACACTAAAAGGAAGCATTTTCACATTAAAATTTTATTTTTATTCTTACCCCCAAACTTAATTTTTAACATATAAAGCATTCAGTACAGAAAATATAAGCAGGAAGAAAAACAATTTAGAAATTCTATCTACCACAAATGTCTATCAAAATTATTTGCAAGTATTCATTAGGACAGAACAATATGCAGCAGAAAGTAAATCTAAACTAATCATGTCAGAATGAAATTAACTAAACCAAAGTCTAACTAGCATAGCATGTATCAACAAGGGAATATAAAAATGTTCTTCAAGTCTTAAATAAAATTGTAACACAAACATAAACACACATAAGATAAATGAGGTCAATTCTTCCATTAACTCATCACATCACATTGATTTACTTCCAATTTCTAACGGAATCACTACACTAGAAAATTAGGTACTTTAAAAGATTTTATAGATTATAATCCCAAAGATAAGATTATCCCTAATAAATTGGTTTCCAGACACCAATCTCAGGCATCATCTAATCTTTATAATTAAGTACCTTTAACGGTTATAAAAAATAGTGTGAGATCATCCTAATGTTATTCATCAAATAGGTTTGCGACTCCTACCTAATGAAAATAAAGTTGTAGAAAGGAAGTAACAGATTAAGATGGAACTATCAATGTTCGAAATTTATGATTTCTCTTGTAAAACTCAAGTCTGGGTGAGACCCAAGTCATAGTGGACTCGTTAATCCAACTACTACAAGAGATCAATTCTAGCCATAATAAGAAGTTAAGGAATCACCTCCCTCATGACACACAAAAAATCAAATCAAGGCACTAATAATCCAAACATCTATCAATCATCAATCAAACTGATCAATCCATAATGACACATAAATATCAATTCAATCCACTCTAATGCAAACACCATACAACACTAACAATCATGACTCTCGAGCACACTAAATCAAAGCACACTGATAACTATGGGTTGCCTCCCATAAAACGCTTGGTTTAACATCATTAGCCCGACAAATGATTCCTCCTGGATCAAAATTCCATTTAAGTAATCCTCGATCAATCGCCCAATCATTTCCAGATCCAGGGATTCCTACAAAATTCTCAAATTTTAATTTTTTATTCAGCTCTTCCTTTTCAAATGGATTTATATCATTGTTCATCATATTTCTTTCTAGATCTAATATTCTTCTATTGATTTTCTTAATCTGCATATTAATATTATCCTTGAAATTTATAAGAAATGGATCTCTATAAGATACTTCAATATCTCCCAAATTTTGGATTAGATTCTCTCAAGATAATTCAGATTTTGGATCAAATTCTTCTATGTCACTCTTCTGTTTGAAATTATCTTCTAATTCTTCCCCTTTATAATTATTAAATGATTAAGGATCTATCTTAGTTGAGGAAATAGGTTTTTCTAATTCCTTAGGAAGTTCTTCAAATGGACTTCCAATATCCTTATCCTCTTTTCTCAACTCAAAGTTCTTTTGAAATTTATCCTCAAATTCTCTCCAAGTCTTAGTTCAATAATTTTATCATGTTCATCATTCAATTCAAGTTCTTGTGATTGAGTCAAATCTGAAGATATAAAGACTGGTGGTGTAGATGAATTCCCTAAATTGGTAGGCTTTAAAATTGTGTGAGGTACATCCATCTTATGTTCATGAGATTTTTCAACAGATGGAATTAAAAGCTTATTACTTTTGGTAGCGTCCATCATTTCACACCTCTCCTGAACATACATACAGTCTTCTTTAAGTAATGTTTTTGAATCAACATGAAAATCTATTTCAATCTCATCTTTTAACTTACTCTCAAAACTTTCTTGGAAATGGTCTTTACTTAGATAATCAATTTCATCCATCCAAAAACAATCATCATCTTTTCTCCCAGCTGGATATTTCATAGTCATTAATACATCAAAAGTGACTTCATGGCCATTAATATTCATAGTCAACTCTCTCTTTTGCACTTCTATCATAGTTTGTCCAGTAATAAGGAAAGGTCTCCCTAAAATAATTGGAATTTCTTTATCTTCCTCCATATCTAATACAATAAAGTCCAAAGGAAAGATCAATTTATCAACTTTAACAAGCACATCTTCTATAACTCCTTTTGGATAAATGATAGATCGATCAGCTAACAGAAGGGTTACAGTAGTGGGAGAAATATTGATTAAACCTAACATTCTAAATATAGATAGGGCATCATATTAATGCTCACTCCTAAATCACATAAAGTATTTCCACATAATTTTTCTCCAATTGCACAAGGAATTGTAAAGCTACAAAGATCTTTAAGTTTCCGAGGAAAATTTTTCTCGAAGTATATCACAGCACTCCTCACTTAGTGCAACCGTCTCATAATCCCCAAATTTCCTTTTCTTGTTTAATATATCCTTTATAAACTTTGCATAACTTGGCATTTGTTCTAAAGCTTCAGTGAAAGGAATATTTATCGTTAACTTCTTAAGTACTTTCATGAACTTTGAAAATTTTTTATCCAACTCATGCTGTCTAAGTCGTTGTAGTATAGTGGTGAGTATTTCCGCCTGTCACGCGGGTGACCCGGGTTTGATCCCCGGCAACGGCGCCAAAAACTTGACCCAACCCGCAATTACGCAGTAAATTAACTTCCAAAAGATGACAAAAAACTTGACCCGATTTATAAATAGCGGCTAGTGTGCAAAATCTTAAATGATATAAAAATTAGAAAATATATTACACACTAGGGGTACTACGCAAGTATACGTATCGTTTCAAGTAATATAGAGTTTTCTTTAAAAACTCCAGTATCGATCCCACGAGGAAGTGAAGTAAGAAGTCTTTAATCAAATTCTAGTCTACTGCTAATAGTCCTTAGTTTGGAATGTCGATTAAAATTGTGTTTATCTAGCAACTATTCCTAAATGCAAGTGTTAAATGTAAAGATAGTAACTATATCTAAATGCAAATAATAATTCTAAAGATAACCCTTTTTGGATGAGTTGGTTTGGAGAATTTCGAGATATTAAAAACTACTATTCTTATGTAATGAAATAGATAATGTATAGTGATTGAGATGCATTAAATATTGTATGTGCCAAATAGGAGCAATCCTATTCTTTACCCTTTCGTCCGGGAATAAAGAACATCGACTAATCCTATGTTTGTTTATCGAATCGCGGCTAGGTCGGGAGGATACCGGCTCTCACTTCGGAGCTCCCACGTTCCCTCGCCCGAGGGCTAACAATCTACACTTCAAGACTCCAAACGATAGACCGAATCGAGGATTTTAGCCTGTCACTCTAAAATCTCCAATTCTACGCCCGATAATTATATTTCCCTATTTATTTGCATTCAATCCTCATGAAATTTACCATCCATGGAATTTGAATGTGGTTTCACTTTGTTGAGAATTACACCGCCCTTTCGGGTCGATGCAATTACAACGAATTTTAACACTACAATGGGCCCTTATTGCAATGTAAATGAAGTGCAAGTAAAAATCATCACATTTATAATTAAATTTACTTCTACCATGCATCACAAAATCCTAAACATGATTTCTACTCATTACAAAAGAAAAGTAAAAGGAAAACAATGACATGATCTTCTTATGCCACTATTTCCAAAGAAGAAGAAAGAGTAAGAGAGATGCGTCACAAAACACGAAGAAAACATAAAGGAACTTCATTTAACAAAAGCAAATCCACTAAATAAATGTTTACAAAATTATAAGATAATGAAGAACAATACTTAGCTTTTTCCCCTTGAAAGAAAGACGAAGATCTCTCCCATAAAGTCTCCCGGCGATCCATGCAATGCTAGCGAAATCCCTTACAAATTTTCTCAAAATCTTCTCTCCAATCTCTCCAAAAGGGTAGAAATCTACATTTCTACTCTTAATCTAAGAATCATAAACATTCCTCTAAGTTTTTCTCTCCTTTTCTCTATTGTTTCTCACCCATTTCTAACATATATTCGCCATTTTAAAGAGTATGGACGAATTTTGAAGAGTTTCCTTAAGCACCCATTCGAAAAAGCGTCCAAATACGTCGAATATTGGCCCAAAACCGTCAAATGTCGGTTCATGGTCATCCGGGCCGCTGTCGGCGGGTTCGAGGCCGCTGTCGGCGGCCTTTTCGGCCATATTTCGGTGGTCTCGGGAAAATCTCGCCGTCGGCGAGCAGGCTGCTGCGCGGCTCCACGGTTTCGCTCCGTTTGGCTCCATTTCAATTCCGTTTCGCCCCATTTCAGCTGTGTTGCATTCCTAACAGATAGCTTTACAAAATAAGCATAAAAATAACCTTTCTTTAAAGTATAATCTCATTCAAAAATATGCAAGAAGTGTAAAAGAGATTAAGCATCGAAAGACTTATCGAAAGGTGTCATAGCGAATTTCATTTCTGCTCGTTTTGCTCCAAATCGCACCGTTTTGATTCTTTTTGCTCCAATCACCATTTCTTGTACCTAAAACCAAAAAACATACAAAATATCTTCCTTTAAAGTGTAATATCATCAAAAATAAGTAAAATGATATAACAAAAAGCGTATATATTTTAGGCGTGTCACAGTGCAATTCTCTTGATGTATCAGAAATCCTTGGGCCCATCTTTCCTGAATGCTTAAAAAACATACTCTTAGATCTAATACAAGTAAAAATTGATAACAAAAGTAATTAATTATATATTTCTATGCAGATGCGTGGTCTCAGAGAATTCAATATATAAACCAACAAATCTGTCACTATAAGAAATCAACATGCAATTTTAAAAAAATGGTTCTTGGTTGCCTTTAACCCACGTAATACCAAGCGTGTGTGTATCACATATCACAAAAAAGATCATCCAGAAAATCTAAAAAATAGTAGCACCAAAAAAATGAGAGAAACTTTACTACACAAGATTTCTCCACATGACACTAATTATTGAATTCATTGTGATTAATCTTTGTAAGGGTTTATAAACAAGCAAAGGCTGCGTTAAGGTGATAATAATATTTTTAAAGGAAATGGATTAAAAATTCAAATAATTATTTATAGGGATGAATGGTATACCTTTTTTTGTCTATTTCTAATATTGTATTTTATAAAATATATTTTATTTCACCCATAAAGCAAAGTTTTATGTTTTGTGGATTCCAAGTAATTGTGAGTAACATAATAACTTTACTATTATACTCAATCAAAAGTAGAATAAGGACTTGGAGAAAAAAAGAGGCACGTGCCTTTCATTATATTATAGTAGTCGGTGACTAATTAGATCGAAGGTTTCAATAAACAATGACATAGCTTATTTGTTGAATTTTAATATATCAGATAAAGTCATCAATTTCGTAGTGAAAGCCAGTGACCCACTTTTGCACGGGCTAACACAAGTGCACGTATCGTGTAAAAAATATAATGGAAAAGAGTCTGAAATCTTCCCATGAGCAAATGTGGTAATATAAAATTGAAGCCAATAACATTAGTTTCATAAACCTTAATTATATTCAAATAAATGATAATTTTGAATAGTTGCTTATCTCTATTTAAAGATTTTCATATAAGAGAAAAGCTTCCAATGTTTTCTTCTTTCATAAAATCAATGTGATAAAAATTATTTAAATAATTTAAATTATCTATATGGAGAAATAATAGTTTTAGGCCTTCATCAATAGAAACAAAAATACTAATTTCAAAATCCCAAATCATATTTTAATACTCATAAACATTTCAAAAATAGAATATAAAAATTTTTCTATTGATTGTAAATATTCAAGAAGAATATGTTTTTTTTCTAAATTTAGGTTGTGGAATATATATATATATATATATATATATATATATATATATATATATGATATATATATATATCATATATATATATATATATATATATATATATATATATATATATATATATATATATATATATATATATATTGTAATATGGATCAGCACCGTTGGCCCAATTAAGCCCTAAGATCCCTGCTGGGCCGCCAAGGACTTTCCGGAATATTCGTGCTTAATCAGGTCAAAATAGGAAATTCGCTTCCTGATAGCTTATTTTTGCTCCGTAATCCCAACCATCGCTAGGGTTTCTTTGGGTTGCCTCGCAGTTCTCGATTCGTTACCTTCTTGCAGCCATGCCTCGCCGAAGCTCCGCAGGTGCTTTCTCGTTCTATCAGTAGCGGCTCATAGATGGCTAGGTTTTGTTGCCGTTTTTGTTTATTTATAATCGCTAGATTCCTCGCTGGCTTTTGATTGACATGGGCATTTTTTTTTTTTTTTTTTGTGGTTGAATCGATTACTTATTATTCTTTTGTTTAGGCATGCTTCAGTTCTGTTTATATATGATTTCTTTCGAATTTCTTTTGCTGCCATAGATTAACTATATGAATGGGACCTGGATAACTAGGTTTATCTTCGAGATTATGCTTGTTTGTGGAGATTCATTTTTATCGTAGATTCAGCTTCGGTATTAATTGTCAGCCTCGCTGAGGCAATTTTTTACATGGATATGTTTTAGTCGGCTCTCTTTGGTTAAGGATCATTTGTTTAGAAATTGTTAGTTTGCTCTAGGTGAATGCTATGGACGAGGTTTATACGCAATATTTTGTTTAGTTTATCATCTTTAAAAATTCTAAACGATTCATTCTAGTTGACGCTTTTTGTAGTTACTTGTCCGCTGATAAATGGCATGTGCATGTGATTTCTCCGGTTCTTGTGAATGTTAATTCTTCTGATATGTTAGACAGGTCTATTGTTTGTATGTTATTGTTTATCCTTCATCTTTTCATACCTGTTTGCTTCTCATTAGTGGTTTGTTTTAAGTCATCATTCACATTTTTATTCCAGTTTATTTTTAAATACTAATTTTTAAGGTGGTCTGCATGTAATTATACCATTTAATAAATGAATGCACCATATTAGAAAATTGTAAGATTCACTTACATATCACTCAAGTCTTATGTATTTACCTATTTTAACGCCTAAACTTCAATTTTTACATACATGGCACTTTAACCATGCATGAAAAAGCGTATTTAACCTTTTTTAAAGTTAAAATGGTAGTTTTTTTATGTGATATAAAAGATTTAGGCGGTACAAATGTAAAATGGAAAGTTTAGGTGTTGGATTTGTAAATAATTAGGAATTGGGTGCATGTATGTTAATGGCCCACTAGAAAATAATGAGTTTTGAAGCGGGTTATTTTTTTAGTTTTTTTGAGGATTATATAATCATTCAATCCTATTTAGCATATAAAAGGCTGTTGCTTTGTTTGGCTTGTACTGCTTAGTGTTTTTTTTATTTTAAATTTGTTCATTCAAGCATTGCAGCTATTTGTTGCATGGTTTGGAGCTACTATTGATTGCGTCCTAGCATCTTTTTAATCAGATTTAGTATATTTTGTGTTTATAATATGCGAAATGAATATATCTGTGATAGGGTTGGTGTAGCTCCTGTGACGAACAAAATTAGAGAGAGTCGTCTTAGATGGTTTGGTCACAGTAAACGTAGACCATCTGATGATCCAATCAGGAGAGATGTTTTAGAATCAACTTATGTTAAGAAAGGCAGAGGTAGACCTAGGAAGACTTGGCTTTATTAAATAAAATTTATTATAATTTATTATAACTAAATGAAAACATGACACTAAATAGGACGCAATGGAGAAAAATGATTCATGTAGCCGACCCCACGTAGTGGGACAAAGGCTTTGTTGCTTTTGTTGTTGTTGTGTTTATAAGATGATGAATAGTATGATACTTTTGCTATTATAGTTTCAATTTGCAAGAAATCTCAAGATAATGCTAGCTAGCAATAATAAGGTTATTTTGTTCGACTGCGCCTCACTATATTGAGTGAAACTCTTTTCAATCTATTTGATCCACAATTCATTTTGGAGATATTAATTGGCATACCGAAAGATAACATAAATATTTCTTCCCTACATAATTTTTAGTTTTGTGCTTTCCTAAGTGGAAAGTGGTTACAGCCTCTCTTGGAATGCAAATTTATATTGGCCATGGAACAATGCCATTCCAAAACAAAGGAAGATGTTGGCTTCTGATGGTGCTGAGAAGTTGAGGTTGTTTGTGTTTATTAGAATATGTGCTCCATAGAAGTCTGGGAACGACCATTTGGATGTCCCCAAAATTTTTGCACCGGACGCGTGATGCTAAGACATTATTCTCTATAAAGATGGAGGAGAAGATCCGAGATAACATTCAATAGAATATCAAGAATATTGGTGCAAAAGTTTGAAGAAGTATCTTTGCTGTCAGGTTACGTAACATGTTTTGTTGAACAATGGCGAGTAACATGTGAATAATATTGTTGATGCTCTACCAACTCATCTCATGTTTTATCCTAGAAAAACTATATGTTGTTTAATCTATAAGTGGATGGGAGTTTAAATACTTGACAAATAGTTGATCAGTCCATTGTATGTACATCATAACACGTTATTATTACATGTTTTACATTAGTCCAGTTCTTTAGTCAAGCTTGATAAAAAAATAAAGTTATTCGATATGGATGGAAATGAAATTATTCTAAGTATAATATATCGCCAAAGCTCTTTTGAAGGTTATAGCTATAATGTAAAAAATAATCAATCAAAGGGTCTCTATGTCATAAACAAAAGAGCAAATTACCAGAGTGACAAAATGCGAAAGAAAAGGCTTTTGGCCAACCTTTTTCTGATCAATGGGTGTCCATAGAGTTCAGTTATTGTGAATTGCTTGTGTTTAGCTAATATTATTTCACGTTTGAGTCATTTGTTAAATGTTTTGTCGAACTTTGAGACAATATTTAGATTAGTTCCTTGATGAATTACACACACACATATATATATATATGTATATATATATGTATATATATATGTATATATATATATATATGTATATATATATGTTTGTTTGTTTATTGTTTGATTCGTTAGATCTAGGACGGTGAAAAATATATGTATAAACTAACAAACAAAGAGAAAAGAAAAGTAAAGATTTAACTCAAGTAAAATGTATTAAAAATGAAAATCAAAAAGCATTTTCTTAGAAAAATATATTCAACATAGAGTGGGTGAGTTATTTTGATAAACTTTTTAATGAAGATGCTTGAAAGTACGATCAACCTTAGTGATCTTAATATCGTTAATAATAATAAAACTTTTCATTTTTACCGTCGCATTAGTAAAAAGAAGTTGATGAGGCCTTAAAGAAAACCAAGGGGAAAGTCTGTATGACTCGATGATATCTCAATTGAAGTGTGGAAATGTTTAGGTGATTTGGGGGTTTACTGGCTTACTAAACTTTTTAATATTATTTTAAAAATTAAAAAGATGCCTGAGGAGTAGAGAAAGAGCATTTTTGTCCCCATTTTTAAGAATAAAGGAGATGCACAAGAGTGTGCAAATTATAGAGGAATTAAATTGATGTGTCATACTTTAAAATTATCGGAGAGGGTAATTGAACATAGGTTAAGACGTATTACGAAGGTTTCTCATAATCAATTTGGTTTTATGCCGGGCAGGTCTACCATGGAAGCTATACATTTTTTGAGAGGTTTGATGGAGAAGTATAGAGATAATAAGGAAGATCTACATTTGATTTTTATTGATTTAGAAAAAGCTTACGATAAAGTTCCTAGAGATGTTCTTTGGAGGGTCCTTGAAGAAAGGTGTTGATATGACTTATATTCAAGTCATTAAAGATATGTATGCTAGAGCTGTTAACATGTGTTCGAACTGAAGGAGGATTGACCAAATATTTTACTATTTCTGTTGGTTTACATCAAGGATCGACTTTAAGCCCATATCTTTTTGCTTTATTTATGGATGGTCTTACTGGGCATTTACAAGAGGATGTACCTTGGTGTATGCTTTTTGCTGATGATATCCTCCTTGTGGATAAGACAAGAGAAAAGTCCAGGAAAAAATTGAATTATGGAGGTCTACATTGGAGTCTAAAGGTCTTCGTTTGAGTAGAACTAAAACTCGAATACATGGAATGTAATTTTAGTAATAGTAGGTCTAGTGACGAAGTGTAACTTTGGGTGATCAAATTATTAAAAGGTGTGAACTTAGATATCTAGTCCATTGTTCAAAGCGATGGTGATAAGATGGGATGTTAATAGAATTCAGGTTGGTTGGTTGAAGTGGAGGAATGCGTCCGGCCTATTGTGTGATAGAAAAGTACCGCTTAGACTGAAAGAAAAATTTTATAAGATGGTGGTGAGACCTTCAATGCTCTATGGTGCTGAATGTTGGCCTTTAAAAGAGACGCATAATGTTAAATTAAGTGTTGCCGAGATGAGAATGATTAGGTGGATGAGTGGCTTTATACTTAGAGACAAAATGCGAAATGAATATATCCGTAATAGGGTTGGTGTTGCACCAGTGACGGATAAAATTAGAGAGAG
Source organism: Papilionanthe hookeriana x Papilionanthe teres (assembly GCA_022702705.1). Taxonomy (NCBI): domain Eukaryota; kingdom Viridiplantae; phylum Streptophyta; class Magnoliopsida; order Asparagales; family Orchidaceae; genus Papilionanthe; species Papilionanthe hookeriana x Papilionanthe teres. The sequence goes on along the minus strand of CM040423.1, from coordinate 52,773,065 downwards.
TCGCCTTAGATGGTTTGGTCACATTAAACGTCGACCACCTGATGATCCGATTAGGAGAGTAGATATTTTAAATACAACTTATGTTAAGAAAGGCAGAGGTAGACCTAGGAAAACTTGGGCTTATTGCATAAAAAATGATCTTAATTTATTAGAATTAAACGAAAATTTGACACTAAATAGAACGCAATGGAGAAAAAGGATTCATGTAGCCGACCCCACTTAGTGGAATTAAGGCTTTGTTGCTGTTGTTGTTGTTGTTTGTTTGTTTGTTTCATATCTATTTTGGTGTTGTCAAGTGTTGCCTTTATATACTGAAATCATAAGGTTAATATTTTTTATCTTTCTTATTTAAAATACTGTGAAGTTCATTTTTGATTGATCTGTTTGTTTGTATTGATTTTTGTTCACGGCTAAATCAAACCTATAGCAAAAGGATCGCAAATAAAGAAATGTCAAATTTTTAACAAGCACAAATTATCACAGACAATTAAACAAATCATGGAGTACAACTCTAATAGAGTTATTTTTATTTATGTGCTACGTGTTTACACCCTTTGCTAATTAAGGGATTGGAAATTGAATATGGAGAATAAGCCATCAAAGGAGGTTAAGAGGACTTTAGCTAAAAAATAAATAACATTTGGTGACTTATAAACTATTTTAGTTACTTAGTGATGAAAAATGTTCTATATATATAATAACAAAGGTAAGAGATGGATGATTAAAATGATTTCAGGCAAGTTGGGTGTATTGAAAATAGAATAATAAGACCTTATTTAAATATGAAGCTCTCAAGGGAAGAAGAAAATGTTATTATGAAAAAACAATATACATATACATACATGTTTTGGAAAAAGCATGATTAAATAGAATAAGGAGATCTATTTTAAATTGATCTAAAGATATGAAACCGATTTAGAGTTTAAGTTCCATTATCATAAATTTTTTGGTCTAGATATTACATCTATTGAGATTTTGTGAGTCGTGGTTATTAGTAGAGTAGTGTAGTAAAAGAGTATTTTAAAGGAAATTTTGAAAACTAAGATGCTAACAAGTGGAGAAGGGAATGTTGGGACTAATATTCAATATTAAAGAGATATATATGATTGCGATAATCATAGAAATTTATCATACAGGTCATATAATGAAGTTACTTGCTAGTAATTTAATATTGGGATAAGAAAAAATATGAAAGTGTAGTAGAATTAATTTGGTTTTATGCTAGATATCTATTATGGAATTAAGAAAACTGTCAAGAGAAACTAAGAGATCTTAATATTTTTTTTATTTATCTTAAGATTGTATGTGATCAAGTTTCAGCATAATTTATTTGGCGCTCATCAAGTGAAAGAGATGCGGTATTAGAAATTTTAAATTTATTAGAAAATGTATTATTAAATGTTGACTAGTATTAGTAAATTTTGGAGTGATCAAACAGTTTGCAATCACAATAGGGTTATATCAAAGGTCAATATTAAGTTTATTTTTTATAAGATATGGATATGCTTATATAGGATGCTCAAAATGAGAGATCTTGGTCCACGCTTTTCACAAATGATTTACGTAATCATTTTGTTGAAATAAGTAAAAATTTTGGATAATGAAGAAAATAATGAGAATGGAAAAGGCTTAGGATGACTAGAATAAATATTAGCTATATGATTTGCTATTGCAATTCGTGTAATAATAATTATTGGCTGATATTACTTGAATCCAAAGTGATTGGTTTAAGTATCTCAGGTATATCACATAGAACAATGGGATAAATATGATGATAAGACTCATGGAGTTTGTATGATTTAAATAGAAAATTTAATCAAGATTATTATGTGATATTGAATCAAAGAAACTTTTATTTTGAACATTGAGCATCAAAGATCTCATGATTACTAAGTTAACTGCATCATAAAAGAGAATGTTAAGATGCTTGATTAAGCTGGGATTGGGTATATTTGGTAGTGATTATATTTCAGTAATTGTTTGTAAATTTTTTTGAAAACGTGCTATGAAAAAATGATTTAGGTTGTTTGGCATGCAGAAGAAAGGGCAAAAAACTTTTTATTGGTTTAAAAATATTCATGCTCAAGGATTAGGAAAAAAGGATTAAAGCAAAGGCAGCATTGATAGGACTAGTACAATATGGTTTCTGCGAAATATTTTAACATGTAATGTACCACTTAGCAAGAACAGATGGAGGTCGGGGATTTATAAATCCAGTCCCAAGTAGTTGTGTTGGGCCTAATATTGATGATTGTGATTGCTGATGATTTTTATTTTATTTTGGTACATAGCCATATTCTTCACGTTTATGGAATTTTGTTTCCTGGTGAAAATTCATTGCTGTGTCTTGCTACTGTGTTTAATGCATTTTTTCCCTAAAAGTACCTTTTGAAATCACCATGTAGGAAGACCGGCTCCTCGGTCAGCTCCACGGCCTGCTCCTGTGAGGAATCCCCCTCAACCAGGTACTTCTTCGTTTGTTTTCTCATAATTCTTCAGTGTGATACAAATTTTCTGGTTCAAGTTTCTTTAATCAACTCAGCTACAGGTCTAATCAATCAACAAGTTTCAATGACTATTCATTAAATATAAATTATATTGATCTCTATGACAATCTCTGTGAGTCTGCGAAGCTCTTGTTATTGAAAGACATAGAAGTGTCTCTTAAGTTCAAGAAAAAAATGCAAAAGGTTGTTTTTTCAATTTTCTATATTAAAATATTCTAAATTTATAATAGGATGATAAATGGAGAATGATAAAAGTTTTAGGTGTTGGAGAGTAGGGGTGTAAACGAACCGAACACAAACGAACAAAGCTAGTGTTCGTGTTCGAAATATTCGAATACGTCACTGTTTGTGTTTAGTTCGTTTAACAAATCGAACGAAAAAAAAATTATTTGTGTTCGTCTCGTTTGCTTATCGAACGAATCGAACACGAACTTCCTAGCGAACCGAACACGAACTGTTCGCGAACAACGAGCTTTTTTGACAACCTTAGCTTTGATATCATACTTCCTCAAAATGAAGCAAATTGATCAGGTATTCCGTACACATCAGGTAATCCATACTTCCTCAAAACGAAGCAAACCGGACAAGGTGTTTTGGGTTTTATTTTAATATATAGTATATTATATTAATTATAATATTATAATATTTATATTAATATAATTAATACTATAATATTATTATTATTATTAATAATTTATCATATATTATAATTTATAGAAGTTTAATTATTTAAAATATGATAAATTTTTATAATATATAATTATTTTTAAAATATCATAAATTTTTTATATATAATTATTTTAAATTATTTTATATTTCGAACAATAACGAACCGAACACGAACGAACACATCACTGTTCGTGTTTGGTTCGTTTAACAAACCGAACGAAAAAAATTGTTCGTGTTCGTCTCGTTTGCTTATCGAACGAATCGAACAAGAACTGTTGACGAATCGAACACGAGCTGCGAGCTTTTTTGACAACTCTACTGGAGAGAGACATGGTCAACTTAATTTGACGGTGAGTTGCGGATTTGAGCATTATAAAGTTTTCAAGTTGTATATTTTGATACGTGGACTTTTAGGCACTGGATATATGAATAACAAAGTTTCACATGTTATGTATGTAAATACATCTAGAACTTATAGGCTAATAGTTATACTAGTAAAACACTTCATATTGTAATTTAAATATGAACTATTTTTTATCAGTATAGACTATAGATTGATATTCGCTGTGTTATAATTGACTTGAATTAAAAAAATTGATAGTTAATGAAGAATTTGGCTTTGAATAAAATAATGACCCAATCAATAGAAATTATGCATAATGTTTTGATATTACTTAGTAGAATTTTTATTATTTGAAATTCTTGTTAATGTAGCCAAGCAATCATATTCACGTAGGACTATGAAATGATACTTAAAAGTGTGTAAGTATATGTAATAATAAACTTTTAGCAGAGTACTAAAATTGATTTAAGAATTACAATACTGGTTGTGATTATTGATATTCACATGAAAAGCAATTTAAAGTTACTTAGGAATCACATTAAAGAAATGTTGATGATGATTTAGGTTTTAATAGAAGTAATAACCTGATCAAAGAAATTGTAAGCTTATATTACTTGAAAGATGAAATGTTCAGTATCATTAACAATGCATGGATTACTAAAAATTATTACTCGCATGTATTTGATAATATAGCCTTAAGATGGATTATTGCAATTTATTTAATACCTAAAATGTAGGGTTGCTTTTAGATAAATATATGCTTTGTTAGAATTATACCAAGCAAGAAAAATTAAATTCAATAAGGTTATGAGAGAAACATTACTTACTGTTCAGCTAATAATTTAAAATTTTTAAATTTTAAATATAACAATTTTCTTTGTATTAATTTTTAGGTTCTATTCTACAATTGTTTTGAAAGTTTTTCAATCTTTTTTTTTTTTGTACATTTACTCAAGAACAGAGAGAGACTCTATAAACTCAAGTCATTGATCGTCAGATCTGTCCAAGCGCACATTCACTTCCACTAGAAAATAAAAGCAACAAGCTATTCATTCGAATGTCACATCTGCTGTAGCCGGAAAGCAAAAATTAAAGATTATAAGGAGGATATTCAACTCATTTTGGGCGTTGAAAATTGCTGTGACAATAATGGTATGGCAAGTCTTTTCCATGCATACAGCACTACCGTGCCAGTTGACTTGACGAGGGTTGGCACAATGGAATGGATGGTTGAGGGGGCCTTGTGGGAGGAGCAATGAAGTAACTCCAAATTTTCAAATGAAATGAATTCATAAAATAGTAACTTTCATTTTTCAGATGATTTAAAATGCCTTCAATTCTATTATGCTGCATGAAAAATTTATTTCTACATAATTCAATGTCCTTGAGGTAATGCAATTTGTGCCACATATCAATTTCTATATAATCTTTTTGACAATTGTTTTGAATGAGATTTGGTACTTGTTGAATGATTAAGCTCGGTTTGGTTAAGAAAAAAAAGAAGATTCATTAAAGAAGATATAGCTGATGCAGTTATTAAAGGGTAAAAATGGGAACAGTTTTTTTTTTTCTTTTTGACATTGAAGGGAAAAATTGAAAATCAAGAAATTTCATAATGCTGGTATAGCTTTATGTTTATGCATATCAATATATAAATGTTCTATATGTAAGTTTGGGACGATGAGCTGTATGAAGATATAGGGTAAACCAAATCATGAATATAAAAAGGTTCATGTTGATTAGGGAAAGCCTACTTGCAAAACTCTAGGAGGTTAATGGCGATTGGTTGAGGAAGTACGCAAGTGTTTCGGAGTAGCCCATAGCTTCTATGATAAAATTTTTGGAGGTAAACGTAGCTTTCAGACAGAATTTGTGTTCGAAAATAATTTATTGACTGTAATAACTTTATTGATGTCCTGAGGTTTTTTTGTTTTTTCACAGTACAAGATGCTTCAACCTTTCACTCTGCTTATTTCTGACTTGGTTTCGTCTTTTGATGATCCAACCTCTTGCTTTTTCTGCAGCTGTAAATCATGCCCCTCCTCCAGCTCCGCTCCATGGTGGTGGATCTATGCTTGGAGGGATTGGCTCTACTATAGCTCAAGGTAGGGCCAGGGATAAATAAGCATTTTATATGATACTTGATGTAATGTTAGGCTATTTTAATCACAACATATCTTCTTTATCTTAACTCTTAAATTTCTCAAAGGCATGGCTTTTGGCACGGGAAGTGCTGTTGCTCATCGGGCGGTGGATTCTATTTTTGGTCCTCGAACTATTCAGCATGAAACTGTAGCTTCTCAAGTTCCTGAGGCTGCTCCCATTCCAGTGGGAAATGCTGGTGGTGTTGATGCATGCAGTGTTCATTCAAAGGCCTTCCAGGACGTAAGCTTCCGTTTTTCTGTGATCTGATGTTATCTAATTTCACAATTATTACGGAATCCTTTGGGATCACTTTTATATTTATTTTCTATTTTTTGTTTTTATTTTGTTTTGTTTATATTTTGATTTGAATCAAAATATATTTGACTATTTGATTGAAATATAGCTGTTTTTAAAAACAAAATAAAAAACAAAAGACAAAATTGGTCCTAAACAAGCCTTAACGTTGTGTAGAGCCAAAGTTAACTACTGCTGTTATTTTTTACTTTAGAGTTAGGAATATGAAGTCTATTCATACTAGGTAGTGCTAACTACTAGTTACTTATTATAGTTACAGTATAACAGGGCCTTCTAGGATGTAAGACCCAGTTCTTTTTCTGTGATCTGATGTGTTTCCCAATACTAGTTTGAGGATTTCAAACATTTTAGAGAGCAGAAGATATTCTAGTTGTTCTGTTTTTTAGTTTAATTTGAATCTGGGTACTTGAACTCTCATACTAAACGGGTGATAGACACTTGGTACCAATTATAGTGACAAAATAACTGTTCAGAACAATACTTCTGCATTAACAAATCTTTCTCATGCAATTTGTGTCTTTTATTTCCAAATCAATTCAAAGAAATTTTTTGGATTTTTTATTTATAAATAAGGATATTGAGGCATGTAAAATGCATCAATCTTTTACTTGAGGTAGATACTAGTTAGTTTGATGCAAGTATTAGATGCTAAATTTTCTTGAATCTAACCTACTTTTACATCATGGAGCGAGAAGCGCTTATTTGGTTTTTTTTTTCTTGTTATTTTGTTGTCACGTATTTTTTTTTTGGTTGGTCTGAAAGTGAATGGTTTTAATCAAATCTACTAATTTATTGATTATTTTTAATTGCTGTTTGTGTTTTCAATTGATGTATAGTTTTATTGATCCTAGTTTTCTCTGCTAAAGTTTTAGTTGACTGTAATTAATTTACTGTTAATTTTATGTATTTTCTTGTTGTATAAAAATATTGAATGATTTAAATTATTCGTTTGTTAATTATGAACTCTAAATTTTTGAAGTGCTCTAATTTCATGCATAGCATCATCTGGTTGTAATATGAAGTTAAACTCTATGACATCCTACATTTGCTTGGTATTAGAGCGAAGTTGCGCCATGTCAACATGAAATATGATGTGTTAAATACCAAAACAATAAAGGATGCAATTTAAATGGAATCTAATAAATTATGTTTAGTAAGTGTGTTTCTACATTTGATTTGATGGATGTTATATTTTCTTTTAACTGATTTTCAGATTAGATTGATACTTTAATAGGTTTATGAGTGCTGTAAGAATTAAATGTGCTATTTTCAAAATTAGTGGGACATTCTTAATCAAATTGGTAAAATGTTGATGTTAAATTTATATGGAGTGATTTGAAACAAAAACTAAAGGTATAATATTTGTGACTCGGTGAGTATAAAAATAATATAGAAAGTGATTATAACATGTTTGAATGTTATATATGCACGGTTTAAAGGTTTTTTATTTCCGCTAAATATTACTTTACTGTGGACTTTTTTTTTTTATCATTTGTCTTTTTAATTAAAAGGTTTCAAGCAATAAATCAGAAATAAATTAGGCTACAACTCTCCACAGCCATTAGATGGAGCTTTAGCATCGAACTATAGAAATTTTTTATTCTTACAATTATCCTCCTGTTAGGATTATTACACCTAAGGTCAATCGAAGAATTATATATGGTCTTTTTTTAAAAAATAAAATTGTTCATGGGTACTCTTTTTTACGTTTAATTAGATGCACAACCTGATTTGCAGTTGTAATATAAATTTCTATATGATCTTGTTGAATATGAATTTGTACTTACATTTGATTGTTTTATGAACCTAAAGGGTGTAATTCAAGTTCGGAATCAAAATTGGGCATGAGATTATATCTGAATTTTAACTATAAATAGGTGTTGATTATATTCGTTAATTTGAACTAGAACTTCTAACATAAACTGATTGAATTTGGACTTCAACTTCTAGTTGAAATTGAATCTTTCATGCCTATTATATTTTATGAGTCAATTGAGAAAACTGATGGAATTAATTTCTTTGATATTATGTGTTAAATTTATTCTTGTCATGGTGATTAATTTGATTTTATGTTTGGTTTTAAGTTGTTGGAGTCATAAATTTATCGAAAGAATATTGCGAAAAAATTTATTTTGTGCCAATATTTGAATAAATTTATTAAGAAATACGCCTCCATAAAATAAGAAATTTAAAACTGCTTATATCTGATCAGATCTTAAAATGAATACTATCTCACGGTTAGTCCTTTAGCCATCTGGCTTTTGTAGTTTGCTCGCATCATATCATATATCCGAGGTTGAGTTCTTTTATAATTTTGATTAATTCATTTCATCTTTATGTTTTTTTTTTTATTTTTAGATTATCTATTATGACACGTCAATATTTGAGCATTTTCAATTCAATCTAAATGTAGGTATTCGCAGGGTGTTGGCTATTAGTTATGATAGTTATAGGTATCAATTGTTATGTGAATAAAATTTAGTGAAATTTAATATATAGCTGATGAGGAAATTTCACAGCTAGATGTTAGAAAGTTTCTTACAAGAACTTGAATGCTCGAGACTAATATCTAAAAGATAACTTGTAGGGGAATTTACATACATGCCCCTCAATTCTCATCTATTTACATATCTAACACTCAAACTTTAGTTTTTACATTTATATCATCTATATCTTTCATGTCACATCAAAAATACAACCGCTTCAACTTTTTAAAAGTGAAATGCATCTTTTCATGCATAGGAAAGATGGTTTCTATGTAAAAATTGAAGCTTAGCTGTTTGATGTGTAAATACATAACAATTGAGCAATATGTATGTAAATCTTCCTAATCTTTAAGTTTAAACCAATTTTCGAAACTGAGGAATGATTTATTCCCCACTCTATTCCCTCCCATATTTTAACGCTTTTTTTTTTCTTTTTATTAATTTGTGGATTTGCAGTGCATCAATAACTATGGGAGCGACATCAGCAAGTGCCAGTTCTATTTAGACATGTTGACTGAATGCCGTCGATCTTCTGCTTCGGGACTACTGAATGCATGAGATTCACCAATTATTATTGCCAGTCTGCTTCTGGAACCCCACGAGGTCTAGTACTAGTACTCATCCTTGTTATGCGTATTGACTCTGCTCTATCATCCGAAATACTCAAACTATTTACTTCCCAAAGTTTAAAGTTTGGTGCCTCTGTGGACCCTTTTTGCACTAACTGTGCTGCTCATTTTCATCATAATTGCTTAAATAATGTGTTCTTGTTGTACCTTAATGGTTGGTAAATCTTCCCACGCATCTTTTTATTTATTTTTGATGTGTCCGTGCGAGGTGGCTATGCTTATATTTCATTTATTTGGATTCAAGCTTAACATTCCGAGTGATTTGGCAATAATCTTTCCATTTATGATCATAGTCTGATTTATATGGGAAAAGCTATGTTAGAACTCATGATTACTTTTATTGTTCTGATTGCAAAACAAAATTTTTTACTGCAAAAATTGTTTCAGTTGGACAGATTGAATTAATAAGTCTCGAATATGTAATTTCTTTGTTCAATTAAATAATCTTTGCATATTTAAGACGAGCACTTAATTGGTTGAACCAAGAAATTTGGATATTAAAAAACATTAAAACTATTATAATTTATTATATATATATATATATATATATATATATATATATATATATATATATATATATATATATATATATATTTTTTGTGAAAATGGAATTTACAAAAATGAAAGCTAAAGTTATCTAATTTATTTATTTAAAATCTAAATTTATATTTTCTTGAAGTATCACATATTCAAGGAATGTATTTCCCAAAAGAAAAATAAAAAGTTCAGCTGTTGATGCTGCTCAGTTCTCTCTCAATAAATCTTACAGGCAATTAGATCAATAAATATGCGCCTTTTTTCTCTTCGTTTGGGATGGAGCTATTATTAATTGGGGTGAGCTTAAAATAAGCTGTGAATGGATATAGTGTGCCTCAAAATAGGGTCGTCACTTATTTTTTTCCAATTTTGAGTTGAGCTGGATTGATATCGAATCGAGATTGATCCGGCAAGAAATCAAAATGAGTTGACCCAAATTGAGTTATTCGGGAAACTCTCCAATTGAGTTATTTGGATCCATTCTAGGTTAAAAAAACTGCTCAAAATTTGCTCGTGAATTATTATGTTAAATTTTAGTTAATGCATATTATAAGTAAGTTGAGTCAGTTTGAGCGAGTCATTTATGACTTGAAGTAGGCTCAAAAGAATTTGATCTGAAGTTTTGGCATATAGCTCAATTCATTTATTTTGATCCGAGCAGCAAAAATTCAAAGATATGAACTACGAGCTAAATTCACAGCTTTATTTGAAACAAAAAGAAACTAATCAGTCGTATTTTGATTTGCTAAATTTTTTTTTTTTTGGGTGATTGTATAGAGGGGCATTTACATACATAGCAGCCAATTCTTATATATTTATAAATTTAATACCTAAACTTTGCTTTTTATATTTATGCCTCCCAAATCTTTCGTACAAGCTCAAAAATATCACTACTATAACTTAAAGCAAGTGATACAATTTTTTATGCATAAATAAGGTGGTATATAATTAAAAATTAAAGATTAGTGTTAGCTAGGTAAATACATAAAGAATTGGGTGGTATGTGTGTAAATCTTCCAAAGTTGAACCATAAGACTACCCGATTTGGCTCGTTGAGCTCTGACAAATTGCGAAGAATAATAAAATATTTAGGTTTTATTACAAAATGACCACTTGATTATATATGCGGTGCCCATTATATTTCTTATGGGTGACATAATTATGAAATTTACAAGGGTTGGCTTGCATGGCTGGTCTTATATTTTAATATATATATATATATATATATATATATATATATATATATATATATATATATATATAAAAGATTAGTTGATCGGCGGAACCGCCAACCAATCTTTTAGGCTCGTAATCCTGCTAGGTTTGGTATTGTAATCCTGCTAGGTTTGGTATTGAACTCTGTGAGCAAACTAATTCGAGTTACAGTGATGAGCAGATGCTCTACCAACAGTCCGAAGACATGGTTTATATGTATGTATGTATGTATGTATATATATATATATATATATATATGTATGTATGTATGTATGTATGTTTTATTAGAAATTAGTGCATTCAACTTTATGTTACTAAAATATTAAGTTATGATCCAATCTAATGCACTATAAAAAAAGCTCCAAAAGATATCAAACATTACAAAAGAAAGCATAAAAATTTACTCGGTTTGACTAAGTAAATGTTTGCATGAAAGAGATAAGAGAGAGATGATCCACTAATAAAGAAATTACAATGGTAAATGTCTAATAAAAATGCACTCATCAACCCTTCCTCAACTAGTCACCCCCACTTGAAATAATCTATGGAAGATACTAAAAGGATGATTAAATATAAATCATAACATTACTATTCAAAGCTGTAATCCAAGGAATAAATTAATACAAAATTGGTGTCTTGGCTTCGTAAGGATGAATTATAACATAATGAATGTTTGTCAATTGCAGATAGAACCCTCATTTGTGTTCATTTATAATTTGGACCAATTAAATTCAGAAGAGACAGAGCAGAAGGCATAAATGTAATTTACTTAATTTGGCTTGTTATTTTTTAGATTAAGACGGCTCAAGAGTCTTTTATTGCAAAGAGATAATGACATAACAAATCTGAAGAATGATGATGCGTCGATAAATTTGATCAACCCACATGAATCCCGTTGCATTCTTTTTGTAATACTGAATGTTATAAATTTAAATTCATAATCATTCGAGACCGGTCTTAGCAAGCTTATGGTTAAAGTGAACGTCTGGACAAGATGAATCTAATAATAGCACATTTGATTCAGTCCGGATCCAATCAAGTCTAGATCAAGCAATTGAAGCAAATTTGGAGGCTGCAGATTGTTAATTAAATGATCAAATGAACTCCAAATTTGATATATTTAGAGTCAAATCAAGTATCTTAATGACATGAATCCAACAAGCCTATGATCACTCAATTTTGATGTCTTTAAAACAGTCAAATTATTTAAACACATTATGATCAAGGGCGATTAATTTAGGCATTTCGATCAGATCATTCATGAAGTTATTAACTAAAAGATTAAAATAACTCTCGCCCAGAGACTATAAATAGACCCATTATCTTTACTTGTGGGGAAGATGACAAAAAGAGGAATAATAAAACTTGTTCTAAATTGAATATCCAATGATAATTTTCAGCCTCTGTATTCGTCAACCACCACCGGTTTTCACTGCTTATCATCGCCGACCTCCTGCTGCTGGCAACTCTTGCTTGCAAATGTCATATCTCAAATACAGTTGTAATGAATAACAACTATATTGATTATCCGTGATAACTTCCGGTCTACCACCATCATCACTTGTCGCTGTCGAATCACTGGCCACCAATGACCTCTACTTATACGGTCATAGTTAAAATATGACAAATGTTCCTAACATATGTATTTTTTGTATGTTGTATAACTACAAATGTTGTATCTAGTGTAAAAAAATGACCATGCTCTCCCAGTTGTGAGAAATGAGTTTAACATTTATACTTATGCACTTATAGTGTATTATTTTGATTGGGCTATACCTAGTATTTTTTTTTTCCTTTACAGATTTTTCCATGTAAAACATCATGGTCTCCTCCTATTACAATGCTATTATATGTGTGTGTGTTAGATTTTTCGTACAAGACTAAGATATTAAATTAACACACTATCGCCATAAATTTTCTAGTCCACAACAATAATATTTTACAATACATACCCCCATTATATATATGAAAGTTTTACATACATACCACTCAATTAATATATATTTACATATCTAACAACAAAAACTTCAATTTTTACATATATGTCACCTTCCCTATGAACCAAAAGGTGCATTTCACTTTTTAAATTTAAAATGCTAGTATTTTTTTTAATGAGATAAGATGGATTTTAGTGGTATAAATGTAAAAAAGTAAAGTTTAAGTGGTAGATAAGTAAATACCAAGAATTTGGGTGGTATGTATGTAAATGTATGTACTAAAGCCACTTGCATTGATCTCTGAATCCCCTAGTTTACTTAGAATTAGTTAATTTGTAATGTGAATTTTATTCAAATGAAAAATTAGAAATCAGTCGATCATTTAAATGAAATACTTAGTTATACTTTAATATATATATTTTTTCAGTTAAACAACAATTGACATGAAATTACAATAAAATTTTCATAATTATAATGATTCATTAATATAATTTGCTTTAGGGACATTGTAATCAGTTAATCATAGTCACAATGGACAATTTTTATAGTAATAATAGAAAGATAAATAAACATTATAATATTGTCTTCCTTAGGTAAGAAAGCCAATAAATCACTTTATAGCTCTAGTTAAATAATAAATTGTTTTAATTGGGCAAAGCCTCATAAAAATTTATCCATCCTTTGTAAATACATTAAATTACATATCTAACTCATGAAAATCCTGCATGTAGAGCTATAAAAAAGCTTATTGTTTACGAACAACTCGTTTTCGGCTTGATAAGTAGCTCGTGTTCGATTCTTTTATCAAAACAAACGAGCTTAGGGGTGTAAATAAGCCGAACATAAGCGAGCTCAGGCTCAACTCGTGTTCGGCTTGTTTATATTTCTAGCCCAAAAAGTGTGTTCGTGTTCGACTCGTTTGCTTAGCGAGCCGAACACGAGCTGTTCACGAATAAGGAGCCGTTTTGACAACCCTAATCACGTAACCATAAGATTAAGGGTTGGGACAAGAATTTGAGAATTATTGTTTATATTAAAACATCATTTGAACCTAATTTAATATTTTGTATTATATTTACTTAATTTATAATTTTAATTGATTATAAAACTTTTAAATTTTTTAAAAATACTTCTCATCAATATATATATATATATATATATATATATATATATATATATATATATATATATGTATGTATGTATGTATGTATGTATGTATGTATGTATGAATACTATTTCGAGTCAAACGAGTCGAACACGAACGAACAAATCTTTGTTCGTGTTCGGCTTGTTAAAGTTTGTTAACTTAGCGAACGAGTCAAACAAAAACTTCTTAACGAGTCGAACACGAGCTGTTTGCGAACAACTAGCCGTTTTGACAGCCCTAAGCGAGCTGAACATTGACAAATTTTTTTAACTTGATTTATAAATGAGCCAAACATGAATAAAAAGTTGGTCGATCATGTTCTCGTTTTCACTCAAAATGAATATATAATATATAAAAATTAAATTAATAATATATTTGATATAAATATTAAAAAAATAGATTTTAGAAATGTAAATACATAAAATATTGGTGGAATGCATGTAAATATCTCCCCTCAGATTTAAAAAATAAATAAATTATAGAGGATAGATATATAAATACATCAGAACAAATTGGTATCGATGTAAATGAATCAAAAAGTTTTCTACTGCTTTGGGGGTTACTTAAGTAAATATGTAAGAATTTGGTGGTATGTATGTAATCTCACAGTTTCACCTCGGTAGATTCACCGGCTTTTGCGCAGTTCCGTGACTCGCGTCAGGCCTCCCAATTATTTTGTCCCACATCGAGAGATTGACAAAAATTGTATTAAGAATTCACTATAAATTAAAAATAATAAATAATAATTACTTTAATACCTATATTTGGTTTTTTCAAGTATTTACAGTAAACAAATAATTTTCAAATTTAATTTGAGCTAAAAAATTAAGTTTAATTTGAATAAATATATTTACATAATTTAATATAATATCGAGAATTTAATAATAAAATAAAAACCCAAATTTACATAAATACCATAAAACTCTTATTTTATTTACATAAAACACCCAATTTTTTTGGGCCTTCCATGTGCAAATTGAAGTAATTGACCCGGAAGGACGCTCAACCAGATTTTCCGTTGCTTTCTTCTTCCTCGACGCCTCTGAGACAATGGCTCCTCCTCGCGTTGTAGATCGATTTCTCCTCGTCTTCTCTCCGAGCTGATATGGAGCGTTAGGGTTTTGCTGTTTTCGCTCTTTCTTTATATATATTTTTATCTCTTCGAGCGGGAGAATAATGTCGGGCGCGGAGCTTAGCGTGCTCTTTGAGAAATCGAAGGAGCTTGACCAGCTGAGGAAGGAGCTGGAGGATGATATACTCGAGATCAATAAACTTCACAAGAAGCTCCAATCCTGTAAGTATCCTTCAGGTGTTATTTTGTTTGAGGATTCTTTCTCCGTTGTGTTTTAAGTGTTCTGTGATTCTTTTGTTTCCGATGCATTTTTTAGCTGATTGTAACGTGTGCAGTAGCGAAATCTGGTTTTTTGCTTTGTTCGTAACTTTTTGAAGTTGGTGTAAGATTGGGAAGGAAGCGATGTGGGATGGAAATAACTTTAGTGCTTTCTTCGGGCGGTGGTTTTTGCATTTTATTAAAACCATTTACAGTGTTGAAGATTAGAAGTGATGAATGCGAACTGTGTTTTATCTGTTTTGGTTATATGAGTGCGGGCATCGCGATTGAATTGCTAGACTTCGTCATTTCCCCTGTGCCAAACTTAGATGTTTGCATGATATATTCAGATTGTTATCAATGTTTGCATTCTGCTTAACGAGGACAATCTTCATAATTTTTTTCTTCTCGTTGGGGAAACCGATGACGATGGTACCGCTTATATTGTATCTACTGTGACCAAAGAGATGTCTTGAAAATGTCGATGGTGTGAAATCCTTCCATCAACTACGTCTTCGTCCTTCCAATGCATCTTGAAATCCATCTTCAAGTTTCATGCAGATGCAGTTGATGGTGAGAAGAGAAGCTCTTCTAGATCTGAACCAAAGAGTAATGAGGGGAAGCAAAAATATCACTCCAAACAAAAAATTGATGTCTGAGAGGCAATTTTCAACCCCGGTTGAACTAGTTGAAAGCCACAGTTCTCTAAACATAAAAATGGAAACCTCCTTTATCAGCTTTTATTCAGTTTTTCCATTACCTAACATGAATACAGTAAAGCCTTTATATAGGCTCTGCCGAGACACAGGAAAAAGTAAAGCCTATATGTACAGCTAGAGCAACCTTATAGTAAACCGAAAATATTAAGTTTATAGCTAAACACATTATTATATGTAAAGTGCTATTAGTTCATAGAACTAAGGATCAATGATGCAGGGTTTTGAATGTAACCAGATCAAATAGAGAGCAAGAGCGGGGTGGTGGGGGGTGGTTGTGAGAGGTGGAATTTGTTGGAGGTCAATAGGGCAAGAGGTAGAAATAGGGTGAGGATTTGAGAAGGATTGATCACTTGAGTTGTAGAAAGAAAGAGATCAATAGGAAGAGATTGATCTCTAGAACAATCGAGCAAAGGGGGGATGAATCCGTCCTCGTTAAGCAGAATGATGTAATAGGAACATTGATGACAATCTGAATATATCATACAAGCACCTAAGTTTGGCACAAGGAAGATGACAGAGTCTAGCCAATTCAATTGCGATGCACGCACTCTTATAGCCAAAACAGATAAAACATAGTACGCATTCATCAGATATGGAAAAGCACTTCTAATCTTCAACCCTGTAAATGGTTTATAAAATGCAAAAACCACCGCTCGAAGAAAGAATTAAATTTATTGCCATCCCTCATCGCTTCTCTTCCCTTCTTACACCAACTTCAAAAGTAATGAACATTTTTATCCAGCTATGCAATCAACGAAATAGTAATGGTATTTCTGGCCAATAATTTGTCCTCAAGGCAATGTGAAACCCTTTTTAATTGAATAATCCAAGAAAGATTTAAAGTTAAATTCTTTAATTAGGCTCGTTAAATCACCAATCTCGACAAATTACTTAATGGGTGAGCCTATTTGATTATACTTAATGGGTGAGCCTATTTGATTAATGCCATAAACAATCTTTAATTACAGTGTAATGATAATGTTTTTAGTAAACAGTATGAAGGCTATTTCTGATTATTTGCAAATTTTTGAGAGCATTGATAAATGATGAAAATAAATCAAAATTTTGGGATTTCATGCTCCAAGAACTCAAATGATGTCCTTAGCTACTGATAGGTTCATTGGTGTGTCACATACTCGACCTTCACTAACATGGTCTCAAATATTCTAATCTAACGAAACCCTTACAAATTTGCTTCAATTTTTGGGCATCTACCAACTTAGGATTGGCTAACTTTGCTGAACTTGGTCTCCTAAGGAGCCTGAATTTAGGTTCTGCCCAAGCCATAACCAGCCCGACTGAACTTGCCTGGTCAATATGTTTGTTGGGTTTATGTAGAGAATTCATGCCAAGTGTATCGGAATTTTTGGGTCAATGCGACTTGTACAATGAAATGGCTTTGAAAAGAATTTTGAAATCTTTAAACATATGAAATGAGATTCTAAGGACATTTTCAAGCGATTTTAACTCAAATTATTCCGAGAATACTTTAAGGTTCTTTATGAAGCCAACCAATCAATTTCAAATGATCAAGATGGGTTGAACTTGGCCTAACTCAAGAAATGGCTTTCATAATTTTCGAAATTCTAAAAATATTACATGGGATTCTAAATTATTGTATAGTTGTTTTGCCTCAATTTAACTAAAAAAAAACCCAAGTGTTCTTAAAAGATAGAGCTATATACATTGATGATTTTATCATAATGCTACAAGAAGTTGGATTTTAAATCTTTTTTTTTTCATTTTGTTCATTATTTTCTTAGTCAAGGATTTTTAATGATTTCCAATATAGCTTACATATTGAATAATTTGCCTTTGTATGCTTAACATAATGGATTAGTTAAATAAATAAGGCATGACTCATTAATAATTAAAGCTCTGAACGTTGAGATATTTTTGGTTATTAGCTGACTTTTGTGGCTCTTCCTCATGTTGCTCTTTTCTCAAAATTTTCCTTCGGGTGCATGATTAACTCAAAATTTAAGGACCTCTATGTATTTGATTCTTATGTTTCATTTTAAGTCTAATTTCAATTTTTATTATGCACCTGCAGCTCCAGATATTATTGAGAAGTCTGGGGATTCGATTTTGCAAAGGCTTCGCTCATTATATGTTCATGCAAAAGAACTCTCAGAAAATGAAATGAGGTAATGAGTAACTTTGAGAATTAGTTGATGTTTCTGCTTCTGATTTTAATGCTTTTTCTTGTACCTGAAAAACTGGATTCATGATAAGCTGCTCTGTTTTTTGGCAAACAAAAACATTGGATCATCTTCATAATTTTTTTGTAACTTTTTTAAGCATGATTTACCTCATCTTCTAATTTTTACCTGAAAAATGTAGTGTTTCAACCACATTGATGGCTCAGCTGGATGCATTGCTACAATCAGGGCTTTCTGCTGCACAGAGAAAGAAGATAGGTGAATGACTAAAACTTGAGAGCAGTAAATTCTTTCTTGACACACCAGTTATTCATTGTTTTAGTTCTTAAATAAACTAAATAAGCTTTTACAGTATTCCATAAGCCTGTGTAGGGCACGTTCAACATGTTATCGTATCTACTGCTCGATATTAAAAAGCTGTGATTATGCTATTTTGTCGTAAGTGAAAAAAACATTATTACTTTTTTTTAATGATTTGATTACATCTGGTGCTATGTGGACTTGTGCAATACTGTTGTTTTGAGGATTTACGCTTTTCCATTTTCTCCGTGTTCTATTTGAAAAAAAAAAATTGTTCATGGATTTGGCTAATTTTTTTTTACAATTGACCAAATTTTTTACTATTTCTGTTGGTTTACATTAGGGATCGGCTTTAAGCCCATATCTTTTTGCTTTATATATGGATGGTCTTACTGGACATTTACAAGAGGATGTACATTGGTGTATGTTTTTTGCTGATGATATCCTCCTCGTGGATAAGACGAGAGAAAGAGCCCAAGAAAAACTTGAATTATGTATGGAGGACTACATTGGAGTCTAAAGGTCTTTGTTTGAGTAGAACTAAAACTGGATACATGAAATGTAATTTTAGTAATAGCAGCTCTAGTGTCAAAAGTGTAACTTTGGGTGATCAAATTAATAAAAGGTGTGAACGATTTAGATATCTCGGGTCTATTGTTCAAAGCAGTGGTGATATAGATGGAGATGTTAATAGTAGAATTCAGGTTGGTTGGTTGGTTGAAGTGGAGGAATGCCTCTGGCCTATTGTGTGATAGAAAAGTACCGCTTAGACTGAAAGGAAAATTTTATAAGATGGTGGTGAGATCTGCAATGTTCTATGGTGTTGAATTTTGGCCTTTAAAAGAGAAGCATTATGCTAAGTTAAGTGTTACTGAGATGAGAATAATTAGGTGGATGAGTGGTTTTACACTTAGAAATAAAATGTGAACTGAATATATCCGTAATAGGGTCGGTGTTGCATCAGTGATGGACAAAATTAGAGAGAGTCGCCTTAGATGGTTTGGTCACATTAAACGTTGACCACCGATTAGGAGAGTAGATGTTTTAGATTCAACTTATGTTAAGAAAGTCAGAGGTAGACCTAGGAAGACTTGGGCTTAGTGCAACAAAAATGATCTTAATTTATTAGAATTAAATGAAAATTTGACACTAAATAGGACTCAATGGAGAAAAAAGGATTCATGTAACCGACCCACTCATTGGGATTAAGGCTTTGTTATTATTGTTGTTGTGGAATATAATAGTGGCTTACAGGATTTGGGTTAAACATGGCCCATTAATGAGGTTTTATAAACATCATGAATCACGTTTATCTCATCAAAAGCATCACTGAATACATAAATTAGAGAGAGTCGCCTTAGTCAGGGAGGTATACCATCTTCTTAAGTTCTTGTGTATTATTATTATTATTATTATTGAGCTAATATAGACCTTACTTTGATATTGCACAAGTTATTTACCATGAAGCAAAGGTAGGGACATCTTGAAAGGCATCATGAAAGGCCATGTTGATGTGGCATAAAAGTAAAAAATAAGAAACAATAAGCCATGGGCATAATGCTACATTTAATAAATTATTTATAAAATATATGTAAATTAATGATATTTTATATCGAAGGCAGCACTTGGTGAACTCTACTATCATATGCATATACTTCATAAACCAAGCTTAACAATAACAAAGGAACAACAAACATGTTATTGATAAAAGATTATCTTGTTTGCATTCATTGATCATAGTACCATATGACAGGTAGGTTGTCTCACACATGCATGTCCTCGTGGCATGTTAAGCCTTGCCTGGACTGTGTTAGGCCCATTTATTATTTGTGTGGAATCTGAAACACTTCTGACATCAATTTTAGTGTGTTGGACATGTGGTAGGAGTTATTTGAGATGTGGAGTTTAACATGGACATGAAAGTCATTCATAAGTGTCTGTGCTTTCTAGTTTATTTTAAGTATGATGATTGCAAAGTTCTTTCTTATTCAGGAAGATCTTTGTCGTGACAGTGATTTATTGATGCATATATCAATCCATTTCACACTGATTAAGCCTTTCATGGAGTTCAATGAGTACCTTGGTTGTTGTGAAATTTAGGGCAAAGAAAAGCATGAATCGACACAAATCCAAAAGAACACACAGAGATTTAACGAGGTTCGACAAAAAATCCTACGTCCTCAGGAGCAGAGCGGCGAATTTCACAATTTCAGACGAGTCCAGATACATACCCTTAGGGTTACACGTATATAGATATATAAAAATTCCACAGATGAATTACTAACACGCCTTCGCTCCCCCCAACTCACTAAATTCCAAGAGAAACATCTTCATTCGAAGAGACATTCATCTTTATTCCAGGAGACACTTTTTCATTCCTAGAGACTCCAAATTTCTAGTATATGTGCCATACCTAACAAATCTTCACCTTGACAAATATTCAATCTCTTGCGAGAAATACATCGTGGAGATTCTTCAGCCAAAGTGGGTTAAGTAACCATGCTGCTAATAGTTGCAAACATTCAACAAGTTCAAACAATGCAAGAACTTGTTGATAGTACCTGACTTGGTCAACATATCTGCTATATTTTCATCATATGACCCAACAGAGTGAACTTCACCTACAACTGTACTTCCCAACATTTTATAGATATTATCTGGTTTCGTAGCTCGCAATACCTTCAAAATTTCTTGTTGTGCCAACAAGTCTTTCACCCTTATTTGTCATAATCCGAAGTTTCCGGTACCATCGAACTTCAATATTTCGAATTTTGCACTAGACATTGCCATTTGAATTAATCCTGCAGCGAATTTTCCCTGCCTTGTATCGAAACTAAAACACTCTGCAAATAAATTCAAAGAAACCTGAAATTTCATCTGTCAATTGTTGCAATTTTTCTGCAATTCTCCTGTGATTCGTGAATCATATTTTTCATATGAAGCACTTTTCCTGTTTACACTAAAAATTCTGTCGAACTACTGCGAACACCTTGCTCGAAACCCTTCCTGTTTGCGTGAACGCCTCAGTTAAACTTCACTTGTCGCAACTCCTGCAATGAACTTGCGAACTCCGTTGGCCAAACACCTTCATTTGCAAAACGATGCTCCTGTTCTAACTCCTCTCCTCTGCGAAACTGGCCGTCGCGTGAACTCCTGGTCTCTGCGTTGCTAGCAGCAGGCGATTCACGAATGAGAGCGAGAACCAGAAACCTGTCTCAAACTCCCTTCTGCCGAATCTCCTCCGCGCCTATTCCTTCTAGTAGAAATAAAAGTTTCCTTTTCCTCTCAATTTCGCACTAACCTTTCCGCCCTGCGGTAACCACACGCGAACTTTTGTTCGCGAATTCCGCCTTGCAGAACCTGATTCCTCTGAATTCTTCGCCTAGACCTGCCTGCCCGAGCGGAACATGTCGCGCCTGCTCCGCCTTCGCTCGAAGTGCCGCGAATCCGGATTGACACCCTCACAGCGCCTCGAGATGCCGCGAGTCCCGCCTGGTCGCAGAACTTGCCGAACTGTCGCAGCCCTGTATTCGAACTTCATATCACTGTTCATTCCGGTGAGCCCATCTGCTTTGTGAACAATCCGCAAAATTTGCAAACTCCTTCGTCCGGATGCCACAAACCACCGAACTCTGTTGCACGTGAAGCCTGCTCGCCGATCTTAGTCGTGAAACTTTATGAAATCCTTTCTTCTTCGTTCTTCTCGCGCCGATCTATTTCGCCCTAAAAACTCGCTCCGATACCAATTGTATTGAAATTTAGGGTAAAGAAAAGCAAGCATCGACACAAATCCAGAAGAATATGAAGAGATTTAACAAGGTTCGGCAAAGATGCCTACGTCCTTGAGAGCAGAGCGGCGAATTTCACTATTTCAGACGAGCCCAGATACATACCCTTAGGGTTACACATATATATATAAAATCCACAGATAAATTACTAACACGCCCTAGCTCCCCCCAACCCACTAAAATCCAAGAGACACACCTCTTCATTCCAAGAGACCTCAAATTTCTGGCATCCGAGCCATACCTAACATTGGCTCATTTGAGCATCAAAACTATTTTATAGGGTATTAAAATGGTAATCCTTTTAACTCCACCTAGTCATCTTTAGTTGCAAGCATCGATGATCTGGCTAAAAGTTGTAATTTGGGCAGTAGCTGCTGTTGCCAGAGATCTTAGATGACTAGAATTAAATCATTTCCTGGATTAGCATATTCTATTACGCTGCCTTTTGTTTGTTGCTGCACACATCAGCGTATGCAAAGTTTTTGCTTGCACCTGAAAGTTTCCATATCCATTTTCATGTTTCTGGATCATTTGTTTTCTCAGCCTTAGTGTGATTGATTCTTTCTAAAAGGAGTGGCTATTATCATTGTACTGTACTAATCATTTTTATTTGTCATTTGTTTTGTGAATCTGTCTTCTCCACTCATTCTTGTTAAGTGCGCATGTGACATTAACCGTAATTTATCCAATTTTTATTTCTCAAATGTTATCCTGGTTACCTTTCCTCATCGCTTGTATTTCGTTTGGTTTTTATAGTTATTCTTTCCCACAAAATGCACGTAAGATCGTCTTCTACTACCGTTGTTCTGAAATAATCATTCAGACTCTATCATTCTATGCTCTTATTACCTATACATCTTAATATATGCTACATATGATTTGATTGCCAGTGAACGTTATATTGCCCAACTTTTGGATCTACATTGCTTAATTAGCCATATTTATAAAATCTACCCTTAATTTTTGCTTGTATTCTGTTATAAAATGAACCTGGACGCTCCTCTGTATGTCATGGCGTGAATGAGCTCAAATGTTTATTTGCAAAGTTCAACTTCCTGATTCAGTTATAAAATATGAAGATATGTATCCATTTATGAATACAACTGTTTGATCATGCGAAGTTTATGATATTATGGGTACCCTTTTTATTCAGTTCATTGCAGTAATATAATCATCAAATGGTCGTTATTTATGCTACCTGGATTTCATCTTTGCATATTCTAATTCTTGCATAATATGCTATTTCATCACAGAGGTTAGTGAGCAGAAGAAGAAAAGGATGAAAACAGATTCAGATATTCCTAGATTTCCTAGTGCTACATCTTTGAGGAACCAGCTTGAATATTGGTCCAGTTTGAAGGGAGAGCAGGTGATGCATTTCGATTTTGTATTTTGACTAATGGATGAATTTTACTGAAATACTCTCTCTCTCTTTTCATAACTCTTGCGTTGCTGATTTGATAAAGTATATCTGTTGTGCTTGCTGCTAACTTTCTTCATTTATCCTTAAATTTTATTGGCGCTATCATCCAAATGTTGATCATAATTTCCACATCATTGTTAAGTTTGCTTCTGGTTTCAACTTATTTGATATTGGCTTTGTGAATTCTATTTCTCTTTAACTTTTTTTTTTTTTACAATGCTGTGTTAGGTGTTAACTATATATTGCACGCAATGCTATTATATTATTTTAGGTCTAACCTGTTATTGTTTATGATCCTTCCATATTAATGTTATTTATTATTCGTATTTGGACATATTTCACCTCTCTGATTGCCATGCAAAAATTTCCTAAATTTATTTTCCATTACCTTATTTTTAGTAGATGGTTCTTGTACAATTTTTAATATATAATCATCTCACAATCTAATGAAGTTATGGGGGGATTTTTTTTTTTTAACTTGAAAGTAGGACACCCAAATTTCAATGTAAGCAACTTCACTATTGCTCTCGGTTTGCCTTTAAAACATCTCGCAATCTATCATTCATACTTTTGCAGTTTTGCCACAAATTCATCTTTATAATCTCATACTAACTACACTAAACTTGCCCATCAATGATCTTGCTATCATTCCATTCTTAGATCTATGTAACATATTTGGTTTAATTATATTTTCATAAATTTTTTTCCTTTAAAGTATTCATGATATTCTCTTTTTGCATAATATTTATAACGCATGTTGTCATTTTAACTACCTTTCATTAAGTTAAAAATAATTATCGTACTTCTTTTGCTAATTTTCCCTTTAAAATAGATATAACATATTTGTTACTTATTTTAATATCTTTGGCTTGCTATTTGACAACAATGCTGTCACAAAGTGCTCTTCATTTGAGAAAAAGGTTGAAATTTTTTTGATATTTCTCAATCTAATGCTCAAACTTAATTGCACCAAATGATCTTGAAATTGACTCCATGCTTGATCTACCTCATTAAAGTAAATGTTGAGTGGACTTCAAATAAGTATTTATATACAATGTAAAATGGATTTGATGCAATTTTTGCATAATATATAGTAGAGCATTCATATTTTTATATATAATTAACTAAACATCAATTTTTTTTAACTCGAAAATAAATTGAGTATATGTGAATTTGAATTATTTCGAGTTGAGTCAACTTCTTTTGAAGTGATTTGATTTCGAGTCATCTTCTCATTGGGTTTTAATCAATTTTTTTCTTAGCAAGCCAAGCCAAACTTGCTTAATTTCGACTCAATATTAGCCCTATCTGGTTACTATTTTTAAAATGTGTATGATGTCTTTTTTCTATTGATATTGGTGATGTGATCATAGGATTGTAAGTAAAAAAATTAAATTAGATTTAGCTATTTAGTAATTATATTGTTTAATCAGATGATTTTCATACTAGGGAAAATCCAATGCTTATAACTCTAAACAAAAGAAATTAAAGTGTAATTCTAGGCTTAAATGTTATGAAATTTGAAAGTGCGTTATTTTCTACGTTATATTTTATTGTGATAATTATTACTTTATGTCCTTACAAAATATTCCACACAATTAAAACTAACTTTTGTGTTACCATTTTCATTTTAGTACCTCACTTGCTTGTCTAAGTACCTAAGATGGTGCCTAGCTCCTAGGGTGTTTGATAAGCTTATTGATTTTTGTGTGCTTTTGCTAAATGTTTGATGTGAAATAAACGATTGAATATTTTGATTATTGGTGGTTGGTTTTTTTTTTTTTAGTACTTAATCAAGACATTATCATGATTGAAAATATCTTATTGATTAGAGCAAGCTTGAAAATCTTAAAATTTTGAACAATGATTGGTTATTGTAGTGCAAGGCATGTTTTCAATCCTTATTCATGCCTCACGTTTGATATTTAGTCAGAATTATGTGTCATGTTTATGTTATCTTTCTTTACTTTTTAATTTTTGGCTATTATTGTTAGACCGTGCTAGAACTTCTTAGGTCGTAATTAATGATGGTTGATTTTGAAATGAAGATTTCTTTCTTTGGCATCGTATTAATGAGTCAATTCACCTTTCTTTTTCCTTACCTTAATATTTATTGTTTCTCTCTTTATCTTCTTTCCCTACCATTAGGCATTTGCTTCAATCTTTTCTCTGATTGTCTAATACTTCTTCCTCTACATCATATTCTTCTCTTATCAAATCAAGTTATCTTTACTCCATCACAATCATTGCTTTCATTTCCTCATGTTACATCAACTATATTATTGTAAGTCCTTCCATAGTAAGGTTGATAAATTTTATGGTTGGTAAGCGTAATGGTTTTCGTGCACCATAGTGTCACTGACCTAGAAATTATTTTTATGTCGTATTGTTTTTTTCTAAATAAAAGTGTTTGTTTTTCTCCAATTCTAGATTAGAATGAATTGGGGTTTATTTTAGGCTGACATTTAAAGTTTATGTAATGACATCTATTTTTTTGTTTACTAGGCAATTGTTTACAATGATGAGTTTGTTTTGTATGTTTAATGTTTATTTAAAATTTCTTTCTTTCCATTTCCTATGATTAGATCAGCATAAAGTTCCTTGTCCAGACGAATTGTGCATGAACCTTTAACATATCAAAATTCCTACATCTTAAATCCTATTTTAGCTGAGACCTCTTTTCCAGGTAGCTGCAAGAGTGACACCTGATGATGCGGAAAAAGATGAATGGTTCGTTGTCAAAGTAATTCACTTTGATAAGGAAGCGAAAGAGTGAGTTGATACTTGTTGTCATTGTCATATCTTCACATTTTTATTATTTTTATGATTACATTTTAAATATCTGTTATGAATAATGCAGCAAGGGTTAGGCACGGTGCTCTTTGGTAGCACCATGACCATCAGCTTTAAATCTTTTTTTCCTTCTGACCTTTGAAAATATTATGCTTATACAAGCCTATCATGGTTCCAAGGTTGAGTTTGTAACGATGATTTTATCAAGAATTGATTATCACTTTGTATGTTCAATTTAAGCTCCGGCAGAGCATTTATTTATTTATTTATTTTTCCGTGCACACTGAAGTTGAGATCCTCTTCATCTTGGTAAAATCTCACAAGTCTGCCTCGAAATTCATATGTGATAGCTTGCTCATTTATATGCATGGCTTCTAGCATCTTTGTGTCTCTCGTTTATGTCTAGAGCTCTACATACTTGTATCTTGCTTGATTAAATTTTCTATATAACCCATCCCATCTATCATGCGGAGTCTTCTCCTGTTTTAGCTTTTTCACACAGATGCTTCCCCACTTTATAAGCTCTACAAAAGGAAACATTTAGTCCCATATCATTTTTAAGCCAAGGAGGGGGCATCTTCCCCGCCAAGAATTACAAAGATAAACCATATTAAGAGAAGAAGATCCTTGTGGAAACATTGTCATGTTGCTCAAGATATACGAGAATTCTCTTCAATCTTTGCCATATTTTTCACTTGCCTCTTCTTCATCACCAACAGTTGCTGACTGTTAGACCCTATTATCCCTCTTGTAGAGCTTTGGTTGGTGGTGCCGCAGATGTAGGACAATTTAGTATTTAGGGTTTCATGATACAATCAGAATCATGCATGCAGATCATGCAAGTGAGTTAGGGTTTTGCAAATCTAGGGCTACTAAATATTTTAAAATTACTTTCTTTAGAAAGTCCAAATGATATTGCTATGATTGGATAAATATGCAGAAAATCAATGGGAAATTCAAAGCATGCAAACTTAGTTAGCAATAGCAATTTATTCATCATAATTAGAATTCCATTTATATTAATCTGAGCAAAATCAAGAATGTTTAGAAGAAAATACTAAGAAAAGGCTTCACCGGAGTAGAGAAAACTAGGCTTCCCGTTAAAGCAAGTAGGTGACTTATAATTAAGGAGTTGTACTTCTACTGCGTAGAAGTAATTATACATCAAATTTGCATACACAATATTGAAAATACAACAAAAAAGTTTATAGCATCAAATTTTTACTAATATATGCCTTAGATTCTCTTTCAGTCTCTCTCTCACTCTCTCACTCCCTATCTTCATCCATGTAGATATGGTTGGCACAAAAATAGCCCAATTTTGTTGAAAGAATTCTTAAATTTAAATTCAAGTGCATATTTTATCCCAAAGCTTTCAATTTATTGTGACTTTCTAATTCTCTGAAAACATCCCGATCTAGTGCTTGACGGATCTTTGATACCTTAAAATTTTAATTTATTAATGTAAACAATCCGCTGGACTTGAATTTTTGCTAAGCCCACATGTCCAAAACACATGGAAATCTGCTAACAACCTCAGCATGAGTAACTTTCCCCAACAATCATCCCATATATTGCGTGAAATTGACCACTGCTCACTATGCTAACAACAAATAACACCAGAATTACCGCCTGCTAATAAATTTGTAGTGAAGTTGCTGACTCTAAAGTCTCAGGAGCTAATTACTATTGTAAAAGACAGAAATCTCCCTCGAAATTGATGCCTTTTGAAGCCTTGGGCAAAATAAATAGGAAATCGGATGATTCCAAAATAGTAAGCAGATAAGATCAATGTATTCTTAGGAAAATATGTTATAGCAGCATACAAAATTAACGACGGAACATAATAAGCTGCTAGAGACCACTCCATCTCTACTGCTTAAGCTACAACCACAATTTGTTAAGTCTGAAAGCTTCCAAATCACATTACTCAAGATTAAACTTAATGATATAAGTCCTAAATCCATCGCCTAAGGGAATTCCACATTAGTCACCCATGAATATTTTTCTTTAGCTTGGTGTAGACACCCTTCGCCTAGGTCTTCTGTACACCACTTATGCATGCCTGTGGATGTGAGTATGAGGCTCATTAACATAGCCTCAATATCTTGTGTGCCATTGTACTAGCCCTTCTTGGTGTGACCACTCTTTGCTACCCTCTTTGAGGAAGGTTCGTTGAAAATTTTGGCCTTCTCTATGAGGCTGAATGAACCTAAATAAATTTAAAAAATTTTTATTTAATTTTGGTTTTTCCTAGAAAAAGATATTCAACATAGGTGGGTGAGTTGAAAATACGATCGACCTTAGTAATCTTAATATCATTAATAATAATAAAAGATTTCATTTTTACCGTCGCATTAGTAAAAAAGAAGTTGATGAGGCTTTAAAGAAAACCAAGTGTCGAAAGTCTGTAGGACCTGATGATATCTTAATTGAAGTGTAGAAATATTTAGGTGATTTGGGAGTTTCTTGGCTTACTAAACTTTTTAATATTATTTTAAAAACTAAAAAGATGGCTCAGGAGTGAAGGAAGAGTATTTTGGTTCCCATTTTCAAGAATAAAGGGGATGCACAAGAGTGTGCAAATTATAGAGGAATTAAATTGATGTGTCATAATTTAAAATTATGGGAGAGGCTAATTGAACATAGGTTAAGATGTATTACCAAGATTTCTCATAATCAATTTAGATTTATGCCAGGTAGGTCTACTGTGGAAGCTATACATTTATTAAGGTTTGATAGAGAAGTACAAAGATAATTTGATTTTTATTGATTTAGAAAAAAGTTACGATAAGGTTCCAAGAGATCATTTGGAGAGTCTTTGAGAAAAAAGTTGTTGTTATGACTTATATTCAAGTAATTAAAGATATGTATACTGGAGGTGTTACATGTGTTCGAAGTGAATGAGGATTGACCAAATATTTTCCTATTTCTGTGTTTACATCAGGGATCGACTTTAAGCCCATGTTTTTTTGCTTTAGTTATGGATGGTTTTACTGGACATTTACAAGAGGATGTGTACCTTGGTGTATGTTTTTTGTTGATGATATTCTCCTCGTGGATAAGACGAGAGAAAAAGGCCAGACAAATTTTGAATTATGGAGGTCTACATTGGAGTCTAAAGGCCTTTGTTTGAGTAGAACTAAAACTGAATACATGGAATGCAATTTTAGTAATAGTAGCTCTAGTGACATACGTGTAAGTTTGGGTGATCAAATTATTGAAAGGTGTGAACAATTTAGATATCTCAGGTCTATATATAGATGGGGATGTTAATAGTAGAATTCAATGGTTGGTTGAATTGGAGGAATACGTCGGGCCTATTGTGTGATAAAAAAGTACCGCTTAGACTGAAAGGAAAATTTTATAAGATGGTGGTGAGACCTGCAATGCTCTATGGTGCTGAGTGTTGGCCTTTAAAAGAGAAGCATTATGCTAAGTTAAGTGTTGCCGAGATGAGAATGATTTGGCGGATGAGTGGCTTTACACTTAGAGACAAAATGCGAAATGAATATATTCGTGATAGGGTTGATGTAGCTCCAGTGACAGACAAAATTAGAGAGAGTTGCCTTAGATGGTTTGGTCACATTAAATGTCGACCATCTGATGATCCGATTAGGAGAATAGATGTTTAAAATTCGACTTATGTTAAGAAAGGCAGAGGGTAGACTAGGAAGACTTGGGCTTATTGCATAAAAAATGATCTTAATTTATTGGAATTAAATGAAAATATGACACTAATAGGACGCAATGGAGAAAACATATTCATTTAGCCGACCCCACTTAGTGGGATAAAGGCTTTGTTGTTGTTGTTTTTGTTAATTTCCTGTGTTGCAACAATATTCCATTAAATGAGTTATTCTATTCCTAATGCCCTTCTTTATGAGTTCATTAGTGGTTTGGCATATCTAATAGGGTTCAATGTTCTTCATTAATTGAGGTGGTGGGCTTTCAAAGGCCACAAACCATTATCAAATTGGAATGTGCTACATAATTTTCATTTCTCCCTATTGATACAACTTCATGCTCGGTTTAAAATTTTGAAGGCCTTTTTTGTTGGTTAAGGATCTGCTTTTTCGTTATGTGACTTCAAATAATTTTGTTTCTTTAATTGGCCATGTGAATCTTGTCTATAGTTGGTATAATTTTCTTTCGTAAAATATTTATTTATACTAAGAGGAACATATTATATCAACATATGCAGATTTGAAGTGCTTGATGAGGATCCCGGTGATGATGAGGAAAGCATTCAGAAGTGAGTTCTATACAGGGTTACAAAGCTTTTTTTTATGAGTATTTCAGCTTGAACCTTTTCCAAAGATAAACGATCTGCATGCTTATTGTTTCTAGACTGTACGACTGCTACTTGGTAGATTTTGTTGAGTTAATGAACTATCAAGAAATTGAGGGGTTGAATGGGAGAGAACTGGTCTTACTATTCCATTTTGCTTGTTACCGATCACTTTATGTTGAAACGGAGCCTGTTAATCATTTGCACAGAACATACCGTTCTTATACTATCACGCACAATTAGATTTACCAAAATGTAATCTGGAAGTTTTTACAATCCGTTATCGAGGTGCATCATAGAAAAGAAATGCTTATTTCTGTATAATCTCTTTAAGTATTGGAATTTATATTTTTAATATGTTAAGCTTCAGGCTCAAATCTTCTAATATGGGGCAGAAATTAGTTTAAGGGGAAACTTCTTACCTTCATTTGCCTGCACATTGCATTTTTTAGGGTGTTCAACCTAAGCATTTGATGTCTGTACATGTCTAGCATTCAATTACTTAGCTTTTTTAATATTTGATTTCACATCCTGAACTTGCTGAACTTACGTCACTATCTTCCTTGGGAGTTCTTTCACTGAGAATTCTGACGGGTAATAACACTCATTTTAAATGTGTACTAATATAATTGTCACATTCTTTTGTCCTCTTGAACACTCAATTATTTGTTGCAGTTGCGGTCTCCAATTTCTTCTTCTAAAGAGCTAATTTTAGAATTTATTTATTTGCATGGATCTGTTTTTGAGTTTCTCTATACTTTCTTATGACTGAGTTGCTTGCCAAGTTGCCATTATTATATTGAGCGTTAATTTTACATGCAGAATTGTGTTACAGTGCTAAAACTTTATTTTGTGGAGTTTGGGATAGAATATCCATATTTGATGGTTACATCTTGTTACAAAGTACATATGAATGTTGTCATAAATGAATTCAACTCAAATCAACCAAACTTTGAACTTCTTCGCTTACAAAGATTGCAAATCTGTCATGAGCCATGTACACCTTTTTTATGACTGAGCTACTGGAGAATAATTTGTAGCAGCTTTTATGATATTTTTTGTATTTGCAAGTTGACTTTTCTTTCGTATTAGATGTTCATCATTGTTAGGTGTTGTGGGCTCCTTGGTTAGGGAGAATCAGAGTGAGAGTATTTTCAAATAGCAAACTAATTTTGCCAGATTCATCTCGATGTCTGGGAACTGTCTAAATGCCTGGTCAAGCTTTCCTCTTTAGCACAAACCCTCTTTAGTTTTTTTTTTTTTTTTTTTTTATAAAAACATTTGGGAGAGGACTCTTGATTAAGTTCTATGGATTGTGCATTTTTAAGTAAGAAGGAGGGAGCTTATGGGGGTGGCCATAAACCCTTTTAAAATCTCATGATTTTATTATCTTAGATGATATTCAGTGAATGTTAGTCCAGGGGTCATTGAATCTTACCATCCATAGCCTTAAGTCAAGGGTTGTGTCCATCGCTAAGCATATTTGTTAGAGAGCTTACTAGCACCGTGTGATCCAAGTCAGCGAGTTACGTAAACCCTTTCAGGAACCATGGCTCCATTATCATTGCTTAGTGGATCAAATTTTGAAAGAGAGGGGGAGAGAGATAGAGAGAGACCCTTTTGGAATCCCATTATTCCATCATGTTTGGTAGTATCAATTGGGTGTTGCATTTACAACTTTTTTTGTGTTTGGAAACTTTATATTTGACTCTCATAAAATGCGATGTTATGTACTTTTTATTGAGGACTTTGATTTTTTTTTCACATTCATATCTGCCAAATCTTTTCACATCACATAAAGATACCCACTAATTTAACTTGTGGAAAGTGAAATACACCTTCTAAGGTGGTGTATACATAAAAGTTAAAGTATACTGTTAGATATGTAAATACACAAGATTTGAGTGGTATTTATGTAAATCTTCCTTTTTCTTGTTATAAGCTATGTTCAAAATTGTTTGAACTTTGTATTACAGTTGGCGTTGTTTGGTTTGCCCTAGACCCTTTTTCTGTTATATTTTCTTGAAATTCTTACAGCCCTACCTATTGACTTGATAGCTGTGGGTTGAGCCAACCCAAGTTGCAGCCAGTTGTGATGATAACTATATTAATTTAATTAATTCCTAACTTTTAAATTATCATTTTACTCCAATAATTCTAGATTTTAAATTAAATTTGATTTACTGACTTTGGAAAATTTGTGATTGGTTTTTGTTTAAAATTTCCAGGAAGTACAAGTTGCCTTTGTCTCGCATCATTCCTTTTCCAAAGAAAGGTGATCCATCTAGCGCACCAGATTTTCCTCCAGGCAAACATGTTTTGGCAGTCTATCCAGGAACCACAGCTTTGTATAAAGCCACTGTCGTGAATACTCATCGCAAGGTAATCTCATCTTTTCCCCTTTCTTGTCTCTGTTCTGCTCTCTCTTGCATGGCCTGTGTGTGGGTCGGCATGTAATCATGCAGATT
Source organism: Papilionanthe hookeriana x Papilionanthe teres (assembly GCA_022702705.1). Taxonomy (NCBI): domain Eukaryota; kingdom Viridiplantae; phylum Streptophyta; class Magnoliopsida; order Asparagales; family Orchidaceae; genus Papilionanthe; species Papilionanthe hookeriana x Papilionanthe teres. The sequence goes on along the minus strand of CM040423.1, from coordinate 52,739,861 downwards.
TGCTAAGTAGAATAGGTAAAATCTGCAAAGCACAATTTTTCGAGATACTTCTCATTGAATAATCATGATTTTGTTTGGATGATTTGCTCTGTACTTATATTTGCACAAAGTGCATGGAAAAACAGTAGATGTAATAATAAACTTATTTGTTGTTTAGTGCTACAATAAAAACTTACTGATATGTCTGAGCTAATGTTGTATTGCACTGATGATAACTTTTTTTGGTGCTTTTCATGTTACTGATTGCTCCAATTTGCCTGCAAAATCACAGAGGAGAAGTGATGAGTAAGTTTCTTACACTCAAAGAATCACTCAATTCTGCTTTTTGTGCATATTGTCTTTACTTTGTAGTTGAATTTTAAATACTTTTACATTGATATATAATTAAATGTATCATATATATTGAATTTTGGTTATAAATACCTTTTATCTATTTAGTAAGGCAGGATTAATGGATAACATGCATATTTTTTTCTTCTATTAATCAGTTATTCACTTGAATTTGATGATGACGAAGAAGATGGCTCTTTACCTCAAAGGAGTGTGCCATTTTATAGGGTTGTGACCCTACCGGAAGGTCATCGTCAGTGAGACGAGGGCCACCAATTATTGTATGTATAATGATTCATTTATTATGAGGTATTTTTATAATGTAGTTTGTGGGATAGCACTAAATTAAGATGGCCATGAGAGGGAATGTAGTCTATATTTCGTTGGTATTATTAATCCCACTTTTATTTATGTAACATGTTACTACTTGAATACGGCATTGTATAATGAAATGAAAATGAATCTATATTGAAGAGCCAGCATTGAAATTTACTTTTCGGATTAAACTTCTGATGGATATTTTGTTGCTTTAGTGTAATTGATTAGTTTTTTATTTATTAATTTATTTTTTTTACTTTGTTTGGTTGGATGCAAAGTAATTGCATTAAAATAATTTATTATTTATTGGGATACATTTTAAATACTCCTTATCTACTTGTCTTTTATCCGCTAACTTGAGCTGAGGTTGTGTGGGGTAGGGGTGGACTAGGTGATTACTTTATGCTTTATTTTGTGTAATTCAGTTAATTTGGGCTATTTATAAATGTACAGAAAATAGAGGGTTTGTAATATTTTAAAGAAATTTTCCTGAGATCAAATGTCTGAAAATTTGAAATATAGAGAATGGAAAGTAATATGATCCTGATGCCTATGATCATAGGTTCCCAAACATAATTTCGAGCTTGGCTGAGCTCAATTCTATTTTGAGCCAATTGAATCGGCTCTGCTCAAAGTTGAATATAACAAATCCCGAGCAGTGTTCGAGCCGCACATACTCCATTTGAGTCGATTTCATGCAGATACAAACTCTTGACTCCAAATGAGATTGTTAACAATCCTAATAATTGACCAGCAATAGTTTTTTTTTTTTTTTATTTTATTTTTAGAGTATTATATAAAAGAATTCATTATTACTTATTTTATTTATTCATTTGTTAGCCATTAAAAAGAATTAAATATTTAGATAAAAAATTGCTTGAATTTGGGGCTCATGGTCATGCTGACTTTAGCAGATACATATTTCACGACTAGAAATTTTTAAGCAATGCGACAGTCGGCTTCTCTATCAAAAATAAGGCATGGACATTAAAACGCAATGAAAAATCATATAGCAACTACTTGAAATATTAATATTGATACAAATCAGCCACACATGCAATCTAAAAATAAAATATCAAATATAAAAAATAAATCAAATAAAAGTACAAAAATTTAATCCTCACAATTCTTACCAGAAAGTTTCTTCTCACAAGATACTAAAAAAATCAACAAAGTATAATGCAATCCCATAAAGGAGATGCCCCCAAAAGTCCTACACAAAGTCCCAAGTAAATATTCCCATAATTCTTACGTTTACATATCTAACACCTGAACCTTCATATTTACATGCATATCCCTTATATACATGTAAATATATGAGAATTGTGTGGAATGTATGTAAATTTCCCTAAAATAAAATAAAATAAATGTTAAAAAACTATATACAAATTAGCTCCCTCAAACTACTATACTATACATCCCACCCATCACCTCTGCTTCCAAATCCCCATTTTGGACCCAAATTGCCATAAAGTCCAGCAAACTTAACAAGGCACTCGCTCCTCACCTTATAATGCACATCAGTGTTCTTACTGATTGCCACTCCAGAGAACTTGGATGTATCTATCGTCCAAGAAGCCTTCACATACTCCACCACCCTACACGCTGAGCTAGCATTGGCATACAAAAAATTTAACAGCACATCTTCACAGTTAAATTTCTCATCCACAAACTCCCTCCCCTCCACCGCTTCCTCGCCGTAATATCTACCAAATGCTAACTTCGCATCCATGAATGCAGCTCCCGTAAGTATCATATTGTATCCGTGCCGCTGTCGAGCATACCTTTCGTCACGATAAGTTAACGGATGACCTTCGGCAAGACGAGGGTAGAACCCTACGATCCGATCTGGGTGTTCCCTCCACATCTTGAAGCCTCGCTCCACATCATTGCAGGATATCATGATATCATCGTCGAGCTCGAGAATGGCTCTGGTCTTGATCAACGGGTCGAGCTTGAATCTATTATTCAGAGAATTTCTTTCCTCCACTCTGATCCTAACTGGAACAGCAGAGTCCAGTTCGCTTAATTCTGGTGGTCTGCCTTTGTTCCAGACTACGACAATCTCCCTTACTGATGAGCATTTTGAGTAATGCTTCACATACATTTTCAGGTTCCACAACCGGGCATCATAAGTCATGGTAAGGAGAGTGAATTGGGAGTAATGTCCCTTGAGTTGGTAAGGCTCTTCTGCACCAATGCCGCCATACAAGTAATGGGTGCCGACACAAGTTAGCGAAACCAGAAGTAGAAATATGAGAACAAGGATTAGACGCCCTGCGAATGTTTTAGGGTTTATTCGTCTCTGGACTTGTGAAACGGACCTGTTAATTTGTACAAGAAGCCATCCCAGATTCGTGTAGATGTCAGCGCTCTTACGACTGGTGTGGACAACATTGTTTCGCTTGCCAGAGATCGAGATGCCCCGGCGAACAGGGAGAATTAACTTAATTGAGCTCAGCATTATTCCTGAGAGAATAGAGAGGGCAAAGGCAGCTCCAAATGAAGTATAACCAATCATATGCCTGTAAACTGCATCACCTGAAGGGACCCTGTCGCCATCCAACACCCCAATCCATTCGACAGTGGAAAGCTGCTGCACATCCATGTGGTGGAAACGAGCGCCATTCCAAGAGTTACGATTTTCTTTGGAATCTTTGATGCCGAGGGGAACTTCAACTTCCTCAAATTTGTCAGGAGCGAGAATCTTAACTTTAAATATTCTTACTCGGCGTCCATATGTCTCGTGACAGTCCTGTCCTGGACGATAAAGCTCGCCGTTGTATATGAATGGTCTGCCTGCATTTCTAGCACCAAATCCTTTGTCAAAACTTTGGTTGGAAGTCTGCTTGTGTGGCTTCCAGGGGCCAAGCGGTGAATTGCTGTACCAAATTTGAAGCTCTCCATTCTTCTGAGAATCTGAACCCCAGAGCCAATAGTATCCTTCATGATTAACAATGAATGAATCTACGAGTGGCTTCTTCATGACGATATTTTCGAGCTTCCATTTCAAAGGAAAATCTGCGGCTCGGTATAGACGAAGATCACCTTTCTTGCTGCCTTCAGGTAACATGTATATCTATGAATTAAACCCATATCATATATTGAACTTCGGTTCATCCATCCACATAGAAAATAAAGAGGCGTTTACATACATAGCACGGAATTCTTATATATTTACATACATATCTGTCACCTAAACTTCAATTTTTATATTTATATTTCGGAAATCCTTCATATCACATCGAAAATACATTATTACAAATTTTAAAAAGCAAAATACACATTTTCATGCATAGATAAAGTGCTATAAATTTAAAAATCAAAGTTTAGGTATTGGAATTTAGATATGTACATGGATTAAGAATTGTGTGCTATATACGCAAATCTTCCAAAAATAAATTACATGTTCTTACTTGATCCTGGTAATAAAAAACATAAGGGTATGAAAGATGCCACTCTTCATCTAAAGCAGTTCCCAAATGAGCCCATGTCACACCTTTGTCTTTGCTCATAGCAACACCAATATCCCCTTGCAGAGTGATGGAGTTCTTTGTTTCAAAGAACAAATAGAAGATTTCATCCTGGATAAAAGACAATTTGTACTGAGATAAATACTTGTGCTGGTAATAGAAAATGTTTTAAGGAATATTTGAAATAGTTGATATATTTTCATAATTATTAACGTAAAGAGAAACCAAATAACACTTTCTACACAAAAAAAGTTCATCATCCCAGGTATTCATGAAAGAAATGAACATCGGTCTATTAGAAAATGTAACATTTTAATGTCCCTTTAGTATTTTAACAAGTAAATTTGTTTCCACGAATAATCTTTTTAATAAAATTTGTGTCCAAAATAGCACATATAGGGGATACTTAGCATGGAACCTAGTTGAATCGATGGTTAATTACTTCGTTAATAAGTAAAATATAAAAAAATTTTCTACCAAAATAGTTACTTCATCACATCCTCAATTCCTACCCTTAACAGAAATCAAACTATGAATGATACAGATAAAATGTTGTGAAAGGCCAAACCCAAAGCATTTTTCTCTCAAAATTTGGGAAATAATCAATCGTAAATAAAAAAAACATTTAGATCATTAACCAACAAGGAAAAAATTAAGACATTATGACGCACAAACATTAGGTAAAACCTTCCATAAAGCCATAACATTATTTCTAAAAACTGAAACAAAAAATTCAACTGTGAAAACCTAGACTAAAATATATTGCTGAACTAGAAATTGAAGCACATATAGGTTCAACACAAAACTTGGCTGAGCCATGAACCTTTTGCCTTCGTTTATTGAAGATTCTAAGTTTTAAACTGCCAAGAGTGGAGCTCTAGTCATGAATAGTACTAGTTCATCTCAGCTAGGCCCTCCAGCTTCACTTATAAGCGCAGAGCATTCAAGGAATATAGAGATGTTCTAATGGATCTTCCATGGAAGGACCCCCATTGATGCACATAATCGAACTAAAGGACCTGATTTACGGCCTTTAAAAATGTAGAACGATGTGAAGACCCTTAACCCTTAACCTCAAAGACTCAGATGTAATTTATGTGAAAAATATAGAACTTAGCTTATCTTAGTTAAGATGATATCTTTGATAGAGAGCTCTAAAAGTTAGATTATTTTCTCAAAGCCTTCAAATACTTATATCAGGCAAGGAGCTCAAAACATGTGCTGTAAATTTCATAACTGCAGATGCTGATACAATCTATAATTTGAACATGGTCTTGGGGAAGTAAAAATGTAAAAAATTCAACTTGATTCCTAATATATCAATGAAAAATTTTTATAAGCTAAATTGTTCACAAGTTCAAGGCCAAACAAAACCATTATTCAACCATATGCTTAATAAAATATACTTTTGCTTAGTTCATCCGAGGCTCTCATTGGAATTTTCATTTCAAGCATCTGAATTAATATTTCTGAATCACTCATAACAAAGCCATGCAAGTAGTTCATACCATCACATCCTGTCAGTAGAAAATTTTACTAATAAAATAATGGAAAATGCTTAGTGACTACCAAAAAGATGGACTTTTTGACCAAATAAGCTAAGAAGCAGTTAACATAAAAATATTATCTCAACATTATCTTTTTTGGTAAAATAAACATAAAAACATGGTGATTTTGTTCTCTAGGAAAGTTCTTGGGAACTTTTTTTTTGTACCTCAGCACTCTAAATAACATAAAAGCTACAAAGCACTGATGAGGCATTAAAAATTGGTTCTCTTCAGGGCAACTTTCATTCACAGTTGCTTTGAGAATCCAATGGAAAAGTGACCTATACTAGATATGGCCCAAATCTTATTCCTGAGAAGATTCTTTTTTGAGTTATTCTCAATAATATCTTCTGGTCAAGAATCACAAAATTCAGAGAGCTTTTAAAGATATCTAAACCACTGCCATAATTGAATGTTGTTTTGTCCAGAATATTGATTGTCAAAATACAAATTTAATGTATGGGGAGGGCTTCGATCTCAGGACCTTGACAATTTCTTCAATGTTCTTTACCAAACTGTTCATTTTTTTCTTCACATTTTTTGTTCATTTTTTGTCAAATTAACTTGACCCCAAAATAACTCCTTGAGCATTTCCAACAATATCTTTAGTTTAACTTGCAAACTGCATTCACCATCACCCAACAAATTTTGTACACGGAGAGATAATTAGAATCAAACCACCCATATTTCCAGCTAGAAGCTGGTTATTCAACTACAAACCATCCATGAACGCAGCTCCCGTAAGTAACATAAGCCCATTAAGCACAGAAATAAACCATCTAATAAGCGATAAAGCTTCCAAACTTCCATTTCACTGAAATTTAGGAGATTATTTAGTTAGGTAAAAAACTAATGTAAAATAAACAAATTAACGTTTTGTGCTCAATTCAACGGAAATATTATAAAATAAATGTAATTACCTTTTTCAATCATTTGTATTTGTTTTATAGTAATTTTACATGCATTCCAAACTATGGCAAGCAATCTCAAAACAAAAGAGGTGGATGAAAACTTAAAACAATAGGATTCTATAACCAAATATCAAACAACATGAAAAACTTCAATAAGGGGGAGAAAATGCATCAATCATCTACATTCTCAACATAAAAAAAAAATTAAAAATAAACAAATTAATTAAAGAAATACTAGCCTTGATAAAAAGAAAGGGATCGGCCACAAAATTGCTAGGAAATCCAGCATTCGAGGGCATGGCACAAGTAAACACCGGATTCGCCACCGGCCAAGCCGCACTCTCATTCCTCCACACATTTCTCTGCACAACCATCCATCAACCGATTCATAAGCCTATAAGCCTAAAGTAGACGATCAAATATACCAAAACCCAAAATCCCAAAAAATTCAAATCCTTACGTCTTCGATCGGTTTGAGAGCTAATGGAGAAACTCCGTAGAAGATCCCAATGGACCATGACCCTTCGCCGTCAAGACGGCAGCCAATTCCGGAGGTGGAACCAGGTCGTGAGATCGGGAAGGTGAGCCAGGCGAAGAGAGAAGCCACCACTCCGAGGATGAGGGTGGTGGAGAGGACGTAGATTATGGCAGTGGATCGGAGGCTTTGCTCATTTCTTCGATTGATGGTCATTTCCAAGAGGTCTGCGCTTTCTAACATTGATAAAACAGATTAAAAAATAACCATTAGTTATAATGTGAATTTCTAATTTAAGTTGGTTGCATTTATAATGTAAATCTCACTATAAAATAATTTACCCATTCTCATTTACTATATGAAACCCTAAATTAATCAAAGGAATGAAAAACGCCGTATAATCTCAATGTGATGAAAGTTAATTGGGACTGTCAGCTGCATATAAAAATCTAATTAGCATTGCCTAATTATAATTGAAACTGTCAGTTGCATAAAAAATCTAATTAGCATTGCCAAATTAGTTTTCGAAATGAAATGGTTATTTATAACAGTAAATTTCCTGCAAAAGAAAAACAAACTTTAGCTCCGATCATCATACACGAATAAAATATCAAAATTCCATTAATCTGCATCAGTAAAGATCTGAGTCAGTAATTCTGTACAAAACCAATGGAGTGCATTTGGTGCGCCCGGAGACATCATATACATTAGTCGGGCATTTTTCTGGAAAGGGTTGTTTATGACTAATCCAGTAATGAGAAGCGAGATGTGAGATTTACAGAGAGAGAGGACAAGTCATTTCAAAAATCGAACAATAAGAGAATCTTGGTTTGGAGAGCTTTCGGAAAGTACCGAGATGGAATGGGGTCAGTTCAAAAAACCCTAACTTCGGTGATCGGCGCCGGCGGCAGAACCTAAACCGTGAGATGTTTGGTGGAGGAACCGGAAGAAAGCTTCGTATTTACGGCGACGGAAAGAAGATCGGCGTCCTCCCTCCATGTCTGTCGGCTCCAGCTCGTCTGTCTTGTTCGATTGATCGAGTATATATATATAATTCATCACTTAAACTATCTATTTTTAAATAATTTAATTGACTGCAACATTACAAACACTTATAATCAATTAAAATTATTAATGAAAAAATAAAATAAATATATATTAAATTCTATTTAAATAAATATTTTAATATATATAAAAAACATTTAAATCTTGTTCTTACTCATTGTTTGTGAACATCTCATGTCCGACTCGCTAAGAAAATAAGTCGAGTAAGAACAAACATTTTGAGCTCGATATATAAACGAACCGAACACAAACAATTGTATATTTTAGAGAGTCAAATATGAACTTAAGCCTGAGCTTACTCAAGCTCGGCTCCTTTACACCCCTAGATAGGAAGAAGAAGAGAAGCATGCCATTCAAGCAATTTTTATGAGGGAGAGAGAGAAGCATTAATGCACTCATTATTAGGGCTGTCAAAACAGATTGTTGTTCACGAACAGCTCGTGTTTGACTAGTTAAGAAGCTCGTGCTCGGCTAATTTAGAAGCTCATGTTTGGCTCATCCGCTAAGTTATCGAGTCGAACACAAACACCTTTTTTGTGCTTGATATATAAACGAGCCGAACAAAAATAAAAATTGTTCATGTTCAGCCCGCTTTGACTCAAGATATTACTCATAAATAAATAAATAAATAAATATATATATATATATATATATATATATATATATATATATATATATATATATATATGTGTGTGTGTGTGTGTGTGTGTGTGTGTGTGTGTGTGTTGATTAGTAGTATTTTTAAAAAATTTAATTGACTATAAGGCTACAAAGATTTATAATCAATTAAAACTTTTATTTAAAAAATAGAATAAAAATTTTATTAAATTAGATTTAAATGAAGTTTTAATATAAAAATTTTGCTGGGTTTGTTGGTTTTACTGTTGAGTTTTATAAAGAATGTTGGGATATTATTAAGTCTGATATTGTTGATACTATTCAAGTTTTTTTTCGTGACATTGATTTACCTAAGTATTTTAAAAGTTTTAATATTATTTTAATCCCTAAAGAGCATGGTGCTAATACTTGGGATTCTTTCAGACCTATTAATATTAACATTGTGATCTCTAAGATTATTTCTAAAATCGTGGTTAATAGGATTCAGCCCATTTTAGGTCAGATCATTTCTCTTAATCAAACTGCCTTCCTTAGGGGAAGATTTATTGGTGACAATGCTCTCATTGTCCAAGAGCTGTTGCTTGATTTGGATAAAAGTAAAAGAGATGGTAATATTATTTTCAAAATTGATATTAAAAAAGCCTTTGATTCCATTAGGTGGGAGTTTTTAATTGATGTTTTGAAGGCTCATGGCTTTAATGTTAGTTTTTGTAATCTTATTTACATAATTCTTAATAACAATTATTATTCTTTGATTATTAATGGTAATTCTCATGAGCATTTTATGGCTACCAAAGGTATTAAGCAAGGAGTCCTTTTTCTCCTTATCTCTTTATAATTGCCTTTGATTATTTTTCTAGATATTTGAATAAGCTTTATGATGAAAATCCTTCTCTTAATTATAATCATAAAGGTGGCTTGAGTATTTCTCATTTAAGTTTTGCTGATGACCTCATTCTGTTTTCTAATTCGAATAAAAGGTCTATAAATAAAATCTGGAATCTTATTTTGCATCTTGAGTATTTCTCATTTAAGCTTTGCTGATGACCTCATTCTGTTTTCTAATTCGAATAAAAGGTCTATAAAGAAAATCAGGAATCTTATTTTGCATCTTCAAATTGCATCTGGTTTGTCTTAATACTTCTAAATGTTTTTTCTATTGCTCTAAGTTTGTTTCCAATGCTAATATTCATTGGATTATTGGTTATACTAATTGTCATAAGGCTGATTTACCTATTAAATATCTTGGCTTTATTTTGGATAAGAAAGCTAAAAGAACAATTCTTTTTACTGATTTGTTGGATAATATTAGAAAGAAGCTGCACTCTTAGGAAAATAAATTTCTGTCTTTCGGTGGGCGTATTACTCTTCTTAAGAGTGTTCTTACTTCTTTACCCCTGTATATTCTGCATGTTATGAATATGTCTATTATGTTATTAAGAAATTAGAGATTATGTTCAACAGTTTTTTGTGGGATGGTTGTGGCAAGAAAAGCTTGCACTGGAAAAGATGGGAGAAGGTTTGTAAACCCACCAACTGTGGTGGATTGGGTTTAGAAAACTTTCTGATACTATTAAGTATAATTTTATGAAGCTATGACTTCATTTCAGACATAATAATTCTATTTGAGCTTCTCTTCTCAATGCCAAATATTGTGGCAATTCTCATCCTTTGTCTATTACTCCTTCTAAATCAGGCTCTTATGTTTGGAAAGAAATGATGAAATACTCTACTCATATTGAGCATTCTATATGTTGGGATATTGGCCAGGGTGATGTCTCTTTTTGGTATGATGACTGGACCAGTAATAGTCCTTTAGCTAATTTTTATGGTGGGCCTTATGATATTAATATTTTGGTTAAAGATCTGTAGGTTCATTCCTCTTTGAATATAACTCAGTTGAGTAGTATGGTTCATTATCGGGATGTTGTTTTTATTTCTAATGTTCCTATTAATACCTCTAAAAGGGATATTCCTAAAATTAAAGGGAGGATGAGAGATTCTATTACTAAAACTTTTGCATCTAAAGAAGTGTTTCCCCCGGGGTTTGATCCTTCCTGGATCTGGAACAAATGGCTTAAGCCTTCTATCTCATTCTTTAATTGGAGACTGTTTCATAATTGCATTCCAATGGATGATATTCTGAAGCTTAAAGGTCTGAGACTTGCTTCTAAATGCTATTTATGTAAAAATAGTGAGGATTCAATTATGCATATATTTGGTAATTGCAGCTTTACATATGATATTTGGAATAGTATGTTTTCCCTATGTGATAGATCTGTTTCGTTTTCTGGTTATAATGTTGTTTTGGATTTCTTTAGGGATTGGAATATTAGGGGGCATCCTTTTTTAAGTTTTATTCCTTCAATTTTTGTTTGGTTTATTTGGTTAATTCGTAACAATGTCAAATTTGATGGTATTGCTGTTACTTCTAAGCAGGTTATCTACCAAATTTTTTCTTATATTGGTAAATGCTTAACTGCTTTGGATATTCAACTTAATAGAAATAATTGCTTAATTAATATTGCTAATAAGCTTAATATTATATTACAGATTACGTTTAGGAATTTTAGTAATGTGGTTTGGCTTAAACCACCTGCTCCTTTTATTAAGATAAATACAGATGGCTCTTGGAAATCTTCGGTTGCTGGGATTGGTGGTATTTGTAGAGACTGGAATGGAATTGTGCTATATTGGTTTGCTGCTTCTATATTAGCTTTATTCCCTTTAATAGCTGAGCTGAAGCTATTATTTTTGCACTTCTTATTGCAAAAAAAAATGAGATTGTTTAATATTATTTTGGAAGTTGACTCATTATATCCTTAGTTGCCACTGGAGTATTATATTGCAGGTTAAAAGAATTAAATCAATTGCTTCTGGAATTAATATTATTTGGAATCATACTAAAAGAGATGGAAACCAGGTAGCTGATTGGATTACTAAGCTTGGATCGAAATTAAGGAAGCCTGTTGTGTCTAACCTCTTACCTGAGTACTTATCTTTTTTAGTTTCTATGGAATGTTAATTTTTGTTTTCTTGTGTCGTGTCTTTTGTTGATCGTGTTGAGTTGTATTTTTTTTGTTGGAAAAAGGACCCTGTTTTTTTTTTTTTTTTGGATTTTGTAGGGTGTGTGAGTTTAGGGACATTTTTTCCGGTTTTGTAATTTTTGATTTTTAGCAATAAAATTAGAGCCTATGTGCTCTTTTACTAAAAGTTTTAATATAAACAATAAGATTTAAATCTTGTCTTACCCTTAATATCCTACGGCTGTGTGATTAGGGTTGTCAAAAAAATTTTTTGTACACACTTTTTGTTTTTGAAAAATAAACGAGCCGCACACGAACATGAGATTTTTTAACAGCCGAACACAAGCTAAGCCTAAGCTGGCTCGTGTTCGGCTCGTTTACACCCCTACTCACTATATACATTTTTTTTTAAATAAAATATTTTTATCTAATTGAAAACAAATAGGGATAATTACATACATATCACCTGAATTGTTGATTTGTAAATGCCAAGTTTGGGGTGTTCTGTATGTAAAATTTAAATATCATTGTTGTGTGGCTATAGAATAATAGCTCAATGTCTTAATGTAGGAGTAGCTTTTGTTTTTTTTAAACGAAGGCATGGATTAATAATTTTAAAGATAACATCAATCTTTTTATCCTGACGGCTCTTAATTTGCTTTTCGAGTTTCAATATAAATCAACTCACTTTCAAAATAGTCTTTTTTAAATTTTCGAACTTTATCCCGATTCAAACAATGTGAGAGAAAAGTTTGGGTCCGGAGAGCGTACGCATCTCTGCGTACGTAAAAAAGTATATGAGGGTTACACGTTAGTTATAAGGGGGTTACAAACGTGTTATAACCTCCTTGTACCTCCCGTGTAACTCACTTGTAACCTGTGCTTCTATTTGATCTATTTATACACGAGAGTTACACGGGAGGTACAAGAAGGTTATAACCTCTTGTAACTCCCGTGTAACCTCCCGAGTAACTCCCGTGTATAATTTTACGTACGCATCTCTGCGTACGTTCTCTGGACGCAAGTTTTTTCTAACAATGTGGGGGATTCAGAGTTCAATATAATCCATTGGGTCGGAGAAGAGAATGCAAATAGCTAAATGTATGTATATATGAAGAAATATAGAGGATATTGTAGAATTTGGAAGATAAGGAAGGGTTGGGGATCATATATATATATGTGATACTTATCATAATCAATACTTGTATATGTTTTGAAGAATGAATTTACTTGTTAAATGATAATTACGAGTCCTTTTTTTTTTCTAGCCCACTTCATTTTGATGAATTCTCATATCAGTCCTTTTTTTTTATCTTTAATTGTAAATTGAATGAAAGAGAAAGAATAGAAAAATAAATAAATAAAAAAGAATATTACTTCAAAAAAATTTATAATTATTTTATTATCAACACTAACACAAATTTTTTAATATTTTTAAACATAATATGCTTAATATTGTACAAAGATCCACCACATCACCTGAAAATAATATCCATTTTACAGAAATTTTCAAAATTTTTCAAGAGTCTCAGCTTATTTCTTAACTCAGTCTCCCCATACAAGTTGAAAATAGGGTATTATTTATACAATTTTTAGAGAGGCACTTAATAAATATAGTCAAAACATATAACATTCTATCAGACTAGCCATTTTTAGAGAGGCATTTATATGTTTTAATGATATTAGAATTGAGTGATCTTAACTTCTTTGGATAACACATTATATGTTTTAATAGACACGCGATTTGACTGTAAGTATGCCACAATTGAATATCATTATAACATTCAATTAAGTGTTTATTCTAAATTTATTTGTATTTGGATTGAACCATTGTATTGTTGGTTTGGTTTTATCTAGATGTTTTTTTTAGGTATGAGCTAGATTATATTTGGCTATAATGTTGTTGAAATAAGAACCCTCATAATCTTTAATTTGAATATAAAACTAAATCTATCGCGCGTGTGTGTGTCTCTCTCTCTCTCTCTCTCTCTCTCTCTCTCTCTCTCTCTATATATATATATATATATATATATATATATATATATATATATATATATATATATATATAGACACATGACGTCAGGCCCCCATCATGGGGTTGTAACATACAAGAAAATCGGTACACACATAGTCTCTCTCTCTCTCTACACACACACACACACACACATATAAACGCATGGCCTCAGACCCTCATCATAGGGTTGTTGCGCATAAGGAAATCGGTATATATATACAGACAGACACACACACACGCATGCATAAATTTAGTAAATAATTAATGAGATAAAAATTTAGAATTCTCTTATTACAGGTGTGCAGTTGCTAAACTTTCGTTCTACTTAATAAATAATTTTATTATACTTATAAAAAAATGCCAGTTTAATAATTTATTTTTAAAAAGTAGATCTTGAGAAATTAAGGAGGAGGAAAAATTGCCATAAATGAAATTATATACGGTTGTAAAGTGTAGTGTTTCTAGCCTATATGTTTTTTGGGAAATTTAAATTCATACTGCAAAAATCTTGTATTCACAAAACTAATATTTATACTTATAATATTTTGATTCATATGTACTTAAATTTTAAGAAGTTAGTAGGGTTGACATTTTTGATATTACATTAAAAATTAGAGAGTTATTTATGTAAATGTGACAAAGGTTTCTTATATTCAAAATTATGGGATTTGATGGTTGGACAGCATAACCAGAGTCTGAGTCTAGCGGAACTAGACTCTAGTTATGTATAGCAATGTTTTGTGTGATGTGTATGTAATAACTCATGCACGCAACTTATAAAATACAACAAAATGAATTCCAAATTCCCTGAATTTGCGTTAAAATTGGCGTTATATCCCTTGAGTTTGCATTAATCCTAAATGTAAGATAGTTGCTCATATATCAGAAAAGGAATAGATGGCGAGCGAGCGTACTGGAGGTCGTGAGTGGAGTGGGATGGAAGCATCTGTCCAAATGAGAGTTTCTTTCTATGGGTTGGTGTGTGGGTTGCCCCTCACATCTCACATTAAGTACGGGGGTATTTTTATTATTTTATTAATGATTGTATTTATATATAATATTTGTAACTCTAAGGAAACCATACTTTTACTTCTGGAATAGAAACCCCTACTCTCTCTCAGTGACGTAGGCACATTGCCGAACCATATAAAATCTCGTGTTCTTCAATCTTCTTACGATTTTTGTTTATTTCATTCACATCACAAAATTACACTAATCCTAATGATATCATACACAACACTAATCTCAGCATAAATCCAAAGCCCATCCATGATGTGTTTTGCATCAGGACATCATGAGCAAACTTTTTTAATAAAAATCAGACTTTTCATTTAAGTATATAATGAATAAACATGTTAAGAACATAATTTATTCTTACTCATTTTAAGAGTCAAAATAAAATTCTGATTAACTCTAGCATGTCTCCTTTACAAATGCCTCCAATAACAACATTAAAGTCTTCATCAAATTTCATAAACTCAGTTTCCAAATGGGTATATATGTAACAAATAAGAAAAAAATGCTCAAACAAAGTCAGAAATGTAAATAATATTTACAAAATCTAACTACAAAACTTAGCTTTATCAGATTTCCAAATGAGGCTCATAGAAATGACTAAGGCAAGGAGACATGAGCTCCTCCTCCAACATCTGCAGCACTCTGAACATTGTTGGTCTCTCATCAGGATCTGCATTTGTGCACATTGCTGCTATGTCAAGTATGGCTTCCACTGCCTCAACTTCCACATTCCCACAGTTTATATCCAATATATCCTCTAACTTACTATTTTCTTCTGTCAGAGTGTTCATCTGTTATCGAATCGAGTTCATGTTCGATCGAAATCAGAACAACAGAAAATATAAGGAGCATTTATACAAATAACACACAATTCTTATGTATTTACATATCTCAACTTTTATGTTTGCACACATAGCCCACACTCCAACATTTAACATCAATAAAAAATAGCACTATTATCACTAATACACCTGTTCATGCATAGACTTAAAGTACCAAAATGCTATATAGAACTTTAGAAATGAGATATGCAAATACATAAGAATTGTACGCTGCCTACGTAAATTTCTCAAAACAATAAATAAAATAAAGAAGATGGTAAATGAAATTTACCCAGCCTACTATATTTAAGCCTCTTGTGATAAATGATGGATCAGTTGGTCTCTTCCCTGTCACCAACTCGAGCAAGAGCACGCCAAAGCTGTAGACATCCAATTTCTCGGTCGCACGACCAGTTTGTAGGTATTCTATGATAAAAAAATGAGATTTTGCGACTATGTCGGTCATATGAAATACTCATTCAACAATTATTCACATGTTGAGTGGGACATTGACAGATAAAAATCTTTTTGCACACTATACTACCTTTTCTATTTCCATGCTTGCTTTTTATAGTTCTTCAAAATTATATACTTTGGTCTACTCATTTAGGATTCTAATTCTTAATGCCACCGTCTCGAATCCGCTAATGAATCAATATTCTCCATTCATTCTCGTTGAGTGCAACAGAGATGTTAAATTTATCTTTTATGCAAATATCTTATACAACTATCCAGCATTTGATATGATCACTTCTCAATATTTTTCCATTGCATTATCTTCTTCATTCCTCATCATCCCTTATAAAATCAAATATTTATAAATCAATACTTCTTTTTGCACAACTGCTATCCACATGTGATTGGGACATTGAGGAATAACAATATTTTTACACACTACACCACCTTTAAGTTGATAAATCAGTGAATTCTTAAAAATTCAATGTTATAGATTCACATGACCACAGGAGTGTGAACAAACATTTTATATTAGAAATTTGAAATTTGGGAATTAGATTACTAACCTGGTGCCAAGTAACCAAAGGTACCAGCCACTACTGTGGTGACATTAGCATCAACATCAGCAAGAAGCTTAGCAAGTCCAAAATCAGAAATATGAGGCTCAAGACACTGATCAAGAAGTACATTGCTGGATTTAAAGTCACGATGGATTATCGCTGGCGAACAATCATGGTGCAAATACGCAAGTCCTCTAGCCGACCCAAGAGCTATTTTCATCCGCGCATTCCAGTTCAGAGGCTGCTCTTCTTGACCTTCTACAATTAATTAAAAAAAAAAAGTACAATCATGTAAAACCTATAATATATTAGTCCCGGTCTAGAAATAAAGTAAAGTGCCAAAATAGTCTCATTATTTAAATGGTCAATTTTAGTCCCAAAGTCTATAAAAGCACCAAATTAATCCTCACAATCTTTAAATTGGGCTGAAAGAGTCATCCTTGGGGACTATTTCAGCCAAATATTAAAAGAGTATGGGGACTAAATTGACACTTTAGACTTCGGGACTAAAATGACTCCCTACAAAGAGTCAGAGGACTATTTTGACACTTTTCACATTAGAAATAAAAGGCTTAATTAATTTAATTACCATGGAGGTAATGATCTAAGCTTCCCAAGTCCATAAAATCATATATTAGAAGCTTGGTTGAGGAAAGCCTACAGTAACCTCTTATATTGACAAGGTTGATATGCTTGATGCTTCCCAAAATAGGGAGTTCCCTATCCAAAATTTCATCCAATCCTTCGAAGTTTCGATCAATCTTCTTAATAGCAAATGCGTGCAAATCATCCATAATGACCTTGTACACCGTTCCAAACCCGCCCGACCCAACCAAATCTTCTTCGTCAAGTAGTTCTAACTTTTTAATGATCTCCCCGGACGAATACGGGAGTTCTCCATGAAATGTCACAAGCTTTGTGCCTTTAAAAAAGACATCCAATCCAATAATTTATGGAGAGAGAGAGAGAGAGAGAGAGAGAAAATATCAAAATAGAAAAAGTATTAAGGGCATTTACCAACATTGCACACAATTCCTATGTATTTACATATCTATCACCAATTTTTTTAAATTTATAACACCCAAATCTTTCATATCACATAAAAAATACCACCGTTTAACTTTTTAAAATGAAATACACCTTTTCACGCACACATAAAATAGCATGCATGTAAAAAATTGAAGTTCGGAGTTAAATGTGAATACATAGGAATCGGTAGTTATGCATGTAAATCTTCCAAAGTAATATGAAACTTACCAACATCCTGAACCTCTTTATCCACTTTAACGTATCTTTGGCCAAATTTCCATTTTCGAGATAATAAACAAATCCAAAGGAAACCGAGCACGAGAATAATAGCGAAGCCAATGGTAGACACAACGCCGAGTATGACGCCATCAAGAAAGTGGGATGACTGTCTTCCAGGAGTCATCGTCGGGATTACAGATGATGATTCTAAGACAAAAAACATTGAGACAGCCATCATTAGTTATCCTTAAAATGAGTACAATAACTCTAAGTATAAAGACATAAAAGACTATAATATACTCATAATTTGGGCATGTTGAAAAGCTAGTGTAAAATTTACCTGAAGGGAAGCTGCCAGAGCGAGGAAGCACTGCAGGAAAGCCCAATGTACCTCGGCATAGCTTCTGGACAGGCAGACCACATAGCTCCAGATTCCCAACAAATCTGGATTCATTTCAACAATTTGAAGCAAGACAGTTCCTTTTACGGAAGATTTGCATACATACCACTTCCTACATAATTACTCTTACACCCAAATTTCAATTTTTATATATATGGCACCTTACACCTTACATACATGTATTTCATTTTTTAAAAGTTAAAATAGTGGCATTCTTTATGTGATATGAAAAGATTTGAGTGGTAAAAATGTAGAAAAATAAAGTTTAGTTGTTAAATATGTAAATACATAAGAATGGGGTGGGATGCATACAGAATAAACTGAAATTGGAATCGTTTCGAGAATTAATGTATAACTTACGAGGTGTTTCTAAATTTGCCCAAAACTCCAACATTTGGAATTTCACCTGAAAAAAAGTTGGTGGACAAGTTCCTGAAACAACAAGCACCAATATTTATTTTAGAAAATTTTGTGAGGATCCCACAAAAAAAATGGAAATTTTAATATCTTACACCTCGTGGTATAGTGGATGGGATTCTTGGCTGGTGGACTTCGGCATTATATGTGAAGGCTCAAATGAAGATGGTATCTAGTAGTCTATAAATAGTTATTCCAAGGCATATATAATTGTCAACCTAGGCTTGATTAAAATTTTTCTTTTCGATTTCAATATTTTGAGTACAAGTCAGATGTCTTCTTCTTTTTAGTGTGATATAAATGACGAAAATTTTAGAAAAATCATCTCTTTAGATGACTAGATTTTTTTTACAATTAATTAAGAAGTTGTTATTTGTGTTCGAACAGAAGATAGATTGACCGAGATTCGCTTTAAGCCCATATCTTTTTGTTTTAGTTATGGATGTTCAACCAAAAACATGGAATGTAATTTTAGTAGTAATAGATCTAATAGCGGGGTTGTAACAATGAGTGATCATGCCATTAAAAGGAGTGAACATTTTAGATGTATCCGTGTCTATTGTTCAAAGTGATGGTGATATAAATGAGGATATTATTAGAGATATGAAAGGGTTGCTGTAGCTATTAGTGGCAGACAACATTAGAAAGAGTCGTCTTAGATGGTTTGGTCACATTAAAAATAGATCATCTGATGATCTAGTTTGGAGAATAGATGTTTTAGGGTTTGTTTGGGGCAGCTGCAGCTTATCCAGATAAGTCTGTCGATCAATGCTTGATCCGGATAGTTGTTGTATGTTTAGTTTGTGTGTTTGGAAAACAGCTGATTCTGAATAAATGACCAGTCTGAATAGATGGTTTGGTCACATTAAAAATAGATCATCTGATGATCTAGTTTGGAGAATAGATGTTTTAGGGTCTGTTTGGGGCAGCTGCAGCTTATCCGGATAAGCTGCTGATCAGCTGCTGATCCGGATAAGCTGGCTGGCTGTTTAGTTTGTGTGTTTGGAAAACAGCTGATTCTGAATAAATGACCAGTCTGCCCCTGTTTTGGATAAGTTGTTAGCTGTTTGGTTTGTGCATTTTGAAAACAACTGATTTGCATATCTTTGTTGATAAACAACAATTCTGACACCTGCAGTGTTGTTTTTTTTATACCATAACTGTAACAAGTTCACATTTGACCATGTAGAAAAAAATTTTTAATAACAGTACAAATTTTTATGGCTTCCTATAAAAATAAAATAAGGTCATGTATTGCTCTACCATCCATATAGAAATAAAATAAGGTAAGAAATGAGTGGTATGCATGAAAAAATTGATGTTCAGGTATATTTATAAAAGCAACGGTATGTAACAAACATATAAATCCTGCAACGGTATGTTGTTTTTTTTAACCATTCATATAAACAACTACCCTGCGCTTTGCACACTTAAATCCTGCAAAATGCAACAAACACAGCCAGCCAAGCTGGACAGGGAAAAGATTGCTTTCCATCATCCCAAAATCAGAGAGACAGAAAGAGATGGAGAGAGATTTGCCTTTATAAGCTGCTCAAATTCAAGAAACATGTTTACTGTTTGTTTCCTGAAGAAATATAAAGTAAATTTTATGTGCCATATATGTAAATACATTAAAATCATGGGGTATTAAGTAAATTCCCCAAAATATATAGAAAAATGCAGAAACAAATGATGTTGGGGCAAAAACATAACTTCATCATTCCCACAAAAAACTGATTCATACTTAAAGTTGAACATGGAATGTTGGGGCAATTACATACATATAACGCAGCAGTTTCCCAAATGCACGAACCATTGTCCGTGTGCCTAAGGTACACGTCAACTTGTGCTCTCAATGAGTGTTTTGGTAAGTGCAGCAAAAATCAATAACCATAGGTACATGTGAACTTGTGCTCTCAATGAGAGCAGCTGTGTAAGCTCTACCAGAGAGCATACAAGAGAAATTTACACAAGAACTAAACAATCCAAAGAAAATGAACTATTAAATGAGCTACACAGTCATGTTATGCTCATCATTGCAGTGGTTGTCATCCAAATGAAATGAACTAGAGAGCAGCACAGCCATGTCAATATGCTAAGAAAATCCATCCAAAGGAAATGAATCTGTTGCATCATATAATTTCCAACTGATATGAAGCATCAGCACTGTAAATTAACGTTAGAATGCGTACATAGATGTCTTTCTTGCAACTGATAGATTAACCATTAACAGCGTTAACAACCCTTTATAATGATCTTCACATCACAATAGTTCTCAAGAAAATGATGCATCATATAATTTTCAACTCTATTCCAATGATATGCACTAACACTAATATCAAAAATACAATGAGAGATGCAACAGTGTTGCATTTGAAAAGAATTAAACTGAGGATGTTAGAGAAATGCTAAGAGAGGTCAGTTAGTTGCTCACTGAAATATATGTCTTCCAAACTGCAAAAGCCAAGAAAGAAATATTACAGTGGTCACCAAGAAATATTGCAGTGGTAACGTTTTTCTAATTAATTAGCTTTGGTTGCTCACTGGGATATAGGCCTTCCAAACTGCAAAATTTTGTGAAAAACCAGTTAAACAAAAAAACCACAAACATATCTAAAAGCTCAACCTTATTGTCTTATAGCAGCCGCTACCAACCTTCTTTGAAAACTTACTGCACTCAGAATATAAATATTTTAATGAATTAACACATGTGACACCTAAAACATTTATATTTTTCCACATAGCACTCAACTCTTTAATATCACTTTTATTTTTATATTTTTGCCAATAGCATTGAAAAATAGGTGGACCAAATCAACTATAAAATTTACAGGATTTTATAACATAATGATATAAGCTCGAACTGTAACACTTAAATTTCACAAAAAGAAAAGAAGAGTCTGCATTGCTTAGACAAAATAACACAAAAAACATAGAGACCTCACCTAGTAGTGAGTATCACGAAACTTAACTAAAAATAAGAAATAAAATATTAAAATTACAAGGAAAAAAATGTCAATATTTATTTTATAATGCAAGAGCATGTCACGCTGATTGTTGCCCGGTTCTGACACCCTAGAACCACGTGTGAAGTTGTCTGGTTGGGAAGCGCTCGAACTACAAGATAATGTGGAACCAGGTGCAATGTTTTCGGATTGGGATAAAGGAGAATCTGTAGGGCTATCTGCCCACCTAAAAAACTTACAGTTCTCCATTCCGTGTTTCCACCTCGGGCAACCAAAGAACTGTCG
This sequence comes from Papilionanthe hookeriana x Papilionanthe teres, assembly GCA_022702705.1. Taxonomy (NCBI): domain Eukaryota; kingdom Viridiplantae; phylum Streptophyta; class Magnoliopsida; order Asparagales; family Orchidaceae; genus Papilionanthe; species Papilionanthe hookeriana x Papilionanthe teres. The sequence continues at coordinate 52,717,914 of CM040423.1, read as the reverse complement.
TCCGTAGCTACGATGCTGGCGTGACGTAAGTAGTAAGGCCGGCAGTCCGCAGCGACACATCACTTGCCCGGACTTTCCTGAATGCCTGGAAGACGCCCAACAATTAGTAAAAAGAGAAAGGATCGGTCAAGGATACTTCCACGATCTTTCATGTGATGCTCAATGTATTAAGCCCCATCCAGCAATACAAAAAACAAATGACTTAACAATGGCTAAACCCAATAAAACATATAACAAACACTTGCTCGTTCAAACCCAATAAAACAAATAACAAGCACTTATACCTCTATTATACAAACAACAATAAATGACAGCAACTTGGGATGACAAAAAAAATAAAATGCAAATAAAAGAGATAAAATTATGGAAATACATAATAGTTTAGTGCCATGTAACATTGCGAAATACATAAAAATTTAAAAATGGAAGTACATATAGTCATGGTTGCTCAATCGCATTCGCTATTTGCTCTCGCAGCTCAGCCATCTCTGATGCACCTTCACCTTCACCTTCTCGCAACTCAATTTCTTCTATAGTCATCGTAAGCTCGATATCCTCCTCAAAAGCTTCATGTGGGATATCAACTGATTCATTTTCCAAGACATCGAATTCTGCATCTGAGCTGGAGGTGTGACGACGAATGTAATTGTGCAGTTGCCACAACTATATGCACATGCTTCTCAAATGGGTAGGTCGGCATTTCACGTAATCTTCCACACTCTGAAAGTTCTATCGATCACGCCCCGCAAAGACGAATGTCTTTTGTTAAACAATTCTTTCTTGCCCTGTACCACACCACTTGCTCGTTCAAAATCGGGGATGTGATATTTCGTTTCTGGATATGGTTTCAGATACTCTCTCTGTAATGGATATCCAGCATCGACTAAATAGTACTTACCTGTACCATTATTGTAATTAGAGATTGCCGAAAATATGAAAAATTGATAAATATATTTACCTTAAGGTGGATATGGGAAGCCGTGGCTAAGGTTTCGAGTTGCAAACTTAAAAACACGGCTGTCGTGTGCGCTCCCTTCCCAGCCAGCCATGACAAAGGTAAAACATATGTTAAAATCACAAATGCCATAACATTTTGCGTTGGAGAGCCACTACGTCTAATATATGTCACCTTCTCTAAACTGGAAACATGTGCATCGACATGTGTTCCGTCAATTGCACCGATACAGTCCTTGAAGAACAGCATGTATCGAGGGTCATTGGCAATTTGTGGTGGAACAGACTCGAATGTTAGATCTTCAGGCTTAACTACCTTACTAGCCAAACTCACTAGAGCATTCAAACCGACAGAGAAATATCTGCTGATGGTTTCTGATGAATATTGAAATCGCTCCATTGCTCCTCTAATAGATCGATTCTGAGATAAGATGTATATGGTTATTGTAAGAATTTCTCTTGTTGTTGTTCTTCTAAAGCCATGCAACCCATGATTGTTTCGTAGTTCATTGAGCAGGTCATTGAAAGTCTCCTGCGACATGCGGAACATGTTGAAGAACCGGGTCGGGTGGCCCCGTAATAACTCACCAACCCATTTATCCCCGATTTGATTTGATGTCATGCACGGAGTTCGGTCAACATACGTAATGTAGTAATAATACAATAATATTAAGGCTGCTGCGACTTTGCGATTATGGTGAAGTTGTTCCTCATCCCCGTTAAACTGATCATCATCCATTCTACACAATAAAGGGCATAATAATTTGTAAACTTGTTTGATAGAAAGTTAGGATAACCAATGCATTAATGAAAATAGTAAGTGCACTAATAAAAATACATAACAATTGAAACAGACAATCATATGGTGTCCAACAGATATGGGAAAACTATACTGTCCAGCAACATGAAGATAATAAATGACACTTCAAGTGAGACACTCAATCATTCAAGCAAACACGCAAAAATTCAAGCCGGTATTTCGGGTCTATCTTTACGAACATCTGTCGTGTGATTGGATCTCGTAGCAACTTCATATACTTTGCATAGAGAGTTGCATCTGCTGAAATTTCAGGATATGAACGTAGGAAATTCATACAATCATCAATTGTGTTATCAGTTGATGATGTGGTCCTAACTTTGCGTGACTTTCTACGAGTGTATCAATGGAGCCTTTGATGTATGTCAATTCTTTTTTCTTTTTTCTACTCTTGGGTGCTTAGGAATGTTTGTGGATTGCACATCAGTGTGAGCTTCGTTGGGACCTCCCTCTGAGTCACCTAAGTGCACGAAAGGTATTGTATCTACTTCCTCTGGGAAGCCCTCAAACCCATGCTGATTTGGGGTGAATGCATAAGTCCCTATAGCGACAACCCCGTTGAACATTCCATTTAGCTTCTCTTCCAAAATTGGATCAATAACACATGATTTAAATTTTTTTGCTGAAGGGACTGCCTGCAGTACAATAAATTTTTTATTAGTGAGAACAGCTCGATGTAAAAATTTATATAAGCAATGGTAGACATTGACTAATCACTAATTTCTCAGCCCACCACTTCTCTGATGCATCGATAGTCCGCTTGATTGAGTCCCAACCCAATCCCGTTGATCCCGTTGAACATTCCATCTAGCTTCTCTTCCAAAATTGGATCAATACCACATGATTTAAATTTTTTCTTTGAAGGGACTGCTGCAAGTACAATAAATTTTTTATTAGTGAGAACAGCTCGATGTAAAAATTTATATAAGCAATGATAGACATTGACTAACTACTAGTTTCTCAGCCCACACTTCTCTGATGCATCGATAGTCCGCTTGATTGGGTCCCAACCCAATCCCGTTGATCCCGTTGAACATTCCATCTAGCTTCTCTTCCAAAATTGGATCAATACCACATGATTTAAATTTTTTTGCTGAAGGGACTGCCTGCAGTACAATAAATTTTTTATTAGTGAGAACAGCTCGATGTAAAAATTTATACAAGCAATGATAGACATTGACTAACTACTAGTTTCTCAGCCCACACTTCTCTGATGCATCGATAGTCCACTTGATTGGGTCCCAGTCCCAACCCAATCCCGTTGATCCCTCTTTAGTTCCTTCCATACTTTCCATACAATCATCAATTGTGTTATCAGTTGATGATGTGGTCCTAACTTTGCAGCTTTCTACGAGTGTATCAATGGAGCCTTTGATGTATGTCAATTCTTTTTTCTTTTCTCTACTCTTGGGTGCTTAGGAATGCTTGTGGATTGCACATCAGTGTGAGCTTCGTTGGGACCTCCCTCTGAGTCACCTAAGTGCACGAAAGGTACTGTATCTACTTCCTCTGGGAAGCCCTCAAACCCATGCTGATTTGGGGTGAATGCATAAGTCCCTGTAGCGACAACCCCGTTGAACATTCCATCTAGCTTCTCTTCCAAAATTGGATCAATACCACATGATTTAAATTTTTTTGCTGAAGGGACTGCCTGCAGTACAATAAATTTTTTATTAGTGAGAACAACTCGATGTAAAAATTTATATAAGCAATGGTAGACATTGACTAATCACTAATTTCTCAGCCCACCACTTCTCTGATGCATCGATAGTCCGCTTGATTGGGTCCCAACCCAATCCCGTTGATCCCGTTGAACATTTCATCTAGCTTCTCTTCCAAAATTGGATCAATACCACATGATTTAAATTTTTTTGCTGAAGGAACTGCCTGCAGTACAATAAATTTTTTTTTAGTGAGAACAGCTCGATGTAAAAATTTATATAAGCAATGATAGGCATTGACTAACTACTAGTTTCTCAGCCCACCACTTCTCTGATGCATCGATAGTCCGCTTGATTGGGTCCCAACTCAATCCCGTTGATCCCTCTTCCATACTTTCCAATCTTTCTTGAGTTGATCCCATTTATTTTTTTAGTTTCGTTCGATCGTAATCTCTGTCAGTCAATTCTTTGAATTGCACTACTACATTTTGCCAGTCTTCTTTACTAAAGAAGGTGGTGGGCCTATTTCCCAATTCAATCTCCTGCAAACAGAGATCATAAAATATAATTGTGACCTGCCTCTTTGACTTTGCTCATTTGAAACTGTCGGTTAAAGACAACTCAAGAAAGATTGGAAAGTATGGAAGGAACTAAAGAGGGGATCAACGGGATTGAGTTGGGACCCAATCAAGCGGACTATCGATGCATCAGAGAAGTAAAGATTGGAAAGTATGGAAGGAACTAAAGAGGGGATCAACGGGATTGAGTTGGGACCCAATCAAGCGGACTATCGATGCATCAGAGAAGTGGGGAGCTGAGAAACTAGTGGTTAGTCAATGTCTATCATTGCTTATATAAATTTTTACATCGAACTGTTCTCACTAATAAAAAATTTATTGTACTGCAGGCAGTCCCTTCAGCAAAAAAATTTAAATAATGTGGTATTGATCCAATTTTATAAGAGAAGCTAGATGGAATGTTCAACGAGGTTATCGTATTCACCCCAAATCAGCATGAGTTTGAGGGCTTCCCAGAGGAAGTAGATACAGTACCTTCCGTGCACTTAGGTGACTCAGAGGGAGGTCCCAACGAAGCTCACACTGATGGCATACATCAAAGGCTCCATTGATACACTCGTAAAAAGCTACAAAGCTAGGACCGCAGCATCAACTGATAACACAATTGATGATTGTATGGGTCTCCTACGTTCATATCCTGAAATTTCAGCAGATACAACTCTCTATGCAAAGTATATGAAGTTGCTACGAGACCCAATCACACGACAGATGTTCGTAAAGATGGACCTGAAATACCGGCTTGAATTTTTGCGTGTTTGCTTGAATGATTGAGTGTCTCACCTGAAGTGTCATTTATAATCTTCATGTTGCTGGACAGTATAATTTCCCATATCTGTTGGACACTATATGATTGTTTGTTTCAATTGTTAAGTATTTTCATTAGTGCACTTACTATTTTTATTAATGCATTGGTTGTCCTAACTTTCTATCAAACAAATTTACAAATTATTATGCCCTTTATTGTGTAGAATGGATGATGATCAGTTTAACGAGGATGAGAAACAACTTCACCATAATCGCAAAATCGCAGCAGCCTTAATATTATTGTATTATTACTACATTACGTATGTTGATCGAACTCCGTGCATGACATCAAATCAAATTGGGGATAAATGAGTTGGTGAGTTATTACGGGGCCACCCGACCCGGTTCTTCAACATCCGCATGTCGCAGGAGACTTTCAATGACCTGCTCAATGAACTACGAAACAATCATGGGTTACATGGCTCTAGAAGAACAACAACAAGAGAAGTTCTTGCAATAACCATATACATCTTATCTCAGAATCGATCTATTAGAGGAGCAATGGAGCGATTTCAACATTCATCAGAAACCATCAACAGATATTTCTCTGTCGGTTTGAATGCTCTAGTGAGTTTGGCTAGTAAGGTAGTTAAGCCTGAGACATTCAAGTCTGTTCCACCACAAATTGCCAATGACCCTCGATACATGCCGTTCTTCAAGGACTGTATCGGTGCAATTGACGGAACACATGTAGATGCACGTGTTTCCAGTTCAGAGAAGGTGGCTTATATTGGACGTAGTGGCTCTCCAACGCAAAATGTTATGGTCGTTTGTGATTTTAACATGTGCTTTACCTTTATCATGGCTGGTACGGGAAGGGTGCGCACACGACAACCTTGTTTTCAAGTTTGCAACTCGAAACCTTAGTCACGGCTTCACATATCCACCTCCAGGTAAATATATTTATCAATTTTTCATATTTTCGGCAATCTCTAATTACAATGATGGTACAGGTAAGTACTATTTAGTCGATATTGTATATCCTTTACAGAGAGGGTATATGAAACCATATCCAGAAACGAAATATCACATCCCCGATTTTGAACGAGCAAGTGGTGTGGCACGGGGCAAAAAAGAATTGTTTAACAAAAGACATTCATTCGTCTTTGCAGGGCGTGATCGAGAGAACTTTCGAAGTGTGGAAGAAGAAATGGGTTATTTTACGTGACATGCCGACCTACCCATTTGAGAAGCAGGTGCATATAGTTGTGGCAACTATGACACTGCACAATTACATTCGTCGTCACAACTCCGGCTCAGATGCAGAATTCGATGTCTTGGAAAATGAATCAGTTGATATCCCACATGAAGCTTTTGAGGAGGATATCGAGCCTACGATGACTATAGAAGAAATTGAGTTGCGAAAAGGTGAAGGTGCATCAGAGATGGCTGAGTTGCGAGAGCAAATAGCGAATGCGATAGAGCAACCATGACTATATGTATTTCCATTTTTAAATTTTTATGTATTTCGCAATGTTCTGGCGTTTACATGGCACTAAACTATTATGTATTTCCATAAATTTGTCTCTTTTATCTACATTTTATTCTTTTTTGTCATCCCAAGTTGCTGTCATTTATTGTTGTTTGTTTAATAGAGGTATAAGTGCTTGTTATCTGTTTTATTGGGTTTGAACGAGCAAGTGCTTGTTAGCTGTTTTATTGAGTTTAGCCATTATTAAGTCATTTGTTTTTTGTATTGCTGGATGGGGCTTAATACATTGAGCATCACATGAAAAATCATGGAAGTATCCTTGACCGATCCTTCCTTTTTTTACGAATTGTTGGGCGATAACTTCCAGGCATTCAGAGAATTCCGGGCAAGTGATGTGCCGCTGCGGACTGCCGACCTTACTACTTGTCACGCCAGCATCGTAGCTACGGACAACAGTTCTTTGGTTGCCCGATGTGGAAACACAGAATGGAGGTTGCAGATAGCCCTACAGATTTTCCTTTATCCCAATCCGAAAACATTGCACCTGGTTCCACATTATCTTGTAGTTCGAGCGCTTCCCAACCAGACAACTTCACACAGGGTTCTAGGGTGTCAGAACCGGGCAACAATCAACATGACATGCTCTTGCATTATAAAATGAATATTGTCATTTTTTTCCTTGTAATTTTAATATTTTATTTCTTATTTTTAGTTAAGTTTCGTGATACTCACTACTAGGTGATGTCTCTATGTTTTTAGTGTTGTTTTGTCTAAGTAATGCAGACTCTTCTTTCTTTTTTGTGAAATTTAAGTGTTACAGTTCGAGTTTATATCATTATGTTATAAATTCCTGTAAATTTTATAGTTGATTTGGTCCACCTATTTTTCAATGCTATTGGCAAAAATATAAAAATAAAAGTGATATTAAAGAGTTGAGCGCTATGTGAAAAAATATAATGTTTTAGGTGTCACATGTGTTAATTCATTAGAATATTTATATTCTGAGTGCAGTAAGTTTTCAAAGAAGGTTGGCAGTCGCTGCTATAAGACAATAAGGTGGCATAAAATTTAAAAAAAGGTTGAGCTTTTAGATATGTCTGTGGTTTTTTTATTTAACTGGTTTTTCATAAAATTTTGCAGTTTGGAATGTCTATATCCTAGTGAGCAACCAAAGCTAATTAATTAGAAAACGTTACCACTGCAATATTTCTGGGTGACAACCACTGCAATATTTCTTTCCTGACTTTTCCTGACACCTAAAATATAAATGTTTTAGGTGTCACATTTGTTAATTCATTAGAATATTTATATTCTGAGTGCAGTAAGTTTTCAAAGAAGGTTGGCAGTCGCTGCTATAAGACAGTGGCATAAAATTTAAAAAAATGTTAAGCTTTTAGATATGTCTGTGGTTTTTTTACTTAACTGGTTTTTCACAAAATTTTGCAGTTTGGAATGCCTATATCTCAGTGAGCAACCAAAGCTAATTAATTTGAAAAACGTTACCACTGCAATATTTCTGGGTGGCAACCACTGCAATATTTCTTTCCTGGCTTTTGCAGTTTGGTAGACCTATATCCTAGTGAGCAACCAACTGACCTCTCATAGCATTTCTCTAACATTCTCAGTTTAATTCTTTTCAAATGCCGTTGCATCTCTCACTTATGTATTTTTGATATTAGTGTTAGTGCATATCATTTGAAATATTTATGAGACAGAGTTGGAAATTATATGATGCATACAGTAGTGCATCATTTTCTTGAGAACTATTGTGATGTGAAGATCATTATAAAGGATTGTTATCGTTGCTGATGGTTAACCTATCAGTTGCAAGAAAGGCATTTATGCATTCTAACGTTAATTTATAGTGCTGATGCTTCCTATCAGTTGGAAATTATATGATGCAACAGATTCATTTCCTTTGGATGAATTTTCTTAGCATATTGACATGGTTGTGCTGCTCTCTTTAATAGTTCATTTCATTTGGATGACAACCACTGCAATGATGAGCAAAACATGGCTGTGTAGCTCATTTAATAGTTCATTTCCTTTGGATTGTTCAGTTCTTGTGTAAATTTCTCTTGTATGCTCCTGGTAGAGCTTACGCAGCTGCTCTCATTGAGAGCACAAGTTCACATGTACCTATGGTTATTGATTTTTGCTGCACTTACCAAAACACTCATTGAGAGCACAAGTTGACGTGTACCTTAGGCACACGGAGAATGGTTCGTGCATTTGGGAAACTGCTGCGTTGTATGTATGTAATTGCCCCAACATTCTATTTATATAGCTAGAACCATGTTCAACTTTAAGTATGAATCAGTTGTTTGAGGGAATGGTGAAGTTATGTTTTGCTTATCATTTGTTTCTACATTTTTCTATATATTTTGGGGCATTTACTTAATAACCCACGATTTTAATGTATTTACATATCTGACACATAAATTTTACTTTATATTTTTTCAGGAAACAAACAGTAAGCATGTTTCTTGAGTTTGAGCAGCTTATAAAGGTAAATCTCTCTCCATCTCTTTCTGTCTCTCTGATTTTGGGATGATGGAAAGCAATCTTTTCCCTGTCCAGCTTGGCTGGCTGTGTTTGTTGCATTTTGCAGGATTTAAGTGTGCAAAGCGAGCTCATAAAAGAGAAGAGCGAGCTTGCCTAGAAAATATATAACACGTATATGATGAAAATAGTCTATGATTTCTTCTAATGAAAGAAAAGAGAAAAATTATTGAGTATGGAGAATAATCCACAACATTCAAACCACGGTCCACATATCACATTTACAAAAGATCACAACAGATAAAGTGGAGGAAGAACTAGGATCAACCTAAAAAGCATCTTGGGAGAAGTATGAAGGAGGAGTCGACCTTAACGGGAAGTTAACCAAACTCTAGGATAATTCATTGCGTGAAGTTGGGATCCACTGAGTTTCTGATGAAATAAGAAGTGCACACAAGTGGATAGACAATAACAACAAAGTTGGTGTGATGAGAGCAACTCCAAAAGCCAAAGGGATGGTTGCACACGATACATCGATGCCATAAGGTGGTGTCAACATCAACAAACAAAATTAACCTGAGAGGAAAAATCCACGACAACATCAGAGTTGTACGAGAAGGAAGCCGCACACAATTGCACCCTAGCCGAGGACAATAACTCAAGATGAAGCAATTGCATAGAGGTGTAGCTGCAAAAGATGACGGAGACCAGTGTTCACCTCACTTTCAGTGAGGTCTAATTTATATCCTCTCCTACTCCTTTAGAGTCTAAGATCTAGTCTTAAAACATACTCAGAGGCTACTGTAGTGGACTAGTAGATGGTTGAGACCCAAAATTAGAACTCAAACCACATCCTACTCTCTTTGATTAAAAATATGCTTTAGCCTTAATCCTTAACCTTAGGACTAATGGATGGTTGAGACCCAAAATTAGAACTCAAACTAAATTCTTACTCCTTTTAATTCCAAATATGCTCTAGCCTTAATCCTTTGCCATGGGTCATTAGAATAACATCTAGCCTAGAGATTAGACTTCGCGACTTAGACACCTTTTGGAACCCTGGATAACCCGGGCTGATCTTGGCCAAGCTTGGACGGGCTTAGCTCAAATAAAACTAAAATTAAAATCAACACAAATTGCAATTGCATCGCTATGCTTGGAGGAACGTACTACGAGTTCGATTGAAATTTGACGCACATTTCAAGTCGATCTGAGTGTTTCAAGCATTCATGCATAAAATCTTCTTCCACATAAAAACTTTTCTTTGGTCGTTGTTTCACAAAACGGATCACTCGAGCACATTTGTATCGTCAAAACATTTCGAATGAGCCCGTTCGCGTCAAAACTAGACTCCATTTGGGAGTACATTGGAGCTATCATAATTAGAAAATTAATAATCATAAATAGTCAAAACATTAAAATCAAAACAAAATGAAGGAATTTAAAACTATATAACTTACACTAAAATATAAATTAATACATAAATTCACCTTACTAAAAGTTAAAATTAAAAAAAAATCAACTTTGAATAAACAAAAACTTAAACTCAAAATTAAAATTTAAACAAAATATAAATTATATTTAAACTAAATAAAATTAGAACTTGAAATTAAACAAACTAAATTTAAAATTAAACACAAATTAAAATCTAACACAAATATCAATTTGAGTCCTAAATTAATCAAAAATAAATTCAATCAAAAACTAAAATTTAACCTAACTTTAACTCAAGTTAAATTAAACAAAATCTAGGCTTTAAATGAACGAAAGTTGAACTAAAATAAAAGCAGAGCTTAATCAAAATAAATATTAAATATAATTAATATAAATTAAAGTTAAAACTTGGTTAAAATTCATTAAATAAAATATAATTTATTTTTCACATGTTTACTACCTTTTTGTATTAATGAATATAGATTGGGTGGCATGTAAGTAAATACCCTTAAAATTGGACCTGAATTTAAATCTAAATATTAAACTAAATTCTAATTTAATCAAACCTAAAACAAATCAATTTGAAAATTAAATAAAACAAAGAAATGAAATATCACCTAATCCTAATGTATGTAATATCCAAGGCTTTAAACTTAATTTTATTTTACATAGCAACACCACTTTGCTGTGCATGAAATAATGACAGGTAGATATGTAAATACAAATAGATTCAATGGCATGAAAGTAAATTCCTAAGCTCTAATCAACCTCCAACTCAAACCTTAATCCTAACCCTTGATTTAGATCCAATATCGAACTAAAAAAATAGTAGAGCTTAAGCAAAAAAAAAAAAAAAAAAAATCCGTGAAGAAGATTCCAAGCATGAAAGCTTGAAATGCACGGATCCACAGAAACAAGTATCAAATTACTGTCGAACTCGTAGTATGCTCTTCTGAGCATAGCGACAAATACAATGCAATTTACGAAATAAAATTCCGAGCAAAACGGTAAGTCGAGGACACCACGATAGGCTTGGATCCATTTTCTTATATTAAGTTGAGCTTAGTTCAATTTTCAGTTTTAATTTAAATTTATTTAATTAAATTTATAATTTCTGTTGATCTTAATTTGAGTTTTAATTTGAGTCAAGCTCGTCCAAGCCAACTCAAGCCCGGGTCAATTCGGTTTAACCAAGGGTCCAATGGTGTTTAAGTCACGAAGCCAAATCTTTAGGCTCACTATGGTCACCTCAAAGTCATGTGAAAGACCTATGAGTTCTCAACCTTAAATTTAATAACCTAACCATGATCAACCCAACGCTAAAGTATGGGCTAAGAATTACTAAACAAATTTTGAATCAAAAGGAGCAAAGATTTGTTTGAGTTATATAATTTGATGTCACCCAAACCATTGCATCTCACAATTCATGCACTCACGCTTCAAGCCCCTTCTCTATGTTTATTTATTGTCGTGTAACTCTTGATTCTGCTAATTTGTATGTTTATATTATGATTTGAGGAAAGTTTTAGTGTGTTTTGCAGGAATTAAGTAAAGAGAGCAACTAAAAAACAAGGCGAAATGAACAAAATGGTGTTAGGCGCCAGTCCACAGATGTGCAAAAATCAAGAGCCTAGAAACTTAGTGTCGCGGAAGTGGCGTTTAGACACTAGATATTGGACGCCTAGGCACTGCCCATGGGTGCCTAGGCGCTCGGCGACGAGGAATTTTTGGCCATTTTCCCGAGTAGTCAAAAAGTGTTATAGTGCAATGCCTAGGTGCTGCGACATAAGTGCTTAGGTGTTGTAATAAGAAAGTACTTGCCTCAACACCAACCATGGGTGTCTAGACGCCAGTATACGCAAGTTGACGGTTCCAGCAGTTAGTCGTTTCATTGGGAGAAACTATATAAAAGATGGAAATGAAGTTTGAGGGGTTTTTTCTTCATTTCTTCTGCAACTTGGAGCGTAGAGAACTTGTGTAGATGGCAAAACAACTTGTAAGGACTCTTGAAGAGAAAGAAGGAGAGAGAGTTTGAGAGGATTGAGAGTGTAATACTTACTATTTGTGACTTCATCCTATTGCTTTCTCGTTGGAAAGGAGAATTACATTCAAGTGCTCTTTTCTTAGGGTTTCTTGTTAAGACTTGGTGTATGTTGAATTTCCTTAATTCAAAGTTCGATTGGATGTGTTTAGTCATGAGTAGTGACTAGTTCTTTTTGTTTCTAAATGAAAATTTGGTAAGATAGAATTGGGATTATTTTGAGCACAGAGTTTTGTTAACCCTTGATCTTAATTTACATTTTACTTGGCAAGTAGAATAGTTAAAATCTATCATGAACTTTGAGATGCAGAAGGATAAGGTGTAGAACAAAAAGAGTTAACCACATAAACTCAAAGGAATAGGAATACACTCAAATGAATAGGAATACACTCAAATGAATAGGAATACATCCTTTGAGTTTATGCAATCAATAGGGAGATGTTGTTTGGGCTAAACGTGAGATTTAGGAACTAAACCCAAGACAGTCAATCTTTCTTAAACCACTAAAAGGGGATAAAAATGACTATGCACCTAGTTGACACTGAGTCTTAATTACTTCCTCAATTCTATTTGTCATTAAACAAATTCAAAGGGAAAATCTTTCTAAAACTTGACCTTCTTTGAGTTTCTTCTTACTTACTAGGACAGACTTATTTTCTAAAAATTAGGATTGAGAATCATTTTAACTTGCTAATTAAACATTTCCGGACCAATATTAGTAAATTAGATTTTCTTAAAAATTATGTTTATTTTGTTCCCTGTGAGATCGGCAATCAAAACTCTAAACTGGTACTACTGATACGCCATTTATATTTGTGTGAGCCATCAGCGCTTCGTAACACTTGCAGCGTGTTAAATTTTTGGCATCGTTGTTGAGGAATAGCAGTGAAATCCATTATTTCGACTGGAAACCTGATGCATTAATCTGTAAGCTATCCATTATTTCTTTTTTTCTTTTACACAAAAATCAAAAAGTATTTTTCTTGGTTCCTATTTAATTTGTGTGTTTGTATCATATATTTAATTATTGCAAAATCCTTGTTCATTGATTATTGATTTTGTGCTTATTCTGTTATTTTGTAAACCCATTTGGATTGTTTCAATTTCTTGTTATTTAGGGCTCTTTTTAGTGTAATCACGTTAATGTATGTGTACTTCAGAATCTTCAAACCTTGACCCCTTTGACCCTAAATTAGAAAGAACAGTAAAAAAATTATAAAATTAAAAAGAATTAAGAAATGAACTAGGAGATATGGCATACATAGCTTAGAACCCTAATGCCCATGGACATAATGACATGCCTAGACCTCTTTAGGGACTTTGGAAACCTTACGATAAATGAAATCCACTTAAGTATCAATACCCCTGCCATAGAGGCCAACTCGTTTGAATTAACGCGCTCCATCATCTGGATTGTGCAAAACAACCTGTTTAGGCGGAAACCTTTAGGAGACCCTAATTTGCGCTTAGCGAGCTTTTTAGAACTCGTTTAGAATTAAAGCACACCATCACTGTTAGGCTAAGGCCTTTTCCTTTCTCTTTAAGGGATAAAGTTAAAATATGGCTTTTTCCTTTCTCATGGGTCTATTAAAGAAGAATCAAACTTAAAAATGATGTTACCTCTTTTAGCCAGTTTATGAAGAATCAATTTACAAAGCATAAGAAAGCCTTAAGAAGCTTCCTAGACCCTCTTAGGGCTTTGCAAACTTTATGGTAAATGAAATCCACATCAATAGCCTTGCCGTAGAGGCCAACTCGTTTGAATTAAAGTGTGCCATCATTTAGAGGGATTCCCTTCAGAAGACCCTAATTTGCACTTAGCGAGCTTTTTAGAACTGTGTCAAATTCCCTACAATAGTGTTCTCAAAGACACTATTAGGCTAAGGATTTTTCCTTTCTCCTTGAGGGATAAAACTTAATGTGGTTTAATTCCTTAGCTCATGGGTCTATTAGAACCTAGAATGATTTGACCCAGAAACTTTTAGCGAAGTATTTTCCACCATAAAAATGGCCAAACTTAAGAATGATGTTACCTCTTTTAGACAGTTTATGAAGAATCAATTTACAAAGCCTGGGAAAGGATTAAGAAGCTTCCTAGAAAGTGCCCCCACCACGCATTACCTGATCGGTTGATCATTCAGACTTTTATAACAGGTTGTTAGAGAAAGGCTTGGAAAGGCTTAAGAAGCTTCCTAGAAAGTGCCCCCACCACGCATTACCTGACTTGATCATTCAGACTTATATAACAGGTTGTCAGGGTCCCTTAGGTCGATCAGCAAAAGATTCTCTAATATCGAAACCCTTGGATGAGGCCTGGTCATTGATGGAGGAGATGACGATAAATAATTTTCAATGGTCTTAACCAGTGTGCACAGCATAGTTTTATCGATTTTGACTTTGCAAGTAGCGGCTATCTCCAAGAAGTTAGACCAATTTGACCCAAAAACTTTTAGCGAAGTATTTCACACCATAAAAATGGCCAAACTTATATCTGTTAGCCAGTTTATGAAGAAGTGCCCTCACCATGCATTACCTAATTGGTTGATCATTCGGACTTTTATAATAGGTTGTCCGGGTCCCTTAGGTTGATCATAGACATAGCGGCAGAAGGTTTTTCTTATGTCGAAACTCTTTGATGAGGCCTAATCGTCGATGGAGTAGACGACAACAAATAATTTTCAATGGTCTTCTGATCGAGTGAACCCTAAGAAGATAACCAGTGTGCACAACTTAGTTGTTCTATCAATTTTGACTTCGCAAGCAGCGGCATCTCCAAGAACTTAGACCAATTTGGACTAAATCACCCACAAGGACATCCAATCATAGAGCAAAATTCCTATGGACAACTGGTGGATCCCAGTGCATTTTTTGTAGAGATAATGAACATCATTAATAATAGGTTCAACAACCATACTCCAATACTTATAACCCAGGTTAAAAGAATCACCTTAATTTTAATTGGAACAATAATAACTCAAGGGTAGGGAACCAACAGTAGAGAAATAACCAAGTCAATCTTGTAGAAATTGGAGTAACCAAAATAGCAGTAACCCAAGACAGACTTACTCTCCTGATTTTAACTCAAATCCACAGTTTAAGGATAAGAAGTTGACTTTGGAAGAAATAATGATACAAATGGGGAATCAAATGCAGAGTCGAGCTGTAGCAGTAAGGAATATAGAAAACCAATTGAGCCAAATAGCAAACACTCTTACTAATAAACCACATAAAACTCTTCTTAATAATGCCAAAGTCAACCCTAAGAAAAACCACCTCCACCCTCTTAAACCTAATAAAGTAATACTCGGGAAAACTAGTCTCACCCTTAGGACTACAACAACAACAACAAAGCCTTAATCCCACTAAGTGGGGTCGGCTACATGAATCCTTTTTCTCCGTTGCGTCCTATTTAGTGTCAAATTTTTGTTTAATTCTAATAGATTAAGATCATTTTTTATGCAATAAGCTCAAGTTTTCTTAGGTCTACCTCTGCCTTTCTTAACATAAGTTGTATTTAAAACATCTACTCTCCTAATCGGATCATCAGGTGGTCGACGTTTAAGGTGACCAAACCATCTAAGTCTCACCCTTAGGACTGATTTAGAAAAAACACCTTCACCATTTCCTCAAGGGATTCAAAAACACAAGTTGGATCAGCAATTCTCTAGATTTCTGGAAGTGTTTAAGCACATTCCATCAATATTCCCTTTACCGAAGTTTTTGAACAAATGACTAGCGGCGTTAACTTTATGAATAGCGTACTAAATAAGAAACGTAAGCTAGGAGATTTTGAGACTTTAGCACTGAGTGAGGAATGCAGTACTATTATCCAAAAAAGTATTCTAAAAAACTCAAGGACCCTAGTAGTTTTACTATCCCATGTGTCATATGTGAGAAATTTTTAGGGAAAGCCTTCTGTGAACTAAGTGTCAGTATTAACCTTATGCTCTTGCTTATCTTTAAGAGGTTAGGATTAAGAGAAGTCCAGTCTACCACTGTAACCCTTCAATTGGCAAACCATTCACTTACTTATCTTTGGGGGGTTGTAGAAGATGTTTTATTATTTTAGATATGGAAGAGGATAAAGATATTCTGATAATTTTAGGTGGACAATTCCTAGCAACTGGTACGCCTATGATAGATGTTCAAAAGGGAGAATTGACAATGAGGGTTAATGAACAACAGGTGACATTTAATGCCTTAAAATCAATGAAGCACCCCTCGGATTCTAAAGATGATTCTTGTATTAGGCTAGAATTAGTAGATAGGCTGGTTAAAAGCTAATTTTAGATTTGGAAGTTGACCACCCTATAGAGCAAAGTTTGAGAGAGGAATAATATAGACACTAAGAATGAATCAGCTCTACTTTTAGAGGCAAGTCCTATGGTGTTTAGGGATTGGTTTGAACTTATAGAGGTTATTCCAAATCCTTAGTGCATCTATAGAGGAGCCTCCTGAATTAGAAATAAAAGTCGTGCCCAAACACCTGAAGTATGCCTATTTAGGTGAGATTTCCTAAATTACCTATTATTATATCCTCGGAACTTAGCGATTCACAAGAAGAAAAGTGAATCCAAGTTTTGAGGACCTTTAGGAAAGTCTTTGGTTGGACAATATCAGATATTAAAGAGATTATATGATTATTCAATGTGCATGCAAAGAATACTTATGGAAGAGCATAAACACCTAAGGCTGATCCTCAAATTAGACTGAACCCTTCGATGAAGGAACTATTTAAGAAAGAGATTGTCAAGTGGCTTGATACAGACATTATCTACCGCATCTTAGATAGTGACTTAGTCAGTCCCATCCATTGTGTACTAAGAAATGGAGGGGTGATTGTTGTGGAGAATGAGGAGAATGAATTCATACCATTAGAAAAGACAATTTTCCCCTTCCTTTTCAAGATCAAATGTTTGAAAGATTGGCTAACCACCCATTTTTCTGTTTCTTGGATATTTAAGCTACCACCAAGTTCTCATAGCTACAGAAGATCAAGAAAAGACTACGTTTATGAGCTCTTATGAAGCATTGCTTTTAGAAGGATGTCATTTGGACTTTGCAATGCCCCTGACACTTTCTAAGATTGCATGATGTCTATATTCTATGATTATCATAAAAGGAGATCGAAGTATTTATGAATGATTCTTCTATTTTGTCTATCTTTTCATACTTGAATTGAAAATCTTGCTAGAGTGTCATAGAGATGTGAGGATAAACATCCTAGTGCTTAATTAAGAAATATGTCAAGTTATGGAGGCGAAATAAATTGTATTGAGACACAATTTCTGAGAGGGAATGAAAATAGATCCAGCTAAAATTCATATAAAAGAGAAACTACCCCCATCCATTTCGATGAAAGGAGTTCGTAGTTTTCTAGAACATGATAGTTTCTATAAACGATAGATTAAAGATTTTTCTAAGATTACCAAACCTCTCTTTAGAAAAGACTGTCACATTTATTACAAAAGTATTGGGGTGTATAGCCCTCCTTCATCGGTTTGCGCATGTGTAGGAAAAACCACTGGATCAGGTCCTCCAAGCCACTGGTTTCTTCAATATATCTCTATAGTTGTGTTGCATGAAATCTGAAATATAATCAAACTGCCACTCATTCTATGATCCGCCAAATCATACACCTCCAACTGGATGATGGAGGTATCTACAGCCAGGGTATCCAAACGCTCGGATACAGAAGCAATAGTAAAGAGAGGGCGAGACCTCGAAGAGGAAGAATGATGTGCAGAGCTCTCACTTCTATAGAATAAAGTATGACTATACACCCCAATACTCCTCTTCCCTATTTTCTTAATAAGAAGGCAATAGTTCTCTCTCAACTCTCATGTTTGACCCCGACCTTAACGCAGAAAAAATAGTTGAGGATCAACCTAATGGTGGACCCAAGATTCATCATTGTTTTAATGGATTGGTTAATGATTTCCCCAACATCAACTGTATTTTCCACCTGAATGCAATAATTAAGGGCAACTCACTCATGGCTCTTCACTCAAATTTTTTGAATGAAATAATAATGACTCGTGAGCGAAAGGGGTCAAGCTCTCTGAATTGTGTTTTGCAAACCCTTGATCTTAATATACATTCTACCTGGCCTGTAGAATAGCTAAAATCTATCATTAACTCTGAGATTCGAAAGGATAAGTGTAGAACGAAAAGGGATAACCACATAAACTCAAAGGAATAGAAATATATCCTTCGAGTTTATGTAATCAATAGAGAAATGATATTGGTTGGGCTAAACATGCGATTTAGGGAATTAAACCCATGACAGCCAATCTTTCTTAAACCTACAGGAAGGGGATAAAAGAAAAATTATGCTCAAGATTGACACTAGGTTTTAATCACATCCTCAATTTTATTTGACATTGAACCAACTCAAGGGGAAAATCTTTCTAAAACTTGACCTTCTTTAAATTTCTTCTGGCTTGCTAGGATCGATTTACTTTCTAGAAATTAGGATTAAGAATCATTTTAACTTGCTAATTAAACTTCTCAGGTTATGACCATCTTTAGTAAACTATAAAATCTAAAAAATTGGATCTTATTCTTTGTGGGATCGACAACTGAAACTCTAAATCAGTACTACTGATACTCAACATATACTTGCGTGAATTGTCGGTGCTTCGCAGCACTTGCAACGTGTCAGTTACTCATTTTACACCACAGCCCACACCTTGGCACTGCTGCTTCACCCCACGACTACTAACTTTCATGGCTCCACTCTCCCTCTTGCTACAGTGCTCCTTTTCAATGCACTACGCCAACATACCACTATTTACGACACAACCTAAATACCATCAAGTAGGCATTACAATGGTGCTTCAACAAAGTTTTACCTCACTGGAATTCTCTCTCCTTTAGCTTTCTCGATTTGACTCATGAATGACTTTTCCTAAAGATAGAAGTGAGAATTACAGTTTGCTTAATAAAAGGTTGCAAATAGTTAAGGTCTAAACTTTCACACATTTGGGGGCCACTATAATCAGTTCAATAGAGTTGAACAAGCCTAAAGAACTAAATATAATTGATTAAGGTTGATGATGATTAAATATAATTAATTAATGTTGACTAGAGCCGATCGAGGTTAATATGTTTGATGCTTTAAACTATTGAAGGAAATGATTAGTAGCGGTGATGCGTGTCTAGAGACCTGCGTATATTTTGGGAAAAAGTTAAAACAATGTAGAACTTAGGTAAATGTGGTTAGTTAAAGTTGAATAGAGAGAGTCAACTAAAGCTACAATTTTTAAGAATTTGGAAACAAACGGAAGAAAAATAAAATGTAACACAATCCAGGATCTAAACGCTCTCAATAGCATCAAAGTGAATCGTAGAACCCATTTGAGAAAACAAGCTAAGTCGGGCTTGGAAAATCATAATCATACCTATTTAGTGAATTTAAGGGATCAAAATAAGTTGACATAATTGCAACCAGACAATCTCAATCAAACTAAACTGAATAAATTTTATTCGATCAATCACATGGTGGATTGGTCATCGACTTAGGACTTAAATTACCCTATGCTGGGGCTATTGGGCAAAAAGCATGACCACATGATCAAGCATTAGCCTAAATCAATCTATGTGGAAGTAACTGGCCTAAGATACCATGCGTTGACCAACGATATGGCACTAACCTCTACTAGAATTTACATTATTTTTCTTATAGAATCACCACTTCTAAAAATGTTTGGTTTGTTAACCTTTTTATCTTTATTTTTTAGTTGGGGCAAGAACAACTGCTCAAAAATTGCCTTTTTAAGAAAAAGATAAGTCAACATACATACTTTTGCAAGGCTGAACAGGATTTCAAACCTTTCATTCCTTCGAAATAAAAATTACAAACAAGCATACTCACAGGAAACGAAGCTGCGTAAGCTGGCCAATGGAAGGAGGAATGGTTCCCACTAAAAGATTGCTTGACAAATCCCTGCAGTTAATGGAGCCATTATCAATACAGCTAAATAAAACATAAAGGAGAAAGAAAAACTACTGAGTAGGTCCAGAAAACAAACAGAATAGTGAGATGTTTAAGCTCCCCAAGCTCAGGAGGAATGCTTCCTTGAAGGTAATTAGCTCTCAAATACCTTCATAATATATAAAAAAAACAAAAAATAATAAAAAAACTAATTCACCATAATTCCAAAAGTGAAAAAAATATGAAAATTCCCAAAACATAATCGGAAAGGATCACACACAAAGCTCTCAGCTCGGTGCAGTTCTTAATCTCTACAGGAATCGGTCCATGAAGGCTATTTTCATGTAGAGCCCTGCAAAAACCCAAAAGGAAAAAGGTAAAAGGAAAATCATAAGAAATTTTCAGCCCTAATCACCATTACTCCTCGGATTAAGAACTCTTACAGTCTATGCAGCCTCGTCAGCTTGCCAATGCTCGGAGAAATAATGCCCCCAAGCTGCATGTATGGAAGACTTCTGCCCAACATTCAGAATATTCACCAAAACAGTACATAAAAAGGTAATAAGAGAGTAAGAAGATACTAATCAGAAAAACAACAACATTGATCTAACTCTAAGATCAGGAAAATGGCAAGTAACTCCAGCCCAACCACAGGGATTTGGGTCCTCCGCCCTCCAGCTTCTAACCATCCAGTTGGTGCCATTGAACCCCTCCTTGAGCTCCAATAACGCCATCCCTACAATCAATCATAAAACTGAGATAACAAAATAGGGCAAAGAAGTATCATAATAACAACAAGAACTACCATCAGGATTTAGGGCGCAGGAGAAACGGAGCACCATGGCAAGAACAAGAACAAGCACTTGGGAGAAGAAAAGGGAAGCCATGGCTTCAAGGAAGGGTTCTATGTTGCAGTCTCGAAGAGAAAATAGGCACTGAAGAAGCAAAAAGGGTAATAATGCGGTGGGGATTAAGGTGAGTGTCCTTTTGGGCTTTAGTTATTGCAGAGGCAGGGATGAGAGAGAAGGAGGGGGGACAGGGATTGTAAATAACTTCGGAGTTCGTGCGGTGTATGCGATAAGGAAGAAAACTAGCCGTTGGACTGGCGATTTCAAAATGTTCTCTGCCCATGCTGGGTGTGGTATATTAAGAAAAGCGAAGTTGTAAGGGCTCCATATGTTTGGCAATGTTATGCATATTTTTGGCAACTGCTTAATATATATAATATATAAGAAAAAATAACAAATAGTTAATACATAATACATAAGAAAAATTTAATTACATGCATACAATTCAAAATATTACTATTTACAAAATTTAATATCAGAATATTATTTTTGAACTATCAAATTGATGTATTTGTATATGTCACGATTAAATTATTGAGAATTTGATAAAAATGAAAAATATAGATTGTAGATTTATCTTTAATTTTAATATTTGAGCGATGATCTGAAAAATAGACGAAAGAGAGTGCTAGATATGTAAATAGTAATATTTCAGATATCATGTAGGTAATTACTCCTTATAAGAGACTTGTTTGTGAATGCTTAATTTTTATATTGAAAATTTTACTAGTAACAATTATAATATTTTTTACGCAAATAATGGCAATTGCATGCATACCACTCAACAGCTTTTTTGTTTATAAAATTAACTCTATTTTTTCGTCCTTTTTTGAAATTCTAACTCAAATATTAAAATTTTTTTTATCAAAATCTCAATGATTTGATTATACGGATGTAAAAGTACCGATTTGATAGTTTACAAAATTACATAAAAGCCTTTTTTTGTAAAAAAAAAATAAACTTTCAAATGTTATACATAATATTTTCTTTGAAGTTTAACTTAATTAATACATTTTTAAATTTAAGGAAAACTATATATATATATATATATATATATATATATATATATATATATATATATATATATATATATATATATATAATTCTCAAATTTTACTTTGTAAAACTAATATATTTTTAAAATATCAAATTCATGTGTTTGCTATAATCACTATTAAAACTTGATAAAATATATATATATATATATATATATATTGTTGATTTTCTAAGGAAGATTTACATTCATGCCACTCAGTTCTTATGTATTTATTTAAGTGCTATAAATGTAAGAAAATAAAGTTTCGGTGTTAGACATCTAAGTACATATAGTTTGGTTGTATGTATGTAAATGTCTCTTTTTTAAATTTAATAAAGCGTTAGTTTTCTGAGAAATAAAATATATAATATGTATGTTAAGTGCCTCGTAAGTTTATTTCATTTCTTTATATCTCCTTCGATCTAAAGGTTTGTTTAGGGCAGCTGCAGTTTATTTAGCTTATGCTGATAAGCAGCGTATCTTGATAAGTTGTTGATCTGCAGCTGATGCAGATAAGTTGACTGACTATTTGGTTTGTGCGTTTGGAAAACAGTTGATTTAAAGTTATTTTTTAAAAATGACAATTCTGCCCCTGATCAAGATAAAATTAATAATGATCATTCTCTAATAAATGAGGATGAATGAAGCTAATCAGAAATACATTGAATAAAGTTAATAATGAAATTGATCTCTAAAGCATACAGTGGTTGAATGCAGGGTAAGATGTACACTCGGTAGAGCATAAACAACAATAGTCATCCATTACTCGGTAAAGCAGTCCACTAAAAAACACACGAGCGAACGAATTGATAGGCTTCTGGTCTTGCAATCATCCATCCTGCCTCTCACCCAAATGAACCAGAGATGGAGAATGATGCATTTCATTGACAAACTATGCTTGAAGAAACCTGATCAGATAAAAAAGTTGGTTGTGACCTAAGCTCTTCTGTAATGGAGGTCTTAAGCTAAAGAAAATCTCATTTTCCTTGTCATGACATTCAAACTCTAGTTTAGCTCTTACAAAGTGACGAAGAAGGCTGGGGGTCGAGAGAGCTAGGCGAGAGGAGGAGGATAAGCACGCGAAAAGAGAGGTTGAGAGAGGTGGGCGAGAGGGAGAGAATGAGAGTTAGGGCAGAGGGACGATATGTGAAGGGGCAACAGAGTCTTTGGCTCAAATGAACGCGGATCGCGGGGGAGGACCCACAGTCCGTGTTTTATGTAAAACGAATACAACGTGTTGGCAGACGCGCCTCGAACGTGCGTTCCAAACGGGCGGTGTCGTTTTCAAAACGCCACCGCAATTAATAAGCAGCCCAAATCACACCCCAAGTAATGACTAAGAAATTTTATATTTCACAAAATATATTGTCAAAATTCATAAGATGTTTTGTTTCAATTATTTATATAAATTGTTATTCATATACCTATTGTGTGCTACGATATTTATGTATGGGGGAAAATTTTATATCTTCATTATGTACGAAGATCATAGGCACATGCCCAAAAAGCATTAAAATTTGTATATTAATTCTCTTTTTGGGTAGCTCTAGTTTATTAAAAAACAGTTGTGAAGCTGCTTAAAAATAATTCGATGTTCAAAAAACTGCGGTGGCTAATGTATTTTTTTTTTTTTTTGAAAAAACAGACTGCAGCTACAATGTTGTCACCGCACCTAGCTAGGACCGATGGAAAAATACACATTTCAAGAGCAGTTTTTTGAAAAAAACGGTCAAATCGTAGTTTACCCAAACAGACAAAACTGTTGTGCGATGCCGCACCGTCGCCTCAAACAGAACCTAAAATTTTAGAATATAAACCAAAACTTATGCATTAAATTTTATAACTAAAAAAAGGCAATCTGGTCTAATCCACCTAACATAATCAAACTTGTAAATGAGATTATAAAAGTACTTTCTTCCCTTTAGTTGAAGAAGACATGATTATAAATTATAGAATATATGTTTAACCTTATGCATGGAGTGATGAAAAGTGTTATAAAAGCAATGAAGTATCACGATGATGATCATGCGATGTCAGTCGGACAATGTTAATTAGATGATTGTGATCAAATTATAACAATCACATGACAGCCATTGTATGGTGATGATCAAGCGACAATAATGATAATGCCATGATATCGGGTGATGAAAATAGAGCAATGATAGTTGATCCATATATAAAAATCTTAACAACAATGCTTCGACATTAGCTATCCAATGACATTGGTAAGTAGCAAAAATTTTAAAATATTATATCACATGACATTAGATAATTCCATCAATCTCAAATGATTTTTTTTCGAAGTTTTTAAAATATATATTTCAATGTTGGATAGATAGTCTTGTTATCATAATAAGAATAGCACTTGAATAATAGTTTTGTCTGTTAAATTTAATTGATTCGAATTCAACACTATCTATAAAATGAATTATTTAGCAAGACGAGTTGTGATATGTTCTCGGATTTTCGTTATTATTATTATTATTTTAGATTACATAATCTAATTTTTATATGTTTTTAAAAATAGAGTACATATAAATGACAACAAAATGTGGCTAAAATACATTTTTAAAACTAATATCTTCATAGTTTGGTAAGGCAAATAACATATAGAGGTTTTCGGTACACCGCATGGCCCCTTAAATGGATTTTTATGGGTTCTTATTTAAAAATGTTAGAATGTTAATATGATAAAGGGTCATTTACATATATGCCACAAAATTCCCATAAATTTAATTATCTAACACCTAAATTATGTTTTTTTTTTTACATTTATACCTCCCAAATCTTTCATATCACATATGAAACATCACAAGTTTAACTTTTTAAAAAGTGAAATACACATTTTCATTCATAAGTGAGGTGGTTGTTGGCATCAATTTGATTGGTGTAGGATGATTCACTGCTCACTCATAACATCTCGTAGCTCAGGACACTCATCTAAGACTTCTTAGTATGTGTTCGGGGCACAAAATCAGGGTCTAGGATGATTTGACATTGCCCGGGAGAATCCACAGTTGGACGGGTTCATTCAGGATATTGGACATGTTCAACTTCTATTATGGTGTTTAGAGACTGTGTCATATCCATATGGGGTCTCCAGTGGATAAAAGAAGCCATCGAAGCTTCCCGAAGACGCTCCGCAGAGATTAGGTTTTGGAATGTCGTACCCGCACGACATTTCGGGATGCGAAATTCGTCGATCAATATCCATAAAGATATTTATTTTTTGTGTTATTGAAACTCATTTTAGTCATATTTAGTCTCTCATAGCTTAAGGATCAGTAAAATCCTTTGTCAGACACTTTCGGTGTAAACTGGGTTTTCGGGGCTTGACCAGTGCTTGGGCGCCCAGAGCAGCCCCCTGCGGGGCTTAGAACAGAGAAGATAGAAATCTGGCGTGAGGCCCAGAATCTAGATGCTAGTTTCAAGTGCCTAGATGCCCACAACAGCCCGCACAGGGCTTAAGAACAGAGAAGACAAAAACCCAGTGTCAGTTCTTAGTGCCAAGGCGCGAGGCCCAGCTCCTAGGTGACAGTTTCAAAGGCCTAGGCACCCAAAACAGCAAAAAATGATCCCGAAATCGAGCCGACAAAAGCCTAGCGTCAATCCAAGTTTCCTAGGTGCCAAAAACAACACTAAAACAGCTCAAAGTTGAGCCCCCAAAAATATGGCACCATACCCAGCGTCCCAACGCCTACGCACCAGGTTCGCGGCGCCTAGGCACTATGTCAGTTTTCTCTCCCATGATTTTCACGATTTTGACCCCGACACCCTGTCATAGGCAGCCGAAAAGTGGGATTTCATGGGGTTATGTGGAAATTTGCTTAGGGGGAGAAAAGGTGTGGATTAAACCCTTTTTGAAAGATCATTAGGGAAGGTGACATACCACTTTAGGCAAAATGAGGAGGAAATTTTAGATTAGTTGACTGACCTCACTTAGAGCTCCTTCAAAACAAAGTGCTTCAACATTTTTTTCTCTCCTCCAAGAGCTTAATTCACGTTCTTCCTAGAGAGCTTTAGAGCTTCTTCTTCCTTAGATTTAGGGTTTTCACTTGAAGGCCTTGAAATGAAGAGCACTAGAGAAAGGCAAGAGTGCCCTTCCTACAACAATCTTTTTCATCTTCTTCCTCTCCTTCTTCATTTCCACCAAGGAAACCCCTCATATTCCTTCATCTTATTCCTCTTCCTCTACTATTTCATTTGAGTGCGTGAGGAGATTTTCTTGAGTGAGTGCTTGGCTAACAAAGGAAGGAAGACATTGTCTCACCTACGCCAAAGGAGAGCTTCTTCATACTTTGGGGAAGGGTCACTGGAGCTTTGTCAGAGCTCGAAACTTCTTCATAATCTCTCGGACTCTTCTTCTAAAGGAGAGCTTCTTCGTTCTTTGGAGAAGGATCAAAGTGAACATCTTCGTAGCTTCACCGTAACTTCATTGGAACTTCGTTGTAACTTCATCGGAACTTCGCCAGAGCTCAGACAAGCAAAGTGAATGCAACATCAGCCTTCACAGCGATGATAACTTTCATAAACCCGCATGGTTTCTTTCTTTAGAGCCCCTAGGACTGAATGTTAGAGAATTTTGGTTTGGTTTGTTTATGCTTAGAGGAAACTCAATAGGAATATGACCTTTTGCAATCTCATTGTGAATTCAACGAGCAAAACCTCCAGATTTTTTCTTTTCTAGCACAAAATATGAACATCGGGATCATTGTAGTCCTGCATTTGCATCAGCAATTTCGTCCTCATAACTGAAGGAACAAAATCCACCTTTTGAGAATAGAGTACCGAAAGTCTCAAGACTTTGACGTAAACTACACCGTGAAGGTTTTCCACATAGAATTCCTTCGTGTCGGGTAAATGAAAGTGGTTGTATGTCGCTTTGTGCAACGCCCACTTCGTTCTGTCGTTTACCTCTAGGGTTTACTCGTGAGATCGTTAGGACAAGCTTATTTCATCGTTGAACACGATCTAATCTCCATTTTTTAGCATGTCTTTATATTTGCATTCAGTGCATTGCAAGGGTTTTAAAATCACATCAAAAAATTGTATTTGATCAACCCTTTTGTTGACATCATTTTATGGATAAAATATTGCATCCGGACTACGCACGTAGAGGTACGTGCAGAGCCCAATCCATGGGAGATACGTGGAATCCCGCAATAACACGCAATAACATGGGAATAACACAAAGGAATATTCCTCGTGTTACTTCGCGGTTAGCTGTGTTCTGGGTGGAATAAATCAGGGAATAATGCGGAATAACACAAGGAATATTCTTCGTGTTATTTTCGTGTTATTCCGCGTTATTATGGTTGTATTGTATCACCACCACAATAACACATCAATACTTCACGGAATACAACGATAATAACGTGGAATAATACATGAAAATATTCCTGGTGTTACAATACTACCACAATAACGCGAAATAACACGGGAATAACTCGAAGAATATTCCCGTGTAATTCCGCCCAAAACACCGCTAACCGCGGAGTAACATGAGGAATATTCCTGTGTCATTCCCGTGTTATTGTGCTTTATTACGGGATTCCACGTGTCTCCCGTGGATTGGGCTCCGTACGTATATCTACGTGTGTAGTCCGGATGTAATATTTTTCACATTTTATGAGGTATGTTTTCTTATCTAGGCCTAGGATCTAGCCATAGGACTTCTCTACTAAATCTCATACAAAACTGATATTGGGACTCACACCACTTACAAATTCAAACCACTTCCAGACTCTTTGTAGTCTCATATGTTTAGTTATAAATCATCAACATTTAGTTAAGTTGATTGGAACCAACATATTGAAACTAAAATTGAGTTTTTATATGGATTAGAAGTGCATCAGGAAGACCTTTTAGACCTAGTGGTTTCCATTTGTTTACACATCCACACGCAAACACCAAAATTCATACCACATAAAAATTCACCAACATGCAGCACACACACATTCACACATACACACATAAAAACCACAATTCACAGCATACCCATGTTACACTTACATACATTTCACCATTAAATCAAAATTAAAATCAATTATTTTAAAGAATCAATCACAAACAAAAATTCATAAAACAATTTTAATTCAATTTTGACATCCATTTGAGACCCTTCGACGTGTGTTGAGAGACGAGCTGTCGGGATCGTTTTGCCAGACTTCGATTATAGCTTAGGCGAAGGTCGGTCATCATTTTGCTCGTTATACGACTCTGATTGGATTGATGAATTTTATTCACCACGCCATATGCGAAATTGGCTCAAATAAGCCCGATCGTCAACGAATTTCTCTAGACGACTCCGGATGATGAAACGAATCATGCGAGCGCATTCATAACATCAATTTTGTCGAGAGAGGACACCTTTTTTATTGTGGTTTCATGCACGACCAAATAAAACGCACAATTAGACAAATTTAAAGTTAAATATTAAATAATAATAATAATAATAAAAGAAAAAAGTCCCTTTATAAATACTCATGCACACATGAAAAAGAAGAAGCATGATTCTCCTTCGCATGATGCCTTAGGGCGTCGCCTTGCTCACCACCTGTTCGTGCGACCAATACCGCTTCCCTCGCTGGCGATTTACACTCACCGGCAGCCTCCCCTCACAGATCTCACACTACTCTGATGCCCTAGCCAACCTTACCTTATTTTACAGTCCAATCCTACCTAATTAAAGCCATGGCTAATCACCTCTCACTACCTTTCTCCTCTCTCTCCTGACCCTCTCCCTCATACTTCCTTGCCCTCCGCAACCTTAGCTCATG
This sequence comes from Papilionanthe hookeriana x Papilionanthe teres, assembly GCA_022702705.1. Classification (NCBI taxonomy): domain Eukaryota; kingdom Viridiplantae; phylum Streptophyta; class Magnoliopsida; order Asparagales; family Orchidaceae; genus Papilionanthe; species Papilionanthe hookeriana x Papilionanthe teres. The sequence continues at coordinate 52,689,092 of CM040423.1, read as the reverse complement.
ATCCCTTCCAGGTTTGGGTAAACTAGCCAAACTCTTGGATTTTTTGGATTCCACTTCATGGGCTCTTCTGGGGCTACAATAGTTCCAGTTATTTGAACATTTTTCAATAATTATGCACGAGATAAATCCGAGCACACCTCCACGCCAACAACCTCTTACAAAGCAATGTGAAGAGGAGTCGAATGAGCAAAATGTTCGACCTTGATCCACCTCATGAAGAATTTTGTGGTCTTTTTTGAGATACGTCAGTGCGTGGACTGATAGCTCGAAGCAAGCGATGAGGATGCCTGCAACTAACGTGATAGCATAAAATCTGAAACACATACATTTTCTTTCATAGCCAACCTTAGGTTAGTTTAGGGTGTCTTGCTGGGTCTGATCGCCTGCACGAAGTGAGTTGGTTTGACGGCGTTAGTCGATACGACCACACTGTCGTTGATTTCTTAGAAATAACCCTAGGTTAGGAAGCTCTCATTGCACACTCCTAGCGAATCTAAGTGTTTCCCTTCTGTGAACCCTAAACCTAAATCCTAGCGGGTTAGAGTCCCCACCTCCTCTTGCTTTAGCTTTCCTCAACCTTCCTTAGACTGGTTGGGATGTTTAGATTTCACAAAGTGAGAGAAGCTTTGTAGCTAGCTCACTTTGCAAAATCATGATGAGTTTTAAAATGAAAAAGCTTTGTAGCTAGTCCATTCCACAACAACTTGGAGAGTTTCCCTTCTAGAGACACGGGGGTGAAACTTCCCACACGCCTTGCCAAAATAGAAGGAGGCTATGTGGCACATCCAAGTGCTAAACCTTAGGTATCACATGTGATATCGTTATCATGATAGTGTCTTGCTATCGAGCATGATCGTATACATTGAATTTTTTTTTGCATGTGTATCCTACATGGAGGCTTTTACACTAGCACATTGCCTAGAATGACCGCCCCAACCGGATCGACATCACTTCTGCCTCGACCGGCCACCGTAGCTCGGTTGGCTCCACTTTTGCCTCGACCGACCTCCCTATCATGGTTGGCACCATTCTTGCCTCGATCGGCCGTCCTGGCATGGTCGACAACATTTTTACCTGGTCTAGCAGCCCCGGGGCAGCCGATCGACACCTTGATTGGCCACCCCGGCTCGGTCAGCTTAACACATTGCCTGGCCGGCCACACCAACCCGGTAGGCATCACTTCTATCTTGATTGGGTGCCTTGGCTTGGTCGGCATCACTGTTGCCTCTATTAGACGCTTTGGCTCGATCAGCATAGCACTTTGGTTCGACCGGCCTCCCTGATCCAATCGACCGATCACTTTGCATGGTGTATGTTTGGAGTGTGCATTAATGTTTGATTGCTTGCTTGCATGGTGCACAGTACCCTGTATGTGCTTGTCATTTACATGCATGTTTGGTTGTTATTGGGGCAATGTGTAATTCTCCCCAGTGGCATCCTATACCTTAGGAGACCGAGCGCTAGACGTCTCATGCTATATGTATTGTATGACATATTGTATAGTCATTATCACATGTTCGGGTTGCATTTTAAGTGCCTACTCACACACTCATCTTACTTGCATGATTCTTCCAGGTGAGAATCGTCAACCTTTTGGGTCACCGTCTCCACGACACATCCATATATTAGGTCACTGCTTTCACGACAAGTCCACCTTTTGGGTCGCTGTATCCACAGCACAACCATCATTCAGATCGTTACCTTCATGACACGCCCACTCTTTTGGTCACTACATCCACGACACACCCATCTATCGGGTCGCTGCTTCCATGACACGTCTACTCTTTCGGATCGCTGCCTCCATTTCACACCCATCTTTCAGGCCGCTGCATCCACAACAGACAAACCCATCATGTCGCTGCCTCCACAACACACCCATCCGTCGGGTCGTCGCCTTCACGACATTTCCACTCCTCTGTGTCACCGCCTCCATGACACACCCATCCGTCGGACCACTGCCTCCATGTCATGCCCTCATTTCAAAGTCACTATCTCCACATCTCATGAGTTGGTTCAAGATTTCTAAAATATATATCATATCGCATCATATGCATAGTCACCTCCATTTTCTTATTTATTGTTATGGCATTTGACATGTCCTTTTACATGCTAAGTTTTCTTTTGAATTTTTTACTTAATTTTTATAATATTACACTTTAAATAAATGTATTTCTATATTTTTGCTACAGTTATAATTGGTAAAACAATTAGAGCAAATTGGATCGAAAAAGGAGTTAAACTGAGGCGAATGGAACAATGGAGCTTAGCCCTGAACTGGCGCCTAGGCGGGGCACTTAGTCGTTGAACATTGCCAAATTTCTGAGAAGATGGCACATAGGGTCTAGTTGTATACATTACTACCTGAGTAAGTGGCGCCTAGGCGCCACAATTGGGTACCTAGGCACGAAAACTATCCTGGACAGTTTTCTCAGCTGTTTTACATGAAAATGGGGGTTATTTTCACTAGAAGGCTGATCAAAACGAAGGAAGAGAACATTTAGGAAGTAGAGAGAAAGCCAAAGAGTGCACAAAAAAGAGGAGAGATCTAGGTTTTCATGTTCTTTTTTTGTATTTTCTTTGAAAAATCTGAATGAATTTGTAAGAGGATTGTTGTGGAAGTGCAAGGAAATCTTGGAGATCATATGGAGTGGAGTTTCTATTCTATTCTCAGTGAAGAAGATAAGTAATATGAGGGTAACTTGAAGGAAAATTAATTTATAGATTAGTGCAAATAAACAGGGACATAAATTTAATGGGGTTAACTTGGAGGTTTCTAGGGTGACCGGTAGAAACACATCCATATTTAACCTAATTTTTTTATGCACTTGAAAAATTATAAAGAAAATGAATGCTCCTATTTGTCACAAAATTCAATTATTAGTTCTAAATGTTTTACACCTACATAGATTACTAAATTCATTGCAAGGGGAGAGTCTTTTTAATAACTTGAACTCTCTTACTTTATTTAACTTTTGTTGAAGCTGGCTTTATAGTAAATTTAGAGGATTAGTGGTAGTTTGGTAGAATTCACTAGCTCACACTAAAATTGAACTTATTTCCTAGCTAAGACTACTTAAATTTAGTTGGAAATTTTCTTAAGTCTTTACAATCAACTGCCTTCCCTGTGGGATCGATACTTCGGGTTTAAAGAAAATCCTATATTACCTGAACGATGCGTGCACTTGTGTTAATACCTATTGTGTAGTGTTTAACTGTGGTAAATTTTTAGCTATAAAATTTATAAAATATATTTTATAATATAATATTTCATCCCTAAAAAACTAGGTACACTATAGGATCGGTCAGCATTTATGTGTATATATTTACTTAACACTTTATCTTGTTCTCATATTCTCTTGCAACATGTTTATGAGGTAAACCTGATTGCGGTCGAGGCATTGAATGATTGTAAAAGCTACCTCGGAGCAGATGATACAGACGACATCAAACTTTGCGTCGGTAAGATCAATAAAATTTAAAATTGAAATAATAATCAACAAAATAATAATAATAAAATAATACGATCATAATAATTCACAATTTTAGATTTACAACGATTTCTTGGATAAGGTAATCCATGATTGCTAACAATAGTTCTCCGGTCTAAATAAGTCTAACATCTCCTTTAGGATAAGTAAATTCAAAACTAACAACGATGTTGGGACGACGAAACCAAGAGATCTTAACCGGCGTCGCTTAACATAAAATAAAATCCCCCATTTTAATCACTTTAATAATAATAATCATCAATTCAAAATACACTTCACATGATCACAAAAACCAAACAAAAAAACCTAAGATGGGCCCTTAAGGCATGGTTTGCTCTTTCATAAAATTAGGTGAGGATGCGATCAAGTAGCTTTTAACCTTCAAGGCAGTCAAGACAAAACATGAAATGAAGGACGAACCTCAACTAAACTTTCATAAACTTAATTAACATAAACCCTTAGGATTTTGAGGTTGTCCGTCTAGCACGACGTAAATCCTTACACTATCTTTTAGGTCTTCGCATGATTATATGTCTTGCGATATAAGCAGTAACTCTTTTTAGGAACTCGAAGCCATTGTTCGGTACAACGTAAATCCTTCATTCTTCTTAGGTTAATTGCATGATTTTATACTGTGTAAATGTAAGACCCCATCTTTAAATAAATTGCAATAGTAAACTATTAAATAACGCCGCTTCAAAAATATAAAACCAAACCATAAGATAGTTTGGGAAGTCATGGATGTCTTCTCAGTATCTGTGACATCACCTACCTTTCACTCATTTGGATTCCAGAAATAATTGTTCCTCTTTGAGCCTTCCTAATTGTTTTTCTTATGAACAATTGTAAAAATTAAACTTTGAATTCTTGAAGACAAAACATTAATCTTAACCGAGAGTTTTCTTAAGTGATTTCAGTTGTTTAATATATAATTAGCTATAAGAGCTTGCGCCTATAGAAAAATTAGTAACCTAGATAATATATATCATATATAATCTTCATATTAAATAGGGGAATGATCAATTCGAGAATTTCGTATACCAAGTAAATATCATAAAGTTCTTAGTTTGAATAATCGAGATTGTTATCGAGTGATATTCTCATCTTTTTGGATGAAGTATTACTTGTAATATAGTGCTCAGTTATTTAAACCATTGAAAATATTTGATCTGATTGGTCTCATTTTTTAAAATTAAAATAATTTCATTTTAAAATTTTTAATATATATATATATATATATATATATATATATATATATATATATATATATATATATATATATATATAATTAATTTTATTTTAAAAAACCAAAATATCTATTTTCGCGACTCCTCTGTGGACTAATTTTTCTCTCCATCTTTGATCACGTGGTTTTGTATTCATACATCGGTAGTAAGACTATGTCATTAGCAGGCCGTGAATACTATTCTTTCGCTGATATACATTGCTCATTTCTTCCTTGAGCAAGTATAATCAGCTAACTTCTCGATTCTGAAGTTATATGTTTAATCACTCTTACACATAAGGGTTCCAGAATCTTTAAATCTGAAGTAGTGGGACCCCCAATAGGGTGGTAGGTTAGGAGCGATGAGTATAATTGATCGAGATGTGAAATTGATCCCCCCTCCCCCTCTAATTTTGGACTGTGTCATATATTTCACCTTCCCTTTATTCCTCTTCCGAGTCTGACTTGTTTTTATTAAGTGGGGGTTTTACTTGTTTTCATCAAATTTCTAAATAAATGTTCATCAAAGTTCAAAATAAGATAAAAACTCCAAAACCCAAACAAAGCAAAACTCCAAATCCAAAATAAAATAAAATTCAAAATTTAAAACTAAACGAAACTCATAAGGATAAGTTTCAAAAGAAATGTCCAGTCTAACAAATGAGTCGCAAAGTGCATTGGCACTTTAGAAATCTCCATGCAAGTATAGAGCATTAATCTAAAATTTATAGATACTCCAATGTTTGCAAAATTCAAACAAATGTCCTATAAGTCGACTTGCCCGATTGTGAGCACATTGAGCCTGACTACAAGTTAAAGTGCCATAGTACATGGATCAATAGTCAAGTTTCGAATTGGCTTCGGTAAAATTAAAGTGACTCTTGGAGATGATACCCTTCACAATAATGAGGTCAGACACCATAAAGATCACAGAACCATCAGCTGGGTTCGATCTAATGAATGTTCAAGAACTTCTGTCACTAGACAGAGTCCTAAAAGAAGAAAATCTTGTTCTCTTAAAGCATACAATGAAGTCAATCGATGTTTCTCTCATTGTTTTCTACCACACTATGCCAAAGAGGAAGTGTTCTCAAGAGATGTGGACATTAAATGCAGTAAAAAATGAAGAAAATCATGTTCTCTTAAAGCATACAATGAAGTCAATTGATGTTTCTCTCATTGTTTTCTACCGCACTATGCCAAAGAGGAAGTGTTCTCAAGAGATGTCGACATTAAATGCAGTAAAAAATGATATAAAAAAAGAAAGAAAAAAAAAACATAGACATTAAAGATAGTATTGTTGTGACTCAATGAGAGGGTGAATACTCCATCATAATTCTCATCGGAGGTCAAGGTCGGAGATGAGGAAGAGGGAGAGGAAATCCACTTGAAAAGAGAATAAAACTGTGGAGGGCATCAAGTCCTGAAAGGAGACTATCACTAATAAGGAAGTTAGACTTTCCAATACCTCTTCCCTATTAAAGGATTGTAGGTTTCATCTTTTGACTACTACCATTGGTGAAAAGAGGCATCAGTATGATCATCATTAGTTTGCCCAAACTCTCACACCATAATAAAAATAAGGGAAATAAAAGGAATTTGTTTTTATTTAGAGGCCATTCAGTGTTCAAAAAGCTCAATTGAAAATGGGAGAAATTTTGTTTCCTAGATTTACCAGATAATTTCACATCAAACGAAGAAGAAATTTTTGGAAAAGGAGAAACTAATTCGGACGTTCAAAGCTTATCAAAAAGATAATTGAAAGGAGTGATTCATGATGAAGATTCTAGTGTTTTAATAAGATTAAGACTCGATGAGAGAATGAAATTAATGCCATTATAATTATGTCCTTCACTTGAAAAGAACTTTGACTTGGTCCTAAATAAATTTCAGAATAAAATGGTGTGATTAAAATACAAGTAATTGACTAAAGATATTTTAAGCCTTTTAATTTTTTATCAATTAGGTGAGTCCTGAATTTTAAATGAATTATAATATCTCAAAATTCATATTGAAAATTATTGGAGAATTATTAATTATGGGAGATTAGACATTCAAAACCCTTAAAAGAAATGTGCTCCGTCATATATAATAATTATCAATAAAAACAAAAAAAGAAAATAAAAGATAAAAATAAATTATGTGAAAGCTTTGATTCAAAAAAAAAAGGAAAAAAGTATCTCTAAGAAGAAGTTTGAGGTGAGCATAATATCAAAAATTGTTATTTGACTTCTTCCCTAATTAATAAAAGTTGAAAAGCTCTCATAAGAAAATTCTGCTGATGTTATATTCAGGAAAAAGTTAATGATCTTGGGTTATTTGGTTGGTTATTAATTGACTTAGAAATATCTTTTGTAATAAAAATATTTTAATCACATAGATAAGAGTTTTGAAATCTGTTTAGGCCCTGAAAATTGGGAATTAAAGAAATGACTATGTTATTGCAATTAATGAAAATTCGATCCGGAAGTCATATTTTTCATGCCAAATAGATTCAACTCCAATTTTAATTCAAGCACATCAAACTATTTTTTCAAGAAAATATGGATAATTTGTACAAAATTTGTGTTAGTAAAATAATAGTTACTGCAAATGAAGTTACAAAGTTGCAACCTCTTGATGTGTGATGTCTTTAAAAATAGTACATGTTTATGTGTACTTCAAGCCTTCAAGGCACATAGCTCTGATAGACATATGTTCCCAGTCAATTAATAATATCTCAAGAAGCACTATGTGGCATGATGTTTCGAAAACAAGATCTTGTTCTTAGAAGCACCGACGCTGCACTTGCGCTTGTCTAAAACTGGGTCTAAATCCTAAATAAAAGCAATGTAACTAAAAAACTAACAAACTTAAATCAAATTGAATAAAAGAATAAATCAAAACAAATCAAAATGAAATAAAAAATAAAGGAAGTGAAATAAAACAAATAAAGAGAATGACAAAATTGAATAAAATAAAACAAACAAACAACTAGTTTGAAAAAAAAAATTAAAAAATTTAAAATATATATTTGAAAACCGATTAAGCAAGGTCTAATTCTCACGGGTGGCCTATACCTAACAAAAACGTAAAACTAAAAAAAATGAAATAAAATCAAATTAAATCAAATGAAATCGAAACAATCGAAATCAAAATCCAAACTCAAGTTTTGACCTAGTCAAGTTGAGTCTTCTCAACCTATCACTAGCTTCGTTTCTTTTTTTGGGCCAAACTTTCCTTCCACAGAAACTCTAGGTCCTTTATCTCGCATGGAAGATGTTAGCTAGCTCTTTCTACATATAACGACACTCTTCTTTGTCTCCGTGTTGTTTGAAGGAGGTTATGTTAGTTTTATTAGTACACTTGTGTGACTTAGTTCATTTCTTTGTAGCGTTACAACTTCTGTGTCCTTTTAGACCTTAGATTTTAAATTTACGTGTCGGTCGTGTCAGTTGTCACAGTTGGGAACTCGACACTATTCTGTTCTTTCCTGTCTACCCTCAACATTTCGATCACTGTATCTTCACTGGCATCGATGTTGTTGTATACTTCTTAATTATTTTTCTAGACCTTTTCTTGAAGTTTGATAGTAGTCCCTCTTTGTTTGATAGAAATGGCGAGCGAGTAGGTGATCATGATTGCTACCGTTGGGGGAATACGGTTTCCTTTACTCTTAGCATTTTCTCTGCTCTTGAGAGTACCATAATTTTCGATTCTCATGAGCACGAAGTTTAGATTTCCCTCGGTAATCCCATGCTTGCTGAGGCGTATGCTCTGTGCCCTTCTCTCAAAAATTGGAGTTATGAACGTGAGGGTTCTCCCACCGTGGTAGCTCATGTCGGCGTGCCCCCTTCTATGAAGAAGAGGTTGGTGCCCAATGGTTATGCGCCACAACATGTCTCTATTTTCTCTTAAATGTCGGGGACTCCTGTCCTTTTGAGGATTTCTCACCTCGCGATAGTCACTTCACGTGGCAGCTCTGCAGCTGCCTTTGCGAATCTAGATGTTGTCTTAGCTTCAGTTGTTATAGCTCCCACTGAGGCTTCTCCTATTATATATATGTGTGTTTGTGTGTGTTTTGCTTAAGATTTCTCTCAATCTAGCACGCAACTTAGTGCATGTTAGATAAAAAAAGTTCAATTAAATTAAAGATCCTTCAATATCTAATAATCATACGGAACATCTCGACAAAACAAACTCAATGACACTAAACGTGATTCGATTTGAGTCTAAATGAGCTTAGATAAAACAACTGGTATGATTGGAAGCTTTGAAGCATTAATTGAAATGTCAAATGATGACTAACTTTTGATATACTTATAGTCAAATTGAGTGTCTCATGGAGAGGAATATGACGACTCTAGGATCACTTGATTATGAGGTCATTAAGTTATGTAAATGCTAAAGACTAATCTATGGTCATAAGAATCACTAACTTTTGACATGCTTAAAGTCAAATTGAGTGTCTTAAGGATATGAATATGATGACTCCAGGATCACTTGATTATGAGGTCATTAAGTTATTTAAATTCTAAAGAATAATCTTTGGTCAAGAGAATAAATACGTACTATATGATATACTGTTGTTTTTTTGGCTAAATTTATCAAAAATAGATTTTCAAAACTCTATGAATAGGACCAAAATTTTCAACATTAAGAGTGAAGAAATAAGAATAACTTTAACACTCTTATAGAAAAGTTTAAAATTAACGACTACCACAATCACAATTAGTTATTGAAGCCCGGTTATTATTTCTAAATTATTGTTCTTGGAACTTTATAACTCCATTAAAAACTCCATAACCTCATTTTCTCTAATTAGAGAGATTAGTTCATTTTTGTAATTTCAAATATATAGTGAATAATTCTAACTTGGTTGGATCTTTTGCCTTTTTTTGTTAGGTTTTCCATTTAAAATATTTGTTATCTCCCCTTTTAACACTTATTTTTATGTGCGTGTATGTTAAATTTTTATGCAATATTAAGACATCAATCCATCACTATATATATATATATATATATATATATATATATATATATATATATATATATATATATATATATATATATATAATACTATGTGTTTTATAATAAATAATATTATCCGTTATTCTACAGTAGATTTTTGTCTGAAAAGATTGATCAGCTAATGACAAGTTATATAATTATACCACAATGAGTAAATCATAGGTACAAACTATAGTAACCTCAAAAAATTGGAGCAACTTATATGTTAGTCTTACATTTAAAATATAAATAAATCATATAACTCACCTTTCTTATCAATAGATTATATGACAGTAATCATTATATTATTGTCACATTTAGGAACAATAATTTTATCATAAGATTGAATTCAACCTTAATTGCATCAAAAAGAATTGAAGCACACCATATCATAATTTATCATTTGAAATATATAATTAATACACTAATAAAGTGACTACTATCAAAACATAAATATAACTCATAAGTAGCTTATTTTACTTTCTTATTGGTTAGACTATCTTTGCACCTACGAGCATTGAGGACTCACAACATTTCTCCTAACCATGGTAGGCTACCCTATGTCACATTAGGCTTAAGGATTTAAGCTAATTAGTCTATATTTGATCAATTGTACTCAATTGATCTAAATTGTTCCTTAAGATCAAAGGTCAAGTGGACAACTATAGGGTAGACTGGTCTTTTTGGTCCTATTTAAAGTGTTTTAGTGTGTAAAAGTTCGGCTAAATTCATCTTATTATGCTCAAAGATGAATTAATTCAGCTAAATGGGTACTTTAACATATAAGATTGTGTATACGAGTCATATAAGTCGGCTTGTGTTGCATGAGTTAACTCAATATAAGAGAATGATATAGGTTGAACATGGAAACTCGGTTCACCGGATATGACCAATGAGTTAAGACTTTGAAAATCAAATACAGGGGTCCATTACATTTGTAAATGATATTTTGTTAATCTATGAGCGTTAGGTTCACCATAAGACGACCATCATAACTAAAGGTGATTCAAGGTCTAAGTGGACTAGCCTAGGCCTCCCTAATGCAAATGTGGGCTAACATGACATATCTACATAGCATGTGCACATCCATACAATATATGAAAAGTGGTTAATTATTGATAAATTGATATATATTAATTAGGTCACTGACCTAGTTAGACAAGCCTTTGGGTTATAGCCTATCCATATGATGAAGCCACTAAAATCAACAATTATAATATAATAATTTTCCCCATTAAAATAAATAAATGATTTAGTTTTTTATGAATTCTAAAATTAAAATTTTTGATATATGTATATATATACATGTGTATCTACATATATACATGTATATATATAGAGGCCTATATAACTGTGATCTCAAGGCTGAAAATCAAGCCTAATTCCCTGATCTCTTGCTTTGGGATTTATTAGGGTTTTTGTTTTGGCCGAGCATGAGAACCGAGGAATCAAAACCGATAGAAGCTGAAGAGGAAAGGTTGGATAAGGAAGAAGAGGAAGTCAGTTTGTGGAGCTGGGGAGCGGGTTCCGAGGGTCAGCTCGCCACCGGAACCCTTGAGGACGAGTGGGTACCTCAGCCCCTTCGCAGCATCTCGTCGGTCCATGGAATCTCTCAGATGGCATGCGGAGGCGCTCACGCCATCGCTTTAACAAGTAATCTTCTGTTCTAGCTTCTTTTCGCATATTTTTCAGCTTTCGATTGATGCATGGATTGCTTAACATAAAAAAAATGCTGTTTTTGCTCTTGGAAACCGTGGTAGGAGAGTGGTCCAACACTTCTATATTTATATAAAACATTTCAACCACAATTACTGGCATACTTTGGATGAAAATGTCAATGTTTAGGCTCCATCTTATTGTCAAAATTATCAGCTAATCACTTGCTTGTGTGGTATTGATTTTGACTACAGAAGTAGAGATGCAAGCATTTAAAAAATATATATATTGCAAAATTTTTTGGTTGTATGAATTTATCTAATCAGTTTAGCCATTCTGACAGTCTAATTGAATGATTGAATAGCTTTACATAATTCTGATGCCTCACTTTTCCTTGTGACAGACTATTTGGCCTATCAAACTAGTTCCAAAAGGTTATTCCACTTTTGTATTTCATCTTAAAGTTGTAGGCACTACTGATGGTAAGAGATTATAGGGACGGGTAGATAAAATTGTAGGCAGTACTGTTTTATAATGTTGCTATTAAACTAGCTATGATATCTGTATATAAGTTTTGTGAAATATATAAGCTACTAAGGCATTATTTGTGTGTAATAAAAATGAGAATTTTAAGATAAATTTGTGGCCAAAATAGGAAATTGAGCGATTGGCATTGTATGAAATGGACTATGTGAGTAGTAATTATTGAAGGCAATGTAGTTGGGTGGATAGATATAAATGATTTGTTGTTTAGGCATATAAAATTATAGGTGCTCTAATAATAAGGGTAAATAAAATTGATGTTGAAGAAATATGAAGAAAAGTGCTTAGGACAAAGACAATGTGATAAAAATAGTTAAAATGATGACTTTATGGGATCAAGATTTTTATTCCTTAGTGAGGAATCTCTCCAGCCCCTTTAGCATAGGCAACTGCAAGTTCTATTTATAAAGAATCACTTGCATGGTGACTATTTGATCGAGCCAATGCTATCATGAATTAAAACCATATTTTTAAAACTAGGAAAATATATTTATCAACTTTCTGTTCACATTCAGATTTATGCGTGCGTGCATGGGTGCTTGCATAATTAGTTAAGGTTTAGGAAAGTAATTTGCTATGTGCTTCTAGCAACTTTTTGAATAAGTAAACACTTACATGAAATGAAATCATATTTGTAAAACCAAATAAATAACGTTAAATTTATTTTTTTTCATATTCAAACTTGTTCCAACCTTTTTAGTGAAGATTCGGGTTGGAGGATCTTGTTAGTAAACATTGTTAGAACTTTTGTTCCATGGTTGGAACCTCCGTGGCTTGTGGTTGTTTATGTACTTTTGGATGTTTCAAGAAGTTTTAAGCCATCTCGACAGTGTTTCATGCTAATTTTTTTGTTCTGTCAGCCTTTTGGCACTCTAATTCTTGATTTTCATTTCATTTAAGCTAAGCTTTTGTCATGTTTAATGAAGATGCTAAGGTCATATTATTCTTCAAAGGTGGACAAATTTTCTTATCCACAACGACAAGCCAAGTTTTGCACTACTGAATCACTATGACGACAAGCCAAGTTTGTCATAATAAAGCGTTTGGAAATTAATTGTTCAATTATAGACATGTTAAGAAAATCCATCATAAAAGAAATTATATTTTATCTTTGTGTTGGTATTGTGAAAGAAGTTAAGTGGTCTTCAAAGTTGTTAATGATCCAGGATGTGATTGGCATGAATCTTGCTCATTTTGTTGTTTTCATAACATGGCACCATGATCACGCCAAAGTTTTTCTTTTCCTAACGTCCTTCATGTGATCATGGAACAAGATGCTAACTTCCATCAATAACAAGTGGACAGAGTTATTAAATTTTAGTGCCATTTGCATGCATACAACAAAACTCTTATGTAGTTACATATCCAACACCTAACCTTTCGTATTTACATGCATAACACTCTAATCTTTTAATATCACATAAAATATACCACTACTACTAAATTTTTAAAGGTGAAGCTCACCTTTTCATGCATAATATGTAAATATCATAATTAGATATGTAAATACAAAGGAATTGTGTGGCATGTATGTAAAATTCCCTAAATTTTAATGCAAATTTTTGTTCATGATGTTTGCAGGTTGTGGAAGAGTTTTCACATGGGGAAGAGGCACACGTGGCCAACTTGGCCACGGTGATCTGGCAAATCATTTAAAGCCAAAAATTGTTGATTTTCATGAATGCCCTGTTATATGCCATGTTTCTGCTGGGTGGAATCACTCTGGATTTGTCACAGGTTCTCGTATAAACAAACTTGATATTCTTGAGCTTAAGTACACTATCTTCTTATGATATTTCGATATTCTACATGTTTGCTTCCAAATATTTTAAAAATTTCAACCTCTTTGTAGAGTTAATATAGATTCTTGTTTCACTGCTATTTAAAAGTTTGACGGACATGCCTTATGCAGCAGCCTTATAAGAACTTGTTTTGGCTAACTAATAGGATGGAAAGTTGAGATATATTTCTTATAATATTTCTAATTTAATTTTTCATGCTTTTTGAGAGAAAAAGCCCAGGAAAAACTTGAATTATGGAGGTCTACTTTAGAGTCTAAAGGCCTTCGTTTGAGTAGAACTAAAACTGAATACATGGAATGTAATTTTAGTAATAGTAGCTCTAGTGATAGAGGTGTAACTTTGGGTGATCAAATTATTAAAAGGTGTGAACGATTTAGATATCTCGGGACTATTGTTCAAAGTAATGGTGATATAGATGGAGATGTTAATAGTAGAATTCAAGTTGGTTGGTTGAAGTGGAGGAATGCTTCGGGCCTATTGTGTGATAGAAAAGTACCGCTTGGACTGAAAGGAAAATTTTATAAGATGGTGGTGAGACCTGCAATGCTCTATGGTGCTGAATGTTGGCCTTTAAAAGAGAAACATTAATACTAAGTTAAGTTTTGTCGAGATGAGAATGATTAGGTGAATGAGTGGCTTTACACACTTAGAGACAAAATGCGAAATGAATATATCTGTGATGGGGTTGGTGTAGCTCCAGTGACGGACAAAATTAGAGAGAGTCGCCTTAGATGGTTTGGTCACATTAATCGTCGATAATCTGATGATCCGATTAAGAGTAGATGTTTTAGATTCGACTTATGTTAAGAAAGACAGAGGTAGACTTAGGAAGACTTGGGCTTATTGTATAAACAATGATCTTATTTATTAGAATTAAATTAAAATATGATACTAAATAGGACGCAATGGAGAAAAAGGATTCATGTAGCCGACCCCACTTTGTGGGATTAAGGCTTTGTTGTTGTTGTTGTTGTTGTATGCTTTTCGAGAAAAGGGACCTTAGAGTTAGAGTAGTGCCAAAAGTTAGAATTCCTGTTAATATATGAGTGTATTAAAGCATTGACTCATGGTCTCGGTGCAAATTTCTGAGTCAATGATACCTTGAAAGATTTTGGTACAAAATCACGGAGTACTAACCAAAAAACCTTGGTAGGAATATCTGCATAAACAGACCGGCTTTAGTAAATTTACTATACACTTTATCATTCGGCACGTTGTTCTTCAATGTTTGTTAAATGCTACATAACTTGAAATTTGAAGCACAGCTAAAAACAGTTAGCGAGCTGATGTTTAATTTTTGTTTTTTTTAATCGTCTTATCTCAGTGCAGAATACGGGGCTATCTGGTAATGGATTTAAGTGGGACTTAACTTAAATCTCTCAGAAAGAAAAATGGCAATTTTTAAATCATGGACTTAATGAATCCAATTTATTCTCAATTCCTCTCAGTTATCTTAAATTGTGGTGTTGGCAAAATTTAGTAAATCTGGATTTATAGGATTTACTGAAGTTGTTACCAAATAGCCCCTTCGTGTAAATTTACCGCAGGAGTAAAGTTTGCAAAATGTTGACAAGCTGATTCTGGTTTATTTTGGTGGTTCCTTCATTCCAGACACTGGTCGTCTGTTCATGTGTGGCGATGGTTCATTTGGGCAGCTCGGGAATGGAGATAAAAATTCCTACAGCTTTCCTCATGAAGTGCTGTTCTTTTTATCAAAGCATGTTGTGCAAGTAGCTTGTGGGATGCGCCATTCCCTTGCCTTAGTGACAGGTATAAAATAAACAAGGTTCTTTTGGTGAATAGTTTTGCGATAATTATCATCCTTTTTATTTTTCCACCTATTTGTGGTCAGATTTGTAAATTCTATATAGTCGTTATAAGCAGTACTGTATAACAGCAGGCTAGAATCTGCATTCCCTAATGCAATTTTTTGCAACGTTTGCATAATTCTAGTTAATAAATGACACATTACAAAGATCATTATGCTCCTTGCTCAAATTTTAGAAGATAATTTCCTTGATATTCTTAAAGTTTTCCCATGGGACGTTTAGAGGGCATTGGAAAATCTGCTTAACTTGTCGTCCAAAGTATTGAGTAGTTGAGTAATGCGTGTTATACTCGAAATGTTAAATCTTATTGGTATTCTTAGCCTCTTAAGACATGTCAATTATTAAGCTGAATTCCAGGAAACAATTAGATGAATCTGAAGAGCTCGCTAATAGGTAAAAGCAGGTTTAGTATAATCTTAAATGTTTCATCTGGAATCAGACATGCTATGTAGGAATAGTCATTATAGGTCCAAAGAAGATAATGAGACTGACTGATTCTCAAATTGATTTTTTTATTTCTCATATTTAGTTGTGTGTCAATACGGGCTCCATTCCCTCTTTTGTCCGGCTTGTTTATTTAAAGGGCCATTTACATACATACCAGCCAATTCTTATGTATTTACATATCTTACACCCAAACTCTAATTAAGGTGGCATTTATTTGTAAAAATTAAAGTTTGGGTGTTAGATATGTGAATACATAAGAATTGATTGATATGTATGTAAAATGTAAACATCTTATTTGAATTATTTATATACTAGAATTTATTTTTTACATGCACTCACAAATCATAATTTGATCCATATCTTTTATTTAGTATGCCAGTCTTCTCTCTCTCTCTCTCTTTTTCTTTTGTTTGCCATTGTTAAATGGTGAATGTTGTGTCTATTGAACCTGTAACTTTCTTTGAATAATTTATTTAGGAATTTTAATGCAGAGTCATCTGGTAATTCTGTATATGGTTACGGTTCGGCAAGGCATGGTCAAATAGGTACACGAACATCTGGACATAGAAGATTAATTAACATTCCCCACTTAATTCCTGGATTTGAGGATTGCAGAATAGTTAATGTGTGCGCCAATGGAGATCATAGTGCTGCATTATCCGGTAACTCAGTTTATTTAAAGATATCAATATCAGATTTTATTCTTCTCACTATATTTCAATATGAGAATAGTGTCAAAATAGTCTTCTAACATTTTGTAAAGGGTCATTTTAGTCTCAAAGCTATAAAAGTATCAATTTAATCGCCTAGAGTTTTTTACTGTGAGCTGAAATAACCTCCCGTGAAGATTATTTCAGCCCCAATTTAAGGAGTTTGTGGACTAATTTGGCACTTCTATAGCCTATGTATATAGTCATACGACTACTTTGACACTCATGTCATTATGTCAATGCTACAACCACCCATTATTTCTCCAATATTATTTCTCGAGTTAGCTTGTCCAGAACTGCATAGGCTTGCGATAATAGGATAGTTTCTATGGAATCAGCTAACGGGCAGTTGTACAGTTGGGGCAGAGGGTTCAGTGGGTGCTCAGATAGCCACCAGCCTCAACTTCTGCCTTCACTGTTGAGATTCTCTCAAATTGCTCTCGGATGGAATCATGCTCTACTGGTTTCTGGTAGGATTGGTTTTATTGGATCTGTGCTGCTTTCTTTCTCGATATGTAGCTTTAAAATTTGAGGCATTTATATACATATCACCTAATTCTTATGGATTTACATATCTCACAACTGAACTTTTATATTTACACACATAACACTCAAATCTTTAACATCGCTTCAAAAAATAGCACTATTACCACTTTTTAAAAATGAAATACACCATTTCATGCATAGGCTTGAAGTAGCAAAGTGTTATATGTGTATGAATATGGAAGTTTAGGTGTGAGATGTGTAAACAAACATAAGAATTCTGGGCAAAGTATGTAAATTTATCTTAAAATTTTGGTTATTCTTAGAGTTATTCATCAATTACAACAGATGGTCAAGTATACATGCTTGGTAGGATGCTTACTTCTGTTCAGCAAACAAGTGGTGAGAAGCTTTGTCCTGATATGTCAGTTTGTCATGGTAAGTTTTGTTTTAAGTTTATAATATTCTTCAAAAGGCTTTGAAGTTTTATTTTAACTCCTCAACAATGGCATTTGTTCTCTCTCTCTCTCTCCCTAAATTTTTTTAGAATAGTCTATTTAACTCTTTGCAGGCGTCATTTTAATTGCAAAGTCTATAAAGATATAAATTTAGTCCCAGAATTTTTTAATTATCGACTAAAATAGCACCACAAAAAGATTATTTCAATCCCAATTTAAGAAGTTTGGGAACTAATTTGACATTTTTATGGACTCTCGAACCCTAAAATGACCCTATATAAACAATCAAGGGACTATTTTGACCGTTCACTTATTTTTTCTAGTTCCAATCCTTAATGGGGCGTTTGCTAGCGAATTTTAATAAGATTTATCACCGGATTTACTAAATCTAGCAAAACACTAAAATACAAAAATTTCGTGGATTTATGAATTTTCGGATTTAGGATCCCATTTTTTTCCTTCCATTTGGCTTAAATCTGGATTTACAAAATCCAAGGGTTGGATGAATTTAACGATTTACTAAATCTTACTAACGATAAATCTAACTTGCAGCTAAACACCCCCGAAAAGATGTGCCTGTATGTTTCAATAATAATAATAAAGATGTGCCCTAATAATGTTTACTAAAATTTTAAGAATCAACCTTTATGGATGTTCAAAAGTTCTTCGAGTGAACCCCTTTTATCGTTTCTCCTGCTTAAATTGATCCAATAATTAATGAGAAAGGCTAATAGTATGTCACTATTGTTCAAGTTAATTTAATGGGAGGCCCTGATTTCTATTAGTTCTAATTCTTCTCAACCAACAATAATTCAAAAAGTTAACCTCTGCATAGCTTAACCATTTTAGTGAATTTAATGTATACATTGGTGACTGACTTCTTACCAAGTGGAAGGTGAAAAAAGAATTAACTCAGGTGTACATAATTTGAAATGTTTTGTACAAATAACTTGAATCTAATGAGCACTTAATTGGCTAAAAATAAAATTTTTTATCCAATTATCAATTATTTATAATTCAATCACATATTATGAATCGTGTTAAAAGAATAAGACCAAATATTTAAATGCAAAATTAATCTTATCCAATCCTAACAAATATTCAAATCTTTATCCAATAAATGATTAGGTTTAGTCAATTGAAACATTGGCAATGCAATATAAAGCTGCGAAAAAGTCCCAACTTGACCCCAAAACAAAGTAAGAACTGCGATTAATTCTAAAGTAGAACCTAATCCATATATTTCTGATAATAACACTCTTAAAGCTGTTTACGTATGGGAAGTCAAGTCTTATTAGAACCAAGAGGATGATAATATCGTTAAGGTGCTGTTTGCGATCACTTTTGATTTTTATTTTGTTATTATTTATTTATATTTATTTTATTTTTATGTTTTCCCGTGAAATAAAACATATTTGATATGTCATGTGATTATTTTTGAAAATATTCAAAATATTTTTTAGATGTTTTGAGTGTTCTTAAAAACAAGTTTTTTTTTAAAAAAAAAACAAATAAAAAACTGCAAAAAAAATGCACTAAATAAATATGTTTTTGAAATTAAAATTTAATAAATAATAAGAGTCATCCCAAACAAGTCCTAAATGTATTTCTAGTGGCTCAAGTTTCACAAACCAAATACCGTATTACTGTCAGTTATTTATCTGCATCCTTAACTATTTTCAATCATTTAAGTTCTCATTTGACGACTCTCACCGCCCCTACCAGAAGCTTCGGCTGCATCTACATCCTCGTTACAAAGGATAACATGCCTCGTCGGTGAAAGTGTCGTCGGTATTGCAGCAGGTGCTGAGCATTCTGCTATGGTAACAGGTAACAACAATTTGCATGGAATATTTACATACAAACCGCTCAATTCCTATGTATTCCAGTTTTTAGAAGTTAAAATGGTGCTATTGTTTATGTGATATGAAAGATTTGGGAGTTATAAAAGGTAAAAATAAAAATTAGTTGATAGATATTGTAAATACATTGGAATTGGGTGGTAAATATGCAGTTGCCCCTAATTTCATTTGGTTTCTGCAACTTTGGTTACAGATAAAGGTAGGATATTGACTTGGGGCTGGGGTGAACATGGTCAGCTGGGCTTAGGAAACACAGCTGATCAAATCTCTCCTCAAAGAGTTGAAATAGGATGGAAGGGATCAGATTCCAATGTTCTGCTCAGAGTTTACTGTGGAAGTGGATTCACATTTGTGGCTAAACATGGTTAGGTTTTCAAACTTGCAGAGTGTCTTGAGGATTATATTTTGAGTGGATGCAATTTTGTGTGGGTTTACTATGGAGTTAAGAGCTTGTTGTGAATAATCTTCTGTCTGGTGAGGGTATTTATTATTGTTTGTGTAATTTTATATTTGTTGTGGCCAACTTGCATTAATGAGGAAAGGCTTGGTTTTGGGAGAAATTATTAGGGTTTGTTGTGGATAGTATCGGCTCGAAATAGATATAGTGCGGCTTGAAATTGGCTCGTGACCTGTTATATTCGATTTCAAGGATGCTCAGCTCATAGTCAAAATGAGTTGGCTGAAATTGAATTATTTGGATTCGTTTCAGCCCAGATCGGCTCAATCGGGCTGAAAATTGAAATTAATTGGCTCAATTTGATTTGTATCAGTTCCAGCTCAAAATTGGCTTCTGATTTGTTATATTCAATTTTACTTAGCGTTATATATACACTTTTTACAAATAAAAATATTATAAGCTGATCTCAAGTCAATCCGAGTTGATTCATGTATGACTTAAATTAGACTTGAAAAAAAATTTAATCTTTAAGTTTTTGGCTCAAAGCTAGGCTCAATTTTTTTATCTGATCTTAATTTGAGCCAAAATTTAATGATCTTCGAGTTAAAAATTGGAACCTAAATGCCTTCGATTGAGTAAACTAAAATATAATATATGGAATGTAATTTTAGTACTAGCGGCTCTAGTGACAAAGTTGTAATTATGGGTGATCAGATCATTAAAATGTGTGAACATTTTAAATATTTCAGGTCTATTGTTTAAAGTGAACGTGTTATAGATGGGGATGTTATTTAGTTGAATTCAAGTTGAAGTGAAGGAATGCATCAAATCTATTGTGTGATAGAAAAGTACTGCTCAGATTGAAAAGAAAATTTTAGAAGCTGGTGATGAGACCTGTAATGCTCTATGGCGCATGATATTGGTCTTTAAAAGAAGCATAAAATAAAGTTAAGTGTTGCTGAGATGCAAATGCTTAGGTGTATGACTGGCATGATGCTTAGAGACAAAATGCAAAATGATATATCCATGATAGAGTTGGTGTAGCTCCAGTGTCGGACAAGATTATAGAGAGTCGTCTTAGAAGGTTTGGTCACATTAAACGTCAATCATCTGATGATTCCGTTAAGACAGTAGATATTTTAGATTCAACTTATGTTAAGAAAGACAGAGATAGGCCTAGGAAGACTTGGGCCTATTATATAAAAAATGATCTTAATTTATTAGTACTAAATGAAATATGACACTCAATATGAAATAACGAAGAAAAAGGATTCATGCAGCTATTCTATTGAGGCTGTTCTTAAACACGTAGATAAACTCGATTTTTTTCTTATAATCCGCTTTAATATAACTTATCTGAATTTTAATCAATTTGAAATTAAAATCAGTCTTCAATTTGAATATAATTTATTTAAAATGATTTTTATGCAACTTCAAATTAACTTGATATATGATATTTGGAAATGTTTGTGCTGATAATATACATTGATATTCAAAATTTTCTTGCACATAATAATATAAATATACAAATTTATAAATAATTGTGTATTAATATTTCATGAATAGTATATTATTATAATTATTACAATTATTAATTGAAATAAAAGTGTTAAATAATGCAACAAATTTACCTAAATATACCTAAGTCTAGATTTGTAAATAAAATATAAATTAAATTATTTTGGTGTCATCAAATTTATTTTGTATCAAACAAAAAGCAAGTGAAAGATTTACATACATACCACTCAATTCCTATATATTTACATCTCTAACACCTAAACTTTAATTTTTACATCAATGCACCTTGTCTGTGCAAGAAAAAGTTGCATTTCGCTTTTTTAAAATTAAGAGTTTGTTTGGCGCAGCTGCAGTTTCTCATCTTTCAGCAATCTGTAACATCGTGTTGCTAGTGAAATTTCATTGCTGTGAGAAGCTAGTTGTCATTGTTTAGTTGCTGAATTGTTCGAGAACAGTATGTAAGCAATTGTTTTCAGGAAAAATGACAAAGCTGCTCATGTTTGGTAAAACTGTTAAAAAAATTATAGCTCATGCAACACTCATTAGGAGAGCAAACAAAAATTGTAAAATTATAACAAATTTTGATAATTACTCAAATAACAAATCACTTATACAGTCAAAATAGAAATACTCCAAAAATCTCCATAATAAAATATAAGTCTATGACATATTAACCAATGCATTTGTTATTTCTACTCGAAGATCTGCCATAAAAGATATAAATTAAAGCAATGAATCTCAACATTGTCACATAAGTTTCCAAAACACGTCAAGAAATTATGGCCAAATCAAAGTGTAACAGGGGTTTGAATAGCAAATCCATAGGAAAACTGCCATAAATGAATCTTCACAGCATTAGTATTTTGAAGACACCTATCCTATCAATTACTGGAAGTTTAATGGCTAATGGTTTAGGTCCTTAGGTGGGATCGAGAGGAGGGCTTCGATACAGAGGAGAGGAGGGCTTCGATACAGAGGAGAGGAGGCAAGCGAGCGACCAAACAGAGAGGGGAGCAGCGGGGTTTCGGTTCGCAAAGTGGAGCGGGAGGAGGAGTTTCGGGTGAGCGTGAGTCTTCGGTGCAGCGAGAAGACGAGGCAGGCGAGCGGCTTCTTCGTGTCGAGAGGGAGAGCGGGGAAGTGCTTCAGTGCAGGAGAGGGGCGAGCGGGAAGGCGAAGCAGGTGCGCGTGGTAGAGGCGAGCGTTTGGAGCAGGGAGGATCGGTCGTGCGTGAGAAAGAAGGGCTCCTATTAGGGATTCGTCTAGCGAAGGCGAAGCAGGCGCATGCGCATGTGGGAGAGGCGAACGGTTGTCTAGCGAGGGAGGGGAGGCGAGCGAGCAAGGTGACAGAATGTCGCAAGGGGGAGAGGCGAGGATTTCTGTCCAGGAGAGCAGGCGAGCGGGGGAGGAGCTTCTCTCTGTTTTGCCTGAATTGCCTGAAGTAGCGGGCTCGAGCGGGAAAAGATCACGAGGAAAGCGGGACCTGGGGCCGCTTTCGCTCAACTTTACCAAAGCCGTGGAAGAAAGCGACCAACCAAATGACACAACTGCGGATGAAGCGGGAAACGCAGCGCAGCGCAGAAAAGTGACAACCAAACGGACCCTGAAACGGGGAAAAAATTTGGGACGGAGAACAGACGCAGCGTGCGTCCGACATCCAGTAGGAGGCGGCCACGCATGCATGTACCCTCCATGTACTCCCGAAATTTTCGGGCAGTTACATGGAGGTTACACAGAGATTATACAGATAAAACTGTCTGTGTAACCTCCATGTAACTCGGAAAACCGGACGTAGCGCTGCGTCCGGTCTCCGGACGCAAATTTTTTTCCTAAAACGGTGGCTATTTTGATGTGATACGAAAGATTTGAGTGATATAAATGTAAACAAACTGAAGCTTAGGTATTTGATATGTAAGTACATTAGAATTAGAAGGTATAGATGTAAATGACCCATGCAAATTAGTGCAAGATGTATAAAAATTCTGATTTATTAGTAGATGTAATAGTGTAACAAAAATCAGGTTTTCCCATACAAATCTTTTCTCTACCAAACTCTGGTGGAGAAAAAAAGGAAAATTATTACATACGGATAATGTACGCAGTGCCGCATATAAAATTCGCTAATAACCAGCGAATAATCTCTGAGATCGTGTATTTCAGGATTTTCGGGAGAATAATCAGTGAATAACGTCCTAATAACTCACCAATAACCTCCGCGATTTCACTTTTGTATTTTTTATCTGTTATTCGGGATATTGTGAGGTTATTAGGACGTTATTGCTCAAATAACGCTATAATAACTTAATAATAACCTATCAATAACCTCACAATTCCATTTTAATGTTATTCACGGAGTTATTATGAGTTATTCGCTGATTATTTGGTGATTATTAGCAGATAACGTACGCAGCGCTGCATTCGTTATCCGCATGCAATAATTTTTCAAAAAAAAGCCTCAACATGCAATTTTTGTATTTAAAATGCAAACTGATTCGCATAACCGCATTACCTGAATGCAATTAAAAATTTTAAATTTTGTGACGTTATGATGATGCTCATCACATTACAATACCACCGTAATAATACAATTCCGCCCACAAAGACTTCATCTTTAAAGTGGCCGAGATTCGAAGCTGCTTCCTTTCTCAGAAAGCTCTGATCTTTTATACTTGTACCACTTGGAGCAAAGCAGGAAGTATATATAGTTCAAGATCCCAATCCCAGCGATCAGGTAATAGAAATTCTCCAATCTCCCCTTGTTCAGATCTCCGGCCAGCCAACTCCCATCTTCCCCTCCCGCTCGATGTATCATCGTCACCAGAAATCCGCTCAAGTAATTCGAAAGCGCGACGTTGCAGAAGAACAAGCAGCCTGCAACGCTCCTCATGTGTTCGGGGAACTCGCTGTAGTAGAACTGCATCTGCCCTATGGTGTTGAATGCTTCCGCCAGACCTGAAAGCAGGAGCTGAGGCACCAACCAGAGACTGGAGAATGGAGAAATGGATCCACCTGTGGGTGAGATTCCGATCGTGGGGTGATGAAGGGCCGCGCTTCTCCTCTTCTCTTCAACTAATCCTGAAACAATCATGGCGAGTACGGAAATCACTAACCCAACTCCCATTCTTTGCAGCATTGTGATTCCGTCGTCTTGTTTTCTGATTTTTCTCAGCCATGGGATGACTATGCTTTCGTAGATCGGTAGCCATATGGAGAGAGCGAGGAGGGAGAAGATGGAGAAGGAGCCGGCCGGAATCTCGAAATTCTTGCTTCCGAGATGCCGATCTGATTGCATCGCCTGAAGAACGACGTAGGTTGATTGCTGCGCCATGCCGATGTAGTACAGGATGCCTGTAGACCAAATTGGAACGATTCTCAGGAGACATTTCACCTCTTCGATCTGCTGGATGCTGCATAATCTCCATTGATTCGCTGAGGTTGAGTCTGGTTTGATTTCGTCTGAGGTTGTTATGATTGCAGCCTTGTCAAGACACCTTTTAATGAAGAATCGTTTAGAAGTTTGAAATTGAAAGAATGAGGTTATCAGTTTATAGATTTGAGCAGAAAATGATTAAGAACTTGATGAAAATTTACCTGAATTGATTAGTGGGAGAAAGCTTGGAGATGAGGGAGCTGAGATGAGGAGGATTGAAGAGGGACTGTTTTGGATCGTTGGAGAGGTGGTAGCACCGCTTCCTGATTGCTGCAACTAGAACCTGAGCAAAGTTAGTAAAAGGGCTTCCTTCAGGCTTCACTTTGACATAAATGTTTGTGCCGACGAAGAAGAAGATGCAGGAGACGAACATCATGAGGGCAGGGATAGCCAAGCCTAGTGTCCAGCTCACATTGCTCTGAATATATATAATGAAGGTGGAGGAGATCATGACTGCAATGGTGAAGGTAAAATAGTACCAGTTGAAGAAGCTGCTGATTCCTTTCTTTCCAGATTCAGTGTGGGGATTAAACTGGTCTGCACCGAAGGCAAGGTTGCAGGGCCTTATGCCACCTGATCCGATCACTAGTAACAGAAAGCTCAGAGCAAGCACAGAAATCTGAATTGGTGTAGGGCCTGAACAGGTTGTGCCTTGAAGACAGGAAGGTGGATGCAGAGCTGGGATTGCAGAAGTGAGCATGATGACGAACATGCCCTTTGGGGGAACAAGACAAACATGATGAGGGCAATAAATCAGTGGAATTTTTGGGCTCAAAACTGTTGAGACAACCGTTTTTCTATACAATGAAAATGGTCTTGGAGTGTGTAAAAAGCTGTTTTTAAGGATAGAAACTATGCTGTTCTGTTACCAAAAAAGCTCAATTGATAAAACAAGGATTTAAATATAAAAATTTTTAAGTCAATTATGATATCACATTTCAACAAATTTATGGTTGAATTAAATGTCTCAGTGAGAAGCTCAATGACGTTGAATGTAAACAATCTCCACATATAATATATTTATAGTCAAAATGAATATTTCAATAAGACGAAACCAATGAGCTCAAGAGCAATTGATTTCAATATCATTAAGACGTTCAAACACCTAATAAACTCATTATAATCTAGGAAATCATTATGAGATATTTCAATTGAGTGTTCAAGATTTGGTGATATTATGGAGGATACTGCTTTTAAATTTTATAAATAAAACACCATCTCTACATGAGATAGGCTCGACAAAAGTTTAGGAAGAGCTCAAAAGTACGGAGAATCCTTAAACTCTATAGCATACCAGCCGCCCAACCACCAACAATGAATAGTTAGTATCTAATCATCACTCTATAGACGCTAAACCACCGTTTCCCAACCACAGTTGCCCGACCATCTAATTATGATCACCTATTTACAATTGCTTGGTTTCGTTGACCATTTACAATTGCTTAATTATCGTTGCCCCACATGATGCATATCCACAGTTTCCTGACTTCCATTACCCGTATAATATCACCAAATTTCACCGGATCTTCACACTCACCTATCGTTGCCCGATCGCCATCATTCAACTTTAGCTGCTTAATCTATGCTTCCCATCTACTATATTTGAATCACGACTGTCTGTCTAATGTGTCTTCACCCATTTGCCACCTTCCTCCACCGTTAGACCATCACCAACCCTCTGCATCTATTACCTATCCTCCATTGCTTGTCCTCACAGTTAAATTACCACCATCCGTTCATCAGTATAAGTAAAGGGTTCCCACATTACGGACGAATGCGGGTAAAGAAGTTAGTCTCTGATACTAGTATTATGATAGAATATTTACTCTTAATGGTAAATTAATGGAATTAGTTGATATTAAGATTCATAGAAAGATAAATATTTTATATATTCAAGAAACTAAAGGGGTTTGAGAAAAAGCTAAGGAGATTGATAACTTAAGTTTTAAACTATGGTATTCTGGTAAGAGTCGTACTCGAAATGGTGTATGTATAATTATAGATAAGAGTTTGAAAGATAATGTTGTAAAAATTAATAGAGTTGGAGATAAAATTATATCAATTAAGATTATTATTGATACTAAGGTTTTTTATATTATTAGTGCTTCTGGTTACTCAATCTTCTTCACTCACTCACCTATGGTCGCCTAATCACCATCATTCAACTTTGGCTGCTTAATCCATGCTTCCCATCTACTACATTTGAATCATGACTGCCTATCTAAAGTGTCATCACCCATCTGCCACCTTCCTCCACCATTAGACCATCACCAACCCTCTGCCTCTATTACCTATCCAACACTATTGTATACCTACTGCTTGTCCTCACGGATAAATTACCACCACCCGTTCATCACTATAAGAGAGGGTTCCCACATTACAGATAGATACGGGTAAAGAAGTTAGTCCATGTTACTAGAATTAGGATAGAATCTTGGAATATAGGCACTCTTAATGGTAAATTAATGGAATTAATTGATATTATGATTCATAGAAAGATAAATATCTTATACATTCAAGAAACTAAATGGGTTGGAGAAAAAAAGCTAAGGAGATTAATAACTTAGGTTTTAAACTTTGGTATTCTGGTAAGAGTCGTACTAGAAATGGTTATAGATAAGAGTTTGAAAGATAATGTTGTAAAAATTAATAGAGTTGGAGATAAAATTATAACAAATAAGATTATTATTGATACTAAGATTTTTAATATTAGTGCTTATGCTCCTCAAGTAGGTTTTGATATAAGCTCTAATGATAAATTTTGGAACGACTTAGAAGATTTAATACACTTGATATCTCTTGAAGAAAAGAGTTTTTATTGGAGGAGATTTAAATGGACATATTGATAGAGTGGTAGATGGACATCTTATTACTTATAAGAATGGATCTAATAAAACACAAATTAATTAGTTTCTTATGAGAAGAAGAGATCGTCGAGATTGTAAGGATTGTAAGGTTATTCCAAGTCAGGATTTAAGTACCCAACATCGATTATTAGTTCTAGACTTTAAGATTAAGAGTTGTAAAATAAATAATACTATGATTCATCATCGTAGAATTAGATTGAGGTACCTAAAAGACACAAATAAAATTATTTTTATGAGTAAAATTCAATATTTAAAAATTTGGGATGTTCATGAAGGTGCAACTGCTCTGTTGGAAAAAGTAACAAATACTATTAAATAAGTAGCAAGAGATGTACTTGGAGAATCAAAAGAAAAAATTTCTTTAAATAAAAATAGTTGATGATGGAATAATAATGTGCATGAAAAGATAAAATATAACAAGTTATATTATAAAAATTTGTTTAAATGTAACAGCTTAGAGAATTAGGAAAAATATAAAATGACGCACATGAAGTCTAAAAGAACAATCTGTGATGCAAAAAATTATGTTTTTAGTGATATTCATAACAGATTAGATACTAAAGAGAGTGAAAAATAAATGTATAAACTAGTCAAAAAAAAAAAAAATAAAAGTAAAGATTTAACTCAAGTAAAGTGTATTAAAGATGAAAATCAAAAAGTGTTTTTCTTAGAAAAAGGTATTCAACATAGGCCGGTGAGTTATTTTGATAAAACTTTTTAATGAAGTTTCTGAAAATACGATTGACCTTAGTGATCTTAATATCATTAATAATAATAAAATGTTTCATTTTTACCGTCACATTAGTAAAAAAGAAGTTGATGAGGCTTTAAAGAAAACCAAGGATGGAAAGTATGTAGGACATGATGATATTCCAATTGAAGTGTGAAAATATTTAAGAGATATGGGAATTTCTTGGCTTACTTAACTGTGCGGCTTATTATTTTTTATTTTTTTTTATTTTTAGGGTCGTGTTTTATTTTGAAGAGGGGTCGCCTAACAGAAATCTGTCGGCGAATTTTTAATTTAATTAAAATAAATAATTTGAAAAGTAGTATTTGATTTTGAAAATAATTTTAAATTTGAAGGTTTTAAGATATGAGATTAAACCGATCTCACATCCCAAATAGTTTATATAAACGAGCACCGCACCACAAACCGTATACCTATCCCTAAGGATAGACACACTGCTTGATGGTGGGGCTTGATTAAATAAACTAGAAGATTAGTGACATCCGTTTGGTACGCGAACCAATTTTATAAGCCGACAAGTTTCCCTAGCTTAATACGAAAACATTAAACGGGGTTTATATTACCCGGGTTCTTTAAAATTCCCTATAAGGGCAAGCCCATATAGTTAATTACATCTTAAGTGACGGGAATCACCTAAGAAAACTCTCGATAATAATCGATGATTCTGCTCTCAAGAATTTCAAAGTTTAAGGTTTTCGAAGATTGAATTTTGGAATTTCGATAGGGAATGGATCAAATTTGGAACATTTTGTTTTGTGAATCCAAAGGAAGAAAGGTAGGAGAAATCACCGATTCGAAGTGAACTTCGATAATTTCCGACTATCCTATCGTTTGGCTTGAATTTAGGAAAGTCCTAATGTTTATTTAGTATTTCAATCTTGCCAATTTTAATTAATTAGGGCTTATATTTGTATGATAAAATCAAACAAATAGCTCTAGAAAATGTGAGGGTTTATGTCGTATCGGACGACTACCTCGGAATCCTAGGACCGGTTAGGGCTTAATTTGCAATGCAAATGCCTAACGAAGAGTTGAGGATTTATGTTGCACTAGTGCAAGCTACCTCGAAATCCTATGGCTTTGTTGTTTTAATTCTAAGAAGATTTTGCTTGAAGTAGGTTTAAGTTTTGCTTGACGACGATGGTCGTCTTGCCCACCATGCTCAGAGTTCCTTGTTGTTGCGAGAGGTTTAGTTTTAGAAATCATAAATCGGGGATGAGAGAAGTGTTTTGGTTTAGAGAAAATCTTAATTTCAAGTGTTTTTTATGTTTTATTTAAAACAAATCTTAAAGTTGATTATAACGACACCGGTTAAGATCCACGGTTCCATCCTTCGGCATCATTATTTTATCGGATTCACTTAGTCCGGATGAATTTGCTAAACTCAGCTGAATGAGTTCCACACTTTCATTTAGGCAGTGGGAAATCCCGTTAGCAACACGTAGGTTACATCATCAGAGGTATTCCCGATCATCCAACGGGACGTTTTAATTTAGTTGCAATTGTAGTTTTGTGTTACTGTTTGTGATTAAATTTTGAGTTGTTTTATCTTTTGAAATGTTGTGGCGGTGAATTTTATCTTGCAATGACTTTTAACTTAATTTTGGTTTTAGTTTTAGGAATTATCCTAAAGGTGTGGGTTTTCATGCAACGAGTTGTTTTATCATGCGAAAAATAAATGCATTTGCAATAAAGTAAATTGCAAGAAAGTAAATTGCAATAAAATAAAAGCGTACACTGGAGGGTCTTCCCGTCATCCCAAGCTGCACTTAAAACACAATTAGAATATTTAAGCAAGTTCCTAGGTAAAGCTAGGGAAAGGTTATGGTTTTCTACCAAATTCCTAATCCTATAGCTAGTCGACTCCTATGACATCTAGGTTCTTTGTGTTTTTGTTTGAGGACGATTTTCTTCATCAAAGGACAATTAAGTCCAATTGTTCTTATAAATATCCTATCATATTGAGGAAGTGCTTAAGAAGAATCTTAAACATCTTTTCAATATTTCCGAGATTGTTTTAAGTCAAATGAATTTAATTATATAAATGAATCGATCGTCCGAGGTTTTCAAGTCTTGTTAATTTGCTCAGTGAACTAGGACATTTGAATATCCTATGAGTGAAGTGACACTTCATTTAATGTTTTATTTAGGAGCTATAATAACTAAAGCTTTCAAGGGTAAGTTAGTATTCAAATGATTTGGTTTAAGTTAAAGAGTTTAAATTTGGAATAGTGTTCAAGTTGTTTTATATTTAATTTCTTTTATGTCTTAGGTGATGTTATATTTAATTTAACTTAATTTAATTGAGTTTTAATTTAGTTTGACATAGTTCAATTTAATTTGATTTGGTGTTTAATTAATTTGATTTGATTTAACTTTAATTTAATTATTTAATTTAATTTAATTTAATTTAATTTAATTTAATTATTTAATTTAATTTAATTTTTTAGTTTAATTTAATTTAATTATTTAATTTAATTTAATTTAATTATTTAATTTAATTTAATTTAATTTTAATTAATTTAATTTAATTGTTTAATTTAATTTAATTTAATTATTTAATTTAATTTAATTTAATTTTTAAATTTAATCTTTAATTTAATTTATCTTTAATTTACTTTATTTTTAATTTTAATTGAAATTAAGTCTTTTAATATTTTAAATTTGAGTTATCATTTTAATTAAAAATTGAGTATTAGTTGATATAATTAATTTAGGGATTTTTAAATTAAAGAATAAATCTCTTCCTAATAAAGATCCCTTATTTTAATAATTCCAATTTTATTATTCTTCCAAATTTAATCTATTATTTAATTAAAGTTTAATCATTTTAAAATTATTTAATGGGTTTCTACCCTTTAATTATTTAAATTTCAATCATCCAAATCAGATTAAGATCAAATATTTTACTTGTTGATTTTTTTATTAAACCTAAAGTTTTAATTAAGGATTAAAGATTTTAATTACCATTTTACCCTTTAAGCTTAATAATTTCATAACTCACTAAATTGAACTTAAATGAACTTGAAATTTTTATGTGACTTTACTCATATGTCAATAAAGACATGAGAGGAGAAAATGTGATTTTTCTGTATTTAATTTATTTATATAATTATTTTTGGTGGAAAATAGAGATTTTCAAGGAAAATTTGATAACATGACCAAGGGAAAGTTTCTGTCCTTAAGAAAATTAGGGGACATTCCTAATGACCAGAGAAGCACTTGGACCAATTTTGGTGATTTTTTGAATTATATTATTTTTATTATAATTATTTTGAGTTTTGGAGTGTTAATTAATTTAAAAATAAAATAAATGTTGAAAAATGGATTTTATATTTTTCAAAAATCTCTCTGATATCAAGGAAACCAGAGAATCAAATTTTGCAATTTTCTGATTTTTCTATGATTTATAATAATTATTTTAGTGAAAATGCTAGAAAATGCATTTTTTTAATTTTAAAATTACCCTAGGGCTTTAAAATTTAATATCTCACTAAATAGACTTAGGAAAAATGTGGGATTTGTTCCTAAGTGATTAAAATTCAAAATGTGACATTTTGGTGAATTTTATTATTTTTGTGATTTTTATTATTTTTTTAATTATTAAAAATATTAAAATATTATTAAAAATCAACTTTTTTAGAAAATTGAAATTTTAATTTTCTTAGGTTCCCCTGATATCAGAGAGGCTCAAAACCAATTTGGTGAATTTTTAAAAAGTATTTTAAAAGTTATGAATTTTTAAAGTTTAAAATGGCTAAGTGGCTTAATCAGCCCAATTAGTGGGGCTAACCAAGTCCAATTGACTTCAAATTTTTATGGTGGATTCCTCTGATCCTAAAGGTCAGTGGAGAATTGATTTCAAGTCAATTTGATACTTGGTGAACTCTAATTAATTAAAGACCTATTTTAGGTGTTTAAGCCGATTAGGGTTAATGCGAGTGAATTAACTCAAGTCCTATTTTTCCTAGAGTTCTCTGGTCATAAGGAACATCACCAAATATTTCTAGAATTTATTTCACAACATGCTAATTTTTGGAATTAAAATACTCAAAACGGCAACATGCATTTGAAAAATAAATAACTTTTCACGAGAGATGGCCTCGACCTTGGAAAATTCGGGGAATGTTCCCAAGTTCGGAGGCTTCAAAAGCCCTATGGTCTCATGCCATGGTGAATTGTATACATGCATGGAGAATTAAATGTATGCAGAGAGTAAATAAATCATAAAAAATAAAATACTTAATTAAATTAAATGATTTCTTTTCCACATTATTCTCCTCCGTTCATCTGAGCGAGAGGGTATTTTTATTTTATTTTTGTGATTTTTCTACACAGAAATATGAATTTTTGAAGTTTAGGGAATTAAATAAATAGAAAAATACCCTAATTTTCTATTTATCCACGCGGCGCCGCGTCAGCCTCGGCGGCTCCGAACGCACACGCGTCGCGCTCCCATTCGACGCCGCCACCGAGTCGGCGGCCCGGGCCCCGCGGTTCTCGTACCGTCTCCCGGTCCGACGCGATCCCGGCCGTCCGTGCGCGCGTGTATCGAATGGACGGCATCCGTTCATCGTCCCAAGTGTTCTCGCCCGAGAGCCGTCCACACTAAATCCACAAGATCTCACTCGATTCTCGATGGATTTTCATGTTCTTATGCTTCTATGGATTCGTCTTGAAGAGACGAACACATCTATACGGCTAACATGCATTGAAACTAAGGCATTTGAAATGGAGAATCTTCGAAGCTCGGGATGAATAGTTAACTCATACCTTAGCTCGGAGAAGTGTGGCTTGATCCGAGAGTTGTTGCACCTTCGATTGGGTCCGCGCAAGCTCCGGATGAAGTCTCCGATGTCCGGTGAATTGCACTAGCTATGAAAGTGACCACGGCCGATCACAAAGCTTGGAGGCTGGAGCAAGCTGGGTGGCACTGGAGATGGGGCTTTCGGTGGGAAACTTCTCCTCTTGGTCCGGTGAAGGTGTAGGACCGGTCGATTTGAGGATTGGCTCAGCTGTGGCAAAGTGTCCTGGTTTTGGGTGGAATTTCGGTTGAGAAGTGGGCTCCGTTGGTGGGGATTAGGGCAAATTGACACTTGGGGATCAACTTGCTCTAAGGATGGTGAAGGGTTTGGAACAATTTTGGCGGAGTTTCGGCAAGGTTTGTGCTTTGCTCTCCTCATGGCCGAGAGGGGTGGAGTTTAAATAGAGTTGGGCTGGGGGGCCTCCCGGGGAGAGTTAGGGCTTGGGATCGAGTTGCTTCGGTGAGGAGAAGATCGGCCATGGTGACCACTAGGGATGGGGCGGCTCGGCAAGTGAGAAT
Source organism: Papilionanthe hookeriana x Papilionanthe teres (assembly GCA_022702705.1). Lineage (NCBI taxonomy): Eukaryota > Viridiplantae > Streptophyta > Magnoliopsida > Asparagales > Orchidaceae > Papilionanthe > Papilionanthe hookeriana x Papilionanthe teres. Next base: position 52,655,317 of record CM040423.1, on the reverse strand, counting down.
TTCGATGTTGGCTCACATGTGAGCTCTCGGCCATGGTGTTTTCCGGCGGCCTGGTGGCCGGCCGGCCAGGCATGGGTCACCCTCGAGGTCGGGTGGGTCGGGGCTGGAGGTTTGTGCGATCGATTGGCCATGGACATGTGTAAAGGCTTTGATCCAAAGTGGAATGGGGCATGGCTAGATTTGGACCTAAATGGGTCAACCCACCCATTTGGGCTAGGTGCACCACCCAAGGCCTGGTTTAGGCTGAGGAGAAAGTGATTTGGATCAGCTTGATTAGTGGGGTCAAGTCGCAATCCAAGTACGATTAGGCTTAAGCATGGTTTAGTGGAATCATGTAAGTGGTTAACCACCTTTAGGAGTTAAGGAAAGAGCCTCCTCCTTTTGCCCAAAATGGCATGGTGACATGTAAAGAGGCTCTCATGGCTTGCATATGGCTTATGCATGGCTCCATGGCTCCATTTGGCTTGGGAAAAGTAAAGTCAATTTCATGGAAATGGATTTAAGGAAAATTTTGGTATTTAGGGGTGATTTGGCATGAGGCTTGATTTGGAATTATTTGATGATGAATTTAGGACTTAGGGATGATTTTAATTGAAAGTATGATGAGGGGAAATGTCATATGGGCCTTGGAAGAATTTTGGGCTTTTTGAAAGGGTTTTAGATGGGCTTTTAAGATGGATTAGGAAAGTGGGCTCTTGAATTTTAAAATGGATTTTGGGATGAAATTTTGTAAAGAGGTTGGGCCAAATAATTGATGGGTTTAGCTCATGGATGTATTATGAGTGACTTGAAGCAAATTGGGGGTGATTTGGGTTTGAATTGGGTTGAATTTGGGCTCTTTTGGTGAATGAGCCAATATAGGTCCAAGTGGGCCAAGTTGGGCCAATGTTGGGCTAGGGTTGAAATTGATGTAAAATCAATGATGAGAAATGTTTATGGGAGTGTTTCAAAGAGGTTTTGACTTTGGTTGGGCTTTGATTTTGGGGTTTGGGCTCATTTGGGTTAGGTTTGGGTTTAGGTCAAAATTGGGCCTTTTAGCTTTGGGTTGAATTTGAGTGGGATTTGGGTCCAAATTTTTGGGCAAATCATGTTAGTGTTTTGTTTATGAGGATGCTAAGGAGGATTTAGAAAAGATTTGGGGTTAATTGGAGTTGAATTGGGTGAGTTTGGGTTAGGTTTAGTGGGTGTAGGGTCCCGGGGGTCAAAAATTGAAAATTTGGGAAATTGAAGATTGGGTGAATTTGGGTGGGGTGAAATCATTTTGGTTGAGCCATGAAGCCATTTCAAGCCCATATGAGCCATGAAAGGACTCATTTGAGGCATTCACTATGTTGTTCCTAACCCTCTCGGCCGAGGGCTTAGGGGTTAAGGACCATCCATGTGAATCACCTACATGAGTCAGGAGGTCAAGTTGGGTATGGGTGTGGTTTTAGGAAGTGTGTGGAAATGTAGTGTGTAGGTGTAGTGTATGTCGGCCCCTTCATCGGACCGGGCCACCCGAGGCGGTCCTAAGGCGAAGAGTCTATAGGAACTCATCCTTTAAACTTCCATATTTGATTTCAACCCTCTAGGTGATTAGGGGTCTATAGTCGAGTTTGTGGAGTTTGCGGGGAGTTTAGAAGTGGTTTGAATTTCTAAAAGGCGGGTCCCAATTCTAGTCCTCTAAGATAGTCGAAGGAAAGGCCTGAGGCTAGATCTAAGCACTAAAAAGAAGAAAAGGAAGACCTCATCAAAAATGAGGTCGACAAATGGACCCCAATAGGTGTGGTGGTGACGGAGCACACCGCGCGTATTGGTGTTGACCGAGCGATCAACAAAACCAACACGGATGTCCAAGTGACGAACTTAGGACGAAGTAGAAGAGTTTCTGCTGGGGAGTGTCAAGTATATCTCCGGAACCGGAGATTCTTGAACTCTCGGCTGGGAAAGGAAAAGGAGGTAAATCCCAAATCACAAGATGCGAGGGAATTTCGATTTAGATTTTATTTTGCTTCAATTTATGTTTTGATGTGTGAGTTTAAATTTTAGTTTGGAGTTTCAATTTAGATTGAAGTTTTGTCGAAATTAATTTGAGGGATTTGATTTGAAATGAAAATTAGGATTTTGAGGTTTTAGATGTAACATCTCCAACCTCGAAAGAAAATTGAATTGATTAGATTGAATCGTTGCAATGAGAAGATATCTCGGAAGCAAAGTGGTGTTGGATGTAAAATCCTTAACCTCGAGAGTTTGATTTTGATGTATTTCATTGCGATAAGGAAATGATCCTAAAGCAATGCGATCTTGGATGTAAAATCCTCGACCCAAAAGGTTTGAATTTGATGTATTTCGGTGCGATAGGGAAAGAATCCTAAAGCGGTCGCGGTCTTGGATGTAAAATCCTCGACCCAAAAGTTTGAATTTTGATGTATTTCGGTGCAATAGGAAGAGAATCCTAAAGCGGTGCGATCTTGGATGTAAAATCCTCGACCCAAAAGTTTGAATTTTGATGTATTTCGGTGCTGATAGGAAGAGAATCCTAAAGCGGTGCGGTCTTGGATGTAAAATCCTCGACTCAAAAGTTTTGAATTTTGATGTATTTCGGTGCAATAGGAAGAGAATCCTAAAGCAGTGCAGTCTTGGATGTAAAATCCTCGACCCAAAAGGTTTGAATTTTGATGTATTTCAGTGCAATAGGAAGAGAATCCTAAAGCAGTGCAGTCTTGGATGTAAATCCTCGACCCAAAAGTTTGAATTTTGACGTATTCGATTGAGATTTGATTTGAGATCTAGAAGATCGGATTTGAGATTTGATAGAGATTGAATTTGAATGTGATTGAGACTTGAAGCCTGGAAAGATTGAATTTGGAAATTTGGAAATTTGGAAGGATGAGTTTGAACTCGATTGAAATTCGATTTAAGATTTGATTTGAAATTTGGAAGATCAAGTTTGAAACTTGATCGAGATTGGATTTGGAATTTGATTGAGGATTTGATTTGAGATTTGGGAAGGATAGAATTTGATTTTGAAGTTTGAAAAGATTGAAATTTGATTCGGAATTTGGAAAGATTGAATTTGAGATTTGTGTTGATTTCGTTTATCTTTTAATGGTTCAAATTTTATTTTGTTGTTTATTTAATGTTCATGTGAACTTGGTGTTTGTCATTTTTCAGATTTTTTTTTAAAAAAATTTTCTTTTATTCTCTTTTTTTCTTTTCTGTTCTTTGTTCGAAGTTCATTTAACTTTAATGGCGTTTCCCAATCAATTTGCACAAAAGAGGTGAAGGCCAAAAACGTGACATGGTCACTTTCATTCCAATCATGTTGAAAATACGTCGTACAACTCGATCCGGAATATATTTCATACAATCCGTGTAGACTCAAAACGGATCGTGTATGATCTTTGTTGATCCATCAAAAGAATCATCTGTCGAAAATCCATATACGAATAGTGAGGTACATGGTCGATAACATCACCTTCCAAGCCATCCTTGGCAAGGATGCCGAGCTGGATGTACATTGGAGGTGTGATATTTCCCATGTAACTCACGGCTCGTAAGGCCGGAGGTTCTCTAGCTGCGGATGCGGTTGGAAATGGTAAGGTATTTTCGTTGTCGTCCATCCTCACGAAAGTAAGCGAGATTCGCTCCACTGGCACCCCGGTATGCAATGCTTTGCGATATACGCTCCGTTACCTTGCGGTATCATGACGGAACCCACCGGTAAAGGTATCTTTACTGGCCCTCGGAACTCGCCGGGCACTGCTATCCGGAGGTCGGATCCGAACATGATGTTGCACTCATTCAAGAAAGAGGCGTGCGAGAAGGTCCGACGAAGTCGTGGTGATCGATATGTGGGGGTATGCGATCACTCTGTTTGTAGATGTTGATAATGCGAGCTATTGGGTATGCAATCTGCTGGCGATACCCTCCATGTTATCAATCTTTTCACCATTCTCTTGATAACTAATGGCATCGGATCTACTTGCCCATGACGAAGTATCCACGGTGGGTTTCCCTTCTTGTCTTCGGCGAAGTTGTAGCGACATCCGCATTGTATTGTGATTCTTCCTTTCCACGGCATCCATCTCCGGGGTTCGAGTATGTGTTTTCCCTCGGGCGGCCTGCTCGGCCCATTCTTTTCGGATCCGGATACGAGTCCACGATTTGCTTCGTTGTTCATACTGCGAGAATACGTCGGTGTGTAGCTCGAGGCCTTCTAGTATGTTGATTCTTCTTCCTTTAATTCTCTCGAAGTATTCGAAAGTTTTCTTTTCAACATTCTGCATCCTCTCCAGCTCGTATTCGGAATGATGCGGATGGCGAGGCCTTGTGACATATTGTGGGATATATGGTTCAATCCCTTCACGTTCCCCGCATACCTCGGCTCCTCGGGGATGATGCTGTCGGGACATCCCCGGGGTTGCTTCTGCAACAAGGTCATGCACTTGCTGGTGGTTCTATCCGATGGCGTGGTAGCCTTCTTTCTTCGATCTTCGGAGATTTCCCTGGTTCTTTCTGTTATTCTAGGAGCTGGCCTCCTTTCTTCGAGTTCTGGTGAACCGGTGTCCTTGAAATGTGAGTGCTTGGCATTAGCGATTGTCTCGTCGTGCTGGTCCGCGGCTAGTTTTGTTAACATTTTACGGATGCGGCGATTCTTATTTCTTCGTTGCGTGGGCGTGAGAGTAGCCCTCCGAACTTCTTGAATCTCGCGGGCGCGGCGGCGACGAGCTTCGCCCTCCATTTGTAGTGACTACGGACTTCATTTTCTTGTCTTCTTCGGTGTTTGCTTTTCTTTTCTTGTTGTTGGATTGGTGGCTCGGGCCACCTACTTTCATCACTTGTCTGCCCGGGTAGTTCTTCTCGGTTAAGCGGGACCCGGTCACTTTCCTCGTCTTGTAGGCTGCTGGTGCGAAATCCGAGTCAATCTCGATTATCGCTCCATCTTTCACCCTCTTTTTATCGAGTGCAAGGCTTACGCCATTCTTAAAGTTCAAGACCAACCGCCCGTTCGACATTTCCCTGCGAAAAGACAAGGAAAAGGATCGGGGGCGTACTAAGAACAAGAACATTAAGAAAATGTTTATTAAAGATACATTTTTTATTATTCTTATATTTTGAAATTTAACGGGAATGAAGTAGGATAAGATCCGGAAAGAGATCTTGATTTGAAAAAGGAAACAAGGAAAACTTAATTATCATGATTTTATTTATCTTAGCACATTTTATTATTTTTTTGGGTTCGGACCCAATCACAAGTAATTACTTCACCCGTGTTTCTTAGGGATGAAGAATTCATTCCTTCGAAACATCAGGTAGCGTAATATTTTTTCAAGTATCGTCCGTTGATTGGAAGCATATGTCGTTCTCCCTGGCAATTCACTAGGCTGGTAGGAACCTCCTGAGTATACTGCTTCAACCACAAACGGTCCTTCCCAAGTGGGTTCAAATTTTCCTCCTATCTTGCGGTGTGCAAGAATAGGTCTCTTAAGAACGAGAACTAAGTCACCAACCTTGAAGGTTCTTGGGCGGACCAGTTTGTCATGGGCTTGAACCATCTTAGCTTGGTATAGTTCTAAATTCTTTGTCTTGCTGCAAGTCTTTTCCCTTCCAAGCTTTCTAATTCTTCGAGTCGTAGTACGGCATTTTCTTCTGTCGTGATCTTGTTTGCAAATGCGATTACGAGTGAAGGAAGGCTGAACCTCTAAAGGTAACACTGCCTCGGACCCATACACCAGAGCGTAAGGTGTAGCTTGAGTAGGGGTTCTGAAGGTTGTCCGGTAGGCCCATAAGGCTTCTAACAATTTCTCGTGCCAATTTCTCTTATTATCGTCCAGGGTTTTCTTTAAGATTTGAACGAGAGTTTTATTAAAAGCCTCGGCGAGCCGTTTGCTCTTGGGTAGTAAATTGTTGAGTATCGCCGGTCGATTCCGTGTCTCCGACAAAATTGTTGATTTGTGTGCTTCGAATGCTGACCCATTATCCGAGATGATCTGCGCGGCACTCCGAAACGGTAGACAACTTGGTTCTTGAAAAGCTGTAGCACGTGGTGTGCTTTCACTTCTCTAAGTGGAGCCGCTTCGCCCACTTGGAAAAGTAATCCGTAGCCGCAAGAATGAAACGATGTCCTTTTGAAGATGGTGGTTCTATCGGACCCACTATATACGTGCCCCAACATTCAAACGGCCACGACGCAATTGTCGGGTGTAGCACATTTGGAGGTTGATGTAGAACCACTCCGTGCACTTGGCATTGGTGACGGCTCTTGGCGATTTTCATGCGGTCGGTCATCATCGAGGGCCGGTAGTACCCTAGTCTTTTAATTTTCATCTTCATCTTTGGACCCGTGGTGAGCGCCACGGAGTCTCGAATGCACCTCTTTAACAATTTCACGGGCCTCGGACCCGCTTAGGCACCTTAGCCGCATTTGATCAAAAGACCTTACGTATAATGTGTTGTTTATTAATGCGTAAGACGAGTTCTTTTCTTGATCGATGGGCCGACGACCTATCGTCCGGTAGCTTTCTGTTTGCGGAGTAGATCCATCGATGGTTGTCGCCAATCTTACGTGTTTTTACGTCACTGCTGCTAGTTGATTCTTTTTCTTTTTCTGATTTGTGTATCGTGTCTATGTCGAGCTGTGATAGGACCTGACGTCCATGAGCTGACACTTCCACGGATTCATCTTGTAAACAGGCAAATTCTTTTGTGAAACGGGCTAAAGCATCTGCTAAAGCATTTTCTTTTCTGGGAATTTTGTAGATCGTCACATTTGGAATGCATTCCAACAATTTGTATGGCATACTTGGAAGTACTTGTTCGAGTCTTGGTTTAAAATTCTGTATTGTCCGCGATCCGTTGAATGATTAGCTTGTGAATCCCCGTAGATGTTGATGTCCGTTATCCCCATTTGAATGGTTAATTCCAATCCCGTTATGAGGGCTTCGTATTCTACTTCGTTGTTTGTACACGGTTACGTCGAGTGGTAGGAGTATCTTAACATCCCCGCTCCGGTGTTATAAAGATTAGCCCGATTCCTGCCTTACAGGACACTATCACTTGCGATTCTTCGTCTTTGTGTGCTGAAGATGCTCCGTCGAAATACAATTCCCAACGTCGACCATCGGGGTCTTCTAGGCTCATTATTTGTTCATCCGGCGGATCATCATTGAGAGGAGATTCGGCGGTAAAGGGTGTCTTTGCGAGGAAGTCTGCTAAGACTTGTCCCTTTACGGCACGCGAGGCACGAAAGTTATATCGAATTGCAATAATATCATTGACCATCCGGCAAGTCTGCCGGAAAGTGTTGGACGAGTCATCAAGTATTGCAATGGATTAAACTTCGAGATCGGAGTTGACCTTATGAGAAAGCATGTAATGCACGAGCTTTTGAGCGGCGAAGATCGGGGCCAAACAATGCTTTTCAATTGCGGGATACCTTACTTCCGTCGGGAGTAAACGACGGCTTAAGTAGTAAAGAGCATTTTCTTTACCCTCATCATTGACACAGGCTAACGGGGGCTCCGAGAGAGTCGTCTAGAGCCGCGGTGTAAAGTATCGGTCGGTACACGAGGCCGGAGCTGCTAAGACGGGAGGTGTCATTAAATATTGTTTAATGTCTTCGAAGGCCTTCGGCATTTCTCTTCCCAAATAAATTTGGCGTCCTTTTAACTAGTGCCGAAAAGGCTGACACCTACTACGACGGGTTTGAGATAAAGCGTCGAAGATATGCCGGCTTCCCTTGAAAAGATCGTAGTTGTTTTAAGGTTTTGGGAGGCGGCATTTCTAAGATGGCTTTAATCTTCTCCGGGTCGATTTCAATTCCACGATGTCGGACAACGAATCCTAAGAATTTCCCGGAGGTGACGCCGAAGGCGCATTTTAAGGGATTCATCTTAAGGTTAAATTGTCTTAATCGTTCGAAAACAATTCTCAAATCATACGAAGTGGTTTTCCTTTACTTTGCTTTTGATGACGACATCGTCCACGTAGCACTCGACTTGATTGTTGGATGAGATCATCAAAAATTCTTGTCATTGCTCTTTGGTAAGTTGCTCCTGCGTTCTTCGGTCCGAATGGCATCACAGTGTAGCAAAATACTCCGATCGGCGTTACGAATGCTTGTAAGCTTTTCATCTTACGGAGCCATTTTTATCCGGTTGTATCACGAAGATCCATCCATGAATGAGAATATTTCATGTGTCGAAGCAATATCGATCATCAGTTCTGGAATCGGTAGAGGGAATTCATCTTTTGGACATGCCTTGTTTAAATCTCTGAAGTCCGCACAAATTCGATCGACCATTCTTCTTTCGGTGGCACTACATTGGCTAACCGAGTCGGGTATTGTTCTTCACGGACAAATTTAGCGTCTATTAGCTTCTTAACTTCGGCTATGACTTGTTGTTCGATTTCCGGACGCATTCTTCGGGACCTTGTACGGCTGGAACGAAGTAGGATCCACTCCTAACTTATGGACTGCAACCTGCGGAGCTAATCCCGGCATTTCATCGTAGCTCCAAGCAAAACGGTCTTTAAATTCCATTAATAACTTGATTATTTCTTCGGAGTCTTCTTTGTTGAGTAAGGAGCTAACAAAGGTAGGTCTAGGCTCTTCGCTAGTACCCAAGTTAACTTCCATTAACTCATCTATTGTGGATTTAATTTCTTCTTCGAATTCGGTGGAGCGTCTCCAATTTGTAAATCTTCGAGTTCGTCGGTAGTTTCCATGCGGTTTTCATTGGATTTGCAAGTGACAACCAAGCAAAATTCGGTATCGTCAGTCGACCCTACTTGTGCCGAATCCGAGTCCATACTTTGAATTGGGAGGACGGCGGAGTTATTCCATAACTTTTCAAAATGTTGTGATTGGCCTTTTGTCCATTGTCGAGGTAAGAAACCACGTTGAATTAAATTTTGAACACGGGAGAGTACCACTCAAAAGGTAATTCCATTAATTCGATGAAGTGACATCTTCGAATTGTACATTATTTTCGGTTTTGGAGGAAGAAGCACCACGGTAGAATTTGATCGGCTTTGCACGCGTCACTACGTACCTCTTTGACCTCCATACCCTCGATCTTATTAGAATGGATCGGAGTTAGGGTCATAGTATGTACGTAGTGGTTAATCTTCTCGTACATTGATTTGTATTCTTCGTTCTTTTCATCTTCGAGAGAGATCTTGAATTGCGGCTTCTTCTGACTTATTGTCGCTTGCTTCTTGCTTGATTTCTTTTTCCTCTTCGGAAGCTATCTTCCCAATCAACATTGATGGTTGGTTTCTTCGTCCAATTGTCCTAGTGTCTCTACCACGGCCTCGTCCCCGGCCTCGACCTCGGATGCGAGTTGTGGAGAAACCTTCACCATCTCGCCGGAAGGGAGTGGTGAGTGAGCGGTGGACTAGAACTTCGGGTTCTTCGTTGTCCTGAACTTTCTTTGCTTCATTTGTTACGGTATCTCTGGAGAAGATTGTTTTCTTTGGCGGTGCATAATAAGCTGCATCTTCATGGATTCCAATTTCATGTACGGAGAATGGTTGTAAGTCTCCTTTGATGCACTGTTCCCCTCCATCGTAATATTTGATGCACTGGTGTAGAGATGATGGTACCATCCTGTTTTCATGTATCCATGGTCGGCCCGAGTAGAGCGTTGAACGACGTTTCGAATCGATTATATGAAATTTTGCGATTGTCTTTGCTAAATCACCGGTCTTCATCGGTAGCGTTATTGACCCGAGGCTCTTTCTCCTTTACGGTTGAATCCTCTTAATAACATTTTGTCGGCCTCGAGCTCGCGAGCATCAATTTCCAAGTATGCTAGTGTTCGAAGACTCATTATATTGATTGATGCTCCTGGATCCACCAATACTGCGGAGAGCGTAAACTTCCCGATTGTAACTGAAATGTACAACGGTCGGTTGTGATCTGTCATCCCGAGTAGTAGGTCATAGTACGTGAAGGTGACACCTCGCTGTTCCTTTAACGAGCAAACCTCATCTAAGGAATCTCCGGCCATTTGAGCTAAGCAAATTTCCGGATCAAGTAAGGCCTTGATCAAAGCTTCTCTCATCTCCTTTGATAAGATGAGAGCATCGTAGATGCTCAGTTTGGCGGTAGTTTCCTAAGATGGGCTAGCACGTTGTAGTCCACTTTGTTCTCCTGTGTCTCGGCTTCTTCTCGAATGGGTATGTCTTCTGCTGGGGTTGGTTCTTCTTGAACAACCACACGCTTTCCTTTGTCTTTTGGACCCATTCTTGGAGGTAGAACTTTTCCACTTCTTAGGTTGACTTCGTAATTTCTTCGAATCTAGTATTGAGTTTGTCGGTGTCTCCTCCTGAATCGGAATGACTGGCTCTTCGGATTATCTTCCAAATACGAAGGCTCTAACTCTATTATGCTTGGAGCTCCTCGAAACTCACGGATAGATCCGTTGCTTGTTGAACTCTCGTAGCCTCCTTGATGGATGCCTTCTTCGTCATTTTGATCGTCGAGATCTTGTATGATTTGAGAATTGTTGTTGGTATCGAAATCGACGCCCGGATTGTCGCTAGTTACGTAATCGTTAGAAACGATCAAAACGTAGCCAACGCCATCACCCTTATCATTATATGATCCCACGAAGTGAGCGAGATAATCATACAAAATCGAGAGGTTCGAGGGATTTCTCCCCGAATCGGAAACAACTATCCTAGGATAAGCGACCCCTAGTCCAGCCTTAGGAATCTCGGTCCCCTCTTCTTCGTCGATTTTCTTCTTCTCTTCGATTTTCTCCTGTCGAGGTGGTTCCTCCATCGCAAGTGATAGTACCGGCTTAACGGGTCTCGAACTACGAATTGAAGCTCGCACCGAAGCGGTTCGGATGTTGTCTAAAATCTTCTTCGAAGATCTCGTCCGAGGCGGTAGTCCATCCATCGTCGGTTGCATAGGGATCTATCGGAATGACGGGATCGGTTGAGATAACATTGACGGAACCTCCTTTACGGGGTTCCTTCATGTACTCCTTCGGGATTGTTATATTTCCTTTCCGAAGGTTGTCGTTGAGCCAACTTTTGAAGGTAATGCGGTCTTCTATCTTGTGCCCAAGCATCCGATGGTAGGGGCAAAAGTTGGGATCACCTTTCTTGTTGACTTCCTGCTGGTCTTTTGGGCTACGGCGGTGGAAATCTGGAGTTTTCATTAAGCTACGGAACATCTTTGGTACTTGCTTCATTCTTGAACGGATATTCTCCGCTCGAAGCTCCCTCGATGTACGTTGCGGACGAGACGGTTGTTCATACTTGCGGAGACGGCTGATAGTTTGGACCGGGGTTGCTTGGTAATTTTGTTGTGGTTCTTTGCGGCCGTTACGGTGGTATTTGCATCGGTTGTTTGCCTTTGTCAGCTGTCGCAACGACCCAGATTTCTTTTCGAAAGTCTTCACCGACTACGCTTGTCCAGTCTTGTCGGCAAAACTTAATTGCTTCGCCTCTTCTTGCAAGCTTCCGGCCTTGCTTAACAACTTCTCAAAAGTCTTAATAGTGAATCCCTTGAGGAGAAGTGCTTATCGGGCCGTGAATGCTTTTAAGCGAGATGCCGACTGCATGTTGTTCTTGCGGTTGTGGTTCACACTTCATGCTTAAGTTTCTCCATCGAAGTATGTAATCCACCAAAGTTTCATTCGGCCTTTGTTTCTCTACCACTAAATCACCTATAGTGATGTGGTGCTTGAGCTCCGACAAATCGCTTAATGAAGAGGCTCTCTAGCTCCGAGAATGTCTTTACGGATCCGTTGGGTAGTCACGCATACCGGTCGAAGGCGATTCTCGACGGACCTGCTAACGAGCTGTCGGAAGAGTAGCGCATCGCTCCCGCCGGCATTGCAACAACCGGCACGAAAGTGTGCAACATGCTTGTCGGGGGTTCCCGGTTCCATCGAAGGTTTTAAACGAGAGGTGGTACGAAGCCCTTTGGGTATTGGACGGCGTCGAATTCTTCGGGTAAGGTCTACCCGTCCGAATAGATGTCCCGTTCTTCGATTGTGCTAGGGCTTCTCGCACTGCTTGCTCTACCAAGTTCTTGATATCCTTTTCGGGGATCATACTTTGTGTTGTATCCTTTTTCAGTTGGTCATCCCGATTGACGGATGTAATTTCCTTTCCTCCGTCTACGATGTGAATGACTTACGGGGGTGTCTCTCTATGTGGTTGTACTTGACTTTGGAGAGTGGCTAGAGCTATGGCCATCTCTTCCATCCTCTTCGCCATTTGAGCGATCGTGTCGTCCTTTTCTGAAGGCTGTCTCTTCATCGGTTCCGGCTCCTCTCTTCTCGCAGTGCAGGAGCACCTTGAGAAGATGATGAAGCTCGTGTCTCGACCATGTTGATTTCGCATATTCGTTGTCCATGAATTCCGATGAGTCGATCTCATCTCCGAACTTTTCTTCTCTTTCTTTTGCTAACCGTCGGATGTCGGTTCTCGGCTTTTCCATGGCATCTTCTAGTGGAGCTTTCGTGTATCTTTGTGGTTGTCATGCGATGGTTGCGGGTCCTTTTTCACGAGTCTCCTTCATCGCGGTAGCACTTTCTTCGGATTCCGGCCTCTCGACGAGACTTTCTTTCTCGAGCTGCTTGTTTCGATCTCAGTCGCCCCGTAGTGGGACGCCACACCATCCTTCTAGCGGCGGAAGGTCTGTGACCGGATGGTGCTATCGGCCGAATGTCTGGAAGGTGGTATCCTCCCTGATCTGTAACACGATACTACGACGGGCGGGCTAGCCTTCATTCTCTTGCTTGGCTTTTCTATCATGACGACGGGCTCTACTCGGGGCCCAAGACGGGATTTGGCCGGCACCCGTCCTATCCTTCGTAGAATTTCCGACACGGGGCGGTTTTCCTTCTTTCTTAGCTTTTCACCAAAGTTTGCGGTCGAGCAAACGGCGTAGTTACGGTTCTTTTCTTGCGGCTATCGTTGTAGTATGCGGGCTCGTGGTAATGTGGCGGCAATCTTTCGAACATTCTCTTCATCCTCTGCGGCGGAGAGGGGATGGAACCTGCTTCCTCCCAAAAGTGGTATGTAGTCGAGCGGTGGTGTATATTCGGTAGCGGTGTATATTACGGTAACTACGGAATTTCCTCTAGGAAGGCGATCTCGGCAGCTACGGCTTCCACGGCGATCTTTCTATTTCTATTTCTTCTTTGGGTCTTTGTCGGCGAAGGAATCTTCGAGCCGGACCCGATTTCGAAGACGAAGGTCTTACGGGAAGATCCGTACCCTCCACGGTAACGGGTTTACCATAGTTCGGATTTCTTTCCCCTTTGATTTGGCGAAGTCGGGGTAGGTGCGAAACAACTAGACCGGTGGGGGTAGTGAGAACAGTCCTCCTGCGGACGGCGGTACTCCTCTAGTCGGGACCCTTTGCGGGGAGGAAACTCTTGGGTCGACCTAAGGTTGAACTCGAGCGAGTGGTTCCTCGGCTTCGGATACCTTGTTCGTCGGTGCGAAGAGGGAGACGTCGGTGACTTTGACGTTCGTGTTTTCAAACCCACGTCCGAATCGAATGACCCCATTGTCGGGCGAGTTCATCCTTATAGACGGCGAAGTCCGAGTCCGTTGGTGAAGGAGAAAATCGGTTTCGGGGCTTCCATTTCTGCAAGGTAGATTCGGTTGCCGGTCCGAAGTTATGCTTCTTTTCTTCGGGACGAAAAGAAAGGAACTAAAAAGAGTCCGAACTCATTCTTTGTTCATGTATTTATAAAAAGAATCATTTGTTAAAAGAATCATTTATTAGAGGGTTTGTTTATTTAGAACGGAACGTTCGAAAGGTGTAGAGAAGGTAAGGAAACCGATTCGAAAGGAAAAGAAAGTCTTAAGCAAGACTTCCCGACTCGAAGGATCACTCCTAAACTAACACCTATTGGGGGTCCACCCCACCTCGGAAATGAGGTAAAAGGATCTCGGAACCTCTCTGTTTAGGGGTGTCTAAACGAGTGGCTCCTAAATCCGAGAGAATGTTGGCTATACTTGTTCAAGATAGAAATGAACATAGTATTCCAACGGAAAGAGGGGTAGTTTGATCCATTAGGGACATGGATACACTACCGATTTTTGAAAGCAGAATTATTTGATTATAATGGAGAGAGGAATACTCCCCAGCGGAGTCGCCAGAAATCCTGTGCGGCTTATTATTTTTTATTTTTTTTTATTTTTAGGGTCGTGTTTTATTTTGAAGAGGGGTCGCCTAACAGAAATCTGTCGGCGAATTTTTAATTTAATTAAAATAAATAATTTGAAAAGTAGTATTTGATTTTGAAAATAATTTTAAATTTGAAGGTTTTAAGATATGAGATTAAACCGATCTCACATCCCAGAATAGTTTATATAAACGAGCACCGCACCACAGACCGTATACCTATCCCTAAGGATAGACACAACGCTTGATGGTGGGGCTCGATTAAATAAACTAGAAGATTAGTGACATCCGTTTGGTACGTGAACCAATTTTATAAGCCGACAAGTTTCCACAGCTTAATACGAAAACATTAAACGGGGTTTATATTACACGGGTTCTTTAAAATTCCTATAAGGGCGAGCCACTATAGTTAATTACATCTTAAGTGACGGGAATCACTTAAGAAAACTCTCGATAATAATCGATGATTACTGCTCTCAAGAATTTCAAAGTTTAAGGTTTTCAAAGATTGAATTTTGGAATTTCGATAGGGAATGGATCAAATTTGGAACATTTTGTTTTGTGAATCCAAAGGAAGAAAGGTAGGAGAAATCAACGATTCGAAGTGAACTTCGATAATTTCCCGACTATCCTATCGTTTGGCTTGAATTTAGGAAAGTCCTAATGTTTATTTAGTATTTCAATCTTGCCAATTTTAATTAATTAGGGCTTATATTTGTATGATAAAATCAAACAAATAGCATAGAAAATGTGAGGGTTTATGTCGTATCGGACGACTACCTCGGAATCCTAGGACCGGTTAGGGCTTAATTTGCAATGCAAATGCCTAACGAAGAGTTGAGGATTTATGTTGCACTAGGCAAGCTACCTCGAAATCCTATGGCTTTGTTGTTTTAATTCTAAGAAGATTTTCTTGAAGTAGGTTTAAGTTTTTTGACGACGATGGTCGTCTTGCCCACCATGCTCCGAGTTCCTTGTTGTTGCAGAGGTTTAGTTTTAGAAATCATAAATCAGGGGATGAGAGAAGTGTTTTGGTTTAGAGAAAATCTTAATTTCCAAGTGTTTTTTATGTTTTATTTAAAACAAATCTTAAAGTTGATTATAACGACACCGGTTAAGATCCCACGGTTCCATCCTTCCGGCATCATTATTTTATCGGATTCACTTAGTCCAGATGAATTTGCTAAACTCAACTGAATGAGTTCCACACTTTCATTTAGAACAGGGGAAATCCCGTTAGCAACACGTAGGTTACATCATCCGAGGTATTCCCGATCATCCAACATGACGTTTTAATTTAGTTGTAATTGTAGTTTTGTGTTACGTTTGTGATTAAATTTTGAGTTGTTTTATCTTTTGAAATGTTGTGGCGGTGAATTTTATCTTGCAATGACTTTTAACTTAATTTTGGTTTTAGTTTTAGGGACTATCCTAAAGGTGTGGGTTTTCATGCAACAGTTGTTTTATCATGCAAGAAAAATAAATGCATTTGCAATAAAGTAAATTGCGAAAAGTAAATTGCAATAAAATAAAAGCGTACACTGGAGGGTCTTCCCGTCATCCCAAGCTTGCACTTAAAACACAATTAGAATATTTAAGCAAGTTCCTAGGTAAAGCTAAGGGAAAGGTTATGGTTTTCTACCAAATTCCAATCCTATAGCTAGTCGACTCCTATGACATCTAGGTTCTTTGTGTTTTTGTTTGAGGACGATTTTCTTCATCGAAGGACAATTAAGTCCAATTGTTCTTATAAATATCCTATCATATTGAGGAAGTGCTTAAGAAGAATCTTAAACATCTTTTCGATATTTCCGGGATTGTTTTAAGTCCAAATGAATTTAATTATATAAATGAATCGATCGTCAGAGGTTTTCAAGTCTTGTTAATTTGCTCAGATGAACTAGGACATTTGAATATCCTATGAGTGAAGTGACACTTCATTTAATGTTTTATTTAGGAGCTATAATAACTAAAGCTTTCAAGGGTAAGTTAGTATTCAAATGATTTGGTTTAAGTTAAAGAGTTTAAATTTGGAATAGTGTTGAAGTTGTTTTATATTTAATTTCTTTTATGTCTTAGGTGATGTTATATTTAATTTAACTTAATTTAATTGAGTTTTAATTTAGTTTGACATAGTTCAATTTAATTTGATTTGGTGTTTAATTAATTTGATTTGATTTAACTTTAATTTAATTATTTAATTTAATTTAATTTAATTTAATTTAATTTAATTATTTAATTTAATTTAATTTTTTAGTTTAATTTAATTTAATTATTTAATTTAATTTAATTTAATTATTTAATTTAATTTAATTTAATTTTAATTAATTTAATTTAATTGTTTAATTTAATTTAATTTAATTATTTAATTTAATTTAATTTAATTTTTAAATTTAATCTTTAATTTAATTTATCTTTAATTTACTTTATTTTTAATTTTAATTGAAATTAAGTCTTTTAATATTTTAAATTTGAGTTATCATTTTAATTAAAAATTGAGTATTAGTTGATATAATTAATTTAGGGATTTTTAAATTAAAGAATAAATCTCTTCCTAATAAAGATCCCTTATTTTAATAATTCCAATTTTATTATTCTTCCAAATTTAATCTATTATTTAATTAAAGTTTAATCATTTTAAAATTATTTAATGGGTTTCTACCCTTTAATTATTTAAATTTCAATCATCCAAATCAGATTAAGATCAAATATTTTACTTGTTGATTTTTTTATTAAACCTAAAGTTTTAATTAAGGATTAAAGATTTTAATTACCATTTTACCCTTTAAGCTTAATAATTTCATAACTCACTAAATTGAACTTAAATGAACTTGAAATTTTTATGTGACTTTACTCATATGTCAATAAAGACATGAGAGGAGAAAATGTGATTTTTCTGTATTTAATTTATTTATATAATTATTTTTGGTGGAAAATAGAGATTTTCAAGGAAAATTTGATAACATGACCAAGGGAAAAGTTTCTGTCCTTAAGAAAATTAGGGGACATTCCTAATGACCAGAGAAGCACTTGGACCAATTTTGGTGATTTTTTGAATTATATTATTTTTATTATAATTATTTTGAGTTTTGGAGTGTTAATTAATTTAAAAATAAAATAAATGTTGAAAAATGGATTTTATATTTTTCAAAAATCTCTCTGATATCAAGGAAACCAGAGAATCAAATTTTGCAATTTTCTGATTTTTCTATGATTTATAATAATTATTTTAGTGAAAATGCTAGAAAATGCATTTTTTAATTTTAAAATTACCCTAGGGCTTTAAAATTTAATATCTCACTAAATAGACTTAGGAAAAATGTGGGATTTGTTCCTAAGTGATTAAAATTCAAAATGTGACATTTTGGTGAATTTTATTATTTTTGTGATTTTTATTATTTTTTTTAATTATTAAAAATATTAAAATATTATTAAAAATCAACTTTTTTAGAAAATTGAAATTTTAATTTTCTTGGGTTCCCCTGATATCAGAGAGGCTCCAAAACCAATTTGGTGAATTTTTAAAAAGTATTTTAAAAGTTATGAATTTTTAAAGTTTAAAATGGCTAAGTGGCTTAATCAGCCCAATTAGTGGGGCTAACCAAGTCCAATTGACTTCAAATTTTTATGGTGGATTCCTCTGATCCTAAAGGTCAGTGGAGAATTGATTTCAAGTCAATTTGATACTTGGTGAACTCTAATTAATTAAAGACCTATTTTAGGTGTTTAAGCCGATTAGGGTTAATGCGAGTGAATTAACTCAAGTCCTATTTTTCCTAGAGTTCTCTGGTCATAAGGAACATCACCAAATATTTCTAGAATTTATTTCACAACATGCTAATTTTTGGAATTAAAATACTCAAAACAACAACATGCATTTGAAAAATAAATAACTTTTCACGGAGATGGCCTCCGACCTTGGAAAATTCGGGGAATGTTCCCAAGTTCGGAGGCTTCAAAAGCCCTATGGTCTCATGCCATGGTGAATTGTATACATGCATGGAGAATTAAATGTATGCAGAGAGTAAATAAATCATAAAAAATAAAATACTTAATTAAATTAAATGATTTCTTTTCCACATTATTCTCCTCCGTTCATCGAGCGAGAGGGTATTTTTATTTTATTTTTGTGATTTTTCTACACAGAAATATGAATTTTTGAAGTTTAGGGAATTAAATAAATAGAAAAATACCCTAATTTTCTATTTATCCACGCGGCGCCGCGTCGGCCTCGGCGGCTCCGAACGCACACGCGTCGCGCTCCCATTCGACGCCGCCACCCGAGTCGGCAGCCCGGGCCCCGCGGTTCTCGTACCGTCTCTCGGTCCGACGCAATCCCGGCCGTCCGTGCGCGCGTGTATCGAATGGACGGCATCCGTTCATCGTCCCCGAGTGTTCTCGCCGAGAGCGCGTCCACACTAAATCCCTAAGATCTCACTCGATTCTCGATGGATTTTCATGTTCTTATGCTTCTATGGATTCGTCTTGAAGAGACGAACACATCTATACGGCTAACATGCATTGAAACTAAGGCATTTGAAATGGAGAATCTTCGGAAGCTCGGGATGAATAGTTAACTCATACCTTAGCTCGGAGAAGTGTGGCTTCAATCGAGAGTTGTTGCACCTTCGATTGGGTCCCAGCAAGCTCCGGATGAAGTCTCCTGAGTCCGGTGAATTGCACTAGCTATGAAAGTGACCACGGCCGATCACAAAGCTTGGAGGCTGGAGCAAGCTGGGTGGCTTCGGAGATGGGGCTTTCGGTGGGAAACTTCTCCTCTTGGTCCGGTGAAGGTGTAGGACCGATCGATTTGAGGATTGGCTCAGCTGTGGCAAAGTGTCCTGGTTTTGGGTGGAATTTCAGTTGAGAAATTGGGCTCTGTTGGTGGGGATTAGGGCAAATTGACACTGGGGATCAACTGCTCTAAGGATGGTGAAGGGTTTGGAACAATTTTGGCAGAGTTTCGGCAAGGTTTGTGCTTTTCTCTCCTCATGGCCGAGAGGGGTGGAGTTTAAATAGAGCTGGTGGGGGCCTCCCGGGGAGAGTTAGGGCTTGGGATCGAGTCTGCTGCGGTGAGGAGAAGATCGGCCATGGTGACCACTAGGGATGGGGCGGCTCGGCAAGTGAGAATTTCAATGTTGGCTCACATGTGAGCTCTCGGCCATGGTGTTTTCCGGCGGCCTGGTGGCCGGCCGGCCGAGCATGGGTCACCCTCGAGGTCGGGTGGGTCGGGTGCTGGAGGTTTGTGCGATCAATTGGCCATGGACATGTGTAAAGGCTTTGATCCAAAGTGGAATGGGGCATGGCTAGATTTGGACCTAAATGGGTCGACCCACCCATTTGGGCTAGGTGCACCACCCAAGGCCTGGTTTAGGCTGAGGAGAAAGTGATTTGGATCAGCTTGATTAGTGGGGTCAAGTCACGATCCAAGTACAATTAGGCTTAAGCATGGTTTAGTGGAATCATGTAAGTGGTTAACCACCTTTAGGAGTTAAGGAAAGAGCCTCCTCCTTTTGCCCAAAATGGCATGGTGACATGTAAAGAGGCTCTCATGGCTTGCATATGGCTTATGCATGGCTCCATGGCTCCATTTGGCTTGGGAAAAGTAAAGTCAATTTCATGGAAATGGATTTAAGGAAAATTTTGGTATTTAGGGGTGATTTGGCATGAGGCTTGATTTGGAATTATTTGATGATGAATTTAGGACTTAGGGATGATTTTAATTGAAAGTATGATGAGGGGAAATGTCATATGGGCCTTGGAAGAATTTTGGGCTTTTTTGAAAGGGTTTTAGATGGGCTTTTAAGATGGATTAGGAAAGTGGGCTCTTGAATTTTAAAATGGATTTTGGGATGAAATTTTGTAAAGAGGTTGGGCCAAATAATTGATGGGTTTAGCTCATGGATGTATTATGAGTGACTTGAAGCAAATTGGGGGTGATTTGGGTTTGAATTGGGTTGAATTTGAGCTCTTTTGGTGAATGAGCCAATATAGGTCCAAGTGGGCCAAGTTGGGCCAATGTTGGGCTAGGGTTGAAATTGATGTAAAATCAATGATGAGAAATGTTTATGGGAGTGTTTCAAAGAGGTTTTGACTTTGGTTGGGCTTTGATTTTGGGGTTTGGGCTCATTTGGGTTAGGTTTGGGTTTAGGTCAAAATTGGGCCTTTTAGCTTTGGGTTGAATTTGAGTGGGATTTGGGTCCAAATTTTTGGGCAAATCATGTTAGTGTTTTGTTTATGAGGATGCTAAGGAGGATTTAGAAAAGATTTGGGGTTAATTGGAGTTGAATTGGGTGAGTTTGGGTTAGGTTTAGTGGGTGTAGGGTCCCGGGGTCAAAATCGAAAATTTGGGAAATTGAAGATCGGGTGAATTTGGGTGGGGTGAAATCATTTTGGTTGAGCCATGAAGCCATTTCAAGCCCATATGAGCCATGAAAGGACTCATTTGAGGCATTCACTATGTTGTTCCTAACCCTCTCGCCAAGGGCTTAGGGGTTAAGGACCATCCATGTGAATCACCTACATGAGTCGGGAGGTCAAGTTGGGTATGGGTGTGGTTTTAGGAAGTGTGTGGAAATGTAGTGTGTAGGTGTAGTGTATGTCGGCCCCTTCATCGGACCGGGCCACCCGAGGCGATCCTAAGGCCAAAGAGTCCTATAGGAACTCATCCTTTAAACTTCCATATTTGATTTCAACCCTCTAGGTGATTAGGGGTCTATAGTCGAGTTTGTGGAGTTTGCAGGGAGTTTAGAAGTGGTTTGAATTTCTAAAAGGCGGGTCCCAATTCTAGTCCTCTAAGATAGTCAAAGGAAAGGCCTAAGGCTAGATCCTAAGCACTAAAAAGAAGAAAAGGAAGACCTCATCAAAAATGAGGTCAACATTAACTTTTTAATATTATTTTAAAAACTAAAAAGATGTCCAAGGAGTGGAGGAAGAGTATTTTAGTCCCTATTTTTAAGAATAAAGGGAATGCATAAGAGTGTGCAAATTATAGATGAATTAAAATGATGTGTCATACTTTAAAATTATGGGAGAGCGTAATTGAACATAAGTTAAGACATATTACTAAGATTTCTCACAATCAATTTGGATGTATGCCTGACAGGTCTACTGTGGAAGCAATACATTTATTGAGAGGTTTGATGGCGAAGTACAGAGATAATAAGAAGGATCTACATTTGATTTTTATTGATTTAGAAAAATCTTACGACAAAGTTCCAAGAGATATCCTTTGGAGAGTCCTTGAGAAGAAATATGTTGATATGACTTATATTCAAGTCATTAAAGATATGTACTAGAGATGTTACTTGTGTTCGAACTGAAGGAGGATTGACCAAACATTTTTTTATTTCTGTTATATCAGGAATCGGCTTTAAGCCCATATCTTTTTGCTTTAGTTATGGATGGTCTTACTGGGCATTTACAAGAGGATGTACCTTGGTGTATGCTTTTTGCTGATGATATCCTTCTCTTGGATAAGACGAGAGAAAATGCCCAGGAAAAACTTGAATTATGAAGGTCTACATTGGAGTCTAAAGGCCTTCGTTTGAGTAGAACTAAAACTGAATATATGGAATATAATTTTAATAATGGTAGCTCTAGTGACAGAAGTGTAACTTTGGGTGATCAAATTGTTAAAGGTCTGTTCGATTTAGATATCTCGAGTCAATTGTTCAAAGCGATGGTGATATAGATAGGGATGTTAATAGTAGAATTCAAGTTGTTTAGTTGAAGTGGAGGAATGCTTCTGACTTAGTGTGTGATAAAAAGGGTACCGCTTAGACTGAAAGGAAAGTTTTATAAGATAGTGTTGAGATCTGCAATGCTCTATGGTGCTGAATGTTGGCCTGTAAAAGAGAAGCATAATACTAAGTTAAGTGTTGCCGAGATTAAAATGACTAGGTGGATTAGTGACTTTACACTTAGAGACAAAATATGAAATGAATATATCCGTGATAGGGTTGGTGTAGCTCCAGTGACGGGCAAAGTTAGAGAGAGTCACCTTAGATGGTTTGGTCACATTAAACATTGACTATATGATGATCCAATTAGGAGAGTAGATGTTTTAGATTCGACTTATGTTAAGAAAGGCAGAGGTAGACCTAGGAAGACTTGAGCATATTGTATAAAAAATGATCTTAATTTATTAGAATTAAATGAAAATATGACACTAAATAGAATGCAATGGAGAAGAAAGATTCAGTCGACCACACTTAGTGGGATTAAGGTTTTGTTGTTGTTGTTGTTGTTGTTGTTCATCACAATAAGACCATTGTCATTCGTCTACTACCATTAAATCTCTATCGCTTAATAACTAATGTCGGAACATTGTCTTCGGACTACCACTATTGTCAGATTGTCACAATTCAATCAATATACTATAGATTGGCCTACATCGCCAACCCTCTACCCATCCACCACTATTGTATCTCCACTGCTTGCCCTCACAGTTAAATTACCACCGCTCATTCATCACTATAAGATCATTATTATTCGTCCACTATTATTAAATCTCTATCACTTAATAACCCATGTCGGAAGATTGTCTTCAGACCACCACTATTATTAGATTGTCACAATTCAACCAATATTGATACCCGAATACTATAGATTAGCCCGCATCCCCAACCCTCTACCTCTATTACCCATCCACCACAATTATATCTCCACTTCTTGTCCTAACAGTTAAATTACCACTGCTCGTTCATCACTATAAGAACATTGTTATTCATCCACTATTATTAAATCTCTATCACTTAACAACCAATGTCGGAACATTGCCATCAGACTACCAATATTGTCAGTTCGTCACAATTCAACCACGATCATCTGACTGTAGTCACTCGATCATCATTGTGTGACTATGAGCACCTATTTATAGTCATTAGAACTTTGACATCCATATATGATTGCGTGATGCCTAACTATGATTACCAAACCATCGGTGCCTTTCCACAATTCACCTAATCCTTGACAACATTCTAATGTTTGCAATCAATTTTCCATGTTCACACACCTTCATACTCATTTACGATCGCTTGATTATTGTCAGCAGACCATCATTGACCAAATATTATCACTTGGCTCTTGTTGCTTGTCTAATTATTATCAGTCAACTATGATCTTAGGATCACTGTTGCTCTACTATGGTTTTCTGATCACCAACAACCACAAAATTTCTCTCTCATTAACATCTAAAAAATCGATGTACATTGCCTATGTAAATTGTAGCCTATCAAATTGATGCGTGTCATTGATATATGAGATCATTTATAAGTTTGATGCATTTCACCAACACTAACATCCTCCAACTTTATTGCCCGTCATTTCTTGTAAGATCATTGCATATTGTCGATGCGGGCCATCACCTATAATATCTGTGCATGTTATAAACGTATCTTATTGTTTATAAGGCTAGTCCATATCATTGACACCAATGCGAAGATCCGCCAATTTCATCTCCTACAAACACCTATAAAACTAATGCAGCTATTGAAGTGTGCCATTATTTAGGCGATGCACGTCACCAACACTAATGTCAATGTTCACTAACTTCATCATTTGCCTTTGCCACCAACATCAACATGTACAATCATCGATTGGACAACAACATGCCATTTATATCAAGATTATATTGAATTCCTAGATCTCTCGACTCCCCTCATCGAAAGAAAACGAGCAAACATACTGTAAATAATCTCTTAAAGACAACTTTAATGCCTCAATACTTCTCAACTTCCGTCATAAGATTTATTCTACATATTTCATATCCTTTAATCAAATTATAGAAATTTGTATCATTTATCTCTTGAGTCCATGATTTTGTTCCTTCATGAGTTTTTCATACAAAAACGATCTGGTTTCTTATAACACTCACCCCTTCACTCTTACTGCCATGGCTTTCTTAAACACAACAATCATCACCATAACACACCATTAAATAATCCAACTCACAAGCATGCACCCAAAAAATTAGCATTTTGAGTAAAGCCGTTTTATACTATCTATAAGATCACTAAAAACATATTTCCTTTATCTAAATAACATTAGCATTAATTAAAATAATTCCAAATTACCAAATCATGACAGCAATAGTCTAACACGCAGTAACTCCAAACACATTCATTTTTTCCACGAAACAAAACTATGCAAATAATAGCAAGTTCACAAGAAATGAATCAAACAGTTCCCAAGAATCAAAACTCAAGCTTAAAGCGTTGATTTGTTACCAGAAGTGTAATTACAGAAGCAAAACCCAAGGTTTTGTAGCGCCCTAAGAAGGCGTCGGAGATGAAGGCGCCGACCACAGTAGCCAGGCTTGTGGTTCCATTAAAAACATTCAAGATCGTAGCAGCATCTATGCTCTTGATGTGGAACACAGTGGTGAGATACACAAGCAGGTTTGAGGCCGTTGCAATGCCCCCAAGTTTCTCAAATGTTTCATTTCCTGTTTAATTTCCAAAATTTTCACTTTCATACGAATCAAAGAGGAAATGTGCAGATCAACAATTCACGTATTTGCACAATTTTAGATTTTACTAGAGCCGGCGCTCATAAATTAAAACAAATTTCAACTTTGACTTCTTATGTTGCTCTTGCCTCTTATGCTCTTTCACAAACCGACGGCCAAATGTTTGCGGAGCACAAAGGCAAGACAGCGCTCAGAAAGATGGAAAGGTGCGATGAAAGATGGATGCACTTCAGGGAGGAAGAGGAGATCATGGCCATGAAAATGAACAACAGTGGCATTGACGGAGGAGCCGGCGGATGACGTACTCGCGCCGGTGGCGTGATAAATTGTGACTTACTTACACCATCAAATGAAACCATCAAACGAAGCTCTAGTTTGATGAGATTAATAAATTTAATATTTTGTACTGAGAAAATGAATGACTCTCCATCAATACATCTCTTAGTAAATTTAAACTTACAACTTTTGTTATGCTTGTGCTTATAATGCATGTCACCTTATATATGCATAGAATGGTGTATTTTACTTTTTTTTTTTTTTTTAGATTAAAATAGTGATATTTTTCATGTGATATTAAAGATTGCAGTTGTATAAATGTTTTAGATATGTAAATACGTAGGAGTTAGATAAAATCACACGAAACTATCATTTTGTGATCACATTGAATCATCTGAATCAATTAATCAATGAAAATTTTTGGAGCTGCTTCATTTCTTTGAGAATCATAATGAAAACCCTCCCTCACCCACCCCGCTCCCCTTCCCTCACCCCCTCAAAAGAAAAAGCTGGTTCTATCTCAGCCAATTGTTGCAGATTTATAAGGGGCACGCTTCGGGAGAGCAAGATATTTAATTTAAAAAGGATTGAGCCTTACACAGTTTCTTTTTCTTAGCTCGATTGTTGACTTACCTATGACATAAGGCATTGCTTTCCAGCCATAGTATTTGATTGCAGGGGCATCTGAAATCTCCAACCCTGAGTCAGCATTGTTCTCTTCATCCTCCATTACTAACGATCGGCCTCTCCTTCCAATCTGCTTCGTGCGAACACCATTAAAAATTCAAAGGCGTCAGCTTGATTGTTTGTTCTTTAAAGAGAGAAGAGGATGATAGATTGCAGATTGAAGAGGACATGAAGAAAATCAACAGAAGAATTTAAAAAAAAAAAAGAAAATCTTCTCCTCACTAATAACAGGTAAATCGAAGAGAAGAAGAAGGTAACACAGGGGAGGAGAAATGGTTACAGAATAGAAGAAGATGGGGAGGAGCCGTTGAGAGAGGGCCCTCCCTATCTAACTTGAAATTACAGCTCTCTCCGAGAAGAAGAAGAAGAAATTTGGAGAGGAGCTCTTGACGTAGCAACCATCCATTGAACCCTAACGGCTACAACGACACGAAAGCCGTAATCACAGCCCACGTGGCAACTGAGAATATTTCAAACCCTAATTTCTCTCTAACCATCCCACCCATTTAACTTCCATTTAACATCACCCTAAGTATGGGGTTAAAGAATTTATGTGAAAATTTTGAAAGAAAAAAAATTGATTTGGTATAATCCAATTCAAATAAATTTAAGCTTGAAAATTATAAATGTTCGACCTCACCCATACATAGGAGAAATATTTACGCATGTCGTACGCATGTAGTTCTGCTTGCGTATGAAGGTTGTTCGAATGAAATTGAGGGGTTATGTCGGTGTTATTAGAGTTAATACTCTCAATAACCTCACAAAACCCCCGGATAACACTAAAAAATAGGAAAGCAAAACTGCGGAAGGTATTAGCAGGTTATTGGGGAGTTATTAGGAGGTTATTGAAGTTAGTGTTTGGAGTAAGAGGTCGATCAACTACAAAGCCGATCAGTGTCTGCTTGTTGATTTTTGCATGTAGGTTGATGGTCATTGGTAGAAAACGTCTAAAATTAGTTCATTGGAATTCATGTTGAGGTCGTAGTTATTTGTTAAATCGATGAAAATTAAGGTGATCATATTGTGTTTCTTAAAGTTGACAAATCTTCAAAGTTCCATGTGATTGTTAGAGTTCAAACGTGAAAAGAGTATAGTTAGTGTAAATTAATAAGTTTTGATGGCATAATTTGGTTCATATCTAAAATTATATTCGAATATTTCTTTCTTTTATTAACAACCAACATATCATATCACATCCTTGCCTGATAAAAAAGTATCAAAATAATTCTACTCGAAGATTTATAGATCATTCATGTCGTAGCCAGTTCAGAAGAACAACAATGATAGTCTGATAATGGTGTTATATTTGTTGATAGTAACAATTCTATGATCAATAAATACAAGGCACCGTCTCGAAGCTCCAAGCAACACGAACAAATTGAAGTTGAAGGATCTAAAGGTCTGATGGTTTGATTGTCTAGAACAAATCTTGCAATGTATGGTAATTGAGGGGAAGCTTGATACTGTTTAGGTTGTCTTTCTAAAAATAATCTAATGTTATTGATAATGAACTAAATTCTTATACAAGTTTTAATAGTTTTTGTTGTGAGGATTAAATCTAGAGTTGCCAAAAAATTGATGAAATACATCATAATATTTTATGTGAGATATGCTACTTTGTAAAAGCAATCAAATTCCACAATAGCTTATATTCTTCATTTAGAGGTCTTGATGAAGAAGAATTTTTCCATCAGGACTCCGCACGTAGAGCTACGTGCGGAGTCCGATGGCTGGCACACATCGCGGCAGCGATCAAATTTTTTTTTTTTTTTTTTAAATAAATGAAAATGGGACCGACTCCCATACACTGGTCGTGGATGAGTGATGAGGATCAGACTCCGCATGTAGCTCTACGTGCGGAGTCCTGATGGAAAAATTTTTCCTTGATGAAGCACGATGTCAAACTCCTCCTATGATGAAATCTATTTATTATAGAGCTTTTTTAGTGATTTTTTTAGTGAGAGCTATATTTAATATTCCATAAGATCTATTTCTATATAAATAGAGAATTTATATATTTTATTATCATTGTATGACTTAAACTGCAGTTTTACATAACATTGTAGCACACAATCTTTATGTATTTACATCTCTACCCTATATATGAAAATTTAAGTGTGAGATATGTAAATGCATAAGAATTGTGAGCTATGGATGTAAATACCCATTTTTTGTATTGAGAATGATATCACCAAAATAAGATATTAACTGAACAAATAGACAAATTAAAGAACAGTAAACAAAATAATCATTAGCATTAAACAATCATTAGCATTAACAATGTACTTAAGTTTTAGCAATTAGAAGAAAAATCACGGGGTCTGGCCAAGTTGAAATATTTTACTATGAGTTGGCGATTATAAGTACAGCTCCTTATCTCAAAGGCGGGAAACTGTTACACAGCTTCTCGAGTCACAATGTTCATGTGCAGAAGAAAGACATTGTTCCACAATAGGAGCGGCCAAAATGGGGAGTAATTGCTAAAACTTAAGTACATTGTCTTTGGGGTTGGCACGACGTTTGGGCAAATGCACTACCTCGTAGGCTTTTTTGTGATTCAACACAGAGCTTCACCATACTGAGGAGAGGCCGGCCAATAGTGGTTTGCGACTGCAGAAGCAGGAAGGATTCGCCAAATCTTTAGTGTAGAATAATGGACTTTAAGGCTCTGGTCTTCTCTTGGCTTAGGGTGAGTCTCCTTCTAAAAATAGGACACAACTCTATTTATAGAGTCTAGATTGCTAATAATGAAGGAATATGGATTACTCCGATCAAACGGCCTAGGGAGATTCCCTCGATCAGAAGGCGTACGGTGGACATTTATGTGTCTTAATGATGTTGGAATTGAATGACCTTGGACCCGTTAGATTCATCTTGTTGAGACACTTGATATGATCATAAGCTTGTCAATTAGGAATCCATTCGACCTTTAAATTATCCATTGGAAGCTTTCAAAAGTGGTTCAATGGCTTGATTTGACTCGAATTGGACCAATTTCAGTATCATTTAGTCCGTCTCGTCAAGACTATCAACTTGATTGTAAGTTTGTTGAAATCAAAGTAATCGAAGAATTTTAATCGAACTTCAATATTTATTAGTCATAAAATTACTCTGAGATACATGTCATCTCCCGTGATTCATATTCGATGATGGAAATTAGTTGTCGCCCTATCACTTTTAAATATTTATTTATTTTTTTACACTTGTATTTATTTATTTTAATCATAATGATTTTTAAAAAAATCAACTAGTTTTTACATAACCAAACATAATTACACTATTGAATTTCTCCAACATATTTGTGAAGAGATTATTAAATCTCCAAATTATAAAACTACCCCTATCCCATTCATGATGATCTTTCTGGGCTATTAAAATTTACATCAATTCTAAAATTCTGCCGACCATATTCTCTACATTATATTAGAATGAAAGACAATCTATACATTGAATTTGAATAGATTCAAAACTCATAAAATATGGGCTCCACGGTTATTAATACCCTATTAGATTTCCTCCCAATACCCTATTAGATTTCCTCCCATATCCAAAGTGTGAAATAAACTTTAGTACTATCCCTTGTTCTGCAGATAAGAAAAGGTTATAAAGTCTCCCGAATTACAATATCGTTACATGAAAAAACTTATCACAAGAAATAAGCGGCGATCGATGGTCATCGATGGCAGCCAACAAGTGATCAACAGTGACAAGAGTGATGCTGGACTTAAATTATTTCTCAAAGCTTCAAGCTCCCCCCACCACACAACCACCATAGTAGTCTTTACTACCACGGAGCAGACATGATCGTCTTTCGCCGCACTCTATGATGACCGCCGCTATTGCTATTGAGGAGCCTATTTTACATTGATTTTATTTTTCTTCAAATCAAACAAAAAAATACAAAATTTTTCATTCATTTTGTATGGAATCAAACACTTCTAAAATACTTAGAATGCAAAGCATTACTGTTATGTTGCATTCTTAGATATCTTGTATGAAGTAAATATATTATCATCTTACTCAACAGAATGAACTCCACCTACAACTGTACTCCCCAACAGTTTGTAGATATTATCAGTCCATTATCTGCTATATGAGCCATACCTAACAATTATTAATGAACTTATTAACAAGCCCTCATTTTCTAGATCAAATCTGACTTATTGAACTTTTTTATTTTATTTTAACCAATATGTTTGATATGTTATGAACAAATTTCCAACATTCAGCATGAAGCACAAAGTAGGGCACAGATCTCCATGTACCTTTTTGAGCAATTAAGATTCAAAATTTGATGAAAAGCCATCCGAAAGTCTGATTTCTGCAAACTTACTGTCAAACTGACCGACTCAACGAGACAGCCAATCTGAGTCAAATCAAACACCAGTCAAAACATTATACTGCTTTTAGAAGCTTTACGGGTACATTTGAAAGATCACACGGATGTCGAAGCTGATAAGCTTATAGTCAAATCAAGCATATCGACAAGAAGAATCCAACGAGCCCAAGATCACTCAATTCTGACATCATCAAGGCACTCAAATGTCTATCAAATGTCATCTGGTCGAGAGAATATCTATGAGTCATTCAATCAAAATAATTCATATTTTTTATACATTAATGACAATTTGAACTCTATAAATAAAGTTATGCCACTCTCATGAGAGGGCGAGAGCTTGAAGCCTGAAGTGGAGCTTGAAGCCAGAGGGAGAGTTTGAAGATTTGAGAAATACCTGAAATCCAGCATCACTCCTGCCACTGTTGACCATTGCCAACCACCACTGGCCGGTTGCTGCCGATCGTCATCAATCGCCCCCCATTTCTTGTGACAAGGTCCTCCACGCATTAGCGTTGTAACTCGGGAGACTTTATATTCTTTTCCTGTCCGTGGGACAAAAGATAATACTTGTAATCTTCAATTTATAATAAATCTCTTCAACTGGATCAAACCCAATGTTTTTTTTCCCTTTACCAGTTTTTCACATAAAAACTTTTAGTGATGTTTTCTTTCTTTTAGTGATAAGACGAAAGGTTTATCACTCAACCGCCGCGAATCTTCTGACACATATTAATGTTCCAAACTTAATTATTAATAATATGGCTCGATATATTGATGCAAGAGTATGGAAATTTAACTTTCATTTTTACTTATTTATTTATTTATTTTATAGTAGAAATACTTTTAAGATAATAGCCGATCCAATACTTACGAAATAAAAGTTCTGGCTCATTACAAGCTAAAAAATACATACAAAATACATTTGAAATTAAAGTTGAGTATATTTTTCAAACTTTGTTATATTATTAAAAAAAAGGAATTTTTTAAAAACAATTCATTAAAAAACAAAATTAAAATTTGCAAACCAAGTTACCCAAATTACCTTTGAGACCCTAGAAATTGCATGAAATCATATTGTATTTCATTTCTAAGGACTTATTTTTAAGGAAAAAAAATCAAATATGTAAAAAATTCTTATAAAACCTATCAAATATGTAAAACATGATATCGTTTGACAAACATTACTACAGTAACATTGTTAAAATACAAGCAATTAAGAATTCTTACTGTTTCACTCTTCACGTAACAATGCAGTTCTTCCAACTAAAGGTCTGTTTGGGGTATCTTGTGTATTTCAAGATAAATAGCTTATCCTGAAACACGGCCCGCGGGTCGACCGCGGGGATTGACCCGCATCCTGCGTTTAGTGTAAAAAAACTAAAATGCGACAGACAACATTTTCAAAAACACGAGAACCAAATGGTTAGCCAGCGTTTTCAAAAACACCATCGCACTTATAAGCTATCCAAAAGGGCCCGAAGGCTAATTATTAAATTGTTTTAGCTCAAAATTAATTCAATACATCACAAAAACACAAATTTTAATACATAGCACATAATTCTTATAAGTATACAAATCAAACCACCAAAATTTGATATTTACGCATGTCAAACGTTTATGTCATAAACCTACTAATATTAATTTCACTTCTAAAAACACATTGATTCTGATATTTTTGATATGATGCTGAAGATTTTAGTGGTATGCAAAATATGAGTGTGTATGGGTTAGATATGTAAATACATAAAAATTGTAGTATGTATGTGAATGCCCCTTAACATATATAACTCAAAATCATATGGCTAACTAAAATCAGCTGAAAAGTAGACTTAGCACTTCTAATGACTCCAATTAGTGATCAAACAACTACTTTATAAAAGAAAACAATACAATGCATCATCACACACAACATCCAACCAGCAAAAAAATTAGCATAAACACATTACATAACATCACAACCATTATTTCCCACCTGTAGTTCAAGAGCATCGTGGACTCCACAAGAGCTCCCAAAAATGTCGAAATACAGATGATATTCGTCTCTCAGATTCTGCGGTACTTTGAAGGGTACTTCGAAGAGTTGATATTTTCTGAAATTTGTTTTCGTTTCATATCAAAACTCCGAGACGAATCAAATGATGGAGAAATAGAGGAAACAAAATTGGTTCTTTTAAATCTCCCCATGTTCCAAAATGAGAATTGTTCTTCAGCTTCCATTTTGCCAATTTGTGTACCAGGTTGTTGTGGCATTACGGTATCAAGCATGTTATGAATGCCCTGTTGGGTAGCAGCATACTAAATAAAAACAGAAAATCAGATAAAATGAATAAAAAAATAAAAAATTTCAATCAAATTTGTTATAAAATATTGATAATGATCATATAAGCATTCTAATTTGGCAAAATAATAAAATAGATGCTCAATCGTTGCAGTGAGAATAGAAAAGGACTAGCAACAGCTTTTGGTTTTGTGCAATGAAAAGAGACTAAAGTTGAAAAGCATGCACATAAGCAAAGTGAACTAAAGAGTTAAAAATAAAAAGCATTTTTGGTATATCCGAACCAATGTAAGTGTGCAAAGTGAAGCAAAGCACTTCTGAAGCCAGTTGGTCTGTTCATGGTTTAATGAGAGTAAATAAAAGCTTTTATCTAGAGTTCGAAGGAGCACAAGGAGCGGATATTTATATTTCGAGAGTTCGAGGAGTATCGTCTTCAACTTTGGCATAGAATTCAAAGCACAATTCGAACTCTACGGTCTTCCGTTGACTTAGGCTAAGACTTCAATTTAGCCGAGCATGCCTCTCAATTTCTATGTATTTACATATCCAACACCTAAAATTCAATTTTTACATATATTAAAGTGTTAGAAATGTGAATACATAGGAATTGGGCAATATGTTTGTAATACCCTTTTTTTTAAGGTAACGAGGGTGAACAAAAAAAGACTAGGTTTTAGAACAAATTTCAATTAATACCAAACATTTTGCTTTAAATTATTAATTTTCAAAAGATATAAACATTTTTTTAATGCTTGCCTTCAAGTTAAGTATCGTACCACATTCTTTTCTATTTTATATCAACATTTTTTATATCTTATGTTTTATACTTGTACATGAATGTATTTATATATTAATAGTTTATATAACATATTAGCACTTTGATTAATAAAAGCATTGTTCCACTGCGCCTTGCGCTTTGAAGCAAAGTAAAGCATCGTGTATTGCGTTGTGTTTTACACTTCGATAACACTGATCCAAACCTTCCAAAAAGAGTTAAAACAAAATTGATCCAACTTGAAATCATATAATAATTAAATCCAAAATCAATTAGATCATCTATAATCATGATCTACTTTTTAGATCTTAGAAAGAATAGAAAAACATGTTCATTGACGTCTTAACAACTAAATTTCTCGAAAATAGATAAATGATGGTGATTTGTGATATTATTGAGAACAAAGATGTTAGCATTTAACTTGAATCTAAATACATGATTATCCAAGATAAGGTATCAGTTTTTTTATCGAACTGAACTTAAAAAAGTTAAAAGACTTGTCCTTGTTGCACTTGCATATACAAAGCTTCTATTTTAACCAAGAAAATTAATTTGAACTTTGAAAGAAAGCAGACCATATTAAAGTTTTCAGTAATCCAGAAGAAGAATTCAGTTTTTGTTTTGAAGTCATCTACAGTGAAAAACATTGGTTTTCCGTTTGATTGATTAATATATAAATAGAAAACCTGCACAAAAATTCTTAAAATCTTTCTAATCCATTCTAGCCTCTTATTGTGGGCTTATGTGAGGTCAAGTAGTGATAGTGAGATAAAAAAGCTGTAACAAAACATAGCTTGATGTTCCAAGGGGTAGAGGACTAGAAATTGTTGTACTTAAAGAAGTCTCATTGAATACGAAAAATACACAAAATGAAGAACAAGAAGAGACATAATCGATAGCTATCAACAAATCTATGCCAGTGATTCTATATGATGGGTTAAGTAAAGCAGATAAAAGAAAAGGCTCAATCTGAGCCTGAGGCAATGCTGATGAGAATCTATGCAATAATACACTAAAGAGCTTTATTGTCTAAATCACATTAAAAAAAAAAAAACCATAGTGTGTACAAACCCTCATAAAGTACTGTCGGCCGCTTTTGGGAGCGCTGCTTTGAGTTTTTTTTTTTAATTTAGTATATATATATGTATTGATTTTTGAAAATAACATTTTAAGTTTTAAAATATGAGAGTGAGAAAGGACGAATCTCATTCGTTTGGCAGTTTGGATGAACGAGCGTAATATCGCGAGTAACGCATCTATTCCGAAGAATAGACACCCTACTCGATAATATCGCTCGATCAAATAAACCACAAAATTCACGACATCCGTTCATGGCTCGCGAACCTTTATGTGACCAGACAAATTCACCTATTTAATACAAAAGAATTAAATAGAGTTTATATTATCTCGTGTCTTTAAAACTCCCTATAGAGTGAGTTCTTATAGTTAATTACCCCTCGGATGACCGAAATCACTCGAGAGAAGCTCTCGATTTAGATCTCGGGTTCTATCTTCACGAAGTCGAAAGGTAGGGTTTTCAACGAAATTTGAGAGTAGAAAATCCAATAGGTGAAGAGCGCGAGGAGGAACAGTTATTTCTGGAGTCAAAGGAAAGAAGGGTAGGGGATGTCACGGATCTCGAGGAGGACCTCGAGGACGTCCCAGACTATCCTAAGGTTGGGTTTTAAATTTTGGAAAGAGATTTTATTTTGATTTCAATCCTGCAAATTTAATTATAGGGATTACGTTTGCATAATGCCTGGCTATGCAAACTACCTGAAAGACAGGAAGGTTTACGTCGTATAAGGCGACAACCTCGGAAGCACAAGCAGATTAGGGCTTATATTGCACGAAGAGGTGTGCAGGCGCTAAAAGAAAGGTGAGGGTTTATGTCGCACGGGCGGACTACACTCGAAACCCAAGGCCATTGTTTAAAGCTAAGGAATGGGTTTTCTTGATGTCGACACGGGTTTTCTTTGAAGAAGATGGTCGTGCTTCGCACCGTGCTTCCAGGCTCACGTTGTAAGCGAGAATCACGATTTAAGTTTTAAGTTCGAGTGAACATACTAGTCGTTTATTTATTTTTATTGCAACGAATGAGTGTGTGCTGACGATGGCATAAGTGGCGAAAAGAAGCGATGAAACGGGAGCATGCTTAAGTCTATGCGGGAGGTAACATGCTTATAACGATGTAAGACATGCTGAGCAGGGAGAAAGTACGAAGTTGTCAAACATGCTTAAGTAAGTATATGATCGAAAGTAAATGTACTAGATAAACAGGAGTATATGCTTGAAAAGTAAAACACGCCAAGCAGTATAACAATGAAGGAAAGTAAAGACTCATCACAGTGAGTATCAGTATGCTTTCATTATCCTACACATGTGCTATTCTTGTTTATTATCATTTTTTTATTTCCGTAAGCAGACTATCGATACTTAAAGAAGCAGGAAGTAGTAGTAGAGTGAAAACAACCTAACTAAACGAAGTGCTTATGGTAAGTACAGAGAAAGTAAAGTCCGAAAACTCAACGATAAAAACGAAGGAAAACGCAGAAAGCGAGAAAAATCGCAGAAGAAAAAGGAAACGAGTAAAACCGTAGTGAAACCACGAGAAAATGCGAAAGAAACCTACAAGTAAAGCTTCATGAGTGTCCCGTAAGCACGGTGGTGTTTCGGACTCAGAAGCCGTGCTAATATCCGGACTTGAGTGCTGACTACTTATCCCAACTTTCTGCAGAAAGCGATCTAATCCGACTCGAATAATCAACCGTGACTTTTATAAGTTTTCACACATTTCATTTTTTTGTTTTACATGCAAGAAATTGTAGAGTAGGTAGGCTGTGTAGCAGTGGAGGTAATTTTGTATTTTCAAACATATGTATTTTTGTTTTAAAGTATTTCAGTCCACGAGTTGACTACCTAATAGGACTAGGACTACGAACTTTAGATCGTCTGACGATAGAACCCCGAGGACGGCCGAATAGTTCCGTGACTCTCTCTCTACTCTGCTGAGTCTCGAGACAGTGGCGCCCATTCTATGGCTCTCGTAATTTTTCTCGTTTTGCAACCGCATCATCGTCCCCACCGCACTTACAGCACTGCTGATGGCCATATATAACCTAAGGAGGTTATATATGCACACCTACATGTCCTCTGTATGTGTGTGGGTTAAGCCAAGAACAAGTGTGCAGGACGAGAGGTCGAGGAAAGGAGGACGGAAAGCGGCTCACTTAACACGATTTCGAAAGAAGTGAGTCGATTTCCAATAATCGAAAACACGTAAGTCACCCCGGATTCCTAACCGACCTCGCATGTCCCGTAAAAGGACTCAAAGCGCACTCGACGCTCTCGGAGGGGGTGAAGACCAGACCCCTAGGAACACACCTCTTTTCCCAAACAAAGATCGTAAAATCAAGGAAATGAAAAAAAAGAGAAAGCCACACATCGGGCCTCAAACAAATACTGAAACAAGGGCCACGAACATATAAACATCAACTTATCCAATAATTGCCACAACTCAGCAGCCCCACCTAAAACCAAAGCAAAAAGGGAGCTAAGGAAGCCAAACCCGAGAGGCAACAAGCCACAAAAAGACCTCAACGAAGAGGGCAAAACCGAAGGTAGCAAAGAGGCAAAACCACTTTCACACATGCAGATTTTACAAACAAGCCATGCGAAACTTCCGAAATTTTCAAATAAACCGTCGAACATCTCAGATTTTCCCACAAGTGGGCATGCTAAAGTTTCAGAATACTCCTACATGTAACTACTAAATTTCGGATTTCCATGGATCGATAAACCGCAATCCTTTCACAAGCAAGAGCATAATACTTCTCAAATTTTCTCAAATATCCGAATAGATGCTCCTAGGTGCTCAAACTTTCGGATTTTGTAAAAGAACACCCAAAATATTTCGGGTTTTGCAAAAGTATCATTCCAACATTTTCGCATTTTGCCAAAATATTTCGGATTTTGCAAATGAACCACACAAACTCTCAGATTTTTCAAATCAGCCACCTAACATTTCAAATCTTATAAATGAAGCATACCTCCCCCTTTTATCTTTTTTTTTTTTTTTGAAATAGAAAGAGATGAACAATAAGCTCATAACCAACATATACTTCCAAGCCATTCACAAGAGCATTTGCAAGATAAACATCAAACCATCATATTCATTTCTTCTCTTTCCTCGGCATTTCGGATTTTTGCAAAATAGAAACTCAAGTATTACGAACCTTGAAGCATAGAAAGCATCACCTTTTGAGCACATATGTATGTAACATGAGTTAAAAAGAAATAACAATATTCATGAAGCATGTATAGAACCTTACTTTGACGAAAGAACTAAACCACAAAGTGGAGGGGGAAATGTGGAGCCAAGGGAACTCCAAAATACCCTCTAACTCATGTCAACAAAAGGAATTAAGCCATGCCAAATTTCATGAGTGAAATATATCAAGCGTGAAGAGGTGAAAATAGAGAAAGTATGGCATAAGGGTTCTCCAAATCAACTTAAAGTCTCCCTAACATGCTTTCTTTTCTTCTTTTCTTTTTTTAAAAAAAAAAACAAAGAAGTAGGCGGAGCAAAAGAGCAAGCTCCACGTGCATATAGATTAAGCAAACCACTCTATGCTTCACATTAGATTAGGACAAGTATGCAAAATAAGTAAAGAAGAGCAAGAAGCAACCCCATGCCATTTTGAATATATAACCACGTCCAACTCAAGCATAGCAATCTGAACTAAAAGTCCATACCTCAGTGTATGTCCAAGCAAAACACACCAAGAGATCCAACAGCAGGGACCGAACGGCGCAAACCGGGCTAAAATCGAGCGACCAAGTCCCAAGAAATTCGGGAGTCGAGCCAACAACACTCTACCTCACTCAAGCTAGAACTCGGGAGGATCCGTGAGCAACGAGAGAAGAAGAAGAGTGAAGAGAGGGGAAGGAGAGAAGCGACGGTAGCACCCTCGAACCGGCCACCCACGAGCAACAACCAACCCTAGACTTCCCTCGAGATGAGGCTTATATAGCCGGCCTTAAGAAGAAGGAGGAGAAGAAGCCACTTACCTGGACGTCGGCTAGAGGAAAAGAGGCGGGAGAGAGTGGCGACAAAGTCGCTGGAAAAGGCCGACCGTAGAGGCGAGGGGAAGGCCGAAAGGGGCCTGCTGTGAGCAGGTCGCCAGGGGAAGTGGCGAGAAGGTACAGGGACCAAGGTCGGAGCTCGCGCAGGAGCCAGAGAAACGGGATCGGGACCGGGAGAAAAAGGAAAAAGGCGAGGTCCACGCGGGTAAGGGAAGAGAGGGGAGAAAATTAGGGTTTAAAATAGGATTTTTAAATAGGAAAAATAAGGATTTATTTAATAAAAATCGGTAAAATTTCGCGTCGCGGGTCCGCGCTCCAAACACGACAAGTTATATGCCTCTTCCCAGCAGAATTCGACGTCCGGACGCAATGGCGCAGTCCTTTTCGCGATCTGAGGTCGTTCGGAGAACCTCGTCACCGGTCGAGTCGAAAGTGCGTCAAATTCGATTTCGTTGAAATTCTGACTTTGATGTCGCTCGTTCTGGCATTCTGACTTCTGATCTTGATCCGTCGCGAAGAATTTGAAGACGTCGAGGCTGGGGCTCGAGGAATTTGTGCTCGGTGGTGCAGAAAGTGTGCACAAGGCTACCCTAAGGTCCAGTGGTCCTATAGGAACTCGATTTGGAGTCCTAACGCTAATTCCAACCTACCAAATGTGAGCAAGAGGTCGAGAATCCGTCCGGGATTCCAAAAGAGTGTCGAAGTGGTTTCAAGCATTCTAAGACGAGGTGGGTCCAGTGCTAGGAATCTAAGATCGTCGGGGAAGCTCCTAAAGCTAGAACCCTAGATCCTAGGAGGAAAACTAAACCTCGACAAAAGTGAGGTCAACAAGTACATCTCATGACTTTATTCCCAAATTAAAATAAATTTTACCTATTCCTAATCGCTATAATAAGATGGGCCAATCATTAGTGGGTCTGCGTGTGTGCGTGCATACACATTACACAAAACCATGCTATAAACTCTTCATTGGAAAATAGAAGATATATGAGAAGGAAAAAACAATAGTTGTTGTGGTGGATATAAGTCCTGTGTGTTTGCTTGAGCACACACACATTTAAGTATAAGCAAAGTCGCACAAACTAAGCAAAACATTAACTCTATAAAGCGGAAGACATCCAAAGCCATACATCATTCAACATATCTCCCTTTGCAAATGGCCAGCATACACCTCCCTAGCTCTCAATGTATCTTTATGGACAAGCAACTTATGATCAAGCGTGAGTGATTGTATTTTTCATTTCTCATGCTATCATTGATGAAAATCTCATATTTCAAGAACCCTATATTACATCTCCAAGAAACAATGTAGGAAAAAAAAAAAAATAATCCATACATTTGTTAGAGAAGAGAACTTGTGATACATCCACAAGTTCTCTTCTCTAACAAATGCTAAACATTTGAGCTAAAGTTCCCCCACATTTTCCCTCCTAGCAGTTCTATCTATTAGATCCATCGCCACTCAACTCACTTGAAGAAACCTAAGTAGCGGTCCCACCAGTTGATATCACATTTCAAGTTATGACTGTCATCTAGTCACCCTTCCCACCTTAATTGAATGCCTCAAACCACTACATTCTTCCTAACTTAATTGAATCACCCTAATATGGCACTGCAGCACCATGTCATCAAGTTTCAACACAAATTTTTCACCAGGAGTAGCACTGCAATAATGCTAATACAGCACCTCAGCACTGCTATAGTATGTTTGTGACACTGATATTGTATCACACTATGGGTACATCTCTGAGACACAATGTACAAAAAAAAAATGATGATCATCGAGCTTGATCAGTGATATTGAGAACTCTAAGTTGAAAATTGATCGACACAATCAGAACCCACATAATAACAAAAGAAACATGGAAAAATGTTAAACACAAGGATGGTGGTAGCCCCCATCACATGTTTATTGAAAACGAAGTAATTTCCACTTTCTAACATTTTTTATTGTTTCAAAAGTGTTTCCTATATTACATCTCTGAGAAACAATACAACAACAACAACAACAACAAAGCCTTAATCCCACTAAGTGGGGTCGGCTACATGAATCCTTTTTCTCCATTGCGTCCTATTTAGTGTCAAATTTTCGTTTAATTCTAATAAATTAAGATCATTTTTTATGCAATAAG
Source organism: Papilionanthe hookeriana x Papilionanthe teres (assembly GCA_022702705.1). Lineage (NCBI taxonomy): Eukaryota > Viridiplantae > Streptophyta > Magnoliopsida > Asparagales > Orchidaceae > Papilionanthe > Papilionanthe hookeriana x Papilionanthe teres. The sequence continues at coordinate 52,615,125 of CM040423.1, read as the reverse complement.
CCCAAGTTTTCCTAGGTCTGCCACTGCCTTTCTTAACATAAGTTGTATTTAAAACATCTACTCTCCTAATCGGATCATCAGGTGGTCGACGTCTAATGTGACCAAACCATCTAAGGCGACTCTCTCTAATTTTATCCGTCACAAGTGCAACTCCAACCCTTTTACGGATATATTCATTTCGCATTTTGTCTCTAAGTGTAAAGCCACTCATCCACCTAATCATTCTCATCTCGGCAACACTTAACTTAACATTATGCTTCTCTTTTAAAGGCCAACATTCAACACCATAAAGCATTGAAGGTCTCACCACCATCTTATAAAATTTTCCTATCAGTCTAAGCGGTACTTTTCTATCACACAATAGGCCGGACGCATTCCTCCACTTCAACCAACCAACCTAAATTCTACTATTAACATCCCCATCTATATCACCATCGCTTTGAACAATGGACCCGAGATATCTAAATCGTTCACACCTTTTAATAATTTGATCACCCAAAGTTACACTGCTTTCACTAGACCTACTATTACTAAAATTACATTCCATGTATTCAGTTTTAGTTCTACTCAAACGAAGACCTTTAGACTCCAATGTAGACCTCCATAATTCAAGTTTTTCCTGGACTTTTTCTCTTGTCTTATCCACAAGGAGGATATCATCAGCAAAAAGCATACACCAAGGTACATCCTCTTGTAAATGCCCAATAAGACCATCCATAAATAAAGCAAAAAGATATGGGCTTAAAGCCGATCCTTGATGTAAACCAACAGAAATAGTAAAATACTTGGTCAATCCTCCTTCAGTTCGAACACATGTAACGACTTCTAGCATACATATCTTTAATGACTTGAATATAAGTCATATCAACACCTTTCTTCTCGAGGACTCTCCAAAGAACATCTCTAGGAACCTTATCGTAAGCTTTTTCTAAATCAATAAAAATCAAATGTAGATCCTCCTTATTATCTCTGTACTTCTCCATCAAACCTCTCAATAAATATATAGCTTCCCATGGTAGACTGCACTGGCAAAAATCCAAATTGATTATGAGAAATCTTCGTAATACGTCTTAACCTATGTTCAATTACCCTCTTCCATAATTTTAAAGTATGACACATCAATTTAATTCCTCTATAATTTGCACACTCTTGTGCATCTCATTTATTCTTAAAAATGGGGACCAAAATGCTCTTTCTCCACTCCTCAGGCATCTTTTTAGTTTTTAAAATAATATTGAAAAGTTTAGTAAGCCAGAAACCCCAAATCACCTAAACATTTCCACACTTCAATTGGGATATCGTCGAGTCCTACAAACTTTCCCCTTGGTTTTCTTTAAAGCCTCATCAACTTCTTTTTTATTAATGCGACGGTAAAAATGAAAAGTTTTATTATTATTAACGATATTAAGATCACTAAGGTCAATCTCTGAGAAACAATGTAGGAAAAAAAAAATCGATGCACATCAAGCTTGATTGGTGAAATTGAGAACTCTAAGTTGAAAATTGATCGACACAATTAGACCCCACATAATAACAAAAGAAACATGGAAAAAGGTTAAACGCAAGGATGATGGTAGCCCCCGTTGCATGTTTATTGAAAACCAAGTAATTCCCACTTTATAAGATTTTTTTTATTGTTTCAAAAAGCTTTTCCTTCTATTACAATTGACACTTAAATCCACCCTATCAAGTCATAAGTCTTAAATTGACCGGGCTCAAAATTGGATTGCACTTTATGCTAGCGTGTGTGCGGTGTGTGAGGTGTGTGCGGTGTGTGTCTGTACATAGATGTATATAGAAATATGTATATGTAATGTATATGTATATATACATACATACATATACATATATCTATATTCATCTACGCAAACATACATATATGTATTATGTACATATATGTACATATGCATACACATACATGTACATATCTGTATAGATTGTTTATGTTGGATGGATCAGAAATAACTTCAAAGAGTATATGTAAATTTGAAATTAAATGACTTTTTTTTTATATGGTTTGAGCTTGAATTGAAATTGATGAATCACGTCTAACGCAAATCAAGATTTCATTAAGCCCACCTATAATCAAGATTTAATCCAGCCAGCCTACAATCAGGCCCCACAGACCCAGCATTGTTACAGAAGTGACAGTTCAAAGAACAAATCCAAAATCAAAGCGGCCTCACCTTAAATGATCTAGCCACAGAACCACCATCAGATATATCAGGATAGGCAGCACCTACAAAATCAATATAAATATCATATATATATATATATATATATATATATATCTATATATAAACATTTCAGATTCAGAACACCATCTATAAGGTAAACAATTAGTGCATCGTACATAAACAAGTAACTAACTAACCTCTTCTCCTAGCTGCGTCTAGAACAGAACCCCCACTCGCAAGAAGAGATCCAAAAACGGGCGATTTCAGGCTGCTTCGAACCTTCCAAGGACCAAAACAACTCTCCAACCTGGATGAAGAAAGCGAATCAACTCCTGTTACTCCTTCCTCACAGACCCTAGCACTACCCCTAGTTAAACGGGATTTAAACGGAACCGCTAACGGCGAGATCTGACCACCTATCGCCTCGGTCTCCATCTTCATCTGCAAAAACCGAATCTTTTCCCCTTCCCCTTCCTCTACCCCCACCAACAAACCATTTCCATACCTCTTTTCGGCACTTTTCCCAGTTTCCCTCACTTTAAACGGCCCGAAACTTGAAACCAGCCGAACATCTCCATCCCCATGCGATATCTTCGGTGGAGGCAGCAGCGGCAGTGGTGGCTTTATAGGGCAAAACCCTAGGTATGGGCGGATGATGGAAAAGTTAGAGTTTTGGGAGGAAGACGAGCAAGTACGGGACTCGTCGGCGAATATGGTGAGCTTTCGGGAAAGGAGGCCGCCGTAGGACGTGGTGGCGGGGGAGTGGATGCTTGCATCGGTGGCGGTGTGGAGAAGGCGGCTGATCCAAGAGGAGTGGAGGCCGGCGGATTGAGTTTCAGGGTGGACTACCAAACATTCGGCGGCGATTCTGGCGTCATAGGTTGGTTGGAAGGAGGAAGGGCCGGCGTGGAAGCTGCTGCTGCAGTTCTTGCTTCCGACGGAGGATTTCAGCGACCGCATCGGATGGGCGGCCATTGGTGTGAGCTTCACGGCAGATCTCGCCCTTAGCTTTGTTTCTCTTCTATAAAATAAAGGTGTTTTGATACATAGTATTCCAAAGAGGCTCTTTTTTTTTTAGTTTTTTCCTTTTCTTCGCTTTTTAATTTTATTTTAACAAGCTTATCTATGTGTCTTGCATCTCAATTTTTTAATTTTCAAATAAATCACATACAACAACAACAACAACAACAAAACCTTAATCCCACTAAGTGGGGTCGGCTACATGAATCCTTTTTCTCCATTGTGTCCTATTAAGTGTCAAATTTTCGTTTAATTCTAATAAATTAAGATCATTTTTTATGCAATAAGCCCAAGTTTTCCTAGGTCTGCCTCTGCCTTTCTTAACATAAGTTGTATTTAAAACATCTACTCTCCTAATCGGATCATCAGGTGGTCGACGTTTAATGTGACCAAACCATCTAAGGCGACTCTCTCTAATTTTATCCGTCACTGGTGCAACTCCAACCCTTTTACGGATATATTCATTTCACATTTTGTCTCTAAGTGTAAAGCCACTCATCCACCTAATCATTCTCATCTCGGCAACACTTAACTTAACATTATGCCTCTCTTTTAAAGGCCAACATTCAGCACCATAGAGCATTGAAGGTCTCACCACCATCTTATAAAATTTTCCTTTCGATCCTAAGCGGAACTTTTCTATCACACAATAGACCGGACGCATTCCTCCACTTCAACCAACCAACTCTGAATTCTACTATTAACATCCCCATCTATATCACCATCGCTTTGAACAATGGACCCGAGATATCTAAATCGTTCACACCTTTTAATAATTTGATCACCCAAAGTTACTCTGCTGTCACTAGACCTACTATTACTAAAATTACATTCCATGTATTCAGTTTTAGTTCTACTCAAACGAAGACCTTTAGACTCCAATGTAGACCTCCATAATTCAAGTTTTTCCTAGACTTTTTCTCTTGTCTTATCCACAAGGAGGATATCATCAGCAAAAAGCATACACCAAGGTACATCCTCTTGTAAATGCCCGAGTAAGACCATCCATAAATAAAGCAAAAGATATGGGCTTAAAGCCGATCCTTGATGTAAACCAACGGAAATAGTAAAATACTTGGTCAATCCTCCTTCGATTCGAACACATGTAATAGCTCTAGCATACATATCTTTAAGGACTTGAATATAAGTCATATCAACACCTTTCTTCTCAAGGACTCTCCAAAGAACATCTCTAGGAACCTTATCGTAAGCTTTTTCTAAATCAATAAAAATCAAATGTAGATCCTCCTTATTATCTCTGTACTTCTCCATCAAACCTCTCAATAAATGTATAGCTTCCATGGTAGACACTGCCCGACATAAATCCAAATTGATTATGAGAAATCTTCGTAATACGTCTTAACCTATGTTCGATTACCCTCTCCCATAATTTTAAAGTATGACACATCAATTTAATTCCTCTATAATTTGCACACTCTTGTGCATCTCCTTTATTCTTAAAAATGGGGACCAAAATGCTCTTTCTCCACTCCTCAGGCATCCTTTTAGTTTTTAAAATAATATTAAAAAGTTTAGTAAGCCAGGAAACTCCCAAATCACCTAAACATTTCCACACTTCAATTGGGATATCATCAAGTCCTACGGACTTTCCCCTTGGTTTTCTTTAAAGCCTCATCAACTTCTTTTTACTAATGCGACGGTAAAAATGAAAAATTTTATTATTATTAACGATATTAAGATCACTAAGGTCAATCGTACTTTCAGCATCATCATTAAAAAGTTTATTAAAATAACTCACCCACCTATGTTGGATATCTTTTTCTAAGAAAAACACTTTTTGATTTTCATCTTTAATACACTTTACTTGAGTTAAATCTTTACTTTTCTTTTCTCTTTGTTTGGCTAGTTTATACATATATTTTTCACCTTCCTTAGTATCGAACATGTTATAAAGATCACTAAAAGTTTGAATTTTTAGCGTCACAGATTATTCTTTTACACTCCTAGCGAGCCGTTTTATATTTTTCCCGTTCTCTACGCTTTTATATTTAAACCAATTTTTGTAACATAACTTCTTATATTTTATCTTTTCTTGCAAATTATTATTCCACCACCAACTATTTTTATTTATAGAAACTTTTTCTTTTGATTCTCCAAGTAAATTTTTAGCCACTTGTTTAATAGTATTAGTTAATTTTTCCCACATAATATTCGCATCTTCATGAACATCCCAAATATTTAAATCTTGAATTTTACTCATAAAAATAATTTTATTTGTGTCTTTTAGGTGCCCCCATCTTATTCTACGATGTTGAATCCTAGTATTCTTTATTTTACTGACTCTTCATCTTAAAATCTAGAGCTAATAATCGATGTTGGGTACTTAATTGCTCACTTGGAATAACCTTACAATCCTTACAATCATGACGATCTCTTCTTCTCATAAGAAAATAATCAATTTGTGTTTTATTAGATCCATTCTTATAAGTAATAAGATGCTCATCTCTTTTCTTGAATAAAGTATTAGTAATAATCATATCATACACTAAAGCAAAATCTAAAATGGCTCTACCTTCTTCATTAATAGCTCCATAACCGTAGCCACCATGAATATTTCTGAAATCTTTAACCACTCTACCGACATGTCCATTTAAATCTCCTCCAATAAAAATTTTTTCTTCAAGGGGTATCAAGTGTAATAAATCACATAAACATAAAAATTTCAAAAAATAACACTTCTGTTTCTCCCTTCAGATTCAAGCCTAGACACTCTCCCACAATCAACCACACTCTCACACTGAAAAAAATTGTGTACGTAAGAGATGTGTACGTAAGAGATGTACAATGAGGTTACAATGAGGTTATATCCAGGTTACAACCCTCCTGTAACCTACTTATAACTCCCTTGTAACCCGCTGTAACCTACCAATAAGTCTGCGCTTCTGTTTTCATGCATTGGTAGGTTACAAGGGGGTTACAAGGGGTTATAAATAGATTACAAGGGATACAAAGAGGTTACAAGGGGGTTATAAGTAGGTTACAGGGGGTTGTAACCTGGATATAACCTCTGTGTAACCCCCTTATACCCTATGTTTACGTACGCAGCTCTGCATACGTCTTACGTACGCAACTTTTTTCCCTCTCTCGCGCTCGCTTTCCTTCTCCTTTAGTTGCTCTTTAAGTCTCATTTGAGAGAGTTTTGTCTTTCCTAGAAGTTTATTTTAAAATAACATTAGAAAATGCTTTGTCATAAATTACAATTAGTAATGTGATATAATTGTTTGAATACAAAATTTATTTTGTGATTTTCAAAGCACTTTTAAAGATAAAAAGATTATAACAACCCTTGTCTTCTTTGACAATGTCGAACCTGCCTCTAAGTCATTTGAACCGTTAGCAACCGCCATATTAGAATGATCGGATACGCGACTTTGATTGGGTTGCTGGGAAGGCAAGGAAGGAGGGGATGCCCCATAACTGGTGGGTGATAGTTTTGTTGAGCTCAAAAAGATCTTCTTTGATGCCTCTTGGAGATGGCAACTCATCATCGATGTGGACTAGGTGATGGCGTGGATGTTGGAATGTTTGTCGATGTCGTTGTTAAGGAGTCGCCACTCTACTAATCTATCATATTATCTTAATCTTCAAGTAATCTTATTCCTTCGAATAATGTAAAGGATCCTTAGATGTTAAGAAACTTGAAGAAGAAGAATAAGGGCTAATAAGATATAAAAGAGTAGAATAAGGAAATGTCAGTGGCAGTCTAGCCCTTATCCTTTTTCTTGAAGAAGAAGGATAAGATTTTGAAATGCCTTATTTTGGATATTTTCGTATAAGGATTATCTCTAATAACCAAAAATTTTAGGTGTGATAACTATTCTGATTTCTTTAATTCTCCTATAGGAGCAAGCTCCTATAGTTAATTACATCTTAGACAGTTAGAATTGCCTAAGAAAAGTCCTGATTAACGTTAACACTCGTTCTCTGAGAAAAAATTAATTGTCAAGAAAAGAAATGTCAATGTTCAATCCTAGGGGTAATAAGTTTCTAAGTGTCACGTACTATCCTAAAGTTTCAGTTTTATTTTATTAATGTTATTTTGATTTTGTCGTTTTAGTTATATTTTGTTTTGTTTTGTAGTTTTATTATCGTTTTGATTTTTTTTTTAATTTGTCGTTGTTTTATTTTTGTTTTGTAATTCGTTCAGTGATTATCCTAAAAGTTTTAGTTTTATTTTTTTGTTTTTTCGGTTTTGTTATTTTAATTTAGTTTTAATGTCGTTGTTTTGTTTTAATCTCGTTTTGGTTTTGTTTTATTGTTTATTGTCCCGTCTTTAGAATGTCGCCCTGCAAAACAGAGTTAACACACCCTAATAACATGCAAAATAAATCTAAAATGAAACTTGTCTTCAACTTGCAAGAAAAACAGTGTCTGATTTTTAAAAGAAATAATGTGAATTTTATTTCTTAAATTATTAATTTTGTTGTTTTTTAATTTAGACAACCAGGTTAAGATGTACATGGCTCCGTCGTCCCAGGGTCGTAGGATGTCTTGATCTACTTAGTCTGAAAGGTGTTGAAACCAGGACAGGAAGACTCCTGTCAACAACCAGGATTGTATCATCCAAGAAATCTTCGTAGATCAAGAACTTATTGTATTTCAAGTTTCGTTCGGGTGATCTTTATTGATTAGGATTTCATTTAAGTTTTAATGTCTTTTGTCAGATTTTAAAGGTTGAAATATTTTAAGTTGTTTACGATTTATTAACGGATTAATTTTTGTAGTCTTTGTCATTTATTTTGATTTTTTTTTATGGTTCCATTATTTATGATCATTAAGTTTGAGGTTTGTAAAATCTAACATAAGTTAGAATTTATGATTTTAGATTCAATGTCTTTGAATTTAATGATATTCGAATTAAGCCTAATATAAATTAGACTTAAAGATAAAATCTAACATTGGTTAGATTTTAGGATTTTATATTCAATGTCTTTTGAATCTAAAGATATTTGGGTAAGTATAATATAAATTAGAATTAAATATAAAATCTAACTTGAGTTAGAATTTAAGATTTTAGATTCATTGTCTTTTGAATCTAAAGATATTTGGGTTAAGTTTAATATAAATTAGACTTAAAGATAAAACCTAGCATGAGTTAGAATTTAGGACATTAGATTCAATGTCTTTTGAATTTAAAGATATTTGGGTTAAGCCTAATATAAATTAGACTTAAAGATAAAACCTGACATGAGTTAGATTTTAGGATTTTAGATTCAATGTCTTTTGAGTTTAAAGATATTTGAGTTAAGTGTAATATAAATTAGACTTGAAGATAAAACCTAACATGAGTTAGATTTTAGGATTTTATATTCAATGTCGTTTGAATCTAAAGGTTTTTTAAGTATAATACATATTATATTTTGATTCAATTCGAGTTTGGCCAGGGGCTCAGACTGACTTTAATTTAAGTTAATCCTAAAGTTTTAGGTCAACTAACCTTTAACCCATGCTTTGATTGATTTAGATTCAATTTAGATTGAACCTAGAGATTGATCAACTTAAGTTCAATTTGAGTTAAACTTAAAGTCTAAATTTGACTTTGGTTCAGTTTAGGTTGAACCTAAATTTTGATGGGTTTAGGTTCAATGTAGGTTGAGCCTAAAGTTTGGTTGAGTTAGGTTCAATGTAGGTTGAACATAGAGGTTTGGTTAGGTTCAATTTGTGTTGAACCTGAAGTTTGGTTGAGTTAAGTTCAATGTAGGTTGAACCTAGAGGTTTGGTTAGGTAAGTTGAACCTGAAGTTTGGTTTAGTTAGGTTCCTTGTAGGTTGAACCTAGAGGTTTGGTTAGGTTCAATTTAGGTTGAACCTGAAGTTTGATTGAGTTAGGTTCAATTTGAGTTGAACATGAAGTTTGGCTGAATTAGGTTCAATGTAGGTTGAACATGAAGTTTAAGTTTTATTTATGTTCAATTTAAGTTGAACCTAAAGGTCTAAATTAACTTGGGTTCAAGTTAGGTTGAACCTAAGTTATAGTTTGATTTAGGTTCAATGTAGGTTGAATCTAAATTGGGTTAACTTGGGTTCAAGTCAGGTTAAACCTAAGTTATAATTTGATTTAGGTTCAATGTAGGTTGAACCTAAAGTTTTAGGTTAACTTGGGTTCAACTTGGGTTGAACCTAAGTTTAGGTTTGACTTAGATTTAATGTGGGTTGAACCTAAATTGTTATAGTTTTGGTTTAAGTTCTTTGTAAGTTGAATCTAAGGATTTGATTAACTTGGGTTCAAGTTAGGTTCAACCCAAGTTTTAATTTGATTTAGGTTCAATGTTGGTTGAACCTAAAGTTTTAGGTTAACTTGGGGTCAACTTGGGTTGAACCTAAGTTTAGGTTTGAGGTAGATTCAATATAAGTTGAACCTAAGTTTGAGTTAACTTAAGTTCAAGTTAGATTGAACCTAAGTTTGGGTTTGATTTAGATTCAACGTAGGTTGAACCTAAATTGTTATGGTTTTGGTTTAGGTTCTTTGTAAGTTGAACCTAAGGATTTGATTAAATTGGGTTCAAGTTAGGTTGAACCTAAGTTTGAATTTGATTTAGGTTCAATGTAGGTTGAACTTAAAGTTTTAGGTTAACTTGGATTCAACTTCGATTGAACCTAAGTTTAGGTTTAAGTTAGGTTCAATATATGTTGAACTTAAGTTTGAGTTAACTTGGGTTCAAGTTTGATTGGACATAATTTGGGTTTGATTTAGGTTCAATGTAGGTTGAACCTAAATTTAAGGTTAACTTGGGTTGAACCTAAGTTTGGGTTTGATTTAGGTTCAATATAGGTTAAACCTAAATTTTAGGTTACTTGGGTTCAAGTTGGGTTGAACCTAAGTCTGGGTTAACTTGGGTTCTACTTGAATTAAACCTGAGTTATGGTTTTGATTTAAGTCTAATTAAAGATAGACTTAATTATGGTTTAAGGTTACTTAAGCTTAATTTAAGTAAGACTTACGGGTTAATTAAGTATAATTAGGGTTAGACTTAATTAGGGATTATGGTTACTTAAATCTAATTTAGTTGAAGTTTTAGGTTAATTAAGTATAATTAATGTTAGACTTAATTAGGGTTTATGGTTACTTAAACCTAATTTAGTTAATGTTTAAGGATTACTTAAGTCTAATTAGGTTTCCTCTAACTCAAAACCTAATCCTAGCATCTTCATCACCCAACCTAGAAAATCTTGTTAGAAGAGAAAAATGACAGATTTAGGAATTCTCACATTTGCGATGGTTAGAAAGCATTCTCTCACCTTGCTCCGTGCTCCTTCCACTCCAATTGTAGGTATGAAGCTTTCTTTTACAAGGAAATTCCAAAATCCCCAAAAGAACCCTCAGAATTTTACTCTTCTCTCAAGAAAGGGAAGTGGAAATGAAATAAAGGAGAGAGTGAGGAAAAGGGAAGAGAAAACCTGTAGGAAGGCAAAATAAAATGAAGAAAGTCTAAGGTTTTCCTTCTCTTCCTCAAGAACACCTTCTCCAAGCAAAGGAGAGTGGACTCCGACAACAAGAGGAAGTTCTCCAGCAGTGCTCCCTCTTATTCTCCCCTAAGTGCTCTCTCAAGAAGTCTTCTCAATGAGTCCCACTTTTGCTGAAAATTAATTCAACTCTCTTATTTTGCTTCAAGGTTAAAAACGACCTTTGCCACATGAAAGGGGTGACTTGGTTTAGGAACTATATATAGATTTGGGTAAATCAATGACCACCATGGGGAGCATCCCAAAGCACCAAATGTCCAAAATGGCCCCCAAACTTAGATGTGGGGCCAACTAAAATTAAAGAAAATCACGGCCCGACACGAGTGCGACAGTGTCTCAACGCAAACACATCCACAACATGCGGTCGGGCACGGGTGTGCTTGACATTGGGCGCTGGTTTTCCGTGCCCTCTGTTTGCTAGCATGGACCCAACACGTGTCCGACCTGGGTGTGTTGGAACCAAGGTAGGCGCGAAAGCGCCAAAGCTCTGGCGTAGGTGCACCGGGGAGAGCATGGGTGCACTCCAAAGCTGCTGCGGATTTCCCATTCTATACGTTTGTCAGTGCGAACCCAACACTTGTCTGCCACGGGTGCGCTGGATCTAAGGCACGAGCGGGTGCGCCATAACTTGGGCACGGGTGTGTGGGGACAAACATCCATATTGATGTATGATGCACTCCGGGGCACTCAACTAGATATTTGTGAGCCATGGGATACTCCGGAAGAGTAGAATATCATCCCATAGGCTTAAAATCCAAACGATGGTGCCAACAAAGGACCCCCAATAAGCGTGTCATGTCGCTAAGGCACAGTGCATTTATTGGCAGCATACTATTTTTGATTGAGCTGATGTTAGCCGAATTGTCGGAATGGCCTAGTCGACTAAAATGATCCAAGAGAAGGCCAAAGTGCCGAAGAGAGCTAGGTAGATTCAGTTTAACTGATCAAGGGCTCAGAATCAATGTGCCTGTTACATCAGGACGAAATGTCAGGAGACTTATATCTGACCCAAGGGGTTAATGAGTGTGGAACCTAAATATGTTAGGAAGGAAAGCTCCAAGGCTTATATCCAATTTAAAAGGTGGCTAGAGCAGGAACACCAAGGGACTCACATCTGCTCGATAGCTAGTTAAAGATGATCATATCAGGAAGGAATATTGTGGGATTTACATCTAACCTAAGATCGAGCAAGAACATTGAGAGAATCACTTGTGGAATTGGACTTTTCGTGAAACGGAGAAGAATACACGCGCATTCCCACACTTCTTATTTCCGGGTAGTCCGAAGCATCAATCAGGATTCACTTGAGCTTGGAAATCTGGGTGAAATGAGTCTCAAGACCACAAGATCACCCTTCAAATCCCAATGATTGAAAGAGATCCTCGTAAATTTTTTCTAATAAGCGAAACTTTTAATGCAGGGTCTATGCTGATCAAAACATTTTGAGACCACTGCAATATTTTCGCCCGGTCTATCATCGAGATGTTGGGGATACTGATTGATGTCGCTTGCCATCCCTTGAACATCAATCCAGTGGCTCAACCGATGAAACATAAGATGAGGTCCTTGATCGTCACTGCATTCCACACATATTGGGGGCCCATTTGTTGACCTCACATTTGTGAGGATCATTTATAAATCATTTTGAGAAGGGAATTCTACCAATATTGACCTCCTAAATCTTACCAATGGTCACTAAACCCTAATGTCTAGGGTAAAACCCTAATGAAGCCTTTTTAGCCCAAATCTTTATGACATCTTAAAATGATCAGACTAAAAATGACAAACCCTTGGCCTAAATGGTGAAACTTTGTCAAAATGGTCAATCCATGACCTAATAACCACCACATTGACCACACTGGTCAACCCTTGACTTAAATGGTCAAATTTGGTCAAAATAGTCAATCTACTACCCATTGACCACCATATTAACTAACAGGTCAACCCTTGACCTAAATGGTCAAATTTGGTCAAAATGGTCAATCCTTGATGGTCAAACTTGGTCAAAATGGTCAATTCATGGCCTAATGACCACCACATTGAACACAATGGTCAACCCTTGACCTAAATGGTCAAATTTGGTCAAAATGGTCAATCCATGACCTAATGACTACCATATTGACCCAATGGTCAACCCAATGACCTAAATGGTCAAACATGGTCAAAATGGTCAATCCATGACCTAATGACTACCATATTGACCCAATGGTCAACCCAATGACCTAAATGGTCAAACATGGTCAAAATGGTCGGTCAATCCATGACCTAATGACCCCCACATTGACCACACTGGTCAACCCTTGAACTAAATGGTCAAATTCGTCAAAATGCTCAATCCATGACCTAATGACCACCACATTGACCACACTGGTCAACCCTTAACCTAAATGGTCAAACTTGGTTAAAATGGTCAATCCATGACCTAATGACCACCACTTGGTCAACCCTTGACCTAAATAGTCAAATTTAGTCAACCTTGGTCAAACTCAGGTTATACCACCTAAACCCAATCACTCCATAACTAATACAACCATCAAATGGTCAAATTAATCATTATGGACACCCTTAGACTCACAATGGTCAACATTGGTCAAACATGGTCCACCAAGTCAACCTCGGTCAAATTTGGTCAAAATACTCAATTTTGAAGCCAATTAATAAAATTAATCAAATGATTAACCTTCAAAATCATTTTGATTAATTTATGGGTTAATATTATAATTTCCTACATTTTTAATTAATTGCATAATTAATTCAAAATGGAATGACAAGAAAATAACTTTAAATAAAATTTAAATTCATGACATCAGCCATGACATCAAAAATCTATAATTGGTTTTCAAAATTAAATTCAATTTATGGGGGGTCACCCATGTGTCACCCATGACTCATGTAACTCATCATAACATGTTTAACACAATAACCTCCCATCATGGAGTTATCATGAAGGGAATAGTGAAGGGAATATTGAGGTATCATTCCCTCATGAATTTTTAAAATAAGGATGAGGAGAGGTCATCACTCACCTCCATTCTTCTCTAATGAAAGAAAGACTCCTCTAAATCCTATCCTACACATGAATAGGGTCATCATGAGCAAGGCATCGAAAATGAGGAAGAGGAGGAATATGTGACCTCTCCTCCCTTAATTCATTGAATGTTTGATGAATCATATGGGGGATCTGATTCAAAACATCCTTAGGCAGCCTTATCCACCTCTTAAACCTTACAATAGGGGAAGCCAAAATGAAAGTCCAAATGGAGCTTTAGTTGAAGATCATCATGGCAAGCTTGGGAAATCCATCCATGGCTATCCTCAAGCTCATAATTTATCCTTATATAATCATGGAATGGATAACCTCTTCCCCCAAGTAAATAGATCCATATACATGCTCCTCCAGAGTCAATTTATGGCTATAAATAAGCAAAGCCTGAGAGCTCCCCATGAGAATAAAGACACATATATAATCCCTAAACTCTGAAACACTCTAAAAAAATTGCTCTTTATACCCTGAGCAATTGATTCCCTATAGAATCAAGCTTTGAAATCAGTCACCATCCTCCAATTTATCTACCCAAATCAGTAAAAGTTTCGGGTTTGACATGAATTTCTCAAAACTTCAAATTGACTCTTCTAAAAGCTTTCTAAAGCCCTACGAAGACAAGCCCAATTGAAATTGACCTTCTCCATAGGCTCCAACCAACTATTTCACCTTCATTTTCCAAACTATGACCCCCTCTAATCAAATTCATATCTAGCCCTAATTTCACCTCAAATTGAGTTGGGGACAAGCTTTCTGAGGTCAAGGGGAAGTTGTAGAACTAATTCAATTGAAGTTTCATCAACACAGGCCAAGGTATGGTTCTTTGGACTCAAATCGAGCTTAGGTTTGATACTTAATGAAACAAATCAATTCACAACTCATACATCACCGTATGGATGGGTTCTTCATCTCCAGATGAAGCTCTAGGAACAAATTTCGCTCAAATCCATTAAGAATCGAGTGAGATTTTGTTCCTAGATCAAGGACAATTTGCGGTTTCAGGGCAGATGAAGGAGATGAACGGATGTCGTTTATTTCCGTGTTTGGAAATGGACAGTTCTGATTTAATCCCATCTGATCCTGTGTTCCGAGTCTCGCAGTGGATTAAGCACGTTTCGGGGAGTACGAGGACAAGCGGCCTCCCCTGGTAATTTATGGCTAATATGGATTTAAGTAAATCCATATTAACCTTAAAATAATCAAAAATCTATATCTTAATAAATAATAATCATAAAAATATAATAAAAATACCCACAAACTTAGGGAGAGGAGAGGAAAATTATAAGACCAAATTCTAGACTAGATAATTTATAGTTGATTTTTAATTAATTAAATACTCGTTGGAGTATTTTAAATATTAAAAATTAATTATAAATTAAAAAATTACGATAATTCCACATAATGATCTCTTCATCCTTAGGAATACTCTGTAATTTTTTTAAACCATGATAAGGTCTCTAAGTTCAATTCACATAATTTCTATTAAACTTTGTAATTATTTTTCAAAATCAATTATTAAAATTAGAAAATAGGAAATGGAAAATAAAATTTGGCTAAGGAATTTAGGAAAATGACAAATATTTAGCCCCTTGAAAATTTAAAAATGACATTTTGCCTTTTATGGTTAAAAATTATTAATTTTAAATCTAAAAACCCTAAAAACCCTTTAAAACACAAATCTTCACTATCCTTAGCCCATGTCATATTACGCTAAGTCAATTTTGAGTCTAACTTCAAATAGACTCAAACCAAACCCTAATTAGGTCTAAGACACTAATTAGACCTAATTAAACCAAATTAAACATTAATCAAATTAGGTTTAATACCATAAAACCTAATTAGGTCTAAGACACCAATTAGACCTAATTAAACCATATTAAACCTTAATCAAATTAGGTCTAATACCATAACCCTAATTAGGACAAAGACACCAATTAGACCTAATCAAACCATATTAAACCTTAATCAAATTAAGTTTAATACCATAAACAGTTATTAGGTCTAAGACACCAATTATACTAATTAAACCATGTTAAACCTTAATCAAATTAGGCATAACACCATAAACCTTAATTAGGTCTAAGACACCAATTAGACCTAATTAAAGCATATTAAACATTACCCAAATTAGGTTTAATTAACCTTAATCTAACTAGACTTAGCCCAAATTAAGTCTAATTAATTAATTAAACCTTATCTAAATTAGGTTTAATTAACCTTAATCTAATTAGACTTAGCCCCAATTAAGTCTAATTAATTAATTAAATCTTATCCAAATTAGGTTTAATTAACCATAATTTAATTAGACTTAGCCCCAATTAAGTCTAATTAATTAATTAAACCTTATCCAAATTAGGTTTAATTAATCTTAATCTAATTAGACTAAGCCCCAATTAAGTCTAATTAATAAATTAAACATTATCCAAATTAGGTTTAATTATCCTTAATCTAATTAGACTTAGCCCCAATTAAGTCTAATTAATTAATCAAACCTTATCCAAATTA
Source organism: Papilionanthe hookeriana x Papilionanthe teres (assembly GCA_022702705.1). Classification (NCBI taxonomy): domain Eukaryota; kingdom Viridiplantae; phylum Streptophyta; class Magnoliopsida; order Asparagales; family Orchidaceae; genus Papilionanthe; species Papilionanthe hookeriana x Papilionanthe teres. The sequence goes on along the minus strand of CM040423.1, from coordinate 52,598,897 downwards.
GGTTTAATTAACCTTATTCGAATTAGCCTTAGGCTCAATTAAGTCCAATTAATTAACTAAACCTTATCCAAATTAGGTTTAATTAACCTTAGTTTAATTAGACTTAACCCAATTAATTCTAATTAATCAATTAAACCTTATCCAAACTAGGTTTAATTAACCTTAATCTAATTAGACTTAGCCACAATTAAGTTAATTAATTATTATACTTTATCCAAATAAGGTTTAATTAACCTTAATCTAATTAAACATAGCCTAAATTAAGTCTAATTAATTAATTAAACCTTATCCAAATTAGGTTTAATGAATCTTAATCTAATTAATCTTAGCTCCAATTAAGTATAATTAATTAATTAAACCTTATCTAAATTAGGTTTAATTAACATTAATCCAATTAGATTTACCACCAATTAAGTCTAATTAATCAATTAAACCTTACCCAAATTAAGTTTAATTAACCTTAATCTAATTAGACTTATCCCTAACTAGGTCTAATTAATCAATTAACCCTTACCCAAATAAGATTTGATTAACCATAAACCTTAATTTAACCTTAAATAGGTTTAACCAGTCCAAAGAAACCAAACTTAAGTTCAACCCATGTTGAACTTAAGTCAAACTCTTAAACCTTGGTTCAACCTAATTTGAACCAAAGTTAACCCAAACTTAAGTTGAGATTATATTATGTATATAATCTCAACTGTTTATCATCCCAAGACAAGTGGTTTAGCTGAAGTCTCAAATAGCGAAATAAAATGAATTTTAGAGAAATCTATAAATCCTCATAAATTAGATTGGTCTGCGAGATTAGATATTGCATTATGGGTATATTATACTGCTTATAAAACTCCTATAGGAATATCTCCTTATAGATCGATTTTTGGGAAAACTTGTCATTTACCAGTTAAATTGGAACATAAAGCATATTAGGCAATTAAAGAGTTCAATTTCAATTTAAAGGATGCTGGTGAGAAAAGATTATTACAACTCAATGCATTGGAAGAAATTAGAAAAGAATCTTATGATAATGATAGAATTTTCAAGGAGAAAATGAAGATATACATGATCGGAAGATTATAAGAAAGAGATTTGAACCTGGACAGTAAGTTTTATTGTATAATACAAGATTGAAATTATTTCCTGAAAAACTAAAGTCTAGGTGGATAGGACCTTTCACTGTTATAAAAGTTTACCAGTTTGAAGGTATTGATATTGAAGATCCTAAGACCGGAAGAATATTTAAAGTTAATGAGCATCGATTAAAACCATATTTTGAGGGGTCACGACCAAATTCTAAAGAGATTTTAATGTTAAGTCATCCTGAATAAAACTAATATTTTTCGAGATGACGACGTTAAACCAAACGCTTTATGGGAGAAAACCCATAGTTATCTGTGTTATTTAGTTTGTTTTGATTTGCTTGTAGTTGTTATTATTATTAGATAGTATTATATTTCAGTTATACTCACTCATAAATATCTTAAATGGTGTTAATTATTGAATTGTATCGAAGATTTGGAGGTTATCTGGACGAAAAAGTTGTTGGAGAAAAAATGTTCTTTAGCGCCATCAGCGCCCGACGGCGAGATTTTCTAGAGAGCTTGTTAAAAATTCAGATTTTGGGCGCCGGCAGCACTGACGACTGAGTAGCAGTTTTTAGAGTTTTAAATGGCATAATTTGGTTGTTTTGAGCGGGAGTTTCACCCTTGTAACTGACCAAACTTATTTTAAAACCCATTAACTCTAGAAAAATGAAAGGGAAGTTCTCAAATTTTCATTCCATGGTTTTCAACTTCTTTTATTCTCCAAGATTTAGAGGTTTCAATAGGAGAAATTTAGTCTCGAGGCGCAACGACTTTGTGACAAAGTCCTTATAAAGAGGAGACTTATCAAGGAAAGAGGCTTTGTCCATTGAAGTATGAATGTTCCTAGTACTCATGTTGAAGAAATTTTTATGCAGAGGTGTTGGGAAGTGTTATGTTATACTACTGCCGCAGTTGTCATTCCTATGGTGAAAGAATTTTTTACAAATCTTCATGGAATCAACCAAGGAGTCTTCTATGTGCGAGGTAGGTGGATATCATTCACTCCTTCCAAGATTAAACTTTATATGATAGATAATGAGTCAATCTATCATTACACTAATTTTTTCCCTACAAGAGACAATATGAATGAAATCTATCGATATTTGACGGATGAATGCGAAGACTGGGAGATAAGAGATGATGGGTATGTCAATTTCTCTAGTACCTTATTGAATCCTGTGTCGAAGAAATAACATTTCTTTATATCTTCAAAATTACTCCCAACCATGAAAATTCGTAAAGTGACGAAGTAAAGTGCAATACTGAATTATTGCATTTGAACTGGAAGGCCTATTGACATTGGCACAATAATTGTGAAATCTATTTTGGGTTTGATTGTGCATGGATCAAACTATGGTTTGAGACATCCTTCCACTATATTTCTTCTCTGCAGTCAGTCACAAGTAACATATGAAAGTTAGGAAAAAGTGCTTCTCCCTTGGAAGCCCATGGACCTAACTAATATTTATGATTGTTCAGCAACTGGGGATGAAAATGATCTGAGCATAACTATAGACTAACTATCTCAGAGTTTACTACTTGTTCAACCTCGTTTTACTGAAAATGTGAAGTTTATTCTGAGGAAGATCAAGAAATTGGAGAAAGATGTATGAAATCTTATGGATGTAATTAATAATATTTTTGAATTATTTGATCAACTGGATTGGAGAATGAAAGAACAGTCTGACCATATTGGGCGTATAAAGGAAGGATTGATGCGATTGATGAAGAAATAGGCTTGGATTGAAGATGATTAGACTGATGAATTTCCATATCGCCCCTTCTACAATTTATTTGTGCACCACCAAATCATGTGAGATATAGAGAAGATAGCACTAACATTGATGAGTAGTGATTCTTTGTTTTATCTACTTTATTTAGTATTTGGATTTTATTTTCTTTAGTTTCATTTGTATTTGGCTTACTTATGGTATGATTTCAGACTTATTATGCTTGCAATTTGAGTTTATGTTATGTTTTCAACGTTAGGGTGTTGTGGTTTGATTGAAACACTGAATTATTGTTGTGGTATAATGACTTATATGTGCAAGGTTGTAATTGTGGATTATATATATAAAAGTGATGTTTTGTGTTGTTTGTGTAATATTTGTATTAGTTCATCACTTAATTATGAATATAGATGCTTAAAAAGGCTAATTAGATGTAGTCGTAACTTTAAAACGATCAAAATTGCAAAAATTTAAGGAATCCTAAAAATCGGTCTAGCACCGACGACGCCCAAAACCCGAAACTCATCCTGAATATTTTAAACTCGAGATTTTGAGCCTTTGACCGCATTTAACCATCTTCAACCTCTAGCCAAGGCCGAATAACGCTCCTAGGGCTTGCTTGCAATTAGATTTGAGGCGATTTTGAGGCTTTTTGAGGTTGGTTCTCATCTTTTCTTGGTAAAAACTCTACTTTAAAATAATTTTTTTTATTTTCACCATAGAAATCTCCTACATTAGAGAAATCCGAAAATTTATAGGTTTTGAAGAATACTTTAAGCAAATCCATGGTGAAATGCTCTAACATGTTAGATTTGACTTTGGAGTCTTTACATTGATTTCGAAATTTATTGGGATTTATTTGCAAAATTTCTAGAAATTTTGATATAGCTCTAAAGATGTTTAAGGGAAAGAGAAAGGTTGATTTTGATGAAATGAAATTTGTTAATATTAAAGCACAATATCACTTCAATTCTACACTCCGAAGCAAAAAGTGTATACAGGAACGAGGATTTGAAAATTTGGGCGGAGTTGTGGAGCTGCTGATTGCAGATCGGAATTGGGAAACTTTTTGTTATTTTTCTGCCGATGTTGTTGCTGATATAGTCCGTGAGTTTTATACTATCTTGCAGTGGACTGAAGAAGAATATGTGTAGGAAAAATGGTAGAATTCACTTCTGCATGATTAATGCTTTCTACTAGTTTAGAGATAATCCATTTTGTGGGTACAAATCTTTTGGTATGGTGGATGACGACCTTAAATGGGTAATTAGTTTTCTTACTGATGGAAAAGGGGAGTGGAAAACAAAGCAAAGGCAAAAGATAAATTTTCCTGCTTCCACTCTAAATGTAGCATCTAAAGTCTGCCATTACTTTATTTATGCAAAACTACTACCTACTTATCATCATAGTGAAGTTTCAAGGGATAGAGCTATTCTGAATTTTTGTATCCAAAACATGAGAATTATTGACATTGGTAGATTTATTCATAATAATATTCATACTATATCTAAAGGGGAAACCACTAGAGGATTGGGACATCTTGTCTTGATTAACACATTATGTGTACAATCAGGAGTTAAGGTTGATATTAGTGAAGAGTTGGTTCATCCTCTAAAGCCTATTAGTAAAACCAACATTTGCACTTACAAATCTCACGTAGGATGAAGATCTGAAAGTAAGGGTAGTAAGATTCCCTGTAATAGTCATGACATACCTTCTACCTCTGGAACTCCCACTATTTATGATGTTATGGACCGGCTGATGATACAACAAGGTGATAGTATGAAGCTTCATAGCAGGATTGATGGATTGAAAGTAAGAAATAACATCAACATTGATTATCAGAGGAGAAGAGTGGAATATGATATAGCTTATCATGATGCTCAGATAAGATTTATGAGGGGAGAAGCTGGTGTGATATTTTCTACTTACCACCATTATTTTCCATACCAGCTTGAGGAGGAAGAAGGAGCAGAAGAGGAAAAAGAGGATGATTGGTAGTGTAGTATTCTGTATGTTTGTTATTGTTGTGTAGATTTTGTGTTTGTTATTTGCTTTTGCATAGTAGATGTGTGTAATATTTGTACTTTTTTTTTAATTTAGTTAAGTTGTATTCAAACTTATGTTGGTTTATTTCAGTTGAAGTAAAATTGTAATGGATGTTGTATTAAGTGTTTTAAGTTGTCTTTTAAATTTCCTTTACCCTGCAAATCTCTGATATATATGTGAATAATGCTTCTAACTATTTTATATATGTAGTTGAATTTTTAATTAATACTTGCATGCTTCAAAAAAATCAAAAGCCTGTGACAAAAAGTTAGTTTGCTTTTTGTTTTTCTCTCTCTTTATTAAGTTGTTATGCACTGAAAAACTTAAGTTTGGGGTAGGAAAAATTAACTTTAATTTATCCTCAAATATTTTCAAAATTATTTTAACCTGACTTAAAGTAGTTAAGCTTAACTTTAGATAACTAAATTTTTTATTTCATTTAAATATCATAGTAGATTTGAATGAAAGTTCTTAGTAATGAAGGTTAACTTTATGGGGCTAAGATATTTAGTATAAGAGGATTAGACTATAGTTGACTATTTAAAGTAAAGAAAACTATATTTTTGAAATGTTAAGAGTCTTAGAGGTTTATGTGAGGAGAAAAGATTGTGACTCTATGGTGAATCATTTAAAGCTAATATATATCTATAAGTAAAGAGATATTTCAAGTTCCAATTTTAGGGAGAGGAGAGTGAAGTTCAAAATTATTAAAGGCTATCCAGATATAGTAATTCTCACAAGAAAAAAAAAAGAAAAAGAAAAAAAGAAAAAGAAAAAAAAAGAGGATTGAAAAGCAATTCCAAAAAGAAAAGAGAAAAGAAAGAAAAAGAAAAAATACATGTGAGGAGAAGCTTGAGGAGATGTCTAATAAAAAAATTGGCTTCACTTCAATCAACACAAGGGAAGAGCTTGGTTGCATTTCTGAATTTATATTTAAGTATTAGCATCCTTACTAATAGAGTTTTCATGAGCTTCTTTTTCATATGATCCTTCAAAGCACCCTTAATGTGATAAATTATAGTTATTCTTGAAATGAATAGGAGACTAGAACTCATAGACATGATTGCTAAATGTTTTTGCACCTATAGTTTTGACCTAAGTTACTGAAAAACTTTCTAAAAAGTCTTGTTATTATATTCATTTCAATAAAAAATCATAGTATTTTTTAAGTAAAGTTCACTACTAAAAGCTATATTTCTATGTAGTAAAAGGATTACTTGATTACAAGTAATAATTAAGTTTGGTGGATTTTTATGCACCAGAAATATGTTTGATTTTTCATTTATCTTCTGTACTTATTTTTGGTGATATTGCACTTTAAAGGAAGGTATTTTTTGTGTTTTGCTGCAGGTATGATGATTTTAAGCAATTAGAGCAAAAAAAGCAAAAATGAAAGAATTTGGAGAGAAAAAGGGCAAAAAAATAGATTTTGAAGTTTTGGCGCCGATGGCGCATTTTTCCAGAGAGACCTGATTCTTTAGCGTGATAGGGCACCGACAACACCCAATGTCGGTGGAGGCCAAATTCAATGTAGACGGATGACTTTTGGAGGGATTCTTGAAGCAATCCCTAGACTATTTTAACTTGATTTTGACGCTAGAATTAGAGAAAGGAGTCTAGAAGAAGTGGTGTGAGTGAAGTAAAGTGTGTGTGAGTTGAGAGTGAGTGTTTGTAAAGAGTTTAGAGTTTAGGGTTTGGTGTAAAGTGTTATTTTGTGAGGGATTCTTCTCAAAAGAGTCATAGGAGGAGAGGGAAAGTGAGAGATTGTTCTTCCATATTCCAAGAGAGAATTGTGTGTTGTTGTGAAGAGAGAAGGAGATTCAAAGGAACTTCAAGGGATTTTCTTGGGGAAGAAATTGAGATAAGTTGTATTTACTTCTTATTGTTTATATGACTTTGTTTTTATATATAAAATCTTTGTTTTGTCGTATCTTCCTCATGAATTTTGAGTAGATTTCTTAGTCTTTCTCCTTTCAATGGTATATGGTGAAGCGATGGTTTAGATTGGATGTGTCATATAAATGTTAAGAAATTATGATGATTTTTCACTTTGTACTTCATTTACTTTTTAATTTGGCCAATTGAATTGTTAAAATATTTTGTGAAACATACAATCCAAATGAACCAAGATTTCTACAACAAAAGTGAAGATTATATTCAATGTCCACGAATGAGTGATATAGTTCATGGGGGTTTGGTGCAAATAAATAGAGAAATATGTTTATTGGCGTAAAATTAAAGATTTTAGGGTGACAGACTAAAATTCCTAATTTGGTCCTAGTATTTGGAAACTAAAGCGAGAGTTAGCCTTCAGTCGAAGGGAAGTGGGAGCTCTGGAGTGAGAATCAGTATCCTCCCAGCCTAGTCATGGATTTAGGGACTAAACCTAGGATTAGCCAATGTTCTTTATAGCACTCGAAAGAGGGCAAAGAATATGTATGATCCTATTTAGCACAATACAAAAATCTTTCTAATCTTTATCATTCACTCACCATAACCTCATTGTAAGGGGGATGACACTTTCTCTAAATTTGAATCTTGCATTACAAAGCTTATAGTAGTAGTAGTTAACTTTAATTTGAAGTATAAAAAGTACTTTATTAATCTTAAAATCTCTAGCATCGTTAAACTTTAGCAACTTTAGTATTTAATGTAAGTGCATTGCAAATTTGAAAATTGGATTTCTGTGCTACGTTTGAAAGTTTGCTTCCTCCCTGTGGGATCAATAACTAGAACTCTGCTAAAGCTCTGTTTTACTTGAACGATACGTGTACTTGTGCATAGATTGGCTGCTTTCTTATTAAATTGATTATACTTTGTGACTGAATAGAAAATATTTTTTAAATATTTATTCCAAGGTTGCAGCCACACATCAATAGGTTTACTTTCAAGCAAAGGATTTTCTTTTGTCCATCATAGTTGTTCAATTATTGACATCCAAATTATCCAAAGATGGACAATCATTCCATAGGGTAAACATCAAGAATGAACCTCAAATTTCAGAATAATCAACAATAATTGGATGATAAAGTTGACCGATGAGTCTGGCGTAGGTCTAAGGCTAGCCACCAATTTGTTGTCCTGTTAGTTTTGTTGTTTGTTGTTTTATTGTGTACTCGATAGGTCTACCCACATTTCTAGTTGTTATTTTGCTCACTTTTGTTTGGATTATCACTAGACTCATTAAGGACTAAATTTTCTAACCAAATTAAAAAATCTCAACCTAAATTTTTAAAGTTAAGAAATTTATAACCAAAGTAAAAGTAAAATAAAACATTGCATTCATACTTTAGAGCATCATGAAATTAAAACAAAAAAATAATTGCAATTAAATAAAATGAGTAGTAATCTCTTTATGATTTAGAAATAGTCACAAAAAGATCATTTTAGGAATATGCATTCATATTAGTTATATTCCTTGTCTTCAGGCCCCAACTCATTGCACAAAAGAGGGGATTTATCTTTTGAGGATCATTATCTTATTAAGTGAGTCTATCTCTACATACCGATTACCTTATAAATAAATCTTTTGAGCATCATCATCACATACATGCATACATATATACATCCTGAATTATCACTTTACACTAAGAGTTAATAAAAAATAATAAAATATTATAGTGCGGTGAGAAATAAAAATTTTAAATTTTAAATATAAAAAAAATGTATTAGTCTTAGGCTATTTTGAATACCATTCATACTTGTGCATCTTGATTTTTATGATCAAGTTGTAAGACTTACCTTGCTAATAAATAATAACCTATCATAATCTTCACTTCATGAGACCAATCATGTATGATTTTACTGCAATTAGGCATCATATTAGACTTGTTTGATCCTTCACAAGTTGAACTATAAGTCCCTTGTTTCCTGCATTTTCTCTCTTTATATTAGGTCAGGAGGTTCTACTCATTTCTGTTAACCTCATTATAATCATAGGATCCAAGATTGTTCGTATGATTACAACATAAAACCTCACCTATAGGCTTTCATATGATCATATATAGTGTGATATAATTCCTAACTTTCTAATAAAATCTTAACTTTACTCATCGAATTAATCTTCTTTAAAATCAATAAAGCCAAATAATATGATATTTGAGATGTCACTGAGCTTCTCAGTATCTTCGACATCTCTTGTTTTTTTCTTTGGGTTTCGTGAATAATTGTTTCACTTTTTAATTTTCCCTTTTGATATTCTTAATGATCAATCGTAGAAACTTAAACTTAGAAAATTCTTGAAGACAAAACCACAACCTTAATCGAGAGTTTTTTAAGTAATTTTGTTTCTTAAAATTTAATTAATTATAGGGGCTTGCCCTTATAGGAAGTTAGTAACCCATATTAATCTAAACCCTATGTATTCTATAGATTGAATAGGAAAAAGATATGTTGGTTCGAACACAGACCATGCACATATCCAAATATTTAATTATTTAAATAATTGAACTCATTGTAAAGCGATGTTTCTATCTGTCAGGATGGTATACTACTTTTGATGTTATGTTTGATTATTTAAATAATTAAATATTTGAGATTTGTTTAGTCCTTTATTTTCATAAACTGAAAATAAACCTAATAGATTTTTCTAGAGACTCTGCTAGGGACTAACCTTTCTCTCCATCTTTAGTTGATTGTTTTAACTTTTATATATCAGTATTATGTTTGATCCCTTACATACCATATTACATTTCTTCCATTGGATGTCTTGCTTATTTCATTCTTGGGCAAATATAACCAACATCAGTTCTTCGATTTCACAACTGTTTGTCTAAACAACCTTAAATGAACAGGTTTTAGAAACTCCAAATTTTAACTTTATGGAACTCTAATAAAAAGCAATTTTTGATCAAACAAAATAAAAAAATAAAAATAAAATAAATTCCTTTAAAATCAATCTTTCCATCTCTTGTTATTCAAATCCAATATTCTCTCTCCTTTAGTTTTGCTTGTTTAATACAAGTTATTTAAATTCATACCCTTTCAAATTTTCCATCATATCAAATTTCATAAAATTTTGAAAATAATTTAAAATTTTAAAAAGAAACTAAAGTCCAAAAATAAAAAATTCAAAATAAAACAAAACAAGATTAAAATTCAAAGTAAGCAGTTAATCTCCAGAAATGTCTAGTATATCAAACGAGTTCTAAAGTTTACGCCACTTTGGAAATCTCCACGATCAGAATGGAGCATTGAACAGAAATAATACTTCCATTTTTCAAATTTCAAAAATGTCTTCTTCAAAACTGATATTCTCATTTACTACTGGATTAAACTTAGTTGTTAGTAAGAACATTATGCCTTAAGAGGCAATGCCGAAGTTTGGTAGAAGCTTTAGTCAATTGGACATGACCAGTGAAAACTTGGCTTTTATTGTAATGAAGCCCATTTTTTATAAGTCTTGTAACCAATGGTTAAATTTGATCTCAAGTCAGACTAAGAGTTCCCCTCACTAAAGAGAGTTCTGATTGAGAAGGTACTTGTTATTGTTGCTAAGTTTACTACCATGTTTGTTGTTAAATCCACTACTGATAAGTTTGTTATTGTTGTTATTAACTATATTGTTAAGTCCACCATTGATAAGTTTGCTTTGGTTGTTAAGTTCGTTGCTTCTAAGATTGTTATTGTTGTGCTTGTGAGGTTTGTTCTGCTGATAAGGAAGGTTGTTAACAAGATACCTTCTGAGTCAGTAGAGCAAGTTTGTTTTTGCAACTGAGAATGAATTGATAGATTTTATTGTGTTGTCATCTACGTTCAAGATTAGATCCAGCTCGAGGTTTGCATCTATGACCCGTGCACAGAAGAAATAGGAATTAAGACTTTCTAAAAACAAGAAAGTCAAGATTGGGTAGGTAGTTGAGCTAAGGAAAGATGATGCTAAAGAGGGATTTGGGCTCCATGAGAACTCTCCTCTATTAGGAGGTAATAGGTTTCATTCGGTGTGTGTTGCCCTCGAGAAGAGGATAAAGCAAGATTTTTGCCACTTCGAACTTGAGGCTTTCTCTATTATCCTAAGCCTAATCGTCTTATAAAATTAATGTCAAATAATTATAAGCCTAAACATTAGATAACAATCACCAATTATGTTCACTACAATGCCCATTACTCTAGAAGGTTGAAAGCTTGGACAAGCTCCTTAACATCATTAAGAATATCTTGAAAGGTTACTTGTCAATTTCAGCAACTAATATACCTTCAAATAATTAAGAATCTATGACATTGGCTTTGTATACCAACATAACATCGATTGCAAAACAACACCACCTATCGAGTCATTAGCTCTAACATCTTCAATCTATGAAAGTGAAAGCAAGATTTGTCAACTTCTTCCAACTTGACCATATTGTTAGAAGAAGCAATCGGACTGAAGGTGAACCTTAACATTTAAAGCTTCTGTAATTAGCTCACATAATAAAATAGTAAAAAACTTTCAAGTTTCTACAGAGCCCTAGCAATTTGTCAAAAGTTGCATGCACAAAAATAAATGTAACAAGCCCTGAGCTCTATTACCTTTCTATTGAAGCAATACAAATAATAATGAGTCATCTTATTCATAAAGTCCTCTCTCTCTCTCTCTCTAAATATTTCGAACTTTAACATATGTATTTCTTGTCAAAATTATTCATGATTCAATCATTAAAACCAAGGTCAAAACTGCTCAATTGCATGGGTACATTATCTTATAAGATGAGCTTTGTAATTTCATATTAGATGCATTTAGGCACCAAATTTTTAATCAGTTTATATAATGATAATTACAAAACATAGACAATCCATCTAAAAAAGTGGAAAATACATCTGGCTCACAAAAATCCTCACCTTCAGCTTTCCATGTATTTGCTGCACTTTTGAGGATATAAAGTTGCAATACAACTAATCCTTAAACTAAACATACATGATGATTTGTAGGTGTTGTACATTGCCACCCCAGGAGAAAAATAAATGACACAAGAATTAGAGTAGTCATCAGCCATGTTACTGAGCATTCCACCCCACCAAAAGGTTTAGTTTCTTCTTGGAAAAAATTTATCAAATCCAAATACTATTGAATGCCTCTTCAAGTGATCTTTTCCTGCTCAATTCCACAGTCCATCCTCCAGCTCTTGCTGCTATCTCAGCCCTCATCTTCATCCCTTCCTCATCCTCGGTAGAATAAGAATGGGGGTGATTATTTGGACCGCCAATTGGTAAAGGTTGAGGAACCATGCCTGTAGGCCGCGGTTGCAAGAGCCCAACACCAGGTAGAACAGTTGGGGCGTACAGCCCATGTGAGCTCAATCCAGAACTCTGAAATGCATTCAAAAGATTAGAACTTCACAATATAATTGCAATAAACATATTCATTCTAATCTATGATCCAGCAAGAATGGGTTTTGGCATGCTTTAGCTGAATATATACAAACTAGATCAATGAGGCCCAAATCAAAGTGAAGAAATCGCTAAGCCGAGGTAGCTACTACAAAACTGCAAACACTTAAGAAGTTAAATTAGGTATCTCAGAAAAGGGTATGGATACTAATTATTTAAATAATTTGGATTTGAATGGTATGTATGCCCCCAAAAATTGAAATCGTGAATTATTCAAGATAAATGAACAATTACTAACTTAAGAATTAATTTTTGAAAGAAAACTTAATAGTAAGAGATATAATCAAATTTATTTTGTAATAAATAAAATACATAAAGAAGAATATTTTAACGTATTGTATAGATAAAAAAAAGAATTAAATGAAAACATGGCAGAGATAGACCTAGGAAGACTTGGGCTTATAGTATAAAAACGATCTTATTTTATTAGAATTAAATGAAAATATGGCACTAAATAGGACGCAGTGGAGAAAAAGGATTCACGTTGCCAACCTCACTTAGTGGGATTAAGGCTTTGTTGTTGTTGTTGTTGTATATATGAAAAAAGAAGACATGTACACTCACTCAATTAAAAAGAAGCGAGTTTTGCAGCACAGATAATGAGTTAATTGTAGAGGGGGTGATTTGTGAGAGAGAGAGCACGCCACATGAGGCACAACAAAACACAAGGTTAGTTCAGGAGAAAAAAAAAAAAAAAAAAAACTTCAGAAGCACTTCCTCTTATTCATCTTTCACTTTCTCTTTATTTTGTGATGAATTTGATACCCAACATTCTAACTCATGCATGAAAAAAATAGTTGCTCTGGATTGATTTCAAATTGCTAATAGCCTTTCCAGAAATTTATTTATTCTTAATAATTTAAAAAGGAATATCTGAAATTCTAGATATGTTCTTTAAATGCATGGAGAAAATATGAAACTTGAAATTCTATATTAAGGTTTAGAAATATTTTTTGAATCAATTTTAAAAAGATAGAAGTATCAATCTAAAATTAACTAAAATAAATATTATTAAATAGTTGAATCTGAAATATGATAGCTCTAATTAAAGGATCAATAAAGGCTAAATAATCATACTCACATAAAATTGGAAAAAATAAATTTTGTTAGAGAGTAAAAATTAGGATGATAAATTTATGAATTGAAAACTAGTAACACTAAACATTGGTCAAATAATGTATTTAATTAAAAACTATTCTTTAGAAAAAAAGAATGGGAAGGAATATAAGAAAGTAAAGAAATTTCACAAGTGAAAGATAAACACTATGGTCCTTTCTATAGTTTAACAAAAACGTTTGCATTAGATTAAAAGAGAATTCATATTAGAAAGTCAGCAATGACTTAAAACTAAATAAAATTTTAAAAGACTAATTTAATTAAAACATGTACTTCGCTTAATACACAAACAAAAATATAAAGTTTAAGTAGTTGTTTCTAGTAATGAGAATTTTCAACTTCTAATGAAAATTTATTATAAAACTATATACATGTGAAAATCTTGAGTGCAATATATGAAACAAAATAATTCTATTAGGTGAATCCATGATTCACAACTGAAGAAGATCAAGCCATTAGAAAGCCATTCAGGCTTCACGTGTAACCATAAAATAACTGCATGAATTGGCTAGAATCAACCCAAAATGAGGTTCCCGATTTTAATCATTATTTTTTGGTATTATTTGATGGCAAAACAACATGGTCTTAAGATGCATGCTACATCTTGACTGGCATGAGATGTTTTGGGAGTGATTATAAAGGTATGCTTGATAAAACACTAACTCTTTATGAGCTGATGTTATCTTAAATCAATATTTAAAATTGCGCAATTAGAGGTGTGCCTCTGCACAAATGAAAAATATTTAGAGTCGAGGCATACACCTCGCTCGGATAGCTCGAGGCTTACACCTCAGAATTGTCGAGGCGCATTAAGACACATTTTGCCTAAAAAAAGAGGAGGCGATCTCCTTGCATTCGAGTTAGGTGTTTAAAATCGCCTGCTCCCGAAACTTTAAATCTCGTCTCCCACATCCTCTCTCATCGCTCTCACAAATAAGATGATGCCTCCAGCAACATTGGACGACATCGCATGATGCTTCTGCCGCTGGCACCACCACAGCCACTTGCTACTCTGCCATTCGAACCCGTAAGTTTCTGTCTCTCACAACCTCTTGCATCCCATCTCACTCTCATGCATCGAACGACACAATCAATGCAAAAGTTGAAACCGCCCGGCCCTCATATCGTCGACATCACCACAACCACCTATTGCTACTTGGTTCCAACCCACACATTGTCTATGTTGGGTTTGATTTAGTATCGTGCTCTCACAGTCTTACTCACTAAGTTTCCCCCAGTTAAATAAATGAATTTTTGGAAGATTTACATACATACAACTGATATGACTGAATAATTATATTTCACAATGACTAATTAATTATTTATCTTAACTTATTCTATACATACTATTGAAATCCTTGTATTTAAATATCTAATATTTAGACTTAAATTTTTACATACAATCTTACCAATGCATGAAAAGATATAATTCATTTTTTGAAAGTTAAAATTGTAGTTAAATTTGATGTGAAATGAAAGTTTTAGGTGGTATAAATGTAAAAATTAAGTTTTCGTGTGAGATATGTAAATACATTAAAATTGTGTTATGTTGTATGTAAATGCCCCTTACCTAAAATGTTTTGATCGAAGTTTAGTTGTTAGATATGCAAATACATTGGAATTGACGATTGAGTAGTATGATTTGATCATAAGTTATCACTTTTTATTAATGTTATGGTGTTAATATATTTTCCTTTCAAATATTTATAAACTATGATGGATTTATATATTTTTTATTCATTTATTTTGACTGTAATTTTTAAATTATGAGGCTCGCACCTTAGACGGCCTCAAGGCTTATATCTTGCCACCCGAACAGAAAGCGTAACAATACCCAATTGCGCAATTTTAAACAGTCTTAAATTTAGTCACTCTAGAAAAACTAATTCAGGGGCTGGATAAATATTCGATCTTAGCCTTAATTAGTAAATCTCACTTAGTATTTTGAATTTTATAATTTTATGATTTTTTTGTAGATCTTATGGGCATTTTAATGACATAATTCCCTTAGATCAATCTGTCATAGTTATCATTATTAGGGTATTTAAATTATTAAACTTTGTCCTTTGAACCTTGTATACTCTACATTCTTATTAGCAGATGATTAGGTTCATAAATTGTATTAAGTTCTTTAACACATTCTTTTGTTAAGGCGCAATCGATTTTACTCATGTTAATATAGAATCAGGTCTCTAGATTGGTTCTTGCTTTGTAAACATACCCACAAGACTAAGCATGAAATTATTATTTTATCACAATTTACATCTATGATAATCCATTGCTTGACTATATTTCATAGGGTTCAAGCCTGTAGAGAACCCAATGTCAAAAAATTGACTGAGGCAAGTGCCTCAAGGTGTGCCTCAATTCGAGGCATCGAAAGATAGCATTGAGTCAATAGGTGAGGCTTATGCCTAACGGAGTCTGAGGAATGCCTCATTTCTTACACTAAAATTATACTTACAAAATGATAGACACAACAAACGACCTACCATCTAGGAACAACACAAGTTAGGGTTTGTTCTCAAGCATCGTCCTGAGTGCAGCACTGCGTCACTTCGAGCTTCGACAAGCACAACATTCCCATCATCCATTTGATCATCATCTTTAAACCGTTCAACATCATACTAAGCCCGTTCAAAAATCATCCCTAGCCCGTTTAAGCATCATCTCGATGCCTGTTTGATCGTGAGCCTGCTTGAGCGTCCTCGCTTTAGATACATTTCTATGTAGAATGTTAAAGTCTAGTTCCCTCTAGTGCTTCTGAAGCATCATTATCGAGTGTCCTAGCCGAGCATCTCCATCGTTTGCTTTCCATATATGAGCTATAGTCTTTCAAGTCATTAAAGATATATATACTAGAGCTGATTTGAGTAGAGCTAAAATTGAATACATGGACCCCATTTGGTTGGCCTTTATTGCCGCGGCGCGGTGCCCCGCAGTGATTTCGTCCCATTTTGTTTTGTTTGGTTCGTAGCTTTGCGGCACAGCTTTAGCAAAGCTGAGCGAAAGCGGGCCGCGACAATAACCCGCGGCCCCGCTTTCGCCTTGAAAATTTTACCCTTTACCCCGCTAGTTTCTCTTCTACCCTAATTGCTTCCCTGTTGCTTCCCTCACGACTCTCCTTCTTCATCTTGTTTCGTACCCTCTCGATCGACAGATCACAGGTACGATGAGCCATTTTCTTCTTCTAATTGCGGATTTGAGGAAGCTTATGCGTTTTTCGGCTCTGATGCTTACTCCTCATCTTCTTCCCGTTCTGCCAATTTTATTTCTTCCTTCTTATCTATGGTGGATCTGCACATTCATGAATGCATCATGTTGGTTTTGCTCTAGTTGCTTCACTACGGTTTTGCTCTGGCCGCTTAGCTACAAGATGGCAAAGGAATAATAATTATTTTGGGTTTTTTACCCTTTTTATGTGGGGGATTTCTCCAACAAGCCGTTAGATTGGAGATGAATTTGGCATTCTTCATCAAAGTTTACAATTTTTCCCTGTTTTGTTGCGATGAACCTGGCGTTCTCTGGCATGCTTTGCTCGAATTTTGTCTTTGATTTGGTTTTATGTTAGCATTGATATGGCATGTTTAGGTGGACTTTAAAGTTCTTATTGAATGAGCTTGGTTGGGTGGACTTTAAGTTGAGCATATGGTTGCCTAGATACCATGTTGGGATAATTTTACCCCTTACCCAAGAAATTCAATGCTCTACATTTCATGTTTTCAATAGCCTCAGATATCTTTCTCTGGGATGGAGAGCATGTGAACATCAAACGAATTCTACACATAGGGGAGTTTAGTTGGATTGTTTGAGGGTTTTTTTAAGTAATATTCAAATATGGAAGATGTTTCATGTTTTCAATAGCCTCAGATATCCTTCTTTGATATGGAGAGCATTGGATTTTTTGGGTGTTTTTTTTTACAGTAAACTTCAAATATCGAAGATGTTTCATGTTTTCAATAGCCTCATATATATTTCTCTGATATGGAGAGCAATATAAACCTCCAAAAAACCTGTCCAAAGGGGAGTTTTGTTGGATTATTTGGGGGTTTTTGTTTTTCAGTAAAATACAAATATAGAACATGTTTCATGTTTTCAATAGCCTCAGATATCTTTCTCTGATATGGAGAGCATTGAATTTGTTATGGTGTTTTTTTTACAGTAAACTTCAAATATCGAAGATGTTTCATGTTTTCAATAGCCTCATATATCTTTCTCTGATATGGAGAGCATATGAACCCCCAAAAAAGCCAACCCAGAGGAGAGTTTGGTTTGATATTTTGGGAGTTTTTATTTTTTGAGCTAGTTAAATTTATGGATCTAACCACTGATTTTTTAAATTTAAAACAGTGATATCATTTGTCATAATGCTTTTAATAGTTTAGAGTGCCGATTATTCCAAGGTAAAGGGAACGGGTTTTGCATTGCTTTAGAAGTATACAACCTTCATTACCTCATTTGTTGAATGTTAATAGTTGCTTAAATTGGTTGCTTATATTACAATTGGTAGCTTATATCACAATTGGTTGCTTATATTGGTATGGGCTAGATATATGGCCTTACATTCTAAGGAGTCTTATATTGATATATGGTCCTACTCAACCACATAGATTAGAAGAGAGGGATTACTAGCATAATAGATTTCTCTGGTTTCATCTTCTTGCTCTTCCCATCGCATTTTGGATATCATGGTGAATTTCGAAACACTGCACCCAATGATGCATTTCTGTGGAAGTTGGAATTTTGTTTCTGTTTCTGTCCAGAATTCTAAATTTCAAAACCTATCCAGAATTTGGAATTCTGTTTCTGTGCTTTCAGTTGTAGAAGCTTTATGAATGCCTTGATTTTCTGTGGAAGTTCTTGCCGGTTTGCTGTGGAAGTTTTGGTGTGTAACCTGCAGTTTTGGAGTGTAACCTGCCCGTTTTGTTGCTGGTTGCATATGCATTGGAATGCCAATGCATTGGTTTATGTATTTTGAAGAGTTGATTATTGGAGGGAGTCATGTACGAATCAAAGCTTGCTATCATCCTCTTTATTGCTTTAATAAAATTTTTAGGTTCATTTCCCGTGGATGTAGGTCATCTTGACCAAACCAAGTTAAATATTTTGTCTCTTTTTTAACATTTTGCATTCTTTCGTTAAGTTTTTTGTTTCTATTGGATTGTGATGCAACTAGCATTACTGTTTCGGCCGTTATAACTTCTTAATTATGCCACTATTGAGTTTCACTTCTTTATTTTATCTTAGTATAAACATGGCTGGTAAGGCAAAAGACCTCAGTACACCGGCACTCTGAGAAAATGACATCAAAATGATATTTTGCGACCTCTATTTAAAAGAAATAGAATTGAGCAAAAGACTTGCAACGTTTTTCACTAAAGAAGGTTGGCAGAATATCATTAAAAATTTTAAGTATTCCACGGGAAGGGAATACGATAAGCTATAGTTGAAGAACAAATGAGATCAGCTGAAAAAAGATTGGAAACTTTGAAAGGATTTAAAAGGTGGTTCGACAGGGTTGGGTTGGGATCCGGTGAAGCGCACCATTGATGCTTCGGAGGAGTGGTGGGCAGAACGGCTTGTGGTGAGTATTTTTTTCATTTGTTAGGGTTTGCGTCGAATCATTCCATTTCAAGGTTTACTGAATTGCTTTTTTTTCTCAGGTGGTGCCTGCAGCAAAGAAATACAGAATATGTGGAGTTGAACCCAATTTCGAGGAGAAGTTAGACCAGATGTTCGTGGGTGTCGTTGCCACAGGGAAGTATGCATGCGCTCCCAGCAAGATTGAATTTGGTGGTACAAAAGACAATGTTGTTGTCAGTTTATCAGATGATTCACCTGCAACCCCAACCCAGGTCCAACTGAGATCCAGTCAACAAACCGCACAAGGCGATCTCGGTTCAACAGTAGAAAAAAGAGTAGGGCTCCTTCTATCAGAAACCAAATATTATGTCTGATGGATTCTTCCGAAGATGCCCCACATAAAGTGCAGAAATCCTGAATTAAAAAGGTTATTGCAATTTTAGAGCAGGAAGAAGATATTGCAGAGGATGATGAGTTTTACTACGTTGCTGTGGAGCTGCTCCAGGATTCAGTACAGAGAGATTTCTTCACAGCTATTGAGCAAAAGCGAAGGGTGTCGTATCTACTTTAACATTTTTTTGATCGGAGGAACAAGTGATTGGAGTTTTTTTAGTTTTCCTACATGTTTATTTGAATAATTGATGAGATATCGTGGTTGTTTAAATAGTTGATTAGATGTCATGATTGTATGCTTATTTGAACAGTTGGTTTAGACTCTCACTAACGTTCTATTTATTTATAACAATTTTTTTTAGATTTCTCAGCTTGTGTTATGAGTTCCTATAGGTTTAATAATATAGTACTCATCTTAGTAATGATTGGTTTAGTAATTTAGTTTTTCTAAGCAAAACATGTATAGTATAAAGCAATATGGACCTAGAACAAGTACGTCGTAGAAGTAGAAACACATCAATCAACTTGGTCGTGGAGTACTACAACACATACATCGACCGTTCCCCATGTTACACATCAACACAATTTGGGGACAAATGGGTTGGGGAAATGCTTGTTGAACAACCCACAAGATTCCACAACATTTTATGAATGACACAGAATGTTTTTACAGATCTTTTAGTAGAACTCATTGGATCACATGGCCTCCATGGTTCAGCAAGGACGACTGACCGAGAAGTTTTGGCGATTACTCTTTACATACCATCGTAGAACGAGTCAATTCGTGGTGCGATGGAACGCTTCCAACACTCATCAGAGACAATTATTAGGTACTTCACAGTGGGTTTGAGTGCTTTGGTGAGCCTCGCTAAACAAGTTATAAAGCCAACAGATCCAACTTTCTCGCAAACTCCTAAAGAGATTCACCAAGATTCACGTTACATGTCATTCTTCAAGGTACTGATTTAATTTATATTATCCAAATTTCAGTATGAATGCCAACAAATAATTACTAAACCTACTTGTTTAGGATTGCATCGGCGCGATATATGAAACGCACGTTGATGCACGAGTTTCAAACGATGAGAAAGTAGCATTTATCGGACACAGTGGAACCCCAACACAAAATGTCATGGCAGTTTGCGACTTTAATATGTGCTTTATATTTGTCATGACTGGTTGGGAGGATAGTGCGCATGACAACAAGATTTTCAAAAGTGTCACACGGAATCCGCATTACAACTTTTCCCATCCTCCACAAGGTATGCATGTGTCACGAAATATTTATTTTATGTTTATATGTCGAACTAAGTTTTCATCACCTAAAAGGAAAGTATTATTTGGTGGATCCTAGTTATCCGTTGCAGCGATGATATCTCAAACTCTACTCTGATACCATATGTCATATACCAGATCTTGAAAGAGTAAGTAATGTTACGTAAACCCGAAAGGAGTTGTTCAACAAAAGGCATTCCTCATTGTGAGGCGTCATCGAGAGGACATTTGGTGTTTGGAAGAAGACTAGGTGATATTATGCGATATTCATTCTTAACCGTTTCCAAAATAGGTGCAGATAGTTATGTCGACGATGACGCTACACAATTATATTAGACAGCATTCGTCTCGATTTGACGTTTACTTCCGGAGCACGGAATTGAAAGAACAGGAAGTAGTTGCAAAACGATCTGAAAACCAAATCGGTTCTTCTCTGTTATGAGATAATAGGGAGCAATCCACCATTTGCACTAAGGAAGGGGAAGATGCAAATGAAATGGCGGCCATTCGAGAATATATTACTAATGAGTTGGTTAATCTGTGATAGATTTGCATTTTGTTAGAAGGACAATAAAATTGTAATTTGTGGGTGTTTGGAATTTTGAACTTTCTGCATGTTCACTGGTGATGAACATAAAAGATTTGTAATTTTCTTCGAACGAGTAGAATCACTTATCATTTTTCTAATTTGTTTTAAGGAGTACAAGCAGTTATCATTTCTTTTTTTTTTCCGTTTCTCATTTTCCTCATGACCTATCATTGATTTCTCTTACGATTAGCTAATATTTGTTCTTGTTTTCTCTTCTTTTGCAGCCTGAAATATGAGCTCAAGGATTTTCGGGTATTCACGTCGAGTCATGTGCCACTGTGGGATCCAAACATCCTTGCTTACGTCATGTCAGGCGCACAGTTACAACAGACAGTTTTATAGCTGCCCATAGAGGATCACTGAACAGTACAACTTCTTCCGTTGGGCGGACAATTCAGTGGATTCCCTCAACGTCGATAATCTGGAATGGAGAACATCATTAGAGGAAAGTCTAGCACGTGAGATATACCGTCTAAACATTAAAAATAATATAATCAACATATTAATCGCCATTGTAATTGTTTTAAATTTTTTTTTTACGCTCCTGATACTCAGTGCTACATGAGATGTATATTTATGATTCTGTAATGTTTTTACTTTAAGTTAAAGCTTAAAATTATTTATAAATGGTTATAAATTATTATTTTTTATTCAAATGAATGGAAATTGGCTCGTGCAGTTTATACAACATTACTCAAAGTTAAAGAATATGTTTAATTTCTATTCAAAACTATGTAATAATTAAATTTATATATAATATATATATATATATATATATATATATATATATATTATGTACTTAAATGAATTCCATAATTATAATTACTTTTATATATTTAAATATATTAATTAATTTAATATATAAATATATAAACAATTTTAACAAACAGGGGCAACATTGTCATTTTTCTAAAAACAATGCCTCATAATTGTTTTCATATACATACTGTAACAAGCCATACGAATCTTCATCATATTGCTTCACGTAAGCATCTTTACTGAAATGATCATATTACTAACTGAAAAGTTGAGTAATGCAATTTACGCCAAACAGTATCGTAATTTTAGTGATAGAAGTGTAACATTGGATGATCAAATTATTAAAAGGTGTGAACGATTTATATATCTCGGGTCAATTGTTCAAAGCGATTGTGATATAGATGGGGATGTTAACAGTAGAATTCAAGTTGGTTGGTTGAAGTGGAGAAATGCTTCGGGGCTATTGTGTGATAGATAAGTACCGTTTAGACTGTAAGGAAAATTTTATAAGATGGTGGTGAGACGTGGAATGCTCTATGGTGTTGAATGTTGGCCTTTAAAAGAGAAGCATAATACAAAGTTAAGTGTTGTCTAGATAAAAATGCTTAGGTGGATGATTGGCTTTACACTTAAGAGACAAAATACGAAATGAATATATCCATCATATCGTTGGTGTAGCTCCAATAACAGACAAAAATAGAGAGAGTTGTCTTAGATGGTTTGGTCACATTAAACGTCGACCGTCTGATGATTCAATTAGGAGAGTAGATGTTTTAGATTCAACTTATGTTAAGAAAGGCATAGGTAGACCTAGGAAGACTTGGGCTTATTGTATAAAAAATGATCTTGATTTATTAGAATTAAATGAAAATATGACACTTAATAGGACGAATGGAGAAAAAAAGGATTCATTTAGCCGACCCCACATAGTGGGATTAAGGCTTAGTTGTTGTTGTTGTTGTTGTTGTTGTTGTTGTAGTTGAGCTATAATCTTTAGTGATATTCCTGTGGGCTTTTCGTTAATATATACAACTATCATTATGTCTCATATTGTTTTAAAATTTTATATTTATATTCTTGTATCAAAAACTAAATTTATTAAGCTATAAATTAAATTTTAAATGACCACGAATCTTACTTTTAGATCAAGATTTGTGGTTTGTCATACTTGTGAATTATGTTTAATTTTATGTGTTTTTAATTCTTTTGTATCGAGGCTTACACCTTGAGGCTCATATATTTCCTCACAAAGAAAAGACGACTCAAGTCCTACTTTCGCCTTTTAAAACATTGTGTACCACAAATTTAGGATGTGGAGGATCAAACATTAAAAGTAGGACTTGCAGCCCTATTATATAGGTAACATGTTAAATATTTACATATCTTTTAAAATATTTGCAGACTTTTGGAGCGAGAGCAATTCAGATTCATTTTATGCTATTTCATGTAATAATCTCAGACTTTAAATTCATGCATTTAGCTTAGTCATTGGCGCATATGCAAAGGTATTAATATTTAACAATTTGACGTTTGTTCGGAAATGGGTGCATGATTTTTAGTATTTCGCAAAATTTTAAATGCATTCATGGAGCAGATTTACATGATCTTTCATCAAGTAAATGATGCATTTGCATGCCTTTTAGTGCACTTAAATGACGCAATGTATGCTTTTTGGTATAATTGCATAGTTATAAGACTAGATTGGATACATTAGATAATTTGGGACTAAAATGCCTGTAACGAATAGGTTTGAGATCATTTAAGAAATTTTTTTCTTATATATAATAACCTAACAAAGAGATTATTTATATAACTAAAAACAAAAACTTACCAAGTCAGCAGTCTCCATCTGTACAGGTCCTTTGCTTGCCTTTAGTGCAGCTGCTAATTCTTCTGCCTGTGCTAATGACAAAAGCACAATAAGAGAATACCTCGACAAAAGGAAAACAAATATTTATTAACATTCCTTATTTACAAAAAGCAAATGATGGTGCAAAACTAGTAAGAACTGCACGGAATGAAAACATTTTCAGACAAAAAGTTTAAACAAGCATCATAAGAACTTAATAAGTAATACCTTACGAGCCCGTGCAATGATAATCTGCTCGGCATTCTCTTCTTGATATTTAGCAATATTAGCTTCAATTGCATCAACATCTATTCCTTCTATTAAATCGAAAGCTAAAATAGGAGCAATTTGAAGTTACCACGCATGACAAAATTAAGCACATGAAGACGAGAGATCTAGCTGGAAAAATACTGACTCATACCTTCCACTTCTTCCAAGTAGTCATTGTACTCTTTCAAGGATGTGAAATCTTCTTCCCTTTTATTGAATCTGTAAAAATATAAAAGAAAAATAATCCGTGTAAAAGAGACTTTGCAACAGGGAGTTACTGATTTAATAGTGTATTCTCTTGGAAGATTTTCCCTATGGGAAGATATATCTGATGGCCTACAGAAAAAATGGGTTTCATATCAAGAAAGCTTAGAAAGAAAACATTATCTATGATAAACCAGCTTGCTCTAACCACATACATCAAGGCAAAACAACTTACATACACAAATATGTAAGTTACATATGCACATCAAATTAAACTTAGGACAAATAAGAACTTAGAGAGACCAACAAGTTTGATAAAAGCTAAGCTTCCAACTTGACTCAATGCCCAAATGCAGAACACCCATTGAAATGAGAAGAAGCAAAAAACAAAAAATTGAAGGTCAAAAAAGGCAACTAGATTAAACAAAATAAATAAATAAATAAATTAAAATTAAAATTAAAAAAAAAAAACGCATTTCAAAAGACAATTTTAATAAATGGATTTCTATGTTGCTTTTAGTTGATTCAAACGTTTAATGCTTTCAGGGCCTTAATCCCAGTGGCTCATCTTTAAAATAGAAATTTAAAAAAGAAACTTTGCTGCAACATGACAGTACTTCTTTTTTTATTCGAATGTTCATTTCAAGCTATTTGCCATCAAATGCGTATTTCAACTTCATCTCCAGGTTATTTATTCAGTGATGATAAGAGAACTAACATGCTGATAAGTTCCTTCAAATTTTTATAGCACGTACATATTACAAATAACGCTTAAAAGTAAAATGATGTTCAGTGTCCTACATGATTTTATGAAGTTAATTGACAGCCAAAATGTCATACCCACCAATGGACCATTCTGAAACACGAACCACACCTCCATTAGCTTGATAACTAGGCTTCGCTTAAAAAGACCATAAGTATTAGAAACTAAACTGATCAAACTGAACGTAATCTATTCAACCGGTTTGATTTTAATTAGCGTAGCTTTGGTTGCTGAAGGCTTAATATGGTTTCTTAAAAATTTTTTAACTTGATTCCAAAAAATACTGGAACCAATTTGAAAAGTCAGAACCAAATCAAATAATATGGAATGATAGGATTGTAGACAGTCACAGAAAACAATTTCTACAATCTTCTAATTTACTAGTAGAATCCATCCTGACAAGCTAGCACAATGGCAAAGAATTTTTTTCTCAAAAGGTTTATTCATTGAAAAGAACTCTACTGCAAAAGATCTCTACTGTTTGTTTACTGCTAAATGTAGCATACTCTCGTTGCATGTTAAGGTGTGTCTTTCTTCTTCTTTACACACCTTCCCCTAGAATAGGAGGTCAGTAGTTGGTTTTATAGGAGGCACTAGGAAATAAATTACTGACCCAATCATTTGCATGTCCACCTTTAAAAATTTAAACTTCAAATTTCAACACTACAACAACAAGGAGCTTGGAGCAAAATTTCCAGGGCAACACGGCCATTTTAAACAACAAAACTTATCTACATCAGCAAAATCATTCCTTAGTCTAAATAACAACCCTTAGAATTTTGAGGTAGTTCGCCTAGCGCTACACAAATCCTCACTTTATCTTTTAGGCTTTTGCACAACTTTGTTGTGCAATATAAATCCTAACACTTTTAGGATTCCAGAGTTGTCGTACGGTACGGTGTAAACATTTTTATCCTTCTAAGGCTATTTGCACGATCAGATATCGTGCGAATGTAAGCCCTAAATTCTAAAATAAATTGCAGGATTAACCTTTAAATAATATCATTACAAAGATATAAAGTCAAATAATAGGATAGTTGGGAAGTTACTGGGGTTTGCCTCGGATCTGTGGCTTCCCCTACTATCCCTTAAAATAATTGTTCCTATTTGAGTCATTCTCTTTTGACTTTCCTATGACCAATCATGAAAACCTAAACTTTGAAACTCTTGAAGACAGAACCACTGATCTTAATCGAGAGTTTTCTTAGATGACTTTGGTCATTTAAGATGTAATTAACTATAGGAACTTGCCTCTATAGGGAGTTTTATGAACCCATGTAATATAAATCATATTTAATTATTTTGTATTAAATAGGAGAATTTGTCGGTAAAGACAAGAGGTTCGCAGACCAGAATGAATGTCATAAATTCTGTAGTTTATTTGATCGAGTTGTATCATCAAACAGTGTCTATTCTTCGAGATAGATGCATCGCTTGCGATATTGTGCTCGTTCATTTTAAACTACTAAATGAATGAGATTCGTCCATTCTCATTTTTCAAGTTTAAAAGATTATTTTCATAAATCTATATATATATTTAAATTTACTTTAGTTGAAAATTTCAATTTCTCACCCAAAGATGAATTTAGTCAGAAAATTTTTTGAGAATCTGAAACTTATTGCTGGATGGAAATTGGGAGTGTTAGATGGCAGACACTTACTCATTCGGATACAGAAGGAAGAAGACTATGCCAGAATTTTTGCTCAACAATCAGTTTTGGTTGCTGGCACCCGCATGAAGCTAATCAAGTGGACTCCTGATTTTGACCCATCAAAGGAACCTCCTATCGTTCCTATGTGGTTCAAACTTCCGGGGCTTCCTTTTCATTTGTACAATCCACGTGCTTTGTACAACATTAGTCAAGCTCTCGGGACTCCTCTCAGAGTTGACTCTCCTACTTATGATAGGGTCTTTACAGGTGGGGCCAGGGTTCAAGTGGAGAGGGATTTCACTCTCCCTGATGTGGATCGATTTTAGATCACTGATGGTGCGGATGATTTTTGGCAGGAGGCTGTGGTGGTGAGCAGGCCTCTCTTTTGCCAGCATTGCAAAATGTTTAGGCACATTAGAGGCACCTGCTATAGACTGCATCCTCCCTCAAGGAAAAAGGCTGTTGGGCCTTCTGCTGTTATTGGAAACTCCCAATATAGAGTTGACGCTACCCTGACTCAGGAGAATAGGGTAGCACCTGATGCTGAAAAAAGTTTAAACTCAGCTGATATGGCTGTCGGGGAGAACTCTCAGCTCGTTATACAAATCGTCACTCTGGAGACTACGGTGGTTGCGAACGAGCGAGATGTGCGACACGAGCTTCGCGTGTCGCATGGCCGTTCGAGGGCTACTTCAGCTGACCACTCTAACAGATACATCCAAACTTTCAGCAGAAGAAGAAGAATTCCCCTACTTATTGTCGAACCCACCGACAAGAATCAGTAGGAATCTACGGAAGAGGAATTAGTAGAAGAAGAAGAAGTGGAAAAAGAAGACGATGGAGAAGACTGGCAGGTTTATTATTCTCGAGGGAAGAAGAAGTCTGGGGTTACACTCCTATTTGATGATACTTCGGTGACTCAGGGCAATGGAGTAGCATTAAAGAGATTACTCTATGGATCTCCAAGAAACAGAGCGAGAGTCTCACGTTCTCGCTCTTGACAATGTGTAGTAACTTGAATATTTTGGATCTTTTTGTTAACATTGTATTGCTGAGAAAGGGCTCCATGGGCCCTCTCCTCAAGCCTCTGTAACCGCTTTTAAATCAATATAGGCCCTAGTGCTTTTTTGCAAAAATATATATATATATATATATATTAAATCAAAATCATATTTTATAAAACTACATCTCATAATCTTCAAAAGTTTCAACTTTAAACGATTTAACGACCGACATGGCCATAACAGATTTGTGGTCACAATGGAATGTAGTAGATGCAAGTGTTGGAATGTGAAAACCCTGTAGGAAGACAGCGTAACCAAATCACTTTATAACTGCTGATGACATAGTTATATAGTCAGCTTCAGTAGACGACCTAGCTACTGTGGGTTGCTTCTTCAAGGTCCAAGAGAGTAAATTGGACCTATGAATGTGCAATGCCCAATAATGGATTTTCAATCATTCATATCACTCGCCCTTCTTGCATCCGCATGAGTGAAGAGTAAGTGAACCAGCCTCTAAATGGAAACCGAAATCTGAAGTTCCTTGGAGATATCAAAGGAGTCGTTTGAGTGCCTGATAATGAAGGGAATTTTTGAAGATGGTAAGAGAAAGTGTTAACTACAAACAGAATATCAGGACGAGTTAAAGTAAAATATGTACAGACCCACAAGTTGTTTGTAGTGAGTTGGATTCGGGTAGAATGCAGCAGCTTCGGTGGAAGATATGAGTCAAAGAGTTTGAGGGCTAGGTAGATATTTGCAATCCTTCAAACCAGCACTCGATTGAGTATATCATAAGATGTCTGGACTATGTTGATGCCAAGAAACATTGATATCAGATCCAGGAACTGATAGAAAAGGTATGTTGCAAATCTATTTGTAGTTGCTTTATCAATCTGAATTATTCCCTGTTAAGAGAATGTCAACAACATATAAAAGTAGATAGAGCTTATTAAAGTTTTGATGATAGAGATAAAGAGACGGATCTGCAATGTTGACTTTAAAATCAAATTTGACGAAATGTGCAGTGAATGTATGATTCCATTGACGAGGAGCCTGTTTCAGCTGATAGATAGATTTTTGGAGAAGACAAACATGAGAAGGATAGAGAGGATCTTTATAACCTTGTGATTGATCATTTAGACAATTTCTTGCAGCTGACCATAGAGAAAAGCATTGGATACATCCATCCGATATACTTTCCACTGGTAGTGATGAGTAATGATAAGAAGTAGCCTTATAATAGGTATTTTAGCAACTGGACTACATATCTCTGTGTAATTAAGTCCATAATGTCGTTGATATCCCAAAGCAACTAACCTAGCTTTGTAGCATGCCACTGAGCCATCAGTGTTTCTTTTGATTTTGTAGGTCCATTTGCTGTCTAATACTGGTTGATTGGAGGGTTTAGGTACCAACTTCCATGTTTGTCGTCTTTGCAAGGTATGAAGTTCCTCTGCCATGGCTTGCTGCCAATGGACATGCTTGGCAACTTGTCAATAAAAAATTTCTTCAGTGAGAGTGACCCAATTTGGGACCTGGTTACCATGGTGTGTTTAGGTGGAGGAAATTTGTGCGGAGAATGATCGATAATCAGAGCGGCTATAGATGAGTTAGAGGAGGTGTTTTCAAGTGTTGAAGGTAATATAGGGGCGGTTATATGAGGAGAAGAGGGCAAAACAACGACTATAAAGGTGAAGATGGGTTGGAGGCGGACATGGAAATAGGTAATAGGGTAAGTAGATTAGAGTTATGGGTAATTTGAGTGGGTTGGTTAGATGAGTTGATTTGCTTATAAGGATAGACATCTTCATAAAATGAAACATGTCTCAAAATAATCAGCTTAGCTGAGCTGGAATTGAAACATTTATATCCTTTAATATGAAGAGGATATCCAAGAAATGCACACAGTAGTGGCCGTTGCTGAAGCTTGTTGCGATGAATAGAAGATAACCAAGGAAAGCATTGACACCCATAGGCTTTTAAATGATTATAATCAGGTGGAGAGCCATAGAGAAGCTCATAGGGCGGCAAGCGATTGGAGGTATCTTGGGATGGTAATCAATTTATTAGATATGTCGCAGCAACCACTATGTCGAGCTAGCGAGATGGAGGTATTTTAGAGTCATCTAGAAGTGCTCGAGTCACTTCTAAGATATGACAATGCTTCCTTTCGACAATCCCATTTTTCTGTGGAGTGTATGGAAAATTAGTTTGTTGAATGATTCCATATTTGGCAAGTAGTTGTTTGAAATGGTGACTCAGATATTCTCCTCCATTGCCTATCCTGAGTATTTTTATTCGTTGATCAAATTGAAGTTCAACTTCATGTTTGAAATAAAGTGATGAATAACTTCTAATTTTCTTATCATATAAAGCCAAGTAAATCAAGTAAAATCATCAACAAGTATTACATAGTTCCTGTAACCTTAATTCAAAATGGTAGAATGTCCCCATACATTCGTATGTATTAAAGCTAGCTGATTACATTGAGTGCTAGTAGACTTATTGAATGTAATGCGATGATTTATTGCAGTAGTACAAGATGTGCAGAAAGAAAAATTACTAGAAATATGTAAATCAAGCTGTTGTTTTGCAATGTGCTGGAGAATCTGAGAACTAGCATGTCCTAGCCGTTGATGCCATTTCTCTTGCTGACTTGTAATAGATGCTAATGCTTGATGATTGATACAAACCCGATAGAGTCCATCGCTGAAGGGACCCTGAAGTAGAACTTATTGGGTTGTTTGATCCTTCATTCGTTACCCATTAGCATCAAAAACAATCATGTAGTTATTGTCATGAGCTAACTGGTATATAGATATCAAGTTGTGAAAGATGTTAGGAGTATGTAGTATTGAGAGAATTAGCTTACAGTTTGGGGAAGGAAGAATGCCCTGTCCTGAGTGATCAATAGGTACCGTGTTGCCATTTCCCACCATTACAAATTCATTGCCTTGATAAACTTCAGGTTGAATGCTTTGATTGTTGTTTGCAATGAGATGAGAAGTGGCTCCCGTATCTAAGAACCAATCAGACTTAATAGCTTGATTAGGAGGAGTAATGTAGGCTTTGTGTTTGGTAGAACTTATTGGTACAATAGAGGTCTTAAGTTGATAGTTGATATTTAAGCCGTGACAACAATTCATAGCCACATGCCCTGATTTATTGCAAATCTGGCATGCGATATTATCGGTCAATTGAGACGAATTAACTGAAGGATCTTGAGATCTTTTTGAGTTGTTGTTATTGTAATTACCTTTTCCTTTATGAGGCTTATTACTACCTTTGTAGGAATATAACACTAGGTAAGGATCGAGTTCAAAATTGTTTGATTTCATGTCTCAAGACAAAGTTATTTCCTCACAAAGAAGAAAAGCATACAAGTTATCAAGACAGATAGGATTTGATTTGGTCTTTATAGAAGTCTTAAATGCTTGATATGAGCATGGCACCTTCAAAATATACAAAATCACATCCTCGGTATCCACCGTAGAGCCATCAGCAGAGACATTATTAACTAGCATCTTAATTTGCATCAGATATTGAGTCATAGTAAGATTTCTCATGGAAACATTGTGCAACTTGTTCTTGAGTTGTATGACTCGGGATCTTTGTTGCTTGCAGGTGCTCTTCCAATACTGACCAAATTCATGACAGCTCTCAAGATTTAGAAAATAAGGCAAGATAGAATTCGACATGGTGGAATATAAAGCCGATGCTAAGTTCTGATCGATCAGCATCCAAGTAGTATAGATGAGATTTACAGTGGCTGTACCTATTTCATCGATTATAGTAGGCACAAGAGGTGGCAAGGTACCATCAAGAAAGCCCGAGAATCCATTGGCTTTAGTTATCTTGATGAGTTGCGAACGCCAGAGTTGGTAATTATCAGAGGTTAGGGCTTTTGTCACCATCGACTTGAGATTCATCATGAGAAACTTCAAGGAAGTTCGGTGGGATTTTCGGCAATAGGCAGGAAGGCCAACACTTTGTGAATCTGAGAAGTTACGGAATTATCCATGGCCACTAAGCCTTAAGGAGATCAGATACCATGAAATCTTGCAAACTGAGGGAGAAGATGAATGCGGGAGAACAAGAATAAAGGGTAAAGTAGATGAGAGAAGAACTTGATTTATTGATATTGATCAATCTAATACAAAACAGAAAGGCAAACCTATATATACTTGTATAGCAAATATACACTAGGCAGAAATACAAGGCTTGGGCCACATAAGCAAAGCAGATGGTGGACCACAGCTAAGAAAATTAATCTTCTCCTGCATCACATACAACATAGTGGAGGAATATATTCCAAATAAAGCAGGTCAATATCTGTCTCTAGCCCTCAAACACCTCCAAAGAAACACATTAAGGAAGATTGTTATAAAAGATACCTTCATGACTTGTTTATTGGCCAAGTATTTAAGCCAATTTTGTTGGCTCTGAATAAAAATTCTAGGAGTTGTTTAAGTTCAGATTATTTGTTTTGTGAACAGTTAGTGTTGGAATGGAATAGACAGGTTGTATTTTTTTTGTCATGGGAAAAACTGAATTCTGATTAGGCTATGGTGGTTCTTCTTAATTGATTGCTCATTTTACACCTGTCTTTTATGTTCATTGTTGACCAAACCTTGTCACGTAAAAATAGAACCATTTGAGTATATTCTTGTTTCCCATCGCAAACACCCTAAACGATTCTATCAGATTATTATGTGATTGGTTCATTCGAAAGTTCTCGCCGTCTCCATTGTGTGCTTCTTCAGTATCTCTCTGGCAAGCAGAAAGAAGAAGTGGTTGAGGTCGTCTAATCTTGTCGAAGGGAGGATATTTCCCTCCTCTGATGTTTGTCGTCAAATTCTCTTCCCGACTAAGTCGGCTAAAGTACCTCGACCGGTTTGAGTTCATGAGAAAGCAGTTTTGTTTTCATCAATGAGACCACCAACCCCAACTGTGACTGCTTTGCTTGATAAATTGTTTCTGCTTTTCTGGCCAATGTTTAAGGTTGTTAATGAACTAATGCACTTGATGAAAAACTCGAACTAAGCTCTATTAAGACTCAATCATGTTCATTCATATTTGTAAATAAACAAGCTTGAAAAAATTTTAGAAACTCAAATCTTGAATGAACTAGACATGAACATAGTTGAACAAACTCGAGTTGTTCAACAAATAACTTGTTGAAGACTCGATATTAAACTCGAATAGAACTCGTAATATGTATATTATTTAAATAAAATTTTATGAGTTAAAATTTATTTAATTATAAATTTAGCAGTAATATATTATTATATCAATAATTTTTTTAGATTGTTATATATTTATTTTATTATTAATTATTAAAAATTTGAAAAATTAACATGATAGAATTCTAAAAGTGAACATCATTTTTTGTTCTTTTGTATGCTTGAGCTGACTGCCATTGATTTTCTCAATTGTTTCTCCAAGGGATGAGTAGTCTCACCTTATGAGTTATTTTGTAATACTAGTTCGTTTAGATTTCTTTGCACTAGTTTCAATATTATTTTCTCTATCTTAAAATTTATTGTTGTGAGAAAATATCTATTATAGACACTACATGACAGCATGTACGTTAATTCGTTTGCGTATATAATTTATTCAATTGACTATTTATTCAACTTTATAAAATTATTTATTATATTTTTTATATAAAAATCTAGATACTTGTTTGAATTTTTAGCTCGTTTAAATACATATTCATTTGTCATAAACAAATCAAGTTCAAATATAAAAAAATTTAAACAAGTCAAGCTTGAACTATACGTGAAAGCTCGACACAAGCTCAAGCCGGACATGAATAATTTATAATTGTACCAAACCAATTTCAAACTATGATATACTCGGCTCAATTACAACCCTACAGTTGTGCTTTTTACATATCTCCTATTTTACTTATATATATGATAGAACTTGTATGTAATAGATCATATATAAAATGATATAGCCCATATATGATAGATTATGTAGAAAGCATGTGTTGCCTATGTGACCAGGTAAGTCAGCCCACGATAGTCTATGCTTTCATCAAAAAACCCCAATGTTCTTTGACTTTAACATAGCTTATACTGTAGAAAGTAATGAAGGATCTGAACAAGTCCTCTTCGAGAATGGACAACAAATTACAGTCCAACGTACATGTGATGTTATACTTCCTACACCAATTCGCTCTCTTCATGGCGATAGGCCTGTAGCTCCAAGGGGCTATACTCCATCCCAACCTCTCAACTCCATCTAAACACCGCTCATCAAGCATTGATTAATTCCAAGCAAACCTCTATGCTTTGGCACAAAAGAATTGGACATCTTCATCCAGAAATTCTCTGCAATATATCAAAGTCACAACCCGCACTTGCCATCCGTCATCTGATATCTCTATGTCATAGTTGCGCATGTAATAAGATCCATAAGCAACTATTTCCTTCACGTTCTTTAAATATGTACTTTTACAACTTATACACTCTAATGTATAGGGTCCATCCCCAATATTATCAAATCAAGGTTTTCGCTATTACGCAATTTTCATTGATGAATACTCTAAATTTTGTTGGCTCTATCCCATGAAATATAAATTTGAACTCCAGCAAAAATGCCTCACATTCCTTCAAATGCTTAATAATCAATTTAATACCGCCATAAAAATATTCAGCTCAGATGGCGGCGACGAATACAATAACTCCACTCCTAAGCAAACGTTCATCCGACATGGTATACTTCATCAATTCTCTTACACATATACTCCAAAACAAAATGGAATTGTAGAACCCAAACACCATTATTTGATCAAAATCACCAGAACACTCCTCTATGATGCCTCTCTTCCACTCAAATTTTTGCTTGAACCCCTCCTCACAGCAGTATACCCTGCAACTATCAACATTTTAATACTCTCATAAGATCACTTGAATGGAGTTTGTTTCCCTGTTAAGAAAATTCCCAGAATCAGTATTCCCAGTTTAATGATAGGGTTGTGATCATTTACCTCCCCAAAGCTAAACTAATTGTTACATAAACATCTTAGGTTTGGAAAAATATTATGTCTCATCCATAATATTACCTTTTCCGTCCATCTTTTGTTAGCATAAAATTAAAATAATTCATCTGCCCAAAAAAATATGATAGAAAATGGTATTTAAATTTTAGGCATTTGAACACAGGCTATTTTGCTGAAGAAATCCTGCCCCAACAACTGGGCCACGTTTCTACCACATGGAGTATTGTTCTTGATAAAGTCTCTAATACTCTCATACATCTTATACAACTTTGTATTCGTTACTATGGTGTTCAGGTTAAGGAAAGATAACTATAAGGAGATAACAATCAGGTAAATCTGACCCAAGGTAAATTAAGAGCTACCCTATGTTTGTGGAGTGACGTTTCAATAATATCATCTGATTTAAGAATATGCCCCGTTAATTTTACAGCTGATAAATGGAAGTTTGTTCTATAAAAATGTCCACCTTCTCATATTAAAAGAGACATGACAAACAACCATCCCTACAAGGAACAAGTCCATTTTAAGCAATTTTCAAAAAAGAGGTTTTGATTGGTGTAATAAAACAAGATAGCAAAATTTTGATTAAAATCTTAGGAAAGAGTCTCAGAAAAGTTAACTGCATCAAAGATGACATACCTCAAAGTAACCATGATAAGAGGACCGATCAAATTTACAAGAGTGCCATTGAAGAAAAAGTCCATTTATTAGTCCAGCAAATCATATGATGATGCATGTAGCCAAAGTTTTAATGTAGATTATTTTTTAATCAATAAGTATTAACATTTCTCTAGTTAATAACTAGTATCAAGACAAAAGGAAAAAAGGTGTATAACACTAGCAGCAGTATCACATTTCTGTTTCTACAAAAGCGTATAAGTACCTGTTCCAGGGTTACCAAGAAAAGCCATATGAGGAACTTTTGTTGCAGAAATGTTCAAGCCGAGAGATCTTCTTTTCTCATCAAAATCATTCCTTTAGCCCACTTACGCAGCTGCAACTTAAGTGAATGAAGACCCACAATGTTTGACAAGGAAGCTTCAAACTGGATCATCTTTGCTTTTGCCTCACCGCAAGCTTTGAGGGCTTTGAACTTTAATTGTTCTTTCATGTGTTGATCAAGAAGTTCCCTCAACTTCTCAGTACCATGCTCTTCAGAAATATGATTAAAGGGAGTCAAACCCTCCTTTTAAATTTTATGAGAAAAAATAGATTCAGTTCAATCCTTGATTCCTTGAGAGGAAATTAGCAAGAAGTAAAAAAAAAAAAAAAACTTCTCAAATTAAAAACATACATTGTCCTTGGCACTGCAATCTGCGTTGTATTCTAACAATGTTTCCACTATGCCACACTCTATGGCAAGTCGTGCATGCCAAATAGCTAAATGGAGAGGTGTCATTCCATTCTATAAGTTAAGAAAAATGATGATAGAAATGGTTGATGCTAAATAAATAATTAAGAGGCATTTACATACATACCAGTATTTCATTTTTATTTACATATCTAATACCCAAACTTTCATATTTACAGAAATAGCACTCAAAAGTTTAGTATCACATCAAAAAGACCAATTTTACTTTATTTTTAAATTGACATACAGCTTTTCATATGTAGGTTTATGACACCAAAGTGTGCAAATGTAAATATAAAATTTTAAGTTTTAGATCTGTAAATACATAAGAATTATGTGGTATGTATATAAATTTCCAAATAATTAAACGCCTGAAGCAGATGGAAAGATAATAGGTGTAAATATGAGACATTTCTCACATTAGCTTTTGCCTCTAAAGAAGCACCATTAAAGAGAAGCAGCCGAGCAGACTCATTGAAACCATTTTTTGCCGCTATGTGCAGAGGTGTTTCACCATACTAAGGACACATGCAATAAAAGAGCTGATGAGTTGATTTAATAGAATGAATAATAATCATTAACAAAAGTAGGCATTTTGATGCTAATAATTAAAGCCATAGCCAAAAAAAAGAACTTGGAGTTGAGTAATTTTGATTACCAGCTTCCATCTCAACCTTTACAGGGCCTCTCCACTCAAGCAAATATTTGATGATATCACATTTATTATAGCCAGCTGCTAAATGTAGACGCGTTTGTGCCATCTACAAATTATAAGTGGGGGGAAAGGGGGATTAGAGTCTTTTCTTGGTGAAAAAAGGCTTACAAAGGGAACGAAACATAATTCTTTCAATTAGGCTTTATAAAAACGGGTTCGTTACGTTGCTTGTTTAAAGAAAATATGTTAAAACAAAGATTTTATGTCACTCATTTTATGTGTGGGAATAAAATAATTATTTTTAAGAGGTGTTGAAAGTTCTTGCAAATTTAAAGTCAATATGCATCTATACCTAAAGCAAAACCAAATGGCGGAATCTAAATTTAATCAAAAAATGGGCTCTTAAAGTTAAATATAAGAATTAGGGATCATGAAAAAAACAATCAAAGAAAAAATAATGAAAGTGAGTGTACCCAATTTGTTCAATCACACCGCTGCAGTCATAGAAAGTGCGCAATATCAGTAAGATCTGGAAGAAAATTAGAAACCGACAGAGGAAGATCATTTTGATGATATATAGGCGCTTATTGTTTTGCCAAAAGACATAAATAAACCATATCGATAACTCCTCGTGTTTTGGGAAAAATTCAGAAGACATATGAAAGGCAGAAAAGAAACAGAAGGTAAGCACTTATTTAAGGGAAATTTTTAATTGATTCAGTAATGAATAAAATGCCTCAAGAATAAATCCTCACAGAGCACAATCTGGTGTAAAAATGAAGGAAAACGGGTGAAGAGAAGAAAAAGGAGTTTGAGAGGAAATGGGCTAAAGGAGAACGACACGAATAGAGATAATAGGGCTTACGATGTCGTTCTTGGCATTGAGAAGAGCAGGATTCTCCTCCAGCTGTTTCTGGAGGCCGGAGAGATCACCAAACTGCGCACAGCTATGGATGGTGTTAGGTTCCAATGTCCTCATCCTCCTCCCAGGCATCCTCTTCTCTCCCACAGCCATCGCCTTCTCTTCTCCAAGTTCTCTTCTTCTTCGCTTTTCTGCTACCGGGGCGCTTGCTTCCTCGCCTTGAAGAGCAAGAAACCGGACAGCTCAAGTAAAGTTATCTTCGGACTCCAATTATACGACGATATGTGTTCTTGTCGGTCTTATCCTTCAAAACATAAAAATACAACCCGCAGGTTTTATTGGCATATTCTGGATACTACCATAATACAACCGAGAATATTCCAATACAACCGCGGAATATTCGAATACTAACCGCGGTTGTATTCAAATATTTCACGGTTGTATTAGTATCTACGGAATACTTCTGCAATAAAGCCATAATATCTAATCGGAATATTCCAATCTAACCAGCGGAATATTCGAATACAACCGCGGTTGTATTCGAATATTCATGCAGTATATTCAATATCCGCGATTATATTATATACTGGAATACTACCATGATAAAGCAGGAATATTCCAATACTAACCTCGAAATATTTGAATACAATCACGAACTTTATTTCGTCGAAAAAATTAGGTCGGGTCGGGCCGCGTGATTAAATTTGTCGGTTGTATTATGGTAGTATCTGAAATATTCTAATACAACCCGCGAGTTGTATTTTTGTGTTTTGAAGGATGAGACCGACACGAACACGTGTCGTCCTGTAATTGGAGTCCGGACGTAACTTTGTGTACGCTGTCCGGACGCAATAATTTTTCGAAGACCAAAGATATAGGGCTTCCTCGCCTTGAAGACCCAAGATATCCGGGCGGGGCGGGGGGGGGGGCGCGGTGTAGCTTAACTTTTTAGGAATTAGATATAAAAGATTTTTTCCATTATATAATTTAATAAAGAAATAGTTATTGTTATGGAAATTCAAGAAAAAATTATTATTATTATCAAAATTCAGAAAAAATTTTGAGAATAGAGAATAATGAGTGGTAACTTAAACAATCCCGTCTCATATTCGCCTTTTTTTTATGATGAAAATATAAACTTGAAATCATTAGTAAGTTTGAAATATTTTGTTTACGTGTTTAATATGTAAACGATATTTTTTTTAATTGGTGTGATTTGATGTATGTAATAATTAATAATCAATATTTGAATGAGGCTATCTTGATTGTGTTTTTAGGAATAGGTTTTTTATTTTTGCTTATCCTTGTAGCTAGGATTAGCTAATTTTATATTATACAACTATGTAGTATCTCTTGTAAAAAATTGTAACATATAAAAAAAAATTGTACATATATAGAAAGAATGAATTTATAGTTTTTATTGTTCCTCATAGATAGAACTGATTGATTTATCTATATTTATACAATCATATTGTATTTGTTGTACAGATTTATTTCAGTACAATTGATAGAATATGGTTGTACTAAATGTTAAGATGCAATTTGATGGTGTAGCGGCTACTCATCTCGTCGCCGTCGGCGCTGATCAATTTTCTCGTGTCGTTTTGGATGTCAGGATATATATCGATTATTGAGGAGTCGCCACTCCATTTATCTATTATATCGCCCTAACCTTCAAGAGATCTAATTATCTCGGATCATGTAAAGGATCCTTAGATGTTAAGATACTTGAAGAAGAAATATAAGGGCTGATAAAATAGAAAACAGTAGAACAAAGAAATTTCAGTGGTAGTCCTTACGGAAAGGTTTCTTGAATGCCTTGTTCTAGAGATCTCCGTAAGAGGGACCACGAGGAAAATTTAATAATCATAGATTTTAGGTGTGATACCTACTAAGTTCTTTAATTCTTTTATAGGAGCAAGCTCTTAGTTAATTACATCTTAGATAATCACAATTGCCTAAGAAAACTCCTGGTCAACATTAACACTTGTTCACTAAGAAATATTTAAGATCAAGGAAAAAAATGTCAATGTTCAATCCTAGAGGTATTAAGTTTATTGGTGTCACGTACTACCCTAAAGGTTTGGTTTTGTTTTTGTTGACTTCATTTTGCTTTTGTTTATGTCAAGTCGTAATGTCGTTTTGTTTGTTGTGTATGTCACGTTGTAATCTCGTTTTGTTTTCGTTTAGGTTATGTCGTAATGTCGTTTTGTTTTTGTTTATGTTATGTCGTAATGTCATTTTGTTTTTGTTTAGGTTATGTCGTAATGTCGTTTTCTTTGTATGTCATGTCATAATGTCATTTTGTATTGTTGATGTCATTTGGTTTTGTTGTCGTTGTTTTGTTTTGATGTCATTGTTTTAATGTCATTGTTTTGTTGTTTAATGTCCAGTCTTCAAAATGTAGCTCTGCAAAACAGAGTTAGCACACCCTGATAACAAACAAACAAAACTTATCTTCAACCTGCAAGAAAAACAGTGTCAGATTTATAAAAGTAGTAATGTCAGTTTTATTTCTTAATTATTAATGGGTTTTTAATTTTAGATAACCTGATCAAGATGCTCGCTCCGTCATCCCAAGATTGTCGGATTTCTTGATCTACTTAGTCCTAAAGATGTTTAAACCTGGACCGGAAGACTTGTGTCAACAATCAAGATTGCAAAGTTCAAGAAATCTTCATAGATCAAGAACGTTGATGTTCAAGTTGCATTCAGTGATATTTGTTTATTAGGATTTCATTATTTCATTCAAGTTTTAATGAATTTTCGTCATTTTTTAGGAGTTAAAAACTTTAGGTTGTTTACGATTTATTAACCAATTTTATTTTGTCATTCATTTTTGTTTTGTTCATTATTTCATACCATTTGCGGTTTGGTTGGAAGATATGTTAGGTTTAAATTTAAGTTTTAATGTCTTTTAAAGTGGATTTTATGTTTATATTGGTGATTTATTTCAATTCTTATGTTGACGTTGTCATTCTCTTTGGATTTGATGTTTGATTGAGGTAATGTTGGTAAAACCAAATAATTGATGTTTGTTTAGGTTTAACTAGAGCCCAAAGGTTAATGTCGTTTAGACTCAATTTAGATAAAACCTAAGATTGATGTCTTTTTAAGTTCAATTTGGATAAAACTCAAAGTTGATTTTAAATCCAATTTAGGTAGGTTTCAAGATTTGAGTTGATTTAAGTTCTATGATGATAGAACCTAAAGTTTCAGGTTCAATGTGAGTAGAACCTAAGGTTAAGGAATGTTTTAAGTCCAATTTAGGTAGGACCTAAAGTTGATTTAGGTTCAATATGGATTGATCTAAAGAGCTTAAAATGGTTATAAGTCCAATGTAGATAGGACTTAAAGTTGATTTAGATCCGATGTAAGTAGGATTTAAAGTTGGTTTAGATCCAATGTAAGTATAATCTAAAGTTGGCTTGCGTTCAATATGACTTGAACCTAGGGTTTGAAACTATTATAAGTCCAATGTAAGTAGGACTTAAAATTGATTTAGATCCTATGTAAGTGGGATCTAATGTTGGCTTAGGTTCAATATGAATTAAACCTAAGGTTTGAAACTATTATAAGTCCAATGTAAGTAGGACTTAAAGTTGATTTATATCATATGTAAGTGGGATCTAAAGTTGTCTTAGGTTCAATATGAATTAAACCTAAGGTTTGAAAGTATTCTAAGTCCAATGTAAGTAGGACTTAAAGTTGACTTCGATCCAATGTAAGTAGGATCTAAAATTGGTTTAGGTTCAATATGAATTGAACCTATGGTTTGAAATTATTCTATGTCCAATGTATGTATGACTTAAAGTTTGGTTGAGTTAGGTTCAATGCATGTCAAACTTAAAGGTTTGGTTGGGTTAGGTTCAATTTGGATGGAACCTAAAGTTTGAGATGAGTTAGGTTCAATTTGAATTGAACCTAAATTTGGGTTTGATTTAGGTCCAATGTTGGTTGAATCTAAAGGTTTAGGTTAACTTGGGTTCAAATTTGGTTAAACCTAAGTTATAGTTTGATTTAAGGTTTGTGTTAGCTTAGGTTCAAGTTAGGTAGAACTTAAGTTTAGGTTTGACTTAAGTCCAATGTAGGTTGAACCTAAGTTTAGGTTTGACTTAAGTTCAATATCACTTAGGCCTAATGTAAGTATGACTTAAGGTTTAAATAAGTATAATTAGGATTAGAATTAATTAAGGTTTAGGGTTACTTAAGCATAATGTAAGTAATGTTTAAGGGTTAATTAAGTCTAATTTTGTTAGACTTACTTAGGGTTTAAAAGTTAATTAAACCTCATTTAGGTAAGGTTTAATTGATTAACTAGACCTAATTAGGGTTAAGTCTAATTAGAGTTTAAGGTTAATTAAACCTTATTTAGGTAAGGTTTAATTTATTAATTTAACCTAATTAGGGTT
This sequence comes from Papilionanthe hookeriana x Papilionanthe teres, assembly GCA_022702705.1. Lineage (NCBI taxonomy): Eukaryota > Viridiplantae > Streptophyta > Magnoliopsida > Asparagales > Orchidaceae > Papilionanthe > Papilionanthe hookeriana x Papilionanthe teres. Next base: position 52,556,919 of record CM040423.1, on the reverse strand, counting down.
TATGATTAATTAAACCAAATTTAGGTAAGGTTTAATTGATAAATTAAACCTAATTAGGTATAAATCTAATTAGAGTTTAAGGTTAATTAAACCCTATTTAGGAAATGTTTAATTAAGTAACTAGACCTAATTAGGGTTAGGTCTAATAAGGGTTTCAGATTAATTAAACCTAATTTAGGTAAGATTTAATTGATTAATTAGACCTAATTATGGTTAGGTTTAATTAGGGTTTAGGATTAATTAAAACAAATTTAAGTAAGGTTTAATTGATTAATTAGACCTAATTATGGTTAGGTCTTATCAGGGTTTAGGATTAATTAAATCATATTTACGTAAGGTTTAATTGATTAATTTAGCCTAATTGGGGTTAGGTCTAATTAGGGTTTAGGACTAATTAAACCTAATTTTGGTAATGTTTAATTGATTAATTAGACCTAATTATGGTTAGGTCTAATTAGGGTATGATTTGTATTAAACCTAATGTAGTTAAGGTTTAATAGGGTTAATTAGGTCTAATGAGGGGTTAGAACTAAAAGGGTTTTATTTGTATTAAACCTAATGTTATTAAGGTTTAAGATGATTAATTAGGTGTAATGAAGGATTATATCTAATTAAGGACTATGGTGTTAAACCTAATGTGATTAAGGCTTAACAGAGTTTAATCAGGTCTAATTGATGTCTTATAACTAATTAGAGTTTATAGTGTTAAACTTAATGTGATTAAGGCTTAACAGAGTTTAATTAGGTCTAATTGATGTTTTAGACTAATTAGGGTTTATGGTGTTAAACCTAATGTGATTAAGGCTTAACAGAGTTTAATCAGGTCTAATTAATGTCTTAGACCTAATTAGGGGTTATGGTGTTAAATCTAATGTGATTAAGACTTAATAGAATTTAATCAAGTCTAATTGATGTTTTAGGCCTAATTGGGGTTTGATTTGTATTAAACGTAATGTAATTAAGGTTTATGAGAATTAATTAGGTCTAATGAGGGGTTAGACCTAATTAAAGTTTATGGTGTTAAACCTAATGTGATTAAGGCTTAAGAGGTTTAATTAGGTCCAATTGATGTTTTTGACCTAATTAAGGTTTATGGTGCTAAACCTAGTGTGATTAAGGTTTAACAGAGTTTAATCAGGTCTAATTGATTTCTTAGACCTAATGAGGGTTTATGGTGTTAAACCTAACGTGATTTAAGGCTTAAGATAGTTTAGTTTGGTCTAATTGATGTCTTAGACCTAATTAGGTTTTATGGTGTTAAACTTAATGTGATTAAGGCTTAACAGGGTTTAATCAAGTATAATTAATGTCTTAGACCTAATTAGAGTTTAGGGTGTTAAACCTAATGTGACTAAGGCTTAACAGAATTTAATCAGGTCTAATTGATGTCTTAGAACTAATTGGTGTTTATGGTGTTAAACCTAATGTGATTAAGGCTTAACAGAGTTTAATCAGATCTAATTGATGTTTTAGACCTAATTAGGGTTTGATTTTTTTTAAAATAATGTAATTAAGGTTTAATAAGGTTAATTAGGTCTAATGAGGGGTTAGACCTAATTAAACTTTGATTTGTATTAAACCTAATATTGTTAAGGTTTAATAGAATTAATTAGGTCTAATGAGGGGTTAGACCTAATTAGGGTTTGTATTAAACCTAATGTAGTTAAGGTTTAATAGGATGAATTAGGTCTAAAAAGGGGTTGACCTAATTAGGGTTTTGGTGAAGTGTGAGTTCACTTGGATTAGACTTAAATGTTTTGTCGACATATTTTATTTTAAATTAAATTTATTGTATATATAGTTTTAAATAATTTGGAAAGTAATGTTTGATTTTTTGGAAATAATTTTAAGTTTGAAAATTTTAAGATATGAAATCAAACCAATCTCACATCCCAAATAATTTATATAAACGAGCACCACACCACAAACCGTGCATCTATCCCGAAGAATCGACACACTGCTTGATGATGGGGCTCGATTAAATAAACTAGAAGATTTGTGACATTCGTTTGGTCTGCGAACCAATTTTATAAGCCAACAAGTTCCCCTACTTAATATAAAGGAAATAAGCAGGGTTTATATTACCTGGGTTCTTAAGGTTCCATATAAGGGCATGCCCCTATAGTTAATTACATCTTAAATGATGGAAATCATTTAAGAAAACTCTCGATAATGATCAGTGGTTTTACTCTCAAGAATTTCAAAGTTTAAGGTTTTCAAACAATTAGACTTTGGAGATTTCAATAGGGAATAACTCAAATTTGAAACAGTTTATTCTTAAGAGTCCAAAGGAAGAGAAGTAGGGGATGTCACGGACCCGAAGTGAACTTCGGTGACTTCCCAACTATCCTATGGTTTGGCTTCAATTTGAGAATATTATTTAATGTTTCAATCTTGCCAATTTTAGTTAATGAATACTTATATTTGTATGACACAATCATACAAATAGTCTCGAAGATGTGAGGGTTTATGTCGTACCAAACGACCACCTCGGAGTCCTAAGACCGGTTAGGGCTTAATTTGCATAACACAATTATGCAAATGTCTAACGAAAAGTTGAGGATTTATGTTGCACTAGGCAAACTACCTCGAAATCTTATGACTTGGTTGTTTAATTCTAGGAAAGGTTTAGCTGATGTAGACACAAATTTTGTTGATGAAGATGGTCGTGCTGCCCACTGTGCTCCAAGCTCCTTGTTGTTGCAGAGGTTTAGTTTTAGAATGTGACAATTAAGAGATGAGAGAATTTTTTTGGTTTAGAGATGTTGAAAATTAAGATGGCTTAATGTTTTAATTAAAACAAATCTTAAAGTTGATTAAGCAGAACCGATTAAGATCCCACGGTTCCGTTATCCCGACACCGCTATTTTCATCAGATTCACTTAGTCCAAATGAATTTGCTAAATCCAACTGAATGAGTTCCACACTTTCATTTAGACCGTGAGAAATCTCATTACAAACACGTGGGTTACATCATCCGATGGATTCTCGATCATCCAATGAGACATTTTAATTTTAGTTATAATTGCAATTTTATTTTTGTTGGTGATTAAATTTTGAGTTGTTTAAACATGCTGGGTTCGATCATTTTCTTGCATTTATAAGTATAGGAAAGTAAGACATTTATCAAATAACTGAATGTAAATTGCAATAAACTTAAATGTGTACCTAAAGAGTCTTCTTGTTTCCACCAACTGCACTTAAGATGCATGTTAGGATATTTAATATTTAAGGACGAGCACCTAGGTAGGGCTAGAGGAAGATTCTGATCATCTACCAACCCTATGATGTCTAAGTTCAGACCCTAGTTGCTCACGAAGTCCTATGACGTCTAGATTGAAATCCTAGTTGTCTATCAAGTCCTATGACGTCTAGGTTGAAATCCTAGTTCTCTATCAAGTCCTATGACGTCTAAATTGAAATCCTAGTTATTCTTTAAGAATGATTTTCTTCATCAAAGAATAATGAAGTTCAATTATTCTTTTAAAACACCCCATTAGGTTGGGGAAGTGCTCGGCGGTTTAAGCCCTGAACATCTTCCTAAACACTTTTGGGATTATTTTGAGTCTAAATGAATTTTATCATTTGAATCAATTGATCATCCGGGGTTTAGTTGAGTCTTGACTCTTGCTCAGTGAATTTAGATGTTTTAATTATCTTATGAGAGAGGTGACATTCTCGAGTATTAATTTATTTTAAAATATTTTAAAGGTGGAAAAATTAATTTTATATTTTTAGAAAATCTCTCTGTAGTTAAGGAATCCAGAGAAACAATTTTTTTTTATTTTTCTTTGATTTATTAGAATTATTTTAGTAGAAGGTTAAGAAAATTCATTTTTTAAATGTTAAAAATTATCCTAGGCCTTTAAAAAATAATATCTTAACTTAGAGACTTACGAAAAATATTTTGATGGTTTCCAAGTGATTAGGAGATAAAATGTAGCATTTTGGTGAATTTTTATATTTTGTGATTTTTTATAATTTTTAATTATTAAATATTTAAAAAATGATTAAAAATCAAATTTTTATGAAAAATACAATTTTATTTTTCTTAGACACCTCTGATCACAGAGAACTCCCAAAATTAATTTGGTGAATTTTTGAAATGTATTTTTGGGTTTTATGAATTTTTTAATGTGCAAAATGGTCATGTCCCTTAATTAATTCATTTAATTGGACAAATTAATTCTAATTGATTTGAAATTTTTACGCGATTTTCCTCTGATCCTAAGTGTCAGTGGAGAGTTTATTTCATGTGATTTTGATGTGTGGTTACTCCTAATTAATTAAAATTTAGTTTTGAGGTTTTGGCCAAATTAGAGTTTGTTTAATTGAAATAAATCATGAGATAATTTTATGTTGTACCTCTGTTTAAAGGGAACACACCCTATTTTTTCTAGATTTTTTGAAGCAACATGATAATTTTTATAATTATTATAGCAAAAATGATGCATAATATTGAAAAATAGATATCTCGTCATGGGGATCTTCCCTAACTTTGGAAAAATCAGGAAATATCCACCATTATGCATAGAATAACATACCAAAATTTCAAGTTATGGTTAAGCTCCTACATGAATGAAGAATTAAAAGTTTGAAAACACCATTTAATTGATTAAAAATCAAACATGCATCAAATAAATATTAAATAACTATCATATTATTCTCCTCGTTTCAGTGAACAAGGGGGTATTTTTATTTTATTTTTTTGAGTTTTCTAGGCAAAGTTATGATTTTTTGAAGTTTAGGTTCAAAAATAAATCAAAAAACCAATTTCCCGCTCAAATGACATGTGTCGCGCTGCTACTGGCTGGAGTGGTTCTGTTTGGCGGCATGTTCATGGACGAAGCTCTCATCGAACTCCCTCAGGGCCGTCCCTCTGATACACGCGTGATCGGACGGCTGCTGCTCCTCTCTCCAACTGCTATTCACCCAAAATCGTCTACCTTCAAACCTTAATATCTCCCTCAATTCTCAATAAAATTGAGTGAATTTTTTTTTAAATGATCATCTAAACTAGGGGAACATATACATACAGTGATGATACACTTAAAGCAAGTAAAGATTTATAGAAAATTAAAATAAGCTCAGTTGGAGAGAAAATTTCAATACCATTGTCCAAGAGGTGAGGCCTCAATTGGAAATGGTTGGGTTGAGCTTAGGAATGCTAGAAGGAGCTTTGGAAATAATTTTTGCAGAGTCTCCCCAAGGTAAATTTTTCTTTTTTTTTTCTCTTTGGCCGTGAATGGAGCTTAAATAGAGGAGCTTGGATTCAAATTGGTCAAAGCATGGGGTTGGGCTTGGTTCACCTTTCCATGGTCTGATTTGGGCTGAGAAAAGCTCCCTTGATTCAGCTTGATTAGTAGGGAGAGGTCACCATCCATGATGATGTGGCTAAGCTTGGGTTAGAGTGAAGTATAAAAGGGTTAAAAGACTTTAAGCATGAGTTTGTAAAGAGGTTCCCTCCCTTGCCATTAATGGCTTGGTGAGGTGAAAAGGTCTTACATGGCTTCATGTGGCTTGTCATCAAGCTTCATGGCTTGCATTTGGCTTAGTTAGGCTTGGTCAATTTGCATGAAAATGGAATTTTAATTTAAGTGATATTTTTGTAAAGTTTGTCATAAGGCTTGATTTGGAATAATTTGATAATGAATTTGGAACCTTAGGCAAATCATTTAATCAAAAGGATGATGAAATGATAATTCACATGTGGGCTTTTGAGTGAATTCGGGCTAATTGAAGTGATTTAGCTCATGGGCATGATTTTGGGCCTTTTAATTTTAGGGTGAAGTTGGGCTTGAGTTTGGGTCAAAATTTGGGCTAAGTGAATGTTGAATTTGGTTTAGGAAAGTGTTATGAAGAGTTTGGAAAAGATTTGGAGTGATTTTGAATTGAATAGGACGATCAATTTGGTGGATTTGGACATATGGTCAATTTTGGGTGAATTGGGTTTGGTTAGACTTGGGTGGATTTTGGGATCAAATTGGGGGCAATTGAAGGTTAAATTTTGTTCATGGGGATTTTATGAATGGTTTTAGAATTTATTTGGGGAAAAATGAGTGACATTGGGCTTAGTTTGGGTGAATTGGGTCAACTAGGTCAAGTTTGAGCTTTAATGGCAAATTTGGAATTTTTGATCAAATCGGGTTAAATTGATGAAATTGGGGTATGTGGTAGTTGAATAAAATGATGTGGAGAATATTTTGGAAATTTTGAGATTTTTTGGGAATTTTTGAAATTTTTTGGCTATGAAGGGCATTTTGGTAATTTTGGGGGTTTTGGGGTAAGTGGTCAAAAGGCTGAATTAAAGGTTCAAGGAGTTTTAGAAAGGAATTTGGAGTCAAACAAAAGTGTCCGGGGTCATTTTTGATTTATGTGGAAGGTTTTATGAATCCCGGAGCATTTTTTAATTATGGGCTATTTTGGCCGCGAGGGGCCCAAAAGTAGCTCGGAAGTATGACATGTTTACAGTCAAACTTCTCGATTTGACGAGAGCAACGCTCTGGAATGATTTTTTTGGGAGCCAGGGTGATTGCAATGTTTTGAGTTTCAGGACTCTTTTTAAAGGCAATTTGGTAATTTTGGGAGAGTTTAGGAGCCGAGGGTCAAAAATTGAAATTTTGGGAAAAATGAAGATTGATTAGATGTGAGTAAAATGAAACCATTTTGGTTGAGCCATGAAGTCATGTTAAGCTCACAAGAGTCATGAGATGACTCGTTTTAGGTACTCAATATGTTGTTCCTAACCCTCTTAGCCAGGGGCTTAGGGGTTGGGATCCATCAATATGAGTTTCCTACATGAGTTAGGAAGCTGAGTTGGGTAATAGTGCTTTTAGGGTTTAGAATGTGTGTGACAGTGTGGTGTGTGCAGGTTAACCTGACAAAGACCAGACTACCCAGGGTAATCTTAAGGCCAATGAATCCTATTGGAACTCATCCTTGACCTCCACATTTGACTTTTAACCTTCCAAAGGGCCTTGGAGGTTTATGGTCATCTGTGTGGGGTTCAAGAAAAGTTAAGAAGTGTTTGAATTTCTAAGTGGTGGATCCCATTTCTAGTTCTCTAGAATAGTCAAAGGAAAAACCTTTGGCTAGATACTAAGCACTAAGGAGAGAGATATCAGACCTCACCAAAAGTGTGGTCAACATGTTTGAGTCTGGTTTGAATCCACTAGGGGATTGGATTCAAGTTAAAACTTAATTCTATGTTAGTTAGACTTAAGGGATTTTAACTTTGCAGGATTGGATCCAATAGTCTTGAGGTAATGATTAAACCCCATGTCAGTTAGGGTTTATGTTTACCCTAGATCTAGTTTATGAATCAAACCTAAGGTTCAGGATTTGGTCAATCCTACACGTCATTCAAGGCTAAAGATCAAGCCTAAGGATTCTAGGGTTTTAAATGTAAATTTGAAATTTACTAGTTTGACCCTCCTAAGTGATGAAAATGTCATTTAAATTTTCAAATGGCTAAAAATTGTCATTTTAGAGTTTAGAAGTGTCAATCTAAATTTTCTAACCATTTTCAAATTTAATTTCCAATTTCTTGATTTTTATAATTATTTTTGGAAATAATTACAAAGTCTGATAGAAATTAGGAAATTTAATTCTGGGGAATTTCCTGGCCATGGAAAAATCAGGGAGTGTCTCTAAGGATGAGAGTGTCAATCTATAAAAATTTGAGAATTTTTTAAATTATAAATAATTTTTAATAACTAAATTATTCCATATAGCAATTAATTAATTAAAAATTAAATATAATTCAATAATTCCATATTTTAGCTTCATAATTTTCCTGAGTCTGAGGATATTTTTAGTTTACTTTTGTGATTTTTCTTTGTCAAGATATGGATTTTTAAAGTTTGATGTGATTTTCTGGATTTAATTTAAATCCTACTTAAACTAATTACAAGTGGCGCTGACTCATACCACAGACGCGTCGAATTCACACGCGGCGCGGTTTGGTTGGTTGGGCCTTTACAAGAGGCATCCCACGTGGCCCGCTGTTTCATTATTTTATACGGATGGTTCCACGGTCCGGCTCGATCAGAGCTATCCATTTCCAATATACGGAAATGTATGACATCATTTCATCATCCCAAAAGGAGGATAAACTGAGAGCCGTTCGTGATTAGGGCTTAAAATTTTGTTCGATTATTGATGAAACTTTATGGAAATTATTTCTAAAGCTTCATCTGGAGAGGGTGAACCCGTCCATACGTTGACTGTAGGTTTTGAAATGGTTCACTTCACAAACCTTCAGACTCGAGCCTAAACTAGGCCGAGGAGGTCATACCTGGTCTTGGTGAGGAGTGACTTCAATCAAACTAGTTTGGAACGATCGCCAAGTCCTTACAAAGCTCCTGGTATGCTCAATTTGAAGTGAGATTGAGCCTAGGTATGAACTCTATGAAATGGGTTCACAACTTGATCTCAAAGTGGGTTAGAGCCTATGGGGGAGGCCAATTTCGATTGTAAACTCCTTCATACACCTCGGGGATGGTGTATGAGTGATCAATTTAGGGTTTTGAATAGGTTTATGTCAAACCCAAAATATGACCTAGTTTTGGGAAGTGAAATTGGAAGAAGGTGGTGAGCATCAAGGCTTGATTCTATGGGGAATCAATTACCCAATGTCTGGAGAACAACATTGGTGTTCAATGTTTCTGGAATTAGAAATTGTGGATGGGTCTCCTCTCTTCTCCATGGCTCTTGGGTTAGCTATATTTATAGGCTTAAAGAAGCCATGGATAAGCTTGGCTTGCTTAGGGAGGAAGGTAACAAGCTCATAATGTCTGTGGATAAGTTCTTTGGCTAAGAATTATCATATATGAATCTCCCAAGATGATATCCATAATGAGCTCTCATAATGGTGAAGATTGGATCATGTTCTTAGCTTTCTCCCATTGGGTATTTCATGGGGGTGGATAGAGCTCTTGGATTGAGCTGATAATTTGCTTGATAGAAATATCCAAGTCATGCTTAGGATGAGGGAATGTTGACACATATGCTCCTCTCCATCATTCTTATGATTTGCCATCATGAGACTTATCTTGGTGATCTTAGTTTGTTCTTCCCTTATTAGTTAATCCATGATGAGGATAAAGCTTCTTAGATCCAGCTCCCTCATTGCTGACCTCACTTTTGTGAAGATCATTTCTAAATCATGTTAAGATAAGAAAGTCTACCAACAGTGACTCCCTAAAGCTTACTGATAGACACTAAACCCTAATGTCTAGGGTAAGACCTATGAAACCATTTTAACCCAAATCTCAACGACATCTTAAAAAAAATCAAATCAGTAATGACACATTCTGATTTAGTCAACTTTTGACCCAAAAGTTAACTTTGGCCAAACTGGTCATTTCTTGACCCAATGACCACCACATTGACCCAACAGGTCAACCTTTGCCCCAAAAAGTCAATTATGGTTAAACTGGTCAATTCTTAACCCAATGACCACCACATTAACCCAATAGGTCAACCTTTGACCCAAAAAGTCAACTTTGGTCATACCAGACAATTCTAGACCCAATGACCACTACATTGACCAAACTGGTCAAACTTTAACCCAAAAAGTCAACTTTAGTCAAACTGGTCATTTCTTGACCCAATAACCTCCTTATTGACCAAACTTGCCAACCTTTGACCTAAATAGGTCAAATTTTGTCAAAATGGTCAACCATGACCTAAAGACTTTCACATTGACCTCATTGGTCAAACATTAACTTAATTAACCCAACATTGGTTAAGGTGACCTATGTAGAAGCCAAAAGTCACTATATTGATCATTAGTTTGATATAAACCCTAAAAATGATCATCATAACCAAACCAACCCAAAACCCTTGGACCTTATGATTTAACCAAACATGACAAGATTAGAAAATTCATATTGGTCATCTTTGGACTGGAATTGGTCAACCTGGGTCAATATTGGTCAACCTAGTCAATATTAATCAAATTTGGTCAAAATACCTAATTTTGAATCAAAATTGATTAAGTTAATCAAATAATTAATTCCAAATTTTTTTTGATTAATTTATTGGCTAAAATTATAATTTCAAAAATTTTTGATTAATTACATAATTAATTAAAAATGAAATTATAATTAAAAAGCCATAAAATAAATTTGGACACATGGCATCATTTATGACATAATAAATGATTTTCAAATTTTGAAACTCAAAAAAGACATCATGGATGACCTCATAAGGGTTCCACATAACCCATAAGACCCATTACAAATGAGTCAAACCATTGGACGACCCATGACACATCATATTAACCATGATTTAACTTCATCATAGTAAGAAATTTGAGGTGGCAAAACCTCCTCATTTCAAAGCATGACTCACCCTCCTCCCTAAGATGATGTGGTCGGCTAATTCAAAGACAATCTTGCCCACCTCTTAGACCATCCAATGGAGGAGAAACATGGCTTAAATCAATCCTTAACCATGGCTAGATGCAATCATAACTAATCCATGCATGAGGTGAGTAATGAGCTTATGTGGCATACCATCCTTAAGTCCATTAAATTGGATAGTGAGAATATATGGGGGAGGTGACTTCAGCAGGGTTAAGCAAGCCTTATCCACCTCAAACAAAAACCAATGGAAGCAAGCCAAGCCTTGGGTTAAATCCTTACCATACTTAGAAATCCTCATGGGTTGAACTTGGAAAATGCAATTCTCTTATCCACAGCCTACAATCTTATCTTTGAACATTAATAACAAGGTTAGCAACTCCCCTAAGTGAATCTAAGCTCACCTAAAGCCTTCCATGGCTATAAAAGAAGCTTAATCCCAAGAGCTTAAAAAAAGAGACTAAAATAGAAGACACATATACACTGCCCAATTCCCCTAACCTTAAACATCAAAGTTCTCTCTTAGGACCTAAGCAGTTGTTCCACCATAGATTTGAGCCCTGAAATCCACTGAATCTCCCCAATTTAGCAACCTGAAACTCTTAAAAATAGAACAAAATGGAGTTTGAAATGAAGTTATCCAAAACTTCAAATTGACCTTCTCTGAAGCTTCCTAGGGCCCTACGAAGACTAGCCCAATCAAAATTGGCCATCCCCATAAACCCTAACCTAGTTTTCGATCACTTCCTCTCAAGCTAAGACATTTTGAGAATAAAGTCATATACATGCACAGTTTAACTTCAAAATGAGTTGGGGACAAGTCTTATGAGGACAGAGTGAAGCTTCCAAACCATTCAATTTGAGCCTACATCCACTGTGGCCAAGGCATGGTTCTTCACACCCAACTCGAGCTCGAGTTTGGTCTAGAGTAGGTCAAGCCAATTCAAAACCCATAAAAATCTGTATTGATGTCTTCGTCTCCTCGAGATGAACCTTTAGAAATAAACTTACTCAAATCCATGGAGAAATGAGCAAAATCTAGTGCCTAGAAAACGAACGTAGTTCGGGTTGAGACAAAATGGAGAGGATGAATAGATGTTGTCCATTTCTGTGTTTTAGAAATGGACGGCTCTGATTAAATACCATTCGCTCCGTTGTTCGGACACCCACAGGGGATCAAGCACGTCTTTGACCCGTCGAGGACACGTGGCGCCCCTGAAAATTTATGTTTATATTAAGGACTAATTTAAATTAGTTTAACCTTAATGTGATCAAAAATACATATCTTGACATAGAAAAATTACAAAAATATGACAAAAATACACCTGAATTCAGGATAGAGAGGATAATAATGTGGAATTGAAATTTTGAATTTATGAGTTATATTTAATTTTTAATTAATTAAATACTCTCTGAAGTATTTTAATTATTAAAAATTATTTATAAGTCATAAAAATATGAAAATTATATGGAATAACCTAAGACCTTAGACACATCTCCTGATTTTTCTAAGGCTATAAAAATTCTTTAGCATAGGATTTCCTAATTTTCATGAGATTTTGTAATCATTTCTAATATTAATTATAAAATTAAAAATTATGGAAATAAAAATTTGAAATTGGTTAAGTGACTTAGGGAGCAGACACAAACCCGAAAATGACAAGACTTAACATTTTAAAAATTACAATGACACTTTAAGATAGGGTTAAAATTTATTAATGATAAATTAATATTTTAAAACCCTAAAATCCTTCTCCTCATCATACTTAGCCCATCTCACAATGGACTAGACTAATGTTGAGTCTAACTCTAAATCGACTCAAGACATACCCTAATTAGGTTTAACCCATATTAAACCTTACTTGCATTAGGTTTAAGTAATTACTAAAACCTAATTAGGTTTGATGAGGTATTTTCTCTTCTCTCTCCTTAGTACTTAGGATCTAGCCATAGGGCTTCTCCTTGACTATCTTAGAGGACTATAAATGGGACCCATCACTTAGAAATTCAAATACTTCTTGGCTCCCTTCAAACCCCACAAGTTTGATTGTAAACCCCTAAGCCACTTGGAGGGTTAAAATCAAATGTGGAGGTTTAAAGGATGAGTTTCCTATAGGACTATTTACCACGGGTGGCACAGTGCAGTGAGGGTAAGCTTGCACACACCACACTTTCACACACACATTCCAAACCCTAAAACTACCTTTAACCGATTTGACTCCACGACTCATGTAGGTAACTCGTATGGATGGTCCTCAACCCCTAAGCCCCTGGCTAAGAGGGTTAGGAACAACATATTGAGTGCCTAAAATGAGTTCTCTCATGGATTTTGTGAGCTTAATATGGCTTCATGGCTCAACCAAAATGATTTAATTTCACTCACACTTGATCAATCTTCACTTTTCCAAAATTTCAATTTTTGACTCCCGGGACCCTAAACCCATCAAGCCTACCAAATGCCCTTGAAATTACCAAAAATTTGCAAAATTGCCTAAATTACTCAAAATTAATCAAAACCAATCCTAAACACTTTCCCCCCACTTAAATTGATCATCCATGGCCAAATACACCAAAAATTTCCAAAAATACCCCTCGATACCCTCCAAATACCCAAAATACTATTTTAACCCAAAAATTCTAAAAATTCAGAAAATTCCCAGAAAATTCTAGAAAATCCCAAATATTTCCAATTTCATTTTTTTCAACTACACCATAAGTCAATTTTGTCAATTTAGCCCACTTTTACCAAAACCCCCAGTTTGACCTATTTTTAACCTAAGTGGACCCAATGTCCCACCAAACCAACCCAATTGACCTCAATTTTGATCCAATTCAATTCTAAGCTTCAATTCAATATCCCCAATATCAATTTAGACCAAATATAAACCTAATTTCATCAGCATGTGGATCCAATTTCAATTTGAAGCTTAAAGCCCAATTTTGGCCCATGACCTAAACTTAGCCCAAACCAACCCAACTTAACTCCAATTAACCCCTCATCTTTTCCTAAACCTTCCTAACATCCCCACAAACAAAACACTAACATGATTTGCCCCAAATTTGAAGTCAAACTCCACCCAAGCCTAACCCAAACAGAAAATCTCCAATTTGGCCTAAACCAATCATGAACCCAAATGAGCCCAAATCCCAAAATCAAAGCCCAACCAAAGTTAAAAAACTCTTTGTCACACTCCCATAAACATTTTTCAACATTAATTTTACATCAAAACCAAAATTAACCCAACCTTAGCCCAATTTAGCTCAATTTGATCCACTTTAGCCCCATTACCAAAAAGCCTAAATTAAATCCAATTCAACCCGAAATTACCCCAAATTTGCTCCAAACCATTCATGAAACATTCCCAAATTAAATCCAATAATTATTGGGCCTAATCTTTTACAAAAATTTCATCCACTAACATGACATTTCTTTCTATCATCCCTTTAATCAAAATCACCCCTAAGTTTCAAAATCATCATTAACCCATTTCAAATCAAGCTTCATGAAAATTTTCCACCAAAATACCAAAATTCCTAAAATCTACTTCCATGAAATTGACCAAAACTTGCCCTAAGCCACATGGAGTCATTGAGCCATGCACAAGCCACATGAAAGCCATAGGAATCTTGAACTTGTCATCAACCCATTTATGGCAAGAGGAGGAGAGCCTTTAAGCACCCCTTAAAAGTCATTAACCCTTCACATGACTCCCCTTAACCCAAAATTAATCCAAATATTCTTGGATGGGGACCACACCACCCTTTCCTAGCTGACTCACCTGACCTCCCTCAGCCCAAATCAGAACTTGGAAAGGTGCACTCAACCCAAACCGACTTGACCAAATTGAACCCAAAATAAGCCTCCCCCATTCCATTTCAATTCAGCCCCTTTACACTTGGCCAACTCCAATTGACTTCACCAAATTCAAGTCCTGACCCTCCTGATCAGGATGGTGACTTGACCTTGGCCGGCCAGCCACCACAGCCGCCGGAAAACACCAGGCCGAAAGCACTCATGTGAGCCAAATTTCAAATTTTTCTCTGCTGTGCTGTCTCATGGCCAGTGGACACCATGGTTGTTCTTCTCTTCACCAGAGCAGTTGATCTAAGCCATCAAACCCCCCTGGGAAGCCCTCCAGCCACCTCTATTTAAACACCACTACCTCTCGGCCAAAAGAGGCGCTGGACCAAACTTACCAAAACTCTGCCAAAATCCTTCCACACTCTTCTCTTAGCATAAATCACTTGATCCCCACTGAAATCCAGCTCTAATTTCTCCTCTGTGAGCTCAATTTTAGAGTTGAATTTCAAGCCCAAAACCAGGACACTTCACCACAGTGAGTCAATCCTTAAATTGACTGACCCTACACCTTCACCAGACCAAGAGGAGAAGTTTTCCAGCAAAAGCCCCCTCACCAGGCCAACCATTTCTTCCAGAGACCAAAGCTTGAAATCGGGTTTGGTGGAAGTTATACCTAGACAATTCCCCAGAGCTAGAGACTTCATCTGGAGCTTCCCTAGGTTCAATCGAAGGTGCCATAACTCTCTGATTGAAGCTTCACTTCTCAGAGCAAAGGTATGGATCGCCTGCTTCCCAAGATCTTCCAGCGATTCTTCATTTCATTTAAGTCAATTTCATAGCATGTTATCCGTATGGATATGTTCGTCTTATCGAGACGAGTCCATGGAGCATAAGAACATGAATATTGGTTAAGTATCGAGCGAAATCTTAACGTTTTAGGGTGGACGACTCTCGGGTTGAACCGGACGGAGAAGATGACCAGGAACCGTCAGATCGCGTGTGTATTGAACGGACGATCCATATCGCATCGGACGAGTGAACGGGACATGAACCGCGGGCCCCCGGAGCGCTGAGTCAGATGGCGGCGTAGAATAGGGAGGCGATGCATGGCTTTTTGGAGCTGCCGAGGTTGAGTAAGCGCCACGTGGATAAGTAGGAAGTTAGGGGTATTTTTGATTTATTTAAATACCTGGAACTTTGAAAATTCATATCTTTGTGTAGAAAAATCACAAAAATAAAATAAAAATACCCTCTTGCTCAGTGAACAGAGGAGAACAATGTGGAAAAAGAATTAAGTTAATTTGATGAGTATTTTATTTTTAATTAATTATTTACTGATTTCAGTGTTTTAATTCTCCACTCACACACACAATTCACCATGGCATGAGACCATAGAGCTTTTGTAGCCTCTGTTTTTTGGAACATTCTTTGAATTTTCCAAGGTCAGAGGCCATCTCTATGGCAAGTTATTGATTTTTCAAATTTAAGTGTCTGTTTTGGCATTTTAATTCCAATAATTAGCATGTTGCTTAGAAAATTCTAGAAAAATTTAGGGAGGTATCTTATGACCAGAAGACCTTAGGAATATTTTGATTTATGTTGATTCCTCAAGAATAACCCTAATTGGCCTAAACATTCAAAATTGAATTTTAATTAATTAGAATTAACCACACATCAAAACCACTTGAAAACAATTTTCCACCGATCTTTAGGGTCAGAGGAGCCTCACATAAAAATTTGGAATCAATTGGAAATGGTTTAACCCATTAAACGGATTAATTAAATCACATGACTACTTTCTAATTTTAAAAATTCATAAAACCCAAAGTACATTTCAAATATTCACCAAATTGGTTTTGGGACTTCTCTGATATCAGAGGAGTCTAAGAAAATTAAAATTGGAATTTTCTAAAAAAATTTCATTTTTAATCATATTTTTAATATTTTAATAATTAAAAAATAATAAAAATCATAAAAATATTAAAAATTATAAAAATGTCATATTTTGCTTCCTAATCACTTAGCAACAAACCAAATATTTTTCCTAAGTCTATAGGTTAAGGTATAGAATTTTAAAGGCTTAAAATAATTTTTAATATTAAAAAATGAATTTCCTTACATTTTCACTAAATTAATTCTAATAAATCAAAGAAAAATCAAAAAGTTATAAAATTTGTTTCTCTGAACTCCTTGAGGTCAGAGAGATTTATGAAAAATATAAAATCCATTTTTCAACTTTAATTTTATTTTATAATTAATTAACACTCCAAAACTTAAAATAATTATAATAAATAAAATATAATTCAAAAAATCACCAAAATTGGTTTAAATGGTCCTCTGGTCAATAGGAACATCCCATAATTTTCCTAGAGATAGAAACCTTTCTTTGGTCATGTTGTTGAATTTTCATTGAAAACTCATATGTTTCACAAAAATAAATATATAAATTAAATTAAATTCAGAAAATCACATTTTCTCCTATAGTGTCTTAATTGACATATAAGTGAAGTGAAATAAAAATTTTAAATTCATTTGAGCTTACTTTGATGAGTTATGAAATAAATAAGCCTAAAGGGGCATAAAGGTAATTAAAGGATTTTAACCTTAATTAATATTTAGGTTTAATCAAAGGCAAGGTGAAATATCTGATCTTAAATTTCTCTTATATGATTGAAACTTTGGGAAATAAAGGGTTAGAAACCCATTAACCACTTTGAAAGTATCAAAATGGAACCTTAATTAATTAAATAACTTAAATTTTGGAAGATTAATTGAAATTTGAATTATTAAAATGGGGAGTATAGCTTAAGGAGACTATAACCCTTTAATTTAAGATCCCTAAATAAATAACTTTAATAATATTTAAATCTTAATCAAACTTAAGGATGGTACTTAATAAATTAATAATTAAAAGAAAGTAACTCTTAATTAGATTAAAACTTAAAACATTAAATAATTTAACAATCAAATTAAAATAAGTTTAAAACATTAAGATTAATTTGAAATCACTTAAAAAACAAATCTAAAACAAATTTGAAATATTAAAGAAAATCAAACCTTAAGACAATTCATAATTAAAAACATAAAAAATCAAATCAATTAAAATTGACCTAAAGTGTTACAATTAAGTCAAATTAAATTTAAATCATTAAAAGTTTAATTAAATTGAATAATCTAAACACCTCTTTCGAATCAAACAATTTAAAAAATTTAAGAGAAAATCAACTTGAATTTTGAAACTAAATTAAATCATCTTAAATCATCAATTCGACTTTAATATAAGCTGTTAATTTCTTTAACAATTTGATTTGTCCCCTAAAGGCTTTCATTATTATAACTCTTAAGTAAAGCATTAAGTGAAAGGTCACTTTACTCATAGGATAATCAAACATCCTAATTCACTGAGCAAGAAACAAACAAAACTAAATTTTTGGATGATTAATTCACCAGTACAATAAAATTCATTTGGACTCAAAATAATCTCAGAAGTATTGAAAAGATGTTTAGGACTCGTCCTAAGCACTTTCTCAATACGATGAGATGTTTTAGAAGAACAATTGAACTTAATTGTTCTTTGATGAAGAAAATCATCTTTAACAAAACAAAAGAACCTAGACGTCATAGGAATTGACTAGCAGTAGGATTAGGATTTTGGTAGACAACCAGAACCTTCCCTTAGACCTTGGTGCTTTCTTTGAAATGTTTAAATGCTCTGACATGTGTTTTAAGTGCAGCTTGAGAATGACGAGAAGATCCTCTAGGTACACTTTTATTGTAATTTATTTACTTACCTTTACTGCACTTTACTTTTCTTGCATGTTAAACAAGATTGACACCCTGCATGAAAACTGAAACCTTTAGGATAGCCACAAAACTGAAACCCAAAACTAAATTAAAAGTCATAACAAGATAAAATTCACCGCTACAACATTTCAAAATATAAAACAAACTCAAAATTTAGTCGCAAACAGAACACAAAACTACAACTACAACTAAATTAAAACGTCTCATTGGATGATCGGGAATACCTCGGATGATATAACCCACGTGTTGCTAACGGGATTTCCCACGATCTAAATGAAAGTGTGGAACTCATTCAGTTGAGTTTAGCAAATTCATCTGGACTAAGTGAATCCGATGAAAATAACGGTGCCGAGATGACGAAACCGTGGGATCTTAATCGGCTCTGTTTAACCAAATTAAAGATTTATTTTAATTAAAACATTAAAGACATTTGGACTTTAAGACTTTTCTAAACCAAAACACTTCTCTCATCTCCTGATTTTCACTTTCTAAAACTAAACCTCTACAACAACAAGGAGCTTGGAGCATAGTGGGCAACACGACCATCATCATCATCAAAACTTGTGTCTAGTTCAGTTATAACCCTTCTTTAGCATTAAATAACTAAACCATAGGATTTCGAGGTATTTTGCCTATTGCAACATAAATCCTCAACCTTTTTGTTAGGCATTTGCATAATCATGCTATGCAAATTAAGCTCTAACCGGTCTTAGGACTCCGAGGTAGTCGTTTGGTACGACACAAACCCTCACATCTTCCAGGCTATTTGTATGATTATATCATACAAATATAAGTCCTAATTAACTAAAATTGGTAGAATTACAACATTAAGTAAATTATCAAATTGAATCCAAACAATATGATAGTTTGGGAAGTTGCCAAGATTCCTCTTGGATCCTCAGCTTCTCCTACTTCTCTTCCCTTGGACTCTCGAAATAAATTGTTTCAAATTTGAGCTAATCTCTATTGAAATTTCCAAAATCCAATCCTTTGAAAACCTTAAACTTTGAAATTCTTGAAGGTAGAACCACTGATCTTAATCGAGAGTTTTTTTAAATGATTCCAGTCATTTAAGACATAATTAACTATAGGGCATGCCCTTATAGGGAACTTTAAGAACCCGGGTAATATAAACCCTGCTTAATTCCCTTATATTAAGCAGGGGAACTTGTCGGCTTATAAAATTGGTTCGCAGACTGATCCCGCTTTAAATATAGATATATGATTTAATGTATAATGTGGATTCTACGCAAGTATACGTATCGTATCAAGTAATACATGGCTCTAGTGGAGTCCTGGTTATCGATCCCACAGGGAAGTTTTTAACAGATTTGTTATCAGCTAAATTTAAAGGAATTACTTACTAATAAAGTGAACTGAAATTAAAAGTAACTATCGCAACTAAAGTAAACTAATGCTTAAAATAAGTTGATTTAAATAATTTATAAAAATATCCTTCTCCTTGTTTTTAGAAAATTAAATGAATGATAAATTTAAATAAGATTTTAATTGTATTGTGACAAATATGAGCATTCTTATTCTTTACCCTTTGGTTCAGGTGCAAAGAACATTGACTAATCCTATGTTTGATTACTGAATCTGCGGCTAGACTTGGAGGATGCGTTGCCACTTCGTAGCCGCCACGTTCCCCGCACCTAAGGGCTAACATCTACACTTCAGCTCTCAAACAATAGGATCAAATTGAATATTTTAGTCTGTCACACTAAAATGTCCAATTCTACGTTCGATAATTAATATTTCCCTATTTATTTACACCCTCCTTCCAAGGTGTTTGACTTCCCTAAATATTGGATGTAATTTTTACTATAGTTGATAATTCAACATATTTTAACTACTCAATTGGCCAGATTGAAAGTAAATTAAGTTTTAAGTAAAAATTATCACAATTTATTTATATTATATTAGGTGCTTCTATTTAATTTCATCAATCCGCATAATTTTCATAAATAAGGAGAAAGACTAAGAAAACTACTCAGAATGCATGGGAATAAAACAAAGCATGGATTTCATTTAAAGTTAACAACAATAAACAAAGATACTTATCTTAATTTCCTCCCCAAGCGAGACTCTTGATGTTCCTTTGACTTTTCCTTCTAGTACGACAAAACTAAATAACACTCAATTAAACTAATGAACTCACTAAACACACTCAAACTAAATGAAACTCACACAAATGACACTTAAGACACTAGAAAGAGACACAAAAGACACACACAAATGATTAAAATTCGTCCTCTATTTATAGAGGTAGGCAAAGGTCCAAGGGGTGCCTAAACACCTCTTCAAAAAGTGTCCAGGTTCAATGTATATGCATTTTGAACTAGCTCGCCGTCGGCGGGAAACGACCTCGCCGTCAGCGGGGCTTCTAGAAGGTCTTCAAACCGCGCGATCTCACTGTCGGCGGGCTCGGGCTCGCTGTCGGCGAGGTAGTTATAATTCCTTCAGAAATTTCTCCTCACGATCTCGCCGTAGGCGAAGTAGTTATATTTGCATGAATTTCCTCCTTTTTGATCCAAATTTGCTCCATTTCATGCTTTTTACTTCCATCACTTATAAATCTTTATTCCTGCAATAAAATAAAGAAAATACCTTTCTTTAAAGTGCAATTTCATCAAAAATAGATATAAATTTCTTGATGTATTTTTCTGTGATCACAGACCAAACAGATGTCACAAATCTTTTAGTTTATTCAATCGAGCCCCATCGTCAAGCAGTGTGTTTGTCCTTCTAGATAGATACATGGTTTATGATGTGGTGTTCGTTTATATAAACTATTTAGGATGTGAGATCGGTTTGATTTCATATCTTAAAATTTTCGAACTTAAAATTATTTTCAAAATCAAATGTTACTTTCTAAATTATATATATATATATATATAAATTAAATTTAAAATCTAAAATTCACAGAAAATTTCTGTAGACGACCCCCCTCTTTCAAAATACAACAGAAACCTAAAAATATGCCGACATGTAATTAATTAAAAATGTATGAAATTATAATATTAACCCATAAATTGGTCAAAATAATTTTGGTTGTTGACCATTTGACCAATTTTTATCAATTTGGTCCAAAATTGATTATTTTGACTCAAGTTGACCAAAATTGACCATGGTTGGCCAAAGTTGACCATGGTTGACTAGGGTTGACCAGCTTAGGTCCAGGGTTGAGCCAGGTGATTTACTTAACCTTGTCATGGTTGAGTGAGTCATGGGGAGCTATTAGATAACTTAATTTGGTTAAATGGTTTGGTTTGATCCATTTTAGTTTCTAAGTTGACCAAATGGTCAAGTTTGGTTATCTAGATGTCTTAAATAGATCAAAGGGGTCAAGTTTGACCAATTTGGTGTCTGAGTTGACCTGATGGTCAATGTGGTGGTCAATGGATTCATTTTGACCAAAATTTGACCAGTTAGGTCAAGGGTTGACCTGTTGGTCACTGGAAACTTTTGAACAGTTAGGCTAAGGGTTGACCTGTTAGTTAATGGGGTGGTCAATGGATCCATTTTGACCAAAGTTTGACCAATTAGATCAAGGGTTGACCTGTTGGTTAATGTAGTGGTCATTAGGTCAATTTTGACCAAATTTGACCATTTAGGTAATTTGGTTGATCTTTGGGTTTATGTGGTGGTCATTGGGTCATGAATTGATCATTTTGACCAAGTTTGACCATTTAGGTCATTGGGTTGACCTTTGGGTTAATGGGTTCCCATATTAGGGTTTAATGTCATTCATATGATCATTTTAAGATGTCATTTAAGATGTCATAAAGATTTGGACTAAAAGGGCTTCGTTAGGGGTTTACCTAGACTTTAAGGATTAGTGCCCTTGATAAGATTTAGGTGGCTTCATTAAGGGATTATGCTCACTGCCCCGATCATCGTCACCTCGAAGGCAGTTCACCAAAGAGCGAGTAAATGCTCTGCAACCATTGGATTTGACAAAGGCTAATGCCTTACGAAATTCCTTGATGATCTCTTCATCAGAGGAGACTGAGAAAAGGAGGGGGTCTTGATAACATGAGATTCGGTGTGAGACACATACACATGGATGATGGAGACATAAAGAACGAGAGTGAGATACATGCAGCAGGGTATTTTGGATCTTTTGATTTTTGAAACAACAGAGCGGATGATCGAACTTATGATCAAAAAACGACAAAAAATAACGTTGCAGCAAGAGCATTTCTGGAGAAGATGATCCTCCAAATGAACGATGTGAGTTCTCTTAATTTCCTCTGTAACTCAATGGAGGTTAGCCGCCCTCTCAAACAAGGGCTAAGTCTACAAACTAGACCCCTTTGGATTGTCGCAATTAAACTTCAATACACGAGTGTATAAAAGACTGAGCGAGGGCTTGGCAAAGAGAATCACCTCAAATTAGTAATTCACTGGCATTAATTCGACTCCATTTTTTTTTAATTTCATGAGTCTACTAAGAGAAATTTAGATTTTTTTTTCATCTTTTCATTCCTCTCCTTTGACCTAAAAAACAAATGTAAATTCATGTTACATTTTTCTGGGAGAGCTCTGTGATCCATAAAAAAGTCATATTTGATCTCTGATCAGATTCAATGAGTTTGATCTTTCATTTTTTTTCCATTCTTTACTTGATTTTGTGAACAATATGCCTTTGAATTTGTTTGTTTATTTCATTTAGATTTGTTTGATTATTGCTTTCAACTTCACCTTTCGATTTCTGCTAAGTTATTTTATGTTCAATTGAAAGTAAGGCATTGTTTGGTAGCATGTTATTTGATGCGTGCTAGAAGGATTCACAGTGGTATAGTGTTTAAGCAAAGTCTTAGTGTCAAACAACAACCCATCCGATTTCAGGGAGTTTGGGTGACTCTGTGAAGTTTTGGGTTTTGGGGCCCCTTTTCATGGGCAATTTGGTAATTTTGGGGGTATATTGGGAATTTTAAAATTTTTTTCAGATTTAGTTAATTTAGGTCAAATTGAGTGGTGAGGAACATTTCAGAATGATTTTGAGGGGTTTAGGATGTGTGCAAAGTGTGGTGTATACAGATTGAACGGATCAAAACCAGACTGTTCAGGGAAATCCTAAGGCTAAATGATTCTATAGGAACTCATCTTTGAACCTCCTCATTTTGACTTTTAACCTTCTGAGGGGCTCGGAGGTTTATGATCATCCATGTGGGGTTCTAAGGAGAGTATAGAAGTAGTTTGAATTTCTAAATGGTGGGTTCCGTTTCTAGTCCTCTAGGATAGTCACAAGGAAAACCTATGGCAAGATCCTAAGCACTAAAGAGAGATCAAACCTCACTAAAAATGAGGTCAACAAGAGTCTCATGGGTCATAGGTAACCCATTAGTGACCCCCCATAAGTTAGTTTTGATTTTAAAAATCAATTATTGATTTTTGATGTCATGTATGATGTCATGAGTTTCAATTCAATTTATGGTTATTTAGTTATAATTTCACTTTGAATTAATTATGTAATTAATTAAAAATGTATGAAATTATAATATTAACCCATAAATTTGTCAAAATGATTTTGGGTGTTGACCATTTGACCAGTTAGGCTAAGGGATGACCTGTTGGTTAATGTAGTGGTCATTAGGTCAATTTTGACCAAATTTGACCATTTAGGTAATTTGGTTGACCTTTGGGTTTATGTGGTGGTCATTGGGTCATGAATTGATCATCTTAACCAAGTTTGACCATTTAGGTCATTGGGTTGACCTTTGGGTCAATAGGTCCCCGTATTAGGATTTAATGTCATTCATATGATCATTTTAAGATGTCATAAAGATTTGGACTAAAAGGGCTTCATTAGGGTTTTACCTAGACTTTAAGGTTTAGTGACCCTTGATAAGATTTAGGTGGCTTCATTAAGGGATTATGCTCACTGCCCCGATCATCGTCACCTCGAAGGCAGTTCACCAAAGAGCGAGCAAATGCTCTGCAGCCATTGGATTTGACAAAGGCTAATGCCTTACAAAATTCCTTGATGATCTCTTCATCAGAGGAGACTGAGAAAGGGAGGGGGCCTCGATAACATGAGATTCGGTGCGAGACACATACACATGGATGATGGAGACATGAAGAACGAGAGTGAGAATACATGCAACAGGGTATTTTGGACCTTTTGATTTTTGAAACATCCAAAAACAATTTGAAACAACAGAGCAGATGATCGAACTTGTGATCACAAAACAACAAAAAATAACGTTGCAGCAAGAGCATTTCCGGAGAAGATGATCCTCCAAATGAACGATGTGAGTTCTCTTAACTTCCTCTGTAACTCAATGGAGGTTAGCCGCCCTCTCAAACAAGGGCTAAGTCTACAGACTAGACCCCTTTAGATTGTCGCAATTAAACTTCAATTCACGAGTGTATAAAAGATTGAGCGAGGGCTTAGCAAAGAGATTCACCTCAAATTAGTAATTCACTGGCATTAATTCGACTCCATTTTTTTTAAATTTCATAAGTCTACTAAGAGAAATTTAGATTTTTTTTTTCATCTTTTCATTCCTCTCCTTTGACCTAAAAAACAAATGTAAATTCATGTTACATTTTTCTGGGAGAGCTCTGTGATCCATAAAAAATTCATATTTGATCTCTGATCGGAATCGATGAGTTTGATCTTTCATTTTTTCCCCATTCTTTACTTGATTTTGTGAGTAATATGCCTTTGAATTTGTTTGTTTATTTCATTTAGATTTGTTTGATTATTGCTTTCAACTTCACCTTTCGATCTCTGCTAAGTTATTTTAAGTTCAAGTGAAAGTAAGGCATTGTTTGGTAGCATGTTATTTGATGCGTGCTAAAAGGATTCACAGTGTTATAGTGTTTAATTAATGTCTTAGTGTCACACGATAACCCATCACACACTCAGATAATTAAAGATAAGTAAGGAGGAGGAGACACCCCAACCTTTTTGTTGATATCATTTTTGGTGAGGTCTTTCTTTTCCTCTTAGTGCTTAGGATCTAGCCATAAAACTTTTTCTTTTGAATTTTCTAGAATACTAGAGATGAAACTCACGTATATAGAAATTCAAACCACCTCCTGACTCTCTTTGAAATCCTATATGAATGGTCATAAACCTCCTATGCTTGGAAGATTATGACAGATTTGTCAGGATTCGAGGATGACTTCGCATAGGGTCTGCAAACCTTAGGACAACCTTGGTTGGTCTGGTTCATCCATATACTCACTTGAACCTACCAATTCCGTTTGACCCACTCAATACACCCTTTTGACTTCTTTAGAAAACTCCTAGGGATGGCCTCGAGCCTTCGCCAACTCTTGTTGGGATTGTTAGGAATAACCTATGGAATGTTTCAAAATGAACTCTTAAGGAGTTATGAGATTTGAATGAGACTCCCCTTGACTTGAACACTCACGAACGCTACAACTTGCGCAACTTGTATAAACATTGAAATTCACATCACTCTCAACTTTGTGTCTCATAATTAATTGAAGTTATAATTAATCTCCAAAACGATCGATCGCGAACCAAAACTTTGAGAAAAATTAAATTTGACGCATTATTTACCCTACTGTCGACGAGCTTGTCCTCATGAATGAAGAAACGGACCATGCGAGTGTGTCTGAGACGTCGATTTTACCTAAGAAGGATGTTCTTTTCGCTACGACTTCGCGTGCGGGCTTACTATGCATGAATTATCATTTTTGGGCTTCATTGCTGAATAGGTGGCCCGAAACGACCACAGAAGAAGAAACGGACTGCGCGATCGCGTACGGAACGTCGATTTTACTTAAGAGAGATGTTCATTTCACAAGGATGGTGTGTTCGGCGAAAATACGCTGAGAACTTTAAATAATTATTATAATAATAATATAAATTCTTATTATAAAACATATCACGTATGGCTGCCTCCTACGCTTCACTCTCTCTCTCTCTCCCTCCCTCTCTTCCGATTATCCCATTCACGTTGGTAGGTATATATATATATATATATATATATATATATATATATATATATATATATATATATATATATATATATATATATATTTTTTTTTTTTTTCCTCGAGCCACGATCTCCATCTCCATTTTTTTTCTTCTCCCCCGCGAAGCTCTCCCGAACGCTCCCTCTCCTTCTCCTATAAAAGCAACTCAAATCCTTCCTTCACTCCAACCTCCCCAGCTCCCCAACCCAACCAAAAACAGTCATCTTCTCCTCTTTCTTCTTCATCTCCGACGAGCCACTTTTCCTCCGGTGAACTCCTGCGTCCCCTACTTCTTCTTCGGATGCCCCCACACAAAATAAATAAATAAATAAATAAATAAAGAAGAAATTTACATGCATACCCCTTAATTTCCATTCGGAAAAAAAGAATAATAGAAAATTTTACATACATACCACTCAATTGTTATATTTGCACAAATAAAAAAAAATAAAATGAAAAAATTGACATACATACCTTTCAACTCTTCTTTTTATTTACAGCAAAACAAAAATATTATATATATATATATATTCAAAAAGATTGATCGACAGTTGGAGACCGTCGATCAACCACATAGGTTGAATTGACCGAGGAGCGGACCCCACTTTTAGTCCGTTGTGATATTCTAATCCTCCCATAATGGGTGGGATTCGAACCCTACTTACACCAGGCAGCAACCAACGAGCCAAAGCTTTCGCACTAATGATATATATATATATATATATATATATATATATATATATATATATATATATATATATATATATATTAGTAATAATAATAAATAATAAAGATAATATATATATTAGGGCTCATAATATTAAAGTAGAGAGGATACAAAAAAGTTGTATGCGAGGGCCCAATAGATGGTGCCCTACTCATACAACACATAGTGCCAAGATAACCCAACAAAAAAGTTACAAAAGACACAAACAATAGAAAGCATGCAAATAACACGTTTTTATGGACGTGACAGTCTAGCCCTGCATCATCCTCTGGTTCTTGGAGCAGATCCAGATATCAAACTCTGAAGTGTTGTGTCATTTTCAGGAGTGACCAAGGTATCGTCCATTAAGTCTCCAAGCTAAAAGGAGCCCCCAGCCTTCTTCCTTTGTCAAGAAGTATAAACTTGTCATTCTTCTTCTGAAGACCGGTCGGTCAGATCTATAGAAGGAAAGACAGTTGCAGTTGCAACACTGTGTTCCAGTGTTTGTGTAGGACAGTCTTCCAATACTTGAGTATCTTCTACCCTCTCAACAGGTAGTACTATCACGATTAAAGAGTCATCAAGAACATGCAACTGATTAATAACAATAAGGTGGTTTGTTTTGGCTCTAATTCTTCCTCCACCCCAGTAGGAGAAGGGGTTGTGATCGCGTCCTGACTGCGAGTGGCGACCACCTGACACTCTTCCAACAAACAACCTTTATCAACATTTTATGAACCAATAATAGTAGACAAACCATTGTGCACCGTATATGCCACGGGTATAGTAGTAGGTATTGCCAGCAGTGAGGAAGAGGGTGTAACATCCGAAGGAATGTGCTAAGTAACAGGAGGTGGGGCAACAACGGGCCGTAGATGTGGATGCAACCGATAACAGGATGAATAGCTATGACCAAACATTCCACAGTGAGAGCAATATTGGGGATGAGGTCTCATCACAATTTATTGCCAATAACCCTGATGAGGAGAGTTGATCCAAATTTCCCTTGGAAAAGGTTGAGTGATGTCGCACTCTACAAGTACAGAAGCTTCGGATGGCCTGGTTGTATTAATCGTGGGAGTTTCGACCTTCAGCGGTTTCCCAAAAGTTGTTGCCAACATATAAAGGTTTTCATAATTAAAGATATGCACATTGAGCCCGGGAAAATTAACCCAAACCGGGATAATAGAATATTCCAATTTAGGATCAAAATTCGTGGTCTATTTCAGAATTTTCATATAGCGATTATCAATTTTGAGAAAATTTTTAGCAAAAAATTGGGTATAATCTGCGTCATTTGAGAGTTGAATGAGAATGTGGCGGCCATCTAACGAACCAACTTTCCAACTCCCTGTTAGCTTAAGAGAATCGAAGCACTTTCTAGTAATCTCAATCTTGGGATTTCCATACAGAATTTTCCCTACAATAGTATATTTGTGTGATGAAGCCAAATTACTCGTTTTCTCTTCAGTGACAAACAAGGCGGGTTTGCCATTTTTTTTTCCCAACTTCTTAATAAAGGTAAAGCCACTTCCCGACTCATAAGCATCATGAAAAGCTTGAGAAAAAAAACAACTCTGGCCACCTACCCCGGAGGTGGAACTCCCGGAGATAGCCGCAACATAACTCGGGGCCATTCCCCCGAATCTCGAAAAAATGTGATCAACATAAAAGCCCAAATCGCGGAAAGCACAAAGGAAGTTCCGAGAACACTGAAAAATCGCAATCAACAGAATAAAATGCAGCAATAAGTTGGAGAGGGGAAAATAGTTCACGAGCGAAGAAGAAATATGCTTGAATAGGGTCGAACGGAGCTCTGTCGCCCTTGAGATCGTCGGCTCTCGCGCTTCTGCAGAAGCCCTTGTCACCGGAGCCGAAACTAGCTAACGAGGTTGTCAAAATCGAGGT
This sequence comes from Papilionanthe hookeriana x Papilionanthe teres, assembly GCA_022702705.1. Classification (NCBI taxonomy): domain Eukaryota; kingdom Viridiplantae; phylum Streptophyta; class Magnoliopsida; order Asparagales; family Orchidaceae; genus Papilionanthe; species Papilionanthe hookeriana x Papilionanthe teres. The sequence goes on along the minus strand of CM040423.1, from coordinate 52,528,370 downwards.
CGCCAGAGATGGAAAGAGGTCGTGATTGAATTACGCGAATTGGCATCTCGGCATCGGGAACCCTAAGAGAGCTTCTGTCAACCTTTGAATCGGCATCGCGATTTTTATGAGTATATGTGTGTGTATAAATATTCACATTGATAAAAATAATAATATAAATTAATAGTAATAATAATAAAAAAAAATGATAATATGTACAAGTGTATATACATAAACGACAACATATAAATATAAATATATATATATATATATATATATATATATATATATATATATATATATATATATATATTTATATATATATAATATAAATACATAATAAATAATAAGAGTAATAATAATATGTATATAAATGTATGAATAAATAAATAATAATAATAATATCATAATAGTAACATGGTAATAATAATAATAATGATAATAATAATATTAATAATAATAATAACAACAACAACAACAACAACAACAATTATAAATAATACTAACAATAAACATATATAATAAAAAATTAATTATAATACATATATATACGTAAATTATAATAATAAAAATAATAATACAAATATATGGAAATATAAACGATAGTAGCTAATAGTAACAAACGAATGATATTTAACAATATATAATAATGATAATCATACACTAATAAGCATGTATATAATTAACAAATAACATATATGTGAATAATAATAGTATATGAGTAATAAAAACAACAATAATAATTATAATAATAACACTAATAACAATACTAATAGTAATAATAACATATAAATAATAATAATAATAATAATTCATAATATATATACATAAAAAATAATAATCAATAATAATAACTAAATAATAATAATAATCAATCATACAAATACAATAACATACGAACATACATCCATAATACAATATTAATTAATAATATATAAATAATAATAAATTAATAACGATAAGCTAAGTGATAATAACATTAATAATGAATAACATAATAAAAATAGTAACAAATAATAACAATAATATTATATAATCTACATAATAAAAATATATAAGTATTAACAATAATATTATATAAGGATAATAACATACAATAATAATAATAATAATAATAATGGTAACAGTGGTTTCAGTCATTTAATATGTAATTAACTATAAATACTTGTTTTTATAAGGAACTTTAGAACTCGGAGAATATAAACTTAGCCTAATTCTCTTGTATTAGTAAGGAGAACTTGTCGGTCAATATAAAATTGGTTCGGAGACCAAATCGATGTCACAAATCTATTAGTTTATTTTGATCGAGCATCACTATCAGGTAATTTATCTATCCCTCGGGATAGGTGCATGTTTTGGGTGTATGATTTGTTTATTTAAACTATTAAGAATATGTAATTGGTTTGGTCTCGTATTTTCAAAATCAAAACATTACTTTCCGGAATTATATATATATATATTAAATTAAATCTATTTTAAAGCGGGCGACGGGATTCCTATTCCAGCGACCGACAACTTCTAATTTGGTGACCGACACTTTCACGTAGAAAACCCTTAAAAATAAAAAAATATCACAGAGTCTTGCCCAGTTGAAATAATCCACTATGATTAGTGAGTTCACAAGTCCATTTTTCTTTAATTAAGGAGATGAAATTACAAAGTTGTATATTCATAATCTAGCTGTAGTTCTTGGTGACATTAGGTTAAAAGGGTCATAGTCGATTGCCACGAAGGTCGTGGTCTGTTGTGAGTGTTGTAGACAACGTTTGTAGCGCCAACTTATTGTAGAATTTGTGGTTGATATCCATGACAACAGTTGGTCAGGTAGACCATAAATAGTTGCTTCAGGAGCTTCGGTTGACCATAGAGACAACAATAGATAATTGCAAGAATTGTGGACCACGTAGGTCGTTTAGGTCATAGTGGTGAGTTGTGATTATAAAAGTGGGTCTTAGAGGCTGGAGTCAGGAGCTGCATGAGTTGTGGACCATGTAGGTCGTAGTTGGTCACATAGACCGTAGTGGTGAGTAGTAATGAAGTCTGAAAGCCGCAAAGGCTGGAGTCAGGAGCTCCACGTGTTGTAGAACACATTGGCTGTAGTTGGTCACGTGATTCATAGTGGTGAGTTGTAATGACATTTGCAGGTCGTGGGAGCTGCACGAGTGCGTCATTAACATATCTTCGAGATGCGTTGTTGCATTGACTTTAGGGTGTGTTGTTACACCATCCTTAAGGTGCGTTGTTTCACCATCTTTGAGTCCACCCAGTGTTCGTAATGATGTGCTACTTCGTGGGTTACTTCATAACTTCATGGCGAAAGTTGTTGCTTCACATGGTGCTTCATTGTAAGGAGTGGGCAGCTACCAATGATGAGCAACAACGATCAACAAGTGGGGGTCATTGACCCTACCCGCAATAACGCAGTAATTTTGCTTTTAAAAGATGGCCAAAAACTTGACCCAATTTATAAATAGCGGCTAGTGTATAAAATTAAAATGATAAAATTTTAGAAAATATTTTACACACTAGGGGTACTACGCAAGTATACGTATCGTTTCAAATAATATAGGGTTTTCTTTTATATCCCAAGTATCGATCCCACAGAGAAGCGAGGCAAGAAATTCTTTAGGCTAATTCCAGTCTATTTCTACAAGGCCTAAATTTGGAATGTCGATTAAAAACGGGTTTCCTAATAGCTAATACTAAATAAAGTTCTTAAATAAAAAGATAACTTATCGATGAATTAGTATGGAGAATTTCAAGATATTAAAAACTACCTTTCTCTTACAATTACATAGATAATGTGTAGGAAAGAAATGCTTAGAATTTTATGTAGTAGTGCCAAATAGAAGCATTCATATTCTTTACCCTTTGGTCCAGGTGTAAAGAACATTGGTTAATCTATAGATCGGTTCAGGATGTTTTATTAGTAGAATGGGTTAATCTAGGCTTACACTACTAGATGTCCAAGGGTGGCTATGGTCGGCCCTACCAGTGACCCGTTCCCTTTCTATAAACCAAATTATTGGAATTTAGTCTGTCACTCTAAAAACTAATGAATTCTACGCCCAATAAATCATATCTTTCTATTTATTTGCACTTCACCTTAAATAATCCGCGTATAGCCTGCGATTACCTAAAGATTCATGTGATATCTACTAGTTAAGAACTCATCTCCGGATAGGTCTCAGAATTCTTCAATAGGTTTTAACAATACAAGTGATCAATTTGTAAAGTAAATGAAGATCCGGTATGAATACCATCACCATAATTTAATAAGAGAATTTCTAAGAAAATCTTAATTCCTAAACATGCATATATTTTATTACAAAATAAAAGTAAATTAAAATAATGGCATAAGAAGTAAAAGACTTGAAAGAATTGTGTAATAAATTAAGTGCCAACAAGAAACTTATTTCATTAGTAATCTATTATATTTATGCAACGATCTGTCACCTAGAAGCATCTAATAGATAATTCTATTATAAAAATAATTTTCCTACACATGCCACTACTTCATATTAAAAGAAAGAGTAAAGAAAATAACTTATGAAGCATGGATAAATCATGACAGAAAACTTGGTTTAAAACAAAGAAAATCCACTAGAAAGTGTTTACAACAATTACAAGAGAATGAAGATCACAATACTTAGCTTTTTCCCTCTGAAAGAAAGAAGAAGATCTCTCCACCAAAGTTTCCCATCGATCCATGCGCCGCTCGTACATTCCTTACAAAAATATCTCAAAATCCCTCACCAATCTCTCCATAAGATGTAGAAATCTACATCTTCATGACTCTAAAATGACTAAAATGACTAAGGGGGAAGAAAGAGAGGGAGAGAGAGAGGGAGAGAGACAAGAGAGAGGCCCTTTTTCCTGTAGAAATATCTTCTATTTATAGAGCTCTGAAAATGGCCAAGGGTTGCTTAAGGCACCTCTTCAAAAGTAGTCCACATTCATTGGATCTTCTAGAAACCGACTCTGGCGCCTAGGCGCCGCGATCGGGTGCCTAGACGCCAAACTCCTGTGAACAAGTCTTCGCACCCCTTCAGTTTGGGTCGCGCCTCTTCGCGATTAAAACCGTTCCAATGTGTTCAGATACATTGTATCACATGTCCTATATATTAGGAGTAACTTTCAGTCTTCTAGAAGGTCTAAAAATTACTTAACACCGTCAAAATAACTCCTAAAGTTGTAAAAAATTCGTCCAATAACCATTTTTGGATGATTCTGGCGCCTAGGCACCGTTTTCTCGTCGTCACTGGCGCCTAGGCGCCGGGTTTGGCACTTAGGCGCCACCCTGTGTGCAGCTCCACTACTTTGCTCAGTTTGGCTCTGTTTTAACTCATTTTCGTCCCATTTCAGTTACATTGCGTTCCTAACATCTTCAGCTACAAGATAGACATAAAAATAACCTTTCTCAAAAGTATAATTTCATTCAAAAACATGTGAGAAATATAAAAGATATTAAGCATAGAAAGACATATCAATATGTGCTAAGTTTATAATTTTCTTCCTTGCTTATTTTGACTCAAAATTACATAGTTTTTGCTTGATTTTCTCTAAAATCATATTTTTATACTTGAAGACAAAAATATGAAAAATTCATTTTGCTTGATTTTCTCTAAAATCATATTTTTATACTTGAAGACAAAAATATGCAAAATTCATTCCTTTAAAGTGTAATATCTTTAAAAAAATGCATAAAGTTAGAATGAAATATGCACTAAAAATAGGTAATTTTTAAAGTGGATCAAATTCCCCCAAACTTAAACTTTAATTGTCCTCAAGTAACACTATAATCATGTAAAACTACATAAGCAAATCATGTGTATGAGTTTTTTTAGTAGTTTCTAAAATTCTGTTCTAGAAATGTAGTAGTCCAATTTAGAAAAAAAATTTAGTAAATGAGACCAATTTGAAGTTTAGAAATCTCTTAGATGAAAGAGTATGAAAATATGTGTTGCTATCTAATTCAGAAATGCTTGTAAATTTTTCAAAATATAGGGGTGAGGAATTTTATTTTATTTACTTAAAAACATTTATTAAAAATAATTATATTAACTAAATTATATTTTTAAGCTTAAGATTTTCTCAAATCTTATACTTTAAAAAACTCAGGTGTGGAACCAATTTTTGATTAGACCCTTTAATCCTCAAGATTCTCCTTCCTTTTTTACATACTATACTTTTTTTTTCTTTTTTTTTTCAGGCAAGGATTACTATATCTGGATAGGTCTTTAATAATTTTGCATTTCACCCTTCCTTTCCTAAAACACATGGTAGATATATATCTTTTACTTAGAAATATAATAACAGTTTTGAAAATTATTTTTCAATAAAAGAAATTTAAACATTGAAAATAAAAGTTTAATCCTTCTATTTTTCTAAAAATACATCTTTTCTTACTAAAGATGGTTACACAATATTTATCATTTTTTCACTAAGAAAAATTTAACTTTAAATTTTTCATCACTACTATAAATTTTAACTAAATTTTCTTACTCATTTCTATATTCAAAATTTTATTTCCCTAATATAACTTCATACACATAATTATTTTTCAGTAAAAAATCAAATTTATTTATAGCAATTTTTTAGGACAAATAAAATTTAAGTTTTTTAAAATTGTTTTTCATTCCACCCCAAACTTGAATTTTAAAATATTTTGCAATTAATTCCATAAAATGTAGGAGAAAGGAAAATAAAAGATAAATCTACTAACTACTACAACATCCTATGAAATTTATATACATGCATAATCAGGATAGAATGATTGCAGAAGAAAGTAAATCTAGCCTAAAACATGCTTGTTATAATATTAAACTTATAGGAAGCATATTAAATTTAAAATATATTTTTCTTCCTACCTTCATACTTGAATTTGAACATGTATAGCATTCAACACAGAAAATATAAGCAGGAAAAAAATAGTTAAGAAATTTTATCTACCACAAATGTTTGTCAAAAACATCTACAAATATTCATTAGGACATAACAATTTGCAAAAGAAAGTAAATCTAAACTAAACATGCTAGAAAAAAATTAAACTAAAGAAAGGTTAAATAAGCAGGACATGTATCAGCATAGGAATATATATTTAAGTGTTATTCAAATCTCTTAATTGTTATAACACAAATACAAACACAAACACACAAACTAAAATACATAGACTCGCAGATTCATAAACAAATATCAATTGAGGTTAATTCGATCTCCTTTCTACTAATATTTTCCCTCCTTACTTTCAATTTCTAACGGAAGAAACTACACTAATAATGATAATCTAATAAATAAAAATAGTGCAGTTCATCCAGATGTTGTTCATTAAGAAATTTCATGACCTTACTTAGTGAAAACCAAGTCAAATAAAGGAAGTAATGGAGTTGACATGGAGTGGTCCAAGTCCAAACTCTACATGCTTCAAGGTAAAGCTCAGCTCCGATTGATAACTGAGTTATAACAGACTCGTCAGCCTGCTACTACCAGAAGTCATATACAAATTTAGTCAATACCAAGACATAACCTCACAAAATTAATCTATTTTGCACTAAAGAAAACACAAAATAACACATAAACAATCATGACTCACAAGCACACTAAATCAAAGCACACTGATAACTATGGGTTGCCTCCCATAAAACGCTGAGTTTAACGTCTTTAGCCCAACAAATGTTTTCTCCTGGATCAAAATTCCATTTTAATAATCCTTGATCAATCGTCCAATTATTTCCAGATCCACGGATTCCTATAAAATACTCAAATTTTAATTTTTCATTCAGCAATTCATTTTCAGTTTGATTTATATCATTGTTCCTCATATTTCTTTCTAGATCCAATATTCTTCTATCGATTTTCTGAATTTGCATATTAATATCATCCTTGAAATTTATAAGAAATGGATCTTTATAAGATACTTCAAGCTCTCCCAAATTTTGGATCAGATTCTCTTTAGATAATTCAGATTCAGTATCAATTCTTCTATGTCACTCTTCTTTTTCAAGTTATCTTCTAATTCTTCCTCTTTATAATTATTAAATGATGTAGGATCTATCATAGTTGAGGATATATGTTTTTCTAATTCCTTAGGAATTTCTTCCAATGGTCTTTCAATATACTTATCCTCTTTTCTCAACTCAAAGTTCTTTTGAAATTTATCCTCAAATTCTCTTCCAAGTCCTAGTTTAATAACTTTATCATATTCATCATTCAATTTAGGTTTTCTTGTGATTGAGTCGCATCTAAAGATATAAAGACTAGTTGTGTAGATTTATTCCCTAAATAGGTAGGTTTTAAAATTATATGGGGTACATCCATCTTATGTTCATGAGATTTTTCAACAAACGGAATTAAAAGTTTATTATTTTTGGTAGCATCCATCATTTCACACCTGAACATACATACAATCTTCTTTAAATAACGTTTTTGAATCATCATGAAAATTCATTTCAATCTCATCCGTTAACTTACTCTCAAAATTTTCTTGGAAATGGTCTTTACTTAGATAATCAATTTCATCTATCCGAAAACAATCATCATTTTTCTCTCAATTTGGATATTTCATAGTCTTTAATACATCAAAAGTGACATTACGGTCATTAATATTCATAATCAACTCTCCTTTTTGCACATCTATCATAGCTTGTCCAGTAACAAAGAAAGGTCTCCCTAAAATAATTGGAATTTCTTTATCTTCCTTCATATCTAATACAATAAAGTCCAAAGGAAAGATAAATTTATCCACTTTAACTAGGATGTCTTCTATAACTCCTTTTGGATAAATGATATATCGATCAGCTAACATAAGGGTTACAGTAGTGGGAAAAATATCGACTAAACCTAACCTTCTAAATATAGATAGAGGCATCACATTAATGCTCACTCCTAAATCATATAAAACTTTTCCACATAATCTTTCTCCGATTGCACGAGGAATTGTAAAGCTACTGAGGATCTTTAAATTTCCGAGGAAAATTTTTCTGAAGTATAGCGCTGCACTCCTCACTTAGAGCAACTATCTCGTAATCCCCAAGTTTCCTTTTCTTGTTTAATACCTCTTTCATAAACTTTGCATAACTTGGCATCTGTTCCAAAGCTTCAGTGAAAGGAATATTTATCGTTAACTTCTTAAGTACTTTCATGAACTTTGAAAATTTTTTATCCAACTCATGTTGTCTAAATCTTTGAGAAAATGGAGGTGGTGGTCTTTCCAAACTGATTTTTGTTGGAGAAATTAATTTTTCCAGATTCTTAGAAACATGTTTTTTCAGGTCTTTTAGTTTCTTTTGTTTCTCTCACAACATCTTTCTCTTTTCTAACCCATCCTCTATCTCTCTTCCACTTTTTAATTGGACAGCTTCTACTTGTTCATTAGTGTTCTCTTTAGGGTTGATCTCAATATTTCTAGGAAGTGTTACTTGGGGTCTATTGTTAAGTGAATTAGCCATTTATCCCAATTGATTCTCTATATTTTTAATCGCAGCATTGTGACTTTGCAACTGGTTTCCTATTTTCAATATCACTTCTTCCATAGACATCTTCTTATCCTCAAATTGTTGATCATTATTAGAGTCCGGTGGATATGAAGGTCTATAGTTTGTGTTCCCCTGATTATTCCAACTTCCATTAGGATTCACATTACTATTTTCCCATTTTTTGTTTCCACCATCAGTAGTATGATTCTAGTTAAATTTAGGCTGGTTCTCCGAACTCGGGTTGTAAAAGTTAGAATATGGGTTGTTTATGGTAGCTAAAGCGTCATATGATAAGTTAGAATCAATTATACGCCCTAATGAACTTTATTCACTTACAGAAGTAAATTGAGGCTGGTTCATTCCAAATTGGTCCAACTTCCTTGATATTGCGGCAACCTGAAATGCAAGAATTGTAATCACATATGTATCATGAACACTAGCTACATTTTTATGATTTACAATTGCAGAGGGCCATTGAAATTCATTTGTAGCCATTTTTTCAATTAATACATACGCTTCATTAATTGATTTTGACATTAATGAACCACCAGCAGTAGCATCAATTATAGACCTAAGGGGTCCTACTAACCCATTATAAAAAGTTTGAATGATTAACCAATCGGGCAGAGCATGATGTGGACACTTTCTTAGGAGTTCCTTAAATCTTTCTCAGGCTTTGTATATTGTTTCTCCTTCACATTGACAAAATGAGATAATATCGTTTCTAAGTTTAGTAGTCCTTGAAGATGGAAAATACTTAGCTAGGAATTTCTGAGTTAACTCCTCCCAATTTTTAACAGAGCCAGGTGCTAATGAGTATAACCATATTTTAGCCTTATCCCTTAGTGAGAAAGGAAAAAGCCTTAGCCTAACAGCATCGCCTGACATACCGTTATAACAAAATGTAGCGCAAAGTTCTAGAAAACTAGATAAGTGTAAATAGGGATCCTCCAAAGGAGTTCCCCCAAACCGATTGTTCTGCACCAGTTGAATAATCTTAGGATTTATTTCAAACGAGTCAGCTTCTATGACAGGGTTTTGTATACTTGAGTGAAATTCATCTGTCGTAGGATTTACGTAATCCCTCAATGAAGTATGATGATTTTCCAAGTTATTATCTTGAAAGTTTTCCATTTCCATTTCTAGTTTTTCAAGTTCTTTTTGTATTTTTTTATTATTTTCAAACTCGGGATCATAAGGCACAAGTCTTGCAGATCCTTTGTTTCGCATACATAGCACAACAAATAATACATTAACAATTAAACAAATAATAGATGAAATATATTCAACACAACAAAACATTTTCACGAACACCTTATTTTTCACACAAACAAATTTTTTTCCTTTTTTTTGCAATACTTTTTCATATAACAAAACACATTTTCACACAAAAATAATTTTTACGACACTACAGTTTTCCAAGTCTAAACCTAATTATTTTAACTAAAATTCTCCTAAAGTTCTTACCGAAGCTTCCCCAGCAACGGCGCCAAAAACTTGACCCTACCCGCAATAACACAGTAATTTTGCTTCCAAAAGATGGACAAAAACTTGACCCAATTTATAAATAGCGGCTAGTGTATAAAATTAAAATGTTGTAAAATTTTAGAAAATATTTACACACTAGGGGTACTACGAAAGTATACGTATCATTTCAAGTAATATAGGGTTTTCTTTTATAACCCAAGTATCGATCCCACAGAGAAGTGAGGTAAGAAATTCTTTAGGCCAATTCCAGTTTATTTCTACAAGGCCTAAATTTGGAATGTCGATCAAAAATGGGTTTCCTAATAACTAATACTAAATAAAGTTCTTAAATAAAAAGATAACTTATGGATAAATTGGTATGGAAAATTTCGAGATATTAAAAACTACATTTCTCTTGCAATTACATAGATAATGTGTAGGAAAGAAATGCTTAGAATTTTACATAGTAGTGCCAAATAGAAGCTTCCTATTCTTTACCCTTTTGGTTCAGGTGTAAAGAACATTGGCTAATCTATAGATCGGTTCAGTATGTTTTATTAGTAGAATGAGTTAATCTAGGCTCACACTACTAGATGTCCAAGAGTGGCTATGGTCGGCCCTACCAGTGACCCATTCCCTTTTTATAAACCAAATTATTAGACTTTAGTCCGTCACTCTAAAAACTAATGAATTCTACGCCCAATTGTTGACCTCATTTTTTATGAGGTCTTCCTTTCTTCTTTTTAGTGCTTAGGATCTAGCCTTAGGCTTTTCCTTTGACTATCTTAGAGGACTAGAATTGGGACCCGCCTTTTAGAAATTTAAACCACTTCTAAACTCCCCGCAAACTCCACAAACTTGACTATAGACCCCTAATCACCTAGAGGGTTGAAATCGAATATGGAAGTTTAAAGGATGAGGCGAATTTAAATTTTTAAATTTAATTTAAATATATATATATAATTTAGAAAGTAGTATTTGATTTTGAAAATAATTTTAAATTTGGAGGTTTTAAGATATGAAATCAAACTAGTCTCGCATCCCGAATAGTTTATCTAAACGAGCACCGCACGCAAAGCCATGTATACATCACCAAGGATAGACACCTTTGCTGACGGATGGGGCTCGATTAAATAAACTAGAAGATTTGTGACATCCGTTTGAGTCACGTAACTGATTTTATAAGCCAGACAAATTCCACAGCTTAATATGAAAGCATTAAGCGGGGTTTATATTCACAGGTTCTTGAAAATTCCATATAAGGGCAAGCCCTATATTTAATTACATCTTAAGTGACGAGAATCGCCTAAGAAAACTCTCGATAATAATCGATAGTTGCACTCTCAAAAATTTGAAAGTTTAAGTTCTCGAAGGATTGAAGTTTGGAATTTCGATAGGAATGGATCGAATTTGGAACATTTTGTTTTGGGAATTCGAAAGGAAGAAAAGTAGGAGAAATCACGGACTCGAAGTGAACTTCGGTAATCTCCGAGCTATCTTATTGTTTGGCTTGAATTTAGGAAAGTCCTAATATTTATTTGATGTTTTGATCTTGCCGATTTTAATTAATTAGGACTTATATTCGTATGACACAATCATACGAAATAGCCTCGAGGATGTGAGGGTTTATGTCGTATCGGACGACTACCTCGGAATCCTAAAACATGTTAGGGCTTAATTTGCATTGCAAATGCTACAGGATTTATGTTGCCTTGAAGCGAACTACCTCGAAATCCTATGGCTTGGTTGTTTAATTCTAAGAAAGTTTTTTTTTTTTTTTGCGAAGTAGACTCGGGTTTTTGCGTGACGATGGCACGTCTTTGCCACCGTGCTCCGACTCCTTGTTGTTGCGAGAGGTTTAGTTTTAGAAGTCGTAAATCGGGGGATGAGAAAAGTGTTTTGGTTTAGAGAAAATCTTAATTTCCAAGTGTTTTTCAATATTTTAATTAAAACAAATCTTAAAGTTGATTATAACGACACCGGTTAAGATCCCGCGGTTCCATCCTTCGGCATCATTATTTTTATCGGATTCACTTAGTCGAGGATGAATTTGCTAAACTCAGTGGAATGAGTTCCACACTTTCATTTAGACAGTGGGAAATCCCGTTAGCAACACGTAGGTTACATCATCCGAGGTATTCCCGATCATCCAACGGGACGTTTTAATTTAGTTGTAATTGTAGTTTTGTGTTACGTTTGTGATTAAATTTTGAATTGTTTTATATTTTGAAATGTTGTGGCGGTGAATTTTATCTTACGATGACTTTTAACTTAGTTTTGGTTTCGAGTTTTAGGGACTATCCTAAAGGTGTGGGTTTTCATGCAACGAGTTGTTTATCATGCAAGAAAAGTAAGTGCGATGCGGTTAATGAAATTGCGATAATGTAAATTGCGAAAGTAAGCTAACGATAAAATAAAAGCGTACTGGAGGGTCTTCCAGTCATCCCATTGCACTTAAAACACGATTAGAATATTTAAGCGAGTTCCTAGGTAAAGCTAAGGTAAGGGTTATGGTTTTACTGCAGATTCTTAATCTCATAGGCTAGTCGTTTCTATGACGTACTAGAGTTCTTGTGTTTTGGTTTGAGGACGATTTTCTTCATCGAAGAATAATTAAACTTAGTTGTTCTTATAAACATCTATCATATCGAGGAAGTGCTTAAGACGAATCTTAAACATCTTTTCAATATTTCTAGGATTGTTTTAGAGTCGAATGAATTTAATTATATAAATGAATTAATCGTCCAGGGATTAATTTTGTTGTTATCTTTCTGATAGTTAGGACGTTTGAATATCACTATAGGTGAAGTAACATTTCGATTTAATATTGTTTTAGGAGTTATGACAACTAAAGCTTTCGAGGGTAAATTGGTGTTGAATGGTTTGTGATTTAGTTTAATTTCCATTAATGGGTTTAAATTTGGAATAGTGTTCGAGTTATTTTAGATTTATTTTGAATTCTTTATGTCTTTGGTGATGTTATATTTAATTCGACTTAATTTAATTTAATTTAATTTAATTGAGTTTTAATTTAATTTAATTCAATTTAATTCAATTTAGTTTGATTTGATGTTACATTAAATTAATTTGATTTGATTTAATTTTAATTTAATTTGATTTATTTTAATTTAATTTAATTTAATTTAATTTAATTTAATTTAATTTAATTTATTTTTATTTAATTTAATTTGTTTATTTAATTTAATTTAATTTAATTTATTTAATTTAATTTAATTTGTTTATTTAATTTAATTTAATTTTATTTGTTTATTTAATTTAATTTAATTTAATTTAATTTTTAATTTAATTTTATTTTTTAATTTTAATAAAAAAAATTTTAAAAAAAAAAGTTTAATAATTTGATTTTAGTTTAATGATTAAGTCTTTTAATGTTTTGAATTTGAGTTATCATTTTAATTAAGAATTGAATATTAATGAGATAATTAATTTAGGGATTTTTAAATTAAAGAATAAATCTCTTCCTAATAATATCCACTATCTTAATAATTCGATTTTATTATTCTTCCGAATTTAATCGATTATTTAATTAAGGTTTAATTATTTTGAGTTGTTTAATGGGTTTCTACCCTTTAATTATTTAAATTTCAATCATCCAAATCAGATTAGGATCAAATATTTTACTTATTAATTTTTTTATTAAACCTAAAGCTTTAATTAAGGATTAAAATTTTAATTACCACTTTACCCTTTAAGCTTAATAATTTCATAACTCACTAAATTGAACTCAAATGAACTTGAAATTTTTATGCGACTTCACTCATATGTCGATAAAGACATGAGAGGAGAAAATGTGATTTTTCTGTATTTAATTTATTTATATAATTATTTTTGGTAGAAAATAGAGATTTCCAACGAAAATTTAATAACATGACCAAGGGAAAGTTTCTGTCCTTATGAAAATTAGGGTACATTCCTAATGACTAGAGGACCACTTGGACCAATTTTGGTGATTTTTTGAATTATATTATTTTTATTATAATTATTTTAAGTTTTGGAGTGTTAATTAATTTAAAAATAAAATAAATGTTGAAAAATGAATTTTATATTTTTAAAAATCTCTCTGATATCAAGGAAATCAGAGAATCAAATTTTGTAATTTTCTGATTTTTCTATGATTTATTATAATTTATTTTAGTGAAAATGCTAGAAAATACATTTTTTAATTTTTAAAATTACCCTAGAGCTTTAAAATTTAATATCTCACTAAATAGACCTAAGAAAAATATGGGGTTTGTTCCTAAGTGATTAAAATTCAAAATGTGACATTTTGGTGAATTTTATTATTTTTGTGATTTTTATTATTTTTTTAATTATTAAAATATTAAAATAATATTAAAAATCAACTTTTTAGAAAATTGAAATTTTAATTTTCATAAATTCCTCTGATATCAGAGAGGCTCCAAAACCAATTTGGTGAATTTTTAAAAAGTATTTTGAAAGTTATGAAATTTTTAAAGTTTAAATTGACTAAATGGCTTAATCGAGCCAATTTAGTAGAGGTTAACTTGAGTCGATTGACCTCGAATTTTTATGGTAGGTTCCTGCGATCCTAAAGGTCGAGTGGAGAATTAATTTCAAGTCTATTTGATGTATGGTTAGCTCTAATTAATTAGAGATCCATTTTGGGTGTTTAAGCCGATTAGGGTTGTTTTAAATGAGCTAACTTCAAAACTTATTTTTCTAAGGTCCTACGAGTCATAAGGAACATCACCAAATTTTCCTAGAATTTATTTCACGAACATGCTATTTATTGGAATTAAAATACTCAAAACGGTAACATGAATTTGAAAAATCGATAACTTTTCATAGGGATGGCCTCGACTTTGGAAAATTCGGGGAATGTTCCCGAATTCGGAAGACTGAAAGCCACTATGGTCTCGTACCATGGTGAATTGGATAAATGCATGGAGAATTAAAAATATGCGAGAGAGTAAATAAATTATTAAAAATAAAATACTTGATGAAATTAATTGATTTCTTTTCCACATTATTCTCCTACGTTCAGCGAAGCGAAGGGGTATTTTTATTTTATTTTGCGATTTTTCTACACGAAGTTATGAATTTTTGAAGTTTAGGGAATTAAATAAATCGGAAAAATCCCTAATTTTCTATTTATCCGCGCGGCGCCGCGTCGGCATCGACGACTCCGAAACGCCGCGTGGCGCGCTCTCATTCGACGCCGCGCATCGACTCGGCGCTCCGGGGGCCGGCAGCCGTCGTTCCCTCTTCGATCAGACGCGATCACGAGTCGTCCGTCCGCGCTTGTGCTTGGATGGACGACATCGGATTCATCGTCCCAGTGTCTCGCACGAGAGCCGTCCACCTAAATCCACAATATCTCACTCGATACTCGATGGATTTTCATGTTCTTATGCTACATGGATTCGTCTTGAAGAGACGAACACATCTATACGGTTATCATGCATTGAAATTAAAGCATTTGAAATGAAGAATCTCCAGAAGCTCGGGAAGAAGAGTTAGCTCATACCTTTGCTCAGAGAAGTGTGGCTTCGATATGAGGGTTGTTGCACCTTCGATTGGATCTGTGCAGCTCCGGATGAAGTCTCACAGTGCAGTGAATTATGCAGGTATGATTTCGACACATTTGTCGGCATTATTTTTAGGTTGTATTGTATTTTAAAAGGGGGTCGCTTAACGAAGTTGTCGGCGAATTTAAATTTTAAATTTAATTTAAATATATATAATTTAGAAAGTAGTATTTGATTTTGAAAATAATTTTTAAATTTGAAAGTTTTAAGATATGAGATTAAGCCGATCTCACATCCCAGAATAGTTTATATAAACGAGCACCGCACCATGACCAGTGTATCTATCACTAAGGATAGACACACTGCATGATGGTGGGGCTCGATCAAATAAACTAGAAGTTTTGTGACATCCGTTTGGTATGCGAACCAATTTTATAAGCAGACAAATTCCCTGCTTAATATGAAAGTATTAAACGGGGTTTATATTACTGGGTTCTTTAAAATTCCATATAAGAGGCAAGCCACTATAGTTAATTACATCTTAAGTGACGGGAATCACCTAAGAAAACTCTCGATAATAATCGATAATTACGCTTTCGAGAATTTGAAGTTTAAGGTTTTCGAAGATTGAATTTTGGAATTTCGATAGGGAATGGATCGAATTTTGGAACATTTTGTTTTGTGAATCCAAAGGAAGAGAGGTAGGAGAAATCAACGATTCGAAGTGAACTTCGATAATTTCCGACTATCCTATTGTTTGTCTTGAATTTAGGAAAGTCCTAATGTTTATTTGATATTTCGATCTTGCCGATTTCAATTAATTAGGGCTTATATTTGTATGATAAAATCAAACAAATAGCACTAGAAGATGTGAGGGTTTATTGTCGTATCGGACGACTACCTCGGAATCTAAGACCAGGTTAGGGCTTAATTTGCAATGCAAATGCACTAACGAAGAGTTGAGGATTTATGTTGCACTAGGCAAGCTACCTCGAAGTCCTATGGCTTGGTTGTTTTAATTCTAGGAAAGTTTCTTTGAAGTAGACTCGGGTTTTCTTCGATGACGATGGTCGTCTTGCCCAGCATACTCAGAGCTCCTTGTTGTTGCGGAGGTTTAGTTTTAGAAATCATAAATCGGGAGTTGAGAAAAGTGTTTTGGTTTAGAGAAAATCTTAAAATCCAAGTGTTTTTTATGTTTTATTTAAAACAAATCTTAAAGTTGATTATAACGACACGGTTAAGATCCGCGGTTCCATCCTTCGGCATCATTATTTTTATCGGATTCACTTAGTCCGGATGAATTTGCTAAACTCAGCTGAATGAGTTCCACACTTTCATTTAGGCAGTGGGAAATCCCGTTAGCAACACGTAGGTTACATCATCGAGGTATTCCAGATCATCCGACGGGACGTTTTAATTTAGTTGTAATTGTAGTTTTGTGTTACGTTTGTGATTAAATTTTGAGTTGTTTTATATTTTAAAATGTTGTGGCGGTGAATTTTATCTTGCAATGACTTTTAACTTAATTTTGGTTTCGAGTTTTAGGGTACTATCCTAAAGGTGTGGGTTTTCATGCAACGGTTGTTTATCATACGAGAAAAATAAATGCATTTGCGATAAAGTAAATTGCAAGAAAGTAAATTGCGAATAAAATAAAAGCGTACTGGAGGGTCTTCCAGTCATTCAAGTTGCACTTAAAACTCGATTAGAATATTTAAGCGAGTTCTAGGTAAAGCTAAGGGAAAGGTTATGGTTTTCTACCAAATTCCTAATCCTATAGTTAGTCATCTCCTATGACGTCTAGGTTCTTTATGTTTTTGTTTAAGGACGATTTTCTTCATCGAAGAATAATCAAATTCGATTGTTCTTATAAATGTCCTATCATATTGAGAAAGTGCTTAAGAGGAATCTTAAACATCTTTTCGATATTTCTAGGATTGTTTTAAGTCGAATGAATTTAATTATACGAAATGAATTAATCGTCCAAGAATTTCAAGTTTTGTTAACTTGCTCGAGTGAACTAGGACATTTGAATATCCTATGAGTGAAGTGACACTTCATTTAATGTTTTATTTAGGAGTTATAATAACTAAAGCTTTCAAGGGTAAGTTAGTATTCAAATGATTTGATTTAAGTTAAAGGGTTTAAATTTGGAATAGTGTTCAAGTTGTTTTATATTTAATTTAATTTAATTTAATTGAGTTTGATTTAATTTAACATAGTTCAATTTAATTTGATTTGGTATTTAATTAATTTGATTTGATTTAATCTAATTTAATTACTTAATTTAATTTAATTTAATTGTTTAATTTAATTTAATTTAATTTTAATTATTTAATTTAATTTAATTTAATTGTTTAATTTAATTTAATTTAATTTTAATTTAATTTAATTTAATTTAATTTAATTGTTTAATTTAATTTAATTTAATTTTAATTTAATTTAATTTAATTTAATTTAATTGTTTAATTTAATTTAATTTAATTTTAATTTAATTTAATTTAATTTAATTTAATTGTTTAATTTAATTATTAAATTTAATTTAATTTTAATTTAATTTATCTTTAATTTACTTTATTTTTAATTTTAATTGAAATTTTTGAAAGAGTTTAATAATTTGACTTTAGTTTAATGATTAAGTCTTTTAATATTTTGAATTTGAATTATCATTTTAATTAAGGATTGAATATTAATGAGATAATTAATTTAGGGATTTTTAAATTAAAGAATAAATCTCTTCCTAATAAATATCCCTTATTTTAATGATTCCAATTTTATTATTCTTCCAAATTTAATCAATTATTTAATTAAGGTTTTAATTATTTTGAAATTGTTTAATGGGTTTCTACCCTTTAATTATTTAAATTTCAATCATCCAAATCAGATTAGGATCAAATATTTTACTTGTTAATTTTTATTAAACCTAAAGTTTTAATTAAGGATTAAAGATTTTAATTACCATTTTACCCTTTAAGCTTAATAATTTCATAACTCACTAAATTGAACTTAAATGAACTTGAAATTTTTATGTGACTTCACTCATATGTCAATAAAGACATGAGAGGAGAAAATGTGATTTTTCTGTATTTAATTTATTTATATAATTATTTTTGGTGGAAAATAGAGATTTTCGAGGAAAATTTGATAACATGACCAAGGGAAAGTTTCTGTCCTTAAGAAAATTAGGGGACATTCCTAATGACCAGAGGACCACTTGGACTAATTTTGGTGATTTTTTGAATTATATTATTTTTATTATAATTATTTTGGGTTTTGGAGTGTTAATTAATTTAAAAATAAAATAAATGTTGAAAAATGAATTTTATATTTTTCAAAAATCTCTCTGATATCAAGGAAACCAGAGAATCAAATTTTGCAATTTTCTGATTTTTCTATGATTTATAATAATTATTTTAGTGAAAATGCTAGAAAATACATTTTTTTTTATTTTAAAATTATCCTAGGGCTTTAAAATTCAATATCTCACTAAATAGACCTAGGAAAAATGTGGGATTTGTTCCTAAGTGATTAAAATTCAAAATGTGACATTTTGGTGAATTTTATTATTTTTGTGATTTTTATTATTTTTTAATTATTAAAAATATTAAAATATTATTAAAAATCAACTTTTTTAGAAAATTGAAATTTTAATTTTCTTAGGTTCCCCTGATATCAGAGAGGCTCCAAAACCAATTTGGTGAATTTTTAAAAAGTATTTTAAAAGTTATGAATTTTTAAAGTTTAAAATGGCTAAGTGGCTTAATTAACCCGATTAGTGGGGTTAACCAGAGTCCAATTGACCTCAAATTTTTATGGTGGATTCCTCTGATCCTAAAGGTCAGTGGAGAATTGATTTCAAGTCAATTTGATGCACTAGTTAACTCTAATTAATTAAAGACCTATTTTGGGTGTTTAAGCCGATTAGGGTTAATCTGAGTGAATTAACTCAAGTCCTATTTTTCCTAGAGTTCTCTGGTCATAAGGAACATCACCAAATATTTCTAGAATTTATTTCACAACATGCTAATTTTTGGAATTAAAATACTCAAAACAGTAACATGCATTTGAAAAATAAATAACTTTTCACAGAGATGGCCTCTGACCTTGGAAAATTCAGGGAATGTTCCCAAGTTCGGAGGCTTCAAAAGCCCTATGGTCTCATGCCATGGTGAATTGTATACATGCATGGAGAATTAAATGTATGCAGAGAGTAAATAAATTATAAAAAATAAAATACTTAATGAAATTAAATGATTTCTTTTCCACATTATTCTCCTCTATTCACTGAGCAAGAGGGTATTTTTATTTTATTTTTGTGATTTTTCTACACAAAGATATGGATTTTTGAAGTTTAGGGAATTAAATAAATAAGAAAATACCCTAATTTTCTATTTATCCACGCGGCGCCAGCGCATCCTCGGCGACTCAGAAAGGCCGCGCGGCGCGCTCCGATTCGACGCCGCCGCCAGAGTCGGCGGCCGGGCCCCGCGGTTCTCGCACCGTTTCTGGTCCGACGCCATCGAGCGCGTTCGTCCGCGCGTGTATTGAATGGACGGCATCCGTTCATCGTCCCCAGTGTCCTCGCTACGATAGCCGTCCACACTAAATCCCCAATATCTCACTCGATACTCGATGGATTTTTATGTTCTTATGCTCTATGGATTCGTCTTGAAGAGACGAACACATCTATACGGCTAACATGCATTGGAACTAAGGCATTTGAAATAGAGAATCTTCAAAAGCTCGGGATGAAGAGTTAGCTCATACCTTGGCTCAGAGAAGTGTGGCTTCAATATGAGAGTTGTTGCACCTTCGATTGGGTCTAGGAAGCTCCGGATGAAGTCTCTGGTCCAGTGAATTGTACGGATATGATTTCGACCAAGCCCGATCCACAAAGCTTGGAGGTCTGGAGCAAGCTGGGTGGCTCTGGAGATGGGGCTTTTGATGGTGGACACCTTCCCTGGTACGGTGAAGGTGTAGAGCCAATCGATTTGGGGATTGGCTCACTTGTGGAGAAGTGTCCTGGTTTTGGGTGGAATTTCACCTACGAAATTGAGCTTACAGAGGAGAAATGGCTGGGGGATTTCACTGGGGATCAAGTGCTCTAAGGGTGGAGAAGGGTGCGGAACAATTTTGGCGAGTTTTGGCAAGGTTTGTGCTTCTCCCCTCTCATGGCCGAGAGGGTGGAGTTTAAATAGAGATGTGTTGTGAGGCCTCCCGGGGGAGTTAGGGCTTGGGATCGAGTTTGCTCGGTGAGGAGAAGATCGGCCATGGTGACCACTAGGGATGGGGCGGCTCGGCCAGTGAGAATTTCAATGTTGGCTCACATGTGAGCTCTCGGCCATGGTGTTTTCCGGCGGCACTGGTGGCGGCGGCCGGCGAGTCAGGTCACCCTCGAGCTCGAGGTGGGTCAGGGCTGGAGGCTTGTGCAATCAATTGGCAATTGCCATGTGTAAAGGAGTTGGATTGAAATGGAATGGGGGATGAGCCTATTTTGGGTCCAAATGGGTCAACCCACCTTTTGGGCTTGGTTCACCTCCCCATGGCTTTGATTTTGGGCTGAGAGGATCGGTTGGGTCGGCCGAAGAGAGTGGTGTGGTCTCTATCCATGATGAGGTGGCTAAACATGGTTTAGTGTGTGACATGCTTAAGGTAAAAAGGCTTAATGAAAGATTAGGAAAGGAGCCCCTCCTTTTACCATTAATGGCATGGTCACATGTCAAGCCTCCCATGGCTTCATGTGGCTTGTCAATGGCTTGCATGGCTTGTCTTTGGCTTGGAGAAAGTTGAGTCGATTTCATAAAAATGGGTTTTAAGAAATTTTTGGTAATTTGATGGGAATTTGGATGAAGCTTCATTTGGAATAATTCGATGATGATTTTAGGACTTAGGTAATGGATTTAATTAAATGGATGACAAATGGAGATGTCATGTGGGCTTTAGGGTAGATTTGGGCTTTTGAATTTTGAAGGAAATGGGCTTTTAAGAAGGTTTAAGGGAAGTGGGCTTTTAAGTTTAAGGATGTGTTCATGGATGGGAATTTTTGTAGAAGTTTGGGCCAAATAGTTGTTGGTTTTGGTTTAGGGATGTTTCATGAATAATTTGAAATAGATTTAAGGTGGTTTGGGTTTGAATTGGGTTGAATTTGGGTTTATTTGGTAAATGGGCCAATGTAGGTCAAATTAGGCTAACTTGGGCCAATGTTGGGCTAGGGTTGAAATTGATGTAAAATAAATGTTAAGAAATGTTTATGGGAGTGTTTCAAAGAGGTTTTGGCTTTGGTTGGGTTTTAATTTTGAGGTTTGGGCCTATTTGGGTTAGATTTGGGTTTAGGTCAAAATTGGGCTTTTTGATTTTGGGTTGAATTTGAGTGGGGTTTGGGTCAAAATCTTGGGCAAATCATGTTAGTGTTTTGTTTATGAGGATGTTAAGGATGGTTTAGAAAAGATTTGGGGTTAATTGGAGTTGAATTGGGTTAGTTTGGGCTAAGTTTGGGTCATGGGTCCAAATTTGGGCTTTAAGGCCCAAAGTGAAATTGGATCCAAATGTCAATCAAATTGAACTTGGATTTGGTCTAAATTGGTATTGAGAATGTTGAATTGAAGTTTAGAATTGAATTGGACCAGAATTTGGGTCAATTGGATAGGTTTGGTTTAACATTGGGTTCACTTTGGGTTAAAATGGGTCAATTTGGGGGTTTTGACAAAAGTAGGGTAAATTGATAAAATTGGCCCATGGTGTAGTTGGATAAAATGAAATTGGGAATATTTGGGATTTTCTGGAATTTTCTGGGAATTTTCTGAATTTTTGGATTTTTAGGCAGAAGGGTATTTTGGGTATTTGGAGGGTATTGGGGGGTATTTTTGGAATTTTTGGTATTTTTGGATATAGATGGTCAATTTGAGTGGTTTGGAGATGTTTGGGATTGATTTTGGAAAATTTTGGGTAATTTGGAAATTTTGCGAAAATTTGGGTAATTTCGAGGGTTTTGGGTAGGTTTAGTAGGTGTAGGGTCTCGGGGGTCGAAAATTGAAAATTTGGGAAATTTAAGATTGGGTGAATTTGAATGGGAGTGAAATCATTTTGGTTGAGCCATGAAGCCATTTCAAGCCCATATGAGTCATGAAAGGACTCATTTGAGGCATTCATTATGTTGTTCTAACCCTCTTAGCTCGAGGGCTTAGGGGTTAAGGACCATCCATGTGAATCACCTACATGAGTTAGGAGGTTAAGTTGGGTATGGGTGTGGTTTTAGGAGGTGTGTGGGAGTGTAGTGTGTAGGTGTAGTGTAAGTCGGCCCCTCAGCGAGACCGAGGCCACCCGGGGGTAGTCCTAGGCCCGAAGAGTCACATAGGAACTCATCCTTTAAACTTCACATTTGATTTCGACCCTCACAGGTGATTAGGGGTCTATAGTCGAATTTGTGGAGTTTGCGGGGAGTTTAGAAGTGGTTTGAATTTCTAAAAGGCGGGTCCCGATTCTAGTCTCTAAGATAGTCGAAAGAAAAGCTGAGGCTAGATCCTAAGCACTAAAGAAGAAGGAAGACCTCATCGAAAATGAGGTCGACAAATGGACCCCCGATAGGTGTGGTGGTGACGGAGCACACGCGCGTATTGGTGTTGGCCGAGCGATCAACAAAGCCAACACGGATGTCAGTGACGAACTTGGGACGAAGTAGAAGAGTTCTGTGCGGGAGTGTCGAGTATATCTGCGGAACAGGAGATTCTTGAACTCTCGTGCAGGGAAAGGAAAAGGAGGTGAATCCCGAATCACATGATGCGGGGAATTTCGATTTAGATTTTATTTTGTTTCAATTTATGTTTTGATGTGTGAGTTTAAATTTTAGTTTGGAGTTTCGATTTAGATTGAAGTTTTGTCGAAATTAATTTGAGGGATTTGATTTGAAATGAAAATTGGGATTTTGAGGTTTTAGATGTAACATCTCCAACCTCGAAAGAAAATTGAATTGATTAGATTGAATCGTTGCGATGAGAAGATATCTCGGAGTAATGCGGTGTTGGATGTAAAATCCTTAACCTCGAGAGTTTGATTTTGATGTATTTCATCGCGATAGGGAAAGAATCCTAAAGCGATGCGGTCTCGGATGTAAATTCCTTAACCCGGGAATTCGATTTGATGTATTTCGGTGCGATAGGGAAAGAATCCTAAAGCGGTGCGATCTTGGATGTAAAATCCTTGACCCAAAAGTTTGAATTTGATGTATTTCGGTGCGATAAGAAAAGGATTCTAAAGCGGTGCGATCTTGGATGTAAAATCCTCGACCCAAAAGAGTTTGATTTGATGTACTTCGGTGCTGATAGGAAAAGAATCCTAAAGCGGTGCGAGTCTTGGATGTAAAATCCTCGACCCAAAGGTTTGAATTTGATGTATTTCGGTCGATAGGAAAAGAATCCTAAAGCGGTGCGATCTTGGATGTAAAATCCTCGACCCAAAAGGTTTGAATTTGATGTATTTCGGTGCGATAGGAAAAGAATCCTAAAGCGATGCGATCTTGGATGTAAAATCCTCGACCCAAAAGAGTTTGATTTGATGTACTTCGGTGCGATAGGAAAAGAATCCTAAAGCGAGTGCGGTCTTGGATGTAAAATCCTCGACCCAAAGGTTTGAATTTGATGTATTTCGGTGCGGTAGGAAAAGAATCCTAAAGCGGTGCGGTCTTGGATGTAAAATCCTCGACCCGAAAGAGTTTGATTTGATGTACTTCGGTGCTGATAGGAAAAGAATCCTAAAGCGGTGCGGTCTTGGATGTAAAATCCTCGACCCAAAAGGTTTGAATTTGATGTATTTCGGTGCGATAGGAAAAGAATCCTAAAGCGGTGCGGTCTTGGATGTAAAATCCTCGACCCGAAAGGTTTGAATTTGATGTATTTCGGTGCGATAGGAAAAGAATCCTAAAGCGGTGCGGTCTTGGATGTAAAATCCTCGACCCAAAAGGTTTGAATTTGATGTATTTCGGTGCGGTAGGAAAAGAATCCTAAAGCGAGTGCGGTCTTGGATGTAAAATCCTCGACCCAAAAGGTTTGATTTTGATGTGATTGATATTTGATTCGAGATGCGGAAGAAATTGAATTTAAATTTGATTGAGACTTGAAGCTCGGAAAGATTGAATTCGGAAATTTGGAAATTTGGAAGGATGAGTTTGAACTCGATTGAAATTCGATTTAAGATTTGATTTGAAATTTGGAAGATCAAGTTTGAAACTTGATCGAGATTGGATTTGGAATTTGATTGAGGATTTGACTTGGAATTTGGAAAGATCAAATTTGAAATTTGATCGAGGTGGATTTGAAATTTGATTGAGAATTTGATTCGAAATTTGGAAAGATCAAATTTGAAATTTGATCGAGAGTGGATTTGAAATTTGATTGAGGATTTGATTTGGAATTTGTAAAGATCAAATTTGAAATTTGATCGAGAGTGGATTTGAAATTTGATTGAGGATTTGATTTGGAATTTGTAAAGATCAAATTTGAAATTTGATCGAGATTTAGAATCCGGAAAGATTGAATTTGAGATTTGTGTTGATTTCGTTTATCTTTTAATGATTTATTTTATTTTATCGTTTATTTAACGTTCATGTGAATTTGGTATTTGTCATTTTCAGATTTTTTTTTTTTTTTTTTTTGGGTTCGGACCCGATCATAAGTAATTACTCACTTCAGTGTTTCTTAGGGATGAAGAATTCATTCCTTCGAAACATCGGGTAGCGTAATACTTTTTCAAGTATCGTCCAGTTGATCGGAAGCATATGTCGTTCTCACTGGCGATTCACTAGGCTGGTAGGAACCTCACGAGTATCTTGCTTCGACCACGAAACGGTCCTTCCCGAGTGGGTTCGAAATTTTCCTCCTATCTTGCGGTGTGCGAGAATAGGTCTCTTGAGAACGAGAACTAAATCACCGACTTTGAAGGTTCTTGGGCGGACCAGGTTTGTCATGGGCTTGAACCATTTTAGCTTGGTATAGTTCTAAGTGCATGTTGCGTGCAAGTCTTTTCTCTACCGGGCTTTCTAATTCTTCGAGTCGTAATTTGGCGTTTTCTTCGTCGTGATCTTGTTTGCAGCTGCAATTCGAGTGAAGGAAGGCTGAACCTCTAAAGGTAACAACTGCCTCGGACCCATACACCGGAGCGTAAGGTGTAGCTTGAGTAGGAGTTACGAAGGTTGTCCGGTAGGCCCGTAAGGCTTCTAACAATTTCTCGTGCCAATTTCTCTTATTATCGTCCGGGGTTTTCTTTAAGATTTGAACGAGAGTTTTATTAAAAGCCTCGGCGAGGCCGTTTGCTCTTGGGTAGTAAATTGTCGAGTATCGCCGGTCGATTCCGTGTCTCCGACAAAATTGTTGATTTGTGTGCTTCGAATGCGGCCATTATACGAGATGATCTGCGCGGCACTCCGAAACGGTAGACAACTTGGTTCTTGAAAAGCTGCGGCACGTGGTGTGCTTTCACTTCTCTAAGTGGAACTACTTCGCCCGCTTGGAAAAGTAATGCTGTAGCGCAAGAATGAAACGATGTCCTTTCGAAGATGGTGGTTCATTGGACCCACTATATACGTGCCCTGACATTAAAACGGCCGCGACGCAATTGTCGGGTGTAGCACATTTGGAGGTTGGTGTAGAACCACTCCGTGCACTTGGCATTGATGACCGGCTCTTGGCGATTTTCATGCGGTCGGTCATCATCGAGGGCCGGTAGTACCACTAGTCTTTTAATTTTCATTTTCATCTTCGGACCCGGTGGTGAGCGCCACGAGTCACGAATGCACCTCTTTAACAATTTCACGGGCCTCGGACCCGCTTAGGCACCTTAGCCGCATTTGATCGAAAAGACCTTCGTATGATGTGTTGTTTATTAATGCGTAAGACAGAGTTCTTTTCTTGATACGATGGGCCAGCGACCTATCGTCCGGTAGCTTTCTGTTTGCGGGTAGTACATCGATGGTGCATCGCCGATCTTACGTGTTTTACATTCTTGCTTCTGGTTGATTCTTTTTCTTTTTCGATTTGTGTATCATGTCTATGTCGAATTTGTGATAGGACACTGACGTCCGTGAGCTGACACTTCCATCGATTCATCTTGCAAACGAGGCAAATTCTTTTGCGAGACGGGCTAAAGCATCTGTTAAAGCATTCTCTTTTCTAGGAATTTTGTAGATTGTCACATTTGGAATCTGTTCCAACGATGTTGTATGGCATCTTGGAAGTATTGTTCGAGTCTTGGTTTAAAAATCCTGTATTTTCCGACGATACGTTGAATGATTAAGCGTGAATCCCCGTAGATGTTGATGTATGTTATCCCAATTTGAATAGTTAATTCCGGTCCGTTATGAGGGCCTCGTATTACCGCTCGTTGTTTGTACACGGTTACGTCGAGTGGTAGGAGTATCTTAACATCCCCGCTCAGGTGTTATAAAGATTAGCCGATTCTGCCTTCACGGAGCACTTATCACTTGCGATTCTTCGTCTTTGTGTCTTGAAGATGCTCCGTCGAAATACAATTCCCAACGTCGATCATCGGGGTCTTCTAGGCTCATTATTTGTTCATCGGCGGATCGTCGTTGAGAGGAGATTCGGCGGCAAAGGGTGTCTTTGCGAGGAAGTCTGCTAAGACTTGTCCCTTTACGGCACGCGAGAGGCACGAAGGTTATATCGAATTGCGATAATATCATTGACCATACGGCAAGTCTGCTAGGAAAGTGTTGGACGAGTCATCGAGTATTGCGATGGATTAAACTTCGAAATCGAGTTGACCTTATGAGAAAGCATGTAGTGCACGAGCTTTTGAGCGGCGAAGATCGAGGCCAAACAATGCTTTTCAATTGCGGGATACCTTACTTCAGTCGGGAGTAAACGACGGCTTAAGTAGTAAAGAGCATTTTCTTTACCCTCATCATTGACACAGGCTAACGGGGCTCCGAGAGAGTCGTCTAAAGCCGCGGTGTAAAGTATCGGCGGTCTACACGAGGCCAGGGCTGCTAAGACGGGAGGTGTCATTAAATATTGTTTAATGTCTTCGAAGGCCTTGGCATTTCTCTTCCCAAATAAATTTGGCGTCCTTTTTAACTAGTGCGAGAAAGGTGACACCTACACGACGGGTTTGAGATAAAGCGTCGAAGATATGCCGACTTCCCTTGAAAAGATCGTAGTTGTTTTAAGGTTTTGGGAGGCGGCATTTCTAAGATAGCTTTAATCTTCTCCGGATCGATTTCAATTCCACGATGTCGGACAACGAATCCTAAGAATTTCCGGAGGTGACGCCGAAGGCGCATTTAAGGGATTCATCTTAAGGTTAAATTGTCTTAATCGTTCGAAAACAATTCTCGAATCATACGGGTGGTTTTCCTTTACTTTGCTTTTGATGACGACATCGTCCACGTAGCATTCGACTTGATTGTGGATGAGATCATCAAAAATTCTTGTCATTGCTCTTTGGTAAGTTGCTCCTGCGTTCTTCGATCCGAATGGCATCACGGTGTAGCAAAATACTCCGATCGGCGTTACGAATGCGTAAGCTTTTCATCTTACGGAGCCATTTTTATGCAGTTTGTATCACGAAGATCCATCCATGAATGAGAATATTTCATGTGTCGAAGCGATATCGATCATCGGTTACGGAATCGGTAGAGGGAATTCATCTTTTGGACATGCCTTGTTTAAATCTGCGAAGTCCACACAAATTACGATACGACCATTCTTCTTTACGGCGGCACTACGTTGGCTAGCCAAGTCGGGTATTGTTCTTCACGGACAAATTTAGCGTCTATTAGCTTTTTAACTTCGGTTATGACTTGTTGTTCGATTTCCGGACGCATTCTTACGGGACCTTGTCGGTCGGAACGAAGTAGGATCCACTCCTAACTTATGGACTGCAACCTGCGGGGCTAATCACGACATTTCATCGTAGCTCCAAGCAAAACGGTCTTTAAATTCCATTAATAACTTGATTATTTCTTCGGAGTCTTCTTTATTGAGTAAGGAGCTAACAAAGGTAGGTCTAGGCTCTTCGCTAGTACCCAAGTTAACTTCCGTTAACTCATCGTAGTAGATTTGATTTCTTCTTCGAATTACGGTGGAGCGTCTCCGATTTGTAAATCTTCGAGTTCGTACGTAGTTTCCATGCGGTTTTCATTGGATTTGCAAGTGACAACCAAGCAAAATTCGGTATCGTCGACTGACCTCTGCGTGCGAATCCGAGTCCATACTTTGAATTGGGAGGACGGCCGGAGTTATTCCATAACTTTTCAAAATGTTGTGATTGGCCTTTTGTCCATTGTCGAGGTAAGAAACCACGTTGAATTAAATTTTGAACACGGGGAGAGTACCACTCGAAAGGTAATTCCATTAATTCGATGAAGTGACATCTTCGAATTGTACATTATTTTCGGTTTTGGAGGAAGAAGCACCACGGTAGAATTTGATCGGCTTTGCACCGTCACTACGTACCTCTTTGACCTCCATACCCTCGATCTTATTAGAATGGATCGGAGTTAGGGTCATAGTATGTACGTAGTGGTTAATCTTCTCGTACATTGATTTGTATTCTTCGTTCTTTTCATCTTCGAGGGAGATCTTGTATTGCGGCTTCTTTCGACTTATTGTTGCTGCTTCTTGCTTGATTTCTTTTTCTTCTTCGAAGCTATCATCCCGATCAACATTGATGGTTGGTTTCTTCAGTCCGGTTGTCCTAGTGTCT
The DNA here is from genome assembly GCA_022702705.1 of Papilionanthe hookeriana x Papilionanthe teres. Taxonomy (NCBI): domain Eukaryota; kingdom Viridiplantae; phylum Streptophyta; class Magnoliopsida; order Asparagales; family Orchidaceae; genus Papilionanthe; species Papilionanthe hookeriana x Papilionanthe teres. The sequence continues at coordinate 52,499,227 of CM040423.1, read as the reverse complement.
CTACCGCGGCCTCGTCCCGGCCTCGACCTCGGATGCGAGTTGTGGAGAAACCTTCACCATCTCGCCGGAAGGGAGTGGTGAGTGAGCGTTGGACTAGAACTTCAGGTTCTTCGTTGTCACGAACTTTCTTTGCTTCATTTGTTATGGTATCTCTGGAGAAGATTGTTTTCTTTGGCGGTGCATAATAAGTTGCATCTTCATGGATTCCAATTTCATGTACGGAGAATGGTTGTAAGTCTCCTTTGATGCACTGTTCCCCTCCATCGTAATATTTGATGCACTGATGCAGAGATGATGGTACCATCCTGTTTTCATGTATCCATGGTCGGCCCGAGTAGAGCGTTGAACGACGTTTCGAATCGATTATATGAAATTTTGCGGTTGTCTTTGCTAAATCACCGGTCTTCATCGGTAGCGTTATTGACCCGAGGGCTCTTTCTCCTTTACGGTTGAATCCTCTTAATAACATTTTGTCGGCCTCGAGCTCGCGAGCATCGATTTCCAAGTATGCTAGTGTTCGAAGACTCATTATATTGATTGATGCTCCTGGATCCACCAATATTCGGAGAGCGTAAACTTCCCGATTGTAAGCTTGAAATGTACAACGGTCGGTTGTGATACTGCATCCCGAGTAGTAGGTCATTGTCTGTGAAGGTAACACCTCGCTGTTCCTTTAACGAGCAAACCTCATCCAAGGAATCTCCGGCCATTTGAGCTAAGCAAATTTCCGGATCAAGTAAGGCCTTGATCAGAGCTTCTCTCATCTCCTTTGATAAGATGAGAGCATCGTAGATGCTCAGTTTAGCCGGTAGTTTCCTAAGATGGGCTAGCACGTTGTAGTCCACTTTGTTCTCTCGTGTCTCGGCTTCTTCTCGAATGGGTATGTCTTCTGCTGGGGTTGGTTCTTCTTGAACAACCACCGCTTTCCTTTGTCTTTTGGACCCATTCTTGGAGGTAGAACTTTTCCACTTCTTAGGTTGACTTCGTAATTTCTTCGAATCTAGTGTTGAGTTTCTTTGGTGTTTCCTCTCGAATCGGAATGAGCGGCTCTTACGGATTATCTTCAAAATACGAAGGCTCTAACTCTATCGTAACTGGAGCTCCTCGAAACTCACAGATAGATCCGTTGCTTGTTGAGCTCTCGTAGCCTCCTTGATGGATGCCTTCTTCGTCATTGTGATCGTCGAGATCTTGTATGATTTGAGAATTGTTGTTGGTATCGAAATCGACGCCCGGATTGTCGCTAGTTACGTAATCGTTAGAAACGATCGAAAACGTAGCCAACGCCATCACCCTTATCATTATATGATCCCACCGAAGTGAAGCGAGATAATCATACAAAATCGAGAGGTTCGAGGGATTTCTCCCCGAATCGGAAACAACTATCCTAGGATAAGCGGCCCCTAGTCAGCCTTAGGAGTCTCGGTCCCCTCTTCTTCGTCGATTTTCTTCTTCTCTTCGATTTTCTCCTGTCGAGGTGGCTCTTCTATCGCGAGTGATAGTACGGCTTAACGGGTCTCGAACTACGAATTGAAGCTCGCACCGAAGCGGTTCGGATGTTGTCTAAAATCTTCTTCGAAGATCTCGTCCGAGCGGTAGTCCATCCATCGTCGGTTGCATAGGGATCTATCGGGATGACGGGATCGGTTGAGATAACATTGACGGAACCTCCTTTACGGGGTTCCTTCATGTACTCCTTCGGGATTGTTATATTTCCTTTCCGAAGGTTGTCGTTGAGCCGACTTTTGAAGGTAATGCGGTCTTCTATCTTGTGCCCGAGCATCCAGATGGTAGGGGCGAAAGTTGGGATCACCTTTCTCGTTGACTTCCTCGCAGTCTTTTGGGCTCGGCGTGTGGAAATCTGGAGTTTTCATTAAGCTACGGAACATCTTCGATGCTTGCTTCATTTTTGAACGGATATTCTCCGCTCGAAGCTCCCTCGATGTGCGTTGCGGACGAGACGGTTGTTCATCTTGCGGAACGGCAATGATCGTTGGACCGGGGTTCTTGGTAATTTTGTTGTAGTTCTTTGCGGCCGTTACGGTGGTATTTGCATCGGTTGTTTGCCTTTGTCAATCTGCTGCAACGACCCAGGATTTCTTTTCGAAAGTCTTCACAGGCTACGCTTGTCCGTCTTGTCGGCAAAACTTAATTGCTTCGCCTCTTCTTGCAAGCTTCGGCCTTGCTTAACAACTTCTCAAAAGTCTTAATAGTGAATCCCTTGAGGAGAAGTGCTTATCGGGCCGTGAATGCTTTTAAGCAAGATGCTGGTCGCATGTTGTTCTTGCGGTTGTGGTTCACACTTCATACTTAAATTTCTCCATCGAAGTATGTAATCCACTAGAGTTTCATTCGGCCTTTGTTTCTCTACCACTAAATCACCTATAGTGATGTGGTGCTGAGCTCCGACAAATCGCTTAATGAAGAGGCTCTCTAGCTACGAGAATGTCTTTACGGATCCGTTGGGTAATTCGCATACCGGTCGAAGGCGATTCTCGACGAGCACTAACGAAGCTGTCGGAAGAGTAGCGCATCGCTCCGCCGGCATTGCAACAAGCTGGCACGAAAGTGTGCAACATGCTTGTCGGGGGTTCCGGTTCCGTCGAAGGTCTTAAACGGAGGTGGTACGAAGCCCTTTGGGTATTGGACGGCGTCGAATTCTTCGGGTAAGGTCTACCCGTCCGAATAGATGTCCGTTCTTCGATTGTGCTAGGGCTTCTCGCACTTTCTTGTTCTACCGAGTTCTTGATATCCTTTTCGGGGATCATACTTTGTGTTGTATCCTTTTTAGTTTGGTCATCCCCATTGACGGATGTAATCTCCTTTCCTCCGTCTACGAGGTGAATGACTTACGGGGTGTCTCTCCATGTGGTTGTACTTGACTTTGGAGAGTGGCTAGAGCTACGGCCATCTCTTCCATCCTCTTCGCCATTTGAGCGATCGTGTCGTCCTTTTCTGAAGTTGTCTCTTCATCGGTTCCGGCTCCTCTCTTTCTGCGAGCTGCGGGAGCACCTTGAGAAGATGATGAAGCTCGTGTCTCGACCATGTTGATTTCGCATATTCGTTGTCCATGAATTCGATGAGTCGATCTCATCTCCGAACTTTTCTTCTCTTTCTTTTGCCAGCCGTCGGATGTCGGTTCTCGGCTTTTCCATGGCATCTTCTAGCGGAGCTTTTGTGTATCTTTGTGGTTGTCATGCGATGGTTGCCGGGTCCTTTTTCACGAGTCCCCTTCATCGCGGTAGCACTTTCTTCGATTCCGGCCTCTCGGCAAGACTTTCTTTCTCGAGCTGCTTGTTTCGATCTCGGCTTGCCCGTAGTGGGACGCCATACCATCCTTCTAGCGGCGGAAGGTCTAGGACCGGATGGTCGCATCGGCCAAATCTTTGGAAGGTGGTATCCTCCTAATCTGCAACACGATACTACGACGGGCGGGCTAGCCTTCATTCTCTTGCTTGGCTTTTCTATCATGACGGCGGGTTACACTCGAGGCCCGAGACGGGATTTGGCCGGCACCCGCCACATCCTTCGTAGAATTTCCGACACGGGCGAGTTTTCCTTCTTCGCTAGCTTTTCTACCAAAGTTTGCGGTCGAGCGAAACGGCGTAGTTACGATTCTTTTCTTGCGGCTATCGTTGTAGTATGCGGGTGCGTGGTAATGTGGCGGCAATCTTTCGAACATTCTCTTCATCCTCTGCGGCGGAGAGGGGATGGAACTTGCTTCCTCCCAAAAGTGGTATGTAGTCGGGCGGTGGTGTATATTACGGTAGCGGTGTATATTACGGCGGTTACGGAATTTCCTCGGGAAGGCGATCTCGGCGGCTACGGCTTCCACGGCGATCCTTCTATTTCTATTTCTTCTTTGGGTCTTTGTCGGCGAAGGAATCTTCGGGCTGGACCCGATTTCGAAGACGAAGGTCTTACGGGAAGATCAGTACCCTCCGCGGTAACGGAGTTTATCATAGTTACGGATTCCTTTCCCCTTTGATTTGGCGGAAGTCGGGGTAGGTGCGAAACGACTAGACCGGTGGGGGTAGTGAGAACGGTCCTCTGCGGACGAGCGGTACTCCTCCTAGTCGGGACCCTTTGCGGGGAGGAAACTCTTGGGTCGACCTGAGGTTGAACTCGAGCGGTGGTTCCTCGGCTTCGGATACCTTGTTTGTTAGTGCGAAGAGGGAGACGTCGGTGACCTTGACGTTCGTGTTTTCAAATCCATGTCCAGATCGGATGACCCCATTGTCGGGCGGCTCATCCTTATAGACGGCGAAGTCCGGTCCGTTGGTGAAGGAGAAAATCGGTTTCGGGGCTTCCATTTCGCAAGGTAGACTGCGGTTGTCGGTCCCGAGTTATGCTTCTTTTCTTCGGGACGAAAAGAAAGGAATTGAAAGAGTCCGAACTCATTCTTTGTTCATGTATTTATAAAAAAGAATCATTTGTTAAAAGAATCACTTATTAGAGGGTTTGTTTATTTAGAACGGAATGTTCGAAAGGTGTAGAGAAGGTAAGGAATCCGATTCGGAAAGGAAAAGAAAGTCTTAAGCAAGACTTCCCGACTCGAAGGATCACTCTAGACTAACACTTATCGGGGGTCCACCCCACCTCGGAAATGAGGTAAAAGGATCTCGGAACCTCTCTGTTTAGGGGTGTCTAAACGATGGCTCCTAAATCCGAGAGAATGTTGGCTATACTTGTTCGAGATAGAAATGAACATAGTATTCCAACGGAAAGAAGGGTAGTTTGATCCATTAGGGACATGGATACACTACCGATTTTTGAAAGCAGAATTATTTGATTATAATGGAGAGAGGAATTAGTCCCCAGCGGAGTCGCCAGAAATATGTCGGCATTATTTTTAGGTTGTATTGTATTTTAAAAGGGGGGTCGCCTAACAGAAGTTGTCGGCGAATTTAAATTTTAAATTTAATTTAAATATATATAATTTAGAAAGTAGTATTTGATTTTGAAAATAATTTTTAAATTTGAAAGTTTTAAGATATGAGATTAAAGCGATCTCACATCCCAGAATAGTTTATATAAACGAGCACCGCACCATAAACCGTGTATCTATCCCTAAGGATAGACACAGCTGCTTGATGGTGGGGCTCGATCAAATAAACTAGAAGTTTTGTGACATCCGTTTGGTCTGCGAACCAATTTTATAAGCCAGACAAATTCCACAGCTAATATGAAAGTATTAAACGGGGTTTATATTACACAGGTTCTTTAAAATTCCCTATAAGGGCAAGCCCCTATAGTTAATTACATCTTAAGTGACGGGAATCACCTAAGAAAACTCTCGATAATAATCAATAATTCTGCTTTCAAGAATTTCGAAGTTTAAGGTTTTCGAAGATTGAATTTTGGAATTTCGATAGGGAATGGATCAAATTTTGGAACATTTTGTTTTGTGAATCCAAAGGAAGAGAGGTAGGAGAAATCAACGATTCGAAGTGAACTTCGATAATTTCCCGACTATCCTATTGTTTGTCTTGAATTTAGGAAAGTCCTAATGTTTATTTGATATTTCAATCTTGCCGATTTCAATTAATTAGGGCTTATATTTGTATGATAAAATCAAACAAATAGCTTCAGAAGATGTGAGGGTTTATTGTCGTATCGGACGACTACCTCGGAATCCTAAGACCGGTTAGGGCTTAATTTGCAATGCAAATGCCTAACGAAGAGTTGAGGATTTATGTTGCACTAGGCAAGCTACCTCGAAGTCCTATGGCTTGGTTGTTTTAATTCTAGGAAAGTTTCTTTGAAGTAGACTCGGAGTTTCTGCGATGACGATGGTCGTCTTGCCCACCATACTCAGAGCTCCTTGTTGTTGCGAGAGGTTTAGTTTTAGAAATCATAAATCGGGAGTTGAGAAAAGTGTTTTGGTTTAGAGAAAATCTTAAAATCCAAGTGTTTTTTATGTTTTATTTAAAACAAATCTTAAAGTTGATTATAACGACACGGTTAAGATCCACGGTTCCATTCTTAGGCATCATTATTTTTATCGGATTCACTTAGTCCGGATGAATTTGCTAAACTCAACTGAATGAGTTCCACACTTTCATTTAGACCGTGGGAAATCCCGTTAGCAACACGTAGGTTACATCATCGAGGTATTCCCGATCATCCAACGGGACGTTTTAATTTAGTTGTAATTGTAGTTTTGTGTTACAGTTTGTGATTAAATTTTGAGTTGTTTTATATTTTAAAATGTTGTGGCGGTGAATTTTATCTTGCAATGACTTTTAACTTAATTTTGGTTTCGGTTTTAGAAGTCTATCCTAAAGGTGTGGGTTTTCATGCAACGGTTGTTTATCATGCAAGAAAAATAAATGCATTTGCGATAAAGTAAATTGCAAGAAAGTAAATTACGATAAAATAAAAGCGTGCTACGGAGGGTCTTCCAGTCATTCAAGCTGCACTTAAAACTCGATTAGAATATTTAAGCGAGTTCTAGGTAAAGCTAAGGGAAAGGTTATGGTTTTCTACCAAATTCCTAATCCACATAGCTAGTCATCTCTATGACGTCTAGGTTCTTTATGTTTTTGTTTAAGGACGATTTTCTTCATCGAAGAATAATCAAATTCGATTGTTCTTATAAATATCCTATCATATTGAGGAAGTGCTTAAGAGGAATCTTAAACATCTTTTCAATATTTTTAGGATTGTTTTAAGTCCGAATGAATTTAATTATACAAATGAATTAATCGTCCAAGAATCTCAAGTTTTGTTATCTTGCTCAGTGAACTAGGACATTTGAATGTCCTATGAGTGAAGCAATATTTCATTTAATGTTCTATTTAGGAGTTATAATAACTAAAGCTTTCAAGGTAAGTTAGTATTCAAATGATTTGATTTAAGTTAAAGGGTTTAAATTTGGAATAGTGTTGAAGTTGTTTTATATTTAATTTAATTTAATTTAATTGAGTTTGATTTAATTTAACATAGTTCAATTTAATTTGATTTGGTATTTAATTAATTTGATTTGATTTAATCTAATTTAATTACTTAATTTAATTTAATTTAATTGTTTAATTTAATTTAATTTAATTTTAATTATTTAATTTAATTTAATTTAATTGTTTAATTTAATTTAATTTAATTTTAATTTAATTTAATTTAATTTAATTTAATTGTTTAATTTAATTTAATTTAATTTTAATTTAATTTAATTTAATTTAATTTAATTGTTTAATTTAATTTAATTTAATTTTAATTTAATTTAATTTAATTTAATTTAATTGTTTAATTTAATTATTAAATTTAATTTAATTTTAATTTAATTTATCTTTAATTTACTTTATTTTTAATTTTAATTGAAATTTTTGAAAGAGTTTAATAATTTGACTTTAGTTTAATGATTAAGTCTTTTAATATTTTGAATTTGAATTATCATTTTAATTAAGGATTGAATATTAATGAGATAATTAATTTAGGGATTTTTAAATTAAAGAATAAATCTCTTCCTAATAATATCCACTATTTTAATGATTCCAATTTTATTATTCTTCCAAATTTAATCAATTATTTAATTAAGGTTTTAATTATTTTGAAATTGTTTAATGGGTTTCTACCCTTTAATTATTTAAATTTCAATCATCCAAATCAGATTAGGATCAAATATTTTACTTGTTAATTTTTATTAAACCTAAAGTTTTAATTAAGGATTAAAGATTTTAATTACCATTTTACCCTTTAAGCTTAATAATTTCATAACTCACTAAATTGAACTTAAATGAACTTGAAATTTTTATGTGACTTCACAAATGTCAGATTCATTTTAAAGAAGAAGAATTTATGCACTTTAAAAATTTAAGCGATGAAAGCCGACTAAGAAACAAGTAAGAGAAGTTCATTACATTAACAAAAATTGTAGAGATACGGATACTCACTGGAAAGTAATGAATTCAAACTATCTATTGAAAAGCTCCTGAATTGGAATTAAAAGAATTACCTCTCTCATTTGAAATATACTTTTGTGGAATTCATTAACTTTACCTCGTTATTATATCTTCTAAATCTGACTGCTGATTAAGAAGTAAAACTGCCAAGTATTAAGAGAATATAAAAGAGCTTTGGGTGGACTATAAGATATATTAAAGGACCGGGCCCCGACTCAGAGCGCACGTACTATTACTAAGATTTAATAATAAACCTGTGAGTTGATCCTCAAAGAAGATTAAATCCAGCTTATGAAAAAGTTCGTTAAAAGGAAATGCTTAAATGTTTATATGCCGGTATTATATATCTAATATCGGATAGTCCTCGGGGTGTCCTATTCACCGTATTCCAAAGAAAGGAGGAGTAACTCGTTGTTAAAAATGAGAGAATAATTAATTAATACATGCTGTATAAGCTACTGTCAAGTATTTGTATCGATTATAGAAAACAAAATGATACCACCATAAAAGATCATTTTCCTCTTCCATTCTTAGATCAAATGCTGGATAGATTAGCTGGACATTTTTATTTTTCTTTTCTAGATGGATATTCTGGGTATCATCAAATACCTATTTCTCCTGAAAACTTAAGAAAAGCATCAAATTTACATGTTCGTATGGAACTTTGCCTTCCGAAGAATGCCTTTGGCCGTGCAATGCACTGCCACTTTTCAAAGGTGTATGAAGACTATTTTGTGACTTAATTAAAAGAGGAATTGAAATTTTTATGATGATTTCGATATTTGGAACTTCTTTTAATTCTTGCTATACAATTTGTCAAAAGTGTCAAACGCCAAGAAACAAATTTAGTTCTCAATCGAGAGAAGTGTCAATTTATGGTCACGAAGGAATTGTACTAGGTCATAAGGTTTTCAAAAATGTTATGGAAGTTGATCAAGCAAAAATCTGGGTTACCGGATTACAACCCCCAACTTCTATTACCGGTATAAGAAGTTTTCTTGGACATGCCGGATTTTATAAGAGATATATTAAAGACTTTTCCAAGATTGCTGTAAACGTCTATGCCATCTTTAGAAAAAGATACTAAATTCAAATTTGATGAAATTTGCCTAAAAGCCTTTAATTAAAAGTGAAATTAATTACTACACCAATCATTATTGCACCTAATCGGGAAAAACCATTTGCATTAATGTGTGATGCAAGTTATTTAGTTATTATGCTGTTTTTAGGACATTTAGTATGGGTGATGTTTCAGTTATATATTATACAGAAAAACTTTTAATAAGTTTCAATTAATATACTATTTACTGAGAAGAAAGTTTTACTACATGATGCTTTTTTCTTTTCAGCAAATTTTCTATCATATTTACTGGAAATAAAATGTATATATATATAAATCACTCTCGCTATTAAATATCTAATGACTAAAAAAGAAGATAAACCAAGATTGATTAGATGGATTCTTCTCGTCGTAAGAATTCACTTTCAAATAGTCGATAGAAAAGGGTCTCGATAATCAAATTGCCGATCATTTATCTAGAATTGAAAATAATGAAATGAATGATAAGGGAGAAATAAATGAATGTTTTCGATGAACAACTTTATATTGTTTCTACTCGGATTAATCTCGTCATATGCGTCGATATAGTTAAATATTTAGCTAGTAACATTATGTAGTATGGATTAGATCAAGACGTAAAAGAAATTCTTACATGATGTTAAATTTTATTTTTTGGGCTAATCCCTATCTTTTAAACAATGTAAGGATTCTATTATATGAAGATGTGTTCTATGAAGAAATTTACGAGATTATTCAAAAATGCCACAACTCTGAATTTGGTGGACATTTTGGAATCATAAAACCTTTCAAAAATTTTGGCAACTGATTTTATCACCTACATTATTCGTGGATGTTAACAATTTTGTTAAACTTTTCGACGATGTCAACGCATGTGCAATATTTCTAAAATAAGAAACGAATGCCACAAAATTTCACTGAAGAGGAAATTTTTGATGTATGGGGTTTAGATTTATGGGACCATTCGTGCCTTTAAAAAAAATGTATATTTTACACAAGGATTATATTTCGAAATGGATTGAAGCAATTTGCTTACCTCAATGTGATGTTAACAAGTATGGAAAAATTTTCGACTAAAAATATTTTCACATAATTTGGAATGCCAGCGATAATCATCTCGTATGGGGGAAGTCACTTTAAGAATTTTCTCGATTCGTAGATTAGCGAAAAGCAAATTTGAATCAAGTATGTTTTCAACAACCATCATCCCTAAACTAAGTGGATTAGCGGAAATATCAAATCTGGAGATTAAAAGAATTTTAGAAAAAAATGGTTAATCCAAAGAGAACTAATTGGGGGCCGATAGATCATGATGTGTTATGGGCGAAAGGACTTATAAAACTCCTATCGGAATGTCACCTTATTGTGCTCATTTATCGAAACCCTTGTCATTTGCCTCGTTGAACTGAACATAAAGCTTATCGGGCAATTAAAGAGTTCAATTATAATTTAAGAGATGCTAAGATAAAGGTTATTACAATTAAATGAACTGATGAAATGAGAAATGATTCTTATGAAAGTGCTCGAATTTATAAATGTAAAATGAAGATTAAAAACGATAAAAGAATATTAAGAAAGAATTTCGAGCCCGGAATACAAGTTTTATTATATAATTCAAAATTAAAATTATTTCCAGGAAAATTAAATCCAAATGGATGTGGCGTAAGCGGTTTAGAAAGTTTACCCTTATGGACAGACATTAAAGATTTAAAACCGATTCGCAATTATGCGAACAGACATGTATCGAAGCCCTATTATGAAGAAGGCGTGCCATCTTTTGGAATAATTATTTTGAGCACTCTTATTTGACCTTTTGATTTATTCTTTTATTAAGGAGTGCCATATTAAAATCACAGTTTTAGGCATATCCCATAAATATAAGAAAAATAGACATACATAGCACGCAATTCATATGATTGGTATGTATATAAATAAATTTGCATACGTACCTGCACTAAATATAAATAAATAATTTGAATCTGGTCAGCTTGTGGCCCGGATTGAATGCCTCGCTATTAAAGAGGATAAATGTATTTACAAAATCGCCCTTCGCATATCTCGAAAACCATTCAGCTTTACCGTCCCCGAACCTCGCACCCAAAAATCCTCTCGGTCTTCTCCGATTCCCCTCCCTCCCGTATCGCGCTGCACAGACGCCGCTGATTGGCGAGGGAACTCGCTTTGGAGATCTTCGATTCTTCTGCTACAATGGCGTCGGTGTCATCACCTTCAGCTTCCGAGGCGGCGGCGGAAGGGCCGGTGCTAAGTCTGATGAACAAGCGGCTGCGAGCGCTGCGCAAGAAGTATAACCGAATTCTTCAGATGGAGGCGAGCCTTGCACTGGGGAAAAGCTTGAACAAGGAGCAGGAAGAAGTTCTGAGGTCAAAACCCGGGGTCGTAGCCCTTATTGAAGAGTACGACAAGCTCCGGTTGCCGCTCGCTGCCGCCGTCCAGGAAGAGCTTGCCTTATCCGCCTCCTGTTCATCCTCGGGTAACCCTAAATTGGTACCGGTGGCGACGGAGGATGCGTCTTTATCGACTGATTACGCCGTCGATGGCTTGGTTGCATTGCTCTATTTTGGATGTCTCTTCGACGTGAAGCCCCAGAGCGAGTTCACATCGATGATGCTGACGAGGACACACGAGCGCGGGTGTTGCCTGACGTACGATTATGTCACGGACGAGGCCACCGAGCTGCTTGGAGAGAAAGATCTCGATATGATCTCTGCTCTTGGAGGGCTGGTTACATCAAGGCCGCTCTATTCCGGGATATCTCACCGGAGCGCACTCGAGGGCTGTATTCAACACGCTAAACTCTGGCTACTGGGAGCCCAGAAGCCCATAGTTTCGGGATCCTCTGTTACCTGTAAATCCCTCTCTTTACTTCCACTCTCTTTCTTGTAGGTCCCTCCTTTTACTTTCTTTATTTCTTGCGTTATAGCCATTTAACTATCCGTATTGTCTAGATGCTGGTCTGAGAGAAAAGCTGAATAAGATTATGGCCTCAGACTACTACACGACGACACCTGAAATGAAAGCTCCAGTAGATGTTGCTGCTGCAGTGGGCAAGTACAATGCTGCTTGCCAAATGCTAGTTTCTGAACCTAGTGAACAGCCCGCGTCACATGGTCAGAGTAACGCAGTGCAGGTCGATTACAATCAACAGGTAAATTTGTATTTTCAGCTATTATTTGTGTAAATTTAGTTTTCATTTTGTTTGTTGCTCTTCTTGTCTCTGTATTCTCTTTTAATGTATACTGACTTGAGAATTTTACTGCAAATTGATTAATAATTGACTCTGGAACTATTAGCTATTTTCTTTTCCGGTTTTCAGGCTTTTGGGATTATTTACAAGTGTTTCATGGATTATGTAAAAAAATCGTCTTTCCTATAATTCAGACTTCGATGCTTGTGATTTTAGTTTGCATTTGTGCTCAAATTTTGGACTTGTAAAGATGGGGCTTCTAGTACACAAGTTCTGGGTTGCCAAGAAAGAAGCTCTAAAATCCAAATCTAGTTGGGATACAATTTGCAATGGAATATAAGTATATGAAAATTAGAGGTTCATATGAAAATAATATTTAAGAGATGCTAGGGTAATATGCATTCTTTGTATTTTTTTATATTGATGTGGAATTTACCATAATCTCATTGTAAATGGAGTAATTCAAAGGGAATGAAAAAAATCTTGTCTTTAAGAAGTGAATGTTGATAACTTAAAATGCCACCACTCACAATGTTTGTGCATTTAAGGGGCCACTATTTAAACATCCGCGTTCCATATAAGGGTATCTTTGTGGCATATGATGATTTTCTTGAAGCATGAAAAATGAAGCTAAAGCTTATGGCAGATAAGTGTTTTCATTTGACTCACAAAATGCAAGTATAAACTTTCCTTGGATGAAGCATGGTCACATTCTAATTTAATTTTGATTTTTGATATGCATGTAATTTATTCAACCTATGAAATTTCTCCTCAGGCATCACTGGCAGCTCAATTTTGGTCCCACCAAGCTCAAAATGTTCACGTCCATCCATTTCAATAAATCAAATGACAGTATGGGCCTTGCAACAAAATCGTTTGAGAGGGGATTGAAAAATAGATCTAGAAATTTATAGCAATATTGGAGAATCAATTTGATTTTATATTATAATGATTCATCATGGATATCATTTGTGCAGAGGCGGTTAATGAATAAATATAAAGATCAAAACAAATAATCTTTGCAACAACAACAACAAACCTTTATCCCACTAGTAGGGTCAGCTACATGAATCCTTTTTTTTCCATTGCGTCTTATTGAGAGTCATATTTTCATTTAATTCTAATAAATTAAGATCATTTTTTATACAATATACCCAAGTCTTGGTCTACCTCTGTCTTTCTTAACATAAGTAGAATCTAGAACATCTGCACTCTTAATAAGATTATCAGATGGTCGACGTTTAATGTGACAAACCATCTAAGATTACTCTCTCTAATTTTGTCTGCCACGGGAGCTACACCAACCCTATAACGAATATAGTCATTTAGCATTTAGTTTGTAAGTGTAAAGCCACTCATCCACCTAATCATTCTCATCTCGACAACACTTAGCTTAGTTTTATGCTTTTCTTTTAAAGGTCAACATTCAACTCCATAGAGCATTTCAGGTCTCACCACTGTCTTATAAAATTTTCCTTTCAATCTAAGCGGTACTTTGCTATCACATAATAAGCTCGAAGCATTCCTCCACTTCAACCAATCAATCTGAATTCTGCTAATAACATCCCCATCTATATCACCATTATTCTGAACAATAGACCCGAGATATCTAAAGCGTTCACAATTTTTCATAATTTGATCACCCATAGTTACAACTTTGCCACTAAAACTACTACTACTAAAATTACATTCCATGTATTCAGTTTTAGTTATACTCAAACGAAAACCTTTAGACTCCAATGTAGACCTCCATAATTCAAGTTTTTTTTTTCTGAGCATTCTCTTTAGTCTTTTCCACGAGAAGGATTTCATCAGCGAAAAACATACACCAAGGTACATCCTCCTGTAAATGTCCAGTAAGAGCATCCACAACTAAAGCAAGAGGATATGGGCTAAAGCCGTTCCCTGATGCAATCCAACTGAAATATGAAAATATTTGGTTAATCCTCCTTCTGCTCGAACACAAGTAACAGCTCTAGCATACATATCTTTAATGACTTAAATATAAGTTATATCAAAGCCTTTCTTCTTAAGAACTCTCCAAAGGATATCAGTTGGAATCTTATCGTAAGCTTTTTCTAAATCAATAAAAATCACATGTAAACCGTCCTTTTTCTCTCTGAGCTTCTTCATCCAACCTCTAAATAAATGTATAGCCTTCATAGTAGGCCTGCCCGACATAAATCCAAATTGATTATGAGAAATCTTTGTAATACGTCTTAGCCTATGTTTAATTACCCTCTCTCATAATTTTGAAGTACTACACATCAACTTAATTCCTCTATCATTGGAACACTCTCGTGCATCCCTTTTATTCTTAAAAATATGTATCAAATTACTCTTTCTCCACTCAAACATCTTTTTAGTTTTAAAATAATATTAAAGAATTTATTAAGCCAAGAAACTGTCAAATCTCCTATATATTTTAACACTTCAATTGAGATATCATCATGTCCTACAAATCTTCCTCTCTTGGTTTTCTTTAAAGCCTCCTCAACTTCTTTTTTACTAATGCGACGATAAAAATGAAATATTTTATTATTATTAGCGATATTAAGATCACTAAGGTCGATCTTTTTTTCAGAAAATTTATTAAAAAGTTTATCAAAATAACCCACCCACCTTTATTGAATATATTTTTCTAAGAAAAATACTTTTTTGATTTTCATCTTTAATACAATTGAGTTAAATCTTTACTTTTTTTTTCTCTTTGTTTAGCTAGTTTATACATATATTTTTCACTCTCTTTAATATCTAATCTATTATAATGATCACTAAAAACATAATTTTTAGCATTATAGATTGTTCTTTTAGACTTCCTACGGGTTTTTTATATTTTTTTTAGTTCTCTAAGCTTTTTTATTTAAACCAATTTTTATAACATAACTTCACATATTTTATCTTTTCTTGCACATTATTCCATCACCAACTATTTTTATTTATATAAATTTTTTCTTTTGGTTCTCCAAGTACATCTTTTGCCACTTATTTAATAGTGTTTGTTACTTTACCCCACATAAAATTTGCTTCTCACGAATATCCCAAGTCTTGAAATTTTTAAGTTTATTCATAAAAATATTTTTATTTGTCTTTTAGGTGATTAATTCTACTATAACGATTTTTAGTATTCTTTATTTTACAACTCTTCATCTTAAAATCTCGAACTGATAATCGATGTTAAGTGCTTAAATTCTCACTTGGAATAACCTTACAATCTTTACAATCTTGACGATCTCTTCTTCTCATAAGAAAATAATCTATTTATGCTTTATTAAATTAATTCTTATAAGTAATAATATGCTCATCTATTTTCTTGAATAAAATATTAGCAATATCAAAATCATACGTTAAAGCGAAATTTAATATGACTCTATATTCTTCATTAATCACTTTACCATAGCCACTATAATTATTTATAAAATCTTCTACTACTCTAACAACATGTTCATTTAAATCTCATCCAATAAAAATTCTTTCTTCAAGAGGTATCATTTGTATTAAGTATTCCAGGTCATTCCAGAATTTATCTTTAGAATCTATATCCAAACCTACTTGAGGAGTATAAGCACTTATAATATAAAAAATCGTAGCATCAACAATAATCTTAAGGGTTATAATTCTATCTCAAATTATATTAATTTTTACAACATTATTTTACAAACTCTTATCTATAATTACATCTACACCATTTCTAGTGCGACTCTTACCTGAATACCAAAGTTTAAGAATCAATTTATGTTTATTAGATCAATTTTTATAAGTAATATATGCTCATCTATTTTCTTGAATAAAATATTAGCAATATCAAAATCATACTCGAAAGCAAAATATAATATGACTACATTTTTCATTAATCACTCCAAAGCCATATCCACTATTGATATTTCTAAAATCTCCTATTACTCTACCAATATATCCATTTAAATCTCATTTCTTTCTTAAAGAGGTATCATTTGTATTAAGTCTTCCAGGTCATTCCAGAATTAATCTTTATAAGCTATATCTAAACCTACTTAAGGAGCATAAATACTTATAATATAAAAAATCTTAGCATCAATAATAAACTTAAGGGCTATAATGCTATCTCAAATTCTATTAATTTTTACAACATTATTTTACAAACTCTTATTTATAATTACATTTACTCAATTTCTAGTGCTACTCTTACCTGAATACCAAAGTTTAAAAGCTATGTTATATGTCTCCTTAGCCTTTTCTCCAACCTATTTAATTTCTTGAATGCATAAGATATTTATCTTTCTATGAATCATAATATCAACTAATTCCATTTATTTATCTGAGAGTACCCATCTTCTAAGATCCTATCATAATATTAGTTTTATGGGCTAACTTCTTTACCTGCATCCATCTGTAATGTGGGAACCATTGCTTATTTGATACTATACTCGAGTGTTAGTGTAGCGGCCCTTGCATATTTTTCACTGTATTCAGGGCATACATCGCATCACTTCCAGGGGACGCCCTAGTATTTACACATTGATCAAAAGTATTCATGTCATGATTTTTCGACAAATTTTACGCTGACTGTCGACTACCCAACGTAACTCTCCACTTTTTAGATCTGGGGCTTGGGACCCGACAATGACAATGTTAAACAAATAATCTTTATATGATTTTTTTTTTTAAATCTTAAGACAATATATAATCTAGTAGTCCAGTATTATGAGAACTGATTTTTCCATAGTATGAAAAAATATATTTCTCAAAGGTATTTTGAAGTTATTCAAAATATTTATGATTGGCCATTGGTTTGTATTTGAACTTTGAAGCGGGGTGATTATAAGTTGCTATCGACTATAATAGTAGGTGTCTAGGATTTTATTAAGTTTGTATTTTTTATATTTGTTATGAAGGTGCTTACAAAGGATGGAATACCATGAAAGATCATGCAAATAGTAGAGATTTTTTTGATAGGAGCTAATGATGTCCGAAACAAGTGAAATATTAGAATGATGAAAAAAGTTAAATTGAAGATAATTTGTTTACGATTAGTAGAGAAATGCTAAAGTAAATGGAATATAATTTTAGCAAGTGTAATGTTGCTTGCTATTCTCCAATATTATTAAAACAGAAGGCGATATCTAAATTTGATAGATCTTGGACCTGTTATACATAAGGAGACAAAAATGGGGATCTAATTTCTAGTGTTATGACGAGGTCGTTATAGAGTGTCTTAGGTCTAATGTGCAATAGGATAGTCATGTTGACTTACTATAAAACCTTAATTAAGGAGTCTTTATTGTATGTGTCCAAGTGTTTTTTTTGTTTTTTTGAGGGATCCTTATTTTTTGGCACCTGAGCTCATATTTCTCGGTAGTTATTTATTTACTTTTTTATCACTAGAAAGAATTCAATATGGTCGGGTGAATGTGCGACACATTCCTTTTTTTCAAATAGAGATATAGTATAGTAGGTAGAAATTTCTTTCTCGTATAACTCCCCTACATCCAATTTTATGGTCGTCGGTCTTTATGTATGCTGTTAGAGTATGATGAAACCACCATAAGCAAAGTTAGTGTATCAATTTCTCCCATAGGTTTGTTAACAAGGGGCTGATAAAAGATTGTTGAAAACTTTTAGTAGCATTAATTCGAAGGTAAAAAGTTTTTTCCAGGATTGATTACTGGTGATACATGCGAATGCTAAAGATGCAGTGTTCTATCTTAAGAGTAAGTAGCACATCTCATATCATTGTTATATAGATCTTGCATCACTGCTTGACATTTTGAGCTTGAATATGTCATAACATAATAATTAGTCATGTTTTCTCTATGGTTGAATTGATAGGGTCTTTGATTTGCATGTTAATAATGCAAAGAAAATTTGAAATGAGTGGCGGTCATTAGTTTATGCATTACATTTTGAGCTTGAATTGGTTTTATTCACATTTCAAATCTATTTATTTTTGTGATAAGGCCATTGCTAATGATTACACATTGTTTGATCCACATACTTTTTGATAGGTTTGATTTAATTTTATTTAGATGTTTTGTTCGTATCCTTTGGATCCAGACTGGAGTTCTACTTGTCATTCTATCATGTTTTGGGATTTCTATAGGTCTTATCAAATTGCTTCATGTATTTTTTTTTAATTTATCTTTGATATTTTAGTACAAAACACATAAAATTGTCAGATGGTGATACCCATGAACCTATATGGGAACTCCCTTTGAAATCATTCTAATAGTCATGGTTAGCATCTCTTTTGAAACTTATGGAGTTGTCATTGAGTATATTCGAAAAGCTTGAGTGTTTTGTGGGCCTGAAAGATGAGTTATTTAAGGATTGTTTGACAACCAAGTACAATAGGTGTACTATATTTCTTTTTCATGCTCGGGTTTTTAAATAACAATGTCCCCAAACTCTCCTAATACATGCAAAAGTCCTGAAATGTTTTATTTACGCATGAAGGTCTCCATCTCCATCACGCCTCCGTTCGTTCTTTCCGTTCTTCAATGTAGAGGATGTCGAGTGGAGATCGGAGAGATATCCGGTGAAGCAATTGAGACTATGAGAGGAGAATGAAGCTAAGATTTGAGAACCGCTGAATGGCGCCGGAAGAAGACCCATCAAGCCTTCGAGATCCCCTCGTGGTGATCGCTACCTAGGGCAAGGAAAGCGTACAATCTTCTATCCACTCCATGCGATCATGGCGCACTCCTCACTAGCTCTTCTTTTTTCTTCGTCGACGGAGGCCCCTCCACTGCGGTGCGCCGCTCGCATGCTCGACTATCTTCCACGAGATCCTGCATCAAATGCAGCATCTCATCAGCTGTCGTCGCCGCCGCGGTGGAGTGCCCCTCCTGTCTCTTCGTGGGGTCTATCAAGACCGCGAGCAAGGAGATGCTCTCCTCTCTTGCAATTTGCTATAGCTGAGCTTTTACTCGCCGAGACGATGAAGAACGGGAAAGAATGCACAAGGCGTGACAAAAACTTCCGTGCGTAATTAAAATATTTCAGGACCTTTGTATGTAATTAGAAGAGTTTGAGAAACTTGGTATATAAAAACTCTTTTATATTTTTTTGTGTGTTTTATTTAAAACAAAAGAAATGCATATTAAAATTTTGTGTTATTAGAAATTTTTCGAACTTGCTTCATGCATTTTAAATTTGTTAAAGTAGGTTTCTAGTTCTTTTGAAACTTGTGGAATTGTCATTGGCTATAGTTGAAAAGCTTGATTGTTTTGTTGGCTCTAAGGAGTTATTTAAGAATTTTTTGGCAGCCAAGTAAAATAGGTGTGCTATATTTATTTTGCATGCATTTTATTTATTTATTTATTGTGTTTGGTTTAAAGCTAAAGAAATGCATAGTGATAAATCATAAAAATTGGGCACACATGAGTAATACTACATCTAACTCAAGGCTTTTGCTTCATGTAGGGCATGACAAATCATAAAAAGTAGGGCATGATGTGCCATGTGCATGATATTTTTCCTTTTAATTTTTAATATAAAATGTGCAATCAAAATGTTCAATGCCTATATTTTTTTAGACAAAATATTGCAAAATAAATTATAATACTGTATGCATCACTCAATAAACTAAAAAAAAAGAAAAAAGAAAGAATTAATTATTATCAAATACATTTTATTTTAATTGAATACTTGTTTGTTTAAAAGACACTGACATTAACATTAGTCATTAAGCATGGATTTGTCAATATCAACACTCTTTTAGTCGCCCAAAATGCCATAATAAATGAAGACTAATTTTAAAATTTCCAAAAAAAATTACGGTACATTGATGTACCTCTAATTGACCAAATACAACCAACATCACTTGGCGATAATAGAGTGTTCTTCTGTTTCCATCACAACTAATACCTATGTCAACTTTAATATTTCACCATCATCGATATAAAAATTGTTTCTCAGCTAGCTCATTTAAAAAATATGCCTTATCATCATCATGAATCTGGTTGCCTTGGGTTGTGCGTTGGCCACATCAGTGTCCTGGCAATGCTAGGTTTTGTTGACCATGTATGACTCTAATATTGAAAAGAAAAAAAATATCATGCATGATTTCATCTTGAAAAAAATGTGTTTGGGTATGTTGGAAGCTTGTTTTTTCGGAAACAGGCGTTCAAAAACTTTTTGGAGACTCCATGTTTTATAAGTTGAAATTAAACTAATATGAGCGCGTCAATAAAAACATTTCAATTTTATTTTGTTTTGAAATAGGACATAATTCCTATAAATTTTCTTCTTGCTGTTATGATTGACCCAAAGAATAAACCATTAGAGAAAAACAATTTCAAAATGAAACCATCTAAAATTGTTTTCATGGCTGTGTTAGGATGTTCTGTTGTAAATGATACACATTTATTTGGGATCTTAAATGTTTTCCATAGGGATTTGAAATTTTGATGTCTTCTATTGGTTACATGAGTGGATTATGCTTTTAATACCCCCTATAGAAACGAAGAATATTTTTTAATGTAAGTTTCATTGGAGTCGTATTTTATTTGCTAACATTGATTGTACGTTAAAGAAAATAATGGATTATTTGGAGAATTTATCTAGATTTTTGCTAATTCTAGACTTCAGTTTTGAGACAACAATAAAGAGAAATTAATTGAAAATAAATATTATTAAATGAAAATGCTTGCGTCATTTTTTTTTTTAAGAAAATGAAAATATATAGTTAAATTAATGTTATTTTAGATTTTAGTTTTTTTGGTTATTTATCGTGTTTAGGCTGTCCTTATTATATATTAGGCTTACATTTAGGATTCTTGGGCCTAAGCCAAGCCTTCTGACATTTTATGAGCTGGACTCCTTTCAATGCTATCATGTTTGATAGAAGTGTTTTCATGCAAAATCTTCTACGTCGAGCATTGTCTTGTTCAAGTTTGTTTAGTTATTTTCTTGTTGATCGTGGGCAGAAGTTGAACTTGTCCTCAATTTTAATTTTTTTTTTATAAGTATATTTATTTGCCTTTTTGTTTGAGTTTGAGCTGTAATCCAACTTTTAGGCTTCATTTGGTGGGTTTTATTTATTTTTTTTCTTTACCTATTTTATAAATCTTCCTGGCAAACTACAATTTTTGTTTTTATTTTAATGCAGCTTTTTTTTTGGAAGGCATTGTGAGAAAATATGGAAAAAAGTTATCTAGATTTTTCATACAAATGTCCTCTTGCTTTTTGTGTTTGCTTTTCACGCCGTAGGGTAGGCAAAATGCTGAAACCAGACAATGCCTTAATCTTATGCAACTAAATATATGTGAGATACTAATGTTTAAATTATAATCATATTATATTAAACGATCCTCATTCATAATTGCTAAAAAAATATTAACTTGATCCTTTTAATATTGGAGATGCTAATGCCATTATGGGTCCTATGGGCCCTTATTTCTATGTTTTATTTCTTTACTTCTAGTTAAAGTTTAATATATGTCTTCGTGTTAGTATTAGTTTTAGGCTGATTTAGGAGACTGTCGCCTTGCTTAGCATATTTTGGAGTTGTTTTCTCTAATTTTTGCCTCAAGAAGTGTTGTATCATCTTCCTTTTGCAAGTGACATGTCTATAGCTTGTTCAGGAACATGTTGCGAACCTCCTCGCCATCCGTATGTTGCCGCTTTGTGGTTCTTTCTGTTGTTTCAGTCCAAATAGCTGCCAAACAACTCGTATACCCTTCCAAAGGCCGTCAGCCTCGCATATTATCATTCTCCTGCTATTTCACACCACCTCCTCGCTAGATCTGCTTTCTAAACACCTAGAAACCTTAAAACGATTGCACTTTTAAGCATCATTCCAAAGATATCCTATCATCATTATTCTTTCGATGATCTCCATCTCATTGAGATGATGATGATGGTGTTGGTGGTTGTGGGCCATTTATCATCATGCCATTTGCAGTTGATATTTCAAATCTAGACCATTCAATCCTGTTTATAGTTGCACTTTTTTTTTGTTCAAGAACTTTTTGAATTGAATGCTCATGGACCATGCTTATTTTGACAGTCTTTTTTTCCATGTCTTTTTCAGACTAATTTTAATTTTATCCATCTTCGCACCTGTGTTTTTTAGATTTCCAAATAATTTCAATCTATTTTATCCTTCGAGGTTGATCACCTTACGTTTGATTTAATATATCGGTCTTGCTCTTCCCATGCAACTTTTTCTTCAAGCCCATATTAAATTTTCAGATTTTGTTATTTGTACTGTTTAGTAATTTTTTTCCTTCAATGGACATTACATTCATTTTATAAAGCTTTTGCCTTATCTATACGTATCCTTGTATTGTATATAATTTAAGCTACTGTAATGAACCTCCAGCCTTTGTAGTTTTGTTTTCATGGACTTAGCTTATTGCATGTCTTTGTTATTGCTGATATTTGGAAAACTTATTATCCATGAATCTGATCTGGAAGCTCATAGTAAACTGAATTAAGAATAGAGTTGTGATATTGGGAATGTCCAAGCCCCTGCTTAGTCTACCATCGCTATAAAATATTAAGCAAAATGGTAGTAACTTGACAATATTACTGATACATTAAAGGCAATTTGTATCCAGTGAAATTTTTAACGGTGCTTAAAAATCCAAAATACAACTAATAACTTAGAAATGTTCTTATTAGCTCACCCATGTCCTCCTTAGGGGCTGTTTGGTTACGTCTGGGATTTAAGTTATTAGGATTTACTAAATCATGTAAATTGGGATTTAGTAAATCTTGAAATCTACTTAGCTCACCCACTTCTGGGATTTAAGTCATTAGGATTTACTAAATCATGTAAATTGGGATTTAGTAAATCGTGAAATGATTAAATTATAGAATTTGTTTCACCGTGGATTTACCAAGTCCTGATAACTATTTTCAGGATTTACAAGTCTGGTAAGTTCGTTAGAATACACAAACATAATTAATCTTTGATTATTTCATTACTACGATAGAAATTAAATAATTTTAACTCCATTAATGTATTAAAAATTTAATCAATCCTTGATATTTAATATTTAATCACGGATAAGCTATTTAATTGATATAAATCACATGCTTATAAATTTGATTAATTAATTTATTAAATAATGTTTTACATAACTGCTCACTAGGTTAAACTAATGTTATTTAACTTCAAGATCTAAATCTGTCAGTTAAAATATAAATTTATAATTACATATTAATGATATAATTATTAAGTTAGATTAAATTCAATTTAATTTTTATTTCTAATTATGTCAATTAATAATTATATTTATTATTTAATAAGCAAAGGTTATTTTAAATCAACTAAATTTTAATATGCAATCTAAAAGTTGGGGAAATAAAGATGAGGTGAAAGTAGCATGCTTTAGAATCAAATAGCAACATACCAAGTGGAACTTTAGGTTGGCTAAGAGCAATTTTCAACAAATCATTCAGCTCTTACCCCCTCTCCTATTTTGCCCAGAATCATCGCCTATCTTAATCCTACCCCTCTCTTCATCGAAACACTTGTGATATATTCACGACTAGAGTTAGTTGGGAATATAAAAACGATATCGCGACTAACAAGGACCACTGAAACTCCCATCTTTTTCCCCCTTTCGCTCTGCTCCTACCTGAAACCATTGAGGATGGAAAAAATCGTCTTTCCCCCCTTTTTCTTTGCATGTTCTCAAATTTACTAAATTCTTCGGATAGCTGTATTTTGGAAGTCATGCCAAAAAAGCGCAAAATCTGGATTTAGTAAATCCATTGATTTAAAATGTCCAAAATGACTGCCTGGAATGATTAAGTTAAGTTCTGCTTAAATTCTTCCTTAAATCTAATACAAGGCAGCCTCTTAATTTTTTTAGTCTTCCAATGACTACAACCAGTTCAACTTGCCTATACTGTATATAAATCATTATATTTAAACTCTAAATAAATTATCTTAACTTGGCTTTTCTTTATAATAGAAATATTATGATTATAAACATTACTTATTAGATAAGAGTTAAAAACATGAATTGGATCACCAAATTTAATTTAAACTAAATAACATAAACATGAAATTAAGCATATTTTACCATGGCATATTCTTTAAGATAATTTAATATATCTGTGTCAGGAGTATTGTCTACATCGTTATCAACAATCTTTTTTTACCTATATATGGGCACAATATCTCTAACAAGCACCATAAGCGGTTTACTCATATTTCAGCATGCACCTATAAGTATTCATATATATCATACTTCTTGCATTCACCTTTACATTTAATTCCTTTTTTTAGGAAAAAAATGTATGAACTGAGATAAAGTTTATATGACCATTTGAGGAATGACATGAAATCTACTCACCCTTATAAACAAAATGATGATCATTTGCATTAAGATATTTTAGTCATTGTAAAGCTACTCTTAATAATAATCTTATGGAAATAACTTTATCTCATGCATATAAAATAAAAGGAATGATAAACATATCTATTAAATTCAGTAGTTTTAGAAGATATTAAACATTGCTCTAATTTTGAAATGATATTGCCCACATTATAATAATTTGTATTCCGAGCTTAACGCCTTGAAAACACTTGAGAACCTCCATCTATACCCTAGAATGTTCCTTTCAAATTTATCATTTCTTACAGTACTTAAATCTATCTTGAGTATCGTGCATAAAATAGTTCTCAAGGCATAAGGGTAGATCTTTCAAAACCTTTGCTACTATTATTAATATATATATATATATATATTTGCACAGTTCAATGTTCGCAAGATGAAAGTTTATTATCATATAGCTGATCGTTGAATGCAAGATTTTGGCAATAACTTTTATGTTTGCACCAGCTAGACTAATTGGTACCCCAAGACCTTGACTAGTTCAATTTATGACTTATGTCTATGTTAGGCAATCATATATATATATATATATATATATATATATATATATATATATATATAACGATGTGTCGCGTTCTTGGCCTGGTGGGGCGGGGCTTCTGTAAGACCCCGAAGGTCAGGGGTTCGAATCTCACCTATGGTGCGGGGGGATTCGGTCTGTTTAGGCACATGGCGCGGGCTCTCATCATGGGGCCTAGCGCATGGGAAACCGATATTTGGCCTCTGCTAAATATCGGTTTCCTTTATATATATATATATATATATATATATATATATAAATATATATATATATTAATTTAAGCTTTTCCTGACTTTGATCTATTTCAAAGCATAAAAATCTTATAAACCATTAAATTTCCACTTGTATAAGTCATTTTCTTGAAAATATTTATACGGGGTGACTTACAAGGGATCTAAATCATGTATACATAGTTATTGAAATTGATAAAAAGTTTTATAGTATTTTCATCCATAGATAATCATTCTTTAAACTTAAACTTAACATTTTCTACTCGCTTGTTTTTAGTTCCATAACAAATAAGTTTATGCAAATCTTGTTGCAATTACTCTTTAGTTATTGCTTGAATCTCAGTTTTAATACAACATATTCCATGTATTTAAGTATGTTAATTACTTTATACTCATAATTAGTTAATTTAAGAGAATTCATACACCGAAATTTGAAAATTTGATTTTAGGTTTTAAAGTTTTTCCTTGTTTTGATAAATTGGAGAAGTAATTTGAAACCCTTGATCCTTTTTAATTAATATGAAATCGCTCAATTATTTTCAGGAAGCTTTATATTAGTCGAGGAAAAAGCTAAAAGTTATGCTTCATCTAAATCAATCCAATGAAGAAGATGATGACCAAGGTAAGGTTTGCAAATCTTTCAAATGAAGGTTTTCTGTCAACCTTCCCCCTTTCCAACTCTTATACCTTACTCTCTCTTTATCCATCAATCCCTCTCGTTGATGCATGAATATTCCCCTTTTCCAACTCTTTTTCTTGACTCTCTCTTCAGACATCAATCCCACTCGTTGATGCATGAATATTTTACATATACATCTATATAAGTAGTCAGCTATGGGATGTGGTATCATGAGGGAGACCTTTTAGCTCTTCATCTCACCTTTGTCATCATGCTTGCCCACTTCCTTCAACTATGAATGGTGCTTTGATTGACATTTCGACTTCTGTTTTGGATCCTTCTCCTTTGATATTAGTTTCTCAACCTCATCCATCTCTTTCCCCAATATTGGTTACGCATAAAATTTTGAATAAATCCCATTTAGGTCGCCACCTTTTTCCTCAATTACTCCTTTCATTTCAGAGACCCCTACATTAGTTCCATTGCCCAACATCTAGGTTCCTTCCCCTTCTGTTTAGGCTATGATATCCAGTGTTTCTATTATTGTGGGTGCTCCTTCGCTTTTGGCTGCTATTATTGGAGGATTGAAAGCTTCTAATTTTCAATTTGCTTTACCTACCCTACTTCTATTATTTTCGTATTAATGATCAGATCCTCCTTAACACAAATATCACTCCACGTTTCAGGGTGTATAAACTTTTATTTATTTTTTTGCTGCTAAGCAAGGTGCTTCATTTCTCCCTTTATTATAGGTAAAGTTCCGATAGGGCCCAGTCTTGAGATTTTTAATTTTTTAATGCCAACCTTACATTTGATTGGTGAATATTTAATTGGATTTGATTTTCACATCAGACATTTCAGCTTTAAACCTGTATCTGTCTCAACTTTGGACTTCCAAATTCTGAACACATTAAATACATCAGATTTATACTTCAAGAAATACACTCATACATTTCTGATCATTAATGAATGTGACGTAGTAACGAAAGTCTCCAAGAAATGTCACTGGAGAAGGTCCCTACACATCTGTGTGTACAAGATCTAGATTTACTACCTTTGGCGTCCTGCTACTTTTCAGCAACCGACCTTCTCTCGTTTTCTCATAACGCAACTCTCACATATGCGCAAGATCAACCGACTCGCTCCAGTAACTCTGCCTCTGGACCAAGCTTCTTTCATACCTCTCTGACTCATGTGGCCAAGTCTGCAATGCCACAACTTTGCTGTGCTCTCTGCAACTGTAGTATCAACACTGTTAATTAAATCAGTAGTTATATAAAGCGTACCTGTTTTCTTCAGTTCAAGAATGTGTTGCGCGGTGGTTGCAGCATAGTGGCAGCGGCAAAACTGGCGCCGAACAGGGTGTTCATGGCAGTTTCGCGGCGTAGGAGGAATTCTAAATTGCTGCGAAAGGGGTGGAAGAAGGTGGGATCACGTCTATAAGGGTGTTCGTTCGGTCCCAGGCGCGTCCGGCTTGGTTCCGGCAGAGGAGTTGGGGTGGGAATCTCTCATTTCCACTAGAGGGAATTTTCCCTCCTTCCCAGGAATGTTTGCGGATCGTGGTGTTCGGTTGGAGGCGCGAAGGTTGCTCCGACCAGTTCGCGAACAGGAGGAAGAGGGAGAGGTATCTTTCATTCCAGCGGTTGGCGAGTTCGGTTCCGCGGAGTGGCAAACAGGCAGTTCGAAGTGGGAAGCACCGCAGGAAGGTTCGCTGAAGCTCGGATTCGCGGCGGCATTTCACGAGCGGATGTGTGGTTCCGTTCACGTGTCAGAGGAGGCTCGTCGGAAGGCGTTCGTCGCCGGCGGAGTTCGGCTGACGAGAGTTCGCGGCCTGGAAACAGTTGGGCTGCGGAGGAGGGAATGAAGGAATCTTTCATTCTAACTAGGCGAGGGATCCTCGAAAAGTTCCATGAGAGGTGTTCGCTGGAGGAGTTCTGTTCTTCAAGACGGATGCGAAGTTCGGCAGTGCAGCGGGCAGTTACTGCAAACAGGAGTTCGCTGCAGAGGATTCATGCAAGGGGGCGCGACGGTCAGTTCGCGAACAGGGAGTTCGGTGCTTTGTTGCGAGGAGGCGTGACGGTTAGCGCCAAAGTGCAGGTGCAGATGGAGTAGGGGGGAGGAATCTTCCATTTCCATTAAGAAAAATATTCCCACCGGAAGCGGAAGTTCGCGGTCGAGAACGACTAACAGGAGTTCGTGCGGGGCAATCATTTTACAGTTTGCGCGGCAGTTTGCGATAGGCGAGCATGAATTCACGCAGGACAGCTGTTAGGCGCGACGATTGGATCGAGAGGTTACTCGCGAGCAGTTGGTTCAGCGGATTGAGTGGTCCAGACTAGGTCGCGGGTTCAGCAATCCGTAGCGAGACGACTTGCGAGGAAAATTCGACAAGAAGGATCCGTGGCCGAAGCTGGTTCGACTGATTGACCGGATAGCGCTAGCGGCCGGAGGAGACGTAGAAGTTACTGCGGGCGCCAGGTGGAAGGATCCGCGAACAGTTGGTTCGAAGGAGGACTTGCGGGCAAAGCCGAGGTGCAAGCGATAGGAAGGACTTCGTGGATTGAGCGTAGTAGGTCGGGTTCATGGCCAGAGGTTCTTTTTCTGGTTTTGTGTCGATTCTTGCTTTTTTCCGCCCTAAATTGCACAACATATATGAAATTGAAAAGCTGCAATTGAATTCCTTCATTCCTTCCCCGGCAAACTATTGAATATTTAATACATGAGAAAAGGGTGTAAAGTGGGGAGCAACCATGTACAGAGCAGATACAATTTTGAAAGGAAACAAATGTAACTTGTTGTGAAGATGATGAAACCGAGAAACGATAAGTGATTTAGTGAAAATATCAGCTAACTGGTCTTATGAGTTGATGTGATGAACAATGGTATCATTTGACTTTATGCGATCTCGAATGAATGAAAACCAATGGCAATATGTGTAGTCCGAGGATGAAACATCGGATTGTTTGCTAAAGCTAAAACAGAGATATTGTTGCAGAAAAAACGAAATTGGTGTAGATACATGAATAGTTTTGAAGAAGGCTTCTTAACATATAATATTAGTTGCACTAATAGAGAGAGCTTTATACCCAACTTCTGTAGAAGAACAAGTGATGGTGGAATGCTTTTTTAACACCCCAAGAAATGAGTGTTTTACGTTGCAAGGAGCAATAACCAGTGCTAATTTCCGATCTGAGGTATCTCCGACCAGTCGGAATAAAAAAGAACTGAAGAATAAGTGGAGATGCATAGATAGTTAAGCCATAAGATAGCGTGCTCTTAATATAACATATCAGACGTTTAAGAAGCTAAAAATGAGTGGTGTGCAGCTCATGCTTATATTGGCAAAGGTTATTGGCAACATGTGCGTCTGGCTTCGTTAATGTCAGGAATTGCAGAGACCACACTAAGCATCTATAGAAGATAGGCGGCGAATATATTGGAGATTGTTCGGCTTCAGTATGTAACTTTGTGGGAAGTAGAGTGAGGACCGATTTGCAATCAAGCATACCAACCTAATTTTGGAGCTCTTGAGCATATCGAGTTTGATTCAAATGCAGCTATAAGATGTGTGTTGCACATGTATACACAGAAACTAGTGTATAGGACCAAGGTTTCTCATATGAAATCTATTTTCTAGCTTAGCAACAATCTCTTGAATAACATTGTCATTATTACGAGAAACGAGGATATAATCCATGTAATAAATATATAGATGACTATGGTAGGAGTTCAATAAATTGTAAGAGAGGCATCAACTTTAGAGGTTTGAAAACCGAGTATCATATATAAGTGTTCAACGTGGCAAACCATTGATGCGGTGCTTGTTTCAGACCATAGAGAGCTTTTTGAAGCATGCATGCATGAGTTGGTTAAAGAGGATAAACTGACTCAGGTGGATATAGACTGGTTTATCTAGCCCCGACCATGCAGAAAGCTCTCTATGGAAATATGAGAAATACATGAATAGTTGGAAATATGGCAACTGGAGTAAATTTTTCATTTTAATCTAGTTTTTGTTTTTTATTGTATTTTTGAGCAACCAACAAGCTCTATATCGAGCTAACGAGTCATCTGAATTCAGTTTGGTCTTGTAAATCCCGTTGCAGCCTAAGATGTTCTTATCAATAGTGGGCGGTATAAGGCTCCAAATACCTTGAGTTTGTAAAGCCCGAAACTCAATAGCCTACTGTGTTCTTGTTTTATTGCTCTAGTAAAACAAGAAGGTTTTGAATCTGGTAATGAATGATGCAGGCTGAAAATTCAGAAAGGTTTTAGATGGCCTGTTTGCAACCTGACTAGCATAGGATGACGCATAGGACGTGATGGTGGAGGAGACAAAAGTAGTGGCATTGGTTGTTTATGAATGAGGCAAGGAATTGTCAGTTGAAGATACAAAAGTGAGCTGGTTTGTTGAGGTAAAAGGTATAGCAGCTTGTGTAGATGAAGGAGAACTTGAGATGGTGGCTTGTGCAGCTAGGAACAATAGGAGAGGTGGAATATAATCATGTTTAGAGTTGCTAGTTGGGTTATGAGAAGAAGTTTTTTATGGAAAGTGATCTTCATAAAAGACAGCATGCCAAAAGATATAGATGTGACTTGAGAGAGGATCAAGGCACTTATATTCTTTTATGGGCAAGTGCATGTCCAAGGAAAACACATGCAGTGGATTTGGTAGCAAGTTTATGGTGTGAATACGACAATATCCAAGGTAACAAAGGCATCCAAAAGTCCAAAGATGATTATATGATGGAGGCTTCTTGTAGAGCATTTGAAATGGGGATAGCTTATTTGTTGTTTTGGATGAAAGACCATTACTAAGATATGTAGCTGTTAGTAGTGTATCACCCCATAGGCGTGGGGGAAGATGAGTATCAAGCATAAGCGTATGAACGGTCTCAATTAGATGCCTATGTTTGCGCTCGACAAAACCGTTTTGTGTAGGCGTGTAGGGATAATTAATTTTGGTGATGTATACCATGGGGAGCAAGAAATTTTTGTTAAGTATTAATTGTGAATTCAACACCATCATCAGTTCGAATCGATTTAATTTTAGTGTTAAATTGAATTTCAACAAAAAATTTAAAATGCGTTTAGAGGAGACTTTAGATTTTAGTTTCATTGGAAATGTCCAACTAGCACAAGATAATATTTATAACCTTGACTTGATAAAATTGGGGAAGGATCCCATACATCACTATGAAGCAAATAAAAACAACATATGTTTTAGAAACAGAATAAATACAAGTATTCTATGACTCTTAGCATGAGCACGCATCAAGCAATGAAAAGAGTGTGTTCTGATTTTGTGAGAGCCGAGAAGATGAAGAAGTTCTAGTTGAGTGGAGGGAGATGGATGCCCAAGCTGTCGATGCTAAAGAGCAAAGTCAGAGGATGAGCTGAGAAGAGCAACGAGATTTGAAGTTGATGGTGCTGAAGACTTAACAGGATAAAGCCCTTGAAGACTTGGACCTTGGAGGAGACCTTTGTTGGTCTTCAAATCTTTTAGAACAAAACCAAACTTGTCCGATATAACTGAATAGAAACTAGATTTGTGAGTTGTTGAACTGAAAGCAAATTTTGAGGGATCTTTGGAACATGTATAATGGGAGATGGATGAAGCTTACGATTGGAAGTGGGTAATATTTCTTTACTGATGTGAGCAATAGGTAGAACTTGACGATTTCCAAGTGTAATTTGTTGGGAGCTAGTGTAAGGCTTGGAATGAGTTAGATAATTGTTGTTGGAGGTAAGATGAGACATTGCCCCTGCATCTAGAATCTAGTCATCTTCGGATGAAGATTTGAGGGACCATATAATCTTGTGGCGTTGGTTGATATGCTAGATTAGTGGAAAGCTGAATGTTGTGATTGACCTTATGTGGTATCACAAATCCATTTGTCTTGAATATTTTGAGGATTTGAGATCGCAAAAGAGGATTATTGCTGGAAAGCTGAGTATTGATGATAGACCTTATGTTTGTCATAAAAAACTTGAGTTAAGATGGGACACGGACATTATTCATCTGGAGTTGTGCGGTAGACGAATTTTCAGCTTCAGAATTGATAGAATCTGCCATAGTGGGGAGAGAAGAGGAAGCTAGAGAAAAAGAAAAAGAAATATTTTAAGGAACTGAAAGATATCACTGCTCTGATACCATGAAGAACTACCTCTACAATCAATGAACAACGAAAGGTACAACGGAGTATATGAAACTAAAAAGCTGCAGTTGAATTCCTTCATACCTTCCGCAGGAAACTATTCAATATTTAGTACACGAGAGAAGTGTGTAGAGTGGGGACCAAACCTGTACAAAGCATATACAGTTATGGAAGGGAACAAACCATTTGATATGATGATGGGCTGCTGGTTTATCTAGAGTAGTGGAGGCCTAAGCTGTTTCGATTATAGCCTCTTCTTCCCCTACAACTAGGGGTGTAAATGAACCGAACACGAACGAACAGAGCTAGTGTTCGTGTTCTAAATGTTCGAACACATCACTGTTCGTGTTTGGTTCGTTTGCTTATCGAACGAACACGAACTTCCTGGCGAACCGAACACTAACTGTTCGCGAACAATGAGCTTTTTGATGACACTAGCTTTGATAGGATACTTTCTCAAAATGAAGCAAATTGATCAGGTATTCCGTACACATCAGGTAAACCATACTTCCTCAAAATGAAGCAAACCGAATAAGGCGTTTAGGGTTTTGATTAAGATTTTATTTAAATATATAGTATAAGTATATTAATTATAATATTATAATATTTATATTAATATAATTAATACTATAATATTATTATTGTTATTAATAATTTATCATATATTATAATTTATAGAAGTTTAATTATTTAAAATATGATAAATTTTTATAATATATAATTATTTTTAAAATATCATAAATTTTTTATTTATAATTATTTTAAATTATTTTATATTTAGAACGATAACGAACCAGAACACGAACGAACACATCATCTGTTCGTGTTTGGTTCGTTTAACAAACCGAACGAAAAAAATTGTTCGTGTTCGTCTCGTTTGCTTATCGAACGAATCGAACACGAACTTTTTGGCGAACCGAACACGAACTGTTTGCGAACAACGAGCTTTTTTGACAGCCCTACCTACAACACTGTCGGCCGCATTTTTTGCTTTAAAAGAATATAAGTTTTAGTGATTTAGTTTAATATAAAAAGGTATATAATTTTGGAAAGTAGTTTTGAAAATAGTTTATTTTAATTTTGAAAAATGAGACCTCACTGGATCTCATTTGTCGAGTAATTTGCATAATCGTGCTCGATGTCACAAATGATACACGTTCTCGAAAGAGTAATGTATCTTGCGACGGTAGACCCAATCATACAAATTAAAGGATCTCGTGACATCCAGTTTGATCTGCGAACCTTTATGTGACATCGATAGTTCCCCTACCTAATAGAAAGACTAGGTAGGGTTTATTTTACCTGGGTTCCAAGCTCCCTATAGTTAATTACATCCCAAATGACTGGTGTCACTTGAGAAAACTCTCGATAATGATCGGTGGTTCTGTCTTCAAGAATCTCAACGTTTAGGTTTTCACGGTAGAACGTGGAAAAAAAACAAGTGGGAGTGGCTCAAATGGGAACAGTTATTTCCAGGAGTCCAAAGGAAAGAAAAGGTAGGGGATGTCACAGATCTGATGCGAGCCCAGTGACTTCCCAACTATCACTATGGTGCATGGTCGTGTTTTGGAGACGATGTTATTTAAATGTTTAATCCTCGTCGATTTTGTTATTTGGGACTTACACTTACATAATATCCGATTACGCAAATAACTCGCAGAGATATGAGGGTTTACGTCGTACCGTACGACAACCTCGAACCTAAAACGAGTTAGGACTTACGCCGCGCAACACGATCGTACATGAAGCTCAAGGAGAGTGAGGGTTTACGCCGCGATCGGTAAGCTACCTCGAAGCCCTATGTGTCGTTATTTAAACTAGGAACGAGATTGTTGAAGAATGACGACGACCTCCACTTGTGGTTTGCTCCTTGCTCCTCATCGTGCCACCCACGGTGTATGCTCCAAGTTCCTTGTTGAAGTAGCAGTCCTAAGGTCTAAGGTTCATGCAGTTTTGTCAAGTGTGTCCCAATGTTTTGGTGTCCAAGTTTTGATTTTTGTTTTGTTCCTTTTGTTTTAGTTTTAGTTTCAATTCAAGTTTTGCATGCAGAATAGACAGATTGCAGGTATATAAAACTACTATAAAGTAAAGTACAGTAAAGTAGATTGCAGTAAAGTAAATTACACTGAATAAACTGTAAAAGCGTACCTGGACATCTGCTACCGTTGTGTGATTTGTATTGCAAGCATGATATCATTTGCAGGATATTTAAATAAACTTGCAGGCAAATTAAGTAAAGAAAAGAAAACCCAAAGACGAAAATCGAAAAAAACGAGTCGTAGAAATCACGAATAAAACTTGTAGTCACGTATGGAAGATCAAGACCGAGTATAAGACATTGGAAAAGGTGGAGGCTCGAGAGTTGGATCATGTGCTTATCCGACCTTGAATAAGAGTTACCGACCCGACGATCTAAGGAGGGTAGTCCTTAACCCAATCCAAGTGACTAACCATGGACCTTTATATATTTTATAAGAAAAATTCTTTGATTTTCATGCAAAAGTTGTTTAAGTTTTTATGCAGAGTTCTTCTTAACAAGCAAAAGAAATTTTTGTTTTATTTATTTATATATATATATATATATATATTTTTTTTTTTTGTAAATATTTTGTAAAAATAATAGAGTCACATGTGCTACTCACTCTAATTGTCTTGGATCTACTAACGACCTAAGATCGTCGGGAAACGATCTCACCAAGAGTCGGTGAATAGTATCATCGGCCCTTCCTCTCCCTCATGGAGGGTCCTCGAGGTAGGAGATACTTATTACTAATTATCCCTCGAATCTCTCGTATCCCTCGTATAAGCACACATAAAGCATTATTATCATCGCCTTCGCCACCTAGACCTCAGACTTACACCCGATCCGATGATCCATATGTGGCAAAACAAATGTCCCCGATTGCGGGAGGATTCGAGTGTATGTTCAGCTCGAATCCGGTGCATTGGGTTTCATTATTGGTTAAGTCATTTCAGGAATTCCATGATTGATTTAATTAAGGAAGTGTGAATCGTGCTCCAGTGCGTCCACCGTGTCTAGTGCCTTAATTAGGCTTGTGAATTAGGGTCGGTGCTCAGTTTCACCTGTGTAGTCGAGGATTAGGTTAATGGGCCCTTACATAGCAGTGTGCTCCTAAAGTCTAGGAGGCCATCGTCGTGAATTAGGTGGGTGACTCTCACCTATGGGGTGTGCTCCTAACTTTAGGAAGCCTACGCTAAGGATTAGGTGGATGGGCTCTCACCTAAGGGTGTGCTCCTAACTCTAGGAAGCTTATGCTGTGGGTTTAGGTGGATGGGCTCTCACCTAGGGTGTGATCCTAACTCTAGGAAGCTTATGTTGAGGATTAGGTGGATAGGCTCTCACTCTAAGGTGTGCTCCTGGCGTCTAGGAAGTTCTATCGTCGTGGGGTTAAGTAAAGGGGCTTCACATAAAGTGTGCACCTAAATCCAAGGATCCTACACTTTGACTTGTGCTTGAAGTGACTAAAAGTGTTTTACTCTTCCTCATGTTAAATCAGGAATTCCCCATTTTTTTTTTTTGACTTAACCGTTTTAAAAGAAAAATAAAACAAGAAATCAAAGGATGCCGACCCACTTCCGAAAACTAGTAAAGCCAAAAAAAACGGGAAAAGCAAGTGAGTCGGGCTAAAAAAAATGTTCAAATGGTGCGTCAAAGTATTGCCGGGCAGCAGCTAGCAAGCCTACACGATGACTCTATGACCTCCTACGACTCGGGGCAGTGATTAGACACTCCAAACAGCAGTCCTAAGACTTCCTATGGCTCGGGACAACAAGTTTAAAGCTTCAAACAGCAATAAGAAGGTTCCGGACAGCAACTATAAGCACTCCTAAGCTTCCTACAGTAATTATGTGGCTTTCAAATATTCCAAACAGCCATTGTACCTTTCTCCCAACCCTCCTAAAGCTCTCAAATGATCCAAACGGCAATCACAAGCCACTAGACAGCACATAATTGGCCCAAACAACACTCACAATGACTCGGACAGCACTTTCTAAGCTCCTAACAGCAGATTTCTGCACCTAACAGCCATCCCAAACACTAGACAGCACTTAACAGCACTTCCAGCAGCTTCAAACAGCTAAACAGCTCTTTCTAAGGGCTAGACAGCACTCTCAAACAACAGTCTAAGCCTAAACAGCTCACAGCAGTTTTTTAAAATCCCAAACAGCACTTATCAGCTTCTCACACAGCAAGCAACCGCTTTCTACAGCACCTACAGCACTTACAGCTATAGCCAGCGGCTTCTACAGCGGCTAACAACTTTCCCAAACCTCTAACAGCTACTTTCCAGCTTCCTTGCAGCACCAATGATTCAAACAACAAGTATATAAAGCAAAAATAACTTTTAAAGCATCCCAAAATCAGCAAGCATATAGAGCAGAAAACAGTTCTTCCAATTTTCAAATAAAACC
The DNA here is from genome assembly GCA_022702705.1 of Papilionanthe hookeriana x Papilionanthe teres. NCBI lineage: Eukaryota > Viridiplantae > Streptophyta > Magnoliopsida > Asparagales > Orchidaceae > Papilionanthe > Papilionanthe hookeriana x Papilionanthe teres. The sequence goes on along the minus strand of CM040423.1, from coordinate 52,462,750 downwards.
GTCAAAGAGCCATTTAACTCTTGCAACAAACGATCATTTGGAGCATAGTGGTGATTGCATTTGGATGTTCAAAGTACAAAACAAGCAAAGAGAATTTTATCTTGAAGTGAATGCTCATTTGGAGCTTTAGGAATTCAGGATCGTGCATGTGAAGACTTGAGAATGAAGAAACACGCACACGTGTAATTGAGACATAAGCACAAAGTGTGCCAATATTTATGAATTAGAGAATCCGTATACTCAAATTTTCAAAAGCAAAGCACCGACACTTGTAAAAAAAAACATGAAAGCTCGTAGGTTTTCTTCAAAAGAAAAGCACCAAAATATTCAAATTTTTACAAACCCAAAGACGTGAAATTCGAATTTTCTCAAAAAAAAAAAAAAAAAAAAAAAAAAAAAAAAACGAGTAAGCATCGAGTCTCTTTGTTTCCCATAAATCCTTTCGAGACAATAAATATATGCAAAGTCGACACAATATTCGGATCCCAAGACCATAAAAGGCAAACCAATGATCGATACTATCCACTATAATGCATTGCTGAAACGTTTAGAGATGCCTTGAAAATACTCAAGTGAACTATTAACAATTAGAAGGGATTGAACATTCTCCAAGCAATATATCCAAGCAATTTATTTCCTATGCATGCAGCTAATGGCACAGAATATAAAAAAAAGATGAAAGAAAATGTTACCAATGATTGCATCGATATGTGGCCACATTCAAATTTTGTCACGCTTTCTTCTAAAAGGGATTTCGGATCATGCTAATATGCAGCGTCACATAGTATTTATACCAAAGTTTAAAACAAGCAGGAGATTGAGATCAATACCTCAAAACCTTATCTATAGCACGGGCACCCGATAGCGAGTCGAGGGTTCGGGAGCAAAAGCTGGGCAGAGCAAAACAGAAGAACCACAAGAATACCTTCCTCAAAGTCTTCGGCTTTTGGCGGAGAGGTGCTGGGCGTTTCGTTCGGTGCAGAGGGAGGTGTGGGTGAGCGTCAGAAGGAGAGGAGGAGCAGGGGAGGATTCGGGCGTGAGATCTTCGGTCAGATGAGGAAAGGCGAGTGCTGCGGCGCAGAGAGGAGACGAGGGTTTCTGTCGAGCGAGGAAGAAGTAAGCGAAATCGAGCGGCAGAGGCGAAGCAGGGGATCGAGTGAGGAGGGAAGCCGGCGAACCGAAGGCTCCTGTCGATGCAGAGGGAATCGAGGTGCGGGCGAGCGGCTTAGTGCAGGGAGACGGGCGAGGGTTTCCGCGCGAGGGAGAGAGGAGAGCCGCAGCCGCTATGTCCCATGCCTGGAATAAAGCCTCCCGCTCGATCCTATAGCCGCGCCTTTCCGTCGTTGAGCGCCAAATTAAATGTTCTCCATACAGAGAGGATGATTATTTGGAAAAGATTAATTTCAAATATACCCTAATTAATGTCAAATTAATTGGTTTATTTGAAATTCAAAATTTAAATTTTAAAATCAAATGGGTTAGGGTGTGCAGCCCGGCTTGGACCCGAATTAAACTCCGAGTCGAGCCCGAATTCACGTCCCGCCAAAATTTAAGAAAAATGCATCGATTTTCGTGTCGTTCCGCGCTCTCGGAACCACGACGAATATGGGTATGCTTCCCAGCTAAAGTCGACGTCCGGACGCATCCGTGTGGTCCGTTTCGTCATCCGAGGTCGTCCGGACAAGTTCGCCGACGGTCGGGCCGAAAAGTGTCAAATTGGTGTGCGCGAATGCTAACGTCATTGAGGGTTCACCTGGGCCGTCCGCTTCTATGGGAACTCATTTTCGAGCTCTCGCATTAGTCTGGCCGCTTCGCAACAAAGAAGTCGAGTGCTTGGGACTACTCATGCGAGTGCTTACAAAATGAGTCTGAAGTGGTTCGAAGGTCTATGGGAGGTAGGATCCATTACTAGGCCGCTAGGATGGTCAGTAAGGAACTCCTAAAGCTAGATCCTAGGGTCTAATGTGAAAGAAGCCAAGACCTCACTAAAATGAGGTCAACAAACACCTTCTATATACTTGTCATTTTTCATATTGTAGCATTTTGTTGAATTATTTTTCATTAGTTTTGTTTTAATTTTCATGGGCAATATAATGATTCGTTAGAGGATAGGTTTGATTATTACACTTTCTAAGATTTCTTGGAAATTGTTGAAAAACTGATGTTTGGCATACTCTTCCCTCATCTTAAGTTACATGTCTGATTTGCTCTTCATTTATTTATCTTGTTTTCTTTCATTTCTGATGACTTCCATAGGACTTTCATTTCAATTTGTCTACATCAATTACCACTAGATACAAGTTCCAAAAATCGTTGCATCTCCCACGTCAGATTATGGTTATACAACATTATTCCTTGTTTTCTTGCCTCTAAATGATGGATTGCCAGTATGGACTATTTATCATGTTATTGCCTTCTATTTGAATTATTCATTTATTAGACTTTATTTTAATTCTCATGGTCTGTGACCATTTATTTTTAGGATAAGTTTGGTTATTTATCTTATATTGTAAGATCTTTTATTTTAAATAACAGCTTAATGGGACTTTAATAGGAGGTGACGATTGGTGAAAGAAATAATACTTGGCATGCTTCTCCCCCTCTCTTTTAGGCTATATGCAAGATAGCCTTTTTTCTGCTCTTTTTCAGTCTTCCATTTCCTTAATACTTGCAGAAATCTCTCTTTCTCTCTTTCTACATCAAAAAGTATCATAAAACAACATTATTCTGAGAACTATTTTTTGCAATTCAACAAAATGATGATCAATGTTATGATGAAAATTAGTTTTACTCCATTTTCGTATTCACTTTCCTAGCTTTGATATTTTCCTTGCTTTTAGGGTTTTTTTTTTTTACTTTGAATTGTAAAATCTGATGTAATTGTTTATAATTTTTTTTGTATAATGAAAGAAGTTTTTATGTTTAAGAGAAAAATTGGAGAGCGAAATCTCTATGGTTGAGAGCCTTGTGGCCTACTCTTTTTTTTATTATTTTTTATTTTTTGCTCGGGAGGCTTAAATATCTTTCTTATATATGAAGGCATAGATATTTCTTATACTTGGTGATCTCTCTCATAATCTTTTATAACATATTCCCATCTTCCTAGCATCATCCTAAAGAATTTACTTGAGCCCCACAATCATAAAAGAAAATCAAATTTCCTCTTGAAGTTATGGACCAACCAAGTGTCCTCTTGATCTATTGTTTGTCTTCCCATCTCCACCACTCTAAATCCTTTGGATTAACCCCTACTACAAATCTAACCTACACAAATTCTCCTAACGTTCATAAGCCTTTCCAGTTCCTAAATCACAAAACCTTGCACTATATTGATGATTTTAAATTAGTTAAATCAGCCTAAACTAGGTCACCTTTACTTAATTTTGACTCTCCATCATTTGATCTCCAGATCACTCTTAACTTCACCAACCATTCCAGAATGCTTCTCCATTTATGTGACTTCTTGCTTTGGATCCTCCATCATAAGAAATCTTAGGTCCAACTAGCCAAGGAGAGCTCTAGGGTTGGCCATGACTAATCCTTTGGCCGTCCTATTTTGATAGCTCACCACCTAAAAAATTCTCCCAACAACTGGAAAACACCCATGCAGTGCAAGTCTTCATACTGGCTAAAGTAATTCATGAAAGTCCAATTGGTCATATGCTTTTTTATAAGAAGTCAAATTAGGCCATAATTGAACCAAATTGACCTATTCTCAAACCTTTTTAGACTACTTCTAAATTTGTGCAGAATTGGCCGAATTTCTCTATGTTTAATTTGAATTTTTTTCTTGGATTTTATCTTCTTTGGATAATGATTTGTTTAAGATTGAGTCAAAGTTGTCTCTCCTTTTCCCTTTCTTCAGTATTCAATTATTATACAAAAATTCTCATATGAAATTCAAATTTCTGTATTCAATCAATATATAATATAAGTTTACTGGTGATGTTGATGAAGATTTAAATCCCTAAACCTTACATCCTCTCAAGAATGTATAACTATTAAACAACAACAACAACAACAAAGCCTTAATCCCACTAAGTGGGGTCGGCTACATGAATACTTTTTTTTTTTTTTTTTTTTTTAATAGTTATATAATGTATAACTATTAAAAAGAAAAAAAAATCAAATTTATTAGTATATGGTGAAGCTATTGGCGAGAGTGAATGGAGCATAGGCTTAGATATATTATATTAGTTTTCAAGGCCCAATTTGGTTTCACGTTAAGATTTACTTTGAAAATATTTTTTGTGTTAAGACAATTAATGGAGAGGTATAGAGAAAAAAAAAAGTATTCTTCATGTGATTTGTATTGATATTGAGAAGGCAAATAATGATTGCCATCGTCATTAATTTGGTTTGCTTTACTATCAAAATGTGCATGTTTCGGATATATTGATATTTATTATAATTATTTTTGAATGAGCATTGCCTAGCACTAGAAACAATTGTGGACTATCTCAAGAGTTTCGATCATTATATAGATGTTAGATATGTAAAGACATAAGAATTGAGTGTTGACATGTGAATTTTCCTTTCTTGTTGATTTACTATTGTTGGAAAGGAAAATAACTTGAATTTAATCATCACATGACTCGAGAATAATTCATTTTCTTTACTTGTCCTAGTTAAAGTACCCGTATTTTATGTTATTCATAATATTCTAAACCATTCTACAGCATTTTGAATTATTTTCCCATGATTTTTTGTGCCGCTTTCTTGAACATATGCATGCTTTTCAGGAGGATGAACAAGAAGACATTCAGGCCACAGAAGTCACTTCCGATCAGTCTGGCTCTCCATCTGAACTTCTGAAGGTAACATATGTTCTGAGGGAGTTCATAATTTACTTTTTACTCTTACCACGCTTATGTTTCATATAACATAAAAAATATCATTATTTTAATTTTGAAAAAGCGAAATGCACCTTTTCATACTTAAATTAAGATGGCGTATATGTAAAAATTGAAGTTTAGGTGTTGGATATATAAATTCATAAGATTTAAGTTGTATGTATGTAAATACTCCACATACATTTATTTCATTTGTCTGTAATGATTTGAATCAATTTTATCATTCAGGATGAGGCAGATGATACTGTTTATACCGTTGGAGATGATATTGCACTACAGCAAGATCAGCAAATACTGGAGAACCTGGAAGAGCATAACCTGAAAGACTTTGAGCAAGAGGATCAACAACATATTTCGCGGAGACCATACCCGAACCAAAGAGGGGGCCGTGGCGGTCGGAGAGGTTATTCGAGCGGGCGTGGTTACAATGGTCGCGGTGGTGGTGGTGGCGGCAACGGCTATCAAAATGGACGGAACCAGTACTACGATCCTGGTTATCATCCAAGAAACTATTATAACACGAGGGGTCGGGGTGGGAGATATGGAGATTCTGCCAATTACAAGCATCAAGGAGCTTCAGTCCATGACAATCATGACCCTAGAGAAGTTTGAACCAGGTGCAAGTTCTTAGTTTTTGATGTCATGGTTAACATTCTATTAAGCTGAAAATCGAAAACCTTAAGAGATAATTATTTTGCTGCTTGTTTATTTCAGATTTTATAGGCATATGCTAATTATGATTTTGTTGTTTATCCCTTCAAGGTTTTGATAATAGGGACTTTGTAAAGTGTGTCTGGAATCATGATTTTAAAAATCGAACCGAATTAAGTTGGTTCAACCAAATTGACCTTGAAACGGCCCTCCGGTCGCATTTGTTGCAGATCCAAAACTGCTTTCACACAATTTTGTTGTTTGAACCGGTGAACTAGTCTGATTTTTTATAATGTTAAGTCAATTTTAAAACTTTGATTTGGAATTATATTCAAGACATTCAAGAATAATGTGTCATAAATTAAATTATTGAATGTTAAATTTATGAAAATTTGATTTTTTTTGTTTTTTTTATTAGTTAAATTATTTGAAAATTTAGTTTGTTCAGAATTCTATGGACTTGTTCATTTGTTGTTATTGGAAATATTAGGAATTTATTCTTGAAGCACCTTTTTTGTTGACCAGTTCATGCCTTTTTAATAGCTGTAGTGCGTATGCATTATTATTATTATTATTTTAATAACTGGATCTAAAATAATTAATGATTTAATGCTTTATTTTAATTTAAAAGAATTAAATACAAATTCGTGGTAAAAGTTTAGGGTGCAATCACGTGCATAACACTATAGAATTTTTCTATTTATAAGCCTAGCATCATTTTTCATCTATTTTATGAATTGTCAGTCAAATATCAAAAATTCACAGTTGATGCACCAATAAATTTCCCTCATCTGAAACTAAACTCGAGGAATGATATGAATATTGATGTAATTTTTTGGGCAAGAAATATTTAAATTTCGATTAAAAAATATTTTAAACCCTAATTTATAGTCAAACTAATAGGTTTGACTTGATGGACCCAATTACACCAAATAGGCCAAATTCGAGTAAAATCAAGCTCATTTCATGATTAGAATGTCACACTGATTTCAATTATTATAAGATTATAGTTAAATCGAGTGTCTTGTTGAGATGAATTTAACTAGCTCAAGATTGCTTAATTCTAACATTATAAAGGCACTCAAATGTTCGTTGAATGTCTTTTGATTCTCGGGGAGAGGTGTGGGGATCTCACATTGGGTCATCCAATAATCTCTGAATTTCTAATTTACAAAGATCTCTCTCGGACTCTATAAATGTAGCTTTAGCTCCTCTCTTGAGAGGCGATCAAGACCTTGAGCAAAAATAAGATTGAAGCTTGGAGGACGAGTTGAGATTAAAGCTTGAATAATGAGTTGAAGTCCGACATCGCTTATGCAACACAGATCCAAAAATACCTCCCGCTCCTACAGCCGCAAATGACCGTCAAACACCACATGTCGGCCACTATCGATCTTGATTGACGGCTCTCTGTTCGTTGCAGTGAAGCTCCAGGCGGAGTCAAGACTCAAGTTCTGGAGCGATGAAACACCGTGCAAAGAAACAACTAATGTCACAGTCATGAGGCATCCTACCAAAAAATGCATCATCCATAATATCATGTCAACCTCCAAAGATGCGTATTAAAGCTCCAGCAACTAGTCCCGCTGTGATCGCTCCATACAGTGGGGTAACAAGTTCTTCTGTGCACGACCGTTGTAACTGGGGAAACTGTGTAGCTATTTCCCGCCCATGGGACAAGGGCCGTAAGTATAATCACCAACTCATAGTGGATCATTTCAACTAAGCTAGGTCCAAGATTTTTTTCTATTTTAGGTTTTTCACGTAAAAACTTAAGTTATTTCTATCTATCACTTTGTTACTCGAGTGTGTGAAGTATTCTCATGCAACACTAAGATAACAACTCTTCGCTCTACCGCCGTGAATTCTCTATCACGCATTAACAATAAAATTGCAACCCATATTTTTCATTTTTATCAAATTCTCAATGATCTAAACATGGCATGTGTAAATGTATCATTTTGGTGGTTAAAAAAAAAAAAAAATCATATATGTGCTACTTTTGTAAATTGCAATGTTTCTATTGCTATGTATGTAATTATTGATAAATTGTCTTATAATATTTGTATTAAAATTTTCCTTGGGCTATGATTTAAATTTCATAACTTCACTAATATTTAATAGATTTTTTATGGCCGTAATGAGTTACACTAAAAGTGTTAACCGATTTTCAGTGCTTTGCTAGTGACGACTAAGGAGTTTTACTCCCATCATAATATGCTCATCTAAATTTGATTAAAATAAATTTCAACACTTATGCAATAATTATTTTTATTATTCATATAATACATTAAATATATTTAAAATTTTTATAATCATGCTAATCAAAATTATTATTAAGTTATTTTTTCCTAATTTTTTCTTAGATTATATTACTCAAAAGAAAACCTAATTAGATAATATACAAATAATATTTTCCACCAAAAAGTAGGGCTGGCAATTTGGCTCGTTGTTCGCGAACAGCTCGTGTTCGGCTCGTTAAGTAGCTCGTGTTCGGCTCGTTCGTTAAGCCTAACGAGCCGAACACAAACAAATTTTTAAGCTCGAAATGTTAACGAGCCGAACACGAACAACTGTTTGTTCGCTCTTGTTCGGCTCGAATTGGCTCGAAATAAAAAAATAATCATATAATTATTCATATAATAATTTATTATATATATTATTATATATTAATATATTATATATATTTATATTTAAGTTTAAATCATAACTCGTTTGTGTGGTAGCGTGGTTATGCTTCATTTTTCCATTCATTTGGTCTAGCGTTCGAATCCGTGCTGGACATATATTTTTCCAATTAATTTTAACGAGCCAATTTCGAGCCGAACACGAGCCGAACACGAACAAGAATATTTAATTCGAGTCGAACACGAACACACCTTTCACGAGCCATTTCGAACACGAGCCGATTTCGAGCCGAGCTAATTTCGAACGAGTCGAACACGAGCCAAGCCTGAGCTCACTCAAGCTCGGCTCGTTTACAGCCCTACCCAAAAGTTAGGTAGTTGAGAATTTATTATTGTGTAGGTGAAGATCAAATCTAGAATACATAACACACAATTACTATGTATTTACATATATATATATATATATATATATATATATATATATATATATATATATATATATAAAAGACCTAAAATTTGATATTTATATTTATGACATTGTTGGCCTATGCATGAATATTAAAAAATAAATAAAAAACCTATGCTTCAATATGTATATTTCATTTTTAAAAAGATAATGATTATGATATGCATGTAAATATGAATGTTTAGGAGTTTCGATGTGTAAATACATAAGAATTTTGTGTATGTATGTTAATGCCCCAGCTAGAGAAAAAATACTCCATCCCGACGTGCCACTGACCGTCATGAGCCCACCCATGAGGTGTATGATCACGTGACCGGTCCGTCCGACATGCATATTAAAATATAATTAAAAGATTTACATACACACCACCCAATTCTTATATAATTACATAGGTTCATTTTTTACATACCACCTCAGCTATGCATTCAAGTTATAATGTAAAAACTAAAGGTAGATTTGTAAATATATAAGAATTGTGTTGCATACATGTAAATGGCCCAAAATACTTTGATTAGAATATCATATCAAATTTTAATAATCTTTTATTTTCTTCGGATATATCTCTAGAATGGGCACCAAAATTATAATTTATTTATAATACTAAGGGTCTGTTTGGGGCAGCTACAGTTGTTTGAAGAAATAGTTGTAAAGCTACTGAGAAGTTGTTCAAAAAACTGCGACGGCTATTACAAATTTTTTTAAAAAAAGAAAAAGTCAGATAGCAGCTTTCTAATGGCCACCACAAGTAGTCAGATCTGGTGGGAAAACACAGCTTTCAATTACAGCCTTTTGACAACGCAGACAAAATTCGATTCTGTCAAACAGAAAAAACTGTGGTGCGGCACCACATTATCACCACAACACCGCGCCAGACGCACCCTAAGGCAACTCGAACCATCTTCTCAATCCTTTATGATTGCCAGTTTGAGCAGAATCCTTAGAATTGCTTGATTTAATACCTGCAAACTTGGAGCGATATTGTTCGATTAATCTGTCTAGTTTATCCACTTCTTCAGGTTTCGAGGTTTTCCTTCTCTTCTGCTTGGAGTCTTTAGCAGCTCCAAGCTTCCTTTTCGTAGATTTTTCCATTGATTCTTGATCAGGTCTGCGCTCATAGGCCTCTGCGAGAGCTTGCTACAAAAGCCAGCAAAAGAATAAAAAATTTAAGAAGATTTACATACATACCACTTAATTCCTATGTTTTTAGGTATCTAACATCTTTACACATAAACCACCTTATCTATGCATGAAAATCTGTCTTTCACAATTTAAAAGTTAAAAATAGTGATATTTTTTATGTGCTACGAAAGATTTGGATGGTAAAAAATATAAAAATCAAAGTTTGCGTGTCAGAAATGTAACTACATAGGATTTTGGGGGTATGTAAATGTCCCAAAAAATTATAGAAAGTTGAACTGTTTAATTATGATTGGTTAACTGAGAAAGGAAATGGTAACATACCACTGAATGAGCTTTTTTCCCTGCTTTCGAGTTTTTTTGTTTTGTTCTCAAGCTAACTTCAGAGTTTGGCTTCAGGTTCGATTTCGTGTTGTTTGGTTGCGCAGAGTCGGCTGTTTTCCTCTTTGCAGGAGCTCTGTTCTTTCGTGTTCCTGCAACTACTTTTCTGCTTATTTTTCTACTATTATCCTTCTCATGTAAATCTGGCTCATCTTTGGTCGAATCAATTGATTTACGCATTTGAGAAGCTTTATTTTTATTTCTCTGACGATTCGTTTTCATTCCTTCCTTTTCAACATGTGAAGTACTTATTTGTTTATATGAATCTTCATTCTTCTGCTTTATAAAATCTGATTTCGCTTTTTGAAGCCTTAATTTAGTGAGGTCCTCAAGAGCAAATTCCACAATAGGACGACGCTCTGAGCCAAATGTCTCTGTAAGGATAGAACTAAAACTCTATTATACTGATCTTTACGAGGGTAATAATATGAGAAGTAGGTAAGAATAGTAATAAGATAAGCAACCAACTGAAACAAATTTAGAACTACTCTACATTAAATTGAAGAATAACAAGATAATATAAAATGATAATAACTAAATTAGAAACCAACTTAATTATTTATCAATAAGAAGTTAATGAGACTACCAGAAACTCGTACTTGTTTGATGTGAAGAATCCTTGCAATAAGTGGAAAAATGAGAAAAACATGAGGCAGGGCAGAAATGCACAATCAGTATAAATTGAGAGAATGTATTCCATCATCATCAAAGTTTAAAAAGGATAAATTAGGAACCAATGTGCTTGAGGTGACGTGTCAACCTCAATGCAGATCAAGGTGCAAGCCTCAAAGAAGAAAAAAAAAACATAAAATTAATGATCATTCATAAATATAACATAAAACATTGATACAACAACAACAACAACAACAACAACAACAAGCCTTTATTCTACTAAATGGGATCGGCTAACATGAATCCTTTTTCTCTATTGTGTCCTATTGCATATTTTAATTTAATTCTAATAAATTAAGATCATTTTTTATACAATATGCCCAAGTCTTTTTAGGTCTACCTCTATCTTTCTTAACCTAACTCGAATCTAAAACATCTACTCTACTCTCCTAATCAGAACATTAGATGGTCGACATTTCATGTGATCAAACCATCTAAGACGACTCTTTCTCTTGTCCGCCATTCGAGCTACACCAACCCTATCATGGATATATTCATTTCGCATTTTGTCCCTAAGTATCAAGCCACATTGACCTAAGCATTCTCATCTCAACAACACTTAACTTTGTTTTATGCTTCTTTTTTAAAGGCCAACATTCTGCGCAACCACCATCTTATAAAATTTTGCTTTCAGTCTAAGCGGCACTTTTCTATCACAGAATAGACCCGATGCATTCCTACACTTCAACCAACCAACTAGAATTCTACTAATAACATCTCCATCTATATCACCATCATAGCAATAGACCCGAGGTATCTAAAACGTTCACACCTTTTAATGAATTTGATCGCCCATAGTTACAACTCTGTCGCTAGAGCTACTACTACTAAAATTACATTCTATGTATTCAATCTTAGTTCTACTCAACGAAGGCCTTTAGACTCCAATGTAAACCTCCATAATTCAAGTTTTGCCTTATCTCTTTCTTTAGCCTTATCCACAAGAAGGATATCATCATCAAAAAGCATATAGCATGATACCCTCCTGTAATTGTCCAATAAGAGCATCCATAATTAAAACAAATAGATATGGGCTTAAAGTTGATCGCTGATGGAATCTAACTTAAATAGGAAAATACTTGGTCAAACCTCCTGTTCGAACGCAAGTAACAACTCTAGTATATATATCTTTCATGACTTGAATATAAGTCATATCAACAACTTTCTTCTCTAGAACTCTCCAAATGACTTATCTAGAAACATCATCATAAGCTTTTTCTAAATCAATAAAAATCGTATGTAAATGCTCCTCATTCGCTGTGTACTTCTCCATCAAACCTCTCAATAAAGCATTTTGAAATGTAATTCTAGGAATGTATTCACTTAAAATTTAAATATTCCATGAGGTTCAAGATCCATAGTGACATCATGCTTACTTTCATTTTCAAAAAAGTCATCATATTATTATCATCTAATTCTATCTTGTTTTCACTATAATTTTTTATTATCAATTAATCTGAAATTCAATATAATTTAAAATAAAAAAAGAAATTAATAACATAATCAAGTATTCATACTTAAATTATCTTTTGATCTTATTTAGACATTGTATGAAATATATATAATTTAATATAGTAAAACATAATATAATACAATGTATATCAATAGAATAAGATAATATATGATCGAGACGTTGCCTCAAACGTATCCAAGCATAAAGCCTCGAGACGTACACCACACTTGTGACATTAAAGCTTAAGCCTTGAGTTTTTTTTTTCTACACAATTTGAGGCACGCCTCTAGGCGTAAGCCTCGAAATCCTTTTTAAACAATGCTATTCATCAGAAGCTACCACTTATCAGCATTTAGGGTGTTTTTTAATAGGAAGAGAGTGCAGTAAATGAAATAAATTATGGTTATCATTGTAGCTTTGTAGAGATTTTTTCCATCCTTTAGCTCATATATCAGCCACCCAAACATAAGCATTTATGTTTTATTTCAGAACAGAATTTAATAGAGTATTACTTTTTCAAGTTGTTGTTCAAGAGTATAAATATATATATAAAATAATGCCGATGATGTTGTCTGGATCCAATGTTTGGTTAATTAATATGTAAGTTGATAACGATAGAATAACAATGTTAAGATGAATGTGTGATAAAATCAGCAAATATGAATTAAAGAACGATTATAATAAAATAAAAAAATTGCAGTGACGTATATTGAAAATAGTATTGGGCAGTTTGAGCACAAATAATAAAACGGTAATAAATGAGTTAATTAAATTAAAATCAAACAATAAAAAAATAAACCTAGGGTTATGTTGAAAAATAATATTCAAAATGGCTTGCGAGTAATAATTCTATCAACTCAGATAATACATAATAAATAAATGAAACATGAGAATTCATAACACCAACCCTAGCAAGTCGGTATAAAGATAATGATGATAATGAGAATGACAATCCATAAATTTCCCAAAAAAAAAAAAAGAAAGAAAGGAATCGTTGTCATAACAAAACCAATGCAGAAGGTAGATAGTGCATATCTGGTATTAAGTTTGGAACAAAGAGACAGTACTATAAATTAACCATGAAAATTATCATACATAGAAAAGGCCGTAACCAAACAGTAATATAGGTAAAAAATTAGCATTTTCTACTTTATCATCATACCTGGATTGTTATTGAGGACTCTTAGCGCCACAAGAGCATGCTCATGCTCTTTAAAATCTACAAATGCAACACCACGTGAATGTTTCTTGGCAGAAGCTTGTCCCTTTTTATCATCCTTCAAAAGTTTCACCTAAGCACAGAACAGTTTAGATATCCTGAAAATCTAATGGATTTTGCTTGGTTAAGAATAACCATTTAGCCCGTATCAAACCTGTAGAACTTCCGGATTTTGCTTTGATGCCCGAGAAAGGATTGCATCTATAAACAACTTCTTCACTTCCTCTTGAGTCATCGTCTTTGGCACATTATACATAATGAGTCTTGTCTTGGATACGTGGAACTTGGGAGATCGCAGCATTTCAATCTTCTTTTTGGCTAACCTATGCAAAAAAGTTTAAATTTTCATAGATATTCAAATCAGAATAAATGTTACAGATATGAAATAATGTTAAATCTAGCTACATAGTTTCAAAAAGGAATGTGATGAAATTGTTAAACAGATGCAAAAAATTAGATCAGCATATGCAATGGACAAGGAAGTAATTTAGCATCCAACAGCAAAAGCTATTGCCGAAATTTGCCCAGAAGTAAAAATGCAAACGAAATTTTTTAAATTCTATGAAAAAGCAAGCAACAACAAGCCTCGCAGATTTTAGTGATAATAAATAAAAAAATTAATGAAAAAGTAAATTTTATCATCATCAATCACCTTATACCAACTATTTGTGGGAGGCATTATGAATCATTATTCTCCATTTGCTCTTGCTCATTGTTGAATGAGTTGTTAGATCTATTATCATCCAACACAACTTCTATCCGTATTAAAATTTATCTACCACTTTTACAATAATTTTATCACCTAGCTGAAGGCCATTATCTTCCCTTCATTATTCATATCCAAGTCGTCCATATTTATTTTTTGCCATCTTCTCTTCTATAGATAATATTCTAGCCATCCTTCTAATATATTTATCTCTCAAGTTATCCCATCCTACCTTTGCCATATATATTATCCTAACAAACTTTGTTACCAGTGACTTCTTTATAGCCCAATGCTCAGATCCATGCACTCTAGCCATGGTTTTCAATGACGACTGGCACATCATGGCACGAGGGCTCTTGAGATTAAATAGGGCATAACACATGGCATGGTGTAGAACATTATAAAAATGACAACAAAATCAAATAAAAATAATAAATACAGACATAATTCCAAAGTGAAAAAAAAAAAAGAATTATATCTGAATCAAATTACACTAATCCAAATGAATATCATACATCTCACGCTTCTCCATGTCAGCTTTAGATACACCTTCAGCGGCTGGGCTTTCAGCAAGGATTTCACCTTCCTGTTACGACATAATTGACATCATTAAGATTAGGAGTCTAGAGATGGAAAAATAAATAAATAAAATTGGGAGGAAAGAAAAGAATTCATTGATCGATTGGGAGTTCTGAAAGTAAACTGTTAATCTCAAACAGAGTTCCTTGATATAAGCAAGAAAATACCTTTGCCAGATATAGATTGCGCCGGTCCTGAACCTCATTCTTCATCTTTTCAAGGCCTTTCTTTTGAGCAGCCTCCTTGTCCAAAGCCTTCAGAACTTTAAGCGGCCTGCCTTTCAGAATAATACCTAAACCATTTGCATCATTTGCAGAAGCAATTGCTGCATCAGCAGCAGCTGCAGTTCTAAACTTGAGAAAGGCAGTACCTCTTGGTCTCCTATCCAACCAATTAAAAATACAGATAAAAAACATTCTAGTCAAGTGTCTGTTGTTTGCTGAGTGAAATCTGAACAAAATGGCCTACTCAGATAAAATAGAATTATTGTATCGGTTTCCTATGATTAGAGGACGATCAAAACTTACTTGGTGAGTTGATGAAGTACAGGCACGAAAGATTGCACCTCACCAAACACTGAAAACCTTTGTTTTACCTCCTCACTTTCAATTTCAAAAGGTATATTGCTAATGAAAATTGTTCTACCAAGGTCACCATCTTTCTTATTGTTATTTTCAGATGTACGCTCCGTCTGTTTCATATCTCCTTTTTCAACAGAAAGTAACTTTTTACCAGGAGCAGGACGCTCCCTGCTGATAGAATTAACTTTCTCTTTTTCAACAAAGTCAATTGCCTCAGAGTTGCTTGGGCTCACAGGAGAATTAATCAAATCTTCAAGAATTTTCCTCGCAACTTCTGCCTCCATCCCAAAGTCAACTTCTGTAGAAAGAGGCTCATTTCCCTTTGAACCAAAAGCTTTCTCACAAGCATCTCTGTTATCATTGTGAATCTCTGTTTTGTCTGCAATACCAGCATCAATTTCTGTAACCAAACTACCATCGCTCTCATCATAATCTTCATTTTCATCAGCTGATTTCACTGCAAATAACAAAATTCTATTAAATTAAAGTTGTTCAACTAATCCAGGGCTGCATGTCATAGCGAGCACAAAAAAATGACAGATTAAGTTGTACAGAACGAAAACATGGAATCTAATCACTATTACCTGCACCACAAAATAAACAAAGAAAAGGAGGTAGGCTAAAACAAGTAGTTCTAGTACAATAAAATGTAAGGATCTAATGACTCAAAACATGCTTTGCCTTCTAAAATTGTTATTGATTTTCCTTCAAAGCCACTATCGAGTCAATATATCTTTTAAAATTAGTATTAATCCACTACTATTTATTGTTCACGCGGCTAAAATTTATGTAGACAAACTACTATATGCATCTACTTCACCCATAAATATGTTTACAATTTAACTAGTAGAATCTGAAACAAATACTCTGATAAGTTAGGAATATTAATGGCATTCAAGAAATTCCATCACTTTATTCTCCGAGAAAGAGTCTCCTCTTAGAGGAAATAATGCGAAAAAAAAACCCAACAGATTCATAGGTTGAATTTCTCATGGTACAAAAGAACTAAATTGAACCAACATTCAGAATTTCTTGGGTCATCTTCATTTACGGAAGAATTCTCATTTTTTATAAATTAAAAAAATTAGGTTGAATGTAAAAAAGAAAAATAATTGTTTATCCTTAAATAAAGTTCAATTTCATTATTAATAGAATATGCATTATGGAAGAAATTTCTATTGTGAAAATTATAAAAAAATTCCTCCAGTCATCGTTTGTCTTTCTAATACTCTTGACTTGAGGTTTCAGCAATCGAGTATTATCAATTTTCTTATATTTTCATCATATTCCTGTTGTAACTTCACAAATTTGTGGAATACCAAGCATTACAGTGCATCTCCCTACCTAACTTATAAAAATGAAAAATTTAAAAAAAAAACTATTGGCTGTAGCAATATCAAGATAAGATGAATGATTTTTTTTTTTTTTCAAAGCCCTAGGGCCTATTTTATTAACAGAAAATGATTACAGAGGATTTGAGGATATGGCCCAATAGATGAAGCCCTACCCCTACGATACAAATCAAACATAAGGATACAAAGGATAGAAAAGGAAATTACAAATAATAGTGACTAAGAACGAAATCTCCAAGGCATTGCACTCGCTCTGGTTCTTGGCGATCCGGAAAGTAATCACTTAAGTGCTAATCCATTGCCAGGGGTAACGAATATATCATCAATTAAGTCTCCAAGCGTACCCCCAGGCTTCTTCTTCTGTCGAGAATAAACTTGCCAATCTTCTTCTTCTCCTCCTCCTTCAATTTCTTCTTCTGAGGACGGATCCTTCTGAGTCATAGAAGGAACGGTAGGTGCAATGATGGGTATCACTTGGAGGTGCCTTCTCCTTCTACTGAATTTTTGAATATACTGGTCGGACTCCACAACATTAGTGGCCACAAAAACATCACGAGGAGAAAAAGGAAGAGCTACCTTTTCCACCTCCGAAGTTCTAGCCACTAGGGTATTCTCAATTTGCTCCACCTCTATCGCAGGCGAATCAGACGAGGGTGAAGGGGTAACAATAGTAACCAGTTCATTAACTTGTCTAAGGCCAACTTCAGAAGGTTTCTGCTCTTCAAGTGATACATAGGGGGAGGGCAATGTCAGCCAAAACATTGATCTTCTGACCCACAGAAGTCCCAGCCTTACCTTTAGAGTTAAATGGTCTCTTAGTTGGGGGATAAAGCCTATAGCACCCATCCCTGGTGTGCCCAAACATTCTGCAATGAGAACAGTAATAAGGCTTGTGCTCCATAACCACCTCCTGCCAAAAAACGTCCTGATCAGAGCCCACCCAAATTTTATGGACATCTGCAAGAGTAATATCTCTCTCAATGAGAAGCTCTAACGACGATAGGTTTAGTCACGTTATAAGTTGTAGCGATCCATTTGCGAGGGGTACTGAGGCTCTGCCAATTTGAAACAAAACATTCGATTGAAATATCTATATAGCGAGCTGCAAGCACGGATCGAATAGAATCACAAAAGGTTCCTTAGAGGGGTCAAAATCAGAAGTCCACTTTACTATCTTCATTTCAGTCTCTTTCATGGCAAACAATCTAAAATAGTTCTCCTCCACTGTTAAATGAATCTATAGATGTCTTTCATCCAACAGTCTCATCTTCCAAGCTCCAACGAAGTGGAGTGAGTCGAAGAAATTCCGCACCAACTCCATTTTAGGATGTCCCAAGGCAAACTTACCAATAAGAGTAAACTTCACCTCCACATTCAATGCATTTAATTCATACTCCGAAAAAATAATGGCAGGAATGAAGATTATATATATATATATATATATATATATATATATATATATATATATATATATATATATATATATATATATATAAAGCCCAAGGGCTAATATATTAAAACAGAAAATGTACATATAGGTTGTATGATAGGACCCAAAAAAAGCACCATACCCACACGGTATACAACACACAAATGGGACCAAAAAAACAAAGTACATTTATATCCAAAAAAATCAAAACTGTTAAACACTCGCAGTATCAGATAGTTAGAGAACGACTTAATTTAGTTTCTATCTCTGCCTCTAGTCCTAGGAAAAGAGTCAGCTAACAAATTGTTAAGTTTAGTGTTGTTGCCCGAAACAACCAAAGTATCATCCATTAAGTTACTGTGCTCAAGTAGGCCTCAATTCATCTTCTTCCTCCTAGATGTATAAATCTGTCATTTTTCATCTGATTACTGACTCATCTGATCAGTGTGTTGGTCTATAATATGCTGGGCATGTAAAGACTTGCACATCATGAGTCATTTGCATCTGACTAACAGTAACAACTTACTTAGTCTGAAGTAGTAGAGCCATAGTAGAAAGATTGTCAGCCGGTGCTTCAACGATAGGTGCTATGGTAGGTGAAATATGAATTATGTCATTTGCATCCGAGACTTCCTTAAGATGAGGAGCTTGAAAATCCTCGTGATGATCGGACCGAACATTGTACGGTGAAAGTATCTTGTCTCTCAAAAACAGAAACAATATTGTCAATGGAAGGGTCTCTGGTAGTAAGGGGTTGTTAGGAGGGAGAGTAAAAGGGAGAGCAGATGTCGGGTCTACCAAAGTTTCAATAGCTGGGTTGCACTCAGGGGTATTGGAGGGGTAGGTGTTAGTTGGTGCATGGGGCTCAATAGCATATCGGAGGTTTTAAATAAGGATGTAAATTGTGAGATTGAGAATGAGAATGTCCAAACATATGACAGTGAGTTCAATAAAGTGGTAATTGTTCGAGTTTCACTCACTACTAAAAGCCCTGGTGCTGTGAGTCAATCCAGATCTCACCCGGAAAAGGTAAAGTAATGTCTTATTCAATCAAAACTCTGGCTTCAGAAGGCCGACTCAGATTAACTGTAGGAACAACTGTTTTAAGGGGTTTGCCGTAAACCATAGCAAAATACACACACACACACACACATATATATAAGCAATACAAGCATGATCTCGTCTCCTTCGCTCTGCTAGGGTTTCGCCTCATGGAGAACCCTGACAACTCGTTTGTTTCCTCGAGCTTCGTCGTGCATCGTCTGCTTCGTCGCACGTCTTCTGTTTTGTCGTGTGTTGTGTTGTCGCCTCGACTCCCGTCGGTTGATCGTGCGGTGTCGCTTTCGTGCGTCGTCGACTGTGCAGAGCGACGCAGAAGAAGGGGTTCTCTACTCCGTTCCTTATCTGCCTGACAACGAAGGGCTTTTGCCAAGCTTTTCCCTCAACACTGGCTCGACTCCCTCCTGCACCACTTTCTATACCGTTACTTTCTTCTTCTCTGTGGAACAGCTGGGCATCTTTCTTCGCACAAACTCGTCATAGCAACTTCTTCCTTTCGGCTACGTCGTCTACTAGGGCACTCCGATGGAGCAGAGTTATGTCGTTGCTTTGTCTGCGGGTTCGAAGCCTGGTTTTGGTATCGACAAGTTCTGCATTTTTCCACAATCCTTCCACGAGGCTCTTGAAGTTATTGGTGAGTACACTTTCATTAAAAATTTTGGCAAAAAAAATAGGAAACATGCTCTGTTTCTCTCCGAGGCTGAAACCAATACTCTTGTGTCCTTGTTGTTTTGCTCTAGTGGAGAAATTCCTTTATAGGCACCCTAAACTTAGGATCATTTAGAAAGATTTTAATGCTATGAAACTATCGGATAGTTAGAAAATTGGTTTACTAAACGACCGACATATCCTTATTCAGCTATCAAACGATGCGGATTACACTCGAATTTTTCTCCAAAAGGTAATCAAGATTGAAAACTATTTTATGAAATCCTCAAGTGGACTGTCGATTTTGATCCAAAAGAGAAGTCCCCTATCATTCCGGTTTGGATAAAGTTCCCGGGTTTAAAACTACACCTGTTCAACTATGAAACTCTCTTCTCCTTAGCAATTGATTACGGTAAGCCTCTCAAGGTTTATAGTCTCACGTTTGTTGTCACTAGACCCTTTGTGCCTTGTGTGTTAGTTGAGAGAGATATCACCCAACCAGCTCTGAATGAGGCATGGATTGGATCCAATCACAACGAGTATTGGCAAAATGTTGAAATAGAATCACACCCTCATTGCTCTCACTGTAGTATGTTTGGCCACAGCTCTACTACTTATTATCGCTTACTTCCTCACTTAAGAACGGATATTGCTAAAGTTCAAGAACCTGTTAAAAACTCTATTCGTATTGAATTGGGTGTGGACATCTTGCCGCCTACCATCTTTGTTGAGGAGATGCAACCCGACCGACTTTCCAACACCGCACATAACTTTGATCATTTGCCTAATGCTCTTCCTGATGGGAAAATTTCTGATGACCCTCCTATTCAAACCTTAGTTGTCTCAGATGAAGAATACCATAACCAAGCCGTTCTACCCCTAGATGCTCCTGCTCTTGAACACTCTACCCCAGTCGTTGGTTTAGAGCATGGTCCTTTGGAGTCTCATGACACATCTCCCCATAGTACTAGTTTTGCTCTGTCTCAAGATGTTTGTTGTTTTAATGAATCCTCATTTGAGGGAACCACAACTCTCAACACAGATGGATAATACTACGACAACAACTAAGCAGGTTGTTACTTCTACTCAGGCGCAAAGGGCTCATGATGTATGTGCCCGACAATCTGTCGACCAACCTACTGATCAGATGAGTCAATCCTCTGATGAGGAATGACAAGTTTACACATCTATGAGGAAGAAGAAGAATGAGGGCCTGCTAGAACTCAGAAATTTAATTGATGCTGCACTGGTTACTTCAGGCAATGGAAGCAAACCTAATAATCTGTTAGATAGCTTCCTTCCTAGAACTAGAAGCAGAGGTAGGACAAAATTGGGTTGTTCTTAATGTTATTTCTATACAGGTTGGATTTTCTCTGGTTATATTGCTGCAGATTTGAAGTAGATCCCTTCTTTGTGGCTTGCCTTGTTCTTTTGGAAGACTCAAACTAGGAATGTTTCCTGGAAGGCTTTACTCCTTGGTGGATGTTTCTCTTTTTATTTACAGTTTTGTTTTTACTTTTCTTCATGTTATTTTCTACAAAGGTATACTCTTCTGATTTTGGGTTTATTTTGTGTTCTGGGGTATACTTGTACGTATCTTGTGATTTTCTTTTTTGGGTGGAGTTGTATTGTGGGATGAAAAACCCTTAGGGGTGCGTTTCAATGTATGTTTTGTCCTTTTAGCTTTGGGAATCCACCTCCCTCCAATTTTGTAACTCATTTTTCAATTAATAGAATCAGAGCCGAATGTTCCTCCTTTCCTATACATACATACATATATATATATATATATATATATATATATATATATATATATATATATATATATATATATGATTTCCATATAGAGTCTTATATGTATAAGACTAGATTAATATATATGGCGCTAGGCGGCTCTGCTAGGGTTTCGCTAGGGTCGTAAACGAGACGAGCCTGAGCGAGCTCAGGGTCGCTCGAGTTCGACTCATTCAATACTGGCTCGAGCTCAAAATCGGCTCATATTCGAAATGGCTCATGGAAGGTGTGTTCGTGTTCGGCTCGAATTAAATATTCTTATTCGTGTTCAGCTCGTGTTCGACTCAAAATTTGCTTCTTTAAAATTAATTGGAAAAAATATATGCACGATGCTTGGATTCGAACCCAGACCAAATGAATGGAAACAAGACGCATAACCACGTTACTACACAACGAATTATGATTTAGATTTAAATATAAATATATATAACATATTAATATATAAATAATATATATAATAAATTATTATATAAATAATTATATGATTATTTTTTTATTTCGAGCTAAAATGAGCCGAACACGAGCGAACAAAGAGTTGTTTGAGTTCGGCTCGTTTGTAATATGAGCTTAAAAAATTTGTTCGTGTTCGGCTCGTTTACTTAACGAACGAGTCGAACACGAGCTACTTCACGAGCCCAACACGAGCTGTTCGCGAACAACGAGCTTTTTTGACAGCCCTGACAGCCCTAGGTTTCGCCCAATGGCGATTCCCAGTGCTGAACTTCGACTCAACTCCATTTTCCGTCGGTATCCAATTTTCGTCGTTCTCCATATTCATTCGCTTCTTGTTGACGAAGACGTTTCACGTCTTTGATCGTTCTCGTCGATGCAGGATCGCACCTCGTCTACAGACGACGACGTTATCAAGTCGATATGACAACTCCTCTGCTCGACAACCCGTTGGTTGACGACCCGACGCAAAGATAAGACGTCTTGCATTTTCCTGCCTGACGTCTGTCTCGGATCGCAGATTGGCCCCAACGCTTCCTTCCGAGTTACAGGCCGCCTCTGCTCGCAGGTTTTCTGCGGTCCCCTAACAGTGGAATTTGCGCAGCCGCGACAATGGCCTCGGGACGATCTTACGCAGTTGCCCTCGCCGGTGATACACCAGCCTGCGCCCCTCCACTTTCGAATATGTTCCCGCAACGATACCACGATGCTTTTGCGTTGGGCATTGAAACTGGATTTCTCAAAAAACTATCACATAAAAATGGTAAGTCTGTAACCTTTCTCTCAGAGACCGAGATCTTCACCCTAGCTACCACCCTACAAGCTGTTCTTAGTAGATAAGTTCCTTTATAGAAACCCTAAATTGGAGCTAATTCGAAAGGATTTTGAGCAAATGAAGCTGAAATGGGCTTGAAAGATTGGTAAATTGCACGGTCGACATTCTAATTCAATTAACAGATAATGAAGACTACGCTCAATTGTTTGCGAGAAGACTCATTCGAATAGACGACCGGGTGATGAAGGTTTTAAAATGGACGGTCGATTTTGACCCTCTTACTGAACCTCCTACCATTTTTGTTTGGCTCCGCTTCCCAGATTTGAAGGTCCAAATTTACGGTCAAGAGTTCTTCTCTTTAGCCATGATATACGGTAAGCCTCTCAAAGCTGGTACGCCTACAGTGCACCTGAGCCGGCCTAGTGAAGCCATAATTTTAATAAAATGGGATATTACTTTACATTTTTTCCGAGAGAGATTTGGATTGGCACACAGCATCAGAGGTTTTGGCAGCGAGCAGAACTCGAACAGATCCCTCCTTACTGCACCCACTGCCTTATGTTCGGACATTCTCATTTTCAATGTTATCATTTGCATTTGAACCTTAAACCTCCAAGTAAAAATGTAATTGGGTCGGCTCCATTGCATATCTGCCCTCTTCTACTCCCGAGTGCAATCCACCGGCTACTGAAACATTGGTTAACACGCTACTTCCCTCTCACTACTGGAGACCCCCTTTTAACAATACTGTTCATGTTATTGAGACTGATGAGTTGGCAGATGTTTCAGCTGGACAACCTACAGCTTCAATCATAGTTGAAAGCAATACTGCAGGATCTTTACCTCCAAAGAATATTGTTCGGATAGATAATCAGGAGAGCATCGCAGCTCCACATCCTCATGAAGCATCAGGTGCTGAGGAGACATTTCTACCACCCCGTCAGAATGAGAATGTTGTTACTCATAATCATGAGCATGGGGCTCATACTCTTCTACATGCCCGACAATCTATTGAACACACTGGTCAGATGAGCCAGCCTTCAGATGAGGAATGGTAAGTTTACATTTCTAGTAGGAAGAAGAAGAATGGAGGAACACCCCAGCTTGAGAACTTAATGGATGATACTCTGATAACCTCCGGTAATGGCAGGACACCCAACAGTTTGCTAGGTGGCTCCATTCGTAGAACTAGAGGCAGAGGCAGGACTAAACTGACTCGTCCCTAGCTGCTTGTTTCCTGTGAATTTTTAATTTTTCAGTTTATCTGTAACTTATCTCTTTTTTGGATGCTAGTGTGTGTTGTATCGTATGGGTAGGGCGCCTCTTTTAAGGCAATTTCATACAGCTTTTATGTACCTTTTCTATTTCAATAAAATTAACACTTGGGCTTTTCAAAAAAAAAAACAATATATATATATATATATATATATATATATATATATATATATATATATCCCCAAAAGATTGTTCATATTTTAATGAAATTCCAAACCACCTTATAAAGTCTCAAAGCCACTTTTGATCATTTCTCGAGTGAAATATCACACATAACAGAAACCTACTAAATAATGGAAAGAAATCAGCATCTAGAACACATAATTTAGCAAAAATAGAAGTGCCAGGTCATTTTGATATAAAACTGATTAAGGAAGTCGCAAGAACATGTACGAAGTTGTCTGCTTATCATTAACTATTAACTTCTAATTTAACTACGATATTAGTAAATGTAAACATTTCCCAGTTCAAAACAAATAAACATGGGAGCTGATTAAGATTATACGAATAAACATGGTAGCACAACAGAAACCAAAGAGAATGTCGTTACAGAATTACCCTCTTTAGACGTAGATTTAGTGGCACTCGCATATATCTTTTTTGGAACTGACCAATCAACTGCAATAGGTCGTTTAGCAATCATCTTCCCGTTGATATCTTGGATAGCCTGAGAGTAAAAACATCAATATTCCTAAAGATTTCTGTTACTTGTTCTCCAACAAAACTAATAAGAACTTTCATACCTTCTCTGCATCCTTCTTACATGTGAAAGAGACAAAAGCAAAGCCCTTGGATACCCTGAAACAATAAAATATCATAAATACCAAATAAACACTAGCAAACAACAATATATTGCAAACCATACCCTTCTTCTGTTCTATGTGGAATACAAACATCCCATACAAAGCCCGATGTGGAAAAAATATCTTTGATCTCGTTATTTGTGATCTGCAATAGAATTATTTGGTTAGTTTGCTCCTAATCATTTTAATGATGCATCTAGAGTGGTCAGACTATATAGCACTGCACCAAGAACCTTGAAAGGCAGATTTCTGACTATTAATCGCCACTTTCTTGCTTTTGAACCCTGATGCAAATTGCAAAAACGAGATCACTTAGAAGATAATTATCAGAAAAAAAAAGGATTCCTGAAACGTGATCAGCCCCAACCTCTGCATAATTAGGAGCCATGGATAATTGTGACACAATCCAACGCATTAATCAACATGATTTTTAACAGAAAACAGGGCAAAGGAGATTTTTTTTTTTTATTTCATGAATAACAAATCAAAGAAATACTACATAAATGCATAAAGATAACCACCTACAATTCGAGAGATAGGCGAACTCTCCCAAATCATAACCCTGAGACTCAAGACTACAATCTCATGCATAGCCCTAACCCTAAACTATTAATCCATATTTATACTAAACAATAATAAATTACAAATCACTAAATTACCCTTAGACTAATAAAGATTAAATGGCCCTTAGGCACCATCATAATAGATTGGTTCCACGAGATTTGGTATTATGATAACTCATAAGTAATTGTTAACGTTCATATAACCGTGGACCACATGGGCTCACCCCCGATACGAGAAACCGTGGGTTGACTGACATTGAAACTAAATTACACAACCAGCGGCTAAGTGAGTTGAATGTTACTTAATACTTCAACACTCCAAATATCGGCTTCAACTGGATATGTATGAAACATACACATGGAGGTACGCATAAGACTACTATTTACAAAATCGTCGTTGAATAGAAGAGAACTTTTAAGTTCTTTCTAGGCAAAGAACTAGAAGAAGTAAGAGGAAGATTCATGGGAACCAAACCTCTTCCCTCAATTCGTGAAGCCTTTAGTGAAATACAAGGGGAAGATAGCATGATGTCAAGTAATTCCACAACATCAAATGCTGAAAACTCGGCTTTATACAGTCACAAATCATCTCAAAACAACAAATTAAGGAGGAACGGACCGTGTGTGAACATTGCAAGAAGCTTGATCATCTGCAGAAGTGTTGAAAATTTTATGAAAATTTCACATATTGGAAGCCTAACAAAGTCAAAGGGACAAAAATCAAGCAAACACATCATCAAAAGAAGACAAGCCTCATGAACATAGTTCATTCAGTAAAGAACAACTCTCAAAAGGCTTCTGAGGCAACATTCCAAGCCTTCTACCATCCTTCTATCACATCAAAGTTGTATTCAATCTGCTCTTGTTGCTCTCAATAGGAATAATCAACCTTGGATTGTAGACTCTGAAGTATCGGATTACATGACAGGTGATATCACTGTTTCCAAATCCTTCTACTCTAGCAAACACTATGTTGTGATTAGAACTATAGATGACTCCATTTCATTTGAGAGATGAATAGGAAGTGTGAATCTCACAAATGATTTTATTCTTCAATATGTGATTTATGTTTCTAAACGTAACTGTAAATTAGTGTCTATAAGTAAACTTGTAAAATGAATTGTGTTACTAAGTTCTACCATTATTGGCGTGAATTTCAAGTGATAGACTTGGAGAAGATGATTAGCAGTGTTGACATGCATCATGGACTTTATCTGCTCAATAGGACTCCCACCTCAAAAGGACCGTCCCATCATTCACAACCTTGGATTCAAATGTTGTATCTGAGTCTCTTTCTCATGAAAGTCAAGTTATGTTATGGCATTTTCACCTTGAGTGTCCTGACTTCTATTATATTTAAAAATCATATCCCTATTTATTTATCAATAAAAATCAAAATCTTATCAATTTGAAACTTGTCAACATATAAACATACTCGACAAGTGTACCCAAACCTGAAATACAAACCAACACATCCTCTTTTCCATGGTTCATAATGATATTTGGCACTCAAACATAAAAAAATACAAATGAGGCTAGGCGGTTATTACCTTCATTGATGATCACGTCAGAATAATAACTTGCATTGTTCTCGTCAAAGAAATAAGTGAAACTATCAGCATATTTGAAACTTTCCGCAACATGATCCTCACCCAATTTCGGAGCAAAATTCAAATCTTAAAAATGATCATGCAAAAGTTTGCTATGACTCCACTCTCGGTCATTCTTTATCCAAAAATGACATCATTCATACAAGCTCGTGTTGACACACCCCAACCAAACAGATGTGGCCGAAATGAATAACAAACATCAAGAAGTGGCTAGTTCAATTCTATTCACTACTAACGTACATAAACACTTTCGAGGTGATGTAACTCTCACATCCACTTATCTCATAAATAGGATGCGTAACAGAGTGCTAAACTTTGACAAAACTCTCAAAAACTTCATAAAATTTTAACACGACATTTAGCCTTTCATCTCTAATCGACCACTAAAAATTTTTTGTTGTATCATTTTTGTTCATCTACATCAAACATATCAAACCAAACTTGATCTAGGGACAATCAAATGCATTTTTGTAGGCTACTCTTCAAACAAAAAGAGGTATCAATGCCACTCCCCATAAACAAAAATAAAATAAAATAAAATTTCATGGATGTCGCCTTCTCCGGAAAATCAACCATATCATCCCAAAACTAACATTTCGAGGGGGGTTAGAGAGAATATCATATTTGAGGTACCATTCAAGGACCTCATGCTCACCTCCCTCAAATCCTTGATGAATCCACACGTCCCCATTATCACAAATAAACCTAAAAATAAACCTGCTACTACACTAAATCATCCCATAGCTCCTACCAAGAGTCAAGAATTTAGAGGGTACACCAGAAAGAAAAAACCTAGTGAGCATGTAAGGGGCAATATGCAAATCACCAAACCAACCATATCATCCCAAATCTAACATTTAGAGGGGGATTTAGAGAGAATGTCATATTTGAGGTACCATTCAAGAACCTGATGCTCACCTCCCTCAAATCCTTGATGAATTCACACTTGTCCCAATTATCACAAATCGACCTGAAAATAAACTTAGTGCACTAAATCATCCCACAGCTCCCACTAAGAGTCAAGAACTTAGAGGGTTCAATAGAAAGAAAAAACCTAATGAGCATGTAAGGAATAATATGCAGAATCAAGAATGCAAATCACCAAAACCAACTCCACACACCCCAAGCATTCACACAGATATTGGGTCAACATATCATGAACACCGAGAGGATGGACCACAAGAATACAAAAAACATCCAATAGAAGAATTTCTAACCTATGAAAAGTTATTATCCTCTTATAATTCTTTTGCTCAAATTTTTTATAATGTGTAGGTCTCAAATTCAATCCAAAAAGCCTTATGCATTCCTGCTTGGAGAAAGAATGTGAAAGAATAAATTCTTTCCCTCGAAAAGAATGATACCTGGTTCATAAAAACATTGCCAACTGGAAGAATAGGGTGCGGTGCATATGGGTATTCACCATTACATACAAAACAAATAGCATACAAAGGTTCAAGGATAGACTTGCCGCAAAAGGGTTCACTCGCTTCTACGGAATCGAGTGCTAGGAGACATTTGCACCAATAGTGAAACTCAACACAATAAGAGTATTACTGTCATTGGTTGTCAACCAAGATTAGCCCTCACATCAGCTAGACATTAAAAATATAATTCTGGGCATCTTGAGAAAGAAGTGTATAAAGAGATACCTCCAAGATTAAAGAACAACACAAATAATCAGCCGATGTGCAAACTAAAGAAGTTATTGTGCTGGTAGAAACAATCTCATAGCACGATTCGAAAGGTTCGCCAAGACTATTCTTGTCAATGGGTACTACTGGTGTCAGTTTGATCACACCTTAGTTGTGAAATCAAATCACAAAAGTATGATAGTCAACCGTCTTGTAGACATCGATGACAATAATCTTACATACAATGACATAGGGGGACTTGAAACTATAGAAAAAATAATGGTTTATGAGTTTGAAATCAAAGATGTTCAAACTTTGGGGATGTTTGGTAGCAGACATTTAATAGGATTTAAGCATTGATTTCACTAAAATCTAGCCAAACACAAAAAAAAAAAAGAAATATGGATTTCCGACACCTCCCGTTCCATCATCCCAACAACCATTTCGTCTTCTCCACAACTCTTCCGTCTTCAAATCCGGATTTCGTAAATCACACAGAGCCGGATTCTATGGATTTCGCTCGTCACTACTTGCACCTTAGCTTCCGTCACGAACCTCAAACGAAATCAAAATTTGATAAATCCTTAGCTTCCGTCACGAGCCTCAAACGAAATCAGAATTTGATAAATCCTAATAACGTAAAATACAGCCAAACACCCCCTTTAAAATACTTCCTGGAAAGTAACTAGATCCAAGAAAAGCATGGACATATTCTAGAGAGAATATATCATCGACTTGTTAAAAAGAGACGGGAACATTGGGATGCAAATCAACAGATAATCCCATGGATCTCAATCGACAAACATCAAAAGGAAAGGATATTTCCCCAGTTGCAAAAAAAGATAACAAAGACTAGTAGGGAAACTTATCTATATGTCACATATAAGGCCTGACATTGTCTTATATGTAGGTATAGTGAGTCGGCATATGAATAATCCAAATGAATATCATTTTGAAGCGTCTTTCAAATCCTAAGATACCTAACTATGACTCCAGGATGTGGCTTAATATTTAAGAAAACTAAACATCAAAACATTGAGATCTACACTGATGCTAGCTTATCAGGAGAACTCATTGATAGAAGATTTAATACTAGCTAATGTTCATTTGTATGGGGTAAATTTGTTACTTCGAGAAGTAAAAAAGCAAACTGTGGTGGCAAGAAGCGGTGTAGAATCTGAGTATTGTGCCCTGGTGCTAAGAATTTTTGAAGGGGTGTAGATAAAAAAACTATTAGAGAAACTTCATATGGAAAACCGAAGAACTATTAAAATGTTCAATAATAGTCAATCAATCATCATATTTCAAAGAATCTAGTACACCATGATTGAATCAAATATATAGAGATTAACAAATATTTCATCTCTGAGAAGGTCAATGGAGGACTTGTTCAGCTAAGTTATATCCCAAAACAATATCAGAATGCTGATATTCTTATCAAGGCTCTTCCTCGACGACACCTTAGTGATCTCAACAGTAAGTTTATGATGCATGACATGTACAATCCAACTTGAGGCGGAGTGTGCTTATAACCGTGGATCACACGGAGCTCTTCCACGGTTTGGTAAAGTGTGGGTCCACAAGTACATTTGCGAGGGAGAAATTATTCTCCCATAATTATCCATTATTTTTTCTTATTTCTTCCATTTTTATCAATGTTGATTTGAATTTTTCTCAAGTGTATAAGGGTTTCTCGAAGCTGTATATATATTTGTTATTTACTTAATGAGAAGAATAGAGAGTATTTTCCTCTAAGAAGGTTTCTCCAAAATTGCTACAGAAATAATAAATTTCCAACTACAAAATGTCTTCTTAAGGGAACAAATGAAACTCTTCAACAATCTTTCGAGGAAAATTACATTTAACATAAAGCAGCAAAGCAATTAAATGAAATAATTTTAGTATATGTACAATTTAGCTTCATAAAGAATTCAACAGTTTTTAGAGGATTATAGGCATAGGGCTTCAATACGGTAAATTTCATAGGTATCATGTAGATGATTCCTAACCAGTCCAAGTGGTTCCTTTCGAGAACCAAAGAAGACCTTTGAGGTTCTAGCAAGTATAAAGCATTCCTCTTACACCATCAGCACAGAAATTTCAGATTGAAAGATGTCTTCTCAGTGATTATTATGCTTATTATATTTAAAAGATGGTACACAATTGATTTAACATCGAGAAATAAGGCCAAACAAAAAACACAACAAAATACCAGGGGAGGCATGTTCTCTTCATATACCTGTAATTTCTGTGCCTAAAATCAGGGGATACATTGAAAGTTCAAATCCAAAATCACAAGGTTTCAAGGATTAGCAAAGAGGGAAAAAAAGAGGCGAAAAGGGTGATTTCAT
Source organism: Papilionanthe hookeriana x Papilionanthe teres (assembly GCA_022702705.1). Taxonomy (NCBI): domain Eukaryota; kingdom Viridiplantae; phylum Streptophyta; class Magnoliopsida; order Asparagales; family Orchidaceae; genus Papilionanthe; species Papilionanthe hookeriana x Papilionanthe teres. The sequence goes on along the minus strand of CM040423.1, from coordinate 52,431,682 downwards.
GTTTCACATGAATTTTCAAAAAAGTTGCACTTCCTTCATCTATTTAAAGAGATAATAAAATACAAGTGTTTTCAAATTACTACATTTCCCACCCCCAAAACAAGGAATAGATGTAAACCTCAATGATCTTAATCATGAATTTCAGATAAGTTTATCACTAGGTCAGGATCTCAAAGCGCAGAACCATATCTCAAGGCATCAAACCATCATTTTTACAGAGCTTATCCTTAGGTCGCAGGCTCTTCTCAAACTCCAAATGTAATCTCCTATATTAATTTCTAATGAAGGCACATAAAAGTAGGAGAGCAATACTTCCATTTCTTCAACAAAAGCAAAAACTTTCACGCAAAAATATTAACCATAATGGAAGATGTTTCAGAGCAATTTATCTTTTTTCATTAAAAAAAAAAACACACTTCATCATCCGTACCTAACAGGTTGTAACCACCAAGTTTAGCTAGCAAAAACATATCCAAAAATAAGTTAGCAAGTTATAGTCATTCTCGAGACTTTTCTATGATTTCAAAGTGTAGCATCTGTAATTTTTCTAATTTGTCAAAAATAGGCATTATGTTTTTTATGGACCCTTTTTTTATTTTTTTGTACTTTTCTGTGCGTTTATATGTTGAAGGGGTGTGGTGGAAGTTGGGACCACCCAATTTTCCATTAATCAACAATCAATCTACCAATTTTTCTTCCTGGATTGCTGGAATTCCATTTAAAATTCGCAATATGGAGTAAGATAACAGTTGCTTTCACAGGGACTTGCAGCACACAGAATAAGCATGGTATTTTCCCTTGCTTGGAGCATGCAAAGAGCCAAAGTTTGGCGGGTTCAAGAAAGCCAGAACACGAGTAGTACAAACTGAAATCAATCATATAATTCCTGTGCAGATAACCATTCCTGATCGCAGTAATACTTTCGGATTTGTAAAGTTTCATGAAGTCAATGTAATTTGTTTCGTCACATCTATTGTTATTATGTAGTTTCTCAGAGTTCTTGGCATTGTTTTAGTCTTTTAAAATAAATGATAGTGGTGAACTTTTCTCTAACCATTTCCAAATGTGAAGTTTGGAATCAGAGAGTTTGCTTAAGATGTCGCCTACGAGGACTCGCCAACATCCAACTCAAAAAGTTGCCATGTAAGAATTTAAACCAGAAATTAAATGTTTACAATGTTTTGCAGTGTAAGAGAGACAGGAACGTGGGGTGCATTCTTTCAACTCAGATAACAATCAAAGAAGAATGAGAGATGGAAAACCATTTTCATCAAATATTGCACGAATCGTCGGAAGATGATAAGAAAAAGGCCAAGAAAGTGGTATCAAGACTTTAGGATGAAGATAAAAATTCTGAATATTTAAGGTGATCTGAATCCAAATGATTTCTTAGGTTGGTTGCATACAGTGATGTGTATCTAGGACTACAAAGAAGTACAAACTAATCACCGGACCAAGTTAGAAGCTATTAAATTGAACAAAATACTTCCATTGTATGAGAGAACCTTAAAAGAAATAGCAGTCAACATGGCCAAAATAAGATCATCACGAGGAAAAAAAAATAAAGAAAGAGTTGCAATGAAGGAACATGCCCCCTTTCTTTTGTCAAAATGCCATCATAATATTCCATAACTTTCAACATAAAGAGTTGATGGAGTGCACTGTTGATTTGTGCAACTCAGGTAGAAGAATGAAGGAACATGCCCCCTTTAGATGGAAAAATTATTGCGTACGTACAACGTACGTAAAGTTGTGTCCGGACTCCAATTACATGATGACACGTGTTTGTGTCGGCCTCATCCCTCAAAACACAAAAATACAACCGCGGTTGTATTCGAATATTCCGGAATATTACCATAATACAACCAGGGAATATTTCAATAAAGCTGCGGAATATTTGAATACAACGACGAGAATATTCGAATACAACCGCGGTTGTATTTAAATATTCCTCAGTTTTATTGTGTTACCGGAATACTACCACAATAAAACCGGGGAATATTTCAATAAAGCCGCAGAATATTTTAATACAACAATGGCTTTCTTTCTGTCGAAAAAATTGGGTCGGGTCGGAACGCGTGATTAAATTTGTCAGTTGTATTATGGTAGTATTCCGGAATATTCGAATACAACCGTGGTTGTATTTTTTTGTTTTGAGAGATGGGACCGACACAAACACGTGTCGTCATGTAATTGAGTCCGGACACAACTTTGCATACGCTCTACGTACGCAATAATTTTTCCTTTAGATGATTCTAAAAAATCATGAAACCTTTAAGTAAACCTTCGGTAGGCATGCCGTAAGGGGCAAGTTCTTTTCATCCTTCTAATACAGCTTAAAACACAAATCAGGTGTCCAATATAGAAACGTTAATGCAAAACAAAGAACTCTTCTCCTAAGTACTACCTAACCAAAGGTGATTAGCTTGAAATGGCAAAACAACTCTATCCAAACAAAATTTTTTGTAAGAAAAGACAATAGTGCAAAGAAAGGTACCTTTAAGCATTTCAATTGCCCAGTTGTGGCCCTTCAACAATGCTTAAACCAAAACCAAGGGTACTTCCCAAATCATCAAACGTATTAAAGAAAATCTTTTAAGAGATTGACTACTCTGGAGATACCAACATTTTTGCAAGCTTTAATACCTCAAATGCTTCAGCCTACCACAAGCAAGAAACCATTCAAGCCTTCAACAATGAGCCTTCTTTCATCCCAAGCACACATTTTAAAGGATTATTTTATTATTTTTCGGTAGGGAAAGTTTTTATAATTACTGCTGTTTTGGGAGGATAGTAGCTTTGGCTCTATTTAAAATCACCCAACTTATAGCTTTCTTGGGTATTTTTAAGTTTAGCCTCAAGTTCGCTCAGGGAATAAATATGAAGTTTTGGAGAAATGGAGAAGAAAGAAGATGAAGATAAAATTCTTTTTTGGATGACACTGTGCAGTGTGGAATTGAGAAGTTCAAGTAATTGGTTCTTTGACATTTTAATGAAACAATATCAATTGAAATTTGCTCTTTGAATAGCCGTAAACCCTCATCTAATATAGTGATATAGTGAGCAATTTCAAACTTATTGATCTCCCATTGGTGAACCGGACATTACTAGGCCTAATAATAAGGATAATAAAATACTTGTGAAACTCGACAAATTTCTAATTACTAACTATTAGCAGGAACTCCTAATTGCAATCAAAATGCACTGAGGTTTTATTAAACTACTGCGATATAATTTTTATTGAATTATGAAAATTCACTTTCGCCTAAAAATAAGCGGCGATGAAGGATAATTTCAAAAACATTATATATAATTTTTGGAGTGGATATTCCACTCATGGTGATGGAGTAAAAACAATAGTAATGAAACTTTGGCTCAGAAGAAATGCATATGATTGATGCAAAAGCTTAGAAACTGGTTGGATTGCAAAAAAAGAAAAATGCTCGTAAAAACGGCTTTTGTTCCCCCAAAGAAGGCAAGGTTTTGTTGTACATCAAACTAAAAAAAGAATAAATATATTGGCATCAAAAATAAAAATCAGGTGATACAATGAGCTGGCAATAACACAACATTTTTCATAGCACTACTAATTGAAAGCGAAAATACAACTTCATATATTATATCAATGATGGAAATGATTACTTTGAGTTAAGTTCTGCATAAGTATAATGTTTATATAATAGTAAATGAAAAAGTAAAAAAATGCACTACTTTTAATTAAAGCACTTTTTATTTATACTTACAATTATTTTAAAAAAATAGTGCTTTGAATCAAATAATCACAAAAAAAAAAAAAATTCCGCAGGAAGTTTAAAAAATATTTACCTCCCCACCCAATTGACGTGCCCAAACACATCCACCCATTATCTCTTGCTGATGAAGCATTGCAACAGCAAGTCGAGCAGCTTTTACACTTCTATAAAGTACAGATGCAACTTCCAACTTGCAACCATCTCTAGCTAATCCTGTAAAAATTATACTGTTGATTTTCCCATGAAATCAATAGTTCTAAAAATAATTTTATCACAGAAAAAAAAGGCTTAGCATTTCACTTCCTAAAAACTTCAGAGCAAGGAAGAAAATTTTGAGAGTATAATAAAGATGAATTAAACTCTAAAATAAACACCCAAAAATTCTTATGTGGCTAATATAATCCTACAATATCAAATATCTCCAATTTAGTCCCTCGGTCACACAAAATTGATCTGAAATTGTCCCTCAAATACTAAATTGGAATCACTTTTGAACAATCTAAGCACGAAAAAGAGATCAATTTTGAATCACAAATTCTAAATGATGAACAATTTTGAATCAATTTTTGCAAAATCAAGTGGAAAAATTAGAAATAAAATGGTTTCACACAGAAATAGTCGAGAGACTATTTTAGGAGTTAATCTCATTAAAGATGTAAACTGTCATAAATTAGTATTAATTATAAGCACACATTGAGCTCTTAATGATGTCAAGCTTTCCAAGTTTTTAAAAGAAATGGAATTATCAATTGATTGGATTAAATGCAAGCATCAAGCTTTACTCTGATCAATGTAGCACAAGGAAAACAATAAACTCAAATTTGACCACTCATTCAAATTTATTTACCAGCTCTTAAGGTTAATTCGAATCTCTCACCCACTAAACTAATACCAAGAGCTTGCTTCAAATTGTTGTCTTCTTTCAAGTGATCTTATCTTAATAGAGTCCCTACCATTAAAAAACTTCTCCATAAATTGGTTCCATCAAACAAGAGAGCTTTCTTCATTAACATTACCGCGACAATTATTCCCTGATTTATGAATCATTATTTTTGAGTCATTCCTATTAAGTTGCTAGGGCGGTCGCAACTCCAGATATATATTGTTGAAGTAGCACTTGTGGTTGGGGCGGTCGCAACTCCAGATAATGGTGGGGTAAAAATTGGTGGTCTAGGAAGATTGGCAATCGGCATTGGCATGGAAGCTGCACCTGGAGGTGCCATAGATAGTGGTACAGCCGGAGCACCAAGATATCCTGGAGGGCCAGCAATTGGCCTTGGAAGAACAGGAGGTCTAAGTCTCGGAACCATTTGTGGGTACAATAACGTTTGACATGCTCCAATTGGTAAAACTGGGGGTGGAAGAATATGAAGTCAAGGCCTTTGAGGGTTAGCTTGGAGCGACATAAGGTGTTGTTTAAAGCTTGCACCAACTTGTTGCTGGAAAGATGCAGCCTGACCAAGATGCTCCTTAATTCTTTGATCTATTAGGCTTTGAGTATGTTGCTCCTCAAACTATTGATAATAAGAGTGCATATTAGCCTTGTGCTTGTAGCCAACATTGTGTTGCTTTCTAACAGAAGGAGAATCTTGTGTCAGGTAAGTGTCGCAATAGTCGCAGTAGTATCGAGGCATTGCAAAGATTTCAAAAAAATGCTCTGCCACAGAAAAGCTCCTCGTGAACAGGTGCGATATGAGAGAGAGGTATCGGGACGGGGAAGCGAGGCCTCTCCGGCATTGTCTCCTTTGCTCTTCTTCTAAAGAATACACACGCGCGCGCGCGCACACGCACGCACGCGCGCACACGCACGCACGCGCGCACACACACACATATATATATATATATATATATATTTCTTTTTTTTCCTTTTTTTTTTTTTTTTTTTTTGAGAAAAGCCCAAAGGGCTAATTTTATTGAAAAAGAAAGGATGCATCAAGGTTGAGCGAGATGACCCAAAATAAGCACTCTGCCCAAAAGATAGCAACAAACTATAAAACCCCAACATAAAGGGTTACGGACTCAAAACAATTCTAAAACATACAAAAACAGAACAAGAAGCTAGGGATGGGTCATTTTTGTCATGCCTCTTCCTCTAGTTTTAGTGAGGGAGACAGATATCAAAATTTGAAGTGTCGTGTCATTGCCAGGAGAAACTAAAGTGTCATCCAATAAGTTTCCAAGCTGGAGTGTGCCCCCAGCCTTCTTCTTCCGCCGAGAAGTGTAAACATGTCATTCTTCCTCTGAAGATTGGCTCATGCGATTATCGGTCTGATTAGAAGGTAGAACCTTAGTAGAAGGAAAGCCAACCGTTACAACAGTGGGAGGTTCAGTATGTAATGTCACATCTGCACTTGGTGCTTCCTGAAGAGGAGCTGCAGGACTTGCATTTCGAATGTTATCTCTTGCACTAAGGTCAGAAGTAGCGGCAATTGCTTCAGATACCACCTTCGGTCCTATGGTGAGTCATTTCTCAAGTGGAGCCAATGTGTCCAGAGCAGTAGGGAGTTCTTGAATTACCTCTGGTACCAATACCTGTCTTGTGGTGAGTCCCTCTGGTGGAGCCAATGTGTCCTGCTTTTGACTAGAAGTTCTCAACTGTAGGTGCAATCTAAAACATTTCTCTTGTGAGTGACCGAAAATCTTGCAGTGGTTGCAGTAGTGAGGTTTTTGCTCAATAATGATTTTTTGTCAATAACTATCATGTGAGCGTAACTAGCCGCATTTCGTCCGCATCCTGCAGCAGTAATATCCCTTTCAATCAAAATCCTTATAGTAGAATGCCTTGAGTAATGAATTGTATGTGTGTCTACCTGCATAGATTTACCAAGAAAATTTCTAATTGCATATATGATAGGATAGTCAAAGAATTGAAGCTTGAGTTCAGGTAATGATAACCGAATAGGCGCAAAAGGGCGTTCCTGGCTGAAATCAAAATCAGGAGTCCATTTGAGCAACTTCATCGGTTTGCCCTCAATTGTAATAAATTTCTTCAAGGAAATCCTCGTGTAGTCTTCTTCAATGCACAACTGAATCAGAACATGTCTTCCGTTGAGAAGACCCACCTACCAATCCCCAACTACTTGAATTTTTTGAAGACCTTCCTGATAATCTCCATATTCGGGCGACCTATTTGGAACTTACCAACTAGTGTAAATTTGTGTTTTTAAGCAAGAGATGAGATTTCAGCAGAGACGTGACATTCGATGAATCCAAAATGTCAAATCTGCAAAGCTACATTACCAAAAACAAGGCTGCTAAGGAGGTTCTTCATTGAAGTGGAGCTGCAACAACTACAAACTTTGATCGATCAAAGGACTGTCGTGAACAATCGAGATGAAGTGGCAGAAGATCGACAAGAGACCGAACCGAAAGCGGATCGATGATTACAGGCTGACAAGAGACAGACAAAGAAGAACTATCAGACCGCCAGAAAGATACGGCCGTGCAGATATGATCTTCTACGCTCTGAATGTTGCTGAAGTGATAGAAGAAGCTGAACCAAACAACTATAAGGAAGCCTTAAAGAGCAAGGAAAAAAATAGGTGGGTAGATGCCATGAATGAGGAAATGGCCTCTCTGATGAAGAACAAGACTTGGGAACTTGTGGATCGACCAACGAACAAACGTGTAGATTGGTTGCAAGTGGACCTTTAAGAAAAAGGAAGGCACAACAGTATTGGAAAGATCGAATACAAAGCTCGGACTCGTTGCGAAGGATTCACTCGAGTAGAAGGAATCGACTTCAACGAAATTTTCTCGCTCGTGGTAAAGCATTGCTCCATTAGGATGGTTTTAGCACTAGCGGTTCAATTCAATTTGGAATTAGAGCAGCTAGATGTTAAACTCAGGTTCCTACACGGAGAGCTTCAAGAAACCATCTACACTGGATCGACCAGATGGGATAAAGACACTGGAGACTAAGGACAAAGTTCACTTCGTCAAGAAAGCTTTCAGTACGGATCGAAACAAAGCCCTAGTACAATGGTACAAACGATTTGATGAGTTTATGTCGAAGATCGGCTATTGTCGAAGACACTACGACAGGTTATAGTATATATGAAGTGGCGATGACAAGTGAAATAAGTACGTACTTGCTTCTTATATGTAGACGATATGTTAAGTAGCGCAAAAGCAGAGGAGGAAGTCCGAAGATCGAAGGTATGCTCAATTCGAATTTGACATGAAAGACCCAGGACCTGCTACAAAGATCCCAGGGATGGAGATTAAGAGAGACAGGAAAAATGACGAACTATTCTTATCTCGTAAGTCGTATATTCGGAAAGCTTCGCAGAGGTTCAATATGCACGAGGCTAGCAGATTGCAACACCGATTGGTCGACTTCAAATTATCGAATTCTCAAGCACCCGAGACCGAAGCGAGAAAGAATACATGGAGGGTGTCCCCTACGCCAGGTGGGGTTGGTAGCATCACGTATGGTATGGTTCATGACAGACGCGGATCTAGCCTACGCCGTCGATGTTGTTAACGGTGTTCATGGCTAATCCAGTGCAGTACTCACCTGGAAGCACTAAAATGGATCCCGAGATACTTAAGAAGTACTACTGATTTGAGGCTACTCTTTAAAAGACAGGAAGGCAATGAAGAAAAGATAACTAGTTACGTGGATTCCGATTATGCCTTAAGCATCGACACCTGTAAATCACTCGACCGGATTCATTTTCACCGTCTTCGATCGTCGTCGTCGCTGGAAGTCTAATCTTCAATCCGTCGTAGCTCTCTCAACTGACGTGTCGAGTACATCGCCGTAATCGAAGCAATCAAGGAAGCCATGTGGCTAAAAGGCATGGTCGAAGAGCTTGGATACCTCAAAAGGTGGTAATCGTGTTCTCGCGACAATCAAAGTACTATTCATCTCACCGTGAATCGGTCTTCCATGAGAGGTCCAAGCACATTGATGTGAAGCTTCATTTCGTGAGGGATGTCGTCGCCAAGCGCTCAATAAGAAGTAGAGAAGATACTCACCGAGGAGAATCCTCGCTGACATGCTCACCAAGGCGCTACTTATAGCTAAGTTCAAACATTGTTTGGACTTAGTGAACTTTACCACGGGCCGAGGGCCCTCAGTAGCCAGTGGAGGAATCATCTTTTCGGAGCTTCGAAATCGAGAGTCAGGTGCGAGAATTGTTATTAGTGACTCACATTTGACTAAAGGCAAAGGGGTATTCTTGTACTTTTGCCCATCCTTTAAGCCTCTTCCTTAAGCTCCTTCTATTTTAAATAGATGTGGGTGGGTGAGGCTAAGGCTAAGGGTGAATGTGAGAGGCAAGTAAGGAATTCTTTCCAAGAATTGAAGAGAGGAAGATTAGCTTGGGAGGAAGGTGAGGAGAGCATCTCGAAGGTCTTGGGAGTAAGAGTGAGGCCACAAAGATGAGGCTCATCATAAAGCCATGTACTTCTCTGTATTTGTCTTAAGAATATCGATGATGGTTTCCTCCCGTGGATGTAGATCCTTTTGGATCGAACCACGTAAATTGCTTGTGTTCTTTGTGTTTTTGTTTGCATTCTTTAATTTACTAGCCAAGTCGATTTTTTCCCACAACAGGCTCCATTTATTGGGCCCCCCCTCAAGTCTCTGTAACCGCTTTCTAATTCAATCAACGTGGCCCTTTTTTTGGGCTTTCAAAAAAAAAATATATATATATATATATATATATATATATATATATATATATATATATATATATATATATATATATATATATATAAATCTGTCACTCTTAATTATCATCTTATTATCATGTTTACCCCTAATGTTCAATAACAAGAGCTAGAATTATATAGCATATACTAATTTTTTTATTAATCCTAGACCTTTATCGTTAAACGTATTTTCATTTCTCAAACTTCCACTAATTTCAGTAGCTGTCTCAAACTTAGAACTATATAATCTATAAAAAGAATATACCAAAGCACCTGATTTTGAATATTCTTGATAAGCATCTTTATAGCAATATCTAAAAATATGAACTTAGTATTCATCCTTACGGTCATCCTACTCTAATTGATTTTTTTTTCTTTTTTCTTTTTTTCTTTTTTTTGGCACTCCACACTACTAAAACTATCTTAAAGAGCTTTAACATAACTATGTCGCAATATTTTATTAATATGCATTAAATCAATACCTATGGTACTCAATCATAAGCCTTTGCAAAATCAATAAAAATACTATAGAGAAGTTTATCCAGTCCAAACTTTTTATTAATTTTCTCACAACAAAATAGCTTCAATATGTATGTTTAATAATAAAGTAAAAACTAATTATTGTATATCAATGTAAATTCTCTAAATTTATGTTCCGTTATTCACTTTCATAACTTCATTTTGTGAACATTACTTGTTCTTAGTATTGGTAACAAAATGCTTCTTTACTAATAATTTTGTATATTTTTTCACATTCATAACTAAATTAAAAGCTATGTTAACCAAACCACAATAACAACATCGATAATTCTTAAAATCACGATAGACTGACACTTTAGCATTATGTGTTTTCTTTAAAGCTAACTCCACTTCACCTTTTTAGATCAAGTTATTATGCTCTTCCGAAAGTGATTTCTTCCTAAAGCATTCATTTGATATATTCTAAAAGAAAATTTATATTTCCGCAATCTCTTCATCATTAACTGCTATCTCATTATCTTCATCATTAATGAAAAAAATTTATTTAAATTCTTACTAAAGACCTCAAGGGCAGACAATATGCTCCCTAGTTTCCAAAGTAGATGACACATGTTTAAGTTCAGCCTATGACTTTCTTTAAACTGAATATTCATTAGCTCCCTCTGTGGAATAAAAAAAAATGTAGCACTTATGCCCTCCTAGTCTGTGATAGACCTCGCAGCTCGCGCCTACTTATCATATTTAACTATATTTTTGTCCTACTTTTAATTAATTTAATATTTGAGATAAGTTTCTATCCTTCAAAAATTTGGTATTCCTTCCTCAAGAAAACTTGAAACTAAACTCAAAAAACCCACTATTGATTCTCAATTACAAGAGAAAAATAGTTAATTTTAGAATCTGATGGCAGAGTTACTCATTCTTAGCACATTAGTTAATCCAAGAAATACATGTCAACAATTCAAAGTTTAATGAACATGTGCAAATTAAGTCCTTAGAAATGCACATTGAAACTTTTTAAACCTTCTATAACGTCTCTCAGATTCACACTGATTCTAATGCAAGCTTTGGCATTAACATGGCACCAGAACATAGTTAATTTCATGCAATCCCTGCCTTTTTGCAGCGTAAGGTCCCACTGTTATACATCAAAAGTGCTAAAATGTAGTGTTTTTACTACAAAACTTTACTTCTTTGAAGCACATCCGACATAAGATTATTCATATACCTAAAAGAACGCATACTAATGTCTGTAATGTAAAATCTGAAGATAATTGCCTAAACATTAATCAAAGCGGATTAGACGGGCATAACTAGCTTACCATGATGGTCCAGTTCTTCCTTTGGTAAAGGATAAGTTAAGGAACAAATGCTTCCAGCCTCTCCAGCCCGTCGGAGTACTTCATTTGTCATTTCAGAACCGAGAAGTCCTCCAAATACCACTGTCCTAGCAACCCTTCAAGTCACAATAAAAACAAATTATTTGAATTGCAATGAGCTATTTTATTGAATTAGAGAAGCTATGAATGATATTTATAAATGATGAATGTTTACTACCACAAAATATAATGATAGCATGCGACCTCAACATGAATTCTGCATATGTTTATAGTTGAGAAGGCACAACACATATCTATGGAATGTTTGAATGGGTCAATCAAGATCAAACATACACTTTCCCATGCCTCATGCAGGAATGCTAAAAATAATCATTTGTATTAAACTTAATATTAATTATTTGAAAAGAGACTAATTCATCAGTTCATAAATCACAATAAAATAAATTTCATGAAAAAAGTATCGAGTGAACTTTGGATGTCACCTCAAGCGAAAGAGGTTTTACCATACCGTATAAAGAAAAAACATACCACTTAAATATTTGATGCCGCTAGAGCCATATGCCACAAAAAAAAGGAGATTCAACAAAAGAACTCTTCACATGGAAGTTTTATCAAATGATAATTTGGAATGTGTGAGACAAAATAGAATATGTTATGAGGCATGCAAAGCCTTTTTTTTTTTGAGATTAAATGCTTGATAGTCGTGGCGATCGTGATTCTTCATTATTATAGTAGGTTCCATCTAACAAAATCAGATTTTGATTTCCACCTAAGTGATTTAGAAAAAAATATTGCACACAGAAATGCATTGGAATTCAATGGGGTCAACGTCATTAACTAGGATCTTGAAGAGCTTGAAAACGATTCCAGCGAGCAAAAACATGTGCTTGCTTTGTTAGAGTATAATACATTGATACATATCAATTGATTAATAGGATAAGTTAACTGAAGGATGATTCCTTTAATGAAGCTAAATGATTTTAATGAATAATATAAAGATTCTTTTCTTCATTAAAAACAATGCTTGCTACAACAACAACAATAACAACAAAGCCTTAATCCCACTAAGTGGGTCGGCTACATGAATCATTTTTCTCTCATGCGTCCTATTTAGTGCCATATTTTCATTTAATTCTAATAAATTAAGATCATTTTTTTATACAATAAGCCCAAGTCTTCCTAGGTCTACCTCTGCCTTTCTTAATATAAGTCGAATCTTAAACATCTACCCTCCTAATCGAACCATCAGATGGTTGACGTTTAATGTGACCAAACCATCTAAGGCGACTCCCTTTAATTTTGTCTGTCAATGGAGCTACACCAACCCTATCACGGAAATAATCATTTCGCATTTTGTCTCTAAGTGTAAAGCCACTCATCCACCTAATCATTCTCATCTCGACAACAATTAGTATCATGCTTCTCTTTTAAAGGCCAACATTTAGAACCATAGAGCATTGCAGGTCTCACCACCATCTTATAAAATTTCCTTTCATTCTAAGTGGTACTTTTCTATCACATAATAATCCCGAAGCATTCCTCCACTTCAACCAATCAACTTGAATTCTACTATTAATAATGCTTATTATTTCTGTAAAAATTATCTCACTATTTTAATTAGTATTCTATATTTTTATTCATGGATACAAAATTAAAAATTTTATTAATTAATTTTAACAATATTTAAGTTGACACAATTTATTAATAACTAATAATGTGTATTCTAGTCATTTAATCAATTCCTGTTAACTCTACAATTGTTTTATTCAAACAAATTCTTCTCTAACAGCCCTTTAAAAGGAAAATTTAACAGCAAGTTAATCAAATACTAAATCGCTTTTCTTTAACACCATGTGATACCGGAGTTAAACCAAACCGCAATAGGAAAAGTAAATATTGGTACTGAAAAAACCAAATAGGTGGTTACAATCAGCATACTTGAAAGGGAAACTATAACACGACACCTGAAAATAATAAATAACAACGGATACGACACAAACACTAAAATTAGGATGAATCTCGAGGTGTTGGTGGTGATCGGCGAAGGTTTGGAAGGTAGTGGAATGGTGGACGAGGTGGATGGCAAGCTTCAAATAGAAAGGCAATGACTTTCCGAGTTACGAACAAGTACGCAATAGATATCGAAGTGACACAACTGTCTTGGATAATGGCAACAAAGAGGGAGGGTTGGACCTACAGTGGTAGCGAAGATGGAGGGCTGGAACAATGATGGGGGATATGGTGGACTGTCGGACAACAAGGAAAGTAGTCTTGGCTGGGGCAGCGAGGAAATTGCAAGAAAACAACAGAAAAGCTAATGTCAGGGCAGGGAGAAATGTGAGGCAGTGAAGCGGGAGGGATGTGGAGGAGTTGGGAAAGGATGAACAACATCTTGAAACCAAGAAACAGCCAAAGCACCGCATGAAACCCTATGATATAGCCCTCGAAGGAAAAAATAGACATCGGTGGCTGTCCCACAACAAAACAAATGAAAAACTGACTTTCAAGCCCTAATACAAAACATATATAGAAAATGCCTAAAAGTAAATAAAAAATAGTAAGGAAAGCATGAAAAGAAAATCGTGATTGATTTGGCCGGTCTCCCTCAATCGCAAGAGTTGGGCAATTCGCGTCTTGCGCCACGAGCGGAGCGCTCCCACATCGCTCTCATGAGGTTAAGGAAGATTTAAGCTCATCCGTCGAAGTTTTTATTTCCTCATACTATGAAATTAATTTGAACGTGTTGAAGGTGGGAGAGCTGTTGCAATCTCCCGCAAGTCAATCTTAAAGGCGTTGTCATTCCAAAGCACATCCCGGTATAATAAGTATTCATCCATTTTAGGCATAATAGAGCTAGCGAGTAGATAAATGAGTATTCTCATGAATCGGGTCTCGAGCCACTATATCCGTAAAATGCTCCCCCACTTATCTTGTTCTGTTGAAAGCATCTGATAAATAAGTATGTAAGGAGAAATCAACTCTGGACAAATTTTGTGGCAGATCGCACCACTCTTACTAGCAACCACTCAGAGAGAACACTTCTTTTTCTCTAGTTAGACATAGATCCCGTTGAAGAATTTTTTTCCCCAACAAACTCCCAAGTCAATTTTCAAAATTGTGGTTCATCCTCCTATCTGGGTATCTATTAGTGGATACACTTCTGAATTGAATCTAATATTTGAACAATTTTGTATAATCGTTCAAAAGTGGAGTCTCATCTCTAACATGCTGGACCTCCTTGAATAGGGTCAACTCAAGAAGTTTATATATATGAAAAGCCTAAATTTCTCTTATCTGCGGGTGCCATATCTCTGACGTCAGTTCCTCGAACTCAAAATTGTCTTGGACAACCACTACTACTTTGGTTGGAGTGTTTCTCATGGGCTCAAATGGAACTACGTGCATCTTTCCCTCGTTAGTTGGAAGCTAGTGGTCCTCTTTTATATCTTCACCTTCTTCGATGTATATTGTGTCATCACCCATATCTTCTATAAAGCCCAGCTCAGTGAAATAGATCATTCTCATGATTGTACAACCCGATTCAATATGCCCAAATCTGTGGTACTTGAAACACTTTATGATTGGCGCTGATTTAGGAATATTGGCTCGCTCCATTTGTTCTTTACTCTAAATCAGTTTCTCTTCAAGCGGAGTCAGCTTGGATGTTCCCCTGGGTGTACTCTATCTGTAAGATCTTGGGATTGAACGATGCCTATAAGATATGGTGGTCGACTGGTCGCCCAGTCTTTTGAAGTTGGGGTCTGAACATCCAATCTATAGTGGGCTGGTAGGCACTGGCATTACATCTCCTGTTTAATCTTAGACCAGATAATGATCTTGTCTTTTCCCTCATGCTGGCGTTGGTGCTTCAAATTTTCCACAAAAACAATGCTTTTTTTTTTACTTCCTAACAGCTAATTTCACCATTTCATATGGTGAAATGGTGAGGCTTCCACTCAAAAGAAAAATTCCATAGTATGAAGCCACTCAATGAACTCATATGGGTCCCAACCGTCAAGTAGTGGCGGATCCAATGTTACTTCAAAATCTTGGCTTCCCAGATATTTCAAGTAAAATTTTAAAGGTAGAGGTTCTTCATTTGTGTATCTGCATGATGAAAGAAATCCACTTCATTACTTCGTTCTAGCTAGTCATTGTTGTGGCTATAGGTGACCCATCCAGATTGTCTCATCTCGAATGTGAAAAGTCTCTATTGCAATTAGAGGATTTCCTGCAACGCATTCTTTATAAAAGGTTTCCCGACATCTCTTACAGATTTCTAATAAAGTACATTTGACATTTCCTCCCGAATAAGTTTCTGACAATTGACTTTTCGGTGGTGTGGTTGGGGTTTGGATTTCAAAAGGTGGAAGAGGGTGTATACAGATAATGTAGGGTATAGAAAAAAAATGGGTAAAGGTAGGGTTAGGTATGGGATGGATGCTAGAAATGCTATGATCATGCTATGAATGGCTAGCTACGATACCAAATGATACTCCCAAACCACGATACGAAAAACAATATTATTATCGAACAAAGACAAATAGGCAATTACAACCAACACAATTTAAATAAATAATACAACAATAAGACATCGGGAAATACTAAATAGAAGCAAATACGACACAAACACTAAACTATGATGGATCTCGAGGTGGTGGTGGTGATCAACGAGGGTTTGGAAGATAGTGGAATGGTGGACAAGGTGATTGGCAGGATAAAAGCAGCAAAGCAATTGTTTTTAGGATTTTGGGTGCGGCGCAGCAATCCATGATAATAGCAACAACGGGGTAGGGTTGGAACGACAGTGGCAGCGAAGTTGGAGGGTTGGAACGGTGATGGGGGAGGATGCGGTGGATTGTCGGACAGCAAAACGAAAGTTGTCCTAGCAGGACAACAAGGAAATTGCAGGAAAACAACAAAAGGGTTGATGTCGGGGCAGCCTGCAGCGACAAGGAATGTGTGGCAGTGAAACGGAAGGAATGCGGACGAGTTGGGGAAGGATAAACACCACCTAAAGACCAAAATACAACCGACCATCTGGAACTGTAGAATACAACCATCGGAGGGAAAGATAGACGTCAACGACTATGCCAAAACAAAACACACGAAAAAATGACTTCTAAATCCTAGTACAACACATATATAGGAAAGGGTGAAAATAAGTGAACGATAATAGGAAAGAAAGCATAAGAAAGTAAATCGAGATTGATTCGGCCCGTCTACCGCATTCCGCGTCAGGAGTAGAGCGCTACTGCATCACCACGACAAGTATGCAACATTGCAAAACATGTTTGTGTGCAAGAAAATATAAGTATAACCAGTACAACAATTTTAATTATTCAATAAAATAACTATTAAGTAAATTTGTTCATAATTTCAGCCAAAAAAAAAAATATTAAACAGATTTAGGCATTTTGCTCAATATAAGAAAGTGCATCACGTTTTGAGGTATCCATCAAGTTGAAGTATTACCTCTGTTTTCCAGAGCCATCTTCGTTATCAATAGAGACAATATTTGGAACAATTACTTCACTGGGGGATTTTTCATTATTGACAATTTCTGAATTTAATAAGATATAGCAGTAGTCAAGTAAAATCCATCAAATAAAAGTACAATGGATATGCTGCAAAAAAATAATACTACAACCTGAAACATGTGATGTTAATTCCATTTTATCAGCTTTGCATACTTGATTTGCTTTGTCAATCACATTTCCTTTTTCTGCAGTAAAATAATGAGACTGGCCCTTAACAATGAAAGAAAGCACCAATAGCTTGAATTGGGTCATTAATTTTTCGGCTTTAAATGGTAATGACAGAACAAAATTTCAAAATAGCTCTTTACTGTTTATATGAGACCATTTTAGTCTCGGGGTCTATAAAAGTGCCAATTTAGTCCCCAGATTTTTCAATTTGAGGCCGAAATAGTCATACATGGGAACTATGTCTGTCCTTTTTAAGAAAGTATGGGGATTAAATTAGCATTTGTATAGATTTTGGGAATAATAAGGCCCCTTACAAAGAGTCAAGGGGACTATTTTGACAACGATAAGGATATCAATTAACCCACAGAAATGGAAGTTACCATTGTTTGCTTTCTTTGAGCGAATATCCAAAGAAAGTCGATGCATTGCAAGTTCAGCTTTTATTTTTCTACCACCAATTGTTAAACCATTTTTCATTTGGATGGCACGCTGAGCATCTTCTACAGCAGCACTGAAGGAACAAGATGATGAGGGAAAACGAGAAGAAAATTTACTTAATAAACTGATATACAAAGATCTAAAAAAAATAACTATCTGACACTTTTGAGTCACTGTGTGGCATAAGAAAAAATCGCTTATGGTTCCAAACAACAGCAGATGTATCAACTATGATATAGATCATCGGGTAACTAAATCACAGACGTTCAATAAAATTAGAAATGCAATTAGAATATGTACGATAAAATCTTTGAAATGTCACAACAAACTAGTAAATAAAGCATGTTTTATCAAGCAAAAAAATGGCAGCCTTCTCAAATTGTAGAGAATCTAAAAATTCATAATCAAGAAGCCAAAAGCTAACATAATGGAAGATAAATTATAAAAGTTCAATTGGAAGAAGCTTTTTTTTTTCTAATGTTGAACGAGCATTTATAGTAACATAAAAACTTTAGTTCTTTCATCTATAGAAATAATGTTTAAAGGATGCTTTTTTCTTTGGCATGTTTGGTTTGCCGCATTCTGGTGTAATACAGTCATTTTGCAAGGTTTTCAAAGTTTTGCGTTGATTAGATGAAAAAGATATGCAATATAAAATGTTGATGTATTTGAAACTCATGCCTTAGTTCAATTTGGCGAATTCAAAAATCAACCACCCAATTTCCAAATAAGCAACACAAGCTAACACAACTTTCACCAGCCATCGTAGCTACAGTACCACCACCATAGGGCACCATCATGCCGCCAACAGCCACACATCGTCATAGCAGCCAACCAGCTTCTGCCGCCAATGTTGTTGGGCCTTAAGTTGAACTCATTTTACTTTAAAGTGAGCACAGAAAGTAATCTCCATTTCTTTTACACCCAACCAAGCAACTTTGAAACACTTTAAATGCACTGCACCTCAAATATATTGTATTTTTTTTACTTTGCAATCCTTTTTGAGCAAACCAAATAACCCTTGAGTGAAAAGTTGGGTGAACCTATTTTGTTGAAAATAATCGAAGGAAACAAGTAAATCTTAAAAAAAACAATACTATTTAACCAACTTGTGCAAAGTCCTATCTTTCAACAAAATCCAAGATGATCAAGTAAAGTTAGTTAAGCTGAGATCATGCTTGTGATGCAAAGAACAATAAGAATGGTAATGAATAAACCAATGAGAAAACAACCAAAAAAGAGAAATTTTATTGAAATTGGCTTTTATTCAAAGGGACTAGAGCTTAAACAGAAACAAATCCTACTTCCTCCTAATCCTCCCTTTTTTATGTTTTTTTTTTAATTATATAGACATCTGGACCAGACCCAGGTTACCAGGGGATAAGTGATCAAGTTAAACTAAAGAGAATACAACACATCTTATTATAAAGGGGTGAGGAATGAGCAAGGAAATGTATGCTCTATCACTCTTTATTGGAGTGTTTATGTACAAAATGATAATGATTGTTATATTGTAGGGTTCATTACTAAATCCTTAGACCCTAAACCATAAACACTGAACATCTTATATGCTTCGAAAGTAAATTTAGGTCCTGATCTGACAATGTTAGTAAGTTCTTATCAACAGAAACTCTATCCAGATGTTATAGGCGTCAAATAAGAGGTGCTTACTCAACTAGAAATGATTATTCAAAATTTAAACTGGAAAGTGTTTATAAGTTTCTTACAATGCAGAACGGCATGTCAAAACAGCTATATTACCAAAAAACTTAGTATCATGGAAAATAAAATCATCATCAAGAAAAAGGCAGAGTGAAGGGGAAATAATATAAAGATGAACAAATAAAACTATGAGTTACACTTACAATTGCACAAACCCAAAGCCACGATTAGCATCAGAACCTGCAAGTATGAAAGCATATAACCTAAGAAAGAATATTCTTCAATAGACGTGATAAATATAATTAAATGAGCAAAAGATAGTAAAAGCTGAATTAAAGAAGACAATCAAAACCATAACATATATAGATTTAAAAGGCCTCTACAAAGCCAAGGCATGGTAATCAACAAAAATGGCAGAAAAAATTACTATTATGTAAGGATAGCAACTAATGTTCAGAATATTTATTAGGGCTGTAAACGAGCCGAGCTTGAGCGAGCTCAGGCTTGGCTCGTGTTCGGCTCGTTCGAAATTAGCTCGGCTCGAAATCGGCTCGTGTTCGAAATGTGTGTTCGTGTTCGGCTCGAATTAAATATTCTTGTTCGTGTTCGGCTCGTGTTCGGCTCGAAATCGTACCGTTAAAATTAATTGAAAAATATATGTCTAGTACGGATTCGAACCCGACCAAATGAATGCGAAACAATAAGATAACCACGCTACTACACAAGCAATGTATGATTTAAACTTAAATATAAATATATATAATATATTAATATATAATAATATATATAATAAATTATTATATAAATAATTATACGATTATTTTTTTATTTTGAGCCATTCGAGCCGAACACGAGCGAACAAACAGATTGTTCGTGTTCGGCTCGTTAACATTTCGAGCTTAAAAATTTGTTCGTGTTCGGCTCGTTAGAGCTTAACGAACGAGCCGAACACGAGCTACTTAACGAGCCGAACACGAGTCTGTTCGCGAACAACGAGCCAAATTGCCGACTCTAATATTTATCATAAAAGACCATAATTTGCTGCTGAATGGAAGGGTTTTAGAAAAATGGGGAAAGGCCTTTGGAATTATATTTATGCTATTAGAATATGAATAATTATCGTCATTTGAATGAAACATGTGACAAGGCAAGAATATAATACGTCCTCAAAAAACGGACTAGATCTACATTCATCTTACATCCAAGATAAACAAAGTATTGTTTCAAAAATAAGCTCAGATGATAATCTATCTTCCCAATAGGAAACCCACAACTTGTTCATTAATAAGATTTTTTTTTCTTTTTAATAAAATTTAACAATGGTATATATGAATTAAAATTTGCATGTGGAGATTGTATAATGGATAAGGGCGCTAAATTCATAAGTGGCATGCTTTACAATTGCGTAGGGGTGTGGACATGGATGGCTTGGTCTAATTAATGACCAAACCAAAGCACGTAATCAATGTTACTTACGAAAATTCTATTTAATCAACTTCCATTATTTTACTGTTAAACCAAAAAATATATATATAGGTATCAGTTGATTCAATTATTGCCTTCAAATTAACAATTTAGAGATAAGGAACTTTTTATTTAGTTAATTACCAACAATATTTATAAATCTGACTTCATATATACAAATCCCATCTAAAACATATTTTGCATCTTCCACCAGTTTAACGAGGTGTTGAAGCCATGGAGCACCTTGTGACATTCTTTTTTATGCTAAATGATATCATTCACATGAACTTATAATTACAGAGCCTAACTCATAAAATGTGAGTTGTTTGGTTCGTTCATGGGTTAAATTTAAAATTTTCACACCCTTGGTTAGGCCATAGCTATAATTCAAGCACAAGTAAATGAAGACAAAACATATGCATTGCCACAAACCCTTCTCTGTGACCACAAAGCAGCGCCTCACAGGTCCCACCTCGCTAAATGCATCCTCAAGCTGTAACAAATATTAAGAAAAAAAAGAAGGATTAGCCAAGGTTCAGGAAACAATGCAGTTGGCATTTTATATTAAAAAGTATATAAAATTAACCTCTAACCTGGGAAGACTGAAGAGAGTAAGGAAGATTTGAAACAAATACTGTGGCAGGGCAGCGATCCCTATCTGCTCCATCATTCTGATCCCTCTTTCTCTTCCCCATATCTACCATAAAAGTAACAAATGAGCAACAGAAAAAAATGGGGAAACGCACCCATGAATGCATAATCTTAAGCTATATAATTCACCCTTTATCTTAGCAGGTTTAATCTGCCATGTGACGGAACCATCACAGTTCACATAATCACAAATCACAAGTTCACTTCACAGTCTACATTTCATGGAACACGGAACACGCACAAGAAAAATATTATCTCAAATACCATGGCATAAACCTAAGAGCAGACTGTCAGAAACTGATAAAAATACAATCAACGGTAAAATTGAAGTCCACGTTCTAAAATTCAAATGAAAAATCATAACAATAACAATAGAATATAACTATTGATAATAAGAATGAAAATGCAAACTTTAACGTCGCCACTTCAGTGCTTAAGGAATAATGGAGAGGATGGGTTATGCTTGTTCAAAAGAGAAAAAAGGTGAAAGGAGAGTAATGCAATACGCAAATAAAACACAGAACATAATAAGTTCTCAATAAAGTCAAAAAAGTAGAAAATATGATGAGGTTATGCAAGATTAAAATCCTATGGAACAGTTTGGTAGCAGGGTTTGAACACGGTTTAAGTAGGATTTCACTTAGATCCTGTCAGAAGGTAAATATTTCTACTTTAAATCCTGAGTTAAGTTAGCTCCCGTTCTCCCTCCTTTACGTTAAATACGGAATTAACTTTTAATCTCGGTATTGCTCCTAATTAGCTTCATTCCGCGGTGTCCCTTCCCGCAAACTCCCGTCACGAACTCCTCTCCTTCGCACGCCGCTAGCCGCTTTGATGCTTGACCCCCGCAAACACAATTCACGAACTCCGCTTCTCCATTACACACCGCCAGTCCAGTCGATGCTTGCCAACGAGCACAGACCACAAGCGGCTCGGAAACCATAGCCTCATAACGGATTTAGAGCAGAATTTAAGCTAAATCCTGCCAGCCGGGCATTTTGGACAAGTTCAATCCTCTGATTTACTAAATCCAGATTTCTCCCATTTTCAGCGTAAATCCCGGCCTTAGTAAATCCGGAGATTCCGCGGATTTAGTAAATCCGGGAACGAGCGACGAGAAAGAATGGCGTGAACAGGCTCACCTTCCTCAATGGTTTCGGTTAGGAGCGTAGCCGAAGGATGAGAAAGATGGGAGTTTCGGCCGTCTCTGTACGCCGCTACCCGTCGTTGCCTTCTCAGCTAGCTCTAATCGCTACTGTAACATGAGGGTTCGGTCACGAGGGCGAGGGTTTTGAGCGAAACCGGGAAAAAGGAGGGATGGACAGAAGCGAGGGCTTCGGTCGCCGGGCAAAGACGGCCCTTTTGGCGAACACTGGTTTAGATTTAATGGTTAATAATTTACAATTAATAATTAATATTTTCATATTAATTAATTTATATAATTTTACATGTAATTATTTAATAGTTACTTAATATAATAAGAATGCATTTAAATTTTAATTTATTTAATAAATCATAAGTCATTATTAATTAATCTAATTAATAACTAGTAAATTATTACTCGAAAATTATTAAATTATTGTTTAATAAATAATTAGACTAATAAAGTTTCTATTATTATATATAATTCATTAGTTTGCAGAATATTTATTTTAACTAAAATAATAAATATATTTTTATATTATAAGAAATGATAGAAACTTTTAAATAATTGGCCGATTCTATGTCTGAGCTCATTGAGTGTGTTTGAAAGCATAAAATGTAACATATTTTTAACCCTCACTCAAGTTACCAGACAATTTTTCATGATTTAACTAAATTTATTAAACTCATTGTCAAATAGTTTTTAAGATATAACAATTTTAAAATATAATAAATCAGTAAGTAAAATATTTAGTAAATTCTAATAACTTGAATTCAAAAAGTTACCAAACTCTTTTAAATATACTTTTAGATATATATTGTTGAAATCTAACTGACCCTCTTTAAGTTCTACCGTTGTGTAATAGAGATGACGATTCATTCAGATAAAATTCTCACCAACACGAGTTCTAACTTGCATAAATCAAAACTTGATTTTTAATGAATAAGTCTCACTAGATCGTCACAAACATTCATAATTTAAATCAATGTAATATTCATTCACATTATTATATACTTAGAAGTTTGCATAATCATAAATCACCCAAAACATATACTTAGCAGCTAAAAATTCAATATACAAAAATATGTACCAAAAAATCTTTACAACTTTCAAGCATATATTTTGCAAAAGTTGTACAATGTCGGATATGGCTACTTGCTCTGATGCTCGTTACCACTTCACGAAAATCAACAACACATAGGAGCAAGTTATATTATGAGTAATAATCAATATTGAAGTAAGCTTTTTTAGACATAAAGAAAGCAATGTACATGTTCAGTCATAATTAATATGCTCGATAGCAGTGCACAGCACAAACATGTTATGAAGCATCTAAAGTAAAAGGTATGAAGCAACAAACTATAATGTTTAATCCAATAACGTCCGAGAAACAAACCCAAGGAATGGAACATTATATTAAGATATGACATGATGTAGAAATGTAGTCAACAGACAAAAGATATTCTTTATTCATAATATGTATTCGATTATCATCTTATTATAATATTGACCCCTAATGTTCAATAACAAGAGCTAGAATTATATAGCATATACTAATTTTTTTATTAATCCTAGACCTTTATCGTTAAACGTATTTTCATTTCTCAAACTTCCACTAATTTCAGTAGCTGTCTCAAACTTAGAACTATATAATCTATAAAAAGAATATACCAAAGCACCTGATTTTGAATATTCTTGATAAGCATCTTTATAGCAATATCTAAAAAAATGAACTTAGTATTCATCCTTACGGTCATCCTACTCTAATTGATTTTTTTTTTCTTTTTTTCTTTTTTTCTTTTTTTTTGGCACTCCACACTACTAAAACTATCTTAAAGAGCTTTAACATAACTATGTCGCAATATTTTATTAATATGCATTAAATCAATACCTATGGTACTCAATCATAAGCCTTTGCAAAATCAATAAAAATACTATAGAGAAGTTTATCCAGTCCAAACTTTTTATTAATTTTCTCACAACAAAATAGCTTCAATATGTATGTTTAATAATAAAGTAAAAACTAATTATTGTATATCAATGTAAATTCTCTAAATTTATGTTCCGTTATTCACTTTCATAACTTCATTTTGTGAACATTACTTGTTCTTAGTATTGGTAACAAAATGCTTCTTTACTAATAATTTTGTATATTTTTTCACATTCATAACTAAATTAAAAGCTATGTTAACCAAACCACAATAACAACATCGATAATTCTTAAAATCACGATAGACTGACACTTTAGCATTATGTGTTTTCTTTAAAGCTAACTCCACTTCACCTTTTTAGATCAAGTTATTATGCTCTTCCGAAAGTGATTTCTTCCTAAAGCATTCATTTGATATATTCTAAAAGAAAATTTATATTTCCGCAATCTCTTCATCATTAACTGCTATCTCATTATCTTCATCATTAATGAAAAAAATTATTTAAATTCTTACTAAAGACCTCAAGGGCAGACAATATGCTCCCTAGTTTCCAAAGTAGATGACACATGTTTAAGTTCAGCCTATGACTTTCTTTAAACTGAATATTCATTAGCTCCCTCTGTGGAATAAAAAAAAATGTAGCACTTATGCCCTCCTAGTCTGTGATAGACCTCGCAGCTCGCGCCTACTTATCATATTTAACTATATTTTTGTCCTACTTTTAATTAATTTAATATTTGAGATAAGTTTCTATCCTTCAAAAATTTGGTATTCCTTCCTCAAGAAAACTTGAAACTAAACTCAAAAAACCCACTATTGATTCTCAATTACAAGAGAAAAATAGTTAATTTTAGAATCTGATGGCAGAGTTACTCATTCTTAGCACATTAGTTAATCCAAGAAATACATGTCAACAATTCAAAGTTTAATGAACATGTGCAAATTAAGTCCTTAGAAATGCACATTGAAACTTTTTAAACCTTCTATAACGTCTCTCAGATTCACACTGATTCTAATGCAAGCTTTGGCATTAACATGGCACCAGAACATAGTTAATTTCATGCAATCCCTGCCTTTTTGCAGCGTAAGGTCCCACTGTTATACATCAAAAGTGCTAAAATGTAGTGTTTTTACTACAAAACTTTACTTCTTTGAAGCACATCCGACATAAGATTATTCATATACCTAAAAGAACGCATACTAATGTCTGTAATGTAAAATCTGAAGATAATTGCCTAAACATTAATCAAAGCGGATTAGACGGGCATAACTAGCTTACCATGATGGTCCAGTTCTTCCTTTGGTAAAGGATAAGTTAAGGAACAAATGCTTCCAGCCTCTCCAGCCCGTCGGAGTACTTCATTTGTCATTTCAGAACCGAGAAGTCCTCCAAATACCACTGTCCTAGCAACCCTTCAAGTCACAATAAAAACAAATTATTTGAATTGCAATGAGCTATTTTATTGAATTAGAGAAGCTATGAATGATATTTATAAATGATGAATGTTTACTACCACAAAATATAATGATAGCATGCGATCTCAACATGTATTCTACATATGTTTATAGTTGAGAAGGCACAACACATATCTATGGAATGTTTGAATGGGTCAATCAAGATCAAACATACACTTTCCCATGCCTCATCCAGGAATGCTAAAAATATTCATTTGTATTAAACTTAATATTAATTATTTGAAAAGAGACTAATTCATCTGTTCATTAATCACAATAAAATAAATTTCATGAAAAAAGCATCGAGTGAACTTTGGATGTCACCTCAAGCGAAAGAGGTTTTACCATACTGTATAAAGAAAAAACATACCACTTAAATATTTGATGCCGCTAGAGCCACATGCCACAAAAAAAAAGGAGATTCAACAAAAGAAACTCTTCACATGGAAGTTTTATCAAATGATAATTTGGAATGTGTGAGACAAAATAGAATATGTTATGAGGCATGCAAAGCCTTTTTTTTTTTGAGATTAAATGCTTGATAGTCGTGGCGATCGTGATTCTTCATTATTATAGTAGGTTCCATCTAACAAAATCAGATTTTGATTTCCACCTAAGTGATTTAGAAAAAAATATTGCACACAGAAATGCATTGGAATTCAATGGGGTCAACGTCATTAACTAGGATCTTGAAGAGCTTGAAAACGATTCCAGCGAGCAAAAACATGTGCTTGCTTTGTTAGAGTATAATACATTGATACATATCAATTGATTAATAGGATAAGTTAACTGAAGGATGATTCCTTTAATGAAGCTAAATGATTTTAATGAATAATATAAAGATTCTTTTCTTCATTAAAAACAATGCTTGCTACAACAACAACAATAACAACAAAGCCTTAATCCCACTAAGTGGGTCGGCTACATGAATCATTTTTCTCTCATGCGTCCTATTTAGTGCCATATTTTCATTTAATTCTAATAAATTAAGATCATTTTTTTATACAATAAGCCCAAGTCTTCCTAGGTCTACCTCTGCCTTTCTTAATATAAGTCGAATCTTAAACATCTACCCTCCTAATCGAACCATCAGATGGTTGACGTTTAATGTGACCAAACCATCTAAGGCGACTCCCTTTAATTTTGTCTGTCAATGGAGCTACACCAACCCTATCACGGAAATAATCATTTCGCATTTTGTCTCTAAGTGTAAAGCCACTCATCCACCTAATCATTCTCATCTCGACAACAATTAGTATCATGCTTCTCTTTTAAAGGCCAACATTTAGAACCATAGAGCATTGCAGGTCTCACCACCATCTTATAAAATTTTCCTTTCATTCTAAGTGGTACTTTTCTATCACATAATAATCCCGAAGCATTCCTCCACTTCAACCAATCAACTTGAATTCTACTATTAATAATGCTTATTATTTCTGTAAAAATTATCTCACTATTTTAATTAGTATTCTATATTTTTATTCATGGATACAAAATTAAAAATTTTATTAATTAATTTTAACAATATTTAAGTTGACACAATTTATTAATAACTAATAATGCGTATTCTAGTCATTTAATCAATTCCTGTTAACTCCACAATTGTTTTATTCAAACAAATTCTTCTCTAACAGCCCTTTAAAAGGCAAATTTAACATCAATTTAATCAAATACTAAATCGCTCTTCTTAACACCATGTGATACCGGAGTTAAACCAAACCGCAATAGGAAAAGTAAATATTGGTACTGAAAAAACCAAATAGGTGGTTACAATCAGCATACTTGAAAGGGAAACTATAACACGACACCTGAAAATAATAAATAACAACAGATACGACACAAACACTAAAATTAGGATGAATCTCGAGGTGTTGGTGGTGATCAGCGAAGGTTTGGAAGGTAGTGGAATGGTGGACGAGGTGGATGGCAAGCTTCAAATAGCAAGGCAATGACTTTCCGAGTTACGAACAAGTACGCAATAGATATCGAAGTGACACAACTGTCTTGGATAATGGCAGCAAAGAGGGAGGGTTGGACCTACAGCGGTAGCGAAGATGGAGGGCTGGAACAATGATGGGGGATGCGGTGGACTGTCGGACAACAAGGAAAGTAGTCCTGGCTGGGGCAGCGAGGAAATTGCAAGAAAACAACAGAAAAGCTAATGTCAGTGCAGAGAGAAATGTGAGGCAGTGAAGCGGGAGGGATGTGGAGGAGTTGGGAAAGGATGAACAACATCTTGAAACCAAGAAACAGCCAAAGCACCGCATGAAACCCTATGATATAGCCCTCGAAGGAAAGAATAGACATCGGTGGCTGTCCCACAACAAAACACATGAAAAACTGACTTTCAAGCCCTAATACAAAACATATATAGAAAATGCCTAAAAATAAATAAAAAATAGTAAGGAAAGCATGAAAAGAAAATCGTGATTGATTTGGCCAGTCTCCCTCAATCGCAAGAGTTGGGCAATTCGCGTCTTGCGCCACGAGCGGAGCGCTCCCACATCAGTCTCATGAGGTTAAGGAAGATTTAAGCTCATCCGTCGAAGTTTTTATTTCCTCATACTATGAAATTAATTTGAACGTGTTGAAGGTGGGAGAGCTGTTGCAATCTCCCAGCAAGTCAATCTTAAAGGCGTTGTCATTCCAAAGCACATCCTGGTATAATAAGTATTCATCCATTTTAGGCACAATAGGAGCTGGCAGAGTAGATAAATGAGTATTCTCATGAATCAGGTCTCGAGCCACTATATCTGTAAAATGCTCCCCCCACTTATCTTGTTCTGTTGAAAGCATCTGATAAATAAGTATGTAAGGAGAAATCAACTCTGGGACAAATTTTGTGGCAGATTGCACCACTCTTACTAGCAACCACTCAGAGAGAACACTTCTTTTTCTCTAGTTAGACATAGATCCCGTTGAAGAATTTTTTTCCCCAACAAACTCCCAAGTCAATTTTCAAAATTGTGGTTCATCCTCCTATCTCGGGTATCTATTAGTGGATACACTTCTGAATTGAATCTAATATTTGAACAATTTTGTATAATCGTTCAAAAGTGGAGTCTCATCTCTAACATGCTGGACCTCCTTGAATAGGGTCAACTCAAGAAGTTTATATATATGAAAAGCCTAAATTTCTCTTATCTGCGGGTGCCATATCTCTGACGTCAGGTCCTCGAACTCAAAATTGTCTTGGACAACCACTACTACTTTGGTTGGAGTGTTTCTCATGGGCTCAAATGGAACTACGTGCATCTTTCCCTCGTTAGTTGGAAGCTAGTGGTCCTCTTTTATATCTTCACCTTCTTCAATGTATATTGTGTCATCACCCATATCTTCTATAAAGCCCAGCTCAGTGAAATAGATCATTCTCATGATTGTACAACCCGATTCAATATGCCCAAATCTGTGGTACTTGAAACACTTTATGATTGGCGCTAATTGAGGAATATTGGCTCGCTCAATTTGTTCTTTACTCTAAATCGCTTCTTCAAGCGGAGTCGCCTTGGATGTTCCCCTGGGTGTACTCTATCTGTAAGATCTTGGGATTGAACGATGCCTATAAGATATGGTGGTCGACCGGTCGCCTCGTCTTTTGAAGTTGGGGTCTGAACATCCAATCTATAGTGAGCTGGTAGGCACTGGCATTACATCTCCTGTTTAATCTTAGACCAGATAATGATCTTGTCTTTTCCCTCATGCTGGCGTTGGTGATTCAAATTTTCCACAAAAATAATGCTTTTTTTTTAACTTCCTGACAGCTAATTTCACCATTTCATATGGTGAAATGGTGAGGCTTCCACTCAAAAGAAAAATTCCATAGTATGAAGCCACTCAATGAACTCATATGGGTCCCAACCGTCAAGTAGTGGCAGATCCAATGTTACTTCAAAATCTTGGCTTCCCAGATATTTCAAGTAAAATTTTAAAGGTAGAGGTTCTTCATTTGTGTATCTGCATGATGAAAGAAATCCACTTCATTACTTCGTTCTAGCTAGTCATTGTTGTGGCTATAGGTGACCCATCCAGATTGTCTCATCTCGAATGTGAAAAGTCTCTATTGCAATTAGAGGATTTCCGCAACGCATTCTTTATAAAAGGTTTCCCGACATCTCTTACAGATTTCTAATAAAGTACATTTGACATTTCCTCCCGAATAAGTTTCTGACAATTGAATTTTCGGTGGTGTGGTTAGGGTTTGCATTTCAAAAGGTGGAAGAGGGTGTATACAGATAATGTAGGGTATAGAAAAAAAAATGAGTAAAGGTAGGGTTAGGTATGGGATGGATGCTAGAAATGCTATGATCAAGCTATGAATGGGCTAGCTCTAATACCAAATGATACTCCCAAACCACAGTACGAAAAACAATATTATTACTGAACAAAGACAGATAGGCAATTACAACCAACACAATTTAAATAAATAATACAACAATAAGACATCCGGAAATATTAAATAGCAGCAAATACGACCCAAACACTAAACTATGATGGATCTCGAGGTGGTGGTGGTGATCAACGAGGGTTTGGAAGATAGTGGAATGGTGGACAAGGTGATTGGCAGGATAAAAGCAGCAAAGCAATTGTTTTTAGGATTTTGGGTGCGGCGCAGCAATCCATGATAATAGCAACAACGGGGTAGGGTTGGAACGACAGTGGCAGCGAAGTTGGAGGGTTGGAACGGTGATGGGGGAGGATGCGGTGGATTGTCGGACAGCAAAACGAAAGTTGTCCTAGCAGGACAACAAGGAAATTTCAGGAAAACAACAAAAGGGTTGGTGTCGGGGCAGCCTGCAGCGACAAGGAATGTGTGGCAGTGAAACGGAAGGAATGCGGAGGAGTTGGGGAAGGATAAACACCACCTAAAGACCAAAATACAACCGACCATCTCGGAACTGTAGAATACAACCATCGGAGGGAAAGATAGACGTCAACGACTATGCCAAAACAAAACACACGAAAAAATGACTTCTAAATCCTAGTACAACACATATATAGGAAAGGGTGAAAATAAGTGAACGATAATAGGAAAGAAAGCATAAGAAAGTAAATCGAGATTGATTCGGCCCGTCTACTGCATTCCGCGTCAGGAGTAGAGCGCTACTGCATCACCACGACAGTATGCAACATTGCAAAACATGTTTGTGTGCAAGAAAATATAAGTACAACCAGTACAACAATTTTAATTATTCAATAAAATAACTATTAAGTAAATTTGTTCATAATTTCAGCCAAAAAAAAATATTAAACAGATTTAGGCATTTTGCTCAATATAAGAAAGTGCATCACGTTTTGAGGTATCCATCAAGTTGAAGTATTACCTCTGTTTTCCAGAGCCATCTTCGTTATCAATAGAGACAATATTTGGAACAATTACTTCACTGGGGGATTTTTCATTATTGACAATTTCTGAATTTAATAAGATATAGCAGTAGTCAAGTAAAATCCATCAAATAAAAGTACAATGGATATGCTGCAAAAAAATAATACTACAACCTGAAACATGTGATGTTAATTCCATTTTATCAGCTTTGCATACTTGATTTGCTTTGTCAATCACATTTCCTTTTTCTGCAGTAAAATAATGAGACTGGCCCTTAACAATGAAAGAAAGCACCAATAGCTTGAATTGGGTCATTAATTTTTCGGCTTTAAATGGTAATGACAGAACAAAATTTCAAAATAGCTCTTTACTGTTTATATGAGACCATTTTAGTCTCGGGGTCTATAAAAGTGCCAATTTAGTCCCCAGATTTTTCAATTTGAGGCCGAAATAGTCATACATGGGAACTATGTCTGTCCTTTTTAAGAAAGTATGGGGATTAAATTAGCATTTGTATAGATTTTGGGAATAATAAGGCCCCTTACAAAGAGTCAAGGGGACTATTTTGACAACGATAAGGATATCAATTAACCCACAGAAATGGAAGTTACCATTGTTTGCTTTCTTTGAGCGAATATCCAAAGAAAGTCGATGCATTGCAAGTTCAGCTTTTATTTTTCTACCACCAATTGTTAAACCATTTTTCATTTG
This sequence comes from Papilionanthe hookeriana x Papilionanthe teres, assembly GCA_022702705.1. Lineage (NCBI taxonomy): Eukaryota > Viridiplantae > Streptophyta > Magnoliopsida > Asparagales > Orchidaceae > Papilionanthe > Papilionanthe hookeriana x Papilionanthe teres. The sequence continues at coordinate 52,399,962 of CM040423.1, read as the reverse complement.
GATGGCACGCTGAGCATCTTCTACAGCAGCACTGAAGGAACAAGATGATGAGGGAAAACGAGAAGAAAATTTACTTAATAAACTGATATACAAAGATCTAAAAAAAATAACTATCTGACACTTTTGAGTCACTGTGTGGCATAAGAAAAAATCGCTTATGGTTCCAAACAACAGCAGATGTATCAACTATGATATAGATCATCGGGTAACTAAATCACAGACGTTCAATAAAATTAGAAATGCAATTAGAATATGTACGATAAAATCTTTGAAATGTCACAACAAACTAGTAAATAAAGCATGTTTTATCAAGCAAAAAAATGGCAGCCTTCTCAAATTGTAGAGAATCTAAAAATTCATAATCAAGAAGCCAAAAGCTAACATAATGGAAGATAAATTATAAAAGTTCAATTTGAAGAAGCTTTTTTTTTTTTTCTAATGTTGAACAAGCATTTATAGTAACATAAAAACTTTAGTTCTTTCATCTATAGAAATAATGTTTAAAGGATGCTTTTTTCTTTGGCATGTTTGGTTTGCCGCATTCTGGTGTAATACAGTCATTTTGCAAGGTTTTCAAAGTTTTGCGTTGATTAGAAGAAAAATATATGCAATATAAAATGTTGATGTATTCGAAACTCATGCCTTAGTTCAATTTGGCGAATTCAAAAATCAACCACCCAATTTCCAAATAAGCAACACAAGCTAACACAACTTTCACCAGCCATCGTAGCTACAGTACCACCACCATAGGGCACCATCATGCCGCCAACAGCCACACATCGTCATAGCAGCCAACCAGCTTCTGCCGCCAATGTTGTTGGGCCTTAAGTTGAACTCATTTTACTTTAAAGTGAGCACAGAAAGTAATCTCCATTTCTTTTAAACCCAACCAAGCAACTTTGAGACACTTTAAATGACTGCACCTCAAATATATTGTATTTTTTTTACTTTGCAATCCTTTTTCAGCAAACCAAATAACCCTTGAGTGAAAAGTTGGGTGAACCTATTTTGTTGAAAATAATCGGAGGAAACAAGTAAATCTTAAAAAAAACAATACTATTTAACCAACTTGTGCAAAGTCCTATCTTTCAACAAAATCCAAGATGACCAGGTAAAGTTAGTTAAGCTGAGATCATGCTTGTGATGCAAAGAACAATAAGAATGGTAATGAATAAACCAATGAGAAAACAACCAAAAAAGAGAAATTTTATTGAAATTGGCTTTTATTCAAAGGGACTAGAGCTTAAACAGAAACAAATCCTACTTCCTCCTAATCCTTCCTTTTTTATGTTTTTTTTTTTAATTATATAGACATCTGGACCAGACCCAGGTTACCAGGGGATAAGTGATCAAGTTAAACTAAAGAGAATACAACACATCTTATTATAAAGGGGTGAGGAATGAGCAAGGAAATGTATGCTCTATCACTCTTTATTGGAGTGTTTATGTACAAAATGATAATGATTGTTATATTGTAGGGTTCATTACTAAATCCTTAGACCCTAAACCATAAACACTGAACATCTTATATGCTTCGAAAGTAAATTTAGGTCCTGATCTGACAATGTTAGTAAGTTCTTATCAACAGAAACTCTATCCAGATGTTATAGGCGTCAAATAAGAGGTGCTTACTCAACTAGAAATGATTATTCAAAATTTAAACTGGAAAGTGTTTATAAGTTTCTTACAATGCAGAACGGCATGTCAAAACAGCTATATTACCAAAAAACTTAGTATCATGGAAAATAAAATCATCATCAAGAAAAAGGCAGAGTGAAGGGGAAATAATATAAAGATGAACAAATAAAACTATGAGTTACACTTACAATTGCACAAACCCAAAGCCACGATTAGCATCAGAACCTGCAAGTATGAAAGCATATAACCTAAGAAAGAATATTCTTCAATAGACGTGATAAATATAATTAAATGAGCAAAAGATAGTAAAAGCTGAATTAAAGAAGACAATCAAAACCATAACATATATAGATTTAAAAGGCCTCTACAAAGCCAAGGCATGGTAATCAACAAAAATGGCAGAAAAAATTACTATTATGTAAGGATAGCAGCTAATGTTCAGAATATTTATTAGGGCTGTAAACGAGCCGAGCTTGAGCGAGCTCGAGGCTTGGCTCGTGTTCGGCTCGTTCGAAATTAGCTCGACTCGAAATCGGCTCGTGTTCGAAATGTGTGTTCGTGTTCGGCTCGAATTAAATATTCTCGTTCGTGTTCGGCTCGTGTTCGGCTCGAAATCGCCCGTTAAAATTAATTGAAAAATATATGTCTAGCACTGGATTCGAACCTCGACCAAATGAATGCGAAACAATAAAGATAACCACGCTACCACACAAGTATTACGATTTAAACTTAAATATAAATATATATAATATATTAATATATAATAATATATATAATAAATTATTATATAAATAATTATACGATTATTTTTTTTATTTTGAGCCAATTCGAGCCGAACACGAGCGAACAAACAAGTTGTTCGTGTTCGGCTCGTTAACATTTCGAGCTTAAAATTTGTTCGTGTTCGGCTCGTTAGAGCTTAACGAACGAGCCGAACACGAGCTACTTAACGAGCCGAACACGAGCTGTTCGCGAACAACGAGCCAAATTGCCAGCCCTAATATTTATCATAAAAGACCTTAATTTGCTGTTTAATGGAAAGGTTTTAAAAAAATGAGGAAAGACCTTTGGAATTATATTTATGCTATTAGATTATGAATAATTATCGTAATTTGAATGAAACATGTGACAAGGCAAGAATATAATACGTCCTCAAAAAATGTACTAGATCTACATTCATCTTACATCTGAGATAAACCAAGTATTGTTTCAAAAATAAGCTCAGATGATAATCTATCTTCCCAATAGGAAACCCACAACTTGTTCATTAATAAGATTTTTTTTCTTTTTAATAAAATTTAACAATGGTATATATGAATTAAAATTTGCATGTGGAGATTGTATAATGGATAAGGGCGTTAAATTCATAAGTGGCATGCTTTACAATTGCGTAGGGGTGTGGACATGGATGGCTTGGTCTAATTAATGACCAAACCAAAGCACGTAATCAATGTTACTTACGAAAATTCTATTTAATCAACTTCCATTATTTTACTGTTAAACCAAAAAATATATATATAGGTATCAGTTGATTCAATTATTGCCTTCAAATTAACAATTTAGAGATAAGGAACTTTTTATTTAGTTAATTACCAACAATATTTATAAATCTGACTTCATATATACAAATCCCATCTAAAACATATTTTGCATCTTCCACCAGTTTAACGAGGTGTTGAAGCCATGGAGCACCTTGTGACATTCTTTTTTATGCTAAATGATATCATTCACATGAACTTATAATTACAGAGCCTAACTCATAAAATGTGAGTTGTTTGGTTCGTTCATGGGTTAAATTTAAAATTTTCACACCCTTGGTTAGGCCATAGCTATAATTCAAGCACAAGTAAATGAAGACAAAACATATGCATTGCCACAAACCCTTCTCTGTGACCACAAAGCAGCGCCTCACAGGTCCCACCTCGCTAAATGCATCCTCAAGCTGTAACAAATATTAAGAAAAAAAAGAAGGATTAGCCAAGGTTCAGGAAACAATGCAGTTGGCATTTTATATTAAAAAGTATATAAAATTAACCTCTAACCTGGGAAGACTGAAGAGAGTAAGGAAGATTTGAAACAAATACTGTGGCAGGGCAGCGATCCCTATCTGCTCCATCATTCTGATCCCTCTTTCTCTTCCCCATATCTACCATAAAAGTAACAAATGAGCAACAGAAAAAAATGGGGAAACGCACCCATGAATGCATAATCTTAAGCTATATAATTCACCCTTTATCTTAGCAAGTTTAATCTGCCATGTGACGGAACCATCACAGTTCACATAATCACAAATCACAAGTTCACTTCACAGTCTACATTTCATGGAACACGGAACACGCACAAGAAAAAATATTATCTCAAATACCATGGCATAAACCTAAGAGCAGACTGTCAGAAACTGATAAAAATACAATCAACGGTAAAATTGAAGTCCACGTTCTAAAATTCAAATGAAAAATCATAACAATAACAATAGAATATAACTATTGATAATAAGAATGAAAATGCAAACTTTAACGTCGCCACTTCAGTGCTTAAGGAATAATGGAGAGGATGGGTTATGCTTGTTCAAAAGAGAAAAAAAGGTGAAAGGAGAGTAATGCAATACGCAAATAAAACACACAACATAATAAGTTCTTAATAAAGTCAAAAAAATATAAAATATGATGAGGTTATGCAAGATTAAAATCCTATGGAACAGTTTGGTAGCAGGGTTTGAACACGGTTTAAGTAGGATTTCACTTAGATCCTGTCAGAAGGTAAATATTTCTACTTTAAATCCTGAGTTAAGTTAGCTCCCGTTCTCCCTCCTTTACGTTAAATACGGAATTAACTTTTAATCTCGGTATTGCTCCTAATTAGCTTCATTCCGCGGTGTCCCTTCCCGCAAACTCCCGTCACGAACTCCTCTCCTTCGCACGCCGCTAGCCGCTTTGATGCTTGACCCCCGCAAACACAATTCACGAACTCCGCTTCTCCATTACACACCGCCAGTCCAGTCGATGCTTGCCAACGAGCACAGACCACAAGCGGCTCGTAAACTATAGCCTGATAACGGACTTACAGCAGAATTTAAGCTAAATCCTGCCAGCCGGGCATTTTGGTCAAGTTCAATCCTCTTATTTACTTAATCCGGATTTCTCCCATTTTCGGCGTAAATCCCGGTTTTAGTAAATCCAAAGATTCCGCGGATTTAGTAAATCCGGGAACGAGCAACGAGAAAGAATGGCGTGAACAGGCTCACCTTCCTCAATGGTTTCGGTTAGGAGCGTAGCCGAAGGATGAGAAAGATGGGAGTTTCGGCCGTCTCTGTACGCCGCTACCCGTCGTTGCCTTCTCAGCTAGCTCTAATCGCTACTGTAACATGAGGGTTCGGTCACGAGGGCGAGGGTTTTGAGCGAAACCGGGAAAAAGGAGGGATGGACATAAGCGAGGGCTTCGGTCGCCGGGCAAAGACGGTCCTTTTGGCGAACACTGGTTTAGATTTATATAATTAATGGTTAATAATTTATAATTAATAATTAATATTTTCATATTAATTATATTTAGATAATTTTACATGTAATTATTTAATAGTTACTTAATATAATAAGAATGCATTTAAATTTTAATTTATTTAATAAATCATAAGTCATTATTAATTAATCTAATTAATAACTAGTAAATTATTACTCGAAAATTATTAAATTATTGTTTAATAAATAATTAGACTAATAAAGTTTCTATTATTATATATAATTCATTAGTTTGCAGAATATTTATTTTAACTAAAATAATAAATATATTTTTATATTATAAGAAATGATAGAAACTTTTAAATAATTGACCGATTCTATGTCTGAGCTCATTGAGTTTGTTTGAAAGAATAAAATGTAACATATTTTTAACCCTCACTCAAGTTACCAGACAATTTTTCATGATTTAACTAAATTTATTAAATTCATTGTCAAATAGTCTTTAAATATAACAATTTTAAAATATAATAAATCAGTAAGTAAAATATTTAGTAAATTCTAATAACTTGAATTCAAAAAGTTACCAAACTCTTTTAAATATATTTTTAGATACATATTGTTGCAATCTAACTAACCCTCTTTAGGTTCTACCGTTGTGTAATAGAGATGTCGATTCATTCAGATAAAATTTTCACCAGCACGAGTTCTAACTTACATAAATCATAACTTGGTTTTTAATGAATAAGTCTCACTAGATCGTCACAAACATTCATAATTTAAATCAATGTAATATTCATTCACATTATTATATACTTAGAAGTTTGCATAATCATAAATCACCCAAAACATATACTTAGCAGCTAAAAATTCAATATACAAAAATATGTACCAAAAAATCTTTACAACTTTCAAGCATATATTTTGCAAAAGTTGTACAATGTCGGATATGGCTACTTGCTTCTGATGCTCGTTACCACTTCACGAAAATCAACAACACATAGGAGCAAGTTATATTATGAGTAATAATCAATATTGAAGTAAGCTTTTTTAGACATAAAGAAAGCAATGTACATGTTCAGTCATAATTAATATGCTCGATAGCAGTACACAGCACAAATATGTTATGAAGCATTTAAAGTAAAAGGTATGAATGTAATAAATAGCAACAAACTATAATGTTTAATCCAATAACGTCCGAGAAACATACCCAAGGAATGGAATATTATATTAGGATATGGTTAAGGTAGAGAGAGAGAGAGCGGTAGTAAACAGGCAAAAGATATTCTTTATTCATAATATAGACCCGGATTTATAGGCCTAGGTATTAATATTACAAAATTACATATTAGTCCCCCCATTATTAACTTTTCGAGGAAGGGGGTAAAGGGGGCCTTTTTTAGTAAATACAGAGTTATTTGCATATAATACAACCGGGGATTGATTGGATCGATAAGAGTTATCAATCGCCCGGCAAGCCATGGTTCGATCGACATATAGTTTGAAAGAGTACTCCCAGTCGGCCGTCATGAAAGCTGGTTACCACCCAACATGATTTTCTCTTGGTGTCTTCTGATGATCGTTCGGATAAGAAGCTTCACTTGTCAATACTCACCTGGAATCGATCATCATCCGTGTCTGCGCTCGATCGTCCACATCTTCTTCATGAGTCGCTCATTTGCGTTGAGATTCGTACTTACACATTTTTTATGTGTACATATTTAGTTATATGATTATTTTGCTACTCGTAAGTTGTTTAATGCACAATGATAAGAGAAATTTTAAACATGTATAAAATAATAAAATGATATTATTATGCAATAATGCACTTCTCTGGATTCCAAGACCATGCCATTATAAATAGGCTTTAGAGCAAGATAGGTCTACATCGTCCAATCTCTCCTTGCTCACTTGTCTCGTGTCATCTTTACATGCTTTTTGCGATGTCTGATGAAGGAGCTCTGCCTATTGATAAGAGTGTCTTTCTCAAGGCTAAGAGCGATATACAGGCACAGGCCCGTAAGTTATACATAAAGCGCAAACTAGCGGGCAAGGTATCCGCGAAAGTGGCGAGTAGGAAGAGAGTTGTGTTAAAGCATAGAGTCGACGATCGTGAGACCCACCCTAGTTGCTCTGGTTTTCTTGCGGGCCCTCCTCAGAAGAGGGCTATAGGACAAGTAAGAGGTTGTCCTGACGTCCATATTACAGGACACTCGCGAGTGGTGAGTTTTGCTATAACGGGACAAAAATTGTCTGTCCTGGGTGACTACAGGGGTTGTAGTTCTCCAAAGGAATGATGAGGCGGCGGTAGCTGAGGCAGAGACATAACTTTGACCAAGTAGGAGCTATTTTTCTTCAAAAAGTGAAAAACCAAAAAAAGGCGGTGAGGATATCTTCTCTTATGCCACAATTAAATGGGGTAGATTTTTAGCATGTAGTTTCAATAGCTTTTTGCATGTCTCTTTTCAGTAACAGAGGACCTGACTGTCGATTATGTATCAATAGATATCGACGTTGATCCTGAAGATGTTGCGACAGCGGTGGACCAGGTTGCATTTGAGGGGACTAATATGAGATAGGTTGTTACAGGAGGAGCAAATATGGCGGAGATGAGCACGCCGGAGCAAGGCGCTAAGCATGATGTCAAGGATCTGGGTGCTGGAAACCAAGGTGTTGGCAATCAAGTTCTCTCTGGTATCACAAGGGAACGAGGAGGCGACCGGAGGGCGTTGTGTGTCTCCTAACTTCATACTTCATCATGTTGTTGATACAGAGGTGTGTTTTCTCTGTTTCATAGAGTATCCTCGAGTAGACGGTGACAGAAGGATCTCAAAGATTTTTATGAGGGTTGATCAGGTGGAGAGGTAAGTTGTTGGACTGTGTGAGGAACTCAAGGCTTTTCGGGGGAATATGCTTGCCAACTAAGGGGAAGTTACTCGTTTGTGCTCAAAGCTGTCGGCCGCTAAAGAGGCCCTCACAGCTCAACCTATGGACAACCATAATGACATTTTCGTGTTGGGCTGCGATTTTATTTATGAACAGCTTCGCCACCAAGGGTTCGTCTCGTGCGAAGCCACGAAAGACCGTCTATCGACTCGACATTTCCCCTCTTTTTATATATAAATAAATAGTAAATTAAATTAAATTAAATTAAATATTTTTCTATTTCTGATAATGATTACTTTACTAGGATGACATGTAATTCTGTCACATTAGTCATAGTTGCGGCTTTTTGACTTCCCAGATATCATTTCTCGTATGTATGTATATATATACATGTGTGTTCGTGTAATTGTTGTGGGCTCTTACTTATTTCTCATCTTCCCCGGGGTTGCACTGTCGTTTCTCCCTTTTCCTTGATTTTATCCACATTTCCTTCTTCTTTCTTATCAAACGTGGTAGACTCTATCGTTCGGAAATACTCCCAAGAGTTACTCGGTTCGATCTCTGCTATAAAGGTTTCTACGGTGGACGTAGAGGAGATCTATAATGGTTTTGTTATGGATCCCACAATTCTTCTGTGACCAGCCGACAACAAAGAATGGATCATGGATTATTTCTCTCCTGACTTTGTCTTCTACATGGATCGATTTAAGATGGGTCTTAAGCTACCGTTTTTTCGGAGTTGCGTTCAATCCTCAATCGCTACGACATTATTCCAGTTCATATCCTTTCAAACTCGATCGCCGCTATCACGACCTATGTGCTCTTCTGCCAGATGATGAAGATCCCGTGGTCGATCAAACCCTTCAATTATTTCTTCTCTTTTCGGAATGGTCATTATGGTTCATTCAATTGTTATTGGGACCGAGATTCAACTGTTGGGGCTAGAGAATAAAGTGAAGGATTGTAAGACAATGTTTTTTATTTCCTCATGTGCGGACTAATGAGGAATCCACACTTCTCCTTGTTATTGTGAGGTGAAGAAAGTAAGGACTTGCACGTGAATGTTTGGGACCACATTACGTTGATTGAGGGCCAACGCCTCTCTCAGTTTTAGTAGCTAAACCCCAACGTGATCGAACAAATGATTCATCTGGATGGTGTTGATGCTATAAATAAGGATCTATGGAGATCGACCAATGATAGGGAGGTCGCTCGGGAGAGAGCTGTCAGGGAGAGGATGGCTTTAAAGAGGCCCAGAGGAAGAGGCAATCCCCCCTCATTTGGTAGAGGCTGGGATTAGTCCGACTCGATCAGGTCGGGTGAAGGGAATGATGAAGGTTAATATCACTTATCTTCTTATTTATTCATGTGTAAAATGCATTTTCATGATTTTTGTGTACTTAGTCAAGTTCTTCATAAGGAAGTGATGGGGACTCTTCCTGTTCGCGGAGCTTTCCTGAATCTAGAGACCCATCGATGTGTTAGTCGACTGCAGGAGTTCTGGCGGCGATGGGGGAAGGGGGGCACATTCACACCTCTGCGGGAGTGAGGTGAGACGAGTCACACCTCCCGCCCAATCTTCATTGAGTCCAATTATGGGGAAGGAGGATTAGACGGAGAGGGATACCCATAGTAGGGGAGGAAAGGCTCATATCCCCAATGTCAGCTTGCCCCCATTCTCATGTGCAAGAGGGGGTGGTTCCGATCGAGTTTTCATTCTCACACAATCAAGAAGTTGGTGTATGGACGAGCGGTCCTATACTCTCATTGATAGAGAGATCAAGTGGTTCACTACAAACCTGTTGAATGACCACCATCCCTCTATTCTGATTGGCATGTTCTGGTCTCATTCCTTCGAGAGGAACTTAAGGTCGATGGATAGAAGGGACATGTTGTTGGTAGGTTAATGTCATAACTAAGGTGAAGGACCATTGTTGACACACTCCTCACGTAGTTTGTCGCTGCAGGGTGCTAACATTTGATGTAGGGTGTAGGACGATCGTTCACGCACCCCTCACTGAGCTTGTCAATGCTTGTCACCGATACATCTCATAGGACACAGATGATAGTTAGACACCCCTTGCGGAGCTTTTCACTGTCGGGTGCTAATGTTTAAAGTAGGGTGCAAGATGACCGTTTGCACACCCGCTTGCGGAGCATGTCGTTGTCGGGTGCTTATACATCCCATAAGCCACAAGCGATAGTTAGACACCCTTCGTGGAGCTTGTTGTTGTCGGGTTTTAACGTTTAAAGTAGAGCACAGAATGATCATTCGTGCACCCCTCGCGGAGCTTATCGTTGTTTGGTGTTGTTATGTCACATAGGCCACGGACGATGGTTATACACCCCTCGCGGAGCTTGTTGGTTTTCGGTTGCTAACGTTTAGAGTAGGGTGTAGGAAGATCATTCTTACGCCCCTCGCGGAGCTTGCCTTTTTTGAGTGTCTATACATCTCATAGGCCATTTGACATTTTATAAATGAATTTAAAAGTTGTTAGCCATTCACAAAACCTATTTTTCGAGCATAGCTGTGTTAGTTACTCGAGCATGATCACATTAGTTTCCCTAGTGCAAATGTGTTAGTTCTGCGAGCATAAAAACAGTAAGCGAGATAACTTTTAACGATATTGAATATGTGAAATCTTGAACTTTAGATGACATGAATGTAAATATGCTTATTTATATATTGATCTTTTATAAGAAAAAAATGATTAAACAAAACTATTATGATTGTGCTCCTTCTACCAGTAAGGATATTTTTAAGGGAATAATTTCTTTAGATCACCACCCTTCCAGGTTTAAGGGACATTGTTCCCTGCGAATATCTTCAATTTGTATGCTCTGGGCCTTGGCTCTCTGATGGATGATGTAGGGGTCATTCTAGGTTTGATCTCGCTCCTGATAGAATGCCCCCAGATGACGGGCTCGACCATCTTCAACACAAGGTCCCCTGCGGCAAACTTATATTCTCGCACGTGCTTGTTGAAATATCTAGTTGTCCTCTGCTTAACCTCTTCTGCAAGAGGAATGTGTTGAATCTATTCTCTTTGGCTAGATCGTGGGCAAGTCTGACTCCTTAGTCATTCACCTCAAGCCACTCCCGAGGATATTCCTCATTGAAAGCTAAGGTGGTGACTACCCTCTAGCTGTGATTGTTGTATTTGAGTGGTAACATGACTTCCATTCCATGGAACAACATATCATTTTTTCCCTCCGGAATGCCTCCCACATTCCCCGTCATGAAATTCTTTGAGTGTGTCTTTAACATCGTCCTCCGCAAAGCATTTTAGGTATTAGGACATTGCAGATTTTTTGAAGAGTTTTCCTTCGATCAGTAAGTATTGGTAGCCATATATTTAAATCTCCTATGATTGGTAACTTCTTCGCTGATCTCCCTCTTATTCAGGTACCGGATATATGAGATTATCAAGCTTTTCTTCTCCTCCTGGTGATCTTTATTGCTAGTGGTTTTCGATTGAGGGTTTATCTAGTCTTTTTGTCAGCCCCTCTGCTTGATGGAGGCTTCAAGATAGGAGGTCGTGACCTGATTTTCCTCTCTTCGGGCACGTTTGATTCTGAAGCTGGTAAAGCAACTGATCTCCGTCTTCACCTTCCCTATGTAATTTTCCATAGTCTCATCCCTGGCTTCGAATTCCCCATTGATCAGGTTCGCTACGAGTTGTGAATCGCTCTTTACCATTGTATAGAGACTCTCATATATGATGTTGTGCAAAGTCCTGCAATCAAAGCCTCATATTTCGCTTGGTTGTTATTTAATTAATAATTTACCTTGATTTAGTGGTAGATGTTTTCCCTACGGGACTACACAAGAAAATTCCATGTCTAGCACTTGATTGGTCGAATACCCCATCGGTAAACAACATTCAATTCAATTTGTCAATCGTCAGATCTTCGTTCACACCTCTTGGTTCGGAGAAATCTGCCAGAAAATCTGGCATCACTTGTGCTTTTATTACCTTCTGAGGGATATAAGAGATATCAAACTCACTAAGATCCAAGACCCATTTGAGTAGCCAACCATAATGCTTTAGACTGGTATGAACAGAATTTTGTGGGTGAACCGTGATAATTTGTATAGGGTCTACCTGAAAATTTGATTGAAGCCTTCATGTTGAATTGACCAAGGTGAATGTCAGTTTATCCATTACGCAATATTGAATTTCAATGCCTTTAAGAGCTCGGTTGGTGTAGTACACTGGATGTTGCTTGAGGTTCCTGAATGCTTCTTCGCATTCCAGTGTCCATGGAAGCATATGGCTCTCCTGAGTACGTTAAAGAATGACGTGGACTTATTACTTGACTTGGGGATGATACTTCTCAAACTTGCAATCTGATAGGTCAGCTTCAAGATTTTCTTGGTGTTGTCAGAGGGGGCATATAAAGGAGTGCTTGGGTCTTTTCTAGGATGGATTTTATGCCTTCAGTGGTTAGTAAATACCCTAGGAATATGCCTGTTGTGACCCCAAAAGTGAACTTCGATGGGTTTAGTTTCATGTTAAATTTTTGAAGCGTTATAAATGTTTCTTTTAAATACTCAATGCATTGTTCGGTCGACCGACTCTTGAACAGTACATCATTGGCATACACCTCCATGTTGCCTACTTTTTTATCAGCAAAGATTACATCCACGAGGCGTTGGTAAATAGCCCCGACATTTTAAAGCCCAAATGACATTACATTATAACAAGAAAATCCCTCACAAGTAATGAAAACGGGTTTCTCCGTGTCAGATGGTTTCATCCTGATTTGATGGTACCCAAAAAATGCATCGAGGAAACATAGGACTGAGTGCACGACCATTGAATGCACCTGGACTTTGATTCTCGATAGGGGATAGAAGTTTCTTGGACAAGCAGAGTTCAGGTTGGTGACATCCACACAGATCCTCCACTTTCTGTTGGTCTTCTGGACCATTACAACGTTGGAGACCCAAGCAGGGTATTGTATATCTCGAATGTACCACACCTGCTCCATCTTTTTGCAATTTTTCTCGGATGGGTCCCTCCTCCATCATTGTTGAACTCCTGATCTTCTGTTTCATGGATCAAGCTGATGGATCAACGTTCAACCGGTGGCACATAACTTTAATTTGCACACCCGACATCTCAGTAATCGTCCACACGAAAACCTGTTGGTTTTCTCAGAGGGTTTGGATCATTAACTACTTGTGACCTGCAACAAAAGCTTCGCTTATCCAGAAACATCTACCTCGTTCTATTTTGACTGATGGAACTTCAAAAGTGGCACCGTTGGTCTCAAGGCCACCCTCCTCTTGTTTTGGATATCCAGGTGATTGAGCTCTATGTTGCTTATAACCCGCAAGTAGCAGACCCGGGACTGCTCCAGGTCACCCCTGACCATGATAATTTCTCCATCTTCACAAAACTTGACAATATCATGGTATGTTGAGAATACTGCTCTGAAATTTTTTAGCTGCAGTAAGTAGAATATAAAATTATAAGTTGGGGGCGAATCCACCATGAGAAAATCTTTTATGATCATAATTTGTTTTTCATTTTCTCCCCAACTTACAGGGAGCCCGATCACTCCCAGTGTATCCATCCTTTCACTCGAGAATCTATACAGCGGAATGGTTGGTGCGGTATCCCATCGACAGTAAGCTCAACCCGTTGAATACCTGGTTGAATAGCACATTCAAAGAACTCTTTGTATCGATGAAAATACCACCTACTTGGTAATTGTTTATTGTTGTCGTTTTTACAATGATGTTGTTATATTTATTTCCTTTTTGGGAAGATCCTCGTTAGTGAAATAAATAAGTGGATAACCATTGGGGCAAATGTGGTGATGAACAATTCACTTGTTTGTTATCTCTTCCAGCTTGTTCTCCTGGGTGGCTGATCACAGAAAAATACGTTAAGAAATTCATACCTATTTTTTATGAAATTGCACTTTAAAGAAAGGTATTTTCTTTATTTTATTGCAGGAATGAAGATTTATAAGTGATAGAAGCAAAAAGCATGAAATGGAGCGAATTTGGATCAAAAAAGGAAGAAATTCATGCAAAATGAACTAAGCCGCCGACAGCGAGATCGAGCCCGCCGACGGCGAGATCATGAGGAGAATTTTTTTTGAAGGATTTATAACTACCTCGCCGACAGCGAGCCCGAGCTCGCTGACGGCGAGATCGAGCGGTTTGGAAACCTTCTAGAAGCTCTGCCGACGGCGAGGTCGTTTCTCGCCGACGGCGAGATTAGTCAAAATGCCAGATACATTGAACCTGTACGCTTTTTTAAGAGGTGCTTAAGTACCCCTTGGACCTTTGTCTACCTCTATAAATAGAGGACGAATTTTATTCTTTTGTGTGTCCATTTGTGTCTTATGTGTGTCTGTTTGGTGTCTATTGAGTGTCTATTTACAGTTTTAGTCAGTGTAATTAGTGAGTTAGAGAGTGTCGTATCTTAGAAGGAAAAGTCAAAGGAACTTCGAGGAGTACGCATGGGAGGAAATTGAGATAAGTATCTTTGTTTATTGTTATTAGCTTTAAATGAAATCCATGCTTTGTTTAATTCTCATGCATTCTGAGTAGTTTTCTTAGTCTTTCTCCTTGTTTATGAAATTATGTGAATTGATGAAATTAAATAGAAATGCCTAAAATAATAAAATAAAATTGTGATAATTTTTTCTTAAAACTTAATTTACTTTTCAATCTGGCCCATTGATTTGTTAAAATATGTTGAATTATCAACTATAGTAAAGATTACATCCAATATTCAGGGAAGTCAAAAGCCTTGGAAGGAGGGTGCAAATAAATAGGGAAATATTATTTATCGAACGTAGAATTTGACATTTTAGTGTGACAGACTAAAATATTCAATTTGGTCCTATTGATTGAGAGCTGAAGTGTAAATGTTAGCGCTCAGGTGAGGGGAACGTGGGAGCTCTGAAGTGGCAGCCAGTATCCTCCCAGCCTAGCCGCAGATTCAGTAATCAAACATAGGATTAGTCAATGTTCTTTGCACTCGGACCAAAGGGTAAAGAATAGGAATGCTCCTATTTGTCACAATACAATAAAAAATCTATTTGAATTCATCATTCACTTAATTTTCTAAAAACAAGGAGAATGATACCTTTTTCTGAAATCTTTAAATCAACTTTATTTCAAGCATTAGTTTACTTTAGTTCGCTTTAGTTAAGTATTCTAAATTTTCGTATACTATATTAGTAAGTAAATACTTTTAAATTTAGCTGTTACAAATTTTAGTAAAACTTCCCTGTGGGATCGATAACCAGGACTCCACTAGAGCCCTGTATTACTTGATACGATACGTATACTTGTGTAGAATCCACATTATACATTCCATCATAAAATCAAATATATATATTAAAGCGGGATCACGTTTTTGGTGCCGTTGCTATTAACACAATTTGTAAACATAAAAAGTGGGTCAAGTTTTTGGCGTCGTTGCCGGGGAAGTAAAGAAATTATTTACTAGAGTAACGGACTATTTTAAAATTTATTTTGCAAAATTGTATGCGTAAATTTGGAAACGAAAATTTAATACCTTACGATTTAGAATTAGAGCGTATAGTTAAAAAAATTAGAAAACAAAAAAGAGAAATTATAAATTTAACACAAATGGCGAATATTCTTGAAAATGAAAATAACAACCAACAGAGACCATTAAGAGATTATGCCAACCCTACATTAGATGAAATTCATTTAACTATTCAAAACCCTGATGTAGCTGCTAACTCATTTGAACTGAAACTTGCAATTATCCAAATGGTACAAAACAATCAATTTAGTGGTTCACCTACCGAAGATCCTAATTTACATCTTGCTAGTTTTTTAGAACTATGTGCTACTTTCAAATATGAAGGAGTATCTAACGATGCTATTAGACTTAGACTTTTTCCTTTTTCTTTAAGGGATAAGGATAAAATGTGGTTAAATTCGTTAAGCACTCGGATCTATTAAAACTTGGGGAGAATTATCACAAAAATTTCTATCCAAATATTTTCCACCATCTAAAACTGCTAAGCTTAGAAATGATATAACTTCTTTTAGTCAGTTTGATGGAGAGTCAATATATGAAGCTTGGGAGAGATTTAAAGAATTTCTTAGGAAATGCCCACATCATCCGTTACCAGATTGGTTAATTATTCAAACTTTCTATAATGGATTAGTAGGATCTCTTAGATCAATCATCGATGCTGCTACTGGAGGATCATTAATGTCAAAACCATTTGATGAAGCCTATGCACTAATCGAAGAAATGACTACCAATAATTTTCAATGGCCTCGTTGATAGAATGAATCCGAAAAAATAGCCAGTATTCATGAAAATGATGTAATATCTATGTTAGCTTCACAAATCGCTGTTATATCTAAAAAATTAGATCATTTTGGAATGAATTACTCTCCAACTATATTAGAAGAAAACTCATCTAGACAACTTATAGAATCCCAATCTCATTATGAAACTATAAATGATATTAATAATAGACCTAATAATCCTTATGCAAATTATTATAATCCTGGATGAAAAAATCATCCTAATTTTAATTGGAATAATAATACAACTAATCAACCATGGATGAACAACATAACACAACCATTAGGAAATCCCTCTAACCATGGAAATTTTAATTATAAACCTAGTTATCCACCTAGATTTAATAATAATAACCCTCAATTTAAAGATAAGAAATTATCTATAGAAGAATTAATATTAAATATGGGTCAACATTAACAAAATCAAGGAAATCAATTACAAAATCAAGGAAATCAATTACAAATACAAGGAAACCAATTACAAAATCAAGGAACAACTATTAAAAATATTGAAACTCAACTTGGACATATCGCTACCGCGCTTAATAATAGAAGACCTGGAACATTTCCTAGAAATGTGGAAATAAATCCCAAAGACAAAGGAAATGAACAAATTAAAGCGATACAATTACGAAGTGGAAAAAAATTAGAACCTCGAATTCAGAAAGAAATGGAAAGTCAAAAATAGGAAGTGGAAATCGAAAAGGAAAAGAATCAACAAGATCCAAACTTAGAAAATCCTTTAATACCAATGAAAATTTCTGTTGAAAAACCTCCACCACCATTTCCTCAACGACTAAATCAACATAAAAAAGATAAACAGTTTGCTAAATTCCTTGAAATTCTGAAGAAATTAACAATAAATATTCCTTTCGTAGAAGCTTTAGAACATATGTCAAACTATGTAAAATTCATGAAAGATATTTTAAATAAGAAAAGAAAATTTACCGATAATGAAACGGTTGCACTTAGTGAAGAGTGTAGTGCTATTATTCAAAAAAAGCTTCCTGAAAAATTAAAAGATCCTGGTAGTTTCACTATACCCTGCGCTATTGGAGAAAAATTCTATGGAAAAGCTTTGTGTGACTTAGGAGCAAGCATCAATCTAATGCCTCTATCAATTTTTAAGAGATTAGGATTGGGAGAAATTTCACATACTTCAGTAACTCTTCAATTAGTCGATCGTTCGTTACATATCCTAAGGGAGTTATCGAAGATGTTTTAGTAAAAGTGGATAAATTTATCTTCCCTGTAGATTTTATTGTTTTAGATATGGAAGAAGATAAAGAAATTCCTATCATTTTAGGAAGACCATTTTTAGCCACTGGGAAAGCTATGATTGATGTTCAGAAAGGAGAATTAACTATGAGAGTAAATGACCAAAAAGTAACTTTTAATATTGCTAAATCAATGAAATATCCTGCGCTAGAAAAAGATGATGAGTGTTTTCGAATAGAAATACTTGATCATTTACAAAAAGAACATTTTAAGAAAAATTAGAAAAGGAAAATACTTAATTAATTGAAAAAGCCAATATAAATGAAGAACTAGATTATATTCAAGAAAAATTTGAATTTTTGGATAATACAGAAAACACTGAAAAAAATATAGTTCCATCGATTATTAAACCTCCTGAACTTGAGTTAAAAATGTTACATAATCATTTGGAATATGTTTACTTAGGTAATTCTTCAACTTTGCCAGTTATTATTTCATCTGAATTAAATGAATCTCAAGAACAAAAACTTTTAGATACCTTAAAAAAATATAAGAAAATTTTTGGTTGGACTTTAACGGATATTAAAGGAATTAGTCCTTCAATCTGTATGCACAGAATTATTTTAGATAATTAACATAAGCCTAGAGTAGATCCCCAAAGGAGATTAAACCCAATAATGAAAGAAGTAGTCAAGAAAGAAATTTTAAAATGGTTAGATAATGGTATTATATATCCTATTTCTGACAGATGCTTCGGTAAGCCCAATTCACTGTGTGCCTAAGAAAGGAGGAGTGACCGTAAAAGCTAATGAAAATAATGATCTTATCCCTATAAGACAAGTTACCGGATGGCGAATATGTATTGATTATAGAAAATTAAACGCAAACACCAGGAAAGATCACTTCCCTTTACCATTTATAGACCAGATGTTAGATAGATTAGCAGGACATAAGTATTTTTGTTTCTTAGATGGATATACCGGTTATCATCAAATACAAATTGCTCCTGAGGATCAAGAGAAAACTACATTTACTAGTCCTTATGGAACTTTCGCTTTTCGAAGGATGCCTTTTGGATTATGTAATGCACCTGCAACATTCCAGAGAAGTATGATGTCTATATTTAGTAAATTAATTGATAATGGACTAGAAGTATTTATGGATGATTTCTCTGTATTTAGAACAACATTTGACACATGCTTAAATCATATTGAAAAAGTATTTGAAGTATGTGAGAAAACTAATTTAGTTCTTAATCGGGAGAAATGTCAATTTATAGTTGCGAGCGGCATTGTATTAGGGCATCAAATTTCGGAAAAGGCATGGAAGTAGACCTCGCAAAAATTCAAGTTATAGCTAAATTACCATCTCCAACTACGGTGAAAGGGTTAAGAAGTTTTATCGGACATGTCTGGATTCTACGGACGTTATATAAAAGATTTTTCAAAAATTACTAAACCTCTATGCCAACTTCTTGAAAAGGACAAGAAATTTGAATTTACAATCGAATGCCCGAATGCTTTCGAATTATTAAAAGATAAATTAATTACAACACCTATAATAGTTTCACCTAATTGGGAGAAATCATTTGAGCTTATGTGTGATGCTAGTGATTATGCTTATAGGAGCAGCTCTTGAGCAAAGATATAATAAGATTTTCAAAGTTATATATTATGCTAAGTAAAACTCTAATTGATGTCGAAATAAATTATACGATTCATCGAAAGAGAATTATTAGCGATTGTATATGCTTTTAATAAATTTCGGCATTATCTAATAGGAACTAAATATATTGTGCATACTGATCACTCCGCTATTAAGTATTTAATGCAAAAGAAAGATTCTAAACCAAGATTAATTAGATGGATGTTATTAATGCAAGAATTTGATTTTGAGATCGTTAACAAAAAGGGAACCGATAATCAAATTGCGATCATTTATCAAGATTAGAATATCATGAATTATCCGATACCGATAATTAAATTATAGACAGCTTTCCCGATGAACAACTTTATAATATAAATAAGTGGAAAATACCTTGGTATGCTGATATAGTAAATTATATTGTAAGTGACATTTACCACCTATGTTAACTTTGCAACAACAGAAAAAATTCATTCATGATACAAAAACATACTTTTGGGATGAACCATACTTATATAAGCAATGTAAGGATTTAATTATTAGAAGATGCGTGCCTTATGAAGAAATCGAACCAATTATTCAAAAATGTCATGATTCGATTTTGGAGGACATTTTGGGATCGATAAAACTGCGTATAAAATTCTACAATCTGGATTCTACTGGCCTACTCTATTTAGAGATGTATACAGATATATAAAAACCTGCGATAAATGCCAAAGAGTAGGAAATATATCTAGAAGAAATGAAATGTCTCTAAATTTTATATTAGAAATTGAGATTTTTGATGTTTGGGGATTAGATTTCATGGGACCTTTTATTCCTTCATTTGGAAACTCATATATATTAGTAGCTGTTGATTATGTTTCCAAATGGATTGAAGCACAAGCTTTACCTAGGTGTGATGCTAAAAGTGTTTCAAAATTTTTAATGAAAAATATTTTTACTAGATTTGGAATGCCGAGAGTGATTATCACTGACGGAGGAACTCATTTAAGAAATAAATATATTCACAAACTAGTAGAAAAATATAATATTATTCATAAGATATCAATCGCTTATCATCCACAAACTAGTGGATTAGCTGAAGTTTCTAATCGAGAGATTAAGCGTATTTTAGAAAAGTTCGTAAACCCTAATAGATTGGACTGAGTCTATAAGACTGGATATCGCATTATGGGCATACGTAACCGCTTATAAAACTCCGATCGGAATGACTCCTTACGAGCTTTATATATGGAAAAACTTGCCACTTACCAGTTGAATTAGAACATAAAGCATATTAGGCAATTAAAGAATTTAATTACAATATGAAAGAAGTCTAGTGAGAAGAGATTGTTGCAATTAAATGAATTAGAAGAATTAAGGAATGAATCATATGATAATGATAGGATTTATAAAGAAAGAATGAAATTATGGCATGATAGGAAGATTAATCAGAGAAATTTTGAACCAGGACAAGAAGTTTTGCTATATAATACTAGATTGAAATTATTTCCTGGGAAATTGAAATCTCGATGGTTAAGACCTTTCACCATAACTCAAATATTTTCGTACGGAACTATAGAAATTGAAGATCCAAAAACAGGACATAGATTTAAGGTAAACAGACATAGATTAAAACCATATTTTGAAGGTAAAAGACCAAATTTTAAAGAGGTTTTAATGCTTAGTCGACCTGATTACTAACCGAAATTAGGTCGGCCGACGACGTTAAACCAAACGCTTTATGGAAGCAACCCATAGTAGTCTTTTATTTTAATTATATACAAATTAGTGAGTCTGTATTATTAAAACAAATCTTACTACTCAATTTTTAATTAGAATCATCACAAATTTGAACTTCTATGATGAGATCAGAAAATATTCGAACCAGAGCGAAATTGGGCAATTTTACGAAATCTCGACGACGGCGAGGTCGATTCTCGCCGACAACGAGAACAGCGCATAATTACATTTCAGTTCACTAACGAGCTCGCCGACAGCGAGAAACTGCCCGCCGACAGCGAGATCGCGTGCCATATTTTAAAATCAGTTTTATAACAAGCTCGCCGACGGCGAGAAACTTCCCGCCGACGGCGAGGCAGTTGAAAAATGATTCTTTTAAGTTTTAGGTGCGGTTTTGGACGGTTCTAAAGCCATTTCTTTATAGAAAATCATCCCACATTCATTTTTACACTGTTTTCTTCCTAAGAAACGACTATAGACCATTCCTTTCAATCTGAAATGGCCACCAAACTCTTAGAAACCACAAAAACTGGAGTTTTCAACCGAAGAAAATTCGTCAGTTCGGAGGTGCAGCGTATTTTCAACAAAGTCTTGATGAAGAAGCGACTTATTAAAGAAAGGGGATTTGTCAACAGAGGAGTAGAAAATTCCACCACAAAAATTGAAGAAATGATCTCGCAACGGCATTGGGAGGTATTTTGCTATAGGACATCCGCTGTAGTTATTCCTGTAGTTAAAGAGTTTTGCTCTAATCTACATGCGATCAACAATGAAAGTGTCTACATGAGAGGAAGATGGGTAACATTTACTCCTTCAAGGGTAAATGAATTATTTTCTATAGAAAATATCCCTGTCTGTCATTATTCAAACTTTGTTCCTTCAAGATACAATATGAACGAGATTTATAGATACCTGACCGACGAACCTGATGATTGGGAGTTGCGCGAAGACGGGTATGTCAGTTTTCTCGCATCACTTCTTAACCTCGTCTCGAAGCATTGGCATTTCTTTATCTCATCAAAATTATTACCCACTATGAGGGTAAATAAGGTTTCAAAGGAATGCGCTATATTAAATTATCGTATTCAAATTGGACTACCTATCGATGTTGGATCAATTATAGTAAAATCTCGCATGGGATTAATTGTGCATGGATCGGTTCATGGACTTGGACACCCATCGACTATATTTGCTTTATGCAGTCAGTACCAAGTTTCTTATGAGGCTTGGGAAAAGGTACTTTTACCATTGAAACCACTCGATCCTACGGATATGTTTCCAACTTTGGATAACAATGATGAGATTACCATTATTTCCGATAGAGCATCACAGAACAATCCTTTAGCAAGGCCCCTTACAGATAAAACAAATTTCATTCAGAAAAGATTAAAGGATTGGAGAAAGAGTTGCAGAACGTGATGAATTCCATCGATAATATCTCTCGATATGTTTGATCACATCAATTGGAGGATGAAGGAGCACTTTGATCATACTTGGACATCTGGAGGCCGGCTTTATTCATTTACTGAGACAGAAAGGGTGGATCGATGAAGAATCTATCGCGAATTCCCTTCCGGAGCCTTTCTACAATCTATTTGTGCACCTGCGTCACATCGAGAATATCAGAGAAGATGATAGTTCAGACACTGAGGAGTAGTAAAGATTTCTATCTTATGTTATATTTGTGTGTGTTGATTTGGATTTAGGATTTATTTTTAATTTGATCATCTCAGATTTGATGAAATTATATGTATTTGTTATGTCTCAGCATTTAGTGTATAGTGATTTGGATTGCGATGTTGAGTATTATGGATTTGGACATTTAAGTTAAGTGTGTTGTTAATTGTTAGTGTGAAGTTTGTAAGTCTCATAGATTTCATATATAAAGTTATGTTGTTTGTGTTGTGTGAACTTTTTGTGAGTATAAGTATCTAATCTTCATACTAATTATTAAATTAAGTGATCGGAAGATTGATTAAGGGCAAATCGAGGTTGAAAATGATTGACGAATTTCAAAAATTTAAAATTTTGGGATCTCGCCGACGGCGAGAATTATCCCGCCGACAGCGAGGGAAATCTCGCTGACAGCGAGAACGATCTCGCTGACGGCGGATTTTTCCCGAAACTTTTACCTTTGTTAAATTAATTAGCTCGCTGACGGCGAGAAAAATCTCGCTGACAGCGAGATCTCGAAAAGTCTTGTATTTGACCAGTCAACCGACACTATTCATCATCCCCTTCCTCAAAACTTCAAAAAAACCGACCTAGGGCTTGTGAGATCTTGGATTTGAGGCGATTTCAACACCTTTTGACACCAGATTTCATCTTCTCTTGGTAAGAGCTTCACTTCTATGCAAAAATTTTTGATTTTCACCATGTATTTCTTCTACATTGGGAAATTTTGAAAAAATTCGAAATGTGGAGAAAATACTTGGAAGAAATTCATGGAGATCAATTTAAATGGATTTTAGATGTTATAGGAAGCCTTTTTAGTAATATTTGGGAGTTTAGTTAAGATTTCTTGCAAATTTCACAGATCAAAAATGGCTCCACGATAAAAGCGACGGTTGGATTACGACGAAACCCGATTTGTGAATGCAAAAGCACAATCAAGATATTTTCACAACATTCAATCAAAAAAATGCATTCAAGATCGAGTTTTTAAGAATCTAGGAGGAGAGGTGGAGCGAATAATAAAGGAACGAGGATGGAAGAATTTTTTCTATATTTCATACAGAGCAGCTGTGGAGGTAGTTAAGGAGTTCTATGCTAATTTGACTTCAACTGAAGATGCGCCAGTAAAGGTTAGAGGATTTTTTGTGGAATTCAGCGCTGCAAGGATAAATGCTTATTACGAGGTACGAGACACCTACACCAGTGAGTACGAGACTTTTGGGACAATGGAAGGACCACTGGAATAGGTGATCGACTTTCTCACTGATGGGAAAGGCGTCTGGAAGATCAAGCAGCGGGAAAAGGGTAAATTTTCCTCTTTCTATGTTAAATGCAACTTCAAAAGCGTGGCACTATTTTATTTTTTCTACTTTGTTACCTACTTACCACCATAGTGAGGTAACAAGAGATAGAGCAGTTCTGAATTTCTGTATTCATAACCAAAAAGTATTAATGTGGGAAATGTAATTTATAAGAATATATTAGCCACCTCAAGAAGTGAAAGTGGAGGAGGACTAGGAAATCCTGGTGTTATCTATGCACTCTGCCAATTATCTGGGGTAGAGGCAAGAGATGATGAGGAATGGGTTGAGCTATGAAACCCATTACTGCGGCTAATATTAAGAAATATGAATCCCACGAAGGATGGAGATGCGGGACAAGGGATTATGTACCTTCTTCAAGTAGAGACATACCCTCTACTAGTTATGAACCCCTCGATACACCACTCCTACCCTTCAAGATCTGATGAATGAGCTGACCCCGAGTAGAAAGAGTTTTGAACAATTTGGAGAAAATATGGAAAGAAAATTTGAGCATATGGACCACGGGATCGATGGCTCGGAAAGAAGACATGATTATGATAGTGAATATCTCCAGCGGCATTCGGAGTACGAAATTGCATATTATGAGGTCGAACGTCGATATAGGAGTGGTGATTTAGATGTTGTCTTTCACGAGTGCCCCCGCTACACACGATGCACAGCCTGCTCAGCCTTCTCAGCTTGGAGATCAGGGAGATGATATAGCCTGGGATTTTGATGCGGAAGATTAGAAACTTTGTTTAGTTGTTTAGATTATTTATTCTTTTGAAAACTTTATGGTTCTGTATGTAATTATTATGTACTTTCTGTAGACTGTGATTTTGGTGTGTTTGTGTGTTTGCTTATACTGTAATGTTAGATTTTTTATGTGTGTTAAGTTAGTTTGCAATTTTTTTCTTTTAGATAGGATGTTAGTTTTTCTTTAATATGTTGTTTAAGTTTTTATACGTTATGAACTTTTAATATGTTTAGATTGTTTTAATTTGTTTAAAGTAGGTTAGTTGATTGTATGTGTAGTAATAGATTAAGTTTTCATTTGTTGTGTTTTATACTTATTAAAAATTTCTTATCCCAAAGACTTTTCTTTTAAATACTATATATGTGGAAGAATACTAACAGTACAGGTTCTTTAAATAATGAAAAAGCCTGCAAAAATTTCAAGGAAAAGAAATACCTAAAGTTCAAAGGTATGATTCATTGTATATTTTCCTTTTCACCATTTAGAAGTAGATATAAAAATTTAAGTTTGGGGGAGGAAAAATACAAATTTAATTATTAAATTGTTCTCAATTTCTATTTTCAAAAATTATTATCAAATGATTTTTCTATAGTAACTTTTTAATTCAATAAACATGAATTACTTTATTTAATTATTATAGAAAGTTAAATAAAATGTTTCTAGTAATTCAATTATTTAATAGAATAAGATATTTGGTTAAAAGAAATAAGAATATAGTAAACTATTTAAAGTAAGGGAAACTATATTCTAAAATTGAAATTCTTAAGTATTTAAATGAAAAAGAAGAGATTGAAACTCAATGAAGTAAAGGCTATGAAATACATATAAGTAAAATAAATATTTTAAGTTTCAAATTTAGTAAGAGAAGTTGAAGTTCAAAATTATTAACAGGCTATCCAGATACAGTAATCCTCACTTGAAAAAGAAAAAGAGAAGGATTGAAAATCAATTCAAAAAAGGAAAAAAAAAAGAAAAAAATAAAAAAATAAAAGAAAAATATAAGTGAGGAGAAGCTTGAGGAGATGTCTTATCAAAAATTGGCTTCAATGGAATCAACCTAAAGGTAAAACTCAAACATATTTCTAAACTTATATATATGGATTAGTATTTTACTAAATAGTGTTTTCTTGAACTTCCTATCATCTAAATATCTTAAGTAAATTACTCTTTTAAATATAGTCTTTCCTGAAATAAATAGAGAGCTAGAAATATTAGATCTGATAATTAAATAATCTTATATCTATAAAATTAATTTAATTACATAAAAATATTTTCTATTTAACTTTACTATAGTATTATTTAAATTTAATTCATTGTTTATTTGAATTGAAAAATTCTATTACAAAAATCATTATTTTTATTTAGTATAAAAATTACTTGAGGACAAGTAATAATTAAGTTTGTGGGATTTTGATTACAGAAAAGTATGTTAATAAATTCATACCTATTTTTTATGAAATTGCACTTTAATGAAAGGTATTTTCTTTATTTTATTGCAGGAATGAAGATTTATAAGTGATAGAAGCAAAAAGCATGAAATGGAGCGAATTTAGATCAAAAAAGGAAGAAATTCATGCAAAATGAACTAAGCCGCCGACGGCGAGATCGAGCCCGCCGACGGCGAGATCGGGCCCGCCGACGGAGAGATCATGAGGAGAATTTTTGAAGGATTTATAACTACCTCGCCGACAGCGAGCCCGAGCCCGCCGACGGCGAGATCGTGCGGTTTGGAAACCTTCTAGAAGCCCCGCCGACGGCGAGGTCGTTTCTCGCCGACGGCGAGGTCGTTTCTCGCCGACGGCGAGATTAGTCAAAATGCCAGATACATTGAACATGGACGCTTTTTGAAGAGGTGCTTAAGTACCCCTTGGACCTTTGTCTACCTCTATAAATAGAGGACGAATTTTAGTCTTTTGTGTGTCCATTTGTGTCTTCTGTGTGTCTATTTGGTGTCTATTGAGTGTCTATTTTCAGTTTTAGTCAGTGTAATTAGTGAGTTAGAAGTGTGCTGTACTAGAAGGAAAAGTCAAAGGAACTTCAGGAGTCTGCTTGAGGAGGAAATTGAGATAAGTATCTTTGTTTATTGTTGTTAACTTTAAATGAAATTCATGCTTTGTTTAATTCCCATGAATTCTGAGTAGTTTTCTTAGTCTTTCTCCTTGTTTATGAAATTAAATAGAAATGCCTAAAATAATAAAATAAAATTGTGATAATTTTTACTTAAAACTTAATTTACTTTTCAATATGACACATTGATTTGTTAAAATATGTTGAATTATCAACTATAGTAAAGATTACATCCAATATTCAGGGAAGTCAAAAGCCTTGGAAGGAGGGTGCAAATAAATAGGAAAATATTATTTATCGAACGTAGAATTTGACATTTTAGTGTGACAGACTAAAATATTCAATTCAGTCCTATTGATTGAGAGTCGAAGTGTAGATGTTAGCGCTCGAGTGAGGGGAACGTGGGAGCTGCGAAGTGGCGACGAGTATCCTCCCGACTTAGCCGCGGATTCGATAATCAAACATAGGATTAGTCAATGTTCTTTGCACCTGGACCAAAGGGTAAAGAATAAGAATGCTCCTATTTGTCACAATACAATAAAAAATCTATTTGAATTCATCATTCACTTAATTTTCTAAATACAAGGAGAGGATACATTTTTCTGAAATCTTTAAATCAACTTTATTTCAAGCATTAATTTACTTTAGTTCGCTTTAGTTAGATATTCTAAATTTCCGTATACTATATTAGTAAGTAAATACTTTTAAATTTAGCTGTTACAAATTTTAGTAAAACTTCCCTGTGGGATCGATAACCAGGACTCCACTAGAGCCCTGTATTACTTGATACGATACGTATACTTGTGTAGAATCCACATTATACATTCCATCATAAAATCAAATATATATATTAAAGCGGGATCAAGTTTTTGGTGTCGTTGCTATTAACACAAATTGCAAACATAAAAAGTGGGTCGGTGGCTCACTTCATTCGAATATTATGGGCACGTACCCCACTATGTGAATGATATTGGTGAGGATGGCTCGTCGGACACTCCTCCAATGGGAGCCTTGCCATGTCTTTGGGTCGCGGCTTCAAGGGCGACAAATTCTTTCAAATTTCCCTTCTTTATCAGCTCCTCGGTCATGCTTTGTAAGTTTCTGCACTCCTCCTTATTGTGCATGTGCTTTATGTGGTACTTATAGTACTTTTCTGATGTCCTGAAGGAAAGATCATACCCTCATTGGCGTTGCTTTCCTAAGGAAGTCCTTATCCCAGATGGAGTTCATTGTCTCTATCACGGATACCTTGAGCAAGTTTTTCTGGGGGATCTCGTGATGATACCGGGGGTGTTCACAGTGGTATGAAAATCGACAGTTTGGGCTTTGGTCTGTCGCCTCTGGTCCTCTCAATGCTGAGTGGAGTGATTGTCGGGGTAACCCTCATAGCGGGGGTGGTTTAACGGGCATGCACTTTGTTTGGAATATCCTCAGATGTCTTGTGGTGGTCTTTTTTGTGGCTTTGTCTGGTAGGCTTCGGGTGTTCTCATAGGCGTATTTGTTTGCCATCTTCAATAGATCAGCCAAGCTTTGTAGCTTCGCGAGTTTGAGGTCAAAATGAAACCTCTCCAACCTCACCCTTGCATCAGTGCAACCCGGGCCATGTTGGGCTTCAAGTCCTTAACATCTAATGTATTCTCTCTGGAAGCATGCGATAAAAGGTTGTAAGCTTTCGTTGGCCCCCTGCATCAGTTGCCACATAGAGAGGCATTCTTGTTAGGACTAAGGGCACTGACAAACTAAGATAGGAAAAATCCTCTAAACTCCGCAAAGCAGGTGATTAACCCTGCAGGCAATTCGTCGAACCACCTTAATGTTGTCAATCTCAATGTCGTGAAGAAGAGCTTACACTTGAGGGCATCAACATTTTTTGATAGGCATATGGAAGATTTGAACGATGTGAGGTGGTCCTTGGGATCCGATCATCCTTTATAAGTATCTAAGATCGGCATATTGAAATTCTTCGGTTGTTCAACTCTTGAGACATGTAGGGAGAAAGCATTCTCTAGCTGTCTCTGTACCTCGGTCCGCATCGGTCAGTTCATCTCCTCCACAGGGGCAGATCTGATGTTTTATTGGTATAAAGCATCATCAAGTTTCTTCTACAAGTGGATCCTCCTCCTTTCATTGTTGGTTGGTAGTTCCCCTTGAGGGGGGTTGAGTGTTTCTTGTCGTGCCCGCTCTCCCCTATAATTGGGACGACTGCTAGAGTAACAACCACCCTAAGGACTTCTGTAAATTGTATTGACATCTAGTTGGTGATATTTTTTCTCAAATTTTGCAGGCATTGTTGAACAAATTCTTCCATAAATTCCCGAGTTTATGCTGCTTCTCTTTCATTCTTTTGACTAGACTCTTACTGTTGTTGTTGTTCGCTTCTCTTCTTGTTGACAACTTGTTTCTAATCTTCCCGCACCTTAAAGGATGTTGAATCCAATAATGTTTGGGAAACACACCCAAGAAATGAATGTTCTATTAGGAATTGGTTTTGGGGGGTGAGATGAAATGTATTCTTTGTTCATAATATGAACCACAATTCCCCTTTTTATAGGCCTATGTTCCAATATTACAAAATTATATATTAGTTTCCTCATTTTTAACTTTTTAGGGGGGTTTTTTAGTAATTAGAAAATTATTTGCTTATAATAAAATCGGAGATCGATCCGATCGTTGAGGGTTGACAATCGCCTGACAAGCATTGGTTCGATCAACATAGAGTAATTTGCGTCGATCGTCCTAAAGGCTTATTACTGCCCTACAGGATTTGCTCCTAGCGTCTTCTGCCGATCGTTCGGAGAAGGAGCTTCATTCACCAATATTCACCTAGAAATGATCATCATCAGCGTCCATGCTCGATCATCTGCATCTTCTTCCTGAGTCGCTCATCTTCTTTGAGATTCATGCTGACAAATTTTTATGTGTACATATAACAAATATATATTTCATTCATTCTCTCATACACATAAGATTTTTTTAAAATAGTTTATAATTAATAACTAACATGTTACATTTGTCACTTGTACTTGTGTAAGCTTTTGGCTGAATTCATCTCATATCACGACATTATGTCGTCACCCACCCTATCAAGGGAGCAAGTATTGGTAAAAGTTGGCATCTCTTAACATAGCATTTATTAATTGTCCCATTGATACCAACAGTTTTTTCCCTCATAAATATCAATAGTCGGGATTTATAAGCTTACTTATCATATTTACCTACAGGTCATTGATGTAATTGCAAGCACATCACAACATTTGTGACATTCCCTTGAGCATATTTCACGTAACAATCATTCTTTACGTGCAAATCATCTATCATCTGTATATACAACAATATACAAATTCTTATAAATCATGTTTTAATAAAATGTTCACCACATCAATAGAAGCAATAAAATCACAAACATCATTAATGTCATCTCAAGTTTGTGTTTCAGTATTATGTGCATGTATTCAATTGTACGCATAAATTTCTATATAAAGTTGTGAGTTTTTAAAACTTGTAGTAATCATAGATAAAGAAATTTCTCTTAATTAAACACGTGATTATTTCACCTGAATTAATGAAACAGTCCTATGGTGAGTTTCTTCAATCTCATATCTTAATTTAACACAGACACAGTTGAATTGTTATTTCTCGAGTCAATATGATTCTCACACATAAAATTATCCAAAAACTTTAGAACAACCTAGCCAACATTTAGAACCAACCCTTACTTAATCAAAACAGTTAAATAAATTCTTAGAGAGCTGATGTTAATTCAATAAACTATTAAGTATTTTGATGACATTTACTATATACAAAAATGCATTTGTTATCTTTCGTAGGTCATATATTCCTTATATTTCATTTCCCTTCTTTTCTCTTCTTCCTTTTTCCTTCATCTTGTTCCCCTTTCCCTTTTTTGGTTTTTAGATTCTACGTTACCTGAGTGCTACAGCTCTCAACATGCCTCTCCCGCCCTAGCTTTCGCCTCCAGTACAATGAGGGTTGTCAAAAAAACTCGTTCTTCATGAACAATCCAATCGTGTTCGATTTGTTCGTTAAACAGGCAAGTCGAACACCGACAATTTTTTTTTTAGCTTGATTTATAAACGAACCAAACATGAACAAATGTTTGTTTGTTCGTGTTCGAATCATTTTAGCTCCAAAAATTAAATAATAATTTTTATTTGTATCCTTTTATATTAATTTTTATATGTATTAAATAAATTCAAGATTTTTATTATTTCTTAAATTTATTTTTGGTGCTATGTTTATAAAAAAAATATTATTTTTGGTGTTAGATATAAAAAATACATAAATTTTAGGTGTTACATATGTTAATGTCCCTAAAATAAAGCTTAGAGTAGTATGCCAAGTTCAATGAGAGAAGGGCAAACTATTCCATACGAAATACATATGCACGATGCCCACGCAGCTCTCAATAATTATACCTTCATAATAATTTATGAATGACTCTAAAATGAAATCCGCACGATTAACTATACATAAATCAATATTTATTTAATACCTGATAACCTGCAAATAACTCCAATAACAAATTAAAGTTATTGGAGGTTATTACGCATATAGATGCTGCGTGCGTATTCTGTGTGGAATAATATCTCCATGAATCGACCTCACCATAGCTGCGAGCTGCATACTGAAAATCTCTACTTCGTGTCATTTTCTTGGGTCCCACCGCACCCATCCACCCTTTTCGTTTCATTATCAAGTACCAAATTAAGAAGAATGATGCCAGGGGACCCGTTATCTAAAGCATTTGTCCCACACCGCGAATGATGTAAAAATCCGTTTGAGAAAAGCTTGTAAATGCTAAAATAGAGACATCAACAAGCAAATAAATTTATGTGGTTTGGCCGTAAAGCATTCAAAATTATTTTTAGTAAAAATAAATAATTTTTGTAATTTAATAATAATTTAATTAATTATATTATTTAGTCTCATGAAGTGTTTTGAGTTAAATTTGAACCGAACATGATTTTAATTTAAATAATAAATTTAAATCTAGTCGAACACAGCTCTGAACACGACGTAAACACACGAAAAAAAAATATCGAGTTGAATGCGAACAAGCTCTGAACTTGCTCATGTAGGACTCATTTAAACAATATCAAGTTCTTGGCCAATTGCAGGGACTAATAGCTAGAGAAGGAAGAAATGTTTTGAATTGCATAAGATAAGGGTTCTCTCACTAATTTTATTTACATAACTCCACTTGGAGAGCCCTAACTTTCAGTCCCACCGGCTTGATCGCGCCAACACAAATAAGGTAACGTGAAATGAGGAAAATGAAATGCTTCTATCATAATATATGCACACACAGGGTCCATTTGGGGCAGCTTATAAGTGCGGTGGCGTTTGGCGCTGCCTAACCGTTTGGTTCGCGCGTTTTTAAAGATGTTGTCTGTCAGGATAAGCTGTTTATCCTGAAACGTACAAGCTGCCCTAAACAGACTAATAATCTGATCCCTCCAAACATCACGTCATTGCATGCACATATAAGTGTGATTCTCTAAATTGTTAAAGAGTAATGGGATTTTTAACAATAAGTAATTAAATTTAATTAAGATATTATTTTAAATTTTACAACTCAAAATATACTGATTATTCATACAATAAAATATATAAATTGGATCTTTGAAAATGTAGAATTTCATGAAAATTACTTGTATGTGGTTTGTGTGTGCAAATAATTAGGTTTACTTTAAAATGATTGATTTTTTGAATGAATTAGCCAAAATTTTGGCATTAGCGTACTCATTTTTAAAGTGTTCATCCTCAAAATTATAAATATCTAATTAAATAAAAAGGAGAATTTACGTTGCATTTCTTTTCTCTTTTCAAAGTTACTTCTTTTGCTGACATGTTCGTTCCACAACTTTTTAACACCAGACTATAAAATTCTTCGATGCTCTTTAATATACGTTAAAAGCTAAATTATTCTCCATTTCTATATTTTCATGTGATTTTTTTTTTGTGTCTACTTTGAAACTCATTTTCTTAGCATTGCTGTGAGAAACACGTCATTGATATATGACATGTCAATAGGTAAAACTAGTATGTAAGCAACTCGATCTATCGTCTATATGATTTCAAAACCACGAATATATATGGGGCTCGGTTAGTTTCATCGACCAAATCTAATTTTACCTCTCATTGGCATGACTTTCAGAAACACTATCATCAACCTCGAACTTTACTGCTTTATGCTCTGAGTCATACTATTTTTATTCATCATGATGATTTTCCTTCATTCTGTCTCTGATTAACTTGATCTTTATGTATTTTTATCAACTAATTCAGGGCCTAATATTGATGTTATCCTACTTAAATCAAACTCAGTGGAGTTCAATGTCAAGTCATATAGTGCTTCATGTAGAGTCATTTTAATAATGGATCGATAACTAATATTTTAAACAAACTTAAATATCATAATATGATATTACAAACTACCTCCAAAGTCAAAAACATAGTGTCTCAATAGACTTTCTAATGCCTGAATTATCATTTTTTATTGTCTATCAGTTTGCGAATGAAATGTTATGCTAAAATATAATTGTGTACATAGACCTCTCTAAATCAACAAACTGGATGTCAATCTTTTATGTTTATTAGAGAATATAATCATTGAAACACCGTGCAGTCTAATACTTTTCTTAATATATGATATAAAAAACTTTTCCGTTGAATCAATGTGCTCAAATAATAAGAAATGTTGTAATTTTATTAACTTGTCAAGAGTCGCCAAATGCTATCATAACCTTATCAGAATATACAAAATCATATAATGTAGTCCATCATGATTTCTTTTTAATTTCGCTCTGATATAGGCAATAATTGTAGCGACCGTCGAGTCTCCGACGTTAAGCTTTTATAATATAACAAATCTGACATTTGGACACATATTCAACAACCACTTTCTTTATGCATGGCCATAAGAACATCAATTTCAAATATTTGTATGTTTTATACGATTTGTATAAATCTTATGATGCAAATGATGAGCATCTTATATGATCTACTAGTTCAAATTAGAATTCATGTGCATCCAAAATTGAAGTTTTATTTCTGATAACACTATCTTCATATATAGTTGCATGTAGCTTTTTTCTTCCTTGAAATTGCTCAACAAGTTTATAATATTTGCTGTTAATCTTCCGGGCTGCCTTAATTAGGTCAATTAAAGTTGCTTGTTTAGTCGACTGATATAATTACTCCATATCTATTGGTTTTCTGACCTCCAACTGTAAGACATCAATTTATTTGATCAATTTCGGCTCATCGGTAATAATCAAGGTTGCACTACATGTAATTTTTTTACTCAAAGCATTAGAATTTACATTTGCCCGATTATGATAAAAATCCATATTTAGATCATAGTATTTGATAAGTTTTTATTTTTATTTTTATTATTTTTTATCTCAAATTCAACTCTTTTGTGTGAATATATATTTAAGACTTTAATGATCAGCGAAAACTTCGTATATCAAGTCATATAAAATAATGACTCTATATCTAAATCAGCCAACTCCAGATCACGAGTCTGATACCTTACCTCATATGACTCTAATTATCTATATGCGTAAGCTATTACGAGTCAATTTTGCATTAAATCACATCCCAAGGCTCTTAAAGATACGTTGCAGTAAATTTGGAATCACCATGTTCCGGATATAATAACTAATATTGGTATGGCAGTGGCAGTAGAATGTCTGTTAAATTATTTCGAAAACTGTGGTTACATTATTTTGTCAACTCAAACTTAACTTATTTTCTCTACAACATAGTTATTTATGAAAATCCTTTAATAAACCTCTTTTAATATCCCCCATAACCAATGAAACTATATGTCTCTGTAACATTATTAGGTGTATGCATTCTATAATCGCTTTTAAGTCCTAAGGATCTGCTGAGATTCCTTAACCACTAATGGTGTGTCCAAATAATACAATTATTCGCAACCAGAACTCACATTTTAGAAATTTTATAATAATGTATTCTACCCCAACGATTCCGTAACTATTCTCAGATGTTTAGCATAATCATCATCAATTTTTAAGTATATTAAAATATCATCAAAAAATAAATAAATAAATAAATAAAGTGATCCACATAAGACTTGAAATGTTCAATTCATCAAAATCATAAAAATTACAGTTAAACAAAGCAAAAAATAAAATAAAAATTCATAATGCTCACAACTAATTTAAAAGTTAATTATATATGCTTCCTTAACTCTTACATGATGATATCGTGATCTCAGATCAACCATAAAAAATATAGTAGCACCCTATTAATGATCGAATAAATCATATAGCATAGATAGTTGATATTTAATATTGATTGTTAATTTGTTCAGCTATCTATAATCAATTCATAAACTAATTGAATTGATCAGTTATTTGGTATGATAAAACCTTTATCTATCAATTTCTACAATTTACATTTCAATATGTGGATTCTTTTAGAGTCGTCCTATAAGGTGATTTTAAAATTACAGGTTTCTCTGACTGTACATCAATATCAAACTCAGCTTCCTTTCTGGTGATAGCTCTAACGATTCCTACAGGAAAACATTAGGAAATTCTACGACCATTGGACGTTATTTAATTTATGAACATCTTTATTCAATATTTTTAATTTTGTTAAGAATATCAATTGACCACTTCGCATGTGCTTTCTAATTTCATTGCACTAATAAAAGAAGAGAGCATTTCTATCAATTGAGAAGTAAAATGTCTTATTACCATTCAAATTAAACTTCATTCTCATTTTTCAACGTTCAATCACAACAAAATGTTTTCTTAACCAATCTATTCACAACGCAACAACAAAAGTTTGAATTGGTATTTCAATTAAAATTATTAACATGCACGAGTCATTTTTTTATTTGCATAGGACTTTTGTTCCCAAGGGCATGATAATACATATTGCATGAGCAAATTGTACAATATCAATAGATAAAATGATATAAAAATACATTTAACAACTCATTCGGGATTTTTATCTTCGTTAATGGTAACTACAAAAACTCTGGCCTTTTCCGGTGCCTCATGTTGTGCTCTGAAGTCTCACACTTTGCTTGAGCTTAAACTTTCGCTAAAATTGAGTCTTTGTAGATTGAATGCCATCAAAAAATTTCTCGAGCTATCCCTATCCTTGAAATGTTTATGGTCAGCCAGCTTTTTTTTTTTCTCAGTGGATAATTCTTCTCACGATGTCTCGCCTGTTCACATCTGTAGAATTTTCTTGAACTAAACAAGCACCGCCTAAAATGTATTTTTCCACACTTTTCACCAATTGGTCTTTTCCAATTGGATTTCTTTCGGTTAACTTGCAATTTTGAAATTATTGCTTTGGAAGTATTTTCACTTTCCAAAATCTTCTTTTTTTCTTGTTTGACAGAAAAGTTTTAACACATTTT
The DNA here is from genome assembly GCA_022702705.1 of Papilionanthe hookeriana x Papilionanthe teres. NCBI lineage: Eukaryota > Viridiplantae > Streptophyta > Magnoliopsida > Asparagales > Orchidaceae > Papilionanthe > Papilionanthe hookeriana x Papilionanthe teres. Next base: position 52,363,847 of record CM040423.1, on the reverse strand, counting down.
CAATTCTTATAGATCTTTCTGCTATCACTGATTTCAAAATAAGTCAATGTCAATTTTAACTAATCTCTGAGGACGCATTAAAATTAAGGCATTTTCTATCCCGAGTGTTCGCATAATGAGGTGGATGTTTCACACCACATAACTGTATTGGACCCCCACTGCTGCGGAAACACCTAGCATAGACCAAATTTATAATTAATTTTATTATTTGTTAATTTTTTAATTTATTTTGTGATGGTTTGATTTACCAAGTGATTAGTGACCAAAACTTTGGTCGCATAGTACAGTGACAGAAATTTCGATCACAAAGTGTAGTGACTGAAATATTGATCGTTGTTAGGTGATTGCAAATTATTCACTTATTTTCAATATATTTACGATAACAAATTCGTTTGCAAAAGTGTTGTGACAAAAAAATATGGTTATTAATTGCTTGGTAGTTACTATTTTAACCAAACTTGATATTGAGTACATAGAATATCATGTGTTATTTATCGACCTAAGATGTTAAATTCATTTGTTACATACATACATATATATATATATATATATATATATATATATATATATATATATATATATAATTTATTTATTTATTTATTTGACGTGTTAATTTCTTTGTTCTTAAATATGTAAAGATTCAATGAATCTATGAAATATAAGATCATGAATTGATAGTAATTGCATATAGGAATAAAAAGATTGCCTTTATGTGTAAAGAAATTGGTCGAGTCCATCAGCTCTTCCATGAGCGATTCACGTATCCTTTCCATAAGGCGATCAAATCTTAACTATTTAGGGCTTATATATATGTGACTCTTGTGTTTTAGTTTTTTAGTTTTAGATTGTACAACCAAAAACATCTAGATTTTCCCCTTATAGGGCTATATCTAAAGGCAGGCGGTGTTTTAGTCGTATGATGTGGTGATATCCTTCCAAGAGATTGAGTGGTGTTCCAGCTGTAGCTCATTTTCACAGGGGCATTTCTATATAAATATTCATCATTTGCATTCCTCCCCTTATTATAGTGTCCTCCTCTCTTTGCTACTAGAACCACCAGATGACAAACCTGCATTGTCTTGCAACTTCAAGCTCCAACCAGCACCACCTCCACCATTTTTCATCATTTCCAAGCAACTCCCATTCTGTTGTCATCCCTTCCAACTACCTGTCTTCATTGTCCAACCATATCCCTCATTTATGCGGCCCTGAGGCAACACTCCCTTTGATGTTCTACATTCCTACACAACAACATCGTTGTTGCCATCATTCCTGCTCGATCTCTCCACCCCAAATAATCGCTCCTAGATACCTGATATTGTTTCAACCCTCTAACTATCACCTACTTATTGTCTTTCAGTTGGCCAACCTCTACCTTTTCCCATCTTAGTTTCACGTAACTTCCCCTACCTCCTCCTATAGCCATCCTCCACCATGTTACCTTCTTTCTATCGTCCACTCACCAAACTAACCACCACCTTTCGATATATTTTACTATGTTTATTTGGTATATTTTTGTATATCCTTATTACGTGTGTATAGTTGTAACCGCCTAATGCCCTTTTTAGTAGTAATATTTGTGTTTATATTATTGCATCAGTTAACTCTTATATTACTTGGTATTAGATCTAGCTTAATCGTAATCATATTTTTAGAGTTTTTATTATTCATCATCACTCAACCCTACCTCCAAAAAAAAGAACCTTCCCATTGTCAATTTTTCCAAATCAACACCCAAAAATTTCTCCACTATCTTACATTATACTTATGCACGTCTTCCACCTACCTAAACAACAAAACTTAACCATGTTGTTACTGAGGCAAGTGCCGAACGCCAATCAAATGTTTACCATGGAAGAGTTACAGCGAGAGTCGTGCTTGGTGCTACAACGGCTCAATGATATTGAGAAAATGACCTATAGAGAGGTCACCAGCAAAAGTGGTAGCGAGACCTAATGAAAAGAGGATGAGGAATAACTGAATCCCTTCCTTAGGAATGAGTCTAACTGAGAAGAAGACATGTCATAACGCTTTGGGATACAATATTAGAGGAATATAAGAGATGACGTGTCTATTAGAGGATACAAAAAAGTAGTGCATGTTAGAGAATATATAGATGAATTGCCTATTGAATGATAAATATGTGTGTGTGTGTGTGTGTGTGTGTGTGTGTGTGTGTGTGTGTGTGAAGTGCTTGTTAAAGGATACCAAAGCTTTAAGAGTGAAAGAAGACATACCATATTTTGAGGGTAGAATGAATCAGGAGGATTTTATAAAGTAGTTGCAGACCATCAATAAAATCTTTGAATACAATGAGATGTTAGATAACCGAAAAGTGAAAATGACTACTATTAAGCTGAAGAAAAGCATCTCATCGTGGTGGGATAACCTAAAGAAGGAGCAAAATAGAGAATGACGCAGTAAGATTATTGAATGGGATAAGATGAAGACATATTTGCAACAAGAATACCTACCATCACATTATTAACACTATCTTTTCTCTAAGCTACACTAATTAGAGTAGAGGGAGCTATCAATAGAGGAGTATACAATTGTGTACTTACAATTTAAGTTGAAATGTGATATGATGAAGCAAGAGGAGCACTTGATAGCCAATTATTTCAAAGGTTGCCATCATCAACGTGGTTTAACTACAACCTTAATCGTCTTTGGGTGATGTTTAGACTTTAACACTGAATGCAGAGATAACAAAAGTAGAACAAACACCTACTACAATTCAAACAATCCCATAACTGGAGATATCAACAGAAGCACACCTATAGGAGTTGAGAAGAATAATATAGAGCTGCCCAGGGTATGGGTGTAGATGAGTCAAGCTTAAGAGAGCCAAGACTTATTCATGATTGACTCATTTATTTATTTATTTATTTTCGTTAGGTGTTTTGGGATACCATGTTGTCGAAAGTATGACCCAGATGTTTCTTAAGCCAAAATTAAAGATTATTCCTCATAAAGTTACAACAACTTCTCTACTTTTACGAAGCTTCAACTCATGAGTTTGAAGACCACCCAAACCTAGAAGATTAACATAGGCTTAAATGAGAAACAAAATAGGTTTTCATGATTCCTTCATTTGGATCAAATTGAATCAGACCCAAGAGAGCTAATTGGCTCTTCCATGAGCGTTTATCACCTCATTTTCAAATGGAGATTCAGTCTTATTTGCCAAGAGCTATCTATGTGATTCCTCTATTTTAGGTTCTTACTGTTGGATTGTTTTCTATCAAGATAGTCATCGATGTATTAAATATTTCCCTTCTTGGATTGTATCCACAGATAGGTGGGGCCTTGATTGTAGCTCGTAGAAGATGATAATCTCCTTTCAAGAGATCGAGTGATGCTCTAGTTATAGCCTACGCTTTTGGAGGTCTTTATCTCTAACTTTTCATCATATACATTACTCTATACAGTGTTGTCACCGCCTTTCCTCATTGTTAGAACTACCAGATAACAACCGTGTTGTTGTCTTATAACTCCAACCACTGACCACTACATCCTCCACTTCTTATTATCCCTTCCAGCCCCCTCCTACCTTATAGTAATTCGTTCCAATTTCTTCTTGATTTTCCAGCCATCCCTCTCACTTCCACGACCCCAAGATTACCCTCCCTTTGTCGTATTGCAACCCCACACATTCTTCATCGCTATTGCAATCATTCTTTCTCCTCTCTGTCACCCCAAACAATCACACATGGCTATTTATTGGTGTTTGAGCCCTCTAACCAGTTCTATTTTGTTGTCTTTCGGTCGATCGACATCCATGTTTCCCCATTGTATTTCCTTGCAACTTCCCCTTCCTCCTCCCTCAACCATCCACCACCTCGCACCTTCTTCCTATTGTACATTTACCAAATTTACCACCACATCTAGATTCATTTAATTTTGTTCTTGATTTATTATTGTATTTTCTTATCATGTGTGTATGATTTTAATCATCCATTGTCCTTTTAGTAATAAAATTTGTGCTTCTATTGTTATTTGGGTTAGCTACAGTATCAGACACACTAATGAGTTATTAAATGAGGTTGAACATTTCATTTGAGTAGCATCACAACTTCCAACTTACCTTTCAAATGGTAGATTTTGATGCTCCTGTTTTGAGTCACAATAATAAAAAAACAAATCCTAATACGAGGCAAAATTAGGTTGGATTTATATCGAAGAGGATTTTAACATAATTATTCATATTGTACTGAACAACTTACCTTTCTTGTTTCTCACAATGATCATGCCAGTCCGCAGAGCCCAACGTTGGCCTTGTTTTGGTGATGTTTGTCTCCCTCTTTAGAATCTAGAATCTAGCGATAAGACTTCCATACCGACTCTTCTAGGAACTAATATTGAGAACCGCTCAACTTAGAAAATTCAAGCCACCTCTTGAGTCCTTGTAATCTCATGTGTATAGTCTTGAATCCTCAAAATTTTAGTTGGGTCAACTAATACCAACACATTGGAACTTAAGTAGAGTTCTTATAAGGATTGAAGAAACCCTAAGGAGACCTTTCGGACTTAGGGATTACAATTTCTTAAAAACATAACACTCACACTACGATTCACACACATTCACATCCCAACATTAAATCACCACATTCATGGATCTAAATCAAATTAACCATGAATTAAATTCAAGGCCACAAAATCAATTTCGAAGGTCCACCACCATGAATTCAAAAAAGGCCCAAAAATTCTCAAATTCAAGCCCAAGTCCAACCACCAAAATCAAAACCAAATTAAAATAAAACAAACGCCTTTCATGAAATAAATTAAGCCCTCCTCATCACATTAAAGATTAATCAAACCTAAGATGTAAAGTTTGATGATTTGATTTCCCAAATTTGAGCTTCTGGCAAATGACATAAAAAATCCAACAAACCATTGAATCCATTTTCATGCAAGCCACATGCAAGCCAAATGCAAACCACCAAGCCATGCCAAAGCTTCTGGCAAGCCACTTTACCACTTATAGCCAAAGGTGATCACCTTTTTGAATTTACCAAAATGCGGTTAACCACTCTAATAACTCACCCAAATCTAAGCTAAAACCAAATCATCATGACCATGACTCGTGTCCATAGTTAGCCTAAGGAAAATCTAGCATATCCTCATGTCATGTGAAGACATAAAAAAAAAAAGAAAGAAATAAAGAAAAAAAAAAAAAGACATTTCCATGCAGACCCAGAAAGTAACTGAAGACCTCCACATGACTACTTCCAATCGAGCCTCCCATTCTTTCATGACAAAATAAAATGTAATGTCATATCAATAAAAAAAAAAAAGAGGGGCAAATATATATATATATATATATATATATATATAATCCACGTTAAAGAAAAAAAATAAAAGCTCACAGTTTAATGGAGAGAGATACGCCTAAATTTTTTTATTCATTCAGTTTTCGCTCGCCGCCACCTTCTCTCTCTCTCTCCCATATGATAGTATTATCGTGAGCCTCTCCTCCAATTCTCACTCCCGCGAAACAACCCACTTGAACTTCTCCTCCTTGCCGTGAGCCTCACCTCCACTTCATTCTGCATTCCAACAAAGAAGCCTGCTCCTTCTCCCATCAAACAAAAAAAAAAAAAAAAAAAATTAAAAAAAAAATTAAAAAAAAAAAAAAGACCATCTGCTCTCTTCCACTCAAGCAAAACTCCCCACACACCCATCCAAAACCTTACACAGCCCACTATTCTCTACCCGTGAAAACCACCTCCTCTCCATCTTTCTTTTTCCTCAAACATGATGAGTTAATATAGTTGTTTTTAGGAGTTATTTATGTATGGTTTGAACAACGTGCATGTTTTAGGCGGTTAGAATTTAAAGTCGGTAGTTATTTTATTAAATTTTGTGTGGTTAGTTTTATTTTAGTGAACATGGGTTGTAAGTTAGTAGAGAACATAGGCTGTAAAGTTAGTTGTGTAGTTAAAAGTTGTGTTTATAAATATGAAAGAAATCAGAAAATGATGCACTCCTTTGAGCATCACAAAATTCCTCTCTTTTTCTGTGATTGAGTTCTCCACTGAGTTAAATTTACTAACATTTGGTATCAGAGCAATGTTGACATTCGGTGAGGAGTTCGATTCAGCTCCTGCAATTCGCATGAGGTCTCCCGGAGGAGTTTTGATCGCGGAAAGGATCGACAAGGAGGAATCCAAGGCTCGCCGAACGTGATGCCGGCAATTTTGACCGCGAAAAAGTTCGTGGTGATGGGATTTTGAGGACCAGGCAGCTCAAATTGACGGCCAAGGCTTGGCGGTGAATTTCTTCCAGGGAATAGGCTCCAGGTGACTTCTTGCGAGGAGCACAGGAAGTTCCCGATCCTTCTAGGAGAGCTGTGGATAGTGCGATAGAGAGAAGGAGGAGCAGTTCGCACTCAGGAACGGTGCGCGCGAGAGGGAGTTCAAAGCGGGTATCACAGTTCGCGCGACAAGCACGATCCAGCGCTCTGTCGGGCAGTTCCAGCACGCGGAGGAGATCGCGAACTTCGCGGGAGCAGTTCCTGGGGCACAGTTCGCACAATTTCGGCCAGGGAGACGGTTCGCTGATGGTTGATGTAGTTATTTCGAGTCCCATGTAGACAGTTCTCACGACAGAGGAAGGAGTCTGCGGGGTGAGGGAATCTTCCATCTGAACTAGATAGAATATTCTCTCCTCTTTACTGTCACATGAGGGATTACTTTGGTAAGTTGGAGTAATTAATCCCTCGCAGAGGGATTGAAAACCAAGAAGGAATGCAGTTCTGTTCAGCGGAGAGATATTAAATTGTTGTAGGCGGAGTTTCCGTTGGCGGAGGAAATTGTTAATCTCTGTCAGCAGAGAAAATAAGTTTTCGTTGGCAAAGGCAAAGGAAAATGAATCTTTAAATCCTTAGCAGTTCCTATTGCAAAAGTGTAGTCGCGGTTGCAGCAGAGTTTGCAAACAAGCACCATTTAGGAGTTCACGACAGTTCAGTTTCGCGCGATGGTTCACGAATAGCGGCGGTTTCGCGAACAGGTTCCAAGAGGATGAGGAGCGACGGTTCCGCAAATAGGCACGATAGTGGTTTGGCGGCGCGCAGGCTCGGGACAGCCAGGGGAGACAATTCCAATGGAGTGGAATCTGCGAAGCATAGAAATTAGAGTGTCTTGGAATTAAGAGAGTGCGATGGACGAAAAAAGGACACTCAGAGTCATCAAACCAGCGACAAGAGGAGTCTCAATCCCAATCCAATTTCCAACGTTAAGCGAGACGAATTACATCATATGGGCTGTTAGATGAAAATAATCTTACATTCGCTAGGAGTATAGTCGGTAATTGAAAACGAAGAAAAAGACGATGATAAAGATCAACGCGCTATGGTAGTCATCTCTCCAGCCATGCCAGATGACGTGATGATGGTAATTGCGGAGAAACAGACAACAAGGGAGGCTTGGGACGCACTTAGGGAGATGCGGGTTGGCGAAGATTGTGTTAAAAAGGTGCATGTCAGGTATGCGAAATGGGAACTTAACAATTTACAAATGGAAGATTCATAGATGATAATTGAATTTTCTATGAATCTTACCTCGCTGGTAGGTGAGATCCGCTTGTTTGGCACGAAGCTCGACGACAACAAAGTTGTTGAAAAATTGTTCATTGCAGTTCCAGATAAATTTCTCCAAATTATTGGAACAATTGAGCAGTTTGCCGATATTTAGAAGATGTCGGTTTTAGAGACGATAAGTCGTCTCATAACATTCGAGGAAGGAATTAAAGGGCGACTGCACTCAAAGGCAATGAAGAACAGTTGCTTCTTACCCAAGCCGAGTGGGAGACAAGAATCCCAAAGGCAAAGAGAGATGAAGGTTCTTATAACAATAAAAGTGGAGGTTGAGGAAATGGTGAACACAATAAGGAAAACCGAAAGCCACGTAACTTCGACGAATCAAATGTTAAGTGTTTCAATTGTAATGAATATGATTACTTTGCAAAAGAATGTCCCAAATCAAACCGAAGAGAAAGAGCAAACCTTGTTACAACGCAAATCGAATATGAACCTGCACTGTTGATGGCCGAAACAAGTGTTCTTAGCCACGTAATACGGAACATGCAGGTATTACCGTATGAAACCGAGGTAGTGCAACCCACAACATTTGATGAAAGTTCTTCAGAAGGACCACGAAGTAAGTGTGACATAAAAAGCCTTTACGATGAAACTTTCCCAATAGAATTAGAATATTCAGGACTGGTTTTACTAGGAGAGGAGGAGCCATCAACTCTCGAAGAAGCTATGGCAGACCCGATGTGGAGAAAAGCAATGGAGGAGGAAATTTCTTCCATTTAGAGAAATGAAATTCTTGGAGATGAGAAAAAAAAATGGCGTGCAAATCATCAGTAAAAGGCAATAAGCTTAAGGAGGAGATTGATGAGTTAATCTAGTTGTTTTTAGGAGTTATTTATATATGGTTTGAACAACGTGCATGTTTTAGGCGGTTAGAATTTAAAGTCAGTAGTTATTTTATTAAAGTTTGCTTATTTTAGAGAACATAAGTTGTAAGTTAGTAGAGAACACCAGCTGTAAAATTTAGTGGTATAGTTAAAAGTTGTGTTTACAAATATGAAAGAAATCAGAAAATGATGCACTCCTTTGAGCATCACAAAATTCCCCTATTTTTCTGTGATTGAGTTCTTCACCGAGTTAAATTTACTAACAAAATAGCAAGCAAATCTCCACTTCCACTCCACTATTTCCTTCAAGCCGTGACTCCTCCACTCCATTTTTTTTCCTCCTGGTTTAAGACAGCGAACAGGTACATGCACACCACCCTCCTCTTTTGTATTTACACATCTAACACTTAAAACAAGAAGAAAAAAAAAAAAAGAAAAGAAAAATATAGATGCATGCCACTCATCTCCTATATTTACATGCACGACATTTACTTTTTGTATATCTACATGCATGCATTTGGGTGCACACCATATTTTTCTTATATATTTACATGTTCTTCACTTTATTTTCTAAATTTTTACATACACAACAATAACAATAACAACAACAATGCCTTAATCACACTAAGTGGGGTCTGCTACATGAATATTTTTTCTCCATTGCGTCCTATTTAGAGTCAAATATTTGTTTAATTCTAATAAATTAATATCATTTTTTATGCAATGAGCCATAGTTTTCCTAGGTCTACCTCTGCTTTTCTAAACATAAGTTGTATCTAAAACATCTACTCTCCTAATCGGAACATCAGGTGGCCGACGTTTAATGTGACCAAACCATCTAAGGCGACTCTCTCTAATTTTATCCGTCACTGGTGCAACACCAACCCTATTACGGATATATTCATTTCGCAATGAAAATTTTATATATATTATATGCAGACCACATAAATTTATATATATTATCGTCTATTTCCTAATTATTTATATGCTTAACACTTTAAGGACCTCAAACTTTAGTAATTATACGAATGCATTTAGTTCATACATATTTACATTCCAACAATGAAATTGAAGTTTAGATACATGTCACTTAATTCATGTACACCTACATATTCTAAATCTAAAATAAAAATATAAATAAATAAACATTGGTAAATTTTATGTGAACCCAAAAAAGCCATTTAGAAGTACCTAAAAAATCACTGCATCGAAAAGAAAAAAAAAGATATTTAGTTGCTCTCATTAGGATTTCACATGTGATACCAATCATGCATCTACTAACACGATCAATATCTATGAGAACCCAGAAGGTCAATATTCTCATCATGAACCTCACAAATCCACAAAAATAAGAAAAGAAATGAAGAAAAAAACAATTACAAACATCGTGAAAAATACAAAATCAAAGATATCAATAATAACAGTAATATAAAATAAACATGAACTTTATAAAATAAATAAGAATCGTCCAATCAACATCCAACAATGGTGTATGTAATCCACTCTGTCAATTCAACCATTTATGTGGTATCTTCATCATCCTAAAGACTATGCTGAGGACTATCCATCAAGAGACATGGAAGGCCTGGGTGGTTGGCGGTTGGAAACATGGAATGTAGTGGTGATGGCAACTGAAAAAAGGGAAGGCCTTGGGGGTTGGGAGCTGAAAGCAGGGAATAATTGGCGGCGAGACTTGGTGGCTGGGAGTTGGGAGCTGAAAGCAGGGAATAAGTGGTGATGAGACTTGGTGGCTATATTTTAACTCCAAAATTAGTTGTTGGAATGTAAATATGTATAAATTTTGATTTACTTTTGTTGTGATTTGTGGTTTGTTCTCTTGCTAAGATTGAGGAAAGAAAGTGTTTTTCCCACAACAATTGGCACCGTCTGTGGGAAAAATATTGACACAGACGGCGCCAATTGTTGTGGGAAAAACACTTTGTGTTCCTCTTTGTTGCAGTTCTTGAATGGAATGCCTCCAACCAAGATGTGTCGAGGTTTCCCATAGACGGCGCCAATTGTTGTGGGAAAAACACTTTCTTCTCTTCTTCCTCCTAGTTCTCACTCCTTGGTTCCTTTCCCCTCAACCCTCCCCTACAAGCCACCCCTTCTATTTATAATAGAAGGGGCCTCCCCTTGTAGACCGGGTCTACCTAGCCTAATAATTGAGATTCATTACAACAATTCTCCCCTTGACTCTCAATTACAAAATTCCAAGATCCTCCCCCAGTTCTTCGCCCGATCTCCTCTGTAGAACCGATGTCGATCTCTTCCTGGACGCGACGCACTGGGCTGTTGTTGAAGCAACTGCCTCCGAGGGAATATTCCTCCACATTCCTGCATGATGCTCCACCTCGCGGAGCTCCTCTGTTCTGCTGCCTCTGTCACGAATTCCACCTGTTTGCATACCGCGAAGCCTTTCGCGGCAGTAGTCCAACTGCACGCGAACTGCATAGAATCTATGCATACCTGTCGCGCCTCCTCGCAGCCGACTCCTGCGATCTTCCTGATTGTTTCCTACTCCAAGAATATTCGCCGCCTTTACATGCTTAAGAAATTTCTTTCTGCGCAGACTCCCTTCCTCTAAAATTAATTGCTGCCTGAGAGATTCAAGGGAACCTTCCTTCAAGTTAATTTTTGAAGGCTGCTGAGGGACCCTCTTCCAGATTAATTATTACCCTCAGGTTAATTAATCTCTAACAGATTAATTAATTTGCAGCCTGCTTTTCAAAGAAAACGGTCTTTCCTTCTGCCAAGTTTTTTTTTTTTGGTCCAAAGTTGTAAAAGCTGACTTTCCTCTGTCCAAAACTGCCCTTCCTCTTTTTTTTTTTCTTATCCTTTCTGCCAGCTTTCCAGTTTAGTCAGAAAAATGCAGTTTCAAATAAATTGCTCCTCAGCCTTTTTGCGCGCCTAGCCTCTAGCCTGTCGCGGCGTCGTAGTTGTCGCGGCAACTCCCCTGGAAGGATCCGCGACCCACACCTGGTACCTCCGCCTTCGCGATTCTCTTGCGCGTAACTGCCGCGTCTCTTGGCTAGGTCCCTTCGAGACCTCCTCTGCCGCAGAAGAGAACGACGCAACTCTTTGGGAGAGAGGGAATATTCTAACTAGTAGGAATCAAAGATTCCCCTGCCTGGCTTCTCCACTGCGAACTGCGCCTGCCCAGCAACGCAGAACTACGCCTCTTGCACTGCCTCGCCTGTGGAAGCCTGCACCGAACGACTCCGTCGCGAACTCTACCGCGAAACCGGACTGCTTCGCGCTCGCTGAACTCGGCTGCCTAGCGCCTGTCTGCTTCTATCGCAAAATCCTGAAAATGAACTCCTTGCAAAAACGTCATCTCAACGTCATCTCTGTCGCGAGGCTCGACCGCAAGCCTCCTCCGTACCGCACAAAGCTTCCGCACACAACCTGTCTCTCCTCTCGCGTACGAACCTCCTTTCGCTCGCTCGCTAGACACCTTCTTCTGAAGCTCAAGACTACCTTCTAGTCGAAGGATCTGCTGCTTCGGGCCTGGAATGTCCGCCGAGAGTTCTCCTGCAGAACTTCCCGACTCGTGTTCCTCTTTGTTGCAGTTCTTGAATGGAATGCCTCCAATCAAGATGTGCTGAAGTTTCTTACAGACGGCGTCAATTGTTGTGGGAAAAATATTTTCTTTCTTCAATTTTGGCAAGAGAACAAACCACAAATCACAACAAAGAAGATGCAAACACAAGAACACAAGCAAACAAGAAGATTTACGTGGTTCGGTCCTTCGGACCTACATCAACGGGAGGGAATCAACCAAATCCACTAAGATAATAGAGAAGAATTACAAGACTTTTACACCATTGAGGAATAAACTCCAAATTTCTCTCTCGACTCATCACAAATCACAACAAGTTTTTATGTAAATCATGCCAGTTTACTAAAATCAGCAGTTTTTGATGATTTTTAAGTTGAATTTAAATATTTTATGTTAAAAAATATTCTGAAATTCATGCTAAATAATAAAATTTATTGTCAGCTAAATCTTATAATTCGTAAATTTAATGAAATTATTTATATATTTCATCAAGGACCTTCAATTTTTTTTTTTTTTGTTCCAATCACATCCTATATTCCAATGGAGATACTGGACCACCCCCCGCACAAAGCCGGTTCAGGCCACAGTACGTGAACCGGCTGGTTCCCACTTCCCGCGGACCAGCGGCAAAACGGTTCTTCCAAAATTCCGAAAAGCGGCCCGGTCAATGACCCACTTCAAGATATCGATTCAGCCGGATTCATTTCCCTTTTATGGAAAGCTAAGCCTTATTCCAACCCGCCCGAATCCAGCGTACATTGGAGGAGGAATGGTGGTATCTTTTCCTTGGACTTCTAGGTATCTTCCTTGATCCGGATCTCATGAAATAGACGAGACAGATTGGGGAGTGGAATTCTCGGCATCCGCTAGGCTCCATTCTGCGATCGGGCAATCCCTTAGCGGTTTGTATTTTGTGCGTGGGTGCGTGATACAGAGAGGTGGATAGAATGGTGACGCACGGCGGTGCTGCGTTGGGGAAGATTAAGATCGGCGTTTGCGTCATGGAAAAGAAGGTGAAATGCGGAGCAGAGGTTCTATTTCTTACTAAAATTCGTCTGTGCTTGCTCTCATGGATCGGTTTTGCGTTGTAAGGGAATACGAATGGTTGTTTTTTGCGGGCGTTTTATCATGTTGGGATCGGTTTAGTGCAGTTGGAGGGTTGTTTGATTTCAAATTGGAATGACTGGTTGTTTGTTTCCTTGATTCTTATTTTTTATTGTTTTTGTTTGATGGTAGGTGCACTCTGCGCCCATGGGGCAAATTTTGGAGAGGCTGCAGGCTTTTGGGGAATTTGAGGTTGGTTTGCATTATACGACGATCGTTACATTTTTAACTTATGAAAATTTCCCGGCCATTCTTTATTTTATATGGATCCGTGCTATAGCTGAATCGATCTCGAAGAAAATGTCTTTATATAATTCGTTCACTTGTCCTAATACGGTGTCTCGAATCTGTTTCAAATAATACGGTGTCTCGAATCTGTTTCAAATAATACGGTGTCTATTTGATGATGATAGAACTGAGTTTAGTATAGTTAAAAGTTAATTAATATAACTATGAAGGTATTTTGATTTCCTTTTTATGTTGATGAGAAATATTTCCATTTATGGTATCAAGATTTCATGGCATTCATATTGGCGGTGTTTAGCTGCAACCTGAATTTATGTTAAATAGGATTTATCAAATCCAGATAAATCCGATAGTCTGTGCAGGAGAGATATATTCTCGAGCGACAACAGGAAGAAATTCTGAAATCTGTCTTACAATTGGATTTATTAAATCTGAATTTATGTCGTAAAAGTGACGAAACGCCAGAAGAAAAGACAGAATGTGAACCAATTTGATTGCGCGTTGGATTTAATTTTCATTTTTTTTTATGTTTGGTTAAATTTATGCTAAAGTTATGACTAAATTCTATTTAAATTATGCTACCAAACACCATCTTTATCTTATAATATTAAACCCATTTTCCAAATGAATAAGGTAGATATGAAATGATGCATAAGTATTTGACCAGGGTCAGATATATTTCGGATGCTGTTTTTTTGTATAGTAAGTTTGTACCTTTATTCTACTCTAGTGGAAAATTGCTTATTATTGTGATTCTATTTTAGTTATCGATGTGTTGATTGGTTGCCTTTTAATGCAGATAATATTATTCGGGGACAAAGTTATTCTTGAGGAGCCTGTAGAAGAGTATGTCATCACATAATATTGCATTTTGTTATAAAGTTTTCTCAAGGCTAACGCAAAAAGCACTTTTTCTGATGTTATAAAGCACGGATTATAGTTTCCACACAGAATTTGCTAGTCTACCCACTTTCTTATCCGTGGTTGTCTTTGTACAAAGCCATCGTATTTGTATTCATTTTGTTCATTTAATTTAGATACGTGATATCATCAGTTTAAAATATGTTGGTCGCTTATCTTCTGTCCCTTTGGATAATGCTACCGCCATGCACGGGCTCTATGAGGCTTTCTGCATATGATGTCAAAGCAATTTTTCCTAAGCAAAGCTTTTGAATTGACATTATTTGATACCTGAATTGAACCAAACAACAATTGGAAAACAGTATTATTGCTGAATTCGAATAGAAAATTACAACAAAAAAAAAAGAAAAGAAATTGCAACAAACATGACACACAACACACCATTAGGATGAATCTAAGGCGGTGGTTCTGGCTGTTAAGGGCTTGGAAGGGCGATGACAATATTGGGAAGTGGAGCAGCTGACAGGTACAGTTGGGGAATAGCTTGTACTTGCTGTCTTGGGTGGCAGCAAGCGGGGAGGTGGGCTGCACAGCGGGGAAAACAGCAGGAAGGCAGCAGGAACTTGCTGTCCGGGGTGGAAGCAAGAAGGGAAGTGGGCTGGACTGCAGGAAAACAGTAGGCTGCACTGGTCTGGGCGGTGGCGAGGAATGGGGAGGGAAGACAGTGGGCGGCAGCTGGAATTGTAGAAAACAACAGGGGAGTGACTGTTCTGGGCTTCTGTAGCAAGGGAGGGCGACGGGGAGTTATTTGGGAAGGAAGCTATACATCGGGAGTGAGATATTGCAGGAGCACCACTCAAACTCTTAGATACAGCCCTAGAAGGGAAAACAGAGATGCCGGCGGCCGTATCGAATAAACAGACGACAAAAACTGTCAATCCCTTCGAAAAAGTCGGCTTGACTCTCAGAATACCAGATGTCAGACGCAACTGTTGGCTCCCTCGTCCATCACCCGTGACACCTACATCATTATCACTTTAGCAGGTATTAGCAAATTGACTTTTGGATTGATCTGTTTGAATCTCTCAGGCTTAATGATTTACTTTATTCTGTTGTGTTCTAGCAAATGGAACTTTCTCTGGCTCTTTATTGTTTCGCCAATGAGCAAGATATGACAGTGAGCTGAATTTTCTGTGCCCAATTCCGTATATTGGCATCAAATCATCTTGAACCCACACTTCAATTTTGCATCACTAAGCCCAACCACTTTTTATAATAATTAAATAATATTTTAGCTGTTATCTCTGCTCTTAGGAGATAATTAAATTCTTTTTATGTTAAATATACTTTTATTCTCTCATTCAAATAGTCCATGCTGATGTTAATCTGAAATAAATGCATAAAGCGATTTTCTGGAATTTATCACTTGTCATATTAGTTTGTAAAAGAAATTTTAGGCATCCAAGGTAAGACCGTTGGCTTTAGAGGAACCTTTTTTCCCTAGTCGATTGGCATTTTACTATTTTTATACTGTAATTAACCATTTTCTCTTCGGATCTTTCTTTATTAAGTGAATTTTATTTTTCATGTTATTTTTTGTGAATTTAATATTTGATGTTATTTCCTGTGAGCTTATTTTTCAGCACAGTTCACATTGTCTTTGAGACGTGTTTCCACTGAAGCTTTTTAGCCAAGGCGGATTCTGGTTAACTATTCATGTCTGTCAACGACTGTTATTTTGTGAATTTCAGCTGGCCGATTTGTGATTGCTTGATTGCCTTCTACTCATCGGGTTATCCGCTCAAAAAAGCAGAGGCTTATGCTGAACTACGAAAGTGAGGATTCTTGCATGCTAGATACCTTTATTTGCTCAATTTATACAACATTTTTTATACTATGGTTTCTTTTTGTGGTTATAGATTATATGTTTATTTGAATTTCATTTTTAATGACTTCAATGCCTATTTTCTATTTCACATGTGCTGCCTTACATATTTGGTTCATAAGTTGACTGGATCAGATACAATTACAACAAAGACAGATGAATACACCTTCACAACAGTTTGGCTCAAAACATCATAAATTCATCGCTTATTCTATCAAAATGACCGTTCTGATGCATCAAGTATGCTGAAATTGTTAAGGAAGACCGTTGTACTGCTTGGCTTGAGATGCATGGCACGAGTGAAATATATCATTTATAAGGGAGTATTTATAGGGGAATGCACACACAAAAACAACAACAACAACAAAGCCTTAATCCCACTAAGTGGGGTCGGCTACATGAATCCTTTTTCTCCATTGCGTCCTATTTAGTGTCATAGTTTCATTTAATTCTAATAAGTTAAGTATCTAATAAGTTAATATGGGAATGTTTGAGGCAAATCGCGGCGAAAAATGAGACTTTCGGCGTAAGTTATTCTGCCATAGGCGAATCGCGGCGGCAGATGAGGCGTTTGGCGCAAGTTATATTGCCATATGCGAATCGCGACATCTGACTGGAAGTTCGGCGAGGATTTTCACTATTCGGGCGAGGCGCTGCACATCATTCGCGTCCAGGCAGCTTCGCGAGTAGGGCTTGGCGAACCGAACGGGGACGAAGGCAAGGGCTTCTTCGAAGGGTTCGACAAAGGAGAAGATCAGACCAGGCGACCAAGAGCAGTTTGCGCTAACAGGAGGACGCAAAGAGGAGTTCGGCAGTACAGGGAGTTCGCGCGGGACGATCGTTCGCGGCAGGAGTTCGACAGCCTAGTTCGCAGCAGGCGCGGGCGTGAGGTGCTCCGTCGCGCGAAGCAGTTACCACGAACAGTTGGAGTAGGCGAATTAAAGGATATTCCTTCTGCAACCTGCGAGGGATTCGCGGCAGCCACTTGCGAGTTGGTGAGCGAGGGGTTCGCGGCGCTCCAAGTTCGCGACAGTTCCATTCGAGGAAGGTGCAGGCTCGGGAGGCGGAGATGGAGAACTTAATAAGGAAATTTTTTGGAAAGCTTAATTAAGGCAATTATTTAAGGGAGACTCAATTAAGTAAATCTTCGCAGAAAAGGAAGGAAATTTCCCTGGGAGAAAGGATCTTTGCTGTTGCCCCTGGAAGGAAATAAAATCTTTGCTGATGTTGCTGGAAGGAATAAAAGGAAATTGATTTCTGAGGAAGGAAGGAAATCACAAAATTAATAAATTTCTGCTGATTGCGGTGGAGAAAGGCAGGAAATCCTTGTCTCTGTTGCTGGAAAAGGAAATCTCTTTCGCAGCAGGAAAGGGAAATAAAATTTTTGGGAAGGAAGAAAATCATAATTAAGGAAAACACTTAATTAAGAGAAGCTTAATTAATATTTCAACCCTTTGTTTGAAAACATTATGTTTTGGGTAATTTCAGGGTTCAAAAATTTGGAAATTTAGCAGAGGAATCTTTGATTTCCACAAGGAGGAATATTCCTTGGGTGCAGCCAGGAAGTTCGCTGCGATGAGGCGTCACAGGTTTGCACAGGTTCTGTGCAGTTCACGTGCAGTTAGACAATTCGCGCAATAGGGTTCGGGGAGGCCCGAACAAGAGAATTCGTGTGCAGTTACCGCGAAAAGGAGCAACAGCTCGCGAACAAAAGGCATTTGGCGAGGTGGAGTTAGCTAGACCAGACACGAATGTGTTTTTTTGCATGCGACCATACGCGAAGGTGTTTTTTCGCGTGCGACCAGACGCGAAGGTTTCACAAAAGTGTTTTCTCGCTTTGAACAGACGAAGGATTGCGGGTCTTCTTCGCAACCGAGGAGAGGCTCGTGCTGAGCAGTTCGCCAGGTGTTCGCGCAAGTGTGTGCGATCAGGATCGCGAGGTGGAGCTTGGTTCCGCGAACAGGAGCCTCGTTTTGCGAGCCGAGGAGTTCGACGCGAATAGAGGCGTTCATGGCGTTTGACGAGGTGGGGTTCACACGACCAGGCGCCAAGGTTTCGCGAAGGTTTTTTTGGTTCGCACGACCAGGTGCGAAGGTTTCACGAAGGTGTTTGCTAGCATGCGACCAGGTGTGAAGGTTTCGCGATTTCACGTGCATACAGACGTGAACAGGCGAAGGATGGCGGGTCTTCTTCGCAACCGAGCAAGAGGCACGCGCGGACGAGTTCGCTAGGTGTTCGCGCAAGCGTCTGCTATTAGGATAGTGAGGTGAAGTTTGGTTTCGCGAACATGAGTCTCATTTTGCAAACTGAGGAGTTCGACCAGTGGAGTTTGCAAGTTTGTTGCAGGAGGAGTTGCGACAGGTGGAGTTCGACTGAAACTTTCACGGTAACAGGAAACAACTTCGGGCAAGGTGTTCGCAGTAAATCGGTTGAATTTTTCCGTGAACAGAAAAAGTACTTCGTGTGAAAAATTTGATTCACGAATCACATGAGAATCGCGAGAAGATTGCTGCATTTGACAGATGAAATTTCAGGATTAAATGACAATGTCTAATGCAAAATTCAAGATAGTGAAGTTCGATGGAACCGGAAATTACGAATTGTGGCAAACAAGAGTAAAAGATTTGTTGGCACAACAAGGAATTTTGAAGACATTGCGAGCTACGAAACATGGTAATATCTATAAACTATTGGGGAGTACAGTTGTAGGTGGAGTTCACTCTGTTGGATCATATGATGAAAATGCAGCAGGTACGATGACCAAGCCAGGTATTATCAACAAGTTCTTACATTACTTGAACTTGTTGAATGTTTGCAATTGTTAGATGACATTGTTGCCCAACTCACTTTGGTGTAAGAAACTCCATGATATATTTCTCCTAAGGGGCTTGATATTCGCCTAGGTGGAGATTTGTTAGGTATGGCTCATATACCAGAAATTTGGAGTCTCTTGGTAAAGATGTGTGTCTCTTGGAATTTAGTGGGTTGGGGGGAGCGAGGGCGTTTTAGTAATTTATCTTTGGGTTTTATCTATAAATAGATGTATAACCCTATGGGTATGTAACCGAACTACCAACTCCTCTGAAATAGTGAATTCGCCGCTCTGCTCCCGAGGATGTAGACTTCTTTGCCGAACCTCGTTAAATCTCTATGTTGTTCTTCTGGATTTGTGTCGATTCTTGCGTTTCTTTGCCTTACATTTCTCAACAAAGGGATCCCGCTTGTTCGCATGGTTACCATGTGCATCTTTCTTGACATATGGAGGCAATTATATTATTGCATTTTTACAATCTTCATGCAGGGAACCACCTTTTGTAAGCATACGCATCTTTAAAAGTCATCAATCTATTTATATGAATGTCGTTTTTAATTGTCGTTTTTAATTGCATCTTTCTTGACATATTTTCATGTTTTGTCATGTTATGATTTACCGCCCAGTCCGAATTCTACATTAACTATTGATAAATGTGGGGCCCCTCCCAATATAGCATTATTAATAACCCCTTTGTATTTTTATCCCCGTCAGATCCCAGCGGTTCTCAGAGTTTCATCTTCGTCTAAATGCTATGAGCCGAGAATCACACTGTTCTCTATCATCCGTTTTTTCAAGTATTCATGTGATAACCTATATATAACATAACTTATGATATTTCTCAAGTCACAGTTCCTATAACAAACATTCATGATAGTCATTGCACATATCAAATGCATGAATTATAGTAAATGAATACCTGCAAGCAATAATTTCATAAAAATATTCTCTAGATTCATAACATAATAAAATCATATGCATTGTAAGGGACAAATTAAGTTTGCATTCATATAGTCAATATAGATATTCATTTACAATAAGAAGAAAATTCTAAATGCTATATTGTCACATGAAAACCTACAGAGAGTTATTTTTCTTAAGTTAGCACATGATCATTTTATTTAAATTTATGGAGCGGCCCTATGACGAGTTTTCTCAAGTTTGCCTGGAGCTTGCCGCATAATATAAACAACATGAAATTCTTAGTCCCTTAAAAATTCATGAAATTCATTATTGTGATCTTAATTTAACCACAAATATGATTTATTGCTTTAACTTACTTTGAATGGCTCTTAGCATAAATATGCCTTCTCGATACTTTTCTAGTCTGCTTTTTCTTCTTCCTTTCTCTTAGCCATTCCCCAACTCATGAAATGGACCAGCTAGAGATCAAAGCTCTTGGTTCAACAGTTCCATGGCTGTTCCCGCAAAGCTACGACAATAGGAAACACATGGAATGGTTGAATTCATAGTAAATGTTAAATTAAAAACATACGAAAGGGAAATGAATGTCCAAAATTTCTTGAAAGAGTGTTTAATACCTTTTGATTTCTCCTTGGAACCCCAAATCGCGCGATTGAACATTCTGCGGTCGCTTGTCACGCTTGCCACAGGGACCGAGCAGAGCTTCACGAAGGAAGAATAAACCAAGAGAGGGGAAGAGGAGGGATGTCAACATTTAGCTTGGATTCCATTTAATCCAATCTATTTGATTAACTGCAACCATTACTTCTGCTCCCAAGTGCGGAGAATGTTGGTTGGGAGCAGCTACACAGAAATAGAAAATTAATTAAGAGATTAATCAAGGTTAATGAAACTTTTATTTCATAATTTTATATCTTCTAATACGGTTAAAATTCATGTATGGTGTTATATATCAAATTTGTTGATTTGACCAGTAAAATTTTATAAAATTGGTTCAGTTGAATTCTTAGAGATGCGAAATTTGTGGTATATTTTACAAGTGCTTTCTCATCATTGAGTGTTACATGACTAACTTTGATCCTCTGCAAGCAAACTAGTAGAATTGATAAGACATATTAGCAGGGTGATATTGACATAAAAATCAAAATATAAACATGAGCATCAAACCTTTCTTCAACTCTCTGTTTGCGATTCCCATCTCTAAGTGAGATACTTAGTAATTCGAGCCAGCATGTGTCATGTATTGACAATCTTCTTGTAGAACCGAAAATTAAAGCACCTTGATGAAGAGTTCAATTATTAGGATATCATAATTGGAGTGATCTTATTATGAAAACACTCTTTTTAACTTTGAGAAAAAATTGGACTTTTCTCCTGATGATGGACATGCATCAAACAAGCCGTTACTGAAAAGAATTCCTTGATGCTCAAAACTCTCATGCCAAGAAGGACATGATATCTGTCCCCCTTTGGGGCTTATTTGTATTTTTTATTTGTTATTTGAGCCACTTGACCATTTTGTCTTCTTAAACTTTTCATCCCTCTATTTATTTTATTTTATTTTATTTTATTTTTTTGCTTCATTTTACGTTTGAGACATATGCTCATAAGATTTATTGTTGTTTTTTACTTGAGCTTTCCTTAATTTTGATTTTTCTTGTCTTTACTAGGTCATCATATTTTGATCCTTAGATTTGGTATTCTTGTTAAGCAAATTTTATTTCCTATTATAGGCCATTCTTAGTAAATGAGCTGGAGCCACAATACCTTCTCCATGACAGAAGAAAGGTGTATGAGGTAATTGTTTTGCTTTTTCTTGCCGGCAATCCACTAGTTTATGCTGTGAAGCATTAATGTGATATATTTAAACATGATGTAACATTTGAGTATGGAATTTTTTGAATATTTTGAAATAATTCTTTATTTTTTGTTGTACAAGATCTATTTAATTCTTTATTAATTATCAGCTGGATTTTTTATATTGCCTTTTGGCAAATTTTGTCATAATAACTTTAGGATTCCTGTGCCCGGCCATATAATTATTGTTGTAGATTTCCTATAATAATGTAATATTGCTATAAATCTTTCTATGTAAGAGTAAAATTTTGGGTTTATAATTTTGCTTGATTTGATTATTGAAATGTTTGTAATTCATTCTTGTATTATGCCAAAGTATTCGTCTTTATAATGCGAACTCATGAATGAAAGCAATCTATTTACTTGATAGCAATCTAATTTATTCTTCTATCGCAAGTCTCGTTCTCATGGTGACCTCTCTTGACGAACTTTTAGCTTGCTTCCAGTGCAGCATGCCATGCCTCCTGAGTATGATCTTTCGCCTATCGATTGATGGTCCCTTGTGTAGCGTGCATTGCAGTGCATATTCTCTAGCATGCCCGTCTCTCTTAGTGATTTCCAATGCTCGACTCTAAGCTATCAGCTTAGGTTTAGGCAGATCAATACCGTGAGATCTTGGGCTTTTAGCTATTGGCACCTGGAACATCGATCTCTTTGTTCTACTCTCAGTACTCATTTAGCTCATTAATTCCTTGGTGTTTTTTAATAAGAAAACATGCATCATGCTTACTAGCTATTCGAACAGGAACTTATTTATGGCATTAATTTTAATAACAAATTGCAGGTAGTGAACTTGCCCACAGCGAGTTCTCTAAAATGGCTTGTTGGAAAATCAAAGATGCAATTGTTGTGATATGGTTCTTAAGATATTTTAATTTAGCATTTATTCTAATTTTTAGGTCATATATGATAGCCATGACTATGTTAGGGCATTTATGAAAGTTTTATATTTAGATAATATAGCTGGATGTTTTTGATCATAATTTGATTTCTGTTTACAACTAAATGCGATATCTCAATTCAAAATAATTTCTTTAGATTTCAGAATTCATGGATTGAAGTTTTTTTTGACATGATTTATGCTAAAATTGCCATTGATTCTCATTCTATTCTCAAGAGGTTCATAAACAAAATAGGGGAGATCAATTTTTGATAAAACTTCATCATGAATTTGAGACTGTTTGCTCAAATCTGATGAATTGCAATCTCTCTCCTTAGATGTTTTAAAGAATTACTTCACAAGGAGCAACATCTTGCGACAAAAATCACCTGTGAGTAAAATAAAATAGAACTAGAATGCATTTGCTTAATGCAGCCTAAAAAAAAGGTAGGGATTTGCTATGCATGCAAAACTCCAAGTTCAAGGACAATGGGCATATTGTTACTAATCGTGAAAAGAAAATTTACTATTATCTTTAAAAATTTTGGCAAATCTTGATGCGGGGGTTAGGGCCAGAACCGGCACAACCGGTTTAGCACGAAGATTGTCTGTCCAACAAGGAGGCTGAACCGGCCGATCCTACTTAGGGCTGGTACTGCTGCCTAAGGGAAGGGGTGTCCGCCTCCTAGTTTTCTTTTATTATAAATATTTTTTTTTTGTTGTTTAGAGTTTAATTTTTTTTCCTGATTTTAGGTTTCTGTTGTCGATGTTTCTCCCTTGCTGGGGCTATATCTGAGGAGAGGTGGCGCTTCGGCCGTATATTGCCCCGAAGTGGTGACTAGCTCTCTTTAATTCCTTGCATGTTCACCCGTCTCTGCAGTTGCTACCTTCCCCCACACCCCAGCCTTTCTTTCATCTTGCTAGCAGCCTTCTCTTTTCTACAATTGACGCTACACACCCTAACCCTCCCAGTTTCTCTACTGCCAGCCCCACTTAAACCCTGCAGTTGTTGCAAAACACCTCAACACCACCTTCTATCGTATACCCTCAGCCTTCCTGTACCGCTGCCACCCTCTAACCCGTTTCCTCTACTTTACTAGCAAGCCAGCCAGCTCCATTCCAACCTGCCACCCCCCTCTCACAACCCCATTGCCACTGTCCACCGGCACTCCCGCTACGCCATAGCAGGAGATTCGTGTTGCGTTGCTTTTCCTTTCTTGTTTTGATTCTTGATTGTAACACGTTGTGGCGTAATAAAAATCGATTTTCCTATCGACTTTTGGGTTAATGTGCCAGGTTAATCTTAGCCTTATCCTAAGTTTTCCTACCATTCGCTTTACCCAAATCACCCCAACCAAAAGTTTTCTTTCATGTACTCAAGTACCTCCTCCAATGCCCAAACCATAATCATGGACCAAGTGGATACATGTCGGATCATACCGTTAGAAGATTCAATGAGAGATCCAGCGACTTCAGCAGAGCCTTGTGGAGAATGATGATAAATCACCCTCAATTGTGATCATGAAAGTTCAAGAGGAGAAATGGATGAGCATTTGAATTCATTCCATAGGGAAAATGTTAGTGATGAGGAAGATAGGCCTCGACGATTCAAAATTCAGTATTAGAGGAGGCCGAGAGAGTAGGCTATATATGGAGGACACATGAATTTTGGCATCAAAGTGAACTTACTAGAGCTCGAGAGAGGCATGGACCCATATGACTTTATCAACTGACTACATGCATTTGAGAGAATCTTCAAACACAACAAAGTGCTTGAGGATAAAAGGGTAAATCTTGCGACTATCAAGTTGAAAAAGAGCACCTCCCTATAGTGGGAAAATTTATAGAGAGTAAAAGAGAGAGGGTAGATATAAAACTGTCAAGTGGGAGAAAATGAGGAAGGAAATGTAGAGAAAATACCCACAACTTCACTACCGTTAGGATATGTTTCCGAGACTCCACTTGCAGCAGAGAGACCCATCGGTGGAGTTCAAAACACAGTTTGATTAGTTACAAATGAATTGTGAGTTAGTCGAACCCGAGGAACATGCCATAGCCCCTTATCTGTGGATCCTGAAGCTCTCTATCAGTAACATGGTGCCACTGTAGCCATATTAATCATTGGGAGATGTCTGTACTTTTAGATTTGAAGGTTGAAAGACAACAGAAACAGAGTAGACAACAATCCTCATGCAGATAGCGATCCTCATTCATGCAATCACTTGCAGTTACAACTACTGACAAGGGTACATCTGGAGGAGTTGGAAAGACCAAGCAAGGAAGTAATGATACAAATCTGAGTGGAAGAAGCTGAAAAAGTAGCTCTTAGTACAATGCCTGCTAGAAGATGTTTCAGATACCACGGCTACGGAAGCATAGCCTCCAGCTGTTCCACGAACTGAATTATTTAATTCACAGAGTAGGGTGTCGTCGAGGTAGTAGATGAAGAGGAATTAGAGGATTTTTTAGAGGAGGAATTTCAACTCTAGTGAAACGAGGGAGAGGTGCTAGTCATATGGAGAGTCCTACAGATGGAGCCGCGGAAGGATCATTCATGGTTAAGGCATAATATTTTTCACACTAAGTGTACGGTGAAGGGTAAAGTTTGCACTGTGAGAATGTAGTATCCACGTTGATGGTGAAGATATTAGTGTTAGCCACCTTGAAGCATCCTCAATCTTATTCTCTTCTCTTGTTGAAAAGGGAAACTAGATATGAGTGGATCAACAGTGCTTGGTTTAGTTTTGATTATATAACAGTTACAAGAGTAGTGTGGTGCGATGTGGTCCATATGGATGCGTGCCATATTCTGTTAGAGAGGCCATGACAGTTCGACCGCAAGGCCCAACACGATGGCTTCAAGAATACTTATTTATTTTAATAAGATGGGAGACTCATAGTGCTTTTACTCTTCAAGGATACGAGAGGGGTAGACATAAAAAAAGAGACAGTCGTATCAAGAGCCATCTTAATGCAGTCGGTTTGGGATGCTTTAGTGGCAATGATGTTGGCCCTCCTAGAGGGAAATGAGGAGCACATTGAGATACCAAAACCTATACAACCACTGCTATGTGACTTCCAGGACGTGATGGTCAACAATTTTCCGGAGGGATTGCCGCCACTAAGAGACATTCAACACGCCACCAGTCTCATACTCGGATCAGTGTTACCAAATCGAGCTGCTTACATATTGAGACCTGCCAAGTACGAGGAGTTGCCGCGTTGTGAGAGGGTTGGTTAGAGAGAGTACCAGTCTGTTTGCTGTTCTTGCCCTGATGGTACTCAAGAAAGATGGATCGTGGAGGACATGCATTGATAGTATGACCATCAACAAGATTACTATCAAATACCGATTCCCCATACCGGCCTAGACGATCTCTTAGATCGGTTGAATGGAGTCATTGTATTTTCCAAGATCGACTTACACAATGATCATCAGATTCAGATGAGGTCAGTAGACGAGTGGAAGACTGCCTTCAAGACCCGGAATGGATTAGACGAGTGGACCGTCATGCCTTTTAGATTGTCTTATACTCCCAACACGTTCATGAGATTGATGAATCAGGTGTCCGGGCTCACATCTATAAATTGAAGGTGGTGTACTTCGATGAAATTTTGGTATACAACTTATCTGAGGAGGAGCACTTATACCACCTATGACGGCCTTCGAGGTTTTGTGATCATAAAATTTATATGTCCATTCAAAGAAGTGCCACTTTTTGATAGCACAAATATGTATTTTGGGTTATATCATGTCTAGTGCAGACATTCAGTTGGATCCTACAAAGATCGAGAACATTTTGAGCTAGAATGCACTGCAGTCTTTCATCGATCCGAGACTATTTTTGGGACAGACATTCTACAGGTGATTCATCAGGAGCTTCAGTCATCACCACACCCCTAACAAAGCTTTTGAAATGAGATAGATTCTAGTGGATAGATGTAGCTCAGACTAGCTTTGACACACTGAAGGAGGCGACTCAGGCACTAATTTTGACATTACTGAATTTCAATCATCTGTCTGACGTAGAGTGTGTTACATCCAAGTGGGGATAGGAACAATGCTGAGCTAGGGAGGCCACCCCATAGCCTTCTCCAGTGAGAAGTTGAACGAGTCTAGGAGGAAATATTCGATGTACGACAAGGAGTTCTATGCTATTGTGAGAGATCTTGATTATTGAAGCCACTACCTACTGAGGAGTGAGTTCACTTTGTTCACGAATTATGAGGCTTTGAAATTCTTGAATAGCCATGACAAATTGATGGGGTGACACGCTTCGTGGGTGGAGTTCTTTGTGCTTTTCTAGTTCATGTTTAAGCATAAGACGGGGAGCTAGAATCGCGTAGCTGACGCACTGAGCCATTGTCATTTGCTGATCACCGTGATGCAAGCTCGAGTCGCAGGCATTGAGGTAGTGAAGAAACTGTATGAGACAAATAAGGATTTTGGAAAAAGCTGGGGCTAGCATCTGGAGAAGCCTACCGAGCAATACTATAGAGATGACGATCAATTGTTCGACTAGAGTAAGTTGTGTATTCCTAGATATTCACCGAGGTAGTTCATTGTTCAGGAAAGTCACAGTGGATGACCTGCAGGAAATTTTGATAGCAATAAAACTTTTGCACTCGTGAGAAAATACTTTTTTCCGGTCCCACTGATGAGAGATGTCGAGCGGCATGTCAGACAATGCCAGATTTGTCAAATGGCCAATACCTTGGGATAAAATGCAGGACTATACACCCCATTACCAGTACTAGAGGACTGTGCGTGAAGGTTAGCATGAATTTTGTGGTGGGCCTCCTAAGGACACAACAAAACAAAGATTTCTTTATGGTTGTTGTGAATCGATTCTTGAAGATAGACACATTTCGTACCCCGCCACCGAATGTTGAATGCGTCGTTTGTCATCGCTTTGTAGATTAGGGAGATTGTAAGACTGCACGGGATACCCACGACCCTCATTTCTAATAGAGATGCCAAGTTTTTGATCACTTCTAGAGGGCCCTGTTGGTGAAGCTAAGCACTAAGCTTCAATTTAGTTTAACTGTTCACCCACATACGGACGGTCAGGCAGAGGTAGTGAACCGAAGCCTTAGGAATCTTCTGAGATGCTTCATTGGAAAGAAAATTTGACATGTGTAAATTATGTGAAATTAATTGTTTTAATTTATGTTATTATTTTTAAATTATTTGTTCCTTTTTATAGCTTTTCTAGGTATGTTTTAGTTGTGCAACTAATAAGGTTTGCTTGGGTTCACTTGAGTGGCAGGACAAAGAGCTTGATGCATATGCGCCAAGCTATGGGCGCATAAACACCATACTTCATATCAAGCCGAGAGCTCGATGCATATGCTCCAAACTATGGGCGCATAAGCCCCATCTCCTACTTCACGAGATACAAGTTTTGGCGTCTATGTGCCAAGTAGTGGGCGCATAAGGGCCCACCTATGCAAGAGTTCCTGACAGTTTACAGAAGGTTTGAATGCCCACTTACATAGGAGTGCCCATTGCATAGCACCAGATAGTAGGCGGTTAGGTTTGTGGCGAGTCTTCCAAGGACACAGTAGGACAATGGCTAAGTCATGATCGTGGTGGATCGATTCTTAAAGATGACTTATGTTTTACCTTGCTGCCAGACACTGTATGCATCGCA
Organism: Papilionanthe hookeriana x Papilionanthe teres; assembly: GCA_022702705.1. Taxonomy (NCBI): domain Eukaryota; kingdom Viridiplantae; phylum Streptophyta; class Magnoliopsida; order Asparagales; family Orchidaceae; genus Papilionanthe; species Papilionanthe hookeriana x Papilionanthe teres. The sequence continues at coordinate 52,335,638 of CM040423.1, read as the reverse complement.
TTTGGCCGATTTGAACTTCAAGGAGATTGTGAGGTTGCACGAGATACCCAGGAGCATCACCTCAAACAAGAATGCCAACTTTCTGAGTAATTTTTGGAGGACCCTATGAGGAAAACTAGGCACTAAGCTTCAATTAAGTTCAGCAGCACATTCACAGACGGACAATCAAATGGAGGCAGCGAACAAGAGCCTTAGAAATCTTTTGCAATACTTTTTTGGGAAGAAAATTAAGTAATTAGATTTGATTCTAGCGTAAGCCGAGTTTTCTGACAACAAATCTGTGAGTCAGAAGACGTGACACACTACATTTGATGTTGTGTATGGATGCAACCTACTCACACCACTGAAATTAGTACCCTCTTGCAGATATAAGAGATTAGTGAGGATGTAAAGGAACATATGCACGAGATTCAAAAGCTCCACGAGGTTGTTGGGGAGGAAATCACTAAGCGAAACCATAAGTACCAATCATAGGCGAACAAGTCCAAAGAGAAGGTGACATTTCAAGAAGGGGGCTAAGTGTGGATCCGACTAAAAAAAGAAAGATTTTCAGTAGGAGCATTCTAAAAACTCAAGCTCAGTGCAGATGAACCTTTCATAATATCCCGAAAGCTGAATGAAATTGCTTATAAGATTGCCGGGGAACTACAATGTTTCTGCTATGTTCAATGTCGCAGACTTGACATCATATTACGAGGAGCTAACAACTTTAATGAATGAAGTCGAAGCTCCCCAAACTCGGTAGGCTGACACTGGGGCTAGGCTGAACAGACTCAACCAGTTCAACAAGGGATGCTGGTCTGGCAGGGAGGTTGGATTGGCTAGCTAAGCCATTGGACGGGAACTGCTGCCCCTTCCTTCTAGGTATATTCTTTCTACTATTATATATATGCTGCTTATTTGCTTTAGGGTTCAGTTTTGTTCTGGTTTCAAACTTTTGCCTTTAGGCCTCTTCCCTTGCGAGGGCGGTATCCGAGAACATGTGGTTCTCCGGTTGTATCCTGCTCTGAGGTGGTCCACAATCGTTGCTTCCCTATTCCAACCGCTGACTCCAACCTTCACTTTTCCTCCTTAGTTTTCAGCCGCCTGCCACTTCCCTTCTTCCCTAAGTGTAGCCGCAAACACCAATTCCCTTCCCCTTGTTTCCAGCTGCCAACTCCTCACCTCTCTTCCTTGGTTCCCAATCACTGTCCACCACCCTCCTAACCTGAATCCACCCACCAGAACCTGTCTCTGTTTCCAGCAGTCAGCCACCTAGGCCTTTCCCGTCTCATGCCGCCCACCACCTACTCCCTGCTTTCAACCGCCAGCCACCAAGTCTTGTCACCGCTACGGATAGTCCTAGGCCCGAGCTGGATATTGGTGCCTTATTGTGTTTTAGTTTCCGTTTGAGTCTTGATTGTAACCCTAGTTGCTTTTTCTTAATAATATTTGCTTCTATTATTGTGGTTTGGGTTAACTCCGGTATCAAGTACTCTGCTATGCATCCTATCTATGAGATAAGTGAATGTTTGAATTGCACCCCCCATAAGTGTTTGGTTACATTTTAGTCAATAAAATTGATTGTGCCACTTCGTGATGTTTGTTCTTCCTCTCAACCACACCATTTTTGTTGGGTTGTGTCAACACAGTAACTTATATGAATGATGCCATATTTGGATAGATAAAGTCCGAGAGTGCAGTTGCAGTTGCCTTTTGCATTATTGGTTTTGAGAATTTGAACTTTGCTTTGAAATTGGTCAAGTATGTTATTGTGGAAGCTTTCAAATATGCTGACAGTTTTAGATTTTTTTTTCTGCATTAGAAATATTCAAGTGGTTCTTGTGTGATCATCAATGAAGGCGGCAAACCACCTAGTCTCATTTATATTTTTTCTTCTTGAGGTCCCCCAAATATCACCATGAACCATGGAGAAGAATATATTGATTTGTATTTTAGGCTTGGGCATACTCTTCGAGTTTGTTTGACAAGTTGGCATGTTTCACAATAGTATTTATTATGCTTTTTATTAATAAACAAATGTGGATATAAATTTTCAATATAATAGATGTTAGGATGCCCAAGGCGAAAATGCCATAACATAACTTAGCTTTCATGAGAAACAAAAAGATGGGCTGCTTATCGTTGGAGCTGGGATTGTAGCCCATAGCACACTGAGAGAACAAAATCAGAAGTGCCTTCTATTTTTGATGATAAGGATTTCCACTGGAGACATAAACTGCACAGACCTGATGATTATTTATGGCAGAGTGAAAATCGATTAGTAAGAGAAAATTGCATGATCCTGATGATTATGTCCACTGAGCGAGAAAATGGGGCGATGATTTCTAGTAGAGAAAATCGCATGATTCCTTGTCTATGGCGTGCGGCCTTTCTGGAAGAAAGAATGGAAACCTGTGGGGCAAATCTCGCCTGCAGGAAAAGAAGTGGGAGAGGGAGCCTACATCAGTGAACGCCTGCAAGGAAGGAAGCGGGAGAGGGAGCCTGTGATAGTAAAATCTGCAGCGAAGATTCCAGTGATTGTGGTGGCTACGATCTGGCGAGGAAGGGGTTAGGGAGCCGGGGCGGCCTGCAGGTTGGCTGGCGGCTGTAGGAAGGACTCTGGTGGTTGCAGAATGATCTAGGTTTGGTCCCTAGTTATGATATCATGTGAGTTTTAGGAGGAAAAAAACTCACTTTTCCATTAAGCAAATAACAGACACACACACACACATATTAAACTAACTCTCTTATAGTTAGAGGGAAATTCAAATCATCATGATAAGAATAAAAGAAATAAAACATTATAATTGATAGATATGAGAGTAATTTCTTCCATCAAATGTAACAATAGCGGACCCACCACTTTTAGAAGTAAACACAGAATACTTCAGTAAGGAGGATGTCGTGCTTTTAAATCCCATTTTCGATCTACTATTGATAGATAACTCAAAACTATTTGGCAATTACTCGACTTAATATTTCTTTCACTGTTTAGCAGGTTAGTCCATTTAGGCAAACCCTTTGTCATTTACATTCAGTTTTTTGTGCATTAGATCATTCGATACCTTAGTGGGACACCTAATCATGGATTGCTTTTTTCAACTTGTTCTTCACTTCATTATATGGCTTATAGTGATGCTGATTGGATTGGTTACCTTGATACCTGATGTTCCATTGCGGGTTGGTGCATCTTTCTTGATGTTCTATTAATATTATGTAAAGTAAGGAGCAATGTTATGTGTTGAAACCTGCCATCGAGTTAAATTATCAGGCAATGTTTGCTGTTTGTTTTGAGATTATTTGGCTTCATGAACTTTTATATAAATGTGATTTTTTCTCACGATAGTCTCTCGTATCTCTATGTGGACAATACTAGTGCTATTCAAGTTATTGTTAGTCACGGTTATCATGATTACATCAAAAATATTGAAGTGGACTGTTATTTGATTAAGGAAGCCTCAAACGCTCATATTGTTTCCTTTCATCATATTTTAACAACCTTCAGTTTACAAACATCTTTACAAAGGCCATGGCATACCAGCATCATCAGTTTCTTTTGAGGAAATTGATGTTTCTAGATTACCATCCTCAATTTGGGGAGGGGTGATGTTAGCTGGATTTATAATGACACTAATTTCCTAATAATAAAATAATAATTTTAGGATCTTTATGTCATGTCTATGTAATTACTGCTACAGGTTTCCTGTAATTATGTAGCACTGCTGTAATTATAGGTTTCTTATTATGCTATATTTGATTGATGTAATGGCAGTAATTCATCCTCATATTATATCTCTAGTATTTGTCCCTATAATGAGAACGCGTGGTTGAAAGCAATATGATTTACATCAATATCCATCTCATTGCATGTTATAAGCTTATTTAACTGTTAAATGAAGTTTGTCATTTGCTGTAAGCTAATTGTTGAGGTTAGAGCTGAAATCAAATCAGCTATGGTAAGCAATCAATAATGGGTAATGTTGTCTTTCCCTTTTGCTTCTGCCTTAATTGTAATTCATGGGTCACCTTGGTTTGCTATGGACCAAATAGAAAAAAGACTTTCTGATTATGGACTTTAGTGGATAAAAAATTCTGGTTGTTGAATGACTGGGATCTGTTCATATATATAGGGCTGTAATTGAGCCGAGTCGAGCCGAGTATATCAGAGTTTGGGCTTGGTTTGATATTTATAAGTTGTTCATGTTCGGCTTGAGTTTGTGTTGAGCTTTCATAGATCGTTCAAGCTTGGCTAGTTTAAAATTTTTAATATTTGAACTTGATTTGTTTATAACAAGTGAACAAGTATTTAAATGAGCTAATGAACGAGCTAAAAATTCAAACGAGTATCTAGACTTTTATATAAAAAATTCAATAAATAATTTTACAAATCTGATTGCAGCTACTAATTTATTGATTATAAACTTTAAACCCTACAATATTTTAAATCTTGTTTTTCCTCGATTTTGCCTAAATTCCTCACTTAGGGGAATGATTTGTACAACATTTAAGCATGATTTAACCAAAATCCTACCAAAAAACTAAAATGAGAACTTTAAAACCTAAATGAACTTAAATTTTGTTTGTCCTCTATTTTGCCCTAGATTCCCATTTAGGGGTTGTTTGTTAGCAGGAATTAAATTAGGATTTAACCTAAATCCTACCGATCAACAAAAATAACAAAATAAAGAGTTAAAGGATCGTAAATCCTGTCTTCTTTATTTTTGGCTTAAATCATAGATATTCTTTGAATAGCAAAAGTGTTGACTTTAAACCATAGAGGATCTTAAATCTCATTTCTCATCCTTTACCTTAAATTGTTGAAGCACGTGAAGTGGGTGAGGAAGGATGAAAAACATGAGGGTTAATCAGGTAGGATTTATAAGCAGAGTGAAAATGAGAGATATACCAGAGACTAGAGCTTTAGAGATCGTTGCACGCCGCGATCTCGTCGTTCCCTTCGTTGCTTGCACATCCTAACTACTCAAGGTTTCGTATATTTTGGGCAAAACTGGGAGAGGCTATAGGCAAAGTGAGGTTTGTGGGGGTTTAAAGTTAATTTTAGGGGGTATTTCATTTATTCCACATAAGTGTTATGCATTTTCACATCTAACACCTAAACTTTAATAAAATAAATATATAATTAATAATTATATATTAATAAAATAAATATAATTAATAATTAATCTAAAAATATTATTATATATTACTATTAAATATATTATTAAATAAATTCTAACCAATTAAATTTTATTTAAATAATATATCATAAATGATACAAGCTATCATACAACTTAATATCGAGTATTTAACAAATTAGTTGTTGAACAACGAACGAGTTTGTTCGTGATTGTAAATGAACAGGTTCGACCATGTTCATGTTTAGCTATTTTAAGCTTCGAGCTTTTAAAAATTTTTCAAACTTGTTTATTTACTAATTTGAACTAACATGATCGAGTCTTAAGTGAGCTGAGTTCGAGTTGTTCATCGAGTGCATTGGTTCATTTACAGCCCTACAAATATTGAATAGTTTGAGAAGGGTTTGGCACTCAAGCAAGCCTATTAAAGAAATAGATAGTGGACTTGATCAATGTCCACTGGGCGCTGAATTGCAACACGCTGTTTTCAACTAAATTACTGCTTAATAAAAAGTGTTTCTAATCATAACGTGTGGGCTGATCTGGTTCAAGATTCCACACACCTAGATGCTAGACCCATAAATTTTCCCCAATTGAGGTTTTCTGAACTAAAAATGACTTGTTAAGAGGCTGACCGCGTAGGTCAATATTCTTGGACTATTGGTTTTTTTGGGCCCCTAGTTTTTCCATTAAAAATAGAATTCCATATATTATTATTTTGTAACTTGCATTATTTAATGCTGCCACCAGAAATCTCATTGACCTGTTTGAATGAAATAATTGCAAGATTAAATTAAACAGAGTTATTTTATATATTAGTAAGTGATATAAACTTTGTTTATCTCATGAACTACAAACTTTTAGAATAAAATATTTCAAAAGAATTCCTTTGTGTTTAACCTGGGATATCTCACTTCAGATTGAAGTTTATTATCATTTTTTCTGGATATTTAAGTTGCTTTCTTGATTTATAATTTCTAAATATTTCTAAATATTGAAACTTAGTTTTGTTACTTGAAGCGGCTTGAGGAGTTTGGAGTCCCTGTTCCTAATTATGCTCTTGTAAATAGAGAATATTCCTACCAAGAGCTGGATTACTTTTTTGAGCATGAAGACTTTGTTGAAGTGCATGGGAAGCGCTTTTGGAAACCTTTTGTGGAGAAGCCTATTGATGGTAAAGAGTAGCTTCTATTAATGATTATATTGGGCTATAATTTTCTTTTTGATCGTTATCTTTACATTGTAAAATCTGATTTGAGAAGTGCAATAGTTTTACTATTTGCTTATATATGTGCTTCACTACCTCTTTGTGTGATGCCGGATTGCTTTTTTGCCTTGCCGATTCTTCTTTTGTTAGTGTTCTCTGAAGAGGTTTTACCAGACGGTTGGGACAAGCACATGAGTTCTTCCCGAGGCAGATTGAAGTGAGTGGAAAATACTCAAGATATTTCAACCTTTTTGAAGGCGTATTCTCTATATTTGACATTTTTCATGAGCACTAGCTTCTATATTTAATCAACTCTTTCAAATATGAGAGAACTTCTGATTGGGGGACCGTCTGGTTTGCTAAGAAAGGAATGCAAGGCAAAAGAAATAATGTATTTTAAATGTAGCATATTTGAAGGGTCTTAAGAGTTGTTTGATTTGGCATAAAATAAAGTTTTTTTAAGTTTGATTTAAAGTAAAATAAATTCATTTAAAAACCCGATGATAGAGGCAAGACATGTAGTTTAGTAGTGGTTGCGACGATGGGCGATGGCCAATCGCAGAGAGTGATGGTTTGCGGTCATATTAAATGGGTAATGGTGACAGTGGCAACTACAAACGATGGCAAGTGGTTGGGTTGGGTGTCTATCAGCGGCGGCAATGATGACAGCTTGCGGTGAATGATCGAGTTTGGAATTCATCACCAATGATCAATGGAGTGATTTTTAAATTTACTAAAATTTTTCTCAGCATTCTTTTTGCTTGAAGCCAAACATGTAGAATATTTAACACCCTTTTAACTTGAAACCAAACAACCCTTGAGGGCTTTCTAGTTGCTTTTATTTAAAATATATGCATTCTAAAAGAGCAAACTAAATGCAATTTATTCTGTTTATTTTGACTTTTTAGTTATTATTTTTTGATTGAAAAATTTTGGAGAATGACCTCTCATTAGAAATAATCAAGAATTATCAAGGATAGAGGTTCATTGGGTGATAGTTGCATACATGAAAACTATTTTTTTGTTTAGTTGGATGTAAAATTAGATTAAGTTTGTCATGACCTGCTTGTGGCTTGAAATTTTCTAAGACGAGAATGGATGATCGGACGGCGAAAATTATATTTTTGTATTTCTATTTTCTACTACACTATCAATTTTGTGATTCAAAGAGTAAATGGAAGTGTCATTATGTAAAAGAAATTAAATTAAAATTTACCTTTGCTCAGAATGAAACTTGACAAATGAATTCATACATAGCAATAACTATTAATGCAACTGATTGAGAAGAAACAAAAATGCGACTACAGATCAAAAGTAAGGGCACTCACTTTAATGTTGATTGATTTTTTCTTGATTTCTCTAATCGCAAAAAAGACTTTTTTGAGAGAGATTTGTTAAGTTTCATTTTGATCAAAGGTAAATTTATAATTATTTTAATTTTTGTTGCTTTTACATAGCGGCTGTTTCATTTACTCTTTGAATCATAAATTGATAGTGGTATAAAATAGAAATAGAAAAATTCAATTTTCATTGTTCAGCCATGTTTTGGAAAATTCTTAGTCCCGGACGCAATCGTGACAACATTATTCAAATAAAATGAAATAATAAGATCACCTCTTGAAACATTAGTAATTTGCATAAAGATTAATCAAACTACTCAAATAATTTTTGATCTGGGTATTAGCATATCTAAATCTCTTTTAAAAACTCAGATAATTCTACTTATGATAAAAATGATTAACAACAATCATAAGTTCATGAAGGACCCATAGAGCATTAATGCCAATTGCCTAACAAATTCGGTTGAATTTGGAAAATCGAATGTAACATAAATGATGAAATTTGACCAACTATAACATTTTGATTTTGGAAAATTAATTGTATCATAAATGATGAATGCGACCAACTAATCATTCTGAATTAGCCTGCAAAATCCCAATTTCTTATAGGCCAATTACAACGAGTCAACAAGCCAAATTATGGCCGAATCCATCCCCTTTTCCAATCTTTTGTAAGCTAATATTCATTTCTTTGAAGTTTTAATAAAATATATTTATTTATTATCATTAAATTTGGTATTCTCTTGGATGACATCAGGCTTGAATTTAAATGGTTCATCTGATTAGATTTAATTTCAAATAAAATTGGAGTTTGGTATTCATTATTGATTATGGATGATTGATTGAATTAAAATTATCTGTGAGACTCATGATGGTTGTGCACGTGGATTGCCCCAAGTATTGCCACAAAAGCTTTTCCACTACTCATCACTTTCCAGTTTATTATTAAAGCAAGGTGGGTTTTCTGCAAACCCTTGCATGTCACTCCTTGCTTCACTCATTGTTCTGTGAGCCTAACTTCCTCCCACTTGTTAAAACTTTTCAAAAATACATCTAGCTCACATCCAACTCCAATATTGCTTGTCAACACCTACTTTGCAATGCTAACACATTGCCTTTTTTTTGGTGTCACTTGTCATTCTCACTTTGACTGCTACTTGCTTTCAAAGCTTCTGCCACTTATCATTTGTGCAAGTCTTCGAAATTCTTACGCTAGCACTAGCCCTTTTGATCTCCTCTTTAGTCTCCATGTTGACAAGCTTTGATGGATCTTCTCATTCTTTTCTAGGGAAATTTCAGAGTGCGTTGTTTCTCTTATCACTTTTAGCTCTTTGATATTTATAGAGTGACCGTTTTTGTCGTTGGCCACTGCTAGTCATGCTTTAGAGGGTTGTTTTGGGGATGGCAATGAGTGTAAGGTGGCTAGGAGAGCCCGGAGGACAGCAGGTTGGCTGTTACAATGACGGTAGGGAGGGGAAAGGGGATTGCGGCAAGGGGCAACAAGATGGAGGTCTGGAACAATGATGACAGCGGGTATCAAGGGCTGGAACAGCGGCGTCAATGAAAGGGAAGGGCTGAAATGGCTAAGGCAGAGAGGATGGATGGCTGGAACGGTGATTGGGGATGCGGTGGACTGCCGGACAGAAAAAGGAGGGCTGCCTTGGGCAGCGGCACCATGGAAATGGCTGGACAGCAGCGATCACAAAGATGGCAGGTGGAACAGCTTGATAACTGTAGGAAAACAGCCACAGGCGGCTGTTCTGGGTGGCTGCAGGGGTGGTCGTGAGTGACGTGGGAAGTATGGGGAAGGGGATAGGGAAGGGGATAGGGAAGATGATCACCACCTGGAGATCAAGATACATTGGAAGCACCAACTAGAATTGTAGGATAAAACCCTCGAAGGGAAGAAAAGACGCCAATGACTTTACAGATACAAAACACACATAAATTGTCCTACAACATAGCAAATAAGGGAATCCCACTCCTATTGGGTGGCAAGCCCTAAGCCCAAAGAAGGGCCGGTCGACCCTTGTCGTCTCCTTGCTGACCCGTCCAACTAACTTGTCCTTCACGTGTTCAGATAGTAGGACACCAGCATCACTTCTACTATTATAATCACAACATTTTGAGTTTATACCCTACTATCATATGGTCTTAATGCTATGGACGTTAGAGAATTCTTTTATCTATAATAATTTATATAAATTTGAATGAGTAACAGATTAATTGAAATTTAATGACAATTAACCTATCTATATTCTAGCAACTTATCCTGCCTAGCGAGGTTTTCTTGCAAGTGGATTGAATTATTCATTAAAATATATCTTTTTTCCCCATTATGTGAATATGGAACGAGTTATTTCCTTGCATATTTGAAAGTACTAAAAATTGATTTTTAGTGGTATGGAAAAGATGATTATTTGGGAATGATATTAATTTGATTATTGATTTTAGTGAATTAAATAATCTGCTAGGTGCACTTACATATTTCATCATCATCACTTGTGATAGTGGCAATTACCTACAACTCAAAGATGTCTATTGAATTTCTTGCCCAAAATAATTAGTTTATGGAACATTTAGCCAAAATCTTGATTCATAATGACCCTTAAGAATGGGTTTAAGTAAAGCACTAATAGGCTTGGGGCTATCATAACTGCCTCATATAGATGATGGAACACTTTTTTGTATTAATGGCACATACAATTCAAAGATGACTTTATTGAGTTTCTGCTCAAAATACTTAGTTTATGGAACATGTAGCCAATATCTTGATTAATAATAACCCTTGAGAATGGGTTTAAGTAAAATACTAATAGGCTTGGGGCTATCTTAATTGGCTAAAATAGATGATGAAACACTTTTTGTATTAATTGTACTAGGGCATATATAAGTGTGGGCTCCAAAAATTCATGCCCTTGGCCTCACTCGAGAATGAGAGTGAAAATGAAAAATGGAGTGAGGGAGTTTACCACGAGGTTCTGGGTTAAATTTTTTGCAGGTAGATGAGTCATTAGATAAGATATTACTTAGTTGTGAGGACTTTAAGATCTGGGGTTCGAGATTTTCCATAAGTGCAAGCCCTGTGATTAATTACTCATCCCGATAATGGGAGAGTATTTTCGATTAAGACTAGTCATTAAAGAGTTGATTGCTCAACATATAATAACAATTAGGGTTTTGAATATGATAATTTGTCACTCTGAGCTTAAAGCGGGTGCTGGGGGAAATGGTGGAGAACCCGACTAAGATCTACTGGTCATCTCAGGTTGCTGGTTTACTTAGTTAGAGGAGGTAGTCGAACCAACCAAACCAAAAAATCCTTGTTGGCAGCCATAGATTACTTCATAATAGGAAACCTTGTAGACCTGGGGTTGATATTTATGTAAGATGATTAATCTAAGCTTAGTTCCTTATCAGGTATATCTTGTGATTCACAACTCAAATAAGCGAAGTCATTAAGGAACATACAGGCTACACTCGTGACTGTAATATAGCGAAGCTTGTTTAGCAAAACCACTCAAAAGTTTTTTGGCTTTAACCACTTATTGTGGAGCCAATTGGCCAATTAGAATGCACCACATCTTTTTGTGAGATCCTGTAACTTCATTGGTTCCGCCGTTTACGCGTTCCCATATCCATGGAATAAGCGGAGATTCCGCCCCGTAAGGATCTCAAAAATATTGCAAGTGTAGGACCCTCAATCTTCAATTTCTGCATATTTATTTTTTTTCTTTTGTGATTTTCGTTCTTATTTATCTATTTCTAACTAGATTTTTCTGTAAAAGAACTATATATATGTTCCTATTTTGCTCTATAGGAGAATTTTGACTTTGTAATATTATTCAGAGATGTTTTCTCCTGGTTTTATCCATCAGTGTTGTATCCTTCGATTTCTTTCAGGTAATATATTTGTAACCTGAAGGAATGCTATGGTAATCTCTTCAAGATGTTCGGAGACCTCATTCATCATCTAATTTGTTGCCTACCGCTGATTGACAGCAGAAAACAGCTGTTTTCCGCTTCAGATTCGCTGTCATGCCGCCATTAACTCCAGACTTCAGCCACTATCCCTTCTCACACTTTCCTTACTCATCCTATAACATACCTATTCTTTTGTTTTACACTTTTACATCTTCTTGGAGCCCTAGAATGGTATCAAATTGTGTGTTATGGATGTAAATTTTCATTTTTTTTCCTTCCATTTTTTGTCACCAATAATTTCTCATTACTGTACTATCTAAAACTTAGTCAGGTTGCCGACTTATATGATATGGGGATATCTCACTGGCTCGAGATTAGTGACACTTCACAAAGATTTCTTGACACTACAGATCATTTATTAGTATAATACCTGGATGGTTATTCTATCACTTTGATGAATCAATTATCCTAGAGGCATCATCTTAATTAGGCAGCTCTTCAATTTTGATTATTTCATAGGGCCGCATTTGATGGGCTGCTTTTAATTTAAGGGCGTAATTGATATCAAACAGATCTGTTTCAATTGAAACTTGTTTATATGTAGCCTTAATTCAATTTTTCCAAAGCCGCACATCCTGTTGAACTTCACCAGCAAAGCCACGACCATTAGGGAACAACATAGCCAAGGCCCATTTAAGAAACAACTGAATTCTCACTTGAGAAACAATCACAACTTAGGAAAAACCCCGTTGAAACCCAAACAATTAAACCGATGAACCAACACAACTCAATGATATTAGTTGGTGAACCAATTATGAATGAAAAGCGAAGCAAATCAAATCTTTTAATTCAAAAAGGAAGCGATTTTTCATTAATAACTATGCATAGATCATAAAGTCAACAGCAGATAAATCAAATGACATTATCCATAATATCACACTTCACAATCCAATTGGAAAAGCCCATAGTCAGAAACAAACAAAATCATAGCCAAGCAACTCAAATCATGGACTTAAAGCTCCAAAAATTGGCCCATTAACGGCAACTCAGCAAACTTGGCTTAACTGCCAACAGAGCCAAATAAATATGTCGATTTACATCAACAGCCTTTTGCAGAAGTGGAGCTTCTCAAAATGGGGTTAGAAAACAGGTTGGAATCACTAAGCTGTTTAACACTTTCGCCATGTTGTGCCATGTAGGGCCATTTCTTTAGCAATTTTATCTTCCAAGGTAAAAGTTTGGTTTATAAATTGATATGATTTTTTTGATATTTATGTAATTGCTTCTGACTCTGTTTTGTTGTAAACTAATTCTTGAAATCATATTTTGAAAGGGGATGATCATAGCATCATGATATACTATCCTAGTTCTGCTGGCGGTGGAATGAAAGAATTGTTTAGAAAGGTGAGTTACTGATTTATATTTTTATGTGATTGTTGGAGCTTTCATTTTACTAAACTTTGGAAGCTGCTTTAGTCATAACTCATGATTATGCAAGCTTCAGTATTTTATGATTTTGCCACTTATGATGATGGAATTTGAGTTGATATAATCTTTAGGATAGTTATTATTGTGGATTTTTTGTTTTGTACCCCTTTTGGAGGGTTCATCCATGGAGTTTTCCGAGTAATATGAAAAATCTAAGCATGTTTTGGTATGATAGGAGGTTTCTTTAGCCAAAGATTATTGTGGCTGCCTATTTTGGATTGATTTGAATTCTTGGGCATGATATTGACTATAGAGATTCATAAAAGCTATAAAATATGAATTCCTATAGTGCCTTGTCCTGAGTCTGATGGGTGGCACGCCCTAATAATATGAAAACAACTCCAGGTTTTAAGACTAAATAAGACAGTTTGGTATATCATTGAAATAAATTTCCTACATGAAGACTGAAAAGCATTTTTCTTATGTTAAAGCATTGATTTTATAATAGTCTAATACTAATAAAATTAATAAATCTCACTAATGAAAGGAGTGGTAATGAACTACAAATGAAAAATTATAGAAGATCTAGCAACTGTCTGAACGAATTAATTACTTTAGATATAAGTAATATCCATAACCAAATAAAATATACTGCTTTTAAGGCTGCTTCAATAGTACTTGTTAGTGTGAGTTTGCTTAACAAATTTAATAGGTAACTTCTATTTAATAAGACATGAACAATGATTTTATCAAAAACATGCAAATATATTTTGTTGTATGTTCTTCAATGCACTGCTTTTCTTATTTTCTGCCCAATGTTTGCTTTTGTTTGTGTTCATATTGATGATGAATTTATCAAAGTTTGTGCAATTTTTCTTCGTCTGCAGACTTTTTGTTACTTTTTTGTTCCCATTCTGTGTTTCTGAACTTATATTTAAGCATGCAAATGAACTAACATACTCAACAAGCTACTCTTGTCTTCGTTCCATTAGAGCTGCTTGATGATTGTTTAATGAACTAGTCAAATAAATTTTAGAATTTTTGTAAATGATTGATTGATTATGAATGAGCTCAAATAGCTTGTTGTCCAATTTTTTTATGATTATGAAAAATATCTTTTAGAATTTATCAGCAAGCTCGATTAGGGCTCGATAATGTGCTCATTTAAGACTTGATTATATATTTATTTAATATGTGATTATTGATGTTTTGTTCTTTTTAATATTAGAGTTCTTTTGTTATGAGCCAATGGCTCTTGTTTATTTTCTATAAAAATATTTGTTTCTTTCATTGTTCAATTATGCCAGTCTCATTTTTAAGCATAATAGTTCCACATTCATAGGTCCAATAGGACTTATTTAGTTAACTAGAAAACTGCTCAATAGTGTTGTTCGTTCTTAAGCTAGATAATACTAACGAGCCACTCAAACCATGCACAAGCAACCATAATTTTATACAAATTAAGCTTGAACACTATTAGATTACTCAGACCAAGATCGAGCTTGAGCTTGAATAAGATTTTGGTAAGCAATCTTAAGCTTTAGCAAGCGTCTATGCGGCTTAGCTCTGTTTATTTGCAGTCCTATTTATATTCGTGTATATCTTTCAACAATTTTCTCATCCTTTTTTATGTTCATGATATTGGGTGAGCGTTGACAATGTTTCTATGGTGCCTCTTTGTAGGGGCTGCAGAAGTAGGCTTTCTTGCATGCTAATAAAATTATTTTTGGTGCAGTACACAGTGTACCACACACTATAAAAACCATCAACGACACTAATAAATGTGCTTAGGTGCATTTTGTGTGTGTGTTCATAAAGCCACATAATATTTCCTAAAAATATGCTCCCTATATTGTTAAAATGAATTTTATAAAAGTCATTCAGCCTCATCAATAAATTTGCCTAGGCAAATTTTGTGTAAACTAAATTCATGCTACCTATAATGTTAAAATATATTTTTTCTTTATTTTCATGATTTGGCAAATTCTTTTTTTTTTGTGTTTCCGCACTTATGATTCTCAAGTTTTTCTATCTTTCTCATCCGTCATTATTTTTCTTATGCACATGTGTTGGAGGAGTTTTAAAAATATCTTCTGTGTTGTCCTTGTGACGGGATAGTGAAATTAGACTAGCTTTACCACACCTTCTAGCACATAATAGGCTTCACATTCATAGGACTTAACCAATACTATATTATAATAGAATAGGTTGCACACGAGGAGCGTAAAAGCTCCACCTTATGTTTTGCTTGTCACTCATGATGCTTGCAAGAAATGTAAGAAATAATATACTATGGAGAGAAGGAGGTGGAGAGTCAGAGGGAGGACTACAGAGCTTGTTGTGAGGATTTGTGCGGGAGGGAAAAGGGGAAAGGAGAAGAATTTTTTTTTTGTAAAAGAAAAAAGTTATTTTTATATTCATTTGGTGGGCGGAGGTGTTGTACCTGCATCGAGATTTTAAAAGATATTGATGCCAAACTTGAAAGTTGAAATGCAAATTAATGTGAAAGAAAATATAAGCAAAGAACATCAAAATGAAATTAAATTGAACTAAAGAATTATGGGATCGAAAGGTTTAATAATTTCTAACCCTACGATAGTACCCGAGGAGATGTGATACCAGAGTTAACCCAAATGACAATGTAGTTGCAACTTTTATTATTGAAGCAAATAGATATAATGATTGAAGATACTTGGAATTAAGAAATAACAAAAGACACAACCAAACTCAACTAGGGCTTAAGTCGAGGGTGGTGGTGTTGCGGTTTAAGGATAAATAGTAAGTACAGAGGGACTGAGGGTCGAGAGGCAGCAATGGAAGGCAGCGGTTGTAGCAAGGCAGGCGACGGGTAGCTAGACGGTGGGTGACAACAATATTTTGTGGCAGTGGCTACCGCATGAAGGTTGTGGTAGAGTGATGGAAGGATTGTGGAAGGCTCAGGGCGGCAAGGACGGCAACCATAAGGGATGCAGGCGGATGGGAGGTGGTTGGAAGGGGTAGAAGCAAGTGGGAGGTGGTTGGAAGGGGTGGGCGGCTACAGAAAAACAACAAAGAGGACTTTTTCTGGGTAGAGGCAGCAAATACGGCTACGATGGCAGTGGAGAGGAGGCTGTGGGGAGCTGGGAATGATAGATAAGCACCACCTTAGGATGAGTTCACAACTGGAGCACTTTCTTGCCTTTGGATACAGACTTAAAAGGGAAAATGTGGATTCCGACGGCTGTCCAGGCAGAAACTAAATCAAAATATAACCTTAAACACCAAGAAAACAACATATATAGTATTAAGTAATAAGAGGGCCCCACTCCTCTTGGCGGTGGCCCTAAATCTCTAAAACAACCAGTCGGCCCTTCTTTTTCTTTCAGCTGAACTGGTTCAAGCATCACCGATCTATGGAAGGACAAGCATCCCCAGTCCAGGCAACTCTAGGGTGTTGTGTCCTGCATACCCGTGGGAGATGCTCCACATTAGTTTGCCAGAGTTGGTGGAGTTTTGACATCATTTGTCGAAGCTTTTGTCTGCACATTGAAGGTAACATCACTATTGTAACTGCCCAGAGCTGAAGGATCTTTGATTGCAGTTGTTGAAGCACTTGAATTCCATTTTCGTCTGTATTGTCCCCCCAAAGAACCCGAGCAGTCCCCACTTGCAAGCAACCATTCATATCGATTCAACCAAATGAGAGTACGCTGCTAAACTGAACTTGGTCTTCGTGCCAAACTTGCCTTGTTGAGTCTTCTAAAGCTAGCCTTAGGTTGGTTCATCCCTATCTATTGTGAGAATAGACTGCACTTTTTCTAACGGTAGCGGCCATGTATAGATCATGACGTCCTGAAATATCTATGTAGTGAATTTTCTACGTCTGCACTCAGTTCCTCAGTCTGGTTATCCTCTATCCTCACCAAAACAGATCCCTTTGGCGTTGCTCCGTCGGCAAGGGCACTTGTAATCTCAGACTCCACTGAAGGTTGAAAAACTATGCCCTTGCCATCCTTGATGAAAAAATATGTAACCCGTCATGTCGAGTCCAACGATCAAACTGCCGTGGTTTCCCCAACAATAGGTGACAGGAATTTCATGGGCACCACGTCACACCAAACACAATCTTACAACTAACTTCCAAGCAAAAACACCACGAGACACCTCCTGTCAATGCTGAATCTATTCTTCTTCTTTAACCATGTCAGAGAGTGTCTCTGAGTCGTGAGACTCAACTTGCCCACCATATGTGTAGATGTCACATTCTTGTTGCTCCCTCCATTAATGATGAGACTACATACCTTTCCCTTTACATTGCAACGAGTGTAGAATATGTTGTGGCGAAGCCACTGTTTATCTCTCGCAACGTTAGTTTGTAGGACTCGTAGGACCATGAGCATCTCGCCTTCATCTGGTGGAAGGTGATATCCTCACCCTTTTCTTCAATTGTCTCTTCATTGCTAATTTTTTCTACGACACTTTGCTCCATGAAGGACACAACTTGGCTAGTCAGGCAATTGGAAGTGACGTGTCCAAAAATATGATATATGAAGCATTTCCTGGCTGGGACTCTACTGTGGGTTTTCTCTTCTAAAAATTTTTGTCACTCTAGTTAGCTTATGATCTCTTAACTAAATTTCTCAATTGCCTTGGATGTTCTCCTACTAATATCTCCAATTGTAGGTGGCTGCCTGAATGGCCATAAGTGCTTGCTCTTCTTCTGTTGTCTCTCCTCCTTTATCATAAAGATTGAATATCATTCAAATACCCGAAGGCTATCGCTGAACCACGTTGCCAATGGCGGGCTTAAGGCCTCCCTAGTATCGGGCTATCACGTACTCCTATGGTTTCGTCAAATTACATTTTAGATTAAACTGCATAAACTTTGTTGTGTACTCCTCCGCTGATAGGTACCTCTGCTGTATGCAATGGAGCCTCAAGAACAGATCTTGACAGTAGTGTGGGGGTAGGTACTATCGTTGCAACTCCTTATTTATCTTCTCACATGTAGTGATCTTGCTTCGTCTCTGATTTCTCTCATTCTTAAGTTTCTCCTACCACAATAATGTGTTCTTCATCTTTATAACAACTAGTTTCACTTTCCGGTCATTTGACACCTTCTTGTATTAAAAAATCCTATTGACGGTTTGCAACCACTCTATGAAATTATCCGGGTTCATTCTCCTCTTGAAATATAGTATGTCCATTTTCACTCCTTAGCCTTTGTATTCTCTAATAGGTACTTACATCTTTGTATCCTCTCATAGACACTTCATTTCTGTATCTTCTAACAGATACTTTATTTCTTGGTCTCCTCTAATACTGTATCCCAAAACGTTGTGTCCTGTCTTCTTCTCCACTTGAATCATCCCTACGGAAGGGATTCAAGTATTCATTTCTCTCTCCTCTTTGAGTCTCGCCCACTCTCACAAACAACCTCTCTATGAATTCTTTCTTTAATTTCATCGAGTCTCTATTACGCTTGGTAGAGCTATTGCTGTAATTCTTCCATGGTAGGCTTTTGATCAGGTTTTGGTATTGCCTTTGTGGCGATTGGGGTTTTGGTGTTGGTAGATGGAAGGAGGTGTGTAGGGTGGGAAGGAAAAATTTTTGGTGAAGGTAGGGTTGGGTAGTGTTGGATACTATGAACCCCAGGATGGGATTGAAATTAGTCTAGCTTTGATACTAAATGATACCGAAGGTAACCAAAATGACTAATGGAAATGCAAATTTTACTACTGAAAGCAAATAGAGATTACAATCAAATAATTTGAAACTAGGAATTAACAAAAGAGACAACATGAACTCAGCTAGGGTTTAGGTCGAGGGTGGTGCTGCGGTTTAAGGAGAAATATAAGTATAGAGAGCTGGAGGGTTGAGAGGCATTGATGGAAGGCAGCGATTGCAGCAAGGAAGGCGATGGGTGGCTGGAAGGTGGGTGACAACAAGGTTGTGGGGTGGTGGCTGTGGCTGGAAGGTTGTGGTAGGGTGATGGAAGGATTGTGGGAGGCTCATGATGACAAGGACGAAGACTAGAAGGGATAACAACAGATGGGAGGAGGCTGGAAGGGACGACAAGAAGTGAGCGGTGGCTAGTAGGGGCGGGCGATTGCCTGAAAACAACAAAGATGCTGATTTCCGGGTGGAGGCAACAAATACGACGATGGCGATAGCGGAGGGGGGGTTGTGTGAAGTAGGGAACAATAGTTAAACACCACCTCAGGACGAGGTACAGCCGGAGCTCCTTCTTGCCTTTGGATTCAACTTTAGAAGGGAGACCCTAAACACCGATGGTTGTACTGACAAAAAAACTGAATCAAAACCTAATTGAATCAAAACCTAACCCTAAAGACCAAGAAAATAATATATATATATATATATATATATATATCACTAGGTAATAAGAAGAGGCCTCACTCTTGGGCTGCAAAGCTGAACCTCTACTAGGGCCGGTGGGTCTGTTCTTTTCCCCTAGTTGAACCGGTTCAAGCATCACCGGTCTAGGCTGCCCTAGGCTACCGTGTCTCTCATACTTGGAGGAGACACTCCCCGCATTGTTGAGTGCCCTTTGTAGTCTGCTGAAATCATTGCTCAGCTCCCTTTTTGTGGATGAGTTGACTTACACCTGTTCGACGCCTTGACGGAACAATTATAAATATTGAGAAATGAATAATAGTAAAGAGAAGAAGCCAATTTAGCAAGGCATGATTCCACTGGTTCCCTTCAAAATTTTTACTTAAGAAAGATTCTATTATTACTTGGGAAGAGTTTCTACATGTAAAATAGCATCACAAAATGAGACGAACATAGTCGTCATATATAGAAGTTTGACTTGATCAACGATGACCCGTGAACCCTAAAATCCTTGGTGTAGGGCCATTGATCAGATTGCAGTATCCCAAACTGTTGGAAAGTATGATATATTTGATTTAACATATTGTAGATTCTTGCCTTGATATTTAGCATGTTAGTACACTACTTGATACCATTCTAGGGCTCCTAGAAGGTGTTTAAGAAGCACGTTTTGCGGGGAGGTGATTGTGGAATTGCAAGGGGATGATAATATGAGCAATCAACGATGCTTGAAAGTGGATAAAAGACATTCGACGACTGTGCCGGCTGAAAACAACATAAAAACCTCAAAACGATGATGTACGAACGACGAGGATCCATCACCTGTACCTGAGCAACATACAAACACACGACCTGCAAAAGAAAACGATGCAGTAATCTGGAGAGCATAAAATAGAGAACAATCTCTCAAATCACGATAATAATAACAAAAGTTTCTAAAATAACAAAAGCAACACAAATAATTCCTCGTAGAAATAACCCAAGTAAAAAACTAGAGAAATAGGAGAGAACCAGAAGAGAAAGAAGGAAAGGAAGAAAAATTTTTGAAAATAAAGGAACAGAAATACAAAAAAAAAAAAAGAAAGCAATCTAGCATTGGAACTTCGTGATTGCAGAGAATCGCGATTCTGCATGTTTCCCAAAATCGTGGAAATGGGCGGGACGTTTGCATTGTTCTTCCGAGATAGGTGAAGCTTCTTCTATATCTAGAAACACCTAGATCCTACTGTTTGATGCTATTTTCATAAAATACATGTAGTTCACCACTCGTACCTGGTCATCTAGTTGTGTGTGCCACTCAACTGAACTGCAATTTTGCACCCAACTTACTCCATAAGGCCTTAAAAAAATAGCTAAAAAACTTATCATCTCAATTTGAAGTGATGATATGTTGAACCACTCATAGCGGTGGCTGCTTTGTGTCTGAATTGGTTTCTCGAACTTATCATATTATGGGACAACAATTATTAGTCTTGTTGTTGCTTCTCTCAAGGCTTGCAAAAAGATAATTCGTGTCACCTCATCTTCATACATATTAAACTCATTCCAAGACGAGTACAATGCACTTCCCCTCTTTGGTGAAAAAGTATGTGTTCCTGTACCCATCATGATGTGTGCAACGATCATACTGCAAAGGACAACCTAATAGGATATCAAAAATATTCATATGTACTACGTCGCATCACATTTACTCATTAGAACTTATATCTAATAGAAAATTCACAAGGCTCTCGTTTCAGTACTCATCTTACTCCCCATATTCAACCAACTCAAGGAATATGAATGAGAATGCTTTTGAATAGTGAGGCTCAATTTATCTAACAATTGTGTAGTTACCACATTTTCATAATTATCTCCATCTATGATGAGGCTGTCAACTTTTCCCTGCACAATGCAAAGGGTATGAAAAATATAGTGACGGAGCCACTGTTGTTGACGCGGGGTGTCTGAAAATAGGCGGAACGCTTGTCCCTTCTGAAAGCAGGCAGAATGCCTATCGCGTATGAAAGTTGGTGGAGCGCCTGCTGGTTCAGACTTTTCCTTGTTGTGAAGTGTTGCCCAGTCCCTTTTGCCCACTCTAGTTATCCTGTTATTATAAGTTTTGTTTTGTGATATATTAGAGTTAGTTTTTGTGTGTATTTGTTCGGGACAACTCTCGACGTCTCTAATTTTTGCTTCTAGGGCCGTGTACAAAGGTCTGAGTGGTGCTCCGACTGTAACTGACTTCCGAGATGGTGATCTATTCTTTCTCTACCCTGCTTTGTCCTTCCTGCTTCACTCCCTTGCTTCCCTCCATTGCTGTTGTAGCCTGAGACCACATTCCTCTCTGATTTCCTGTTGTTCCATCCCTCTTACCTTGCTGTTGCCCTCCAAACAATGAAGTGTTGTTGTTTCTTGCTGCCATCTAGTCATCAAGTTTTGTTGCCGCCACCTAGATGTGCCTATTTTTGCGAGTTCCTGTTGCTCCAACCATCTCTACCTTGCCGCAACCCCATCCTGATTACTAGCTTCTCTCCGTCGTCTTCTGGAAGCTAATACTTCTCCTTTGCATTCTCACTTTCTTTAATATCTCCCGTGTCTCTGTTTATATTTTCTACTATTTCCTAAGTGAAAATGAGTACCCTCCTATATGGGCAATCTAATGCAATGTACTCGAAACTTTGGCATTTGATGGACTTTTTAGTTGTAATGGATTTGGGAGTGCTGATGGTTTCCACCTTTTCACCACTTCAGATTGATTTCTCTTCAGGTAGGACGGATTGGGCGTTTCATTTGGTGTACTCTAATTTCATGATCCGATGACTAAATTTATTTGAAGGGTGGTACAGACTTAATATTGTTGTGTTGTCTCTCCACTTTCAGGGCTAGGGTCTTGATATTCTGTAATGTTTTTAGGGTTTTAACTAGATCACATTACCAATGGATGATTTCAATCCCCCCAGATATCAATCTTCAATATAAGCTGCTCGAACTTAGCGGCGTCCTAGAGTTCTTGTTGCTGTAAGCGGTGAAATTTCACAAATATATCATTTCTATAATGTGCTGGTAGATATTTATGTTGTCTTCCTTTTTATCATAGATGAAGTTGTGATTTTATTTGTTTTGCTCTCTAGCGTAGACGCTTTGTTCCACTATTTGGAGTTATTCGATGAACTCATCTAGAGCTACGTGGCCGTCAAAATCTAGCAAATCAATATTCACTCTAAAATCTTGGCTTCTCCTATGATTTTCCTTGCTAAATCTTTTAGCGCATTGGTTCTTCTTCATTAGAACTTGTTAGGTGGGAAGGGATTCACTTTCTCATCTCGATCTGGCGAGTCAATATGATTGTCTCATCTCAAATGCATGCAATAAATTTCTATTGTAGTTGAAGGATTCCTGCTACATATCTTTTATAGTGAAAATTGAATAGCTCTTTGTGGATTTCTCCTTGGCGGCATGATGTCTAGTTTGTCAAATAGAAGTTTGACATAAAAGAAAGATATGGTTTAGTGTTGGGGCTTGGGCTAGGTGGATAATGTGGGGAAATTGTTTTTTGGTGGGGGTGTTAGGTTAGGTTTGGTTAAGGTGTAGGAAAGACAAATCTCTAAAAATTTTGTGTTTGTCGGGCTCTGATACCAGATGATACCATTCTAGAGCTCCTAGGTGTTTAGGAAGTGGGTTTTGTGAGGAAGTGGTGGTGTTGCAAAGGGATGATAATATGGGCGATCGATGATGTTTGGAGGTTCAATGACATTCTGCAGCTGTTCTAGCTGGAAACAACGATAAAAGCTGTGAACAACAATGTAGAGACGACAAGAGGTTTCACCACCTATTCCCGAGCAAGACACAGACACATCACTTGCAAAAGAAACACCACTTGCAATAGGAAAAGATACTACTTTCAAGAGAATATAAAAAATAGAATGTCTCTAAACTCAATAACCATAGCAAATATCTCCAAAACAACAAAATAAACACATAAATAATTTCGCTTACAAAATATTCTAAATATGTAACAATTATAAATGGAAGAAGCAAATGAAGAAAACTTGCTGAAAATAAATGAAAGAAAATAAAAATAAATAAATAAAGCAACCGGGCGCTGGACTCCTGGATGCAATCCCATGAATTCAACAACACTGCGGAAATAGGCGGGACGTCTGCTTCACTACCTTTTGCGTATTTCTTGACTTTAGCAGATAATCGCATTTTCATATATACTTTACTTTTTTGTATTTGTACCGTGAAACGCCCTGTGAACATATAAGTATGTGCTATCAACGAATGTATTCTGAAAGGCTCTAACCTGGGCAGTTTCCAGTAGATCTTTACAAACCATGCATCATTCATTATACCTTCGTTATGAGGTCACTAAAAAGTTAGCTAGCATTGTGACATAGCCAGTCTATGTCTCTTGCAATGGCTGCGTCACTTTTTTGTCAGTTTTACTATTTTTTTAAGTACATCACGTTGATTGATATACTTTTATTTAGTGAAGCTTTTGCTTTCGGCTAATAATAGATTGGAAATCGGTCCAGTGAATTCCATCCTGAGGTTAGAAGAGTAAGACGAGAAGGATCTTACATATATGAAGAATTTATGCATACAGGAGGAACTGATGTGAAGGTTATCATCTTATATCCTTGCTGTTTTTTGAATATTAGATTCTTAATTATTTTTATAGAGGCTTTGTGAGAACAAAAAATGAAGGATATGTATTCTGTTATATAAATTACCATCAAGTTGGTGTTGAACGCATTCTTCATTGTATTTGGCCAAGATATTGATGAAATTATTCGTCCTAGTATCTACCACATCTTTATTTTTTTCTATATAGTGGTTTATATGTTTCTTTATGTCTCTAGTACTGTCTGGCATGGTTTTGAGCTATGATACGTAATGGGTTTGGCTAAATTATCACATGATTTCTATGATGAATTGGACTCTTTTGGTGGCTTGTGGATAAAATGCATATTTTTCTTATTGACTGATTGAAATCATTCAACCTTGTATTGAAATTTGGGGAACGAGTTTGAATGAAAATAAAGATTTACGAAATTACACAAACAGAAGAAAAATTGAAAATTTCACTGGGTAACTAAGCAGCAAAGTGTTATCTAATCTGGGAAAACAAATCTAGAGCTTTTTTTTGGAAGGTTAATCTTCTTTATCCTCTTATTGATAAGAATGTTTTTTTTCAAGTGATAGTTGTACATCGAAAAATAAGCTTTGGAGATAATGTTGAACCACATGTTTTTGTTTTAAAACATTTGTTGTCCTTTTCTTGCCAAAAAAATCAAATTACTACAAGGATGAATATAAATGTCTCTGGAATCATTATTAATGTAATTATCCCTCCAATGAGAGAAAACATCTTCAAATAGTCCAAATAGAGATTGAAGACTAAAAAGCCACGTTTAAAGAATATATCTTTATGTTTGAGGGGTTTATGGAGTTTAAGGACCATCATGATTTTTATTTCACCCAACCAAGTGATTGATACCGTTCTAGGGCTCTTAAAAGGTGTTTGGGAAGGGGGTTTTTCGGAGAACCTATTGTGGAATGGCAATGAAATGAAAATATTTGACAAGGCTTGGAAGTGATATGAGGAGTTCAGCTGCTGAAATATGCTGTTGGACAGCAAGTTGGCAGGATTTGATTGCTTTTGGCTGAAAAGAGTGGCCGATTGGCAAAACGAATAGGTGTGGACATCGAGTTTGATCCACCACCTATTCCCAGCCAAGATACAAACAATGTTATTATAGCGTAAAGTGCAATGCGATGCAAAAGTCTTTATTATTTTTAAAAAATAAAAATCGCAGAGCGAAGCTATACTAATATTTACCAAAAAAGCTAATAGATTATACAAAACTATTAATGTATAAATTTCATTCATAAAAATTATAAAATAAAAAAGAATGACTTAAAACTTGATATAAAATAGAAAAAAATAGGGTACAATACATTAAACTTGAAGACAAATATTAATTGTAAAAATTTGAATAAATTTTAATAGTTTGTTGCAATAATTAAAAAATTAAAAAGTACAAAAAAAAATGCAAATTAAATTCAACATATCGAAGCGCGGCTTAGTGAAATGAAGCGGGCGTCTGTCACACCCTTCGTTTTGCTCGTGAAGCGCATTTCAAAGCATGCTTTTAGAAACATTGGATACAAATACATCACTTGCAAAAGGAAGACGATGGAACACTCGGGAGAGCAAAAAACAGAGAGTAAAATCTTCAAATACAATAACAATAGCCAAATGTCTTCTCAAAATAGCAAATCATCACTAATAAATGATCTTTTAATAAGAAATAGTTGAACTAGAAAGAAAGAAATAGGAATTAAATTGAAGGAAAGAAATATGCTGAAAAAATAAGAAAAATGGGGTGGCTCTATCGACTGCACTGCAGTTTGATTGTGCGATTCCTTATGAAAGCATGAGATTCTACTTTCTTCAAATGCGCAACTGATGAAACTGACGTCTGTGTCATTCACTCGAGTTAGGAGAAGCTTTTTTCTTTTCTCATCTAAAAGGACTTTGATCCCACTGTCAGTTGTTTTTTCCCACTAGACACTTAAGGAGATTTTCAAAATTGCAGTTCATCGCTCTTAGTTGGTTATTGGTCTGGGATGACACTGCTGAATTGTACTGAATTTAATACCCAAATTACTCCATAAAACCTTCCAGAATTAACTCAAAATTTTCTCATGGACCTCTCTCAACAATGACAACTCAAGAGGTATATTGTATGTCTAAAATCATCATAAAATTCTCTTATTTGGGGTTGCTTTGTGTCTGATATCAGCTTCTCAAACTTATGACCCTCTTGAACAACTACTGCTAGTCCTGTTGATGTTCCTATTAATACCTACTAAAAGATAGTTCATGGTATGGTGCTATTACC
Organism: Papilionanthe hookeriana x Papilionanthe teres; assembly: GCA_022702705.1. Classification (NCBI taxonomy): domain Eukaryota; kingdom Viridiplantae; phylum Streptophyta; class Magnoliopsida; order Asparagales; family Orchidaceae; genus Papilionanthe; species Papilionanthe hookeriana x Papilionanthe teres. The sequence goes on along the minus strand of CM040423.1, from coordinate 52,309,396 downwards.
TTGGACTCACTACCTTCTAGGACCAATGTGTTCAACTGAAGTCTCTCTCTTGTTGAATAGTTAATATCTCTCTCTTGTTGGTTGAAGCTTATACTAGTCTTTGTTGTCTTCATTTTTTCTTGTCACCATCCATTTCTTCAATCGCTCCATGCTCTATGAATGCCATTATTCTCCTGTTTGGACAATCATACGCAATATGCTTTAAGTTGTGACACTTGAAGCATTTCCTAGTTGGGACGAATTTAAGCATTCTATGAGTCTTCACTTTGTCTCCACTCTGAACTGATTTTTTCTTTTAACATTTTAGGCTGGGACGCTCCACTGTGTGTACTCTTGCTGTTTGTAGGGTGATGGGGACCTGATAATGTTTTGTTATCTCTCTATATTTAGAGTTAGGTTCCGAATATACTGTAATGTCCAATTGGGGCTATAATTGGAATACATTGCGAATGAACAGTCTTAATCTCCCCAGATATCAAGCTATTATGTTCTTCTTGGGCTCAACTAGCTTACCCTTCAATGTAAGCTTCTCAAACTCAATTATGTACATCTCTACACAGAGAGGTCTCTCTGTTGTAAGTGGTGAAGTTACAGGAACACATCCTGTATGTGATGAGTTGGGAGGTACTTGCACTATATTTCTCATTTTATTTTAGACCGGGTAATGATATATATATATATATATATATATATATATATATATTTATTTATTTATTTATCACATGATCGAACCCTTTTCATGTTCGCCCACCACAAGGAAGCATTTTTCCTGAGCTTAATGGTGATCATCTTAACTCTCTTGTCCCGGGGAACGCCTTTGCACTAAAAATTCATTCCACTATTTTGAGCAACTCGATGAACTAGTTTGGATCCGTGCAACCGTTAAAATTTAGTAAATTCACCTTTTCACAAAGATCTTGGTTTCTCTAATATTTTATGCCAAATCAACAGAGCATTTTTTTTTGTCACTAAGAACTTCCCGATGGAAGGGATTTACCTCATGATATGGAGAGTCACCGTTGTGGCTATGGGTAATGACGCGGGATCGTCCTGTAAAATGGTGGGCTAAGGCGACAAAGCGTCTTGTTCTTTCAATCGAGATTCCGTCCAGCTCTGATATTAAATGACACCATTCTAGGGTAACTAGAAGTTTTGATAAAGCACAAAAGGTGTAGTATTGTTTGTTTGAGCGCGAAAAATGGATAGCGGCTGAAAAGTTGCTTGAATGGTGATTAGACGGTGAATTGAAAGCATAAAGGGGTAGTTTCCTACTGTAACAAGCAAGTGGTAGCAGATTTGGCGGCTGCCAAGTGGAAACAATGGGCGAATAGCGAATCATCGAGGTGTAGGCGGTGAGGTGAATCCACCATTTGTTCTTAGGTAAGCTACAAACACAACACTTGCTAGAGGAAGATGTTAAAATACTCCAGAGAGTAGAAAATCGGAGAGTAACTCTCAAAACACATAAAACCAAAACTAGGATACCCTCTATATCAAGGTACCCTAAGAGAGAATAACCTAATTAGAAACTAGAGAAATGGAAAATAATCATAAAGTAATAAAATTTTCTGAAAATAAATTAGGAAAGGAAATAAAATAAAATAACAAAAAAGCATCTATTCAATCGTTCGTTCGGCTGGACTCTTGCGATCTTAGGAGTCAATATTGTGGGATTGTGGGAAACTACATCCCGAATCGCACACGTAAGGTTGAAATGGACACAAAAGAGTTGTGGATAGATTCCTTGTCTTTTTTGGTATTGGCTTAAAGGCATGTTGAGATTTGTTTCTAGTTTAAGCATCTATTTGTAAATATGAAATATAAAAGAAGTCTTGGGGTTTATTTGTAAGAACGTTGTAAGACTCTATATAAGCCCAAGTCACTAAAGAATAGAACCCATTATTTTAGAGTATTTACTTGTTTTTGGTATCATAGTTAAATCTAAACTCCAACCATCGTTATAGTACCACTACAATGCTGTTGAGGTAGACGATTGTAGTGTCGGATGAGGTTATCTCTAAACGAGGAACGAAGCCAACAACGACGATGGTGATGATTCATCTGAGAGCCACGACAAGCGGAGTAGTCTCGATCAGTACACGCTAGACGGAGTAGGTTTCCCACTTGATAAATTCCCGTTCTTTGAAGCTGTTGCAATGTTGACTTATTCTGTGGATTGGTTAGAGTCGGAGGACTCTAATTTCACTCTTTTGGATACGTGGGAGATCGATACCTGTAGAGCGGTCAGAGGAGTCCTTGCTCAGAAATAGAAGAGTTCAAGAAGAGGAAGTTGAATGCGATCTGTGTGAGCTAGACTTGAATCCTTATGATTGAGGAAGTTATGAGACAGATATTGCGAGAGGTAAATGATTGGAGCTTCTAGGAAAGATGGATCCTGAAGTTCTGAAGGTCTTGGTCGAACTCATATAAGGAGCTATCATCTAGATGGGAGCCACTACTCTAGCACGTGCTCTAACGCAGGCGAAGCTAGATCTACCTTCTGTGAATCTGAAGTTTGATGGACCGGCCACGTATTTGAGTTGGTTGTAGCTGCTATTGTAGGGAAGATGTTAGAGAGATATCTGATGGGGGTCAAGCTAAGGAGTGATAGTGCTGAGTGGGGTGAGTGGAGGACCACACACATCTTACTTTATATATGTTTACTTAAATCAATGGTTCAATTGATTGCCTTATTAGTAGATGGCATTCAAAATGAGAGAGACATCTGGGTGAAGCTGAAGAGTATGTATGCTGTGGTTGAGAACTACATGAAGTTGTTCCAAATTCAGCTTGAGATAAAGGCAGTGGTACATGATGATAGATCGATTCAAGAGTACTCCATAAATCTGGAGCGGTTGTGGGCAGATCATGATCACTTTTAACCAGTGTTGAGTTGTGGTGATCCAAGGTGTAAGAAGGGGAAGATCTTTGCACAGATGAGGACTATGCACTTTCTAGCTCATCTGAACCGGACTTTGATCAAAGGTGATCAGTCCTCCTAGCCCAAGTGACGATCCCTTCACTGGATGAGGCTATTGCCGCGGTGATACAGTAGGAGAGTCACATGAAGCTATACTTTGAGCCGAGTGTACTTTCATGTACGCGATTAGCTTTGACTGCCTCAATCTCAGGTATAACAGATGTTTAGGGGGAGATTTGCAAGTTCTACAACTATGGTGGAGTAGGATATCAGACAAGTTTTGTCATACGCCACTTAAGGAGAAATTAATAGGTGGATGTGGACAGTTTGGTGGTTGAAGGTAGACGAGGTAGAAGAGGGGCTACCAGGCAAATCTAATGGTAATAGAAGACGAGGGAAAGACAGGTGCGGTCTGTACCGCTGATGATCATGAGTTTTTGGAAATGCTGAAGATGAAGCATATAGCAGCAGGTGATAGGGCCGGGAATGCATACTCCTCGCTAGCATCAAGGGGTTACATTGCTATTTATTCTCACTCTGACAAAGGTGTTTGTGATGCACATGCTCTTGTCGCCATTCTCACCACAAGGTCACCAAAATTGATAGTAGATTGTGGTGCATCTCGACATGTAACATGTAATGCTAAAGTATTATCTTCCTATACTGTCCTAGCAGTTCTAGAGAGCATCCAAGTTGCTGATGGTACAACAAAATTTGTAGTGGGTAAGAGTACAGTGAATTGTACTGCTTCTATGACTTTGTCCAATGTTTTTTTTCCTCATTCCTTTCCAGTGAATCTTTTATCCATTAATGTCAATATTCTTCTACTGAAATCTATTGTTTCATTTGATATTCTTAGGTGAAGGATGGGTCAGACACTTGGGACTAGAACATGGCATAGTAGACTTTGATACATGGATAGAGAGAGGATAGACTCAACCTTGACATCCTTGGTACGGAGTGCTGAAGTAATATGTTCTGGGAGGAGTGTGTAGGATTTGTTGTTGCTACATCATAAACACATGTGATACTCTTGTTTTAGTTTATTAAGTCATTTGTATTCTTCATTGTATGGAAATGCAAATAAACAAAAAACTTATTTGTGATGCTTGTGAATTTTGCAAACTTACTAGGTGCTCTTATATTAGTTCTAGGAATAGTTATTGTGGTTTTGATTTGATACATTTTGATTGTTAGAGACCTTGTGTTACGAGTTTGATGAATGTTTATCGATATTTTTGTGATTTTATTGATTGTTTTTCTCGTGGTACTTAGTTGTATTTGATAAAATATAAGGGTGATGCATTTTTTGCTTCAAAGGTTTTCACAAGAAAATTCGGACTCAATATGGTGCAATAGTGAAGGTATTGATGTCTGATAATGAGACAGAGTATGCCAACGACGCGTTTGAGGAATACTTATTATCCCAAATGATACAACATCAAATCATATGTCCATACACACCTGCACAAAATGAGTAGCAGTGATGAAGAATAGACACTTCCTGGAGGTAGCCTAAATAATGATGATCTTGATGAATGTCCCAAAATACTTGTGGGGGCAAGGAGTTTTGACAGCTGCTCAATTGATCAATAGAATGTCTTTAAAAATATTGGATTAGAAGTCTCATTGTCAGATATTGAAAGAAGATAATAGAGTGATCCTCCCATCGATGTTATTTGACTGTATATGTTTTGTGAAGGACAATAGACCATCAGTTGAGAAGTTGGATCCCAAAGCTGTACAATGTGTTTTCGTGAGTTATTCTACTACCCAGAAGAGGTATGCTTGTTATTTAGATAATTCGAACCATACTACACCTTGTAGGTGACTTCACCCTTTGGTAACTCACCACATATTGAAGGTATGAGGCAAGAGGGGGTAAGTAGTTTTGCTGAGAGATTGGCACATGTGGGAACGATGTCTTGTTCTATGATGTGGGATAAATCGGTTGAGGAGGCAAAAAATAAGGAGATTGAACCCAGAGGTGGTGAGATTTTGGTTGACGGGGAGCTAAGGGCGTATGCAAGGAAGAAGCAAAATGAGAGAACTGTACCTGCAGTGCCACACATGCATGCAAGTCCCTTGTCCTAGTTTACCTCGACCCTTGAAATACCTACACCATCCACCTCAGGCTCATAATTCGTAGGTGATATGATTCTTCTTTCTTTTACTTCCAACTCCATCCCTTAAGTGGGACATCTCGCGTCAATGCGAGATATCCTCCTGATTGTTTTGGTTGGGAACATAACATTGCTTAGTTTGTTTCATACTTTAACATATCACATGTACATGGAGCATTCATTGCATCTTTGGGCATTGTTTCTATACCTAAGTGTTGGCAGATTTGTAAAGATGATCTCAAGTGGAAAACGGCCATACATGAAGAGCTTGGAGCTCTCAATAAAAATCGATCATGGGATATAGTATCATTATCGGCTGGGAAAAGATCAGTTGGGTGCAAATGGATCTTTACAGTAAAGCAAAATCTTGCAGGGAAGGTGGAGCGTTACAAAGCACGATCAGTGATGAAAGGGTACTGTCAGACGCATGACATTAACTATAAAAAAATCTTCGCATTAGTAGTGAAGATGAACACAGTGAGGACATTGGTTTCTTTGATCGTGAATGGTGAGTGGAGTTTACACCAACTCGATATGAAGAATGTGTTTCTTCATGGTGAGTTACTAGAGGAAGCGTATATGAAAATACCACCAGGATTCAGTATAGGCCAAATATGGCAAAATGTCTAGGCTCAAGAATTCACCTTATGGCTTGAAGCAGTCTCCTTGAGCATGGTTTGACAAGTTTAGAAAAACTATGGTGGGCATGAGATATCAACAGATCAATGTCGACCATATGATGTTCTTTTGGCAAGATAGGTGTCACACCAGTATGCTTCTGTGTATATTGATGACATGATTGTCACATGTAATGATGAGACAAAGGTTGCTCAGCTAATGATATGATTGGGTAAAGAATTTGAGGTGAAAGAGCTTCGACAACTCAGATACTTTATTGAGATTGAGATGATTGGTGGACCAGAGAGGATGGTCTTGTCTCGGAGGAAGAATTTGCTGGATTTTTCACGGAAACTTGATGCTGGGATGCAAGCCTGCAGTCTCTCCAATTGATAAGAAGGCCATGCTGAGTGTAGAGGCATGAGAGCTAATTGATAATGAGAGGTACTAGAGATCGGTGGACAGTTTGATCTATCTGACTCACACTCATCCCGACATCTTATTTGTTGTGAGCGCTGTGTGCCGCTAAATGCATGATCCAAGGAAGGGCCATAGAGGCTCAATGTATCAGGTTCTCAGATACCTGAAGAGTGCATTAGGGAAGGGGTTAATCTTCAGGAAGAATGTATATGTAGGCATTGATCACTATTATGAATCTGATTGGACGAGTTGTGTTGCTGACAAGAGGTTCACATCAGGATACTGCATGTTCGTATGGGGCAACTTGATCTCTTGGAAGAGCAAGAAACAATAGTGAGTTCAACAGTAGAGGTGGAGTATAAGGCCATGGTCTTAGGAGTTGCCAAGATAATTTGGCTTAGGGCCTTCTTGGTAGAGCTCAAGGTGGACCAAAGAGAAGTTGTGGTGCGACAACAAGTTGGCAATGAATAATGCCAACAACCCGATGCAATACGATATAACCAAACATGTAGAGATTAATAGGTTCTTCATCAAGGAAAAGCGGAATAACGAACTATTGAATCTAATCATGTAGCCACTAGAGAGCAAGTGGTTGACTGCATTACCAAAGGACTTAGCTCATTAGATTTGTCTAGATTATGTGACAAGATGGGCTTCGTGAATATCTTTTGCCTATCTTGAGGGGGAGTGTTGAGCTTTGTATTTAGTTTAGGGTTCTATTTGTAAATAGGAAGAAGAAGTCTAGAGGTTTATTTGTAAGAAAAGTGTAAGGCTTTATATAATCCCAAGTCATTAATGAATAGAACAAGTTTTATATTTTAGCAATTATTTCTTTAAGACAACCCCTCATATTTCTCTTTTTATGAAATCCCTAAGTTGGGCCATGCATTTGACTTGCTTGGATGGTTTGATTGGCAGATTTACTCAACTGAATTTTGTTCCACGATCCAAAAAATTGAACAGTGAAAGTTTACCCAAAAACTAAAATTGTTACATGATGCAATGCAATATGTGACGATTATCGTGGAAGGAGTTGAGTTTAGTTTTGGGTTGACAACTAGAGCTTTGAAGATAGGAAACATCAATTAAATAGTGTGGTTATTTTTTAAACTAATTTTCTTTTTCAGTTAAACCATTTTTTTTTTAACTCGAACCAATAACCCTAATTTGTATAAACCTTACAGGCTGTTTGGTAGCATAATTTTAGTAGGATTTAATGTAAATCCAACAAACTACAAAACAAAAGGAAGTTAAATTCGGCGCCCCATTAAAATCCATTTTGCTCTACATTCTATTTACTTTTGGATGTAAATCCAGATTTATTAAATCCAAATATTTGATGGATTTAACAGATTTAACTTGAGAAAAAAGCCATGACTATAAGAATCTGAAATAAAATGCCAAACATATCTGACAATTTTATTGAGATACAATCTTTTAACTGAACCAAACATTATTCTGGATATAACAGTATATGGATTTGATAAATCCAGATTTATCAGGTTTACTAAATCATATAAAATGTAAATCTTGAGTGCAGCCAACCCCCTTAATCTCAAACCAAAACTCAACCATCAGTTTTGTTCAATATGATTTTTTTTTGTTTTGACTAACTACTGCAAACCCTTATTTTTTGTTGGAATTACTTTGAATATTTCAAGCTACATTTGGGTCCGAGGAAATCACAACTCAAGTAATATTCGCGCCGCCGAATATTTCAAGCTACATTTGGTTCCAAGGAAATCACAACTCAAGTAACCCCCCTGCTGCTCCTTCATCAGATCAGGTTTGAACTTAGAATTTGAAATTATGTTTGGACTTTCCTTTAGAATCCCTGCCCCTGCCAGTCTTCTGAAAATGGTCTCTGCTTAGCCGCAAATGACAACAATGATATTGATCCTCCTATTCTTGAAGCACATAAGAGTTAACGTAGGTTAAAAATTTTATTTGTCAGATGGAGCAGTGATAAAGATGAGCAATCTATCATCACCCTTGCTATCCAGGCAATGTGTCCCAATTGAGTGTTTTGCTTTTTTACTTAATCCAATGGATTTTTCATCCTTGACACACTTGCTATCTTTATTTGGGCTAATGCATTTTTCCTTTTTTTTTTCTGGAAATTCTAGATAATTTCACTTACTGTACTTATATTGTTTTCTGGTTATAAAATCTTGCTTTATTAAAAAAAAAAAAACCCCCGCTAAATCAAATCTGCCAAGGTGGGAGGGAGAGAAGGTGATGTGAACTTGAATTTGATTTACTTTTTAAGATAAATAGTATCCTATAATTGGTTTTACTTGAAAGTTGATTTTTGATTGCCAAATTTAGATTGTATTTTCTGTCTCATTCCTTCATTCTTGTATGGATCTCTTATTTATTTATTTATTTTAAATTTAGGTTTATCTTGCAATATTTTGACATCCACTTCCATAGTCTTTTGTTTAGGCTAAATTATTTTTCCTTGCGCTTCTTTCAGCTGCCTTGTTTGTATTTCTTATCATGATTTCACAAGAACAATATTCTCATGACGTGCTCCTGATTTCTAAGAAATAATAATTTATTCTTTTGTAGGTTTATACTGTGGGTCCAGAATATGCACATGCTGAAGCAAGAAAGTCTCCAGTTGTTGACGGAGTTGTAATGAGGAATCCTGATGGAAAGGAAGTAAGTGATACAGGAACTACTAAGGGAAATAGGAACAAAAAGTGAAGTTTCATTAATATTAAAATAGGGTTACAGAATGACTCGAATAGAAAATATGAACACAAACACAAAATGACACCAACAACACTTCTAAATGTAATCCAATGGGTGGTGGCTATTGGCAAGGTGGGTCGGGATGGCTAGAGGGGGTGGTGACAACAACAGAGTACTGGTGGTAGCGAGGGAAAGGTGTGGAACTAAAGGGACAACAAGTGGGAAGGGTTGTGGGTGGTCGACAATGATGGTGGTTAGGAGAAGCTTGAAGTGGAAGGTGGTTAAGGGAATGAAAGAGATAGGTTGGCTGAGGATAAAAGGGGATACAGTCACCACCGCGGAGGTGATATAGCTGGAGTATCACCACCTCCTCGTATACAATCACAAAGTGGAAGGAGACTCCACACAAGAGATATGAAGCTAAACACACTCAAAACTTACTCCCTACATACCTAGGACAACAATTTATAGGATTTGACAAAAAAGGAGGGCAGAAGAATCCAGAAAAGTCTTCCCAAGTGCGGTCGTTTGTAAGCCTCCGCACGTATTGCGATGGTTCGTGCGTCTGCTTCGTGTTTCTACCCTCGCGGGAATTTCCCCGCTGTCATGCGAGACTTCGTTCCTCTTTTTCCGTCGTTGCGATAACTCGCGATCCCGCAGGAACAACGCCTCGCATCAAGGGTAAATCCCGCGTCAGTCTCCTAGGGTTGGGGGAGCTTTGACTTCATTGGTCGAAGCTTCCATTTGGTTATCAGTCGTCCTGTATCCCACTGACGACTGTACTGTTGCCGGGGTATTTGAGGGTCTTCCCATCTTGCGAGTAAATGCCCATATTGATATGTCCTCTTCAGGCTGTGTACCATGCTTATACCATTGAGTCTTCCAAAAGTAAACCACGATCAATTCAAATGGGCGCATAGTGGTAGTAATCCGACCGCACAACGAAGGTGCTGCTGGTACGGCGTTGCCCTGACATATCCTTGGTTGTATCTGCCATGTATCGGGGGCGGGTGTCTCTATCCTCCAGTTTAGTGTCATTACTAAAATTGGTTCCACTGGCGCCATTCTGCTGAAAAGGGATCTTGTGACATTGGACTCCGTCGAAGGAGGGTGATGTGTTTGTTGTCTTTGGTGATGGAATAAGTGTTTTTTTTATTCGTCGTGTTGAGTCCTTCGACCATATTATCACGGTCGTCCCAACAAGTGGTGACACGCATCCATAGAGATCACGTCACATATACTTGGTATTGCAACTGCCCTTCGATCGAAAATTCTACCAAGCATCTTTGGTTGATGATGACCTAATTCTCATTTTTCAGCTATGTCAGTGAATATTGTTGGGAATGTTTATGAGTTACCAGTCTAATTTCTTTACCATTAATGTCGACGCCACTATCTTGTTGCTTCAGCTGTCGATGATGAGACTACATACCTTTCCGTTCATTGTGCAGCGAGTGTAGAATATGTTGTGGCGAAGCCACTGCGAATCTCTCGTATCCTCAGCTTGTAGGATTCGTTGAATCATGAGTGCCCTCCTTCATTTGTAGGAAGCTAATGCTCCTCACCCTGCTCTTTAGCTTTCTCTTCACCTCTCATTTCTTTTACGACCCCTTGATCAGTGAGACTGATTACCCTGCTCGTGGGGCAGCTGGAGGTAATGTGGTCGTAGTTGTAGCCGTAGCATCGGTAGCACTTTGTGGCCGGCAGTGTGCTGGAGGAGTTGCCCTTCTCCTGTTTCTTCTTGCTATAATCCGTAGAGTCATTCTTGTCCACGCTTGCCTTTTTCTCTTGAGAGATTTCTATATGTTGTAGCAATTGTAAGTGACAGCTTGCCAGAAAGTTGTTGTTTGAAAGATGATTGTTGCCGACTCTGCTTTCGTTGCCTTTCCACCCTCAAGGCTAATGTATCAACATCCCCTAACGTCCAGTGTGGTTGTAACTGTACCACATTGCTGATGACGGGTTTCAGACCCCCGAGATATTTGGCTATCGTATGTTTCTCTGGCTCTGTCGGTTTGCGTTTCATTTGCAAGTGGTTGAATTGGGCAGTGAACTCTTCAACTCAAAGATCCTTTGTTGCAAGTTGTGGAGTTTTATAAACATATCTTGGTGATAGTGAGGTGGGACGTACTTTTTTTGCATTACTTTCTTCTTCCACCTAGTGATCTTTTCACTGCCTTCCCTCCTTTGCCTATATTTATTTTTCCACCATAGGGAAGCAACTTTCTTCAGCTTAATAGCGGCTAGCTTGACCCGTTTGTTATCTGGTACATCTTTATATTTGTATACGTTCAACTGATTGCAGCCAGTCGATAAACTCATCGGGATTCATTCTTCCCTCGAACTTTGGGGGTTCATCTTGATGCTAAATTCTCGCCGACCTCCATAAGAAACCTCTTCTCTCAGCCTCTTTTAATATTGGATACTAAAGCAGCGCTGTCGATATTCTTCTTTACTTTGATCTTCCCTATGGAACGTATTAAGATGCTCATCTTTGCTTGCCCTACGACTCTCGATCACGGTCGAAGGTAATTTCTTTTTGGTTTTCATCATCTAATTCGGCTAGTCTTTGTTGCAAATGATGAATTTTAAGTTGGATCTCTTCCCGATTAGAGCCTAACATTTCTCTGCATGGTGGCATGACTCGAATTGGGAATTGAAAGAAAAAAAGTTGATGGAGGTGAATGTGGTAGGGGCTGGTGCTTGGGAATCCCGGGATAGGACTAGGGTTGAGCTAGCTCTGGTACCAAATAATACCGGAACTAGTAGGAAAATGTGGAAACATAAAAAAACAAACTTTCATTAATATTAAAATAGAGTTACGACATGACTCGAATAGAAATAACAACACAAACACAAAACGACACCAACAACACTTCTAAATGTATTCCAATGGTTGGTGGAGATCGGTGAGGTGGGTCCGGAAGGCTAGTGGTGCTGGTGACAACAATAGAGTGCTGATGTAAGCGAGGGCAAGGTGTGGAACTAAAGAGACAACGAGTGGGAAGATTTGTGGGTGGTCGGCAGCGATTGTGTGGTGGTTAGAGAAGCTTGAAGTGGTAGGCGATTAAGGGGAGTGAAACAGATAGGTTGGGGAGGATAAAAGGGGAAGAAACAATCACCACCGCAGAGGGGATACAACCGGAGCACCACCACCTCCTCGGATACCTCCCACAAAAGGGAATGAGATTCCACACAGAAGATTTGAAACTAAACACACTCACAATCGACTCCCTACATACCTAGGACGGCAATTTATAGGCTTCGACAGAAAAGGAGGGCAGCTGTATCCAGAAAAGTCTTCCCAAGCGCGGTAGCTTGCAAACCTCTGCTCGGATTTCAATGGTTCGCAAGTTTTCTTCTTGATTTTGCCCTCGTGGGAATTTTCCCTTTGTCGCATGAGACTTCGTGCCTCTTCTGTAGTCGTCTCGATAACTTGCGATCCCTCGAATTCACGGGGCTTCTGTCCTGCAGGAACGACGCGCCGACATTGGGCACTAGGGTAGCACCCCCTTCAGTATGTTATTTTGTTTCTTTGGAGTTCACATTGTATCTTTTCTCTAAAGATTTTACTAAGCAGTAATGATGTTGAAATCCGTATGAATGCCTATAAACTCTGTTACAAAGATATCAAATCAAAGGCTTTGTTTAATAATGTTCAGATTTATATTATTAATAATGACATTGAGTTATGTTGTTCTTAAAAGCTTAAAATGTAACCACGCCTCCCGAGAAGATTTAAACATGCCCATCTACTGAGATTTCAGATGAATTTCACAATCGCACATTGATAATTTAGGAATGAATCTATAGAGAATGATTATCTTTATTCTTTCTTCTGACTTCATGTTGTATGATAAACTACAGCAGGTTTCTCTTTCAGTTGGTATATATACCTTACGAGCTTCAATGCCTTTTTTTACACAATCAACGTATGCCTTTTGCTCAACATTTTATGCTGTTGATGAACATCATCATCATCATTGGTTTTCTTAAAGTGAGTGATTGTTAAAACAATCATATTAACGTGCACTCTTATTATGCTCGTAGGACTTTTAAAACCTAACTTTCAACGTTTCTTGTATTGCATTTTCTGCTTGCTGGTGTAATAATTTTCTGTTGACACGCATGCTTTCTTTTTTACTTCTCCAGTCATAACATTGTTTTTTCTTGCAAATGTTTTGATCTTTTCATTTTTTGAAATTCATGTCAATATATCAGTATAATTCTCATGACGTTTATAAAAAATTGTTGAACTTCATCAATAAAAATTACTTCATGAATATGAACAGCGCCTGCTGCTGTGTAGTCTATGATAGATAGTTAGGGTTAAGATTGGCCATTCATGCAGAATAGAGGATTGTAAAGCTGATCTTTTGGAGGTGTTGTCTGCCAAAGCACTACATTTTTTTAGGTTTTTTTTTCCTTGGAAATGAATATTTTGTTGCCATTTGATCCTGGACATTTGAAGTACGGGTGCTTTGCATGCTTGCTGCTGCTGATGTTCATAAGAAAACTAAATAATACTAGCACAACATGACAAGTAGAACACATGCAAATGCTTGGATGGAGCTTGCATTGGTTTGCACAATTGTACAGTTCTTTCATGGACTAAATTGTAATATTGGACGTTTTTCCTCATTATTTGATGCTTTTCTTGTCTTTGGCGCTTCTTATGTTTCCTCTTTTCTTTTCTCTTCTTTTTTATAGAACATTTTCTGGTTATTGTATCTTACACTTTTCAGGTCAGATATCCCGTCTTACTAACTCCTGCTGAGAAACAGATGGCAAGGGATGTTTGCCTTGCTTTCAGACAAGCGGTAAATGAGATTTTTCTGATTCAATATCGTTCAGTAATTTGTTGAATTTATGTTGAAAGACAGGCCTTTATAATTTTCCTTAGCACTAATTTTGCTGTGAGATTTTTTTTCCTTTGCTTTCTCATGTACTTTGCATAGTTTGTGACCCTATCATCTGGTGATATAGTTTATAGCATACATAAGTTTTCTGATATTTTTGTCTCTTAATGACAATTAGTCCTTGATACAATATCTCTCAGTCTGATGATTTATAACTACCAGCCCATTGATTCATGGCATTAACCTGTCCTAGATTGTCGATGATGAGCCAAAGTTGCCTATGTGCATAATATTAGGTTTCCTGCTCAAGCCCATGTTGTTAATTGTCCTCAACTTTAATAGCATTTTAGCCTATAATGTCGATTTAATTCCTTCATAACACAACTGTTACATGCAAAAGAGTTTAAATTGAGTTCTTATAGTGGTCGTGGTGATTTTGTTCCGCAGTGGTGTTTTGGGGCGGGGTGGGGTTGGGGTTGGTGTCTAGGGCGTAGACGGGAGCATCAAAGTCTGATCACGGGCGTGTGTGAGCAGCACAGGAGGTGACTTAGTCGATTGAAGTGAAGGGTGATGGCGTCAGCAAGCGGCTCGTGCGCATAGATTCCACGCAAGCTGAGATAGTTATGTGGGTTGTGTTAGTTGATTAAATGCGAGCAGAGGAGGAGACGAAAGGCAGAAGGAGATTGGATTTAGGTTGAAGCTCAAGTTGATCGATCACTGGAGACATAGAGCCGACGAGTGCACATAGACGGTTTCAGATCAGGGAAACTTAGCAAGCAAACAAAGGGAATGCCAGCTCGGCCTCAGGGGGAAGATCAAGAGAGGGCAGTCTCGATCTCGAACAAAAAGTGTGAGGTTTGAATTATTTTTTTTGTTGATTTTTTTAGTGAATATTTAAAATGAGAAATGATTATATATATATATATATATAAATTAAAGATTAATTAAAAAAAACTGTAATTAAGTTTTAAAATAATAATAATAAATTATTAATTCTAATCTATTCGAAAGAAATAGTTAAAACTATTTTGTGACGTGAAGATAATAATGACAGTAATATTAATAAATTTATAAAATATATTAAATATTAATTTGAAAATTGTAAATGTTAACGAGTTTTTCTAAAAAAATGATTTTCATTATATCTAGAGAAATATTTAAATTAAATTGATAGAATTATAAATATAAATAAGAATCATAAAAATTAAATTATGCAAAATAATTAATATCAAATTAATAGTAAATAAATAATAATATTAGTTGAAGGCATAAATTAAATGATGATTTATATATAATACATTAAAGATAAAATAAAGACAAATTAATTTTAAATACAATAACAACTACAACAAGCCTTTATCACTCAAACCGAGGTCGGTGGCATGAATCTTTTTTCTCTATTGCGTCCTATTGAGTGTCATATGCTTATTTAATTTTAATAGATTGAGATCATCTTTTATACAACAAGCCCATGTCTTTCTTGGTCTACCTATACCTTTCTTAAAACAAGTCAAATCTAAAACATATATTCTCCTAAATGGGTCATCAGATGGTCGACATTTAATATGACTAGACCATCTAAGGCGACTATATCTAATCTTGTTTTTCACTGGAGCTACTCAAACTCTTTCGTGGATATATTCATTTCGAATTTAAATTGAAAGATTAAATTATAAAATAATAATAATAATCCTTTACACATGGATATAAGCATTCTACAGGAGAAACTTTGATAGAATATTAGACAAGAGAGTCATCAATGTTTGAGGTAAGTACTCAGTCACTGGAGTCATCAGCTACTACTACTCTATAAACTGACCATGAGGCCTTGAGATTCTTGAATCGTCAGAAGCTCAAATTCAGACATGCCTCATAAGTAAAATTCTTTTTCCATTTCATTTTGTGCTCCTAAAGCATAGGGCGGGAGTCGGAACAATGTAGTCGATGCATTAAGCTAACGTCACTTATTAATCATTATGATGCAGTCCAAATTCATTCATTTGGAGGTGCAGAAAGACTTGTATGTAGCTGACAAATATTTCCAAGGCATTTGGATAAGATCTCAAGCTAGGCCATACGAGCAGTATCACAAATGTGATGGATACCTATTTATCAAGGATAGATTTTGTATTCCTCGGAGTTCATTCGAGGAGAATATGTTATAGTAGTGTCATAGTGGGTGAATGACAGAACATTTGACAGAGAAGAGACCATCTCCTTAGTGAAAGAGAATTTCTACTGGCCTAGACTGATATGAGATGCCGAGAGACACATTAGACAACGCGAGGTATGCCCCTTGGCTAATACACAAGGGCATAACACAAGTTTGTACACTCCCCTTATTATTTCAGAGGCACCTTGGTTAGATGTAAGCATGAATTTTGTGATGGGCTTACACTAGACAGTGGAGTAAGGATTCTGTAATGATTGTAGTAGATCGTTTCTCCAAATTGTCACATTTTGTTCCTTATCACAAGACAATAAACACGTTACATATTGCAGACTTGTACTTCAGAAAGGTAGTTCATCTTCATGGCATACCTTGGAGCATTACGTCAGATAGGGATGTTAAAGTACTACGAAGTTTCAATTTAGTTTGATAGCTCACCCTCAGAAAAAATGAGCAAATAAAAGTTGTAAACCATAGTTTAGGAAACTTTCTTAGGTGCTTTGTGGGAAAGAGCATCAAGCAGTGAGACTTCATTCTTCCTCAAGTGGAGCTTTCCTATAATCGCTCCACTAATCAGTCCACTAGTCACAATCCATTTGAGATTGTTCACTAGCGGTTAGTCCCTATAGCGCCCGTTGTTGAGCTTAGCAATCATGCTGATGTTCAACTCAAGGATATTCAGACCCTATATGAGCAAGTTAAGAAGGAAATTATCAAGTAGAACACTTAGTATCAGAAGCAGACTAACAAGTTTAGGAAGATTATGGTTTTTAAATAAGGTGGCATGGTATGGATCAGATTGAAGAATCTACAATTTCTTGTAGATTCATTTGGAAAGTTCAAGCCTAGGGCCAATGGTTCCTTCAGGATTGCTAAGAAAATTAATGACAACGTCTACAAGACTGATCTACTATGAGACTACAATTTATTTCTACTATTAATGTCATCAACTTGTTACTGTAATGCGAGGACCTAAATATTTTCGAAGATAATAGTGAAGCCCATCCTACCCAAGAAGAGTGACACAAGTCGCGTGATCTTTTCGTGATGTATCGGTTCCGCTATACACAGGTTATGTGATTCATGGCTTCTGAGATTGTAGGAATCACAGGCTGAGAGTTCCTTTCTTATTTGCTTATTCTATCTTCTGCAAGTTTTTTTATGTTTTATTTCTTTCCTATTTTCTTATTTTATAATGTGTATTTTCTATAGGGGACTTTTATATTTGTTGTATTAGAGCTATTTTAATTTTAGGTTTTCTAATTTTATGAATTGTGAGAGACTTGTTTCTGATTTACGCAGTTCTGTAGCATCTTCTCTTTTCAAATTGTGTTTGTAGCTTGCATAGGAACATGTGGTGGATCCCCTCTCACCATTCCCACCTCGTTAACTTATAGTTTGTCCGTTGTTTTCAGCTGAGTAGCTGTCGACGCCGCTTTCACCAGTTGTTTATAGCAGAAACCGGTCTATTTCCACTTCCGATTCGTTGCTCTATCGCCCTTCACACCAATTTTCAGCTGTTATCCACCTTCCTTGATTCTTTTCTAGGGCTCCTTGCAGGTGTTTAGGTAGAAGGTTTTGCAGGGAGGTTGGAATGGTAAGGGAAGGAATATGCGAGTTCAACATTGTTTGGAAAGAGATAGGTGTCAATCCGTAGCTATCATATCCCGGCTGAAAACAACAGAGAAACTCTGAATCAACATGTTCGGTCAGCGACTAGGTTTCACTACCCATTCCTAGGTGGGATACATACACACCGTTTCAAAAAAGAAATGGTAACACCCTCCATATGTAGAAATCAAATATTATAATCTCTAAAATATTCAATCAAAACACAAATTTCCCAAAACAGAAAAAAAACACACTTTATAGTCTCCTAACAGAGATACTCTAATTAGAATAGATAAATAGGAAATAAATAAGAAATGATAAGAAAATCCTTTCTGTCACTGTATTGGGATGGAATATGCTCAGATCGGGTTTCTCACGATCGTGGAAGCTCTTATTCCGCTATATTTTGGAATATTCTTGAACGGGAATCACGGTTTCCCCTATCACGACTAGGAATTATGATAGGAATAATTTGGGCATGGTGAAATTTTTTTTGGAATCTTGAATTTGGCTAGAAAAGACATCTCTAAAAATTTAAGGGTTTACTATGCTCTGATACTAAATGATACAGTTTTAGAGCTCCTAAAAGGCTTAAAAAGATAAAAGAAAGAGATTGTTTTGTTGTAGGAAGGTTTAGAGAGGTGAGAGAAGTGGAGAAGGGATGTCAGGTAAAATTAGGCATGAAAGACGGGATGACACCGAATCAGAAGCAAAAAATGATCATTTTCTACTGTCAAACAGCAGTAGGCAACAAATTCAATTATGAAGGCCTTTGAATGTTCGGGAGAGTTCATCACTTTGATCATATCAAGCTGCAAATTAAAAGAAATCCCAAGATATAACACTCCGATAGGAGAAACATCTCTAAATTGCATAACAATAGCCAAAAGTTCACTCAAAACGAAAAAGACAAACATATAAATAGTTTTGTCTCAAAAACCCTCATTCTAATTAAAGAACCATCAAATATTGGCCCTCTAATGTCCTATTTTTGTAATCGGGAGGATAAGAAATGAGGAAAATCTAAGGGAGGGGAAGCGAGGAGTCGAGCAAAAGGGGAGATGGTGCGAGAATTTGATACTTCTTCAAGCCTAATAATGATATATATATTGATTTTAGTGAAAAACCAATAAGCATTATCTCTGTCAGCCCAAAACCATGCAACTTCGTCTTTTCCTCTTCTTATTCGATGGTGGGAATAAGAGTTTCCCTCAATCGACCGCACGACACCAACATCGGCGCAACCTCCTTGCGTGAAATGCTTGGCCTTGCTCCTTATCGCTTCTCTTTTGCATTGAATCCCCCAAATCTCAATTTTGATACTTCTTCAAGCCTCCTCATCGCCGGCTAGGACGTCTCCCGCATTGTCTGACTCCCAAGTCTTCTTAACGTCAGCCTCCCTAAAGCGCGCCCTTTTATAGGGCAAATAACCTTCAATTTCCCCTACTCTTCGCCTCATCTAACCTCCTGTTCTACTCTTTGTTTCCTTTCTTTTTTCGGCTTCTTGACCTTCTCGCATCATCTCCTCCTTTTGTTTGACTCCCCGCTTCAACTCCCTTTGGTTTTTCTCATTTCTTCACCGATTATAAAAATAGGATGTTACAATCTCCCCCACTTACAAAAGTTTCATCCTCGAAATTTAAAAATGGATTACAAGTTATATCTCATTAATTAGGTCAACTAGCCATTTATAAATTTCATAATGAAAAATAGGGGTCATTCATTAATATATAAGTAATCACTATAAGGGTAAAGACTCATACAAGGCCACCCAACTATAGTTTAGATAATAGTACTGAAGCAAGAAAGTATGCTAGGAAAAATATCCTATATATATGTATGTGTGTGTGTATGTATATATGTCTTTTTTATTATTTTTTTAAAAGCCCAAGGGTTGATATATTAAAATAGAAAAGATACAGATTAGTTGTATGAGAAGGCTCAATAAAGGCACCTTACCCATACGGTACAACACACACAAAAGTCCCAAAAAAGAAAAGATATATGTAAACCTAAAAAAATCAAAACTGTCAAAGCGCAGAAATAAGTAGCTAGGGACGACCCAATTTAGTCATGCCTCTGCTAAGTTGTAGAAAGGGAGCCGGCTAACAAATTGTTGAGTTTCGTATTATTATTTCAAGTAACCAATGTATCATTTACTAAGTTACTAAGCTCGAGTAGGCCTCCATTCTTCTTCCACTGGATGTGTAGACCTGCAATTCCTCATCCAAAGAGTGGCTCATATGATCAGTGTGTTGGTCAACAGATTATCGAGCATGTATAAAGCTGATAAGCCCCTTGCTCCTGATTAACACTAACAACTTACTCATTCTGAAGAGGTGGTAGAACCGCAGTAGAAAGATTGTCAACCGTTGCAATAATGATAGGTTATAATGTATCTGAAGTATGAATTGTCTCCTCTGCACCTGATGCTTCCTGAGGATGAGGAGCTTCAAAGATCTCCTGATTGCTGACCAAACATTGTCCTTTGTAGGTAAGGATCCTTCAGTATTGTTTTAAATAAGGTTTCGAGCTGTAGGTTGCCTAGCTGAACTATCCGGCAACACATCAATTGCAAAAACATAAATAGTATTATCAGGGGGGTCTCCGCTAGTGGGAGGGAGAGCTGATGACGTTCAACCAATGTTTCAATAGTCAGTGGATTGCACTCAGGAGTGGCGAAGGGACAGGTGTGAGTTGGGGCAGACCCAGTAACATTTTTACTCTGAGGTTTTAAATGAGGATGCAAATGATAACATTAAGAGTGAGAGTGTCCAAACATACGACAGTGGGAGCATTAAAGTGAGATCTGTTCAAGTTCCACTCGTTGCCAAAAGCCCTGATGCTGTGAGCTAATCCAGATCTCCCCCTGAAAAGGTAAAATAATATCTCGTTCAATCAAAACTCTGTCTTCAGTAGGCCGACTTAGATTAATTGTAGGAATGTTAGTTTTGAGGGGTTTACCGTATAACATAGCTAAGGAGAAGATGAGGTCTTGATTGAAGAGGTAAAACTTGAAACCCGGGAAGCGTTGCCATACAGGAATGGTAGGAGGTTCAGTGAGAGGGTCAAAATCGACCGTCTATTTTAAAACCTTCTTCACACGGTTATCTATTCGAACGAGCCTTCTCGCAAACAAATGGGCATGGTCTTCATCATCTGATAATTGTATGAGAATATGTCTAACATCCATTTTACCAATTTTTCATTCCCTTTCATCCTCATTTGCTCAAAATCTTTTCAAATTAGCTTGAGTTTGGGGTTTCCATAGAGGAACTTACCAACTAAGATCAGCCGACAGGGTGAAGCTAAGATGGAGATCTCAGCCTCAGAGAGAAAGATTGCAGGCTTACCATTTTTCACGGGATGTTTTTTTGAGAAATCTGGTGTCAACTCCCTGCGCTAAAGTATTGTGGTTTTGCTACGAAAACATAAACGAAAAAAGGGGCACGAGCGGGGTTATCGCCAGCAAGGGCGGCGGCGTAGGAACGGGAGGCTCTGCTAGGGTTTCGCCTCGTGGAAAACTCTGCCGTCTGCTTCGTTGATTCTCGCTTCGTCGTGCTCAAAGAAGGGGGGCGCGTCTCAACTTCGTCTGCTTTGTCCTACGTTGTCCTTCGTCGGGCTTCGTCTATTTCGTTGTGTTGTTTTGTCCTTCGTCGTGCTCGAAGAAGAAGGGTTTGCACCTCATCGACTTCATCTGCTCGTTAAAGGACGATTTTCGGCGTCCACATTGAATCACCTGTTCCTTTCGTCGTCTGCGCTCGAAGAAGGGGTTTCCTTTGCTCCGTTGCTTGCTTCCCTAATTGTCGGCTTCGATGTTTGCTCTTTCCTTGACTGTACTCTTCTCTGTTCCTAATGCCGCACCTCCTTCAATTGGTGATGGCTTTAGACATAACTTATTTTTTCGCCCTTGCAGATGTTCATGCCTCAGATATTCCTAAATTGTGTTTATTCCCGCCTTTCTTTGCGCTGGCGGAGGGTGGCGAGTTATGTTACATCAAGAAACATGGTAGGAAGAATGGGAAGTCAGTCATCTTTTTTACTGAAGCCGAATGTAATCAACTTGCTTCCTCATGTCGTCTAAATTTGGTGGGAAATTCCTTTATGGTCATCCCAAAATTGAGCTTATTCATAAGGAATTTGAACTTATGCAACTTATTGAACTTTGAGATGTGCAGCACATCCTCATTCAACTTAACAATGAAAAGGATTACACACACTTATTTGCTAGAAGATTAGTTTGGATTGATAACAGAGCAATGAAAATTTTGAAATGGAATGGATTTTGACCCACAGACGAAACCACAAACCATACTGGTCTAGATTCGCCTCCCTGACCTGAAATTTTATTATTTTACTCAAGAACTGTTGTACTTTATTTCCGTAGCCTATGGTAAGCCACTCAAAACGGGCATTCCTACTTTTATTCTTTCACGTCCTTCAGAAGTCAGTGTGCTTGTTGAAAGAGACATCACTTTAATCGCTCATGAGGAAATTTGGTTAGGCTCGCAACACCAAGGATATTGGCAAAGCGTAGTTATTGAGCCTTTCCCTTTGTATTGCTTGAATTGTCGTATGTTCGACCACTCTAATTCTCAATATCACCACCTACATCCCCATCTAAAACTAAATAAGCAAAATGCTCAGCCAGAGTTAGAGATCCCCCTCCTTCTATTCTTCTCCAAGTTCGTGACACTCTTGATCATCACAAGGATATCTCGACCCCATAACACCGTGGTAATCGTACCATCTAGTCCACTGACTGACATTACTGAAGGTTCCACTATCCCCGCGGACAATATGTCAACTACTCAGCTTTCACACAGTGCTCAAGATTTAGGTCCTTTGATTCCTCCTGTGGAACCTCTGTTCATGGGGGCAGAGGAGACATTTTATACTTCACCTACAATACTATCATTGATGTAACGGTTGGCAATCTCGTGGTGGAGTGTCCTGCCCTACATGTGCCCCAAGTTCAAGTCTAACATTCTGTCCTAAGTGAGCTTTCTACTGTGACCCTACCACCTTATCAGATCGAGCAAGTTGTCATTGTTAGTCAGACACAAGGGGCTCATGATTTGCAACAAACTACACATGCCCGACAATCTTTGGACCAATACACTGATCAGATGAGTTAGCCTTCGAATGAGAAATTGCAGGTTTACATATCTAGGAAGAAGAAAACGAATGGAGGCCTACTAGAACTCAGGAACTTAATAGATGATGCATTGGTTATTTCGGGTAATGGCAGTAAACTTAACCAGTTGTTAGCTGGCTCCCTTCCTAGAACCAGAGGCAGAGAAGACTATATTGGGTCGTTCTCAAGCTTCATGAATCTGCGAGTGTTGCCAGACTTTTGGCATAGTGTTTACATGTCTACGTTTTAATTTTGGTTTCTAGGTATGCATGTATTTTTTTGTGACATTGGTGTGTGTTGTATGCCGGTTGTTAGGGTTCCAGTTTGGGTCTTCTCATCCATCTCTTTGTATCTTTCCTTTTTAATATATTAGCCCTTGAGCTTTTTAAAAGAAGGAATATATATATATATATATATATATATATATATATATATAGAAGAAAACGTCAAACTCATCAGACCTCATCACTATCGACAACAGTGGATTCTTCAGGTTAACTATGAGTAAGAGAATGTACTAGAGGTCGAACAAGTTGTCTTAGTTGACCTTAACTAGGAACTGAAGCTATAGACTCAATTTTTTTCTGTTCATCTGCAGACTTTTGTGAAGGAGCTCCACCTAATTTCTGATATGTTATTTTAGCCCAAAGATAGACAATATCTTGCTATATGACCAGGTTGATCACACTAATAACAATTGTTAGAGCCCATCAAATATTCACTTTTATGTTATCTTCCACATTTGATACAAGTTACTACTGTCCACTGAGTTCTACCTTTACTAAATCTAGTTAAAGTATTCTTAAACTTCCCATTGGATCCCTCTGATCGATCCATATGTTCTTCTGCAGTTTTCCTCTTATGCATATCTTTACACTTTTGAGTAAGCTGGTTAGTGGATAGCAGTAAAGGCTAGGGTGTGGGCCAAGAACAGGAGGATTGCTAAGGGGCGGCAACAAGCGAGCAGTGGTTGGGAGGGGTGGCCGACAGCTGGACAACAACAGGAAGGGTGGAAGAACCCTTTCGGCAGGGGTGACAACATATTAGGCGGTTGAGAAGAAGGCGGGAAAGTAGGGAGAGGATAGATAAACACCATCTCAGAACTAGTTACAATTGGAGTACCTTTTCGCCTTCAGATACACCCTTAGAAGAGGAAACTTGAACATTAATGACTGTACTGACTGAAAATTGAATCTAAATATGTTCTAAAACACATAAAACAACATATAAATGCTACTGGGTATCTAAAATTGGGACCCTCTCAGTTAAGCGTTAATTCCCAATCAAGGAAAGATCGTGTCCCCCTCCTCCCTTAGAATGAATTGGTTCATGCAAAGTTGGGCTGGTTCACTATCTTGGGGCTGCCACGCCTCATGTGAGATACACACTCGCATCAATCTCCCGAGATTGGGGGAGCTTCGATCTCATTTGTCAAAGCTTTTGTCTCATAGTATGGAATTAGATTAGGCATGTTGAATGTAGTAGAGCTGTTGTAATCTCGCGGGGTTGAAGAGTCTTAAACTATTTTGATACGAGCACGAGCACTGGATCCTACTGTTGATTTCGTTGGCTCCCGAAACACCTGAGGAGTTTTCGTCACTTGCTAGCAAACTTTCATATCGATCCAACTATCTAGGGGTACACTGCTAAGTTGAATAGGGATTTCATGCCAAGTATTCTGCCGAATCCTCCAAAAGTAATCTAAGATTGTTTCAACATGATTTGATGTGAGGGCAACTTGAATCTCCCCGAACGATGTCTGCCATGACAGTAAGCTATCAAATATGATATCCCGAATCACCCTCCGTACTTGTTGTTTTGTGTCTGAAAGCGGTCTTCTATCTCACTGGCCTTTTGTCATCACCAAAACTGATTTGATTAACGCTTCTTTGCTCGCAAGGGCATCTGTACCCTAGAACTCTACAGAAGGTAGGACTATGTGCTTACCAGCTTTGGTAAAGGAGTAGGTGTTCTTAAATCCGTCATGTTGAGTCCGATAATCAAATTGTCACAGCTTCTCCAACAGTATGTGATAGACATCCATGAGCACCACATCGCACCAAACTTGCTCTTGCAGCTGACTCTCAATAAAAACCTTCACGAGGCGCTTCCTGCCAATGCTGACTTTGTTCTTCTTCCTCGGCCACTTCAGAGAGTATGACCAAGAGTGTCTCTGAGTCATTGGACTCAACTCATCCACTATATGTGTAGAAGCCATATTCTTGTTGCTCCTTCTATTGATGATAAAACTGCATATCACAGTGCAATATGTGTAAAATATGTTGTGGTGAAGCCATTATTGCTCCTTTGTAGCCTCAGTCTGAAAAGCCCGTCGAACCACCAACATCTTCCCCTCATCTGGTAGAAGGTGGTATTTCTCACCCAGTTCTTTCACTGCTTCTTTGTCGCTCACTTCTTCAACAACACCCTGCTTGGTGAAGGATGCGACTTGGCTTGTCAGGCAACTGGGGTTGATGTGTCTAAATGCATGACATCTGAAGCATTTTAAGGTTGTGACTGTAGTTGGCGTACTATCATCTCAGGCTTCTTTTCACTTTGAATGGCTTTGTCCTTGTTGACCTCAATTTTGGCGAGGTCTAGTTTTCTCTCTAGGATTTAGGGTCTAGTCTTAGGATTATTTCTTTGACTATCTTAGATCCTTAGTAATGGGGCCCACCTCGTTTTAAAGTCCAAACCACTTCTTTATTCGTTTTGGAGTTTCGCATGAGTGGTTCTTGGTCTCTAGCACTTAGGAGGTTAAAACTAACATGAGGGAACACAAAAGGAGTCCTCATAGGACCGTTAAAACTTAGGGTTGCCTTATGCACAATCCGCACATCCGCGCACACAAATTTTGTAATTCGGATGATCGGCACGTTAAATATTACAGTTCACGTCACCTTTGTCTTTATATGTTGCATAATTAACCAAAACTTAAATAAAATTTTGAAATGATCGATCGTGAACTCGAAATTTTAAGAAAATCGAATTCGATGCATTTTCGACCCAATCGTCTACGAGGTTGTCTGAATGATCCCGGATGACGAAACGAACTGCACCAGCACGTCCAGAATGTCGAAAGTACTTAGAAAGGACATGCACTTTGTTTTGATATATTCGCTGAATAACTTGCGCAAATATTGATGCGTTTAATTAATAAAAAATAAAAAAGGAAAAAATCCCTAATTTCTAAACCCTAACTCACACACACTCCCAACTAAGCATCTTCATTTCCTGAACCGCGCTCGATTCTTCTTCCCAGTCGCGACCCTGTCGAGCCCTAATTGTTCGGCTGAGCATCCCACACCTTCTCTTCGTGATTCTTCGACACGAGGTCCCTCACTAAATCCCTTCACACCTGTCGCCTCTCTCCTGCATCCCCCGTCCGCCACTCTCCCTGCTGCACGACCGCCACCTCCCCTCTGCGTCGTTTGTCGCCTCTCTCATCCTCCACAGCCTTCAGCTCACCCCCTGGTAAGCTACGGTAAGTTTTCTCCTCCCCCTATGCCTATAAGAACCCCACTTGGGAAGATCTTTTGGGTTGGCCGAAATTTTAGTGTGAGGGGAAGTGGTGCTGGAATTTTTTTTGAAGCTTGTTCTTACATTCCTTTTGGGTGTTGTTTTAAGAGGGACGTTGGGGTTTGCTGCTTTTTTTTTTCTGGTTCGCGATTCCCTGGTTGGTTCGAAATTTTGCAAACTTGAGAACTGTTATGGTTCTGTTTTCTTTTCTTTAAAAGCTTGAGCAAGGTAATTTCTCCTCTCATCTCTAACTACTCGATGTTGCTGTCGATGGCCCAATCCCTTACTTAGTTGTCCTGATGTTCTTGTTTAAGTGTTTAATACTCTTATTTGTTTGCTGAGATTTTGGCCCTGAAAGTTCATGCGACTAAAAATTAAAAAAAAAAAAAAAAAAGAAGAAAGAGGAGGGAAATATCTGTGTTGTGATTTAGCTATTGTTTCTATGATTGATTTTCTCGCATGGTTAATTTGGTGAGGAATACCATGCTTTCCTTTGTTTTCAAAACCATAACATGGCTATTCCCGAAGTTTCTTTTTCTTGAACTTATCAGTTTTATGCTGGCAGTTTAGGGGATGCGTCCTTATGAAGTGCATGCATATGAATATATTATTCTTATTTCGTTAAATCCTAAGACACGATTTTGTGCATGCTAAAAAAAAAATAATATGCTGTCCAACTTAGAGCTGTAAGTTGGCTTAACTTGTTTCTGGACAAAAGAGTATAAGCTTTGCCTCAGAAAGCAAATGTGAAGTACCACCATAGCCTTTGCGTTGCATGACTATCATTTCACATACAACTGGTCTAGTTACCTTAAAAAAAAAAAAGAGAAGAAGAGAGAAAAGAAAAGAAAAGAGAGCTTTACATATCAAGAATCCAAAATCATGATCACATACTTGCCATACAATTTCCTTTATAATCGCATATCAATGGTTGCGCTTTATTAAATTGTCTTATATGCAAAAAGAAAAGAGAGGGAGAGAGAAAGGGAGGAAGAGAAAAAAATGTTTTTGCTGATATTTCATTGATTTTATTTAGGATGACATAGATGGTTGGCTTACATAGAAATTTATTTTGTTTTAGAACTCTTTAAATATGCTAAGCTTGCCTAGAATGATGATGGCCATCTCTCTTGTTTGCAACATTTTTTTTAGTCGTGAAGAAGGGTTTAAAAGCATACTTCTTGTTTTATGTGCCTTCGAGGAAGGTTTTAAAAAAAATTGCTTCTTTTGCTCTATATTTTTGTCAATATTGGAGAGGGGCTTGGAGTTCTTCTTTGCTTTTTATGTGGCTAATTTTGAAAGAGGGTTTGAATACTTATTCATGCCTCCATTTCAGTGGTTTGGGAAAGATTGTGGAGCTCTTCTTTACTTCTTAATTGGTTATTTTTCAAAGGAACGTTTAAATGCTCATGCTGGTTTTCATTTTGGTAGTTCTAAGAAGAATTTGAAGCTTTGCTTGCTGTTTATTTGGCTGTTTTTGAGCATTATTTTGGGTGGCCTACACCCCTTAACTACTCTCTATTTGGCTACTTTTCTGATATACACATGGTTAAATGCGTTAGGAGTTTTTTTTTGCCTTATGAACTTGCTGATTTTGGAAACATGTGAGAGCTATTTTTGTTACATATACTTGCTGATTTGGAAAGGATGTATCTCGTAAGCCTTAAGTGCTAATTATTGGGGGCCTATGCATGCTGTTTCGGTGATCGGTTTTGGAGGGTTTTGTGGCCTGTTCTAGGCGGTTTGTCCACTGTTTGGGTTGCAATTATAGTGTAGGTTTGGGCTCCTTTGAATTGTCTTTCGTGACTGCTTTTGAGTCTTTTTCAGTAGCATGCTTGGCTACAGTTTTACACCTGTTGCATGGCCTTATTAGTTGTTGTTTGGGAATTTTTTAAAATGAAATTTTTGGAGGAGTTTGGCTACAGTTTGGAGCTTTTAAAATGCAATCTTTTTTGTGTGGTTTGGCTGCAAGTTGGACCATTTTAGAATGCACTTCTTGGAGTTGTTTGTGGCTTGATTGGGCCACCTGCTGGGTGTTTGCTGGGCTTAGTTTGCCCTCTTTGTTTTTCTGAGCTGTGGCTTTTGGGAGATGTTTCCCGTGAGTACTGTTGTGATGTCCTTATTCCTCGTGCTGCCTCTGGCTGTGAGTCCTCAATTTTTTTATTATTTCGTCGTAATGAGTTTGCTCCCTCATCTCCCCTCTCTATAGCCTTTATGTGAGAATTATTGGTGCCTTATGTTGATCTCGAGGAGAAGTTTAGATATTGCATTTTGGAATGTTGGGACAACAAAAATTTCAAAAGAGATTTTTTCATGTCGCCGGATGTTGGAAATAGTTTTGAACGCGGCTTTGAGGGTCGATCCACCCTTTACTACTTTTCTATTTCAAATGGATCAATCCCTCATTTCTTTCATCCCATTTTTTCTTCTTTTATTTTCTTGCTTCTTGGTCTAATTTAAGTGCTTATGTCTTAAGCATAAGCGCGCATATATAGTTGTCGCTATATATGAACCATCAAGCAAGGTTGTAAATTGGATGGTTTCAGGGTTTAGGACAGTGATGAAAAAAACATCCAGATATGTGTGAGAAGTCCTAGCACAATCCTGATACAGTGATCTTAAGAGGATGAAGGATTGACAGTACCACCTTTCTAGAACGTAGTAAAAAGTTACTTCTTGCTTTTACGGATAGTTGGAAATTTTAGTCTGTCAATATGACTGACTCATTCACTTTTTAAGGTATGAAAATTTCTTTAAATAAAAAATATATATGCATTCATAATTAGTTAAAAAAAATCTTTTAAGTGCATTGCAAATCAAAATTTCTTTTGAAAAAAATGAAATCTTTCCTAAATATTTTTTGAAAACTCACAGGTAAGTCGTATGAACCAAGTTAGGAATTATCTCTTTATGTGATTGTTAGGCTGGGAACATTTTACTTAGTGTTAGATCACACATACATGGTGTTTCATTAGGGCCCCAGGGTCCTGATTTTGACCAGGGTCCTGATTCTGAGTCCTCCCCGACTTGAACGTGTACGGTTTTCTTCGGGCTTTCCGTGTATTTCTTACTGTCTTTCTTCAAGTTTCCGTGGATCAGCTGTGATTTTCCTCGAGTTTTCTCTTTCATGTGATACTTTATCATTTATTATTTTGTATATAAGTACATATTCGCTCCCATCTACTAAACTCCCCATTATACTTGTTCGCTTGTACTTGTGATGCTAATCTCATTTACAGGAAGCAGCAAACTCGACAGATATACAAGTTCATTTTATGTTTACAACATTTTACTTTTTTTATTGCACATTCAACAGCTCTTTTCTTTGTTGTACATTTTACTGCATTTTCTTTATTATTTCTTTTTTTTATTGCGCATTCTACTGTTCTTTTCCTTACTATACATTTTACTGCATTTTCTTTACTACTGTTTTTTCTTTACTACATCTCTTTTTTATTGCGCTCTACATGTTTTACTTTTGTATACTTTAGTATACATGCAGGAGCCCCTAGGGTAGAAAACAGGACATATGCTAGGAGGTACATAGCGGCAGGCCACTGACCTAACAATTGCATGTACACCTTAAACCCAAAACTCGATACCTCTATGACATAGAGCATGGAGCAAACTTCGAGGGCAACACGACAAGGATGCAAGCGAAGGACTTCTGCTGACGATCTACAACAGTAAAAAAGTCACACCACCTAAACCTTTCATTAGCTTAAATAACATGTCATAAGACTTTGAGGTAGTCCATCTAATGCGACATAAATCCTCACCTTATCTTTTAAGACTTCGCACAACCATGTTGTGTGATCTAAGCCCTAACTCGCCTTAGGATTCTAAGGTTGTCGTCCGATACGATGTAAATCTTCTTTTCTTCTAGGTTATTTGCATAACTGGATACTATGCAAGTGTAATTCCTATAATTGATTGACAGGACTGAAATTTAAATAAATTGACTTCCAAAATTTAAAGCTCAACAATAGGATAGTTTTGAAAGTCATTGACGTTCTCCTCAGAATCTATGACATCTCTTACTTTCTTTCTTTCGATTTCAGAAATAAATATTCCCCTTTAGTCCCTTTCCAACTTGGTTTTCTATTTCCAACATTGAAAACACTAAACTTTGAATTCATGAAGACAGATACCTCTGATCATCATCGAGAGTTCTCTTAGATGACTTTTGTCATTTAAGAAGTAATTAACTATAAGAGCTTGCCTCTATATGGAGCTTTAAGAATCCAGGTAATATAAACTCTATCAAATTTCAATATTATGTAGGGGAACTTGTCAGTCAAACTAAAAGGTTCGCAGACCAGAGAGATGTCATAAATTCTGTAGTTTATTTGATTGGGTCATATCATCAAGTAGTGTATCTATTCCTTAAAATAGGCGCATTACTTGCGATATTGTGCTTCGTTTACCTAATCTACTAAATGAATGAGATCCATCCAGTCTCATTTTTCAAAATATAAATATTATTTTCAAAAATCAATATATATACATACATATTAAATTAAACCAAAACCACATTTTATATTTTTTTAGAAGTGATTATTCTTGAGGCGTGCTTCTGTTGATATTTTCAAGTAGGAGTGGTTGTCTGAATGAAGCTGGGTGTTTGCTCTGCTTCTATTGTCTCTTCACCTTCAATGTCAAGATTTGTACATCACCCAAAAACCAATAAGGTTGTAGCTAAATCACATTACCAATGATATCAGAGTTAACTGTACTATGATACGAAATGATACCAGTGTTAACCAAATAACAATGAGAAACATAAATTTCTTGTAGAAAGCAAATACAACAACAACAACAAAGCCTTAATCCCACTAAGTGGGGTCGGCTACATGAATCCTTTTTCTCCATTGCGTCCTATTTAGTGTCAAATTTTCGTTTAATTCTAATAAATTAAGATCATTTTTTATGCAATAAGCTCAAGTTTTCCTAGGTCTACCTCTGCCTTTCTTAACAAGTTGTATTTAAAACATCTACTCTCCTAATCGGATCATCAGGTGGTCGACGTTTAATGTGACCAAACCATCTAAGGCGACTCTCTAAATTTGTAGAAAGCAAATACGATTTAAAATAAACATACATGGGAATAGGAAATGACAAAGACATGCAACAGTAACACCAAACTAGGCATGGGTCTAAGGGGTGTTATTGCTGCTTTAGGGAGATTAGTAGGTAAGGATGGTTGGGTGGTCGAGGGGCAACATGAGAAAGGGTGGCAATAGCAGGGAAGGTGACGATGGTTGCTAGTGGGGATGGAAAGTGGATAGCAACAAAGGTTGGGGTGTGGGGGCCGGCAACAAGAGGGCTGCGACAGAGCCTTGGAAGTGTGGTAGTGTTAGGAATGTGACTGAGAAGGGCCGTCAACAAGCAGACAACGACTGGGAGGGGTGGCGCGAGGCTGCACAATTGCAAGTAGGGTTGCAGAACACCAAACTAGACATGGGTTGAAGGTGTGGTGCTAATGATTAATAGTTAGGGATTGTTGGGTGGTTGAGGGGCAACAAGGGGAAGGGTGCAGCATCAGGGAAGGCAATGGTGGCTATTTGTGGTGTGTGTGTTGGGTGGTGGTTGGGGGGTGGTGCGTGCTGAAAAGTGGGTAGCAACAAAGTCTACGGTGTGGGGGCGACAACAAGATGGTAGTCTGGGAAGGGGCATCAGCAAGCAGGCAGCAATTGGGAAGGGTGGCCGACGGCTGGACAATAGCAGGAAGTGTTGTAGAACCCTTCCTATAGTGGCGACAGTAGATCAGGCTGCTGAGAGGAAGGCGGGGGAAGTAGGGGAGGATAGATAAACATTACCTTAGGACGATTTATAGTTGAATCACCTTCTCTCTTTCTGTTACTACTCTGAAAGAGAAACCCAGACGCTGATGACGGACATGACAAAAAATTGAATCCAAAACTGAGCTAAAACACATAAAACATATAAATTCTATCAGAGTATTTAAGGATGGGGCTCTCTCAGTTAGGCAGCAATTCCTAATCAAGGAAGGATCATGTGGCCCTCTCCTCCGTTAGGATGAACCGGTTCATGCAAAGCTGTGCCGGTTTGACAGCTTGTGGTTGTCGCTTCCTGCGTTATGTGCGAGAGACACATCCGCGCTACGTATCCTACTAGTAATGCAGGGGATGATATTTGCATTGCATCTCTTATTTCATTTGGATCATGCGGTGATCTTATTCTTTCCTTCTTGTTATCGTATACGCTTCAGGTTCTCCCACTACAATGAATCACTATTCCTGAACTTGAGGGCTGCCAATTTAACTTTTTTGTCCTAAAGAACATTCTTGTAGTTATTCAATAAACTCATTTGGATCGATATGACGGTCAAAATAAGATAACTCCACATTTGCTCAAATATCTTGGTTTCTCTGATATTCTATGTTAAATTGTTGAGGTAGTGGTCCTTCGTTATTGGAAACTGCAAGGTGGAAGGGATTTATTTCCTCCTTTTTCTGACTAGTTATCGTTATGCTATGGGTGATCTCATTGGATTGTCTAAATTCAAAGGCGACAAGTCTCTGTTGCACTTGGAGGATTTTTCGCTGCATGTTCTCCATGATAAGC
Organism: Papilionanthe hookeriana x Papilionanthe teres; assembly: GCA_022702705.1. Lineage (NCBI taxonomy): Eukaryota > Viridiplantae > Streptophyta > Magnoliopsida > Asparagales > Orchidaceae > Papilionanthe > Papilionanthe hookeriana x Papilionanthe teres. Next base: position 52,276,734 of record CM040423.1, on the reverse strand, counting down.
TCCTATATGTGGATTTCTCCTAGACTGCATTGTGTCCTTTCCTCTCTCTCAGGTTTCCGACAGACGTAGAGTTGCGATTCAAGGTTCGTCCAGGTTTAGGGTTTTGTTGATGTGTCGGGATGAAATTTTTGGTTGAGTGATGATGGATTTGAAACTTTTGCATCTTGGGCTAGGAATTATAGTCGGAATGGTTAGAGTATGGTGTAAATTTTTTTCTTCTAGTATTTTGGATTTGGGCTAGAAAAGATAAATCCCTAAAAATATTAGGATTTGTCTGGCTTTGATATCAGATGATATCGTTCTATGGACCCTAGAAGGTATAAAAGGATAAAAGAAAGCAAGTAGGATATAGGAAACGTGAGGGAAGTGAGAGAAGGGAAGTCCGGTGAAATCGGGTGTGATCGGTAAGATGATTGTGGAAAATGGTCGTTTTGTGTTCTCAAACAACAGTAGGCAGCAAGTTGGATGACAAAAGAGGCCTCCGAACGTCCGGGAGGGATAACCACTTTGATCCTGTTAGGCTATAGACACGCCACCTAAAAGAAAATCGAAGATACAACACTGTGATAGAGAAACTCAGGAGAAACAATTCCAAATAGCATGACAATAGCCAAAAGTCCCCACATAATGGAAAAAGAAAAATATAAATAGTTCTCTCTCAAATACCCTAAGTTTAAATAAAAAAACATCAAATATGGGCCCATAAGGGACTGTCAGGTTGCAGTAGGTGGGAAAATTCACATCAATCAGAAAAATTATGAAAATCTAGCTTGTCAGGCTCACAGGACTGTGGAGATCATTTGTACCTGGACGAGATCCAATCCCTATTCTTATTCTTGTGTTCGTGGGATCGACTCTGCGATGGGAGGAATCCTGTAATTGCAGGTTCTCACCATCTCTGTACCAAGCGATGTTGTATCCACAGAAGCTCCTATGTCATCGTATCTCACCCAAGCAATCCTACAATTTCTCTAACACCTTCTGTTTTCTCTCACACCTTCTAGGAGCCTTAGAACAGTGTCATGGGTTTTATTTCAACTAATCACTAATGTCATAACTATCTTCTTGGGTAACATCAAAGTTACAGAGCTTATGTTGATATTTCTTTTAAGCTTCATTGTCAAGAGTTTCTCCCACAATTACGGATCTCTATTGAAAGAATGAACCTATTATTGTTTCAACTGGGAACATGTCTTCTATTTTGGATTGTTTTGAGATATTCAATCAAACGAATTTTATATTTCACATCTTTCTAAGCATTGATTTTAGTTTATTTTCTTCATATGCTGATAGGTCTGTGGATTTGACCTCCTGCGGTGTGAAGGAAGATCTTATGTTTGTGATGTCAACGGATGGAGTTTTGTTAAAAATTCCTACAAGTAACTCTATATTCACTGATATATTTGACAAGGAATCTAATAATTTAATTGTTTATTCATCTTTAAATTTTGCCCAGCCAAGAACTATTCAATATCAGTAATATCAGCAGAGTTTCAGATTTAAAAAACTTTCAAATATAGGTATTATGATGATGCAGCATGTGTTCTAAGGAAGTTGTTCTTTGATGCCAAAGCTCCTCATCTTTCATCTACTATCCCTCCAAGTCTTCCATGGAAAGTAAACGAACCTACTCAACCTTCTGAGGGGTTAACACGTCAGGGAAGTGGTATTATTGAGACATCAGGCCAGTCAGAGGAGTTGCGTTGTGTCATTGCTGTCATTCGCCAGTAAGTATACAATTCTAGTTTCACTGAGACTGACGCTTCTCTATATGATTTCTTTCTCTTTTTTGATTTATTTATTTTTGGTTATAACAAGTGGTGACCGGACACCAAAGCAGAAGGTCAAGTTGAAAGTTACTGAGGAGAAGCTGTTGAATTTAATGCTCAAGTATAATGGTGGGAGACCACGAGCTGAGGTAACAGCATGCCCTCAAATTCATATTAAAATGTTAGAATTCACTAAGCAAAAAATTAAGTTTTCTGGACTTATCTATTTAATCTTCCCATGTTTATAGACAAAACTCAAAAGCGCTGTTCAGTTACAAGATTTATTGGATGCCACCCGTATTCTTGTTCCACGCACTAGGTATCTTTCTGCGGCATATTTCTTATACTTGAAATGTTTATCTTGGCATGTTAGCAATCAATTGCCATATGCA